>JASDDO010000012.1:110697574-112087574 GCA_030015575.1 Agapanthus africanus | reverse complement strand
GATTTCAGCAGAATGCTGAGAGATCAACTTATTTGAACAAATGAAACTGTTGATACATAGAGAAATAGATATAATGATCTCATCATAATGATCATGACTTTTACTTTGACTTGAAGAAAATCAAGTTCAAGAAACATATATAAAATTTGTAGCTAGCATCTATAGATTAGGCCATGCATGCATATACCTCTCCTCAATATAAACCTTGAGACTTTTGCCCACCTCCATGTGCAGCAATGGCTTCATCAAGCTTTGTTTGCTTATTCCCATCAAGAGAGAGACCAAAATGGATATGAGGAAAATGTGCCCACTGCAAAATTAGGGAGGAAAAAACTTATTAAATCTTGGCAAAACATTCTCTTATTATTATTTTCTTATCCATAAAAATTTGACAACTTACTGTAAAATCTTGTAAACTTTATTTAGAACTTCTTCTAGGTGCCATCTTTTTATTGGAAAAGTCTTAGATGATGATGTTTGCAAACTAAAAAATAAGAATATATGACAACTGAGAAAAATGAGGCTGGGGACGCCGGCAGCCATGCGCCTATTAATTCTCGCATGACCGAGCCCAGTGGATAAGTGTCGCCCAACTTAACCCAGGCCCCTTCCACCCCACTATTTCCCCCTATTTGTTGTTGTGCAACCTTAGTCTTGTGACTGCGGGCGACTGTAACCCAATTAACCTCACAATGATTGTTGTACACATGACCGTTAGAGATTAATTTTTACATTTATTAATTCCAATATAACGAGAAATTATTCTTATGTCGTGTGTAATACACCTAGGCCCGGGGGGAGAGAGAGAGAAGGGGGGAGAATTTCGGGCTGGTTTGAGCAGCATATAGGGCCCGTACTTTTATTTCTTCCCTCTTATCCGGTGAATACAGGCTATATATGGAATAATTTTTCTAATGTAACAAGTGTGCCGGCACTATACTTCAGATTTTTCTAGCAATATCAGAAGCATATCAAATGATATCAGATCTATCTAAATTCATATATACAATTGCGCATTTTTAAGCATATGGAGAATTTTAAAACAAACTGGATTAGCTTTTGGGCATATATAGCAGAGAAAATTTATGAATCTGACGAAGATGCAGAAGTACTGAAAGAATAGCACATGGCTCCAATACATATACTTGAATATATGTTCTTGAAAGTATAAGAGGCACATTTAGTTTTGCTACAGTTGCATTCATTAAATGTGGAAAAATGTGGAAAATGTACTTGTGTTGCATAAAACACGTAACTGTATATATGCTACTAGTAAGCAGCCTTCATAAAGCTAAAGGATAATAGAGCCAAATTTCAGAGATTTTAGGTTTGTAAAAAGTTAAAATATTCATGAATGCTTGGAGAAATATTGTGAGGCTAGGATCGATCTAATAATAGGATGGTACTATATCATCATCTCCGAACCCCAATTTTTCTGTGTCAATTCTTATAGTAGTTTTTTTCTTCCAGTGTCAGGATATTTACGATTTACCTTTTTTTAACATTGTTTAATTTCTAGCATTCTTATGTTGGGGCTAGGTTTGGAGGCATTTTTTTAACTAAATTTACTATCTAATATATTCTCCAAGCATTTTCCGCTTATGTAAGGTTAGAAATTTATTTTTTATATTATATGACTGAGGAGGCTTTTTTCAAATTACTAGTAGTAAATTTAGTTATATAACTTTCAAAAGACAATTATTATGATTGTTGAAAATTTCAAAGCATCATCTTCTTGTGCTTACATTTTTCGCTGCAGCACTGAATGCTTCTCTATGGCTAATGTCAGGATTGTTGGACTTAATCCTTTGAATCTCCTCCCTGTCAAAATATAGGAATATTAAATATATATTATATTTCACTGCTACATACATCATATTTAATAAAGAAAAACTCAGAATGAACCATTGATAAACAAATAACAATTCAATGCGGTAGACGATCAATAATATAATAGTTTATAATAGCTTACTTGATAAATCTATTATACGCTGAAGGAACTCGCTGTCTCTTCTCAGGAGCTGCTTCAAATTTTAAAAAAATAAATAAATAATAATAATAAAATTAATGGGGAAAAAGAAAAGAAAAATAAGTAAAATATGAAGAAAAACAAGAAACTTATATAGTAATTGGAATATAACGATTTCAATGCAAATTCATTCACACTTTACGCGCGCGCGCGCACACACATTTGCTCCTTACTGGGTTTTGCATATACATCTTGAAGCATTTAATAAATTGTTACATATAATACTTATTTACAACCCCTTGTCTAATTACTTTGGATATAGTATCCATTATAGGATAATTAGTTAGAAGCATTTTAATTGTCCATTATAAATAACAATGTACAAAAATCTTGTAATTCAACAAAATTTAACCATGAGATTGTTCACATGAAATATCATATGATTCGGATGTGTACCGCATTTCTTTTACTCTTGAAATAGCAATAAGTAGAACCATTAATTAAAATACCTAAAAGAAATTTTCCCTTGGAATTTTGCAATATATCTAGATTAATATAAGAAGCGCGGATTTTCCATTTTGAAATGGATATTTGGTCTTATATCAAAAGTTTCTTCCCATAACAGTCCTTGATATTAATTCCATTTATCATGTATGTGTTAATTTATAATACAATTATTCATAAAAAAATTAGACGCTTGTAGATATCTTACGACGAATGGGTAACATTGGTCGTTGTTGAGCATGCTCCTGGGTAAAGATAGGTGGTAGTGCCCTATTACATTTGGAAGAAGAACTGCAATCGCCACGAGTATCTTGAGGTGCTATTTGCTGATTCTGCAATTTCTTTCAACCATATATAGAAAATTTGTATAAATATAGAGAAATGTATTTATACAAACCGAAACTTTATTTAGTATATATCAATTCCAAGAAATATTACACTTTCTCCTTGCAGTAAAAGTTCATAATTATTTCAGTATTTAAGTTTTTGTTGCCTTGCAGAAGACTTTTCTTTAACAAGAAAATTTTATATATCTAACCACAAGTAATAACAAAATGCTATGTGTCATGCTTGCTGCATACATGTATTTAAACATAAGATTTTAACACAAAATATCATTTTGTGATAAACAAATGAACGAAGTTAATTTATGAAAATATAATTCTGAAATACTATCTAAATTAAAAGAGATGATAATAGATAAGGATATATTTTGAACCTGAAAATTTTGAAGAGGGATTGCTTGAAGCAAGGCACCCATATTTACCGGCAGAAGATTAGCGCAATGTCCACACCTCACAGTCACAATGTGCAACAAATTGTTGCCCGGAACATTAACCTGAATTAAAATAAGTAAAGAACAAGTTTATATATATGTACATACCTAAAAATAATTACTTAAATTGATCATGTAAGGATAAATAAAGATGCACAACAAACCCAAAAAAAACAAAAAAAAGTAGAAAGTGAGTGAGAAGAAAAAGAACAAAAGTACAATATGAAGAGCATGCGCAGTCAAGGGAAAGAAATGATAGCTGTAATATGGATGAATAAAAAAAAGAGAGAAATTAAAAGGGTATGGGAAAAAAACGGAGGCGGGGAGCCCCGGCTTCATTAAATGTAAGTTTTAACGAAACTCGTACAAGCTAAAAAGAAGCAATAACTTCATTATACATAAAGCAGTTAGTTAGAGCAATTGAAATTAGTAAACTTAGATTTCATCGAGGACAAGGGAAGAAATAAATTGAAATGGCAGCAGACCAACATCCACAAATGATAACGAGAGATAGGGAGAATTAGAGGTAGAGTGTGCGCGTCTGTGTGCATGCGTGTGTAGAAATAGAGAAAGAGGGTGAGGTGGGGGAGGACACAAATATGCCGGTTATATCCGGGTTATTAGTTATATGTAATTTAAAATTCTTCACAATAAAATACTAAAGAGTGTGTGTGGGGTTGGGGGGGGGGGGGGGATGTGCCTGCAAATCACTGTGTGCAAGGAGAAGGCTTGGTAATGAAATGTAGGGATCAAGTTCAGACACTTTAATTGGTAATTCAGATAGAATTTGAAGAGCTTGCAATTTTGTTTTCTTTTTTCTTTTTTGACACAAAATATGAAGCGCAAGCTCAGGTTACAATTTATATCAAGAATGTGATGGTATCAACTTGAGGGGGGAAAATAAAGCCATTTGTTTGCTGTAAATAATAAACTTAATTATTATAAAAGGTCATATATATAAATTTAAAATAAGTTGATGAAGATCCGTATGAGTTAAGGAACCTAGGTATTGATGAAAGCTAATATTACTAGTCTAGTTGGTATATACTATATAAAGCTTAAGTTATAATGAAATCTCTATGAACATGAAAACAAATATATATGTGCACTTGATATACTAATATATCACATTAAATATGTAAAAATAAAGCATCATTAAATATAAAGTCTTGATATACAAATTAATTAACTGGGCATTGCGACTATTTGTTTCAAGATCAAAGGAGGCCAGATTTCAAAACAGTGATCAATAATCACCATCATAAAGTTTATTGACCGGAATAATTAAAGGGAAAAATGTGTTAAAATAAAAATAATTTATCTTTCTTTTGATCAGGAGATGCCTCTATATATTTTTAGAAAAAACGACAAGTCACAAGATATACACGATAATTTGAGATAACAATTCATCAGGCACGCAATTTATAAATGCCCAAAATGATAAAATTTAACAAATTAAAAGAATTTAAAGAAATGTTATTATAGGGCTCTTTGGGAGATCTGAAATCCCTTTTTTGGGATTTCTCGACGTTCGCATTATTATCAAAATCCTCCATGTGATATAAGATCATAAATCCCAAATCTTAAGAATGAAAAAATATTTCCAAAAAGAAAGATTCCATCATTAATTTCTTCTCTCCTTTGAGTCTCCTTAGAAAATCCAAGAATAATTTACTAAATCAATTCTTGTGATCAACTGAATTAATAATAAGAAGATTCAATTTTTGCCATTTCAAATCAAAATTCAACATAAATATTCATGATGAGATAGAGAGGATCAATACCGCGAGGATTGTATTGCAGAAATTGCATTGGACATAGCAGACATGCTCAGGTGCAACTTGAGATGACATTTCTTTGTGGCAATGCAAAATAAAGAAACGGTATAATATATATGATGATGAAGATGACGAAGATAAAAAGTTATGGAAATTAGGAAGGGTGGATATAAATGAAAAATCAAGTTTATATAATATTTGTTGTCGACCCCTAGCTCATTTGGGAACCATGGAGCCTTGTAATTAACAGTTGAAGATGGGTGGAAAGAAATTAAAAGGGTTATGAGTGATTGAATGAGTGGGTGCCCCTCCCTTCTGTATCGCATCAACATGTGGGGGAGGGGTGTATGTAGATATTAATTGGGATAGAGAGAGAGAGAGAGAGAGAGGAGAGAGTGGGATAACCTAAATGGTCTTTTCCTTGTCAATCTTCTCATTTACTCAATTTCATGGACCAAGAATTCCTTGCTAATCAATAGCATCTAATACATTTTTATGATGTCTCCTATTTTGCTCAAGACTGCGGAACCGAAGAAGGGACATACGTCGGTCATAAGGTCCAAACCCCAGATCAGACATCAAATGTTTGCCACGGAGGGACAGACGTATGGCCTGAGCCCTGAAAACTCGCGGTTAATCGGACCAGACGTCCGCCACAGAGGGACAGACGTCTGGTAACACTTTTGACTTTCTGTCAAAGTTGCAGACAGATGTCTGCCCCAGAAGGACAGGCGTTTGTTCGACGATTTCCGCGAATATTCAGTTCGAGATTTATCTCGAAATTCAGTTTTTTGGTGGCAGATTTGTAATTTATGAGATCTTATTATAATTTAAATTATATAGGTTATATATAAAATTTTAGGGTTATTATTTAGGGTAGATGGTTTTTATCATAAGGTTAAAGCGTGTCGTCGCTCCATAAGGGATCAAGATCATCGAATTAAGCTGAACTTTTGGTAATTCTTAGATCATAAAGCAAAAAGGAGTAAACGGCGTCTCTAAAATGATCTAGCCTATCAAAGGTGAAGGAGAATTTGTAAAATGAGAGAGATCTCGTTGGAGATCATAAGGAAAGGGTTTAATAACTCTTGTAAGGCTTTCTTTTTCTCAAATTCTAAAAAAGGTTCTTCCCGTTTCCTTCCAAATCTCTTTTGTTACTTTTACTGCAGTTTGCATCTAGTTTTCGTTTGTTATTCGTATATAAGATTTTCTGCTGCGTTGCCGATCGGTTTAGGACAGCAACAAAGATTGTTTTACTTTTACCATCTTAATTCTAATCTAGGAAGAATTTGTAATGAGATTATTTGATTGTCCTTGGATAGACAGATATGTAAGATACGGATGGATGGAGGAATATTTCTCTAAAAATAATTTTACTTTGAAGTGTCATCAAAATAAATAATTTTATGCGTTGATCAAGATATGTATGCATTGCATATAAATTGGGATTTCTTAAGCAAGTTGACATGCCAATCATTTTGTCATTTGCTAAGTGTTATTTTGAATATATGTCTAAATCTATCATATAGAATGAATATCTTACATGCATATATGTTATTTAGAATTAGAATCTACCTAGAGGTGGGTGAATACGATAGTAAGATCTTTTTGCGGAATAAAACTTAAAGTGACAATCTTAAACACACCAAACAATCGCATGCAGATATATAAGCAGAAAGTAAATACGTTAATGTAAATGAACACAGAGATTTACTCAGATTCAGCCTCAGCCTAATCCTGCACCCCAAAAACTACTAATATTGTTAATATCAAAAACCCGTACAACCCTAATACAAGCGTCTAATCCCATCACCTTATTTTCAACCTAAAAACAAGTTGAACTTGATCCTATGATCTCTAACAATAATCAATAATTTCCAAACCACAAATCACAACCATAGTGATTTGCAAATCCCTGAATTACAAACTGTAATTCAATCACTAACTATCTTAAAATTTAAAATGAAAAATAAAAACTATAATAGATCTGACAACAATAATTGTAATAAAAGTAAAGTTTAAAAAAATCTCAATGAAGCTCGACCGTTTTTTGGAGAAGACGAGAGTGAATCTACGAAGCTTGATCCTTGAATCTGAATTTTCTCACCAATGACTGGGAATATGAATGGAAAAATTAAAATTTTAATCTTAGGACTCTTACAGAGCAATAGAGTATGAGTTCTTAAGAATTCCTACAGCTTTAAGATTTGAGAGAGAAGAGAACCCCGTATTTATACCAAACCCTAAAAGTTAATGGGCCGGTTAATATGCCAGCCTGCCCAAAACATCAAACACATTAAAACAGTTCATAAGGATTTGTTAGTATCAAATAAAAATCATAGACATTATACTCAACAACCTCCCCCTTTTAATGATAACAAAGCTAAGTTAAAATCAAACAATGTAAATACGATGTGTGTGAAGTGAAATGAAGTGTATCTCATAAAACCAATGTAATAAAACTATACTCCCCCTATTAACATGCTCCCCCTAGAACAAATACCTATTGTTCCATACTAATGAAAAGATCATGACATCAAATGTATGATTTACAAAACATATGTGACATATGATGCAAAGTATAAATCAACCAAACAATGAAACCTTAAAAATGTTAATGGCTCATGTATTATCATATTAAGAATAAGATCTTTTCATAAAAAAAGTAGGTTTCAAAAATTTTCCTTCAGACAAACCAACCTATTCCATTTTAACCTCCTTCTCCCCCTTTTGTTTTCTTCAAAAGTGAAAACAAACAATAATCGCATAAACACACAAGAATAAAGTATTATATAGTATGATAAAAAATCGAGCATCAAACAAGATATGCATTATCATTGATCATAAAACATCTCATGTATGTATAAAATAATGGATATAAAGTAATGGGGGTTAACCAACGAACCGACACTTTCCAAATTCAAACCACCATATCTTAAGTCATGAGACTATGAAGTGTAGTCGCTCAACTCATGTAACCATGAGACCAAGATATTTAATTCTCAATCAATGTCGTTAGGATACTTATATATGATAGAAGTATTAGTTAGTGAATATAATATCGACTCTAAAGGTTTAAACATTTAGTAAAGGTCGAATACCCTTAAGCTTAGTCATCCTATAAATTGAATCCATTTTTCATGTGCCATATAACTCTATTAGTTATGTTTATATACATTCACTACCCTTTTTATGGCGTATTTTGCACATCGTTTAATCATTTTCATCTATAGGGTTACAAATATATATCAAAAGTGCCCACAAACTTATCCATCAATTTACTTAACCCACTATCATTTGATAATACGTAACTACTATCTCCACATGCAATATATATAATGGATGGGGGTGTGATGGAGATGAAGTAGTCACAATAAAATCACATAATATGCCCAAAAATTACATAATTAAAGTTTATCAATATAAAATCAAAGATCATGAGTATAATACTAAACCTCATATGCAAAGAATATCAATCAAAATCGCATCCAAATAAACAAACTGTCTTCTTTCCCAACAAATCCACCTTCAAACCAAAGGAAATCCACCAGATTTTTTTTTGTTTTTCAGTAAAGAAAGGATATAAAATGCATGAAAAATATACGTAAAGTTACAAACATCTAATACTAAATCATTTTTCAAAAATTCCCAATTCAAGACGAGACGGCAAAACCTATCTCCAGCTAAAGGTTTCGTAAAAATATCAACAAGCTGATCATCAGTAGAAATATATTTAATGCAATTATCTTCGTTACTACATGATCTCTTAAAAAGTGATGTCTTACGTCTATATGTTTAGTACGAGAATGGTTAACAGGATTATTAGATAAATCAATAGCTCTCTTACTATCACACATAAGGGGTGCATTCTTTAAATGCAAGCCAAAACCAACTAATGTTTGTTTCATCCAAAGAACTTGTGCACAACAACTACCTAATGTAATGTATTCGGCCTCAGCTGTTGATAAAACTACACTACTTTGTTTACGACTCGACCAAAAAACCACTGAATGACCCAACATAAAACAAGTGTCACTAGTGGTTTTCCTATCCACATGACATTCAGCATAATCAGTATCAGAAAAACCGGTTAAGTCAAAGTTATCACAATAGGGGTACCACAACCCAAAATTTTGTATGCCTAACAAACACCTAAAAATCCTTTTAACAGTTTTGAAATGTAATTCTATAGGGTTATCTTGAAAACGTGCATACAAACACACATAAAACATTATATCTGATCTAGAGGCAGTAAGATATAAAAGTGAACCAATCATATATCAATATTTCTTTTGATCAAATGCAATTCTGTGTTCATCCTTGTCCGATTTTGTTGATGTACTTATTGGAGTTCCGATAGGTTTCGAGTTTTTCATCCCAAATTTCTTCATAAGCTCTTTCACATACTTCGCTTGGGATACAAAAATGCCTTCGCTGTTTTGCCTCACTTGAAAACCTAAAAAACATTTCAATTCTCCAATCAAACTCATCTCGAATTCATCCTGCATTACTTTCTCAAACTTTTGACACAAAATATCATTAGTAGAACCATATATAATATCATCTACATAAATCTGAACAATGAGAAAATCATGACCCTCATGCAATAGAAATAAAGTCGTGTCTGTACTTTCCTTAATAAACTCATTTTCCAAAAGATAAGTGCAAAGACAATCATACCAAGCTCTAGGAGCTTATTTAAGACCGTATAAAACTTTTTGTAACTCAAAAACATGATTTGGAAAAACGTGACTTTCAAAACCTGGGGGTTGTTCTACAAAAACTTTTTCTTTCAAATAATCATTAAGAAATGCACTTTTAATATCCATTTGTTTTAGTTTAAAACCCTTAAAACATGAAAATGCAATCAAAATTCTAATGGCCTCTAACCCAGCAACTGGTGCAAAAATCTTATCAAAGTCTATGCCTTCTATTTGGTGATACCCTTTTGCCACTAACCTATTTTTGTTTGTAATCACATTACCGTTCTCATCCAATTTATTTTTAAACATCCATTTAATCTCAATTACCGAATAATCATTTGGTCTTGGAACTAATTTCCAAATTTTATTTCTCATAAACTGATTTAATTCTTCTTGCATGGCTATAATCCAACTATCCTCACTCAAATCAACATCAATATTCTTTGGCCTAATTTCTGAAACAAAATCCCCTTGGATGCAAAAAGCACAAAGATTCAAAGAAAAGCGAGTTTGCATACATACTGTTGGGTTACTTATAATCAGTTCGGGTAGATAATTCGGATTAAACTTGAGATTATCTGCATTAACTGATATTGGAGGAATTTGTGTGCCATCACCTTTTTCTTCATTCTCTTTCGGCACATTTGAACTTTCAACTTCGCCTCCAATTCTTTCTTGTATCCCAATCACATATTCTTTCTCACCATCTACAACTTCTTCTTTTGACTCATCAAATTTGATATCTATCGATTCCACTATCGTTTTCAATCGCTTGTTGTAAATTCTGTAGGCTCTACTACTCTTCGAATATCCTACAAACATTCCATCATCCGTTTTTGCCATGAGTTTTCCGAGTTGACCAGCTGTATTCAAAATAAAGCACTTACACCCAAATACTATAAAATATGATATGTTAGGAATTCTCTCATTTCATGACCCAAAACTAGTTTTGTTTAGTATTGATCTAAGTAGTACTCTATTAATTATATGACAAGCGGTACTCACTGTCTCTACCCAAAAAGAGATAGGCAACGTATACTCACTTAA
Source organism: Agapanthus africanus (assembly GCA_030015575.1). Taxonomy (NCBI): domain Eukaryota; kingdom Viridiplantae; phylum Streptophyta; class Magnoliopsida; order Asparagales; family Amaryllidaceae; genus Agapanthus; species Agapanthus africanus. The sequence continues at coordinate 112,076,798 of JASDDO010000012.1, read as the reverse complement.
CATAGTTCTAGACAATTTTTACAATGTACGATTGTTTCTTTCGACCACTCCATTTTGTTGGGGTATTTTAGGAGAAGAGAATTTATGTTTAAAACCATTTTCAGTAAAAAATTTTAAAATCCGATATTTCAAATTCACTACCAAGATCACTTCTTATTATAACTATTGAAAGTCCTTTTTTATTTTGAACTTGTTTTGAAAAATTTATAAAATAATCAAAAGATTCAGACATTTTGGTTAGAAAGTATATCCATAAAAACCTAGAATAATTATCGACCAAACCATAACAAAACCTTTTACCTCCCGAACTTGCAATGTCATTGGATCCAAAAAAGTTCATGTGTATCAACTCTAAAACTCATTTTGTACTCACCACATTCTTCGAATGAAACGATAATCTAGTCATTTTAGTTATTGTGCAAGCTTCACAAATCTTGTTAATCTCATATATCGCATGTGAAAGTTATCTTACCAATTCTTTCTTTTCCAACTTTTGTAGCAAACCCATACTCATATGTACTAGTCTTATATGCCATAAAGTTGCTTTATTATCTCTTGCAATCAAACATTTAGTATGTATTCGTTCTTGGAAAGATATGGTATAAATATTATTAAGACGCTTGCCAGTAAGAACAACATTACCTATAACTTTTTCAATTAGTTTACATAAATCAGAATAAAAAACCATGTTCATACCTTTGTAGCATAACTGGCTAATAGAAATAAGCTTGTATTTTATATTTTCTACCAAGAATACATCGTGAAGCTTGAAAGTGCTTGTATATACAATACCTTTTTCCCAAAATTTTGCACTTTCCATTATTTTACATAGTCACACAACCGCCACTCTTTTTTTATAGGCTAAGGAACTTCTCACTATTGCCCGTCATATGTCTTGACTAGCCTGAATTAAGATATCATTCACATTCTTGTTCCTTAACCCGCCAGCACACCTATATAAAAGAGAAGAGATATGACCTACTAATCTATATAGGTCCATTCTTATTAGTAAGTGCACTTTTTGGGACCTAAACTTATTTAAATTTTGTGTTGCGGTTTCTAGAGAAACAATTATTGAAGGTGCGTCATACATACCCACATCCTAAATATTTAGAAAACGCACCTCTCCCCCAAACCATATTATTCCTAACTTGTGTTTTTTTTAATCAAAGTATTTGTTATTGAAACCAAGACCCTTTCTATTATTAGCGTACATTTGATTACCCAAAAACATATTCAAATTTTTACTACATATGCCAAATTTTTCATTGAAAATTCAAGATCATTTATTTTCGATTTAAGAAACAGATTTTCATTAACAAGTATAGAACTACAACTACTAAACGCTTCTTTGCAATCAAATTCAATTTTCTTAAGACCGACGTTTTTTCTAGTTCTTCTAGATTTTTCTTAAGGCTCACATTTTCATTTTCTAGTTCAGGGAAAGAATCGCATTTTTTTTTATCATTTTGTACATTAGAAAATTTCAACTTAAAATATTTTTCTTTAAATGTCTCATATTTCTCCTTAAATTCATCATGAGTATCCTTAAGTTGATCATGTAAGTAAAGAGTATCAAATTTTTCTTGTTTTAATCTAATCACTCTTTCATCCAATCTATTCATCCTAACGTTCAAATCATGACAAGCTCCTAATAATTCTTCATAAATGAGATCATTTACCTCAATGGACCTATGCACAGCTTCTTCTCCATTCGTGTGCCCCATCAAGCATAGATTGGTAACTGTCTCATCATCATCAGAAATTATCTCTTACTCAGCTGTATTCTAAGTGACAGTCATGGCTTTCTTCTCCTTTTTCCCTTTGTCGTTTTGCTATAAAGAACAGTTCGCTTTCATGTGTCCTGACTTCTTATACCTAAAACAAGTAAATTCTTCATTAGAACTATCAGAATTAATTTTAGCAGGTTTATGTCTACGAGGGTTTGATTTATTGTTATTAAAAGATTTCCAATGCTAAAACCCATAAGCTTTGTGAATCCCTTCATAACCATGGCCATGTTTTCATCCATGTTCTCATAGCTCTCAGTACTACTCTTCAAAGCAAGAGAATTTTTCTTAGTCTCAGTTTCATCACGAGTATTTCTAGCCTTTATTTCCATCTCATAAGTCATCGGATTTCATATTAGATCTTCTATTTTCAACTTGCTCAACTCCTTCAATTCTTGATTCACAGTTACCGTTGCCTCAAAGCTCTTAGGGAATATATGAAGGATTTTCCTCATCAACACCAGCTCAGAATATTCCTTACCAAGTACTCGAGAATTGTAGACAACATTACTAAAGCGAGCGTACATCTCCTTTATGCCTTCTTCCTTCAATATTCCAAAACTCTTATACTCATTGCTGAGAAGCGCTAACCGTTGTTCCTTTACTTGTGAAGTATCTTCATGAGTAACCTTCAAAGTATGCCAGATTTCCAATGCGGTAAGAAAATGTGAAATATGGTTAAACTCAGTTTTATCTAAAACACATATAAGAGCATTCATAGCTCTAGCATTTAAAAAACATGCTTTTTCTCCTCAACATTTCACTTATCTTCAGACTTAGTGATAGTCATATTTTCTATGACCATAACAGGATTAGAGTAACCCTTAGTAACCATTATCTAAAATCAAAGTCTACAGAATTTAAATAAATTGTCATCCTAGACCTCCAATATGCATAATTAATACCATTAAACATAGAGGGCTTAATAGTAGATCGTCCCTCAGGAAAAGCATAATCAGAATTTATCATTAGTAACTAGATATACCTAAATACCTAGCTCTGATACCAAATGTAAGATCGGAATCTACCCTAAAGGGTGGTGAATAGAGTAGCGAGATGTTTTTGCGGAATAAAACTTAAAGGGACAATTTCAAACACACCAAACAATCACAAGCAGTTATATAAGAAGAAAGTAAATACGGTAATGTAAATGAACACAGAGATTTACCCAGGTTTGGCCACAGTCTAATCCTGCACCCCAAGAACTACTAATATTGTTAATATAAAAAAATCTGTATAACCCTAATACAAGTGTCTAATCTCGTCATCTTATTCTAAAACCAAGAACAAGTGGAACTAGATCATATGATATCTAACAATAATCAGTAATCTCCAAAGCACAAATCACAACCCTGGTGATTTGCAAATCTTTGAATTACAAACTGTAATCCAATCACTAACTGTCTTAAAGTTTAAAATAAAAAAAATAAAAACTACAATAGATCTAATAACAATTAATAATTGATAATAAAGGTAGAGTTTAAGAAAATCTCAAAAAACTCGATCATTGGTGGAGAAGACGAGAGTGAATCTACAAATCTTGATCCTTGAATCTGAATGGAAAAATTAAACTTTTAATCTTGGAATTCTTGAAGAGCAATAGAATTTGAATTCTTAAGAATTCTTGCAGCCTTAGGATTTGTGAGATAAGAGAATCCTGTATTTATACCAATCCTTAAAAGCTAATGGGCAAGCCTGTCCAAAATATTAAACATATTAAAACATTTCATAAGGATTTGTCAGAATCAAACAAATCTCATAGACACTATACTCAACACTTATCATATAGTTAATATTCAGGTTTTTGCATGATTTTTTCATAAAGAAGAAAACTTCTTTTGTTTCATCTTAGCTACATCTTTATTGTCTTGTAAATAGGGTTAGAGGTTAGATAGAACAGGTCATATTAGTTAAGATCCATTTTTACCTGACTTGATATATCTGAACTGAATCAAAACTGAATCAAACTCAATTAATCATTCCAGTAAAATTTCTCAGTCCAATTTAACATGATTTTAATTGGATAACCGGAACTACACCTGACTACTTGATTAGCGTATTTTTATCTGTATACAATTTGAATACTTTTTTTTTTGATAAGCGAGAGTCTACATATTATCCGACCGTTCAAATTCTACTGCAGCATGCACCACTCTCCTTAATTAGATTTCCAGAGTCCTTGAGCATATTTTCTATATGAAATTCAGGCATTAAACTTTTAAAGACACCAACAACATAATTCCAGAATTAAACTTTTAGACTTTTAAAAGTTTTTGTTGAGCATAATTATCTCTTTAAATATTTGTTGTGTAGAACCATATTTTATTGTTGTATTGTTATTGATTCTGAAAGATGTTTCATATCAGAAGAGTCGATGATGTGGATCGATCATAGAATCAAGATTTCTTCTTCTTTTTCTTTTTGAATATTTGATTCAAATTAAACATGAGAGTGCCACATGTCTCCCTCTTCTCTCATAGTTACTAGTTTTTTTTTTGCACGTGTGATGCACGTGTTTAGTAATAAGGGTTTTTCGGATATCTTCATTATCTTAGCTAAAAATTTATAAACGTATCTATTTTCTTAATTAAAAGTCTTTTCAAATCTTTTGTCTATAATACTACAATAGATCCATGTGAATTCATGTTAAAAAATCTTGCAGCGTTGAGATGCACATGTGTTTAAAATAAAGATTTGATGTCATATCTTAATTATCTTAACTAAAAATCTTTAAAGGGGGGTTTGTCAATTAGAACTAATGAGTGGAATTGGAACATATTGGGATAATAAAACTAATGGTGTTAGTCAATTGGAACTGGAACTAAAAATTCTATTTTTGCGTTAGCCATGGGTGTAACTCGAATTGGGACTAATGGGTCAAAAGATCTATTTTTTGTTCAACAATATAAAGAATGCCCAACTTCACCACTTAAGATTATCCAAACTATTTTTGTTAAACTTGATCATCAAATCAGCACTCTCTCTTCCCCCCCCCCCCTCTCTCTCTACACACATTATTATTATTTTTTTTATAATGTATCTTCCTCTCTCTCTCTCTCTGATTTCTTTTTTTCTTTTCTTCAAGACAAAGAATATCATATCAAAGGTATAAACCGTAAAAATTGAAATTTATATCTTTTCATAAATTTTTTTAGTTTTTTTACATCATGAGATTTATTCCTTCAACTTATATGGATGAACTATTTTTCTATGTTTATTGAATAGGTAATTCAAATTTTTGTATTTTTTCTATAATTTCATTTTTCAACATGATAAACCCTTATTTTGAGAAATTTTATTTAAAAAGGTAAACCTAATATTCAAGTTACATAATAAAAAATAATAAAAGGTTTGGAAAATTGTACACCCTATTTTCATTGTACTCTGTTTAATTTGTATTCCGAGACACAAATTATTTTTTTTCCTAATCAAATTTTATTTCCAAGAATATGATACCAATATAATTTATTGTTAATTATTAATTTAAACTATTTATAAAAGTGTTATTTTCACTCATTGTTATACATAAACTAATAAAACATAAATATTAATTAAGTTTACTGGAAAATAGTGTAAATAAATAAAGCAGGATGTCACATAAAAATGAAATAGGATGCAGGTATAAAATTTTAGTACTTTATGATATATAAAATAAAATGAAAGGATGATCCATATATAAAAGGCTACGGTAAATTTCTAAATTTCAGTTCTAGTTTTCAATTCTAATTGTTCCAGAATCCTAAAAAAATCTCAATTCTAATGAAAGTCCAAAAAAATGTTCATGTTTTCAAAGCACCGGTTCCTTATGAAAGTTCCAATTGAATAACAGAGCCAAAATATTTATTATCTCCAAAATCTATTCAATTCATTTGTGGATATCATGCTAATATTACATACTCACTACATGCATCACAAGTTCAAAATGTCAATGACGTGAATCATCTTAGAATTAAGAATTTTTCTCAATTTTTTGATTATTTCGATAGTAGAGAGTATTGCAAGGATCACTTCTCACAATTCTTGTGGGTCTATCCCTTACGGCATAAATCTGATTTCTTTTCAAAATTCTTACATTTTCGTGCTTATGTCCACACTCAATTTAATCGGGAAATAAAAGCCTTTCAGTGTGACCACGGTGGTGAATTTGATAATACTCCCCTTCATGATCTTTTTGCTGCTAATGGTATGCTTGTTCGTTTGTCGTGCCCCCATACCTCCCAACAAAACGGCATATCAGAAAGGATGATACGGATTATTAACAATATTGTCCGCACCCTTCTCATTCAAGCCCACCTTCCTCCTGGGTATTGGGTAGAAGCCCTCCACATGGCCACACACCTTCTAAATCTCCTCCCATCCACCTCAATACAAAATGACATTCCTTTCTCTAAACTCTTCCAAAAGCCCGTCTCATACTCTCATCTTCGAGTTTTCGGATGCCTATGCTATCCCCATCTCTCACCTCCTCATAAACTAGCCTCACGGTCTACCCCATGTGTCTTCCTCGGCTATCCGACTAATCATCAGGGTTTCCGATGCCTTAATCTCACCACTAGAAAAATCATCATTTCTCGTCATGTCACCTTCGACGAGTCCGTCTTCCCGTTTAACTCTCTATCTCCTACTCCGTCCACCACATACAACTTCCTCGACGTCTCCTCCGAACCGTCACATATCTCACGTCGTCTCCTAGAGTCGCCCGTTGTCCCCAACATCAATACAACCCCTCACACTACGGGGGTGCCCCCACTAGCCCCACGGCCTCCACCACCCCACCATCCCACTCCACGAACCTTACAGCCTCAACCTCCCCTTCAACGACATCCACGACCTCACCTCCAACTCCCCCTCCCCCTCCACCTCCCTCGCATCCCATGGTCACCCGTGCACAGCACAGGATATCCAAACCAATTCAAAAACTCAACCTCCACATATCCACTCCCTCCCCTATTTCCCGCCCTCATATCCAAGCCCTCAAGGATCCTCACTGGCGTGCAGCTATGCAGGCTGAATATGATGCTCTTATTAAAAATGGAACTTGGGTTCTGGAGCCTCGCCCACCTGGGGTGAATGTGGTTCGGTCTATGTGGTTGTACAAACACAAGCTTCACTCTGATGGGTCACTTGAGCGACACAAGGCTCGCCTGGTTGCCAACGGCCGGGAGTTGACTGTGACGACACTTTCAGTCCGGTGGTCAAACCCGCTACTATCCGCACTGTACTCAGCTTTGCCTTATCACGCTCCTGGCCTATACATCAGTTAGACGTGAAAAACGCCTTCCTTCATGGAGCCTTACATGAAACGGTATATATGCATCAACCACCGGGTTTTATTGATCTTGTTCATTCCGACCATGTCTGTAGCCTCCGTAAATCCCTCTGTGGTCTTAAACAGGCACCCCGTGCCTGGTACCAGCGGTTTGCCGAGTATGTGGCGCGCATTGGGTTCCGCAATAGTCTGTCAGATACTTCTCTCTTCATTTACCGTCATGGGGGCGACCTAGCATTTCTCTTACTCTATGCGGACGACATCGTCCTCACGGCTTCGTCAGATGCTCTACTACGGCGGATTATTGCGTCCCTCAACTTCGAGTTCGCCATGACTGACCTCGGCCCACTCCATTATTTCCTTGGGATCGCGGCAACTCGCACCAAGGATGGTCTCTTTCTGTCACAGCAGAAATATGCCCTTGAAATACTTGATCGCGCCAACATGGCTAATTGCAAGCCGTGTGCGACTCCAGTGGACACTAAGTCCAAACTTGGCCCCTCTGGTACACCGGTTCTGGACCCATCACTCTACCGTAGCCTCGTCGGTGCTCTACAGTACCTCACATTTACCCGGCCTGATCTCTCCTACGGTGTCCAACAAGTGTGTCTCTACATGCATGATCCTCGGGAGCCTCACTTCAACGCTCTCAAACGCATCTTGCGCTATGTTCGTAGCACTGTGGATCATGGCCTGCACCTATATCCGTCCACCGCCATCGGACTAACTGCTTACTCTGATGCGGATTGGAGTGGGTGCCCCGACACACGCCGCTCTACCTCCGGTTACTGTGTGTTCTTGGGTGATAATCTTCTCTCTTGGTCCTCAAAGCGTCAAGCTACTGTCTCTCGCTCAAGTGCCGAAGCCGAATATCGTGGGGTTGCCAATGCCGTTGCTGAGACTTCATGGCTCCGCAGCCTGCTTTTGGAACTTCATTGCCCAGTTACTCATGCGACCCTTGTATACTGTGACAATGTTAGTGCTGTCTACCTATCCACTAATCCGGTGCAACACCAGCGTACGAAACATATTGAGATCGATATTCACTTTGTTCGTGAAAAAGTAGCTTTGGGCCACGTCCGGGTTCACCACGTCCCTTCCAGCTCACAATATGCCGACATCTTCACCAAGGGACTTCCTACTTCACTTTTCACTGATTTTCGCTCCAGCATGAGCGTCCGACAGCCTCCCGCTCCGCCTGCGGAGGTGTGATAATAGAAAATATATGTTAATATTCTATTACTAATTAGGTAGCTATAATTAGGCTATACTCTTGGTAAATAGGAGAGATTATCTCCTAAATATCCTCCTGTATATCTCTATACATGTAAATAGAAGAGATTATCTCCTATATATTCTCGTGGATATCTCTTGTACATCTATAAATACAAATGAATGCAAGGTTAATCCCCAAGGGGAATTCACCAATCTTCAAGTATAATCGACAATGCTTAGTTAGAACTAACACCGTCAGGGAGTTAATTAAAGTTCAAACAATTTAGAACAGTTATGAGTAATAAAACAAGTTAAGGACGTATATTAGTAGAAAACACCGAAAGTTCAAGGTAGTTTAGCGAAGTTAACCCTTTTGTCTACGATGAGCTTAAAATGAGGTCGATTCAGCCAAAAGGGTTGATGTTTATGTGAGCCCCACCCGATGTGGACAAATGGACAAATCTGTAGAACGGTGCACAAAAATTAAGCAACATAACTGTGTCTTTCAATTATTGTTGGCGTGCCTCCTTTAAGCCTTGCATGAATTCTCCATATTCTTATTAACCCCTTTTTAATTAAATTATACACATAATAATATGTGTGGTTGTCATTTTGTATCATTCTCAAAGCTTCTAGAAATTTTACATTATTTCACCAAAATCACTTACTATATATTATGATCATTGTATAATTTAAGTTGTGCATGTAACTTTGGCAAGATAAAACTTAAATAAATTGTACCAGCTAATAATAGGAGCTACTATAGTACAGTGATAATCAGCTTTCAAGCAAATAAGGCCCAAGGGTACCTTATTAATACTAGTATTTTACTCGCACTTCAGTAATTGAAATAGATTTGCATTGAAAAGACAGCGGAGGAGCAGTTAGTCAAGAGAGAGAGGGGGAAAGAGTAGTTAGTAAATTTTATTTTTTTATATTTTGTAATAGAAAAAATGAGAAAAATTTATAGCCATTTAGAAATCTGTCATTGAAATTGAATTCTCAATTTTGAGAACATCCCCTTTTAGCATTATAATAGTAGGGATATATAGGCTATTAGCCACAACTTGCTATTGACTTTCTACCGACAGTGCCCTAAAATTTTGAAATGATGGATATATATCTACCATGAATTAACCATCCATTAACTTTGTCGTCCAATAACTTTCCATGTCATCTTTTTGGACGAAACCCTTGGTTGTCCTGTTTTAATACCTCTCCCCTTTCTTTTTCTTCTTCGTCATTCTTTCTTTGTTTGAAATTTGTAACCCTAATTTTTCTACTTCCTCCTGTTTTAAATATAGATAACATCAAGCACTTGGATATATGTGGTTATGACCTAGCTTAATTTAGAGCTGACTTCCAGAGTTTAAAGATGACGAGCTTTTTAGGTCTGAAATCAATCACAACTTAGGAGCGAGCTTGCTTTTTTCAAACAAAATGACAAAATCTACGTTGATGGGCAAATCAATTTTGTATTTAGTTTTTCTAAAGCAATTTTTTTGGCTTTTGCCTTAATAGAATGGATGTCGACATTTAAAATTGTATGAGTCAATGACGTTTTTAATCAATTCAAAGGCTTTGCTTCACTACGATGATAAATTTAGCCCCTTTCTAACTACTTACTGAAAATTTGATCAATTTTGGATGGATTTGATGCTTCTTTATGAATATATGGTGCATATTCATACTACTCTTCCAAAATTAAATGATAATTGAACCATGGCTACTTGGTTTGACTATTGAGGCTTGGGTTGACTTATGTCACGCCCCGTTTTCCAAAATACGGAAAACGAGGGATGATTAGGCCAACCATGCTCCTACGGTCAAGGAATAATCCCGCCGTAGTCACACTTCGGCTTCTAGCATTACATGGTAATCAGTAAACAAAGCACAGAAGTAAAGGAAATACATCACTAAATTATTACATCAACTTTCATTGTTAACAATTTACAATAAAACAAGGAAAAGAACTACTAACCAAGTTCGAATATAAGGTTTCTTTAGGGAAAGCAGTAAAAGTGAAGGAGGTACTCCCGACTAAATCTCCGCGAGCTCGAACGGCAAGTCCGTCTCTTGTACTGGTTCTTCCTCGAGATCTGAGCATGCATACTCAGGTCGTCAGAGCGACGTAATAGCAATATTAATATAATGACGAGAAACAAGCAAATAAAGTAATGACAGTGGAAGTAAAATGCATGTAATCAATATGTCACTAACTGATGCAAAGTATGATCTGTGTCCCTATCCGGCTCTAAGTCATGCTTGAAATCGAGTTGTGGAAAGGAGGATCATGTTTAACGAGGGTCTCGTACATAACCGAGACTACGGCCCGCTATCGCCCGGGACATAACCCTGTCAGCCGGACCGCTAGGCCCAACCTAATATATATAAAAGTCGTCGTTCGAATGATCATCATCTAAATCACTGTCCTCGCTAAATACGATACTTTTTCCACTTCGATTTCCCCTTTCCCCCCAGGTTTTACACTATTTATGAGTATGGTTTAGTTGTGTACAAGTATGCACCAATAACACGGTTTTGTCACTGTTCACTATATTGTTCACTGTCACGAATCATTCACTTTTTCATTGGCGTACTTGACACTCCTAAACCAATACCATTCACGCACGACAATGCATTGTACACTGAACAATAACGCGCACTATCACTATAAGTATGACAATCGAGTAAGATATGTGCATTTATGTAGTTAACAAGTCATGTGTAATATGAACTATTATGCACCTTATGAACTTATAGAAATTACCTCAAATCATACGTTCAAAATTCAGTAAAATGATACAAAGTCGGTAGCAAGTAAACTCAGTCGGAAGTTCAGCAAAATTTATTTCAGTGCAATCGGATTTCGGGTTTGCAAGTTACAGCCGTTTCTTTTTAAGTGTTCGTTGCTGGAATTTCAGTTCCTGGACTGAACGTCCATTTCGCGACACAATTTTCACCCTGTTGGGATCAGAATTTAGTGACGCTATAGTTGAACGAAATTTAGGTCTATCAATAGGGTTTCCAACGCACTAGACAGATTCTCAATCACGCCTCTACGTCAGAAGTTATTTACTGTACAACAATGAGGTATCAGTTCTGTTTCTGTTTGGGACAGCTATATGTCCTGTTAATCTAAATTACAGTTTAAATAGTAAACGACAGTGAAAAGGAGTGAAATCACTTTCATTAGTTACCTAACTATTTCATCTTCACTATGGTGTAGGGTTCCGCAATATAACATGATCAAGTAGAAAAAGCTAAGCATTACAAGATGGGAATCAACAGTCAGAGCTGCTCTGGACTGCAGTCCAGAGCCGCTCTCCGAACCAGTTTCCGTCGTCTTTTCAGCATAGAAACAATTTAAAACTTTTATAGGGTTTCAGGTCGTCGAGTCGGCTTTTATTTAAGCCCTCGAACGCATCATTCCAATTTGTAAACAATTAATTATGATTTTTACAAGTTTCAGACGCGAGAAATTTTCAGTTTTAACGGGTGTAATTGGGGATGATCGTTCACGTCAGTGACGATTATATTTTTTCAGCCAAATTTTAACACAATATTCATTACCACACGGGCCAGCTTATGTGATTGATTTCCGTCAGTTTAATGGAAGGTTTTCGTTCGGGTTTTGCATCAAACACTTGCGTCATATGAATTTACACGAATTGCATACACGGAATTCATAGGATTTTGAATTGTAACAGAACAATTTAGCATGAAGCAAGTAGGGTACTTGCCTGAAGACGCGTTGACGACGCACGGCAGCGGCAACGGCATGAACGCGCCACGAACTGTACGACTAGAGTTCACGGCCTCGGTTCGAGTTTTGGTTCTTGGCAGCGGGGCTTGGGTTTCTGGGCGAGGCGGCTGCGAGTGATGGTGGGGCGTCGGAGACGTTCGGGCACTGGAAGGGAGGCAGCCGGGGTGGATGAAGTGGTCGCCGGCGAGGGTGCAGCAGGGGGTTCGGGGTTGCAGCTTGGTGTAGAGTGCAGTAAGGTAGTGGAGGGGCTCGGCTAGTAGGAGGTGATGGTGGTGAAGCTGAGGGGTCGATGAGGTGGCCGGCGGTGTGATGGGAGCGAGGTGATCGTCGGCGGCGAGAGGGTTGCAGGCGAGGTGGGGGAGGTGAAGTGGGGCTCGGGTTTTGGAGAGAGAAGCGAGGGAGGAATGACGAGGTGATGCCGGCGTGGGATTTACAGCGATGGGCGAGCGCGGTCGTAGGCGTGCGCGAGAGAGTGAGCGGGAAGATATGGGGAAGGAGAGAGATAACGAGAGTTGTAGGGTTCCTAGGCACACTCAAGTGGTTCTACAAGGCATCTACCATGCTAAATTCAAATTTTTAGGTGCCGAGAAACCCTAACCGAGATCGTTAACTAGAGGATAGGCGAAACAATAAGCTAGCAAACAACTTTACTAGTAAGTGAAAGGGATTACAACCTTTGTAGATCCGGTCCTCCACTTCTTTAGCTCCGTCATGACGTCCCTCCGCTGCGATCATCGGAATCCCGGACTCTAGTGATGGTTTCTTCGGAGAAATAATCGGGCTAGGTCGTTGACTTCGATGCCGAAGATGATCTACGTCGAGGCGACTCAAACTCAAGCTCCATCTTCACTTGGTCATGAACCTTGTGAAGAAAACACCCTATACAACATGGCAAGTGGTAGAGAATGAAGAAATAAGAAGTGGGTTCACTTTAGATTTGGATTTTTCACTTGATTTCAACACTTGAAATTTTTCAAGAAAGCTTTCTTCACTTCATGAAGAAGATAAAGAAGAAGCAAAAGAAAAGCCTTATCTCAAATGAATAATCAAGTGAAGACTTATCATAATGCAACCATGGGTGAGTAAACTCATGTAGAGAATAAACTAGGGTTTAGGTTGATGGTTAGGTTAAAGCATAAAACAAAATGGTTAGACTTTTCAAATATGCTTGAAATGCTTCATGAAGCTTCAAGAATAAAAACAAAGAAAGCCACCATTTTATTTTTGCTAAAAATAAATAAATAAAATAAATAAATAAGTTAAAACCCTAACTATTAGCCTAAATATGGTTTAAAGCATACACACACCCAAGTTTGCATGTATCATCAAGCATGATACAAACTAGTGCACAAACATATATCACATATACAACTTGTGCACAATCTAGTGAGAAAAATAATCTTAAGTGAACAAATACTAGTTAATGTAAAGTAATATATCAAATATATAATTATACATTAAATCATTAAATCAACACTTGATTTAATGATCCGGTCATATCGCATATAACCGACTAATATTAAGTGTATCAATATATCGAATCAACATTTGACTCGGTAACCCGGCTATATCTCATATAACCGTCCGATGATACAAATCGCGAGAATAGAATTCAGTATCACATACTGGTATTATTCTCGGTCCCGCACATATCTCATATGCGCTCCTATTTCGTTTTGCTTGAGCCAGGAAACCTCTGTGTAGGACTCTAAAGACTCGTCAATACGCCGGCAGCAGGTGATGATCATATCAAACACCCACAAGCCGCAAGCGGTCTGCTAAACGTAACGGCCACCCGGGTATTGAGTTATCAGAAGATCAACGAGCAAGCCTGCTCACACTCCTGTGAATCCAACCAGTAACACTTACCGTACAGTCCGGTGTGTTTGTCTGATATGACGCATATCTCGTCTAGGGGTGGTAAACGTCAGACCCCAATAACTCGATAAGTCGTGTCGATATGAGGCTCATAATGGGTCGAGAAACTACTGGTAACACTTACCAGTAAATCCCTGAAGCAGCCTTGGCCAAGGACTTCCTGTTATAGCCAATCGAGCACAACGCAACATGAACTCCCTATACCGGGAGAGACGAAACCCCTCCTATCGCTCATTGCCTCCATGTAATTCGGGACTGTACCCAAAAACCACCGTTTTGCACGCCCTCTTGGACGTGGTAAGGTGGAAATCAAAGCACAGTGGGAATCACACAAGACTCTATGACGATCTCGGGTCTACAGACTAACCTGTACCAGTGTCACCAGAGAACTGCCATCTGACGTAAGGTATAATACCATCTGGGAGTTCTCGGCGAGTCCGTCCAGTGTACCCAGTCTCCACTGAGCACCCGTATATCATCTCTGATGTCAAACACCAATGGATATGGGATCATCCATCGCCCATCTATATGGGTCGAGAAGGTACACGCTAGTCTACTCTGGTATATCGATGCCCCGTCTCGATACACCCACGACTAGGGACTTTGAAGGATGTACTTACGGACTACCATGTCCCCACTAGTATGATCCGTATCATAGTCTAGGTAGTCAAGTACACATCCCAAGGGCTTTACCAACATGTAACAGAGAGACAATCAGTGTCCACGTTAAGGTAAAGAGTAACCAGATAGCATACTATCATATCGAGTAAGAAAGTCATCCCTATATATGTCAAAGGATCCACTACAATATACATCCTATGTATAGTAATGGCCTCTAGGGCATACATATAACTAATAAGAGTGAGGGGGGGAGAGTTAGGGAGACTAAGTGGCTTGAGGAGCTCGTGAGCGCGCGCGTGGTCTCGTCGACGAGTGGGGACGTGTGGCGACGAGGCAGGAACGTGGGGTTCGTGGCGACGAGGCGGGGACGTGGGGAGAAGAGAAGGAGCGGGAAAAATGGAAACGAAGTGGGGAAGAGGGGATGGAGGCGGGTTGTTAGTTATATGTATGTCCTAGAGGCTATTACTATACATGAGATGTATATTGTAGTGGATGCTTGGACATATATAGGGAGGACTTTCTTGCTCGACATGATAGTATGCTATCTGGTTACTCTTTACCTTAACGTGTACACTGATTGTCTCTCTGTCACATGTTGGTAAAGCCCTTAGGATGTGTAGTTGACTACCTGGACTATGATGCGGATCATACTAGTGGGGACATGGTAGTCCATAAGTACATCTTTCAAGGTCCCTAGTCGTGGGTGTATCGAGACGGGGCATCGATATACCAGAGTAGACCAGCGTATAGCTTCTCGACCCATGTAGATGGGCGATGGATGATCCCATATCCATTGGTGTTTGACATCAGAGATGATATACGGGTGCTCAGTGGAGACTGGGTACACTGGACGGACTCGCCGAGAACTCCCAGATGGTATTATACCTTACGTCAGATGGCAGTTCTCTGGTGACACTGGTACAGGTTAGTCTGTAGACCCGAGATCGTCATAGAGTCTTGTGTGATTCCCACTGTGCTTTGATTTCCACCTTACCACGTCCAAGAGGGCGTGCAAAACGGTGGTTTTTGGGTACAGTCCCGAGTCACATGGAGGCAATGAGCGATAGGAGGGGTTTCGTCTCTCCCGATATTGGGGGTAGATGTTGCACTATGCTCGATTGGCCATAACAGGGAAGTCCCTGGCCAGGGCTGGTTTAGTGATTTACTGGTAAGTGTTACCAGTAGTTTCTCGACCCGTTATGAGCCTCGCATCGGCATAACTTATCGGTTATTGGGGTCTGACGTTTACCACCCCTAGACTTGATATGCGACATATCAGACGAGGAGACCGGACTGTACGGTAGTGTCAGTGTCAGGCTTTTTGCAGGATTTGGAGCGGGCTTGCTTACTGATCTTCTGATCGCTCAATACCCAGGTAGCCGTTACGTCCAGCTAGTACCGCTGACGGCTTGTGGGTGCTTGATATGATCATCACCTACTGCCGGGGTATTGACGAGTGTTTAGAGTCCTACATAGAGGTTTTACTGGCTCAGGCAAAACAAAATAGGAGCGCATATGTGATATGTGCGGGACCGAGAATAATGCGTGTATGCGATACCGTATTCTATTCTCGCGACTATTGTATCGGCCGGTTATATGTGATATAGCCGGGTTATCGAATCAAGTGTTGATGCGATAAGTTGGTACATTTTTGTGTTAGTCGGATATATGTGATATAACCGGATTATTAAGTCAGGTGTTGATTTAATAATTTAGTGTATAATTGTATATGTGATATACTAATTTACATTAACTAACATTGGTTCACTTAAGCATTTATTTTTCTCACTTGTGCACAACTTAATATATATGTGATATATATTTATTTGTGTTCATTTTGTATCATGGTTGTTGATACACAATACATGGGTGTATGAGACATACACCATTATAATTATATTGGTGGGGTTTTAATATACAAAGTAAATACAAAATTAGTGGATAATTGTTCAAGTGCATGAAGCTTCATGAAGCTTGTGAGTGCATTGACCAAAGTCCACTAGTTTTGTTTTACTTAGCATATTTATAAACCTAACCACTATAATTAGCCATGGTTATGTCTCTACATGAGTTAGTATATGATACCCACTCACCCATGGTTAGCTATCTCTCTCTTGATTAGTTTTCATTCTCATTTTTGAGCTCATCTTCTTCCTCCTTCAAATTCTTGCTAGGGTTTGATAAAGAGAGAGAAACATTGTGAGAAAAGAAATTCTAAAGTGTACCCATTTCATATTTCATCATCCTCTACTAGACTAGCACTTTAGTTTAGGGTGTTTGCTTCACTAATTCTTTAGTTAGTGAAGTAGAAGCTTGAGTTTGTATTCCCTCGACGTAGATCATCTTCGGCCTCGAAGACTTCAAGCAATACCGTTGCAATCTTCTCATGGAGCCGTCCGAGAGTTCGGGAGTTCGACGATCGAAGCGAAGGGACTACAACAAGGAGCTTTAGAAGTGAAGGACCGATCTACAAAGGTTGTATTTCGTATTCACTTAGTGATAATTGTTATTTACTAGCATGTGTTACCCTAATTATCTAGCAAAGATCTTGTTTAGAGTTATTCGGCACGGCTAAAGTTTTAATCGGGCATGGTTGATGCCTTGTAGAACCTTCTTAGAGTGCCTAGTAACCCTACAGTAGTACCAGAGCCTAGCTAGAGCATTAGGCGACGTGTTTACGAAGTTAAAACTCCGATCGAACCCCGATACGACAATATTGAACCCCTCTCTGGAAATTTTTTCAAAACTGTGATTTTTCTGTATTAAAAATACCTAAAAAATTCAGCAGGTGATTTTAGGAATTATTGTGCAAAACAACACTGTAACTCGTACGGATCGCCGCGGAACCGCGGCAGTACCCTGCTTGTGCCGCGGATCCGCGGCCGTACAGTGAGATTTGGTCATGCTTTTTGTACAGTAATACCCTTATCTGTTAGTGCTATTTTCTGGGTATTTTTAAACTGACTCAAGTGTTGAGTGTTCTGGGGTTTATTTTGTATTCGTTGATTCGATCGGAAAATTTAATTTCGTTATGTTTTCCGGATAATTTAGAAAGTATTAAAAAGTTCGAACGGATATCAATAACTCGCTTTTTCCCGACCCGGAAAATTTCCAAGTGTTGGATTTTTCCGTAGTTTAAGAACGTCTAAATCGTGCAAGTTACGCAATGGACCCTCTAGAAGACAACAAACCTTAACTCGATTATGTGACCGTCTTGACTGCCTTTTGAACCTTAGGGTTTGGAGCAGTACGGCGTTGCCACATGTGAGGCGTTGGCTTGACCCTTCTACGGCTGGACCATTGGTACTGTGGCATGTGATGGATGTTTTTAAACTCCCCTCAAGTGTTGAGAACTATTTGGGAAAACTTGGGTGTTTGATCATTCGATCGGAAAGTTTAACATTTTCTATTTATCTGGAATGTGATACAATATTTGGAATCCACAAGTAGTTATAAGATAACTAATTTGAATGTTATAAACATAGCAGTTTAGTCTCAAATGATCGGTTGCCACGGAATTTTGATGCGATCAAAAGTCCGTCGCAATCACGTAGCGTACGCGGATACTCGCCAGGTAAACTACAGCCACGCCCCAAAGCCCCGACCAAGTGACTGTAGGAGAACCCCGTCGCCAAAAGCATCCGTTTGGGTGCTCGCGGCAGCGGTGTTCCGCCTTATTGCACTTCATCGACGGCATCCGGGGGTGCGGCCGTCTACTAAACTTTGCGACGAGCATTCGATCACATATCGGGAATCTTGTTGAATTGCCTGACTAGATATTGAAAAGTGTTTTCGATATAGAGACTAAAATGCGGGGTTTATAATTGTTAGGCATGTGATGTCTAAGGTGGTTGCGGATTCCAACTGTTGTAGTTTTACACTTTCTTTTCTGCGACCGTAAGTGTAATATGTGTTATCGCCGGTTTCGTTGCTATATGTCAACGACAATTGGGATGCGCATATTTACTTACGTTGATGACATGTGATGTTATGTGTTGCTGGATATGTTATATTGGATCGTCGCGTTTTGAATAGCCGGGGGTTTTATATGAGATGAGGGTTTTTATTTTCATTCATGTAAAATTCATTGTATGTAATATTCTTTTATTGGGGCACTTCCGGGATGAGGTTGATGACACCATTTGTATATTATTTACTTTTTCCGCATTAGGTAGACCCAAAGAGGAGAGCACAAGTAACCGGGTTCTAGGGTCCAGTGGGAGACCAACTCGAGGAGTCGAGTCCGGGTCTCCTAACTCTAGAATTGGTAGGGTTGCTTGCCGCTCTCGTAGGGGTCTAGGGGTGTGGGTTTGGCTATTCATCGCGACCGTGGAATCCGTGTTTTATAGAGGCACAAAATAAAACACGGACGTCCTAGTATATCCAATGTTTCATATCTTTCTTCTGCTGCGATATCTGTGATGTGATCATTTGATATGTTGTGATAAATACTGTATATAGTATATATGATATATTATATAGACGTTACTTATGTTTTATGCACTAGCCCTGCCCCGCTCTGCCGTTAGTTACCTAACCTAACAGTGCACGAGGGGACATCGAGGCGAATGCGGATGGCATAAGTATACGTCGTATTTATCTGTGATGTTTAGGTGACTTAAATGATGAGACTTCATTAATATGATTAATGAAAGAAAAGAAACCTAAAAGATGTTGTGGAATCGAATTTTCAAAAACAGGTAGCTACAGTTCTTGCTTTGCATCGCGGTGTTCCTTGTAGAACATCCTGCACCTTATTCGATAAGGAAAGGGCCGAGATCCCTTCACCGGGAGTGACCCCTTTAGCAATGACTGGCAGATGCTACACCCCTCGGTTTTGTCTTTTGATTGCTTTTCTAGTTCTTGCTTTGCACAGTGATATATATGATATATCCTGCACCTCATTCGACGAGGAAAGAGCCGAGATCCTTTCACCGGGAGTGACCTCTTTAGCGAAACTAGTAAAAGCCTAAAAAACACTCCATTTTAAAATCATTTGATTCTACAACGATATCAAGTTCATTGCGCAATAGGTTTTCAGAAAAACTTGTCATAGCCTTCCGTCATTTCAGATAAGTCCTACTTAGTATTCGTGCTACGTTTGTTGGCCTGCGTCAAGGCGTAGTGTGCGGTAGCTAACTAGTATTTATCTGCTTATGAATATGATGCAGATTGGATTAGGGTAGTCGTGCGACTTTGTTGGCCTGCGTCAAGGGTCGTGCGAGTGGGTTTAATTCAATCAAGAAATGACGGGTTGAACTTGACTAGCGCACTATGGTTTGTTGGCCTGCGTCAAGGTCATGGGACGCTAGGGGCAAAATATTATCGGGAATTTCAAGTGTTGGAATTTGCAATGAGATTGCATACCTTCTATGAGATAGTTAGATCCCGATACCCACTGCGAGTAATTGTTACTCCTGGGAGAGTTTTACACATTACAATTAGCCGATCAAGTAGGTGTCTAGAAAGGTGTCAACGGGGTTACGCCTCTGGAAAAACGAGCTTTACTTTAATTAGGTCCGTGTGAAAGCACGGGGAACCTCCCTCAAAGTACCGACACTGGCCTGGCTGAAAGATTGGCGATGTTGTAGGGTGTAATTAATCCCGGCTAGTCTTTCCTTTTAGGGTTTGAAGGAAGATTTGATAAAAACAGTGGGAGCCATCCTGATTAGATAAAATAATAACCAATCTAATCTTGCAAGAGCATACACAGAGTGTTTTCTTCTCTCTCTCTCCAGGTAGCGACCATATCATGCCTTAATCAAGATAATAATACGGATGTATTGACCGAACCCGCTTATTATACTGAGCTGGGGAACGTTGGTCACGCTCCAACTTATAATTGTTATAAGACAGAGCAGGAAATTGGGGATTACTAGAATTCCCGTGCCGCCCAAACGAAGAAAGTGCATGCTGATGCATCATCTTCGGGTGTGTTCATTACAGAGAACTGTTTCTCAGTATCCTTTACGTCCTGGGTATGAGATACCGGATCAGGATCCCGCATATGTAATCTGTTACATGGGCTACAGATAGGTAGAGAACCGAGAACGGATGATAAGTTTCATGAGATAGAAAACGGTGCAAGTGTTGCAGCCAAGTCTGTTGGTCACTATCACCCTGTATTACCAGAATATATTGATTCTGAACGAATGTCATTAGATACCGAACCTGATATACAACATCATATCAGTTTCTTTATTAGTAAAGAAGGATATAATTTTGTATTGTTGGATAATGTTTTGAACATTTCCTATATCAAGAGTTGATCGGTTCAGGCACGTTATCTAAAAGCATTGACGTTCTAAATCAAACTACAGTTCTTAGTATACAGAACACACACAAGAGGAAGAAATGAACGAATCCTTCTTGAGGTATTGTAGACTAGGTCATATCAATGCGACCCGACTAGCTGAAGTTACATGTAGATGCATATTTAAATTAGTTTGAATTTATATCTTGTGAAACTTGCCGGTCATGTCACAGAGATAAAATGACCATAGCTCTGTTTATTGGAAACAGAGAAAGAGTTAGTGAACTCTTGGGATTGATACATGCCGATGTATGAAGGTCCCCTGTCTACACATGCCTAGACCGGTTCTTTGTACTTTGTTACATTCTCTGATGATCTCTCAAGATTTAGACATATGTTCCTGTTAAAACATAAGTCCGAAGCTTTTGAGATATTCACAGAATATAAGTTAGAAGTAGAGAACTAAAACGGGTATAAGTATTATGTCCTTTGATGTGATCAAGGAGGAGAATACTTGAGCACGGAATTCCTGGATTATTCTAAAGGAGAATGAGATTCTCTCTCAGCATTACTCCTCCGTATACACCACAGCACGTCGGTGTATCGGGGCGGAGCAATCACACCCTATATGATAAGGTGTGCTCTATGATGAGTATTACTGAGTTGCCTATTTCCTTTTAGGGGTTATGCACTTGTGAAGCTGCATACCTATTGAATGGCGTTCCAACCAAATCAGTTGCCTACCACTTCATATGAGATATGGAAAGGGAAGAGCCCATATATTAAGTTTGTTAAGATTTGGGGTTGTCCAGCCTATGTCTAAAAGCATAATCCGGACAAGCTCGAGGCAAAGTCAGTTCTGTAGAAGCTTGTTGGATATCCCAAGCATTCGCAAGGGAATATCTTCTACCAAACCGAGGAACAAAAGATGTTTTGTTTCTCAATATGCCACCTTTGTGAAAGGGAATTTCTTGTGAAGAAATTAATGGTCATGAGGTAGAACTGAAAGGAGTTCCAGCCATACAAACTGCAGCTGATAATTTGGTAGAACAAAAGGATTCAATAGTTTCCAACGAACCTCAGCCTCTCCGCCGATCTAGTAGGGTTCCTCATCCACCTGAGAGATACTTCAGTTTCTCTATGACAGTGGGAGCGAGGAATGCATCATGAGATGATGACCCAACTAGTTTCGAGCTGGCCATCAGGAGTGGGACTCTGTAAGAATGCTGGATGCTTAGCGATCTGAGATGGAATCCTTATACACCAACAAAGTATGGACTTTGGTTGCTTTATCTGAAGGGTTAAATCCCCATCAGGAGCAAGTATATCTTGAGAAGATTACTTGGTGTACATGGAAAAGTTGAGACTTTCAAATCTAGACTTGTTAAATGTTTGCATCATTTGACCAGGTATGGATTATGATGAAACCTTTTCTAAGTAGCTATGCTTAAGTCCATCCAGATCCTACTTGCCACGGCTACATACCATGACTACGATATCTGGCGGTTGGGTGTCATGACTGCTTTTCTAAATGATGTTTTAGAAGAGAGAGTCTATAAGTATACAGTCAGAGGGCTTCGTAGACAGTGGGAGCGGCGAAAACGTGTGCAAGATGTTTTATGTGATAAAGCAGGCATCGCGGAGTTGGAACGTCTGTTTTGATGTGTTAGTCAAAGAGTTTGACATCATCAAAATGGTAGATGAACCTTGTATATACAAAAAGGTAGTAGAGAGTATGGTGGAGATCCTCGTAGAGTGCGTGGATAACATACTCTTGATAGGAAAGGAGTTTCCTATGCTACGCTCGGTCAATCTCCGCTTATAACAATGATTCTCCACATAGGATCAAAGTGATACCTACTAAATCCTAGGTTTTGGATCTATGAGATAGATCTAATTGGATGTTAGGAT
Source organism: Agapanthus africanus (assembly GCA_030015575.1). Classification (NCBI taxonomy): domain Eukaryota; kingdom Viridiplantae; phylum Streptophyta; class Magnoliopsida; order Asparagales; family Amaryllidaceae; genus Agapanthus; species Agapanthus africanus. The sequence continues at coordinate 112,054,095 of JASDDO010000012.1, read as the reverse complement.
ACTCACTAGTTGTAGTGAGATGGTATCAAACGATCCTGGGGAGAATCACTGGAAGGGTTCTAGGGTGATAAGGACGACTGAATGTTAGTCACAGGCATTGTCTTCACCCTCAGTAAAGGGACGGTATGTTGGAAGATTTCCAAGACAGATACCGTGGCATACTAGACGATAAAGGCTAGATACATCGCTACCAAAGATGCTACCAAAGAGGCAGTCTGGGTGTATATTAGTTCATGAGATGAACTTCGTTCCTTCCATTGTGTGACAATGGAGTTGTGGCTTATGCCTAGGAACGCCCGTCCTATCAGTGATCCAGACATATTCTAAGGCAGTATCACCTGATCATGGAGATGGTTGATCTCCAGGGGATCGAGGTTAGGAGAGTAGACTCAGAGGACAACACGGAGGATCCACTCACAAAGGCCTTTTCCCAGAGAGAGACTTTTATGGGATGGTTGAGTATGAGATACTACAACCACTGTTATCAGATGGCCCTAGTGCAAGTGGATGATTGTTAGTTATATGTATGCCCTAGAGGCCATTACTATACATGAGATGTATATTGTAGTGGATGCTTGGACATATATAGGGAGGACTTTCTTGCTCGACATGATAGTATGCTATCTGGTTACTCTTTACCTTAACGTGTACACTGATTGTCTCTCTGTCACATGTTGGTAAAGCCCTTAAGATGTGTACTTGACTACCTGGACTATGATGCGGATCATACTAATGGGGACATGGTAGTCCATAAGTACATCCTTCAAGATCCCTAGTCGTGGGTGTATCGAGACGGGGCATCGATATACCAGAGTAGACTAGCGTATAGCTTCTTGACCCATGTAGATGGGCAATGGATGATCCCATATCCATTGGTGTTTGACATCAAAGATGATATACGGGTGCTCAGTGGAGACTGGGTACACTGGACGGACTCGCCGAGAACTCCCAGATGGTATTATACCCTACGTCAGATGGCAGTTCTCTGGTGACACTGGTACAGGTTAGTCTGTAGACCCGAGATCGTCATAGAGTCTTGTGTGATTCCCACTGTGCTTTGATTTCCACCTTACCACGTCCAAGAGGGCGTGCAAAACGGTGGTTTTTGGGTACAGTCCCGATTCACATGGAGGAAATGAGCGATAGGAGGGGTTTCGTCTCTCCCGGTATTGGGGGTTGATGTTGCACTATGCTCGATTTGACATAACAGGGAAGTCCCTAGCCAGGGCTGGTTTAGAGATTTACTCGTAAGTGTTACCAGTAGTTTATCGACCCGTTATGAGCCTCGCATCGGCATGACTTATCGGTTATTGGGGTCTGACGTTTACCACCCCTAGACTTGATATGCGACATATCAAACGAGGAGACCGGACTGTACGGTAGTGTCACTGTCAGGCTTTTTGCAGGAGTTGGAGCGGGCTTGCTTGCTGATCTTCTGATCGCTCAATACCTGGGTAGCCGTTAGTCCATCTAGTACCGCTGACGGCTTGTGGGTGCTTGATATGATCATCACCTACTGCCGGCGTATTGACGAGTGTTTAGAGTCCTACATAGAGATTTTACTGGCTCAGGCAAAACGAAATAGGAGCGCATATGTGATATGTACGGGACCGAGAATAATGCGTGTATGAGATACCGTATTCTATTCTCGCGACTATTGTATCGGCCGGTTATATGTGATATAGCAGGGTTATCGAATCAAGTGTTGATTCGATAAGTTGGTACATTTTTGTGTTAGTCGGATATATGTGATATAACCGGATTATTAAGTCAGGTGTTGATTTAATAATTTAGTGTATAATTGTATATGTGATATACTAATTTATATTAACTAACATTGGTTCACTTAAGCATTTATTTTTCTCACTTGTGCACAACTTAATATATATGTGATATATATTTATTTGTGTTCATTTTGTATCATGGTTGTTGATACACACTACATGGGTGTATGAGACATACACCATTATAATTATATTAGTGGGGTTTTAATATACAAAGTAAATACAAAATTAGTGGATAATTGTTCAAGTGCATGAAGCTTCATGAAGCTTGTGAGTGCATTGACCAAAGTCCACTAGTTTTGTTTTACTTAGCATATTTATAAACCTAACCACTATAATTAGCCATGGTTGTGTCTCTACATGAGTTAGTATATGATACCCACTCACCCATGGTTAGCTATCTCTCTCTTGATTAGTTTTCATTCTCATTTTTGAGCTCATCTTCTTCCTCCTTCAAATTCTTGCTAGGGTTTGATAAAGAGAGAGAACATTGTGAGAAAAGAAATTCTAAAGTGTACCCATTTCCTATTTCATCATCCTCTACTAGACTAGCACTTTAGTTTAGGGTGTTTGCTTCACTAATTCTTTAGTTAGTGAAGTAGAAGCTTGAGTTCGTATTCCCTCGACGTAGATCATCTTCGGCCTCGAAGACTTCAAGCAATACCGTTGCAATCTTCTCATAGAGCCGTCCGAGAGTCCGAGAGTTCGACGATCGCAGCGAAGGGACTAAAACAAGGCGCTTTAGAAGTGAAGGACCGATCTACAAAGTTGTATTTCGTATTCACTTAGTGATAATTGTTATTTACTAGCATGTGTTACCCTAATTATCTAGCAAAGATCTTGTTTAGAATTATTCGGCACGGCTAAAGTTTTAATCGGGCATGGTTGATGCCTTGTAGAACCTTCTTAGAGTGCCTAGTAACCCTACAGGTCGGGTCGGGTTTGGGCATGGGTTTATTTATTCAATTAGAATTTTGTCTTGGCTTTATTTTAAATGTTTAGAAAAAATTTAAATACTAGAAAACCTAGCAACCAATTTCATACAAAATTACGAGGAAAAATAGGAAGACATTCGGGGGAATATAGAAAAATTTCATTGATGGAAATGGGAATTTACAACTTAGATATTTTGTGGCACTAGATATTTTGTGTGAGATATTTTCTTGCCATGCTTATAGTTTAATCAAGAGCCATTTCCATTATCATTATCAAAAACACATTCTCCTTCCTCAAGCTCACTCTCTTCTTCTTCTTCCTCTCAACCCTTATTGTCTCATGTGTTGAGGATCCAAGAGTTAGTGAGACTTAACTACCCAAAATTACTCTCTACCCACTCTAGGCTACTTAGTTTAGGACACCAAGTACCCTAGTTGTCTCATCTTAGAGGTTAGAGCTCAAGGTAGACACTCTCGGATGGATCTTTTTTGACGTGGAGAAGCCGACGAAGAGGCGCGATCTACACTTACTCCAAGGAACGACAAGGAGAAAGACATCAAGGAGAAGAAGGACTTGTAGCTTGAGGTATAACCTTCTTACATAGTAGTTAAACCCCCTAGTTAGTTTGTTAGTTAGGGTTTAGTTACGATCCTCGAGTCTAGTCGATGTTACCATGTTTATAAAAATCGTTTTTTACCTATTCCGCCTCTCCACGAACCCGCGGGGTGAGTGACATCGACTTACAGTGGTATCAGAGCCAAACTAAACCATAAATAACTTGTTAGCAAAGTGTTAGAAATTCGATCGGAAAAGAAATCTCGAAAACACGACCAAAAACCCTAGTTTCTGTCGATTTTGAAAAACTGGCCCAAATTTTTTTCCAGAGGCCTTAAAAATACGTGCAGGGTTTTGTCAGTACACTGAAGAAATTTGGACGAGTGAATCGGTTAGATCGCTGCGGAACCGCGGCAGAACAGAGCGTTCCGCCGCCGTTCTGCGGCCGAGTTGATTCCGACTCGGTCCAAATTCCTTCTGGTGTTCTACTGTGTTGTGTTGTGTTATTTGGGATATTTTGTTTCTGCCCAGGATCTTTTGTGTACAGTATTGTACTTGGGGTAGATTCAAATTTGGTTATCGATCGAAATTCTGAGTACTTTGGCTAATCGGGTTTTATCTGTGTTGTGATATATGTGCTGAACGTCCGCTAATCGCTATACGTCGATTAGTGTGGGTTGCACATATCTATGATCTGTGATATTGGTTTGTGTATATGAACTTGTTGGATCGTCGTGGATGATTAGCCGGGTATGTGAGATGAGTGTTTTATCTTTCATTCGATGTAAATTGTAATTTGATGTAATATTTTTTCGCGGGGATCATCCGGATTGAGGTTGTAGCCACCGTTGTATTATTTCTTTTATTGTTTTCTGCTCCAAGGAGAGACCCAAGGTAGGGTGCACAAACTACCGGGTTCTTTAGAGTGCTGAGTGGCCTACTCACTTTGTTGAGAGAGCTTGCTTCACTTCGGGAATTTGGCAGGTAGTTTGCCGCACCCGTACGGGTCTAGGGTGGGGTTTGGCTATTAATCACGACCGTGGAATCCGTCTTTCGTTTCAGGCTTAAACGAAACGCGGAATTTCTATTATATCCAATATGTTCATCTGTGATCTGGAATGCCTATTATTGCGTCTGACGAATGGATATTATTATATATATATATATATATTATATAATAAACGTTGCTTATGTTTTGCATCCGTGCTAGTCCAGCCCCCAGGTCTGGCGTTAGTTAAGTAACCTAACGGTGTAAGACGGGGCCCCGTGGCGAATGCGGATGGCATAAGCGTACATTGTATTTTCGTTTTTTTTTCTGCAATGGTAGGTTAATTGATGGGACTGCATTATATTAATGCAAAGCAAACAAACCAAAGCTGAATCGTTGGAACAATTTTAAAACCACTCAGTTTTTCAAAACAACAAACTTTTAAAAATGCGGAGCTTAAACCACTTCTTTTAAAAGCTATCAGGTTCCTTCGATTATATCAAGTTCATTACGTTCACGGTTTCGCCAAAACCATTCGTAGCCCTCCGTTATTTCAGTTGGGTATTCAGTAGTATTCAAGCTATGTATTTTGACCTTCGCCAAGGCATAGTGATTGATAGCTGCTGAATATTCATCTGTAGCATAGATAGATGCGTTGGTTTGGGAAAGTCATACTACTATTTTGGCCTTCGTCAAGGGTATGTACGGGTGGGTTCAGATTAACCTGGACAATGACGGGTAGAACTTGACATGCGACTTATGATATGTTGGCCTTCGTCAAGGTCATAAGAGCATGGGGCAAAAATCCATATCGGGAGTTTCTAAAGAAACTGAAACTTGCTGGTGTTGCATACCATTTGGAGTGTGATAATTTTGGTAGGATTCCTTCGAATTTATCATACAATGATATTTGGATTCCGATCCTACTTTGAGTATATGCTACTCCTCGGTATATTTTTTCACTTAACGATCAATGCTATAAACCAAGTAGGTGTCTAGAAAAGTGTTAGCGGGACTACGCCTCCAGGGAAAAGAGGTTATTTAATTAAGGAAATTCGTGAAAACGTCGTAAAACCTCCCTCGAAGTACCGACACTGGCCTGGCTGAAAGGTTAAGCAAGAATTGTACGGTGAGATTAATCCTGACCAATTCTTCTTTTATGGTTTGAGGAAGGATTCAAGAAATAGTGGGAGCCATCCTTTTTAGATAAACTAAAAACCAATCTAAATTTGCAAGAGTATCATGCTGAGTGTTTCTTCTCTCTCTTAATTGCAGCGACCAATATGACCAGCCTTAAGTTACTATTAGATAAAAACATATTGACGGGGACGAACTATAAAGATTGGCTCAGGAATGTCAAAATGGCAATCACACATGACAAGTTAGGCTATCTTCTTACTACTAAAGCCTCCACCGTCCCAGGTCCAGATTCCAGCGTCGCGGATATTGAAATCCGTAAGACCTGGAAAATTAACAGTGCGAAAGCCAAGGGCCTCGTGCTGGCCTCTATGGACAATGAACATCAGAGGAGGCACGAGAATATGGATCTTGAGTCCATATTCCTCCATACCAAGGAATTATATGGAGAGCAATCTCGTATCGCAAGATACGAGACCTCGAAGAAGCTATTTCAGACGTAGATGGCTATCGGGTCATCTGTAGGGGACCACGTCCTTAAGATGATCAGCTACATTGAGGAGCTCGCAGACCTAGGGACCACGTTGGAGAATGAGCTGTATACAGACTTAATTCTATAGTCCCTCCCTTCTACTTACACCCAGTTTATCTTGAATTTTAATATTCAAGGTAAAGAAGTTACACTTCCAGAACTCCTCAACATGTTGAGGAGCGCTGAGGGCACCCTGCAGAAATCCATGGAAACACCCTCTCTGCTTGTTGGTGGAGCTTCCTCTTCTAGGTCCAAGGCGAAAGCCAAGGAGAAGAAGAAGAAGGCCCCCACCAAGCCGAAAGGCGGTATTAATAAGGTAGAAGCAAAGGGCAAGGCAATAGTTCGGGGGCCGACGGTAGGAAAGGAAGAATGTTTCTACTGTCATAAGAAGGGCCATTGGAAGAAAGATTGCAGGGCGTGGAGATCCAAGAACCAGGACCCGAAGCAAGTTGTGGCTTCGGCTTCAGGTGTGTTTGTAATTGAAAACTGTCTGTCAATCAACTCTACTTCCTGGGTATTGGATACCAGATCAGGATCTCATATCTGTAATTCTTTGCAGGCACTGAGAAACCGTAGAGTTCTGAAGACGGGTGATATGACCCTCAGGGTTGCGAACGGAGTGAGCATGGATGCTGTGTCCGTAGGGGAATATCACTTAGGATTGACAGGTGGACATATTTTGGTTTTGCGCAACTGTTTTTGTGTACATAGTTTGACTTGTAATATCATTTCTGTATCTTTGTTATCAAAAGAAGGTTATGATTTTACATGTGTAAGCGATGCCATAAAAATCCACCTTAATCATGGTTTGATTGGGTCGGGTACACTAAACAACGGTATATACGTATTAAACCAACTACAAGTTTTCAACGTCCAGAACACACATAAAAGAAAGTCTCCAGAATTAAATAAAACTTTCTTATGGCATTATAGACTGGGTCACATCAACGAAACACGGTTGACCAAGTTACATAAAGAAGGATATTTGGATCCGTTCGAATATCAATCTTATGCAACTTGTCAATCATTTCTCAAAGGAAAGATGACAAAGACTCCGTTCACTGGACACGGAGTAAGAGTGAGCGAGCTCTTGGGACTCATACACAGCGATGTGTGTGGTCCGATGTCTACACATGCAAGAAGTGGTTATTCCTATTTTATTACTTTTACGGATGATTTCTCTAGGTACGAACATGTCTTTTTGATGAAACATAAATCCGATGCCTTTGAGACATTCCGAGAATATAAGAATGAAGTGGAAAAACAAACCGACAAAAGTATCAAGACACTGAGATCTGATCGAGGTGGTGAATACTTGAGTGCCGAGTTCCTGAATTACCTAAAAGAGAATGGAATTCTCTCTCAGCTTACTCCTCCATACACGCCACAACACAACGGTGTATCAGAGAGATGGAACCGAATCCTATTGGATATGGTACGTTCCATGATGAGTAACGCTGAGTTACCGCGATCATTCTGGGGCTATGCACTAGAATCAGCTGCATATCTTTTGAACAAGGTTCCTACCAAGACTATGCCTACCACACCATATCATATGTGGAATGGGAAGAAACCCTGTCTTCATTATCTGAAGATATGGGGATGTCCAGCTTTTGTCAAAAAGCAGCATGCGGACAAGCTCGAGGCATGCTCAGTACTGTGTATGTTTGTGGGATACCCAAAGAACTCCATGGGGTATCTTTTCTATTACACAGAGGAACAAAAGGTTTTTCTTTCTTGTCATGCCCACTTTTTGGAAAATCAATTTTTAGAAAAAGAAACTAGTGGGAGCGCAATAGAACTGGATGAAATTCCAGAACCACAAGCTATTACTGAAAACCTGGTGGAACCAGAAGTTTTAAAAGAACATGGCATTCCCGTGCTGCTCCGCAGGAGTAGTAGGCTGTCTCATCCGTCCGAGAGATACTACGGTTTTCTCGTAGACGGGTGTCACGCCCCGCTTCCCAAAAGAAGGTGAAGGATGACGTGGCAAAGTCCGCAACCTAACTGTATTGAAGGTGGTCTATTCAATACAGTTACGTTAAGCGTATGAATATCTAACATGCAGGATGTGTACCAAAATCAAAATAATAAAAGTGAAAGGCATTTATTTCCATTAACCAAACTTTATTACATCCCAAAGGAAAAAGTAAAATATACTAAGTAGTTTAATTACATCAAAGGAGAAACAAAAGCCCTAAACATGTGGGCAACAACAAAAATTAAATCTAGCTAATCTTCCGTTGTCAAGTCTGCATAATCTTCATTAGTTGGCTCCACACCTTGATCCATGCTATAATATTCATTCTCATCTGACGGACATTCCAAAGATAGAGGAAGAAAAGGAAGGTCCGTCAGCGAGTTATACTCGGGTAGGATCACCTCATAAGGAAGTGAAGGTATAGAAACGAATATGTGTATATAAATATAATGAATGTGATGTACATGGGTATAAAGGTATGAGGTTGTATACAAATTAAATATGTTGACACAGGTATATGTGAATATGAGTAGGTTGTGTGAGGTATATGTTTGGTAAAAATTCAGGTCAAGTCAAACAGATATTCAGTCTAAGAGTTAGATCAGGTTAAACAAGGTGTGTATGGATAGAATTAACTGGTGGATATACTCGTATCCTTGAGGTATCCCATGACTAGCTGGAAGCAGTATGAGCCAGCGCTCGTACCTGGGGTGGCAATCAATGCGGTATCATGAACATCCCCAAAAGGTGTCCCATGACTACTATGGAGTTTTGTCCAGCGTGAATATCACTCAAGTGCACAGGTATTTCCACCCTTCAGTTCCATAATAAACAACAAGTCTAAACTGATAAAATATCCACATTCAAGATACTGAATAACTCGTGTCTCATAACGAAAGGTAGATAAGGTAACAGGTGGGTATAGCACATGATGTGAGTTTAGTGTTGAGTATCAATAGGCATTGTAAACGTTTTAGTTTGTCAAATAAGGGTCCGGATACTCGCGATTATTCCGTTGTGGCCACGGAACAACAACTGGGGAAGTGAAATGTACCGTTTCACTTCCCGGATCATGATCGAGTAGTAGTGGAATCCGAGTTCTGAATCTCCTTTCCTAATCAAACCACCCATCCCCGTGGTTCAGTATAAAGGTTTTGACGAATTAGAGTTAGTGCGTATATCTCTAGGCATGGAATTTCTACATTGTATGTCATCTACATATTGGATCATTCACCCTCAAATAGGGTTAGTATTCGCCCGAATATTGGGTTAGTAGTTTTCCACACATTGGACCATTCACCCTCAAAATAAGGTTAGTATTCGTCCGAATATCGGGTTAGTAGTCGTCCACACATTGGACTGTTCACCCTGCCTGCAGGGATCCTCATATATAAGTATTCCATACCTAGGTCCACGCATTCTAACCCTAACCATATCATGTGTCATGTATGTCATAAACTTGTAATCAAGAAGTTGATCTCATTTAATATGGCCTTCCACAACCGCTCGTTTTGTCTTGTTATCTTTTAAAGTTTGTAATGTACTTCATGTCATCTTATAGAACACTTAGTTAATAAAGGATGATAATGTTTAATGATATTTATTGTTTATAAGAAAACCATTATATTTGGAATATTTATCATTTTAGAAACCCATAGTATTTTACCGAGAAAATATCCTTTTAATAAAAGGTTAAGATATTTATTTGAAAATTATCTTTTAATAAGGTTTTAGATATTCTTTTTGAAAAATCTCGTTATACGGGTTATGGTCTTGAAAATAGCCTTTTAGTAAAGGTCAAAGTATTTAAGTGAAATTATATCTTTTTAGGATGGATTGAGGTATTTTATTGTAAATAATAATTTTATGAAATTATAGTGTTTTAAGTTTGAGGTAACGTTTTAGAAAATACGTTCGTGTTGGCAACCGCTGCACATGGACGGCAGGATTTGTGTCCTTTTCAGGAACGATTGCCTATCAACCACGAGTTACTTACGTAAAACATTATCCTAGTAGGGTAATCTATTAGAGGTGCTATTCTACAAGAACGACTCCGCGTTGACAACCGCTGCACATGGGCGGCAGGATTTGTGTCCTTTTCAAGGACGATTGTCTAGTAACCACGGGGTGATTCAGGTAAAACATTTCCCTAGTAAGGCAACTCATTAAACTTTAGTTAACATTCTAAGAAGAATTAATATAAAAATATCCTTTCAAGTGAAAGGGGCTAAGTTGGAAAAACCATACGCCGTTACTTAGATTTAGTATTACCCTTTTTCAACAAGGTAAAGGGATTTAACAAAACTAAAGTAGTTGGTGGATAAAGTGTAAGTAAAATATATATATCGTATCTAAAATATTTATTCCAAATATCTTATCTCATATGGATATTTTAAACAAATACAACATTTTAATAAAACGAGAGTATTGTGTGGAAGTAACCTATTTCGAGATCACATGGGTAGCATGGGTAAGTGTGGGTATGTAAGGGGTGAATTGATACCCCGTGGGTTATAACATTAAGCATATCATGTTTCATGTAGGATGAGTGTGCAATATTCACGTATATAGAGTTAATTATAGACATTTTAAACATGGGTTAATATTATCATCATTAAGAGGTACAAAAAAATAGGAATACAGGAATATTTTTAATATCATTTTAATATGAGATTAGGGATTAGGACTTGAAACCAAGATCATTATGAGAAAGAAGGCGAGAGACAAGGGGAGAGGGGCGGATCCTATCTTTGGTTAGAGTTGAATGTCGATGAGTCGAAACGTAGGCTTGCACTAAATCCTCAATAGCTCCGTGCTCGGATTTTTTCTTGATACTTGGGTGGAACCACAGCGTCGGCGTCGTCGATACAAAGGCGTGGATATTTTTTTTCAGAATTTTTGGAGTTCTGAGGTGTGAGAATTCACTGATTGAAGGTCTTTATTTATAGGGTTTTTTTTCCAACCATAAAATCCAAAACCGTTAACATAATCCCCCAGAAAATCCGCAGCCAATGATTGCCCCAATAATTCCCCGTGATTAGCCGCCGCCGCCAGTGCTTCGCGGCCATTGGATATGCATCCAACGGCTTACGAGCCGCCGTCAGAAGCCACGCGTCCGTGCTCGAGTCTACGTGTGGGGACCACGCGTTTTCGCGTGGTCCCCACCACGTGGGCGCCGCCGCGAGACTCTGGGCCGTTGGATCTTTGCATCCAACGGTCCAGGTTAAAGGGATTAATTTTTTTTATATAAATACTAAACTGTTTATATTTTAAAAATTGAATTTGGTTTAAAAAATTGTTAAAAATAGTTTAAAATATGGGAAAATTATAGGAAAATTTCAGAAAATATATTTTATTATTTTCTTTGGTATAAAAATAATTTTGGGCTAAAACTAAATAATATATCCATATCTATGGTGTTAGCTAGTTATTATAATTATTTAAAATCTAGTTTATCCTTGAAAATATTTTTGATTACGAATTAATTATTTTAATTGATAATAAAAATACGTAGATTATTTTAAGGCATCATAAAATTTTATTAAAACATTTTAAGCCTAGAAAAACAAGAAATAGATTTTAGAAAATTCCTTTAATCATATTTCAATACTTTGAAAATTATTAACGTTACATTAAAAATATTTTTCTATCAACGAGACACGTAAATAATTATTTGATACTAGAAATTTAAATAGAATATATTTTATTAGGTATTAGAAATCACGGTCGTTACAACGGGGATAGAGAAGATTGCATCATTGATAATGATGAGCCAACTAACTTCCAGCAAACTATTCAGAGCGTAGACTCGGTAAAATGGTTGGATGCAATGCGGGCCGAGATGGAGTCCATGTACACCAACAAAGTATGGACTTTGGACATTGCTCCAGAAGGGGTAAAATCCGTAGGCTGCAAATGGATATTCAGAAAGAAGATTGGTGTAGATGGACAGATTGAAACCTATAAGGCTAGACTTGTTGCAAAAGGATTTCGTCAAAGACTTGGTTTGGACTATGATGAAACCTTTTCTTCAGTGACTATGCTCAAATCCATTCGGATCCTTCTTGCCATTGCTGCCTTCCACGATTATGAGATTTGGAAGATGGATGTAAAGACCACTTTTCTAAATGGAAATTTGGAAGAGTGCGTCTATATGGACCAGCCAGAGGGTTTCATTCAGAGTGGGAGCAGCAGAAAAGTGTGAAAGTTGCTTAAATCTATTTATGGATTAAAGCAGACATCGCGGAGTTGGAACATCTGTTTTAATGAGACGGTCAAAGAATTTGACTTTATCAAAAATCCAGATGAACCATGCATCTATAGTAAGATTGTTGCGAGAACTGTAGTATTTCTCGTCTTGTATATGGATGACATTCTCTTGATAGGAAATGACATTCCTATGCTACAATCTATCAAAGGATTCTTGTCACAAAGGTTCACCACGGATGCCTCTTACATTCTGGGGATCCAGATATATCGTGATAGATATAAGAGGATGTTGGGACTTTCACAGTCCAGGTACATCAACACCATACTGAAGAGATTCAGTATGGAAGATTCAAAGCGCGGTAATGTACCGGCTTGTCACGGAATCACCCTCTCCAAAGAGATGTCTCCCAAGACTAATTTGGAAAGGGATCGCATGTCTATTATACCCTACGCTTCTGCGTTAGGCTCTATAATGTATGTGATGTTGTGTACCAGACCAGATGTTGCTTACGCACTAAGCGTGGTAAGCCGGTATCAGTCAAACTCTGGGGAGAAGCACTGGATAGCAGTAAAGAACATTCTCAAGTACCTGAAAAGGACTAAGGAGATGTTCTTGGTGTACGGCGGAAAAGACCTCCAGATCGAGGCCTTTGCTGACTCCAGCTTCCAGAGTGACAAGGATGACTCCAAGTTCATGTCGGGTTATGTCTTTACCCTCAATGGAGGGGCGGTCTGTTGGAAGAGTTCCAAGAAGGACACCGTTGCTGACTCGATGATGGAAGCGAAGTATATCGCAGCTTGTGACGCCGCAAAAGAAGCCGTTTAGATGAGGAAGTTCTTAACTGAACGTCAGGTGGTTCCGTCCATTGTTGATCCAATACCTATGTATTGTGACAACAACGGGGCTATAACTTTAGCAAAGAAACCCAGGTCCCATCAGAAGTCCAGACCCATCTTGAGGCGGTATCACCTGATCAGGGAGATCGTGGATTGCCGGGAGATCGTGGTGCGGAGAGTTGCTACGGAGAACAACACTGCAGATCTATTCATAAAGGCCATCCCTCAGACGCAGTTCGAGAGGCTATTCGAGATGATAGGTCTGCGATATGCCAGCACATGGCCTTAGTGCAAGTGGGAGATTGTTAGTGTTATATGCCCTAGAGGCTATTATTGTATAGTACTAGTTTTTGTATTACATTTTGGAAGTTTGGGATATATACACGGATTTATGACAGTCTTGCTCAATAAGGTAGTATGCTACTTGGTTTGTATCTATCTTAATATGTGTATATGTTTCTTTTAACGTATCGCTAATACATATTGATAGAGCCCTTAGGACCTTTGCTTGACTACCAGCGTTGTGATGGTAGTCACACTAGTGGGGGCTGAGTAGTCTATAAGCACATCCTTATACTGCTCCATAGTCGTAGGATTATTGAGATAGGGCATCGATACTCAAGAGTAGACTAGTGTATACGCTTCTCATCCCAGCAGGGGAGATGGTCTGTCCCACAGCCATTAGTACGTCGTACTGTAGATAGTATGCAGGTGCTCATTGGGTTATAAGTTATACTGGACGGACTCGTGGGGTACTGCTGGTTGGTACTATTCCTATCATTAGGCAGCAGTTCCTAGGTGACATGAGTACAGCATAGTCCGTTGACTTGACACTGCTGCTTCGTCTTAAGTGTGTTCCCACCGTTCTTAGATTACCACCCTACCACAGCTCTATTGAGTCGTGCAAACAGGTAGTAGTTGGGTGCAGTCCCGAAGCACTTGGAGGCAGTGGCGGTTAGATAGGATTCGTCTCTCCCAGTATTGGGGTTCGATGTCGCGCTGTGTTCGGAGAGCCATTATACAAAGTCTCTGGCCAGGATAAGCGAGATTTACTAGTATGTACACCAGTAGTTTCTCAGGGTGTTTTGGGCTACACTCCGACATGACTTATTGCGCTATTAGGGGTCTGACGTTTACCGCCCCCTAGGCCCGATATGCGATACTCTTAGACGAACAGACCAGACTGTACGGAGATTGCCACAGATAGACTTAGTAGGAGTTCGGTTGAGTTTGCTCATCGGCCTTCTTATCGATAGATACCTGGGTAGCCATTACGTACAACTAGTACCGCTGACGTGCTTGTGGTTAAACCCACTGCCAGCGTATTGTCGAGTCTTCAGAGTCCCACACAGAGGGTTTCCTTACTTCGGGCGAAACGATGTAGAGATCGTATGGTTTTACGACAGGGTTCGTTCACATACGTGTACTTGTGCACATATGATGTTCGGGCGGATAATACTAGTGGGCTTTGGTTTAAGCCGGATCCTGGTATTAGATTATTGGATTAGTTTCGTCTCATTGTATTCATGTTTCTCGAAACACGGATACGGGTATGTATATACGGATGAGAGGGACATTCTTGTAATTACTCAAGATTGCTATTAGAAGGTGACACCTCATTAGGGTTTTGGTTATTTACTTGATTAAAACAATTATGAGGTGGAGAAAATAATTTGTTATTTTTATAAATGATAATTGAACCATGGACACTTGGTTTGACTATTGAGGCTTGGGTTGACTTAGATATTTTGTGAGATATTTTGTGTGAGATATTTTCTTGCCATGCTTATAGTCTAATCAAGAGCCATATCCATTATCATTATCAAAAACACATTCTCTTTCCTCAAGCTCACTCTCTTTTTCTTCTTCTCAACCCTTATTGTCTCATGTGTTGAGAATCCAAGGGTTAGTGAGACTTAGGTACCCAAAATCACTCTCTACTCACTCTAGTATACTTAGTTTAGTACACCAAGTACCCTAGTTGCCTCATCTTAGTGGTTAGAGCTTAAGGTAGACACTCTCGGGTAAATCTTCTTTGACGTGGAGAAGCCGACGAGGAGGCGCGATCCACACTTACTCCAAGGAGCTCACGACAAGAAGAAAGACATCAAGGAGAAGAAGGACTTATAGCTTGAGGTATAACCTTTTTACATGGTAGTTAAACCTCCTAGTTAGTTTGTTAGTTAGGGTTTAGTTACGATCCTCGAGTTTAGTTGATGTTACCATGTTTATAAAAATCATTTTTTACCTATTCCGCCTCTCCACGAACCCGCGGGGTGAGTGACATCGACTTACAAAGCGGTAGTTACAGGGTATGTATGCACCAAGAGATAAGCTATGCAATGATTACTGGGTAATCTATACGACGTGGCAACGTCACATTATTTCTTGGTTTGGCCTTATTTTCATATAAGGAGTCAAATCATGTAATGTGGATACACTTAAGAGTTATATCTTCATTGAACCGGGATTTGAAGAGTGCTGCTCTAGTTAGACTGTAGAGCGACAGCCGTAGGCAGTTACATGTTTTCTACTCGATATATGAAACAGCTAGTTATGCGGAAAGCGAATATGTTGACGTTTGATAGTACATTTGAGCAACTGAGGCTTATGGTTTAATCGTCAGGGGTGATAGAACCAAGAGCGCTGCTGATATGTTGACGAGGTTAACAGTGCATAAGGGCAGGTGTACTAACACAAGAAGAGTTCTATCGAACTACGAAACAGGAATAACGCGCCAACAACTTAAGTGATCTGACATGGTGAAATGAGCTGGCAATAATGGATATAATAAGTCCAACGTTTGACTGTGGGAATTTGAACCGCTCCACTCGTCAGGGTACTGAGTAGAAATATGCCTTCTTCTTGAAACAGAAAAGGTTGTGGAAGAAAATCATGTGTCGAGGACACATGAATCTATTATGTATCGGGGATACAGATAGCTATTCATAAATAATCTTCTTGTCAGGGTACTGAGTGAAAGAAGGCCTTCTGCTGGGAGCAGAAAGTTTATGGAAGCAAATCATGTGTCGAGAACATATGAGTCAATTCTGCATCAGGAATGCAAATAGCTATCCACATCTTCCCGTCGGTTGTAGTTTCAGTCTCGGCTTGTAATATTTGGATAGCTTAATTGGACAATCTGTCTAATGAGTTCCTTATGGTTTTGAGTATGACCCTTCTATAAATGTTATGAGAGGCATGGTAGATTAGGTTAATAGATAGATGTGATGACTTAACTACCTGGGGTGGATGAGTTGGCATTTGAGCCAAATTCAAACCATCTACTTATGAGAGTTGCCTTGGAGGTAAAACTATCTGAGTAAAACCATTTGGATATCCATTATAGATAATTCACTCCGATAGGTACGGACCAATAAACAAGAAGACACGTAATGGAGTTTCCTAATTCAACACCTTCATTAACAACTACTTAATATGGCTTTTGATCTCACACGGGACTAAAGCATTGATTTGTATCAAACGTGGTATTAGTAAAGTGAAGAGCCAGTTCACGCAAACAGGGTTGTGCGTGTTTTACGGAGCAGTTCTGGGAACTGTAAGCAAGCTATGAGTATTTATTTTAGCAGTTCAGGGAACTGAATGAAGGAAAAAGAGTCGTTAGATAGCTGACGATATCGTAAACTTTGCAACAAATTGGTGTTGTAAAGAGGAAAATTAGGAAATCCTAAATATGATAAAGAACATAATGGAAAGGGCTAATCTTACATATTGTTTGGGAGATGCGCTGTTGGCAGCGGCTTATGTTCTTGGTCATGTGTTTTCAAAGACAATATAGTCAACACCTTATGAGTAGTGGACGAATGAGAGATTTGGTAGGTCACTTGTGTCCAAGAGTTTGTGATAGGACTGTGACCGACATTTGGTTGTGCGATGTTGATTTCCTTAGGGAGGAAACAACGAACGATTTCCACGGGGAGGAAACATCGAGCGATTTCCTCAGGAAGGAATTTTCGCAAAAGGCAGAAGTAGGTCAGGATTTGGGATTCCACGAGATTGAGGAGTCTTAATCGGTGAGCGGTGCAGAAGGAATTAGTTCCTTTCAGCGGCTAACAACAGTGGGAGCGATATTTTGGTTGATGGCTCGGAGCCAATCACAGATCCTCAAGAGACTTGTAGATAGTGCTATAGATTGACACCCCGATGATGTTTCAATATCAAAGGGGAGACGTTTATGGTAACTCCGCATTGGTTGCGGAACCCAAATCATTTGTGGACGCTATTTCTGGGCCTACTGCGAAAGAGTTAATAATGACAATGGAAGAGGTGCAAGAGTCAACGTTAAAAGATCAAGTATGTGATTTGATCGATTATCCTACCGGATGCAAGAGTATTGATGAAAACTAGGTTTTTCGAGGCTTTGCGAAAGGAGGAGGATATTGTAGAGAGATACAAGGCACACTTGTTGGGAAAAGGATTCACCTAGTCTAGTGGACAACGAATAGACACTTTTCACGTGGGGTAATGATTGCGTCTATTTCGCCTTCCTTAACAAATCGTTGCACGTAAAGATCTTGAGCTAGCCTGGGAGACTTAGATTGTATTGTCGGTATATATTTGGATAAGAAGATCTGGGAGATCTGCCTACTGGTTTCAAAGCCAAAATGACTCGAGTTGACTCAAAGAGTCCATTTATGGCTTGAAACACTTATCCAAGCAGTTGTTGGTTCGATATCATCGATCTATATTGGATATGGACTGACGATGATTGAATGCGACAACTGTAAGTTTAGAGATCTTATTGTGAACAATGTTGTAATGACCAAAAGTGACTTGGAGACAATGAATGCTACTTAGAGTGGATGTTCTCCCTATAGAGAGCACATGAGATGTTGAGTTTGTGCTTGGGAATTAGATCCATGAGGAGTCGTTTCAAGTGCATCTTATGTTTGTCTTCGAAGACTCATATGAGGTATGTCTTAGAACGATTCCGTCCGCACAGTCACTTTCCAGTTTATTACTTCAGTCACTAATGGACATGTTTTTAGCCTTAATCTTTACTTTAAGACTTTTGACACAGAGAGACAGATTTTGTTGGTTCCATTTTGCATAGTCAGTAGTCAAATGTATGCATGGTGTGTACTTGACCAGACATATAATCCTTACCGATTGGACTTAGTAATAGGGTCTGCTTGTTGGGATGAAGTGACGAGGTTTTTCAGGTACTTATGTGGGACGACCGCAATACATAGTGCTATGAGGAATTAGGCTTGCGGTTATGTGGGCATACAAGTGCTGACTGGGCTGACAATCTGGGTATGCGAACATCCATATCCGCACTTGCTTGGTCATCACTCGGAGTAGCAAGAAACATGAGGGGAAGATTTATCACCATGGGGGTGGAATATGCGGCTACCTCAGTAGCACCAAAGGAGCTACTGGGCTGAGGTGATTTCTTAGGAGTTTGCGCATGATTTTGCATGCAAGAAAAACAGTGTTTCTCTTTATCGTGACATCAGATCAACGATAGCATACTCAACCAATCCCATATATATGGGAAGTTGAAGCACTTACAGTTTTAACGACACTTTATCAAGGAGTAAGTGGCATGAGAAAGTGGTCTATGCTATAGGGTCTTCTTTTAGGTCAGACGATCATGGATCCGATGACGAAGAAAATGACCGAGTAATGCTATGTGCGTTTGGGCTTCGTCCTGGGTGACGTATTGCATTTCAGATAGCTTGATAGACTTTACTCTTGTGTTTGATATTATTATTATGGATGGCGACTTTTTATAGATGCATATTTTAAGATTGATGGTGTATAACTTTCTTTCTTATCTGGGATAGATATTTCTATATTTTGTTTGACTATTTCAGGAATGGAGTACAAGTGTACAGGGTACACGATGGGTGTAGGGAACACATTTAACAAGGATACGTTAGCAGGTAGGAACTCTCCCTCATACGAGAGATCCCCTTTATGCTAGGGAAGTATACGAAGGTGAGACTAAGTGCTAGACGTCATCTGCTACGAGCAGTGACTGTTTTGTTGCATACTGGATATGTCGACAGTGGGAGCACTTAATAGAGTCGCCCTGACTGGGTCAGGATGAGTTTGCCATATGCTATAGGCCAAGTGACCAAGGTTGTTATCCCAAGGCACTTTTACCTGTTTACATAAAGCCGGACTAGGGGTCTATCTCGTCGTACGGGATGCGAGCTTGTCGGAAGATCCCAGGCATATCATAGGGCAATATGGTCGGGCAAGTCAATCACAGGGTGATTGGACTTAGGTCCGTACGGTATAATTTTAATGGCGTATGCTCTCAGGGAGAGAATTTTATACCATAGCACGTTGCCATACGATGTGCGCTTGGATCGTACACATAAGGAGGTAGAAGGATGGATCCAATCCCCCTCACTGTGTGAGCCCTTATGACGACCTCCTTCATGGAAGGACGGTCAGTCTATATCCTTAGCGACACTGGGTTGTCTATGTTGGGTTTCGGTGCCTGCGCCACGGAAACCGCGGCCGAGGCGGAAGCGAAAACAAAAATTTTAGCGAACACCGAATACCTGTAAAACCCATGATTCGATCCATAGACCTAAACTAACCAACTAAAAATGCAATGGTTGAGAAAATACTACTTTTGTCGTGTGTCCACCCAATGGTGGAAGATCTCTCTAAGCTCGTAGCCGCTGGGATCGCGCTTGAGAATTGACCACCCTTGCCGAAGACGATCCACTCGAGGTAATCCAGAGAAGGCTCTAACCGATGATCCAGACTTGCTAGGTTTGGATGGTCGGTGATGTATGAATACTTCACTAAATTTTTCTCTCTAAAATCTATCCTCAAAATGAGAGCAAGAAGGAGAAGGAGAAGGAAAAGAGGAAGCAACCATGAAGCATGAGCTCAAGTGAGGAATGAAAACATCAAGTTCAAAAATGAAAGAGAGAATGGCTACATAAGCTTGCAACCATGATGCAATAGTGCACAATAAATGCACATCACCATGCTTCATCAAAACCCCAATTTTCACCTCATTTCCTTATTTGTTTTTCTAAAAAAAAAACCAAATATGAGGTGTCTTTCTTCTAGAAGCATTCCCGTATAAATACGAAATACTTCACCTGGTATATTTATCGCTACATATAAGCGTATCCGTATAAAAATACGTATAGAACCAAAGAGAGAAAATAAAAAATGAACATTAATACTAAAATATATGTATCAAAATACATAACTAAATCATTAAATCAAAACCCGATTTAATAATCCGGCTTAATCCTAAGGCGGCTAGTATTATCAACCGCCCGATTAAAGTCCGTGCATCACATACACGTATTTAATCGGACTCCTGCACGTACTAACGTACGGCTCTTACATCTGTTGCCTGAACCGAGAAAACCCTCTGTATGGGACTCTAAAGACTCGACAATACGCTGGCAGTGAGTTTAACCACAAGCACATTAGCGGCACTAGCTGTACGTAACGGCTACCCAGATACTTCTCTAAAGGGGGGTCGGCAATCAAGTGCGTCTATACCCTAATGAGCCGGAATGTGACAATCTCCATACAGTCCGGTCTCTTCGTCAAAGAGTATCGCATATCGGGTCTAGGGGTGGATAACGTCAGACCCCTACTAACCCGATAAATTGTGTCTGAGTCAACCTCATCACCAATAGAGATACTACCGATCAACTATCAGCAAATCTTATCCACCGTGGCTATGGATTTCTGGTGATAGCTAACTGAACACAGCGCGGCATCGACTCCTAATACCAGGAGAGACGAATCCCTGACAGTTGACTACTGCCTCTATGTGGCTCGGGACTGTACCCAACTAAAACCTGTTTGCACGACTCCTTTGAGTCGTGGTAGGATAGTAATCAAAGTACAGTGGGAACTCACACGAGACAAATGACGACTTCAGGTCAAAGGACTAATTTGTACTCATGCCACCTGAGAACTTCTATCTGACGATAGATATAATACCATTTAGAAGTTCTCGGCGAGTCCGTCCAGTGTACTCACCTCTAGTGAGCACCTGCATACTATCTTAGGTGACATAACACTAATGGCTTGTGAGACCGGCCACCGCCCCTCGTCGGGGTCTAGAAGCGTATACACTAGTCTACTTCGGAATATCAATGCCCAGTCTCGATACTCCCATGACTAAGGACATTTAAGGATGTGCTTATGGCCAGCTCCCACATATATGATCGCCATCACAATGCTAGTGGTCAAGCAACAATCCTACGAGCTTCATTAATGATGAAGATAAACCAGATAACATACTATCATCTCAAGTAAGATTGTTATACATGTATAGGTCCTCCCTCAATTATCATAATCGCCTACTTGCGATCACAATAATTTCCTTGAGGGCACCATATCCAACAATCTCCCACTTGCACTTAAGGTCAATTATTGTGGTATCGCGTATCCATATCTCATGTGCTACTGAATACCCAACTTTTCTACTAATCGGTTTCACAAACCATGTTTGTGGAACTTAATTTGGTTTAGAAATAGTCTCAGTGAGTGGATCCGCTACAATATTCCAACTTCATCTCTCTATATCTCGACTTTACGAAAATTAACAATCTCCCAAACTGAGCGATACCCCTCCTCAAGAATTTTTCTGGATACTTGATGGGACCAAGTTTATCAATGAAGAACTCCATTCAACAAACTTCTTGGGCTGTATCCTCTGTTGAGTTATAACCGGCATCCTGCACCATGATTACCTCAGTATCCCTATTGGAACACTATCTAATATACTGATCCTCAGAAGAGGCTAAATTCAAAACCCTGACAGTATCTCTGTCATCCAGATCACCTTGGAAGCCTGGGCCAATAACCGCCTCTCATAGGAGGCTGTCGTTATTTTATACCAAGAACATCCTCTTATGTTCATGTTAGCTTCCCTTTGTTTCTCCAGGATTGGATTAATATATGCTTATTGCAGCTAGTGCAAAAGCAATATCTGGTGTTGTACAAGACATTGCATGATTGACTCAATTGTCAAGGAAAATGATATGTCATTCATGCCAGTCCCTCTCTTCATCAGTCTAAAAGACATCCCTTTTAGAGAGGGTGGCTCCATCACCTGTGGGTACACCACTACGCCAGGAGTCATCCATTCTAAAATACTTTTAGAATGCTGTCCAAGTACCCGATTGGGAAACTTCCCAAATCTAGATCTAAAACCAGAATCCATGATACATTATCCATCTAGTTTTGTACAAGACATTGTATGATTGACTCAATTGCCTAAGCAAATGATATGTCACTCATGCCAGTCCCTCTCTTCATTACTCTAGAAGACATCTCTTTAGACAGGGTGACTCTATCACCTGCGGGTATATTACCACGCCAGGAGTCGTCCATTCTAAAATACTTTTAGAATGTTGTATAAGTACCCGATTTGGGAAACATCCTAAATCTAGATCTAGTCACCAGAATTCCTGATATACTATCCACATCCAACGTGGAGAAAACATTATGTGACAACCAAAGTTTGACCGATTGTAGTATAGGAACATCACTTCCTATCTTGAGTATGTCATCCAAATACAAGACTGTACTCCATACATCTTTCTTACCAGGTTCATCATTTGTTTCGATGAAGTCAACCACCTTGACTGTCACATCAAAACTAATGATCTGTCTCCGCTATCCATGCTTCAGTCTACGAATAGACATAAGTATCTTGCACACCTTCCGCTGCTCCTACTGACTACGATAACCCTCTAGCAGAGTCATATACACGTGCACATCCAAAATCCTATTTGGAAAGACGTTATAGTCACCCACCTGCCTGTCACGACCCGAAAATTTAGTTCGTGACCGGCACTTAAATCATGCAACGTCTAAAGGCGTAACATAATTCAAGTAACCCGAAACCCAGAAATCTAAACCTTTTTAAGAAAATAAAAGAGGTGAGGTTTTGAAAATAAAGGTATGGTGAAATCAAACGTTTTCTTAAAACATAAATAGTGGAACATGAAAAATGCAAGTGGAATTTATTAGTTGAAAAACGTGTTTCGTCTTTTAAAAAAATTGGGCAGCACCTCCTTTGTATATTTTGATCCAAAACCACATATACAAAATAATATAAAAGGCATCCCCAAGCGGGAGTTAGCTCTTCGCCAATCGGCGGAATCACAACCACACAAGACAGAATATATGTATACGACGCCCAACGACGAAGATCAACACAAAAGATAATGAAATAAGCAAGACATCAACCCATCAAGCGAACATATAACCTATCGCTCAAGTCTCGCAACTACAAGTCATTGCTAAGTCTTACTGCTCAAACAAATACTAGTTTCTGATTGATGGAGTTAACTAGATACAACAGGAATAATAAATACAATAGTGGTACGATCCAGCCTGTACCACCTACCAAAGCAAGTCACCCGAATGCAGGCTGTGTGCCAACGATGCCGCTACCGATCCATGAGGTCAACCTGCAAGAACTGTGGCACAACAGGGGTGAGTTGCCAACTCGTGAGTAGAAAACATCATCAGGTAGAAATCGAATAAACAACGATTCCTAGGTCAACTATATCATAAAGGTAATACTATGATATCTAGGGTGACCGTATCTGTATATGTGCCAACAACATAATCAATGCCTGTATGCATGTGGATCTCATCTACGTGTCAACCAATGACACAACAACATCATGTATGTAAATATCATGAAAGCATATACATGTAAATATGAGGATATAAATCAACGTGTGTCCATCAATGACACATCAAAATCATGGAACCTGAGTGTCCAACATCGACACTCGAAACATCATGAAACCCGTGTCCAGCATCGACTCGTAAATCCTCATATCTCGGGCTCCGTCAGTCCGGATCGGCCCACGGGCTCCGTCTGTCCGGATCGGCCCTCGGGCTCCGGCAGTACGGGTCGGCCCATATCCATCTCTTGACTCCGGTCGATATCCTCCGGATAACCGCCATGTCCAACCAATCACCGATAGGTAGTGTTCCCTCTGCCAGGCTCAACGGCTAATACATCGACATACCTTTCTTGCACCGGGATACCATACCGGGTCCACCATGAAACCGCAAACAGATCATCCAACTCCTCGAATCGGGTTTCACATATCACACGTCTCAGAACCGAGAAAACGCATGGTGGACGCACTGAAATTACATATCAAGAGAAACTGGGTTTTATTAAAACAATACATACTTTCTTTTGAAACATAACCACGGTTCTCAAATCCAGAATCTCATGAAAACAGCATCTAAATGCGTATAATCGTAAAGCATGATGTATGCGACATATAACAGAAATGTAAGCATACCCGTATATCATGCAACATGAAACAGTGATGTGAACATAGCAAGTAAATCATGTAAGGAGTCATATCATGATGCACCAATTCTACTGTATAGTGACATAGCAATTATCGATGATGAAAGTGTATGAGCCGGCTAATCTGTGTAAGTGTAACATACGCATCATCGATAATGGTGTAGGTGTACTAGCACAGGTATATGTAATGCAATGAGAATGACATGAACGTAGCATAAGTACATCATCAGCTAAATGCTATAAGGTATACGTATCTAACATGACCGAGTCGGTGAATCTATCAATCGGTATCCGGCCTCACAACATCACGTACGGTATAATCCATCATACGGCATCCTCTAGTCAAGGGTATGGATCAATCATCATAAAACTCATCACGTACGGTAAATCATCGTACGGCGGCATTAAACCAGTAGGGATCCTATCAACCTATATGACACTGAGGGTATGGACCCAACGTCTCGTACGGCATATCACTCATTATTCACAACATTATATATATCTTTGTACCTATATCCCAGGTCGCATCCATAACAATCTCATATCAGGGGACCGACAAAGGTATCAATCCTCGCATATCGACTCCCATATGTATACCGACATATCAATCAAGTCATCATATCACATCGTACATTCTTTTCATCATATTTATATCCTACATTAAGTCATTTACATATATATATATATATATATACTATCTTATAAATCTCATGTCATGATACTCTAAATCTCATACTTATTCTCGTGCACTACCTATCTATATATCGTGATTCACGTCCACTTAACATATCCTTATATATGTATCAATCCGAGACATCATTTCTTTCATATCATGTCACACTAAACCTTTAATCACATCCATAGGTTCCTAGACTAGGTTTCTTTAACCATATCCTATATATCGGTTTCCATCAAAATTTACGGGGGTGCTATACGCCATCCACCCGACTTTCCACGTAGATATAAATCTACTCACCTGTGGAACTCCTTATTCAGCCGTAGTCGATGTGCTTCGTCGTCTCGAAATCCACGCGAAGTTACCTACAATAAATACATAGTCGCAATGCTATTAAAATCAAGTCCGGAAGACCAATACGGCACACGGTGCGCTCATAGGTTAGAACCTATAGCCTACGCATGCAAAACAATCAAACAACCCTTGTTGTCGATGTACAAACGCCCAACAACCAAATAAAAATCCAAACATCAAAACCAAGCATTCAAAACTCGGAAAACATAGCCAAAAATATCCCAATGTGCTCCCAAATTTTGGTTCATGTCAATTGGAACAAAACTAGCAAGTATAGGGTGTTGTATATGGAGTATGTGAGATACTGAACCAACCTAGACACCAAATACTAAAATTTGGCCGGCCACATAGCCACCAAAACCGGCTTGCTCGGCCAATACTGCTCCGTTCTGGTTCGTCTTCTCAGGGTGGTCTCCTATGGGTCTAACTAGGTCTCTGGAGTTGCTAGTTTTTCTCAGAAACTTCCCGGGTCATCCCAGATTTCCTGTAGTCCCCAATTTGTACACAAAACCGACATGGAACAAATCTTAAGTTCGTATTCTCTGTTCTTGGTCCACAAAGTGATCTCTAAGGTCTTGTACACACTCACTACAGATCACAAATCCACAAGTCACCCAAACCCTCTCTTGTGTTTTCCAAACATCACATACCCTAACCAAATCACCTTCTAAACTAAACTAGGGTGCAAGAAACTAAAACTAAACTAAATGAAAGAAGATATACCTCATTTGGGCAACTCAAGAAAAACCCTAGCTTCTCAAAGTCTCCAAAATCCGAACTTGCAAGGTCCAATGTGTTGAGGATGAAGTGGGGATCATTTTTAATGAAGAGGGTGTAGGGTTTTGATGAAGATTTGGAGATGATATTTGGAGGTGGTGGTGGAGGGAGATGAGGAGGAAGAAGATGAAGGAACCATGAAAGAAAATGAATGAGGGCAGCCCCTCTCTCTCTCCTACCCCCACTCTCTCTTATTCTCACCCTCTCAATCACTTAAGCTATGCCCCACCCTCTCTCTCTCCAATAATTCACTTTTCTCTTCTTTTCTTTTCTTAAAACCAAATATCATAAATGCAAATGAAACAATAAGTAACATGTCATGGTGCACTAACCATGGAAAATGTAGAAACACGGATTTGGCTTAATCGCGATTAGTAGTGCACTAATCAAGTTAAATTTTAAACTTGCATATAATTAATTATAAAAACGCCAAATCCAATAAATATATTTTTAAATGAATAAATCATTTTAATCTCCAATTATTTCACAATTATTGGTATATATTTATACCATTTTACGAAAACCCCAATTTCGCAAATCGGGTAGTTTTCGCAAAATATATTACTTTAATATTAAATTCCAAAAATAATATTTTATATTTTCCGAAATGTTAAAATATTCCCCCCTTAAATAAATTCGGTCCCCGAATTTAAATTCAAACCCCCAAATACTAAAACATTTCAATAATCAGCTCAAATCAACGGGGCTCCGAAATCACGGAAGATACAGAAATACCACAGCGCATCCTGTGCGCCTGAAAACGAGCATGAAACTCAATATCGAACTCCGTCAAGCGTCACGCAAACCATTGTATTTGCACGCATATCATCAGAGCTACAATGAAAATACAGATCTCGAAATCCACTACTGAAATCCAATATGCACTAGTCAAATACTATAATACGTGTATAGTACGCATCCTTGGAAAAATCTCCTAAAACAGAATAAAACACATGCAAAATCTTTTCTGAATAGCCGCGTGATGCTTAACTCACGGCTCAAGTGACGGACGCTCTTTTGTAAAGTAATAATTATATGTTCATATATGTTTTGCTCAAATATACGTCCCGCCCTTTTAAAATATCCCAAAAGGTTTTCATTTGTAAATGTTCGTGTCGCTCAAGGACACGTAGGAAATAGCGAGACTATAGCTCCTTCTTGAAAACCTCTTGTTAAACTTTTAGTGCATGCAAAATACTTAGGTACTGTCCTCAGATCAGTCCTGTTCGGCCACTACATAAAATAGTGCCCATCATGAAAATAAGGTGCTCAAGAGCAAATTAGCCCCAAAAGGCATGTCCAACAATCACGTGCGTCTGATGCGCATGGAAACCAAAGCCAAAAACAAGTGCTACAAATATGCACAAAACCAAACTAAGTGCAACGGGTGTGCACGAAAGCATCTGTCCAGTGCAACGGATGTGCACGACATTATCTGTCATGTGCAACGGGTGTGCACGACAACAACATCTAGTGCATCTATAGTGCACGAAAACCTCAATCTAGTGCAACTAACATGCACGAATGAAAATCTCAATCGAGTGCATCCGGTGTGCACAAAATCACATCTCATATCATGCGCCCAACATGCTCGAAAATCCAAATAAAGTGCATCCGTCATGCACGAATGAAATCTAAATCAAGTGCATCCGACATGCACGAATGAAATCTAAATCATGTGCATCCGACATGCACGAATAAAATCTAAATCAATTGCATCCGACATGCACGAATAAAACCGAATCCAACATGCATGAATGAAAATCTCACTCAAATGCATCCGATGCACACAAAATCCAATATCATGCGCCTAATATGCGCAAAAATCCAACCCAAGCGCGTCAGGTCCATATAAATACCCAGTGCGGTAAAGAGCACGAAAAACGAACGCCAAGTGCAACACGCACAAAAACATAAATCTGGTAAAACGAATGCTCAATGACAAAAATCAGTGCAACCAATGTACGGAGTATAAATCTAGTGCAACCAATGCTCGAAATACCGATCTGGTGCAACCAATGCACGAAATACCGATCTGGTGCAACCAATGCACAAAATATAGATCCAGTGCAACAAATGCACGAAATATAAATCTGGTGCGACAAATTCACGAAATGAAAATCTAGTGCAACAAATGCACGAAATGAAAATCTAGTGCAACAAATGCACGAAACACAAATCCGGTGCATCCAGTGCACGAAATACAAATCCGGTGCATCTAATGCAGGAAATACAAATCCGGTGCATTTAGTGCAGGAAATACAAATCCGTATCAATGCACTGCAAGCATATGTGAGCTATACCGAGTGCAAAAATCAAATCGAGTGTATACCACATGCACAAAATCAAATCAACCGTATGAAATCCACGAAATCATGAACACGTGCTACCAAGGTACAAAATCGACATCAAGTGCAATAGATATGCACAAATCATAAACCAACACAATGGTGTGTACAACACATATCAAGTGCAATAACTATGCACAAAAATATAAATACCCAATAGGTGCAGCCACAGTGCACGAAAACAATATCATGAAACTCAATCATCAAAACCCAAATCCAAGCGATATAAGCGTGATACTCGGATCACAAACACAAATCGCAACGAATGACATTGAGGTACACCTCCTACAAAGTCGAAAAATGTCGGTGCGTCCAAAACTGGCAGAGCAAGAACATCCGCTTGCCTCCTGCTCACGGTCTGGCATCTTCTGTCTCTGGGTCTTCATTTCTCTATGGATTACCGATCTCACAATCCATCGGCTCATCGTCCCGGTCCGGTGTACTAACGGAAACGATCCGCTCTAGTACTCCTCTGGTCAACTCTCGGCCAATTAGCATGACCACTTATAAAGCAGCACGTCGCTGGCGTTGGCCTCTGGCCATCTGAATACACGTGGAAAAACTGATCCTGGGTGCAAATCTTATCGCAGTAGTGTCCTGAAAGGAACCTACTCAAGGCCTCTTCCAATCTCGCTTATGCCGAACTATACGGAGGCTGGTACTCTTACATAATCTTTTCTCGTTTTCTGGACATCTGCGTTCTTTGCGCAACATTTCCTCGGGAACTGGCCGTATCCCAACGCCTCTGTATGCATATCAGATCTCTAATCTCAATAGGGAGTAGCAACCGCTCGTTAATATCTCGCACGAACCTCTTGTTCCACTCATCCTTTTTATCATCCACTTCGACGTCACGTCATGCTATCTGCGTACTGCAATTGTTCTCGGCTACAGTCAATCCAGAATCTTTCACATGGACTCGAAATTATGAACTCGGTATCTTCATCACTCTGTAGAAGATATCTAGCCGAACACGTTCTCGGGAACTCATCCCAACCATCGGAGGAATACTCAATACTCGTCCGTTCTCGATCAACTAATAACGCATCTGGGTGAGGTCCTCTATCTGAAGCTGATCCACTTACTGATCTCCTATTGGATCATTCAACGAACAACGTCCTCTCTGGATCGATCTACTCTAGATCTGAATAAGATTCTCCACACTAGAAATATTCAACTCAACTGGGCCTACGTCGGTGCATCAAATCTGACGAATCACCTTCGTCTCTCAACTCAAGATAGATTAGCTATCATCTGTCGCATCTCTTCTTGAAAGATTCAGCGATCTCAGCTCGTAAAGTCTGGAAGCCGCATCCCATCAATCTCAGCAACAGCTGGGTCATCTGTCTGCAAGGTAGACGACATCACAATCTCTGAGGTAGGATGTATATCAATAGTCCTCTCACAACAGGCAACCTCTATCAGTGGCCCGATCATCCGGTGCAAAACCGAACACTCGCCTCCATAAGAGGTCACAACACAAATAAAAAATCGAGACGTTCTCATGTCACCCGAAAACACGATGGTCAGTCCTCATCCATGACGAGCTCACCCTGACCGCATCACTAGCAACAACTCAATCTGCGCTCAAACCATGGTGACAAGAACATCAAGCATGTATCGATGAAGATAGATCAAAGGAATGAAAGGAATCAACAGATCCCGAAATGGATACATGATCATAAGGAGGAACGGAATCAATGAGAGTATGATCATAGAAACAAATAGAATCAAGGATCTCAAATGGATGTATGATCAAGAGAACGAAGAGAATCACAGATCTCAAAATATAAACATCCTAAGGTTTCTTAAGTGGAGTATCGAATTGTAAATATGCCGCGGAACATACGTATGGTACGCCACTAAACTCAAGCTACCTACTCCATCAATCAGGATCAACCTATGTAACGAAAGTTTGGGTCTAATACCCCCCTGTTCAAGTCTAAGTTCCGTAAGGTCAAGCCTAGGTTCCGAAATAAATTACGCCCCAGACTCCACATAGTCAAACCTAGACTTGAACCAAGGTTAAACCTAGCGCTCTGATACCAACTTTGTCATGACCCGAAAATTTAGTTCGTGACCGGCACTTAAATCACGCAACGTCTAAAGGCGTAACATAATTCAAGTAAGCCGAAACCCAGAAATCTAAACCTTTGAAAGAAAATAAAAGAGGCGAGGTTTTGAAAATAAAGGTATGGTGAAACCAAATTTTTTCTTAATGCATAAATAGTGGAACATGAAAAATGCAAGTGGAATTTATTAGTTGAAAAACATGTTTCGTCTTTTTAAAAATTTGGGCAGCACCTCCTTTGTATATTTTGATCCAAAACCACATATACAAGATAATATAAAAGGCATCCCCAAGCGGGAGCTAGCTCTTCGCCAATCGGCGGAATCACAACCACACAAGACAGAATATATGTATACGGTGCCCAACGGCGAAGATCAATACAAAAGATAATGAAATAAGCAAGACATCAACCCACCAAGCGAACATATAACCCATCGCTCAAGTCTCGCAACTACAAGTCATTGCTAAGTCTTACTCCTCATACAAATACTAGTTTCTGATTGATGGAGTTAACTAGATACAACAGGAATAATAAATACAATAGTGGTACGATCCAACATGTACCACCTACCAAAGAAAGTCACCCGAATGCAAGCCGTGTGCCAACAATGCCGCTACCGATCCATGCGGTCAACCTGCAAGAACTGTGGCACAACGGGGGTGAGTTACCAACTCGTGAGTAGAAAACATCATCAGATAGAAATCGAATAAACAACGATTCCTATGTCAACTATATCATAAAGATAATACTATGATATCTAGGGTGACCGTATCTGTATATGTGCCAACAACATAATCAATGCCTGTATGTATGCGGATCTCATCTACGTGTCAACCAATGATACAAAAACATCATGCATGTAAATATCATGAAAGCATATGCATGTAAATATGAGGATATAAATCAACGTGTGTCCATCAATGACACATCAAAATCATGGAACCTGAGTGTCCAACATCGACACGTAAATCCTCATATCTCAGGCTCCGTCATTCCGGATCGGCCCACGGGCTCCGTCTGTCCGGATCGGCCCTCGGGCTCCGGCAGTACAGGTCGACCCATATCCATCTCTCGACTCCGGTCGGTATCCTCCGGATAACCGCCATGTCCAACTAATCACCGATAGGTAGTGTTCCCTCTGCCAGGCTCATCGGCTAATCCATCGACATACCTTTCTTGCCCTGGGGTACCATACTGGGTCCACCATGAACCCGCAAACGGATCATCCAACTCCTCGAATCGGGTTTCACATATCACACGTCTCAGAACCGAGAAAACGCATGGTGGGCGCACTAAAATATCATATCAAGAGAAACCGGGTTTTATTAAAACAATACATACTTTCTTTTGAAACATAACCACGGTTCTCAAATCCAGAATCTCATGAAAACAACATCTTAATGCGTATAATCGTAAAGCATTATGTATGCGACATATAAAATAAATGTAAGCATATTCGTATATCATGCAACATGTAACAGTGATGTGAACATAGCAAGTAAATCAAGCAAGTAGTCATATCATGATGCAGCAATTCTACTGTGTAGTGACATAGAAATTATCGATGATGAAAGTGTGTGAGCCGGCCAATCTGTGTAAGTGTAACATACGCATCATCGATAATGGTGTAGGTGTACTAGCACAGGTATATGTAATGCAATGAGAATGACATGAACGTAGCATAAGTACATCATCAGCTAAATGCTATAAGGTATACGTATCTAACATGACCGAGTCGGTGAATCTATCAATCGGTATCCAGCCTCACAACATCACGTACGGTATAATCCATCGTACGACATCCTCTAGTCAAGGGTATAGATCAATCATCATAAAACTCATCACGTACGGTAAATCATCGTACGGCGGCATTAAACCAGTAGAGATCCTATCAACTTATATGACACTGAGGGTACGGACCTAACGTCTCGTACGTCATATCACTCATGATTCACAACATTATATCTATATATATACCTATATCCCAGGTCGCATCCATAATAATCTCATATCAGGGGACCGGCAAATGTATCAATCCTCTCATATCGACTCGCATCCGTATACCGACATATCAATCAAGTCATCATATCACATCGTACATTCTTTTCATCACATTTATATCCCACATCAAGTCATTTACATATATATACTATCTTATAAATCTCATGTCATGCTACTCTAAATCTCATACTTATTCTCGTGCACTACCTATCTATATATCGTGATTCACGTTCACTTATCATACCCTTATATATGTATCAATCCGAGACATCATTTCTTTCATATCATGTCACACTAAACCTTTAATCACATCCATAGGTTCCTAGACTAGGTTTCTCTAACCATATCCTATATATCGGTTTCCATCAAAATTTGCGGGGATGCTATACTCCATCCACCCGACTTCCCCTGTAGATATAAATCTACTCACCTGTGGAACTCCTTGTTCAACCGTAGTCGATGTGCTTTATCGTCTCGAAATCCATGCGAAGGTACCTACAATAAATACATAGTCGCAATGCTATTAAAATCAAATCCGGAAGACCAATACGGCACACGGTGCGCTCATAGGTTAGAACCTATAGCCTACGCATGCAAAATAATCAAACAACCCTTGTTGTCGACGTACAAATGCCCAACAACCAAATACAAATCCAAACATCAAAACCAAGCATTCAAAACTCGGAAAACATAGCCAAAAACACCCCAATGTGCTCCCAAATTTTGGTTCAGGTCAATTGGAACAAAACTAGCAAGTATAGGGTGTTGTATATAGAGTATGTGAGCTACTGAACCAACCTAGACACCAAATACTAAAATTTGGCTGGCCACATAGCCACCAAAACCGGCCTGCTCGGCCAATACTGCTCCGTTCTGGTTCTTCTTCTCAGGATGGTCTCCTATGGGTCTAACTAGGTGTAGCGTCTTGAAAAGTCGTTTTGGTGTTTTCCTGAAATTCGGTGAAAATTCGGTATTTTTCCGAAAACCGTCTTTCTTGTTATTTTGCAGTTTAGGGCTAATTATACCTAAAATGGATAGGTAATTGCTTGTTTTTAGTTTCTAATGAGTTAATTATGAAATTCTGGTCGTTTAAAAATTTTCCCTAATTTTTCAATTTTTTAATATTATTTTAAGCCGGTAAGAAAATACATTAAATTAGCGATAAATACAAATTTTTCCGGGCTAATTTTAATCTCTAAAATTATGATAATTAAAAGCTATTGGTAACATAAATTTTTAGTAATTTATTTTGATTTTTAACAAATTTTTATGATATGAAACGAATTTATTGAATTTTGAGCTAAAACTTGCAATTTTTGACTTGTAGGGGGCCTTTTTGCATAAAATTTCTTTTGTAAAACCCCTCTCTCTTTTCCCTCAGCCCTAGGACAGCCCCACCTTGTGCAAGTCCAGAAATTTCTGGCCTCACTTCTTTGTTTCCTTTCTTGAGTTGATTTAGTTAGTTTATGGATTTATTTTAAATATAATGGATAAGTTATGGTACATTGACTTTTGGAGACTTGACTCTTGACTTTTCCCCACTCACCCACACCCCTCCCCTTACCTCCTACTGGCCGAAACTGCTCCCCTCCCCTTCATCTCTTTTCTTTCCATTTCTTCCAAATTTCTTCAAGTTTAATTCAAAGAAAAATTGCAAATTAAAGCTTGCAAATTTAAAACCATCCTTCATCTTTCTTTTACTTCACCTCCCTAGCTTGGATCTTGATGCTTGAGGCCATCATTTGGAGCAAATCTATTCTTGCTAGATCTCTAGTGAGGTATAATCCCTTGCTAATTAAATTCTTTTGATTAAGTTTCTTAAGTTAGATGGTTGTAGTGTTAATTTAGTGTAGTTCTAATCTAGTTTTTCTTAGGTTATGGTTGAAAAATTTAACTAGGGTTTTGAAGCCATGATAGTTAATTAGATTGTTTTATAGTTAATCTAGTTGTTAATTAACTAATCTATATGGTCACCTTGTTTATGTAGTCTTCAATTATGCTAATTTAGTTAATTTTAGAAGTGTGATTTGGTTGTAAATTGTTGTTTTAGGAAAATCTTGAAAGGGGTTAGTGTATGGAAATGGGTTGTGAAGCATGATTAATGAGTTGAATTAAGATTTAGAAACCATTATTTAGTTGATTAAACCTAATTTGTTATCTAGTTGTTTTGCTAACCTAATCTAGAAGGTTAACTTGCTAATTGGGTTTGAAATTAGTGTTAGTTAAGTTTTTCTAGTATGGATTTTGATTTGCAATTGCTTTTGAGAAAAATCAAGAAAGGGTTGGTTGTGGAATTTAGGTTTTGGAGCATGGTTAATGTGTTAAAATTTTGTGTAGTGGTTATCTAATGGTGTGACTTGGGTGATTATGCTAGATTGTAGTCGTTTTGTCGCAAATCGGCGATTTTTGCACCGATTTTGGAATGCAAATGCTTACTAGTTTTGTTATAAAATTATGTGATGAATTATTTTTGATATCTTGATGATTGTAATGGCTTGTCCTACGACTTTTAGGATGCGTGAGTGCGGATTTTTGGGTAGTCGGGTTTTAGTTTTGCCGGGCGACCAAATCGGCGTTTTTTGGGCAGTTTTTGCGATTTTCGCGTGTGTTCCGCGCACTTTGTGCACGTTGTACCTAGCTAGCGAACTTTAGTAGTTTCGTTGGGGTTTTGCGTCGTTCTTGATATGTAACCTTATGTTTGGTATTGATGTAAATTCCAGGTTCGGTCGCGGAGACGTCAGACGCGGCGCGAAAGGGAAAGGCGGTGATTGGACACAGCTAGCCAGGGATTCCGGTGAGTAGATGTAACATCTACGGGGGACTATCGTTGGATGGCGCAAGCCGCCCGATAGTTTTAGTAACTTACAAGATCCTTAGTAATGTTAGTAATTAGGGGTGAAATACTTAATTGACTATTTGCTGCATCCATGCATTATATTGACATACCTATACGAAACCATTTTATAGGACACCTGCACCATTGCCAGGGTTTTTATATGCAGCACGAGCACTATTCATGCTTACACACACACCCTGGTAATTGCCATGCCACCACACTAGATAACCTTTAATTTAAACCTTTTACTAATTGATACTTAAACTTGTGCTATTGCCTTTAATTCCTTAAAATGAAACCGTAGGATTGCTATTCATGTGCATGTACTTCATCATATTAATTGTTCATGCTTAATACATTAATCACACATCGCAACTTGATTATTGATACCATATGCATTCATTATCATTGATATATGCACTTATGAGGATTTCTTGAGATTTTATGATATTGCTGGATTTCGGGGGAAAGCCGCAAGATTTCTAAACTTATTATATTTTTAAAATATGTAAATTGCGGTTTTCTAGTGATGTAAGTGTCGTCCACCATGAGTTTTCTGTGGTTTTGGAAATCCGTGTCGAGGAGTGGAGGAACCGGCACGGGTACATGGTGGGCCCGGTAAGGTACCCCGGGACAAGAGGAATGTGGTGTTGACGTTGAGCCTGGCAGGGGACGGATTACCTACCGGTGACTGTTTGGGACGGCGGATATCCAGAGGATACCGACCGTGGCCGCTAGATGATGAGATATTGATATTTGAGATGGGTCAGCCGGACGGCTGAGGCCAGACATACATTTATGAGATTTGAGACAGCTTTTGGGTGTCGTTGCTGGACACCGGTTCTCGTCGATTCTTTGAGTATTATGCTGGCATTCTAAAAAAGTTTCAAAAACAAAAAGAGATAAATGTTTCTTATATATACCCATTGAGACCTCAGATATTCATGTTGCATACATATTAGTACACTGATGTTGTATACACACCTGCTAGTGCATCCCGTCATACCTGTATTTTAGATGCTAGGATGCTTGTGTGCATGCATACGATAGCCTTTGTAGATGTTATTTATTACTCACGAGTTGGCAACTCACCCCCGTTGTGCCACAGTCTTTTGCAGGTCCGCTCCGTCAGTTCAGTAGCGGCGGGCGCACTTGTTCTTTTGCCTCTTTTGCCTGAGCTCGAGATTTGCTCATAGGTGGGTTATGTTATTATTTTTGTACCACCTTGTATATTCTTTGTATCTAGTGTACTCCATCTACTGTTTCTACCAGTATTATTGTATATTGACCTAGAAATGAGACTGTGAGGTTTGGGGACTTTTATGCTGTATTTTGGGGTCGAACTCACTTGAGTCGACATGATGTTTTCTTATGCTTCATTATGATTATTTGCTTGTTGTCATTTTATATTGCGTGGGATTTGTGACCGCCTTGTGGCGAAGAGCTAGCTCCCGCTTGGGGATGCCCTATTTTGTTGGATTCATGCATATTTTTGTTGTACCCATTTTGGGGGCCAGTATTTACTAAGGAGACTCTGCCGAAATTTTCGGAAAAATTGGTATTGTTTTTAAAAAGGGTTTTACATGACTTATTTGATAAACTTGCTTTCAAATGTTTGGGTTTTATTCACTCTTTTGCTTAATTGGTTTTGTTTTCTGGGCTTTGGCTTACTTATTTTACGGACGTCTTTAGACGTTTCGTAAACTTAAGTGCCAGTCACGTTCCGTACCCTGCGGGTCGTGACAAAGTTGGTATCAGAGCGATAGGTTTTACCTTTGTGAGTGTAGGATGATCCTTGGTAGATGGAGTAAGTGACTTAAGCAGGGTAACGTAGCGTGCGTATGTCTGCGGCATACTTACGATACGGTACTCCGCCTAAGTGACTTTAGGATATACTTGCTTGAAAAATTCCTTCTTCAATTCCGTGTATCCTATGATCCTATTGCACTGTCCTTACTATCCGTTTTCCTGTAACAACCACTATGCCGCCGAAGGCTACGAGGGCACAGAGGGCTGCCGCCAGAGACGAGATTCGAGCTGGCTCGTCCGAGACTAGGACTGAGCAGGGTGGTATGCCTACGCCGCAGGGACAGACCGATCCACCTTCCCCAGGCCGTATGGATAGGCTCGAGACCGGTATGGAGGAGTTGCGACAGATGATGGGAGGCATGCAGGAGCTACGTCAGATGGTAGGATCCCTAGTTGCAGCCAGTCGTACACCGAGGCCGGATGACGTACCTACTACATCACAGACGACCATGATACCTGCTCCTACTACTACCACCGTGGCCATTCCGGTTTCACTACAGGATTTCATGAGGCTGAGACCTCCAGTATTCACCGGCACCGAGGCAGCGGAGGACCCACAGACGTTCCTTGACAGTTTAGCCAGGATCTGCCGTTCGCTGAGATGTTCGGATGATCGATGGGTAGAGCTTGCGAGTTTCCGACTAGAGGGTCTCGCGCAGATATGGTGGGAGTCAGTCTTGAGAGGTCGAGCTGCAGGTCTACCGCCTATGACTTGGGTCGAGTTTACAGCGGTCTTTCTAGCCCGTTTCCTTCCAGAGAGCGTTCGTGACGCCAGAGCTCGTAGCTTCGAGGCCTTAGTCAAGACACCTGGGATGACGGTGTCTGAGTATGACATCCAGTTTACACAGTTATCCCGATATGCTCAGTATTTGGTGGATACCGAGGAGAAGATGGTGAAGAGGTTCGTACAGGGACTTGATGCCCAGCTATATCTTGCCATTGGCGCCCAGCACTACGACACTTATTCAGCGGCTATGGATACGGCATTGCGGATGGAGGCACGCATATCACAGACTTCGGCCGTTTCTGGGCCGAAGAGGATGCGCACCGATGTACCGTCTCAGAGGCAGCGCGCCAATTCTTTCCGAGAGATAGGCCTGGCAGAGGATTTGGGCGGGGACAGTTATATGGTTCTTATCTCCAGGGGCAGCAGCCGTCGCCAGGATGTTTTGGGTGCGGGAGTTTGCACCATCTTGTCAGAGACTGTCCGGTGAGACGACAGGGAGTAGCGACAGTTCCGCATGTGACCCTACCACCATCACCACCCCCTCCTCAGAGAGCCCTACTTCCTACCCCAGGCGATGCTCTACGCCAGTTAGGTGCACCGAGAGGCTGTGGACGCGGCGGTCCTGTTCAGAGAGGACGAGGAGGCAGAGGCCGAGGTCGAGGTCAGCCCGCTATCGGTGGAGGACAGGCCCGAGTTTTTGCTTTGACACCGCAGGATGCGCAGGCATCCAATGCCGTTGTGACAGGTACCTTGCCAGTTTGTTCTTTCGACGCACGGGTATTATTCGACCCAGGTTCCACACATTCGTACGTATCTACACACTTTGCACCGATGTTGGGCCGTGAGTCGTCGTCGTTAGATCAGCCGCTTGTTGTTGTTACTCCGGTAGGCGAGTCGTTTGTCGCTCGGTTTGTATTTCGTTTGTGTTCCGTTCGTATCGGGGAGAGGGATTCATCAGTTGATTTGATACTCCTCGATATGTTGGACTTTGATGTGCTTCTGGGCATGGATTGGCTAGCCACTTGTTATGCTTCGGTGGACTGCCGTGAGAAGGCAGTCAGATTTAGCTTTCCGGGAGAGCCAGTCCTTGTTATTCAGGGAGACCGCAGTGTCACCCTTCCCAGCTTAATTTCGTCTCTTCGCGCTGGTCAACTCTTGCGGAAGGGGTGTCAGGGATTCTTAGCGTCTATTTGTGATACTCGAGCTGCAGAGGTTCCGTTAGACCGGGTCCCGGTAGTTTGTGAGTTCCCTGATGTTTTCCCTGATGAGCTACCTGGGCTACCGCCTGAGCACGATGTTGAGTTCTGCATTGATTTGATTCCCGGTTCGGGGCCTATTTCTATACCGCCTTATCGGATGGCCCCGGCAGAGCTTCGAGAGCTGAAGGATCAGTTGCAGGATTTGTTAGATAAGGGGCTTATTCGACCGAGTGTTTCTCCGTGGGGTGCTCCGGTCCTGTTTGTCAAGAAGAAGGATGGAAGTTTGCGCTTATGTATCGACTACCGCCAGCCGAACAAAGTTACCGTTCGGAACAGATATCCGTTGCCGCGCATTGATGATTTGTTCGACTAGCTTCATGGTGCGGGGTATTTTTCGAGGATCGACTTGCGATCAGGATACCATCAGCTGCGAGTTCGACAGGAGGATATACCGAGGACAGCTTTCCGCACGCGCTACGGCCACTACGAGTTTTTGGTAATGTCGTTCGGACTCACCAACGCCCCAGCAGCATTCATGGATTTGATGAACCGTACATTCAGGCCGTATCTTGACCTGTTCATCATCGTGTTTATCGACGATATCTTGGTGTACTCCCGGAGCAGAGAGGAGCACGAGCAGCACTTGCGGATTACGTTACAGACTCTGAGGGAGCACCAGCTGTTCGCGAAGTTCTCCAAGTGTGCATTCTGGCTGGACAGCGTCGGATTCTTGGGTCACGTGGTTACGAGACATTTGTGTGGACCCGAAGAAGATTGAGGCTGTTCAGCAGTGGCCCCGACCTACATCGGTGACTGAGATCCGTAGTTTTCTAGGCTTGGCGGGCTACTACAGGCGTTTTGTTCAGGACTTCTCCCGTATAGCTGAACCTTTGACCGGTTTGACCCGGAAGGGAGTTCCTTTCGTCTGGACAGAGGAGTGCGAGCGCAGTTTTCAGCAGCTACGGACTTGTTTGACTACGGCGCCGGTATTATCTTTGCCTTCGGAATCAGGCGGGTTTGTTGTCTACTGTGATGCTTCGCGAGTGGGATTAGGATGCGTATTGATGCAGCATGGCCGGGTGATCGCTTATGCTTCTCGGCAGTTGAAGAAGCATGAACAGAACTACCCCACTCATGATTTGGAGATGGCTGCAGTGGTCTTTGCACTGAAGATTTGGTGGCATTATCTTTACGGCGAGTCGTGTCAGATATTCACCGATCACAAGAGCTTAAAGTACATATTTCAGCAGCGAGACCTGAACCTCAGACAGCGTCGTTGGATGGAGTTGGTGAAAGACTACGACTGCGAGATCTTATATCACCCCGGCAAGGCAAATGTGGTGGCAGATGCGTTGAGTAGGAGGCCCGGGGGTAGTCTATCCTTTTTGCGCGCAGTTCAGAGTCAGTCGTCAGCAGATTGGCAGATGTTATGCGACAGCCGAGTTGAGTTCGAGTTCACTCAGACAGGGGGACAGCTCGCGCATGTTCGTGCACGCCCACAGTTGCTTGACCGTATATATGAGGCACAGCGCAGTGACGACCGTTGCTCAGAGATCATGGCATAGATGGGACAGGGCAGATTTTCCGAGTTCGTGGTTGACGATCAGGGGATTTTACGATATGGATCTAGACTGTGCGTACCAGATGCTGATGGATTGCGGCGCGACATTCTTGAGGAGGCACACCGATCAGTGTATAGTGTCCACCCCGGTTCCACCAAGATGTACCATGATATGAGAGAGACCTACTGGTGGGACGGGATGAAGAGGGACATTGCGGAGTTCGTTTCGAGATGCCTGACTTGTCAGCAAGTCAAGGCCGAGCACCAGAGGCCCGCAGGAGAGCTACAGCCGTTACCCATTCCAGAGTGGAAATGGGAACAGATTTCGATGGAATTCGTTGTGGGTCTACCCAGGACCAGTCGAGGGTACGACTCCATCTGGGTGATCGTGGATAGATTGACGAAAGCGGCTCACTTCCTGCCAGTGAAGACGACTTTCAGCTTCGCTCAGTATACTCAGCTCTATATTGACGAGATCGTGCGACTACATGGCGTACCGACTTGTATCGTGTCAGATCGAGGCACTCAGTTCACCAGCCGATTTTGGCAGAGACTTCAGGAGGCTTTGGGCACTCGTTTGAGCTTCAGCATAACGTTCCATCCGCAGACCGACGGACAGTCAGAGCGGACCATTCAGACTCTCGAGGACATGCTCAGAGCGTGCGTTTTAGACTTTGGTGGTAGCTGGGATCATCATTTACCTCTAGTGGAGTTCTCCTACAACAACAGCTTCCAGGATACTATTCAGATGGCACCTTTCGAGGCATTGTATGGGAGGAGATGCAGATCGCCCGTTTGTTGGACAGAGCTCAGCGAGAGCAGCATTTTGGGGCCGCAGCTTGTTGAGGAGACGACAGCGAAGATACAGTTAATCCGAGACCGGATGAGAGCGGCTCAGAGCAGGCAGAAATCCTATGCAGACAGGCGCCGTCGCAGATTAGAGTTCGCAGTTGGCGACCTTGTTTTTCTGAAAGTCTCCCCGATGAAGGGCGTGATGCGTTTTGGGCGAAAGGGGAAGCTTAGCCCTAGATTCGTAGGTCCCTTCGAGATCCTCGAGCGGGTTGGCGCTGTTGCATATCGTTTGGCTCTTCCTCCCAGCTTTCCCGATGTTCACCCCGTCTTCCATGTTTCGATGCTCCGCAAGTACCTTCACGACCCTTCGCATGCGATTCAGCATCCGACAGTCCAGCTAGAGCGCGACCTTTCTTTTGCAGAGCAGCCGGTGGCCATCCTGGATCGGCAGGTGAAGAAGTTGAGGTCGAAGATTATACCAACCGTCAAGGTCCTTTGGCGTAGCCCGAGCAGCGAGGAGGTTACCTGGGAGACCGAGGGCGAGATGAGGAAGAAATATCCCCATCTCTTTGAAGGTACGCGTAGCTATATTTTTAAATTCGGGGACCGAATTTCTTTAAGGGGGGAAGATTGTAGCGTCTTGAAAAGTCGTTTTGGTGTTTTCCTGAAATTCGGTGAAAATTCGGTATTTTTCCGAAAACCGTCTTTCTTGTTATTTTGCAGTTTAGGGCTAATTATACCTAAAATGGATAGGTAATTGCTTTTTTTTAGTAGCTAATGAGTTAATTATGAAATTCTGGTCGTTTAAAAATTTTCCCTAATTTTTCAATTTTTTAATATTATTTTAAGCCGGTAAGAAAATACATTAAATTAGCGATAAATACAAATTTTTCCGGGCTAATTTTAATCTCTAAAATTATGATAATTAAAATCTAGTGGTAACATAAATTTTTAGTAATTTATTTTGATTTTTAACAAATTTTTATGATATGAAACGAATTTATTGAATTTTGAGCTAAAACTTGCAATTTTTGACTTGTAGGGGGCCTTTTTGCATAAAATTTCTTTTGTATAACCCCTCTCTCTTTTCCCTCAGCCCTAGGACAGCCCCACCTTGTGCAAGTCCAGAAATTTCTGGCCTCACTTCTTTGTTTCCTTTCTTGAGTTGATTTAGTTAGTTTATGGATTTATTTTAAATATAATGGATAAGTTATGGTACATTGACTTTTGGAGACTTGACTCTTGACTTTTCCCCACTCACCCACACCCCTCCCCTTACCTCCTACTGGCCGAAACTGCTCCCCTCCCCTTCATCTCTTTTCTTTCCATTTCTTCCAAATTTCTTCAAGTTTAATTCAAAGAAAAATTGCAAATTAAAGCTTGCAAATTTAAAACCATCCTTCATCTTTCTTTTCCTTCACCTCCCTAGCTTGGATCTTGATGCTTGAGGCCATCATTTGGAGCAAATCTATTCTTGCTAGATCTCTAGTGAGGTATAATCCCTTGCTAATTAAATTCTTTTGATTAAGTTTCTTAAGTTAGATGGTTGTAGTGTTAATTTAGTGTAGTTCTAATCTAGTTTTTCTTAGGTTATGGTTGAAAAATTTAACTAGGGTTTTGAAGCCATGATAGTTAATTAGATTGTTTTATAGTTAATCTAGTTGTTAATTAACTAATCTATATGGCCACCTTGTTTATGTAGTCTTCAATTATGCTAATTTAGTTAATTTTAGAAGTGTGATTTGGTTGTAAATTGTTGTTTTAGGAAAATCTTGAAAGGGGTTAGTGTATGGAAATGGGTTGTGAAGCATGATTAATGAGTTGAATTAAGATTTAGAAACCATTATTTAGTTGATTAAACCTAATTTGTTATCTAGTTGTTTTGCTAACCTAATCTAGAAGGTTAACTTGCTAATTGGGTTTGAAATTAGTGTTAGTTAAGTTTTTCTAGTATGGATTTTGATTTGCAATTGCTTTTGAGAAAAATCAAGAAAGGGTTGGTTGTGGAATTTAGGTTTTGGAGCATGGTTAATGTGTTGAAATTTTGTGTAGTGGTTATCTAATGGTGTGACTTGGGTGATTATGCTAGATTGTAGTCGTTTTGTCGCAAATC
The DNA here is from genome assembly GCA_030015575.1 of Agapanthus africanus. Lineage (NCBI taxonomy): Eukaryota > Viridiplantae > Streptophyta > Magnoliopsida > Asparagales > Amaryllidaceae > Agapanthus > Agapanthus africanus. Next base: position 112,010,560 of record JASDDO010000012.1, on the reverse strand, counting down.
GGCGATTTTTGCACCGATTTTGGAATGCAAATGCTTACTAGTTTTGTTATAAAATTATGTGATGAATTATTTTTGATATCTTGATGATTGTAATGGCTTGTCCTACGACTTTTAGGATGCGTGAGTGCGGATTTTTGGGTAGTCGGGTTTTAGTTTTGCCGGGCGACCAAATCGGCGTTTTTTGGCAGTTTTTGCGATTTTCGCGTGTGTTCCGCGCACTTTGTGCACGTTGTACCTAGCTAGCGAACTTTAGTAGTTTCGTTGGCGTTTTGCGTCGTTCTTGATATGTAACCTTTTGTTTGGTATTGATGTAAATTCCAGGTTCGGTCGCGGAGACGTCAGACGCGGCGCGAAAGGGAAAGGCGGTGATTGGACACAGCTAGCCAGGGATTCCGGTGAGTAGATGTAACATCTACGGGGGACTATCGTTGGATGGCGCAAGCCGCCCGATAGTTTTAGTAACTTACAAGATCCTTAGTAATGTTAGTAATTAGGGGTGAAATACTTAATTGACTATTTGCTGCATCCATGCATTATATTGACATACCTATACGAAACCATTTTATAGGACACCTGCACCATTGCCAGGGTTTTTATATGCAGCACGAGCACTATTCATGCTTACACACACACCATGGTAATTGCCATGCCACCACACTAGATAACCTTTAATTTAAACCTTTTACTAATTGATACTTAAACTTGTGCTATTGCCTTTAATTCCTTAAAATGAAACCGTAGGATTGCTATTCATGTGCATGCACTTCATCATATTAATTGTTCATGCTTAATACATTAATCACACATCGCAACTTGATTATTGATACCATATGCATTCATTATCATTGATATATGCACTTATGAGGATTTCTTGAGATTTTATGATATTGCTGGATTTCGGGGGAAAGCCGCAAGATTTCTAAACTTATTATATTTTTAAAATATGTAAATTGCGGTTTTCTAGTGATGTAAGTATCGTCCACCATGAGTTTGCTGTGGTTTTGGAAATCCGTGTCGAGGAGTGGAGGAACCGGCACGGGTACATGGTGGGCCCAGTAAGGTACCCCGGGGCAAGAGGAATGTGGTGTTGACGTTGAGCCTGGCAGGGGACGGATTACCTACCGGTGACTGTTTGGGACGGCGGATATCCAGAGGATACCGACCGTGGCCGCTAGATGATGAGATATTGATATTTGAGATGGGTCAGCCGGACGGCTGAGGCCAGACATACATTTATGAGATTTGAGACAGCTTTTGGGTGTCGTTGCTGGACACCGGTTCTCGTCGATTCTTCGAGTATTATGCTGGCATTCTAAAAAAGTTTCAAAAACAAAAAGAGATAAATGTTTCTTATATATACCCATTGAGACCTCAGATATTCATGTTGCATACATATTAGTACACTGATGTTGTATACACACCTGCTAGTGCATCCCGTCATACCTGTATTTTAGATGCTAGGATGCTTGTGTGCATGCATACGATAGCCTTTGTAGATGTTATTTATTACTCACGAGTTGGCAACTCACCCCCGTTGTGCCACAGTCTTTTGCAGGTCCGCTCCGTCAGTTCAGTAGCGGCGGGCGCACTTGTTCTTTTGCCTCTTTTGCCTGAGCTCGAGATTTGCTCATAGGTGGGTTATGTTATTATTTTTGTACCACCTTGTATATTCTTTGTATCTAGTGTACTCCATCTACTGTTTCTACCAGTATTATTGTATATTGACCTAGAAATGAGACTGTGAGGTTTGGGGACTTTTATGCTGTATTTTGGGGTCGAACTCACTTGAGTCGACATGATGTTTTCTTATGCTTCATTATGATTATTTGCTTGTTGTCATTTTATATTGCGTGGGATTTGTGACCGCCTTGTGGCGAAGAGCTAGCTCCCGCTTGGGGATGCCCTATTTTGTTGGATTCATGCATATTTTTGTTGTACCCATTTTGGGGGCCAATATTTACAAAGGAGACTCTGCCGAAATTTTCGGAAAAATTGGTATTGTTTTTAAAAAGGGTTTTACATGACTTCTTTGATAAACTTGCTTTCAAATGTTTGGGTTTTCTTCACTCTTTTGCTTAATTGGTTTTGTTTTCTGGGATTTGGCTTACTTATTTTACGGACGTCTTTAGACGTTTCGTAAACTTAAGTGCCAGTCACGTTCCGTACCCTGCGGGTCGTGACACTAGGTCTCTGGAGTTGCTAGTTTTTCTCAGAAACTTCCCGGGTCATCCCAGATTTCCTGTAGTCCCCAATTTGTACACAAAACCGACATAGAACAAATCTTAATTTCGTATTCTCTGTTCTAGGTCCACAAAGCGATCTCTTGGGTCTTGTATACTCTCTACAAATCACAAGTCCACAAGTCACCCAAACCCTCTCTTGAATTTTCCAAACATCACATACCCTAACCAAATCACCTTCTAAACTAAACTATGGTGTAAGAAACTAAAACTAAACTAAATGAAAGAAGATATACCTCATTTGGGCAACTCAAGAGAAACCCTAGCTTCTCAAAGTCTCCAAAATCTGAACTTGCAAGGTCCAATGTGTTGAGGATGAAGTGGGGATCATTTTTAATGAAGAGGGTGTAGGGTTTGATGATGATTTGGAGATGACATTTGGAGGTGGAGGTGGAGGGAGATGGGGAGAAAGAAGATGAAGGAACCATGAAAGAAAATGAATGAAGGCAGCCCCTCTCTCTCGCCTACCCTCACTCTCTCTTATTCTCACCCTCTCAATCACTTAAGGTATGCCCCACTCTCTCTCTATCCAATAATTCACTTTTCTCTTCTTTTCTTTTCTTAAAACCAAATATCACAAATGCAAATGAAACAACAAGTAACATTTCATGGTGCACTAACCATGGAAAATGTAGAAATACGGATTTGGCTTAATCGCGATTAGTAGTGCACTAATCAAGTTAAATTTTAAACTTGCATATAATTAATTATAAAAACGCTAAATCCAATAAATATGTTTTTAAATGAATAAATCATTTTAATCTCTAATTATTTCACAATTATTGGTATATATTTATACCATTTTACGAAAACCCCAATTTCGCAAATCTGGTAGTTTTCGCGAAATATATTATTTTAATATTAAATTCCAAAAATAATATTTTATATTTTCTGAAATGTTACACTGCTAGAGATCATAGCCATGAACTGCATCAGCACCAAATCATATCCATATGGATTTCAGCATAAACACTGAAATAAAAGTCACATCACAATTCACAACGGGTATTTGATAAAAACTCTTTACAACAAGTCTAACCTTATTAGGTTAGTACCTTTCCACCTGCATAGATCTTGAAAGATCTACTTACTCCTCATGGGTTTTACCCCTTCAGGAGCACTCAGCACAGTCTAAAATTCATGACTTGTTGAAGTGCGTGGAGTCCATCTCGGGTATGAAATACCTGGTCACCCGGAAGTTACCACTTCCTATGATCTGCTGATAACAAGTAGGGGGAGTAGCAGTGCTAAGTCATATCCATATGGACTTCAGCATAGACACTGAAATAAAAGTCTCATCACAATCCACAACGGGTATTTGATAAAAACTCTTTACAAAAAGTCTAACCTTATCAGGTTAGTACCTTTCTACCAGCACAGATCTCGAAAGATCTACTTGCTCCTAATGGGGTGTACCCCTTCAGAAGCATTCAGCAAAGTTTAAAAGCCATGATTAGCTGAAGTGCATGGAGTCCATCTTGGATATGAAGTATCTGGTCACCTGGAATTTACCACTTCCTATGACCTGCTGACAACTATTAGGGTCATCATCACTATGATGCTGACCTCCCTGTCACCGTTTACGAGAAAACCGAAGTATCTCTCGGGCGTCTGAGGTCACATACTAAAATCTGCGGAGTGGCTAACGGTTTGTTAAGTCCAATTGAATTCTTAGGTTCTACTAAATTTTCGGTAACCATTTGTGGTTTTAAAATCACTTCTAATTCTACCATATTCCCACTAGTTTCTTTTGCAAAAAGATCCTTTTATAAAATGATGGCGAGTCAAGAACAATGTAACTATTGATCTTGAAAATGGTAGAAACAAAATCCTAGCGAATACTTGAGATAATCCACAAACCGCAATTACCGAAGCGTGCCTCGAGTTTGTCTGTGCTTTTAAACAGAAACCAGATAACTCCATATCTCAACAATTTCAAGATACATAATCATTCTATGTCCATATAGAATCAAGGCACTAATTTAGATGGAACCAGATTCAAAAGTCTCATATCATAATTTTGCACTTTTGTACCGTCTATTCTTGATCGCATTGCATATAGGTAGGTACTTTTGATCCGTGTTTGCTAAATAATTGCAGGTTACATGTTCTCATCTCAAAATAATGAAAATCAAGAGCAGTCATGACAAATTCAGGACAACTGCCAACAACAGATAAAATGGGAGTTTCCGCTCGCCATCCGTCAGGTGTCGCCTACCAGTTCGAGAGACAAAATGTCAATCAAGGGTCATTCATGCACAAAGCACAAGGAGGCAACACAAGAATCGAGTTAATAACGCGGAGCTCAAGAAAATCAAGGCAAAAGTCCACACTCTTTCATCTTTTTGGACTGTTGAGAATCTGGGAGAAAAATGAAGTGATTCTGAAAAGCCAAGTGTACTAAACAAACAAGAATAGCAACATGGAAAACCCCAGAAAAAATGACACAAAAACTCACCCAAAGCGCCGCGGAACCGCGGTCGATGTGGCACTTATGCGGCAGTTTCGCGGCCGAGTTGACTCGGAGACAGATGATATTTTTGGGGTGCTTTTGTAATTTCATGTGGGCTCATATTTTGGCCCTAGGGTTTTATGTATCTGTCTATAAATAGCCCAGTTTCAAGCAAAGTAAGGGGATTATTCTTGTGTTAGGATTTAGTATAATTAGTTGTAATTTCTTCTTCCTCTTCATCTATTCTCCATTAACATTGTAGTGAGCTCTTGAGTGAATGATGAATAAAGAAAAGTCTTTTTTTTATATGCATGTCTTATAATTTAGTTCTTATATTTGTTGCCTGTAATTCTCTTTGTTAAAGTAGTTGTTGTTTGTTTGTTTGTTTGTTTGTTCTTCTTCTATTTTCTTTTATCCTTACAATCATGATGCTTAAGTGCGATCCTTGCCTAAGTGAGGTCCCAAATAGCTAGTTGTGATTTTCTACCTCCTTTCTTTCATCTTCTTTGTTTATTTTATTTTATTTTATTCTTTTTTAATGAGTGAGTAGTTTCTCACTTGTTAGGGTAGGATAAGAAAGGTTTGAGAGAAGGAAATCTCTCTCACTCTTTTCTTTGCCCAACATTTTGATTCGAACTCCCGTCAAGGCAACCACAATCCGCTCCCTATGACACCCTATCCTACATGATAGCGGTGACACCTTAGTGAGACCGGTTATGGTTGAATTGATCGGAAGTTATGGCTAAGAGCCAAGAACGGACGGACAAGAACCAAAATGAAGGATCTAAGCGTTGGAAAGCCTAGCTTATACTTACAAGTTTTCTTCCTAGTCGTGCTAATCCTCGTTGTTGCCGATTACCGTAACATCAATATTAAAGAGTGGCAAACGAAAGAAGTGAGCGAACTCCTAACTCAAACTAACCTAATCCTAACCCTAACAAGCTATTTTATCATACATATTTAGCACATAGTTAATCTTAATCAAACCTGGACAATTTGGACTTAACTCGTTAAAACACTAAGAAAAAGATTCCCATCTCTCTGTGGATCGACCCGTACTCATCCGGCTAGCTACCAAGCGAAACCGTCTTGATTGCGGTAATTAAAACTTGCACACTAAAGTCTATATCAATCAAATGGCGCCGTTGCCGGGGAGACGGTAGTTTATTTCTTTGTGTCATTTCGGGTTAATTTGTGAATATAAAAAAAACTATAAAAATCATCTTGTTATTTTTTGATTCTTTTTGTGCAAAGTGTGTATTATATAGACCCATATCTCGCGGCTACATCGCGGCGGATCAAGACAAAACCGTGGCTAACCGTACAAATTCTGGAGCAAATCCGGTGACCAATTCAAGACAAAAAGGCTCTAACCAAGAAGAGGAGATTGAATTTAGCACAGGGAAGAATTTTGAAGCTCCAAATCGACTATTGAGCCGCGGAACCACGGAAAAGGTATACGTTTTGACCGCGGAACCGTGGTCAAACTGTGACATCAGCACCCAAAATCTGTTGTGAGTATTCCAATCTTCTTTTCACCCCCTCTGAACTCCACTGAACTATTCTTTCTGCAGTATTCTATGCGCAAAATCTCTTCCGCTCTCCAATAAAACAGTTTTTGCGCAGCATTCTTTGTGCTGCCGCCAAATAAATTTTTGCAAGTGTTTTAGATTTTTGTTTGTTATTGTTTTGCATAAATAATACGGACTTTAAGGGGCTATAACACCAATTCAGATTGGGTGGGGATTTCATCACCCTTCCTAAGACCCCAAAAATCACTAAAAGAATACGCATTACCTTTGAGCTTAATAAAAAATATCTAGACTCAGCCAACTAAGGACTTGTCGTGCTCAATAGGATAGAGGAAGGTTGTGGGCATTCGGTCGTTTATCTAAACTTGACTTTGTGGTGCCTAGGCTAGACAGGTGAGGAGATAGTTTTAAAAGGCCCGTCTCATGGTGATTCATGAGTAGAACCCTCCTTACCTCACTTGTGCTTACCTGGCCACAATTGGCAGTGAAGAGATGATTTGAGGGTTATCTCACAACTTGTCACTTTGGAACAGTCTAGTGGACTTTGAAGACCATAGCTCTTGGTGTGATTGTGCATGTTGTGACTGTGATTGTTTGAAGTTGTGTCATAAATCCGTATATATTTTTGCAAAACTCTCTAAAAAACAAAAACTTTTATAAAAACTTGCCATTTGTCACCAAATTTCCATTTCACCTACCTTTCGCCGACGTTTCTCCATTGACGTTTTCTTACCCTCACATTCTACGCTTTGACTACACTAAACTCGTTTAGTGTATGTTCGGTTGGACTCGGGACACTAGTTCCCGTCTAGTCCGCGTTACGTTAGTCACTATCGATTACGCGATCGACTCCGACATCGAAACTCCTTCCACGCCTCTTTCACCCTTACCTTTGCCGGCCAACTCCAACGTTGATCGCGATTCTGTTCATACATCTTCACATTCACCTTCACTTTCACCATCACCAAACTCTTCTAACGAGATGTCGGGATTTCCTCTTAACATCACTTTACTTCCCGTGGGAATAATTCCATCTCCATTAGGTGCGAATAACCCGCGACCACCTCTTGTTGAAGCGCCACAGAGAATCGTGCTCCAGGATCATTTCTATCCCACCCACGCTGCACTTCCGACTTGTCTTTCACTTCCACCGGCCAATGGGGATAATTTCGAAATTAAGCCCCACTTCATCAACATGCTGCCTAAGTTTCACGGGCTTGAATCCGAAGATGCCTACATCTTCATCAATAAATTCCAGAACATATGTATGATGATGAAGACAACCCAACTGTCTGATGATGCTATACGGTTACAAGTTATTCCTTTCACCTTGTGTGACCTTGCTGAGAAATGGTTGTATAGCACTGCATCTCATTCGATAACCAGTTGGGACGAGTTAGTAAAAGCGTTTCTGAAGAAATTCTACCAAAATCATAAGACCGCACGGATCCGAAACGAAATAAACCAGTTCACCCAGCTTCCAACCGAACCTTTTTGGAAGTGCTTTGACCGGTACAAGGACCTCCTTGTTCAGTGTCCTCATCACGGTATAGAGAAATGAAAACTTTGCCAAACTCTGTACGAGGGCCTGAATCCAGCAACCAGACAGTTGATGGAGACCATCTGTCAGGGCCACTTCCTATCCAAATCTGACGAGGAGGCTTGACAATTCTTTGACGATCTCGCGGAACAAACGCTGCAGTGGGAGAGCACCCGACCGAACACTTCAACAACTTCTTCTTCTTCAGGTCTCTCTAGGATAGGAGTTCATCAACTCGATATCTCAATTGCAATGAAGGCCGAGATGGAGCAATCACGCGGAAACTGAAAGCAATTGAGAGCAAATTTTCATCTCCTTCTCCTGCCTCTGTTCCTCCCCCTCGTATCATTTGCGCTTGTTGTTCGGATCCATCTCATTTGACTGAAGAGTGTCCTTATAACCCACCATCTCAAGGACAGGATCAAGTTAATGCTGCATTTCAGCAAAGACCAAGAAATGATCCATACTCTTCCACATACAATCCTGGTTAGAGGAACCATCCCAATTTCGCTTGGAATCAGAACCAGCATCATTTCCAAGGCCAAAAAAACTTCCAGAGGCCTCCTCCTCCTCCTCAACAACAATTTCAGCAGCCTTTCCAACCCCAACCTTTTCAAAATCCGACGAACAACTTTGCACCCTGTAACAATTCTTTTCCTCAAAACAACTTTGTTCCGTCAAATAACGATAAGGTTTTCTCGCTAGAACGAAGTCTAGAGGTTTTTGTGAAGCAATCGACTCAATCCACCGCAAACATCTAGTCTTCTATTCAGTCTCTGGTACAACACACCGCTGCACACGGGCAAAGCATCAAGACCATCGAAGCCCAGATTGCACAGCTAAACGCGGCTTTAAGTGAGCGAGAGAAAGGAAGGCTTCCATCTCAACCACTCCCAAATCCTGGTCACCCATATAATGTACATGTTGCTCTTGAACAACAGAACCATAATGTGAGTGCCGTGACTACATTGAGATCTGGAAGAATGCTGAACAACAACATCGGCACACAAATTGATGATGATGATGACACCCCGGCCGTTTCTTCATCTACTCCTTATTCTTCTGAGCCTATTCTCCATTCTTCAAAAGGCTCTTCTTCTTCAAACGCTGCTCCGAACGGATCCACATCTCACTCCACTCAAACTCCAGTTTTGGGTTCCGTTCCAACTCCACAATCTCCTCCACAAGGATTGGACTCAACCAATTTCAAAAATGTTCCATTTCCAAACCGGTTGAGGTCCAATAAACAAAACCCATAAATGGAGAAGATTCTGGAGTTGTTCAAACAGGTTAACATCAACATTCCCCTCTTAGATGCAATTCAGCAAGTCCCGTCTTACGCAAAAATCTTAAAAGACTTGTGCACTAAGAAGAGGAAATCTCGGGTACCAAAGAAAGTTTTCTTGGCTAGTAACATGAGTGATGCTCTTACCCAAGATTTACCATAAAAACGGAAGGACCCTGGCTATCCTACGATTTCAATAACCATTAGGGATAAGAACATCAACCGCCCTCTTTTGGATCTTGGTACCAGTGTTAACCTTCTTCCTTATTCAGTATATGAGCAACTCGGTGTAGGAGAACTGAAACCTACACATTATACTCTTCAAATGGCTGACCGATCTATCACCCATCCTAGGGGTGAGCTAGAGGATGTGTTAATTAAGGTTGGGGACTTCATATTCCCCGTTGACTTCATTGTTTTAGATACACAACCTGTAGCTAACCCCGGAATCAAATTCCGGTGATTCTCATTCGCCCATTCCTTGCAACCTCAAATGCTATGATCAATTGTCGAAATGGTTCCTAAACATATCTTTTGGCAATATGACAATTGAACTCAACATTTTTAGGTTAGGGAATTGGCCATCCGAACCGAACACTCATATACTAGATGTCTGTTCCATTCAGGAGATCGCCCCTGAGGACTGTGAATTGGAGGAATTCTTGTTTGATCACAGTAATCTTGACGCCACTAGTGCGTTCCTCTTTGAACCTACTTCTTCCACTTCGAACAACGATTACGAGTGCTTCACATTTTCAAACGATCTTGTCTTGTCGCCGCCCGAGTTTTAATCTTTTGAATTTTCGAATGCGTGAGTTGAACCATCCGACTCGATCGTATACACTCACTTTGAGCCCCTGTTGGAATCTTTTGAGTTCGAGAAATTTTCTCCAATCTTGCCTTCAGTCGTTTCACCTCCGACGCTCGAACTCAAGCCTCTGCCGTCTCACCTCAAGTATGCTTACTTAGGTGAGAACGAGACCCTCCTAGTCATCATCTCGGCTTTTCTATCTCTAGAGCAAGAAAAATCCCTTATCACGATCTTGCAATCCAATCGGCAAGAATTCGGCTGGACGATGGAGGACATCAAGGGGATTAGTCCCCTAATCATTGAACATCACATTCATATGATGAATGATGCCAAACCAGCTAGGAATCCCCAGAGGCGATTAAATCCAGTCATGAAGGTGGCTGTGAAAAAGGAGATCGTCAAATGTCTGGATAGTGGTATCATTTACCTTATTTTATACAGCCAATGGGTCAGTCCTATACACGTTGTCCCTAAGAAGTCGGGCATTATGGTCATCACAAACGAGGCGAATGAGTTGATCCCTACTCGCACCCAGACCGGGTGGCGAGTATGCATTGATTATCGAAAACTCAACGCCGCAACGCAGAAGGATCACTTTCCGCTACCATTCATTGACCAAATGCTCGAAAGATTAGCTGGACATGAGTATTACCATTTTCTGGACGGCTACTCAGGATACAACCAGATTCCCATCGCCGAGAAAGACTAGGAAAAAACCACTTTCACTTGTCCATTCGGCACGTTCGCATATCGCCGCATGCCTTTTGGGATATGCAATGCTCCCGCTACCTTTTAGCGGCGTATGATGGGAATATTCTCTGACATGGTTGAGAAATTTCTAGAGATATTCATGGATGATTTCTCCATCTTTGGCGATTCTTTTGACGAGTGCCTGCAACATCTCGATGCTGTCCTTACCCGATGTAAGGAAAAAAATTTAACTTTAAACTGGGAAAAATGCCACTTCATAGTGCGCGAAGGAATTGTCTTAGGACATATCATTTCGCGAAATATCATCGAGCTTGACAAATCAAAGATTGATGTCATTTCCAACCTCCTTCCTCCCAAATGAGTTAGAGATATCCGAGCTTTCCTTGGCCACGCCGGTTTCTACAGATGGTTTATCAAGGACTTTAGCAAGATTGCTAGACCCCTGACTCTTCTTATGGTCAAGGATACCACGTTCAACTTCGACTCGAGCTGTTTGACTGCTTTCGAATCACTGAGAATCTCACTCACCACTGCTCCCGTTCTTTCTTCACCTGACTGGATGCATCCTTTTGAGATTATGTGCGATACATCCGACTTTGCTATCGGTGCGGTCCTAGGACAGCACATCGATAAGATGCCGCACGTAATCTACTACGCGAGCCGGACCCTGAATGATGCACAAATGAATTATACGACAACCGAGAAAGAGTTCTTGGCGGTTGTATTCGCTTTGGAAAAATTCAGGCCATATCTCATTGGCTCCTCAGTTGTTGTCTACATCGATCATTCTGCTCTACGACATCTTTGTGCGAAAAAGGATGCAAAATCTCGGTTAATACGTTGGATTCTCTTACTTCAAGAATTTGACCTTGTTATTGAGGACAAAAGAGGATGTGAAAACGTAGTGGCCGACCATCTTTCACGACTTCCTTCTTCGCCGACACTTCCTATCCCAATTAACGACGTTTTTCCTGATGAGCAACTCTTGACAGTATCTTGCGAACCTTGGTTCCCAGATATCGTGAACTATTTGGCGAAATGACTCATACCAAACGAATGGTCGAGTCAGGACAGACTTAGATTTTTATTCCAAGTAAAACACTTTTACTGGGACAAACCCTACCTATTCAAGTACTGTCCAGACCAAATCATTCGTCGGTGTGTTCCTGATAATGAATTGAAGAGTGTTCTGTCATTTTGCCACGATCAAGCGTGTGGCGGGCATTTTGGCCTAAGAAAGAAGCTGAGAAAGTTTTGCAGTGTGGCTTTTACTGGCTACAACTTTTCAAAGATGCCCATGTTTACTGCAAGACTTGCTCCCGGTGCCAACATTTGGGCCGGATATCCAGGAGAAACGAGATGCCGCTCCAACAAATCTTGGTTGTTGAGATGTTTGATGTTTGCACTACTACAATAGGGGGTTGCCCCTTAGGGGCAGATTTATTTTGGCCCTACGGACTAATCCGTAGGGTCCGACGGTTGCCTCTACGGTTCCCGGCTTTTTAATTTAAAAATATTAAATCGTAATTTGTTGTTTTCCCCTACGGAGCCGCAAACTAATGACCTACGGACTAATCCGTAGGGGCATCTAAATAGGAATTTAATTAAAAAGGCACAGAAATGCCCTATGCTGATCATCTCTCTCTCGCGCGTTAACTCGCAAAATTCCCCAAATCCCCAAATCTCTCGTTCCCGCCGCGTTGCCTTTCTCGTCGCCGTTCTCATCGTCGCCACCGCCCTCGTTCTTCCTCGTCGCCGATTGCGCGCGTTGTCGACCACCGATCGAGCGTCTCTGTCGTCTCCTACACTGCCTACAGGTTAGTAAATCTTCAATTAAACATAATTTTGATGATTTTAGGGGTAGGGTTCAGGGTTTGGGTACCGATGAGGGTTAGGGTTAGGCATCGGTTGGGGTTAGGGTTAGGGTTGGGGTTGCGGTTGGGGCTAGGGCTGAGGTTGCGGTTGGGGTTGGGGTTCGGCTGGGGTTGCGGTTGGGGTTGGGGTTAGGGTTGGGGTTCGGCTGGGGCTGGGGCTGGAGTTAAGGTTAGGGTTAGGGTTTGGGTTCGGCTGGGGATAGGGTTGGGGATAATGAAAATTTTGTATAAAAAATTACAAAGGTTTATAGGCCTATAATCGATGATGGAGCGACAGTTTGCCTTTTTGGGAATAAGACAAACAAGAGTAGAATTAACAGCCTTAGGCACCTCTTTATGTTTGAAAAAATATTTCCTGACTTTAGGAAAAATCTTTGCATAATGCATGTTGGCCATGTACATATTAATCCCTTTGTAAGTCTATATAGAGCATCATTTCTCTGTGCCCCCACTTTGTTTATGGGCGTGGGCCATGGATTGATGTATGACAGGAATATTGGCCATGGAGCGAGGAGCGAGATGCTATCGGAAAAATCTAACTAGAGCGAATGTCGACGTGTTGGCTGCTAACTTATTATTAGGTTGAAAAAAGGTGTGCCTATAGATGTTAGAGTGGAAGAGTCAAAATGATGAGTGTGTAGTGCAAGTCTTGATTCAACAATTTTGCTTGGTTCTGCGATAAACTGGAGTGGATACTGGACTCTAACCCTAAACCTAAACATTTACCCAGGGGCAAGATTTCATGATATATGCAAATTACAATTTGAGAGGAAAATAAAAATATTACATGCACTCTCAAGATGGCCAGCATACATGAAAACACGTGTGTGAAGATTATACAAACTTAATCATACATATAGGCAAAATGCGCTGTTTCAAGTAAACTTACACAAATTAACCTAATTAACCTTAACCAACACCCTAACCCTTTCAAATTATCAATAATTAACCAAAATTAACTCTAGCCTCTAATTAACCCAAATTAACCCTAGGCTCTAACCCTAAACCTGATATGTCTGAAATCATATTAGAAATGATATGTCTGCAATCAAATTCTGCATTTATATTTTGTAAAGTAAAAGCTTTTTCAAAATAAGAAGCTGTCATATGAACAATCTGTTTATGCTCCTCAAAACAAATGCCTTCTACATTTTGCAACTTTGTAATTCTGTTTTGACATCTTCTGACATTAACCCAACAATGAAAGAATTCGGTATTTTTATCATCATCTGAAATCTATTTTTTCCTTGATTTATGTCTCCAAAAAATTGAGGAAGGTTGTGTTTGTTATATCAAAAATCTTTTTGTTGAACCCATGCAACATGTGAAAGTTTAGAGTTGTTATAGATAGCTCTTACATGTTGTTTAATGGATGTACTATTGTTAAGAGAGTGCAAGGTGGAGAACAATAATTTGTTTCAACGACACATTTTTCAAGTTAAAACCAATATATGATATTCGATGATAATATGAAACTTTCATATTCTCATCGATACTCATATATGAAACTCAAAGCGCCACTTAGTCCCCGTCTATCGGTTAACATACGTTCGACATTCGTCGTGATATAGAACAATACGAAGGATGTTAAATATCGGACGGTATAGCTCGATACTAACAACCGTCGTATAGTCTATGTGACGAGAAGAGTCAATCGTATGATAACCGATAGATTTGTCCCGTGTGGACAAGTTAGGAATGTATAAAGCAAACACCTTCATTCACTTGTGTTTTCATCCGTTTCGAGATATTTCGTCGGTACCTTTCCGCTGGTTCTCCGTGTACAAAGATAGATTAGATGTTCATTTCAACGTTGTTTCACAGCTTTGAAATGATTATCTATTCTATTACAGTGTACTCGGAGAACAGCGGGGAGGTGCTGCCGAAATTTACTTGAAACAGTTGAAAGCACAAGCGAATGGGTGTTCGCTCTATACATTCTTAATGGGATAGAAGCCTTACCCCCGACAGCCGAAACACACACATATAATAAGACTACACAACAAACGCATCATTAGAGAGTGATTCAAGATGTTCAATTTAAAACCAATATATGATACTCGATGATAATATGAAACTTTCATATTCTTATCGATACTTATATATGAAACTCAAAGTGCCACTTAGTCCCCGTCTATCGGTTAACATACGTTCGATGTTCGTCGTTGCATAGAACTATACGAAGGTTGTTAAATATCGGACGGTACTAGCTCGATACCAATCATACTTTATGATGCCTCTTCTTATCGACGGACCAAACTTACCGGGAAACAATATCGACGTCTATCTCCGACCTCTGATCGAGGAGTTAAAATCTTAGTTCATTGATGGTGTAGAGACTTACGATGCAAACACAAATACAACCTTCATACTGCGTGCGGCTTTAATGTGGACAATTAATGACTTTCCTGCGTATGGAATGCTATCAGGTTGGTCCATACATGGTCACAAAGCATGTCCTCATTGCCATCAACACACAATATCGAAATTCTTGAATTTTAGCAGGAAGGTTTGTTATTGTGGCCATCGACGTTTCCTGCTTCTAGACCACCCCTACAGGTTAGACGCTGTTCACTTTGATGGTCATCAGGAGATTCTTGGACCTCCAGCCCCATTGTCCGGAGAGAACGTGACTGCTCAGTGGGATGGTTACAATAATGTGACCTTCGGGATGGATCCGACAAAACAGGTCAAACCACCATTTTGGAACAAGTTAAGCATTTTCTTCGAGCTTCCGTACTGGTCAACAAATTTAGTGCGTCATTGTCTGGACGTCATGTATATAGGGAAGGGAGTATCAGAGCACATACTCAACTTGCTTCTTTGTAAAGACGGGAAATCGAAAGACAGCCTGAATGCTCGAATGGATCTACAGGAGTGGGAAATAAGAAGTGAATTGCACCCTAGACCGGTAGCGGGTAAACCAGGAAAGTTTGTACTTCCCAATGCCGCTTATCATATGTCACAACCGGAGAAGAAAAGATTCCTCCAGGTGTTGCATGATTTGAAAGTTTCCACAGGTTTCTCAGGATCATTCAGTAAGAAGATAAAAATTGTGAATGGCAAGATCGATGGGCTGAAAAGTCACGATCACCATGTTATCATGGAGCACCTTCTTCCATTAGCCCTCAGGACTTCTCTCCCCGAATCGATTGGTCTAGTAATCAACGACCTATGTTGTTTTTTCAGAGAGTTGTGTGCTAAAACACCGGATGTTGTGACGCTGGATAAAATAGAAAATTCTATTGAGTTGATACTTTGCAAGTTTGAGCATATTTTCCCACCGTCATTCTTCGATATCATAATACACCTGACGGTTCATCTTGCAACTGAGGCTAAGTTAGTCGGGCCGGTGCAATATCGATCGATGTATCCCGTCGAGAGGTACGTGGAATTTTTCTTTTCGCGCAATTTTTAAAATTATTGTTGTCCTGTATGCCCGTATTTATTTGTTCAACATATTTTCTTTAGGTACCTCTACACTCTTAAAAAGTATATACGCAATAGAAATTGACCAAAGGGTTCTATCTTGCAAGGTTATCTTCTTGATGAAGCAACCACATTATGTTCCCGCTATCTGGATGAGAACATTGAGACGAGACTTAACCGGCCTCGAAGAATTCAAGATGGGCCATATGGTAAAGCCGATTATAAGAGGGTAGACACTATGTTTATCAACAAAATATACCGGTTTATCTTGCTTAATTGCGCATGACTTGAAAAAATTAGAGAGTAAGTTTTTTTGGATTAATTGTTATATTTGTGTTTGTGTGTGTATGAAATGATATAATATTAATGTCATAATTTATTGACGAAAACAGAATTCATTTTAACGAGGTATGTGAGGGGCATCCTGATTGGAACGATGAACGATTGGAAAAATATCATCAGGATAATTTTTGCGATTGGGTTACAGATCATGTAAGTTATTCGAATACCATGTTATTGCTATCAGTTTTAATCTAAACTTATATCGTTATGTATTTGTCGTAAAATTTGTTTTGTTAGATCCACGATCCGAACTTGTCTGGATCATTTGAGAGTGATTCAAGATGTTTAGCTCAATTTCCTAGTATGGAGGTTGCATATTATAAAGGATTCGGTGTCCTTGGATACAAATTCGAAGTTAAGGATATAGAAATATCTAGAACCACTCAGAATAGTGGGATTGCGACGGTAGGATCGGACAGTGTGATTTATTATGGATACTTAAATTGTATACTCGGCATCCACTATCTCGGATGATCAGAACCCTTTTATATATTCCAGTATACTTGGTACGATATGCGAACCGATACGGATAAGTGGAGAAGCAATCTTGGGACTTGGAAAGATGAATATGGATTGACCAGTGTGAACACACTTCGATTTTACGGTCAGGAAGATCCGTTTATCTTTCCGAACCAAGCGTTCCAAGTATACTACTCACAGTGTTTGAAGCATCCGGGATGGAGTGTCGTATGCCTTTGGAAACCCAGGGATGTCTACGATGTCCCAGAATTCGAGGCATCGATGAGGATGAAGAAGAGAGAAGACATAGAGTGCTCCGACCGTCTGTTTTGAAAGACGGGTTGTCTTCGGCTGATCATGAAGTTACGTGGGTTAGATATGATATCGATGATGAAATCCAAGTAAATATGTCTAATGCGCCCATGAAACGAAAAATGTTATCAGTAATGTTATATTATTACTTCACATTTTACGATCTATACATATATAGTCAATACTTGTAATGATTGTCTAATGCATCCACGAACCGTTTATCTAGATTTGATGACGATGACGGGAGGAGCGAGGGGCGGCAGGAGCTCCAGCCGCGGCACCGGCAGAGGCAGAGGCAGAGCGGTTCTGCCGCCCGGAGAGCTGCGTAGGGAGCTTCAGAGGGCCGGTCTTGAACCCCGATCGGAGACCCTTTCGGATGCCTCCTTCCGTGTGGACTTTGCCACTCCTCCAGGTATATTGCACGCATATTCATTTTGAATGTAATATTATAGATATACATGCATGTTCATGTCAAAATTACTTATATTGTCAATGCTTGATTGTCTAGTTGTTGGTGATGCGTCCACATCAGGGACAGAGGACACTCCCGCACCTCCAGGTATGTTTATATATCATATAGTGCATGTATATTGATTTATAATGCTATATCATAAATATACATACATTCTTTTTGCTCTTACGTACTTACATCAGGGACAGAGGCCACTCCCGCACCTCCAGGTATGTTTATATATCATATACCTGCGGGTATGTTTATATATCCTATAGTGTATACATGTTGATTTAGAATGTTATATTATTGATATACGCATTCTTTTTGCAATTACTTATATAGCTGATACATGATTGTCTATTTATAGGTGGTGCGTCCTCGTCTGGTGCAGAGGCACTCCCGTCACTTCCATTCCCTCCACTCAGTCTGCAGGTTTGTATGAATAAATATAAAATATTTATTCATTTTACATATCCTTTAAGAATAAACATGAACTCCATGTAATTTTATCGATGTTTATTTTTTAGTTGGAGATGCGTCCACGTCCGGGTCACCGGCTGTTCCTCACCGAAGGAACTATCGTCCCGCTCGTGCTGCTGCCCGGGCCCAGGCTCGTGCTTTAGTCACCGGAGGTATATATCACACTTAAATTTTTGTTAAAGCTTGATTTCTTAATACAACTTTGTCTTAATATTGATTGTCTTGATATTTCTTGTAGACGCAGGGCCTCCCCATCCCGAGATGGGGACTCGAGGCCCGAATCAGTCCCACAGGCTGAAGCCCGACAGAGCTAGGGGGAGGCAGCATTCCCCCTCTTTTTTACCCCTGATTATCGCTATACCGGCGATCATGCCGAGAGGTTCGGCCGGTATATGGGGGATGAGAGCCGGCTCGTGAAGAACTATCCACTTCACATTGAGTGGGGCGATCAGCACCGGCACTCATTCGCCCTCTTTTGGGATCAGGCTCGGGTATTAATATATATTTTCATTTGATTTATCCAATATATTTATTATTAACACTTGCAATCTAATAACAATGTTTTTTTTGTATTTTCAGTTGGATTACGATTTTCAGCCTGTACCCGACCCTGATCACCCTGGGAGGGTGCTCGATCTTCACGCTCTGTACAATGGCCTGATGAAGAACATGCAGACGAAGGTCCGATACAACAGGAATGAGCTGAAGACCGACTGTTATTCCCTGTGGATGGTGACCCCCGAGGCAGAGAGAGCGTCCTTTCTATCTACTCCGACCTTCGCGAGAGTCGATGTAGATACATGGCCTCTATTGTGCGAATATTTCGACTCTCATCGCAAACAGGTATGTATTTTAAATGTAATTCATTGTTTAGTATATAATTTATTTTTTTGTGTTGCTTAATTAGAAAACTAAATGTGAATGTGTTTTGCAGAAACAGGCCGATCAAAATAAAGAGAATAGGAAGTCGGCGAAGAGGGGTCGCCCCACTTATACCGGTGGCTCGAGGAATATTACTCGTGCCATGGAGTTATCGGTAAATTACAATAGACCGGCCTTTGTGATATAATGTAATATTAAGAGTTATTTTCTAATATATATAATATTAAGAGTTATTTTCTAATATTGCAGAGAGCTCAGACCCTGGCGCAGGGTGGTACACCGAGCGTGCTGTCCGCATATCTTGCCGTCTACGGCACCTCGACAGATCCCGCCACGGGAGAGCTTCGATACCCCGACGCCGCTACCCAGGAGTATTGCGTAAGTGTTAATATTTATTCAACCCCTATTTGAAATTTTAGTTTTGAAAGGTTCAAATTTTAATGATATACTTATATTTTATTGGCTAATGTGGGTGTAGGAGCGGGTGGTTGAGTAGGTCGAGGCATCGGGGATCGATTTTACTGGACAAAACGATCCGATGCTGCTGACCCCAGTCTTGGACGCCACACACGGAGGGCACCATGGAGGTTGGGAGAGAGGCCGGGGACTGGGCCCTAGCAGGGCCCATATGAGGTTGGACTCCACTCCGGCGGTTACTTCCTCCGTCTCCAGTGAGCGACGTTTCCAGCAAGAACTGGAGAGCTTGAAGGCCGCCATTCAGAAGTTGAAGGAGATGTTGGTATGTATACTACTTAATAGTAAAATGTTATGTCATATTATAGATAGCAACATATCCAATATTAGTACGTATCCTGAGCTTATTTGGTTGTAGACTTAGCATTGATTAATTATACATACATATCTAATTAAAATAAACAACGGTTTTCCAAACTAGATATCCAAACGAGGCCTAAGTCCCTAAGTATACATAGATTAGGGTTTCGCAATAACTTGATAATGATACTTATTCGACTAATACACAGTTCTTACTCGTTTATTACACACGTAGGTTTAGACGCGACAGGGTACATCGGCCGAGCCTCCACATGCATCTCCTTCGGCTCCGCAGACCACTCCTACAGCTCCACAGCCCGCTCAGACTCCCCCACACACCGCATTGCATGATTTATTGACTCAGGGTATATCCGAGGAGCAGGCACGCCAGATTATGGCGTTTATCAGAGGTGGAGCTGGACCGAGCTAGGGTAGATTTTTGATTCTTATATTTTAAACATGTATTTATTTATATGATACATATTGTACTATATTTTGGATGATATTGATATTGGTGGTGTTTGCGTGTTTATATTGATATCATATTCTGCTTGTTGATTTCTTTTGTATATTATGCGCGAGATGTGATTATGAATACTGCGATATATATTCTGCGTGTTGATTAATTTTATATATGATATATATATTATTTTGCACAGGGCGAGAAAAAAACAGGCAGCCCTTTTTAAAAAAAAACCCTGATAATATGTACCTACGGATTAATCCGTAGGGCCCAACATTGCCCCTACGGATTAATCCGTAGGGACCTTCTTTGCCCCTACTGATTTATCCGTAGGGGCAAAATATCAGGATACCTGATATTTTGCCCCTATGATCTCAGTAATATGGGTTATACATGTCCCTACGGATATATCCGTAGGGGAAAACAAATGCCCCTACACATGTATCCATAGGGACAAAATATCAGGATCCGTGATATTTTGTCCCTACACATCCGGACCTACGCACTTATCCGTAAGGGCAACTATTTGGCCCTACGGATACGTCCGTAGGGACACCTAATTTATTTTATAAACCGATAAATTAAATAAATTTTTTATCCCTACAGCTTAATCCGTAGGGACAACTGGACCTACACATTACGCCGTAGGGGCATGTTTTTGACCGTAGGGGCATGTTTAAGGCTAAGACTTGCACCTACGGCGTTTGCACCTACAGGGTAATTTATTGCCCCTACGGATATATCCGTAGGGGCAGTGGTTTGCTCCTACGGATAAATCCGTAGGGGCAACCCTTATTTGTAGTAGTGTTGGGGAATTGATTTCATGAGCCCATTTCCTAACTCTTTTGGAAATCTGTATATTCTCTTAGCTGTTGATTTTGTCTCTAAATGTGTCGAGGCAGTGCCAAGCCGGACGAACGACAACAAGGTTGTCGTTACATTCCTAAAAGAACGCATCTTTTCCCGGTTCGGGCACCCCCGCGCGATCATTAGCGACAATGAGACACATTTCTGTAATAGGTCTTTCGAGACCTTGATGCGGAAATACTCAATTAATCATAAACTATCCACGCCCTACCACCCCCAAACATGTGGGCAAGCCAAAGTTTCAAATCGGCAGGTCAAGCAGATTTTGGAGAAAACGGTTTCCAAAAACCGTAAAGATTGGTCTTTGAAACTAACTGATGCCCTTTGGGCATTTTGAACCGCGTACAAGACTGATCTTGGAATTTCTCCCTATCGGCTTGTGTATGGAAAGGCTTGCCACCTCCCTGTGGAAATCGAGCATCACGAATTTTGGGCAATCAAAGAGCTGAACTTCAACCTTGAAGATGCGGGCAGCTATCGGAAGCTGCAACTTAACGAACTGAACGAGCTTCGGGATGAGGCTTGCGAGAACGCGGTTGTTATAAAGAACCGAACGAAGGTGTTTCATGAAAAACACCTTACGCGCAACACCTTCACGCCTGGACAACAAGTACTTCTTTACGACACCCGACTCCATTTCCATCCCGGTAAGCTTCGATCTCGCTGGAAGGGACCCTTTCTTGTGCGATGTGTATACCCGCACGGCCCAGTGGATTTGGAGAATCTAGAGGACGGTTCACTATTCAAAGTGAACGGACACAAAGTTAAACCGTTCCTCACCGCAGAACCATCGGAGGAGCTCCTGATGTTGCAGGAGCCGGTTTACATTGACTAATCATCCCCCGTTTACCACCAAACTTCGGTTATCCAGCCATAAACAGTGGAAACACTGTTTCAAATAAGTTTGGGTGTATGTATATACCATCTTGTATATATATAATGGATATTCATGTCCGGTGCATATCCATTTTGTTTTTGTGTCGGGATATTTCTTGCCTGGTAAAATTCCCATTTGTAAAAAAAAAGTAAAAAAAAAATATATAAAAGGGGTATATTTTTGTAAATATTCAAAAATATCTAAATAAATAAATAAAAATAAAAATAATAAATATAATATATATAATTTTTTAGGAGGTCTTTTTTGCAAAATGGGTCACTCTTTGACTACATCTTGACCGCCCCCTTTTACATAAGCCTCCTCTCCTCTTCTATAATCCCTGAGACTTCATAGAAACCCTAAACCGCAAACCCTAGCCACCACTGCAAACTCAACCAGAGATCTCTCCAAATCACCGCAGAAGCGCCGCAAGGAGGGGATTCTCGCCGCGGAACCGCCTCGCCACTGACGCCGCTCCCTCTGAATTTTTTAGAGGAGGTTTGAGTTCCTTTTACCCACTCTTTAGCACTGCAAAATTTCTGTTTTCCGTTCATGGCTCATAATTTCCAATTTGAAAGAGATTTCTCGCAATTATTCGCCCATAACATTTATGGTAGTTATTTTGGTGATGAGATCCGGAAACGTGGATGGAATTTCCTGTTGTATAGCCATCTGAATGCGTTCGCAATTCCGGATCTCGTTGCACGTTTCTCTAAGAGCATGGAGGAAGGTTGTCTAGCAAAATATGGGGTTTTACGCTTGTAGTAGGGGGATCGGGAAATTATTATAGATATGGACTTCATTCATGAGGTCACTTGGATATCCCGTATCCTCGCACACGACCAACCCCTCCGCTTTGAGGATTACATGCCATTAATGGGCGATAGTTGTTCTAGGGAACCTAGGAAAGGAATTCAGGCACGTACGCTGTGTGCGAATATCTTAACCGTGTGCCATTGGGCGCAATACAATATCTTTGGAAGTTCACATAACACCACCTTTTTGACTCCATCCCTACATACTGTGCATACTTTAATGACGAAAAACCCCAGCTATGACATGTGCACCGTGCTTTTCCACTCGATTGGCGTCGGCAAGAGGGCAGCCAATTATCCGTGCCCAATGTTAGTGACACAATTGTGTCGCTATTTCCTTTCTATTGAGGAGTTTGATGCTTTTATGCATGGTGGGGTTCCCATTCGATCCCTGCTTGAGGGTGTCTCCACGTCATACACTAGACTTCAAGAGTTATGGTCGCGCACCGAGCCGGCCGAGGATGTGATGACAAAGACGCCCAGCTCGAGCTCCACAGCGAGCGATGAAGAGCTGACCCCCGCCGAGCAAGCACGCTTGCTGCGGCGTACTCATGGGGGGTAGAGAGAGTGTTGGGGATGCTAACGACTTTTGATCAGCGTTTGACGAATCTTAAGCAGGGGATGTCCACCCTGTTAGCACGAGGAGAGAGAGCAAGATC
The DNA here is from genome assembly GCA_030015575.1 of Agapanthus africanus. NCBI lineage: Eukaryota > Viridiplantae > Streptophyta > Magnoliopsida > Asparagales > Amaryllidaceae > Agapanthus > Agapanthus africanus. The sequence continues at coordinate 111,987,302 of JASDDO010000012.1, read as the reverse complement.
ACGGGGTCGTGGTGCAGACAGGAGTGGAGCTGGTACGAGCGATACTGCGTCTGGTTCTAGGAGACCCAGTAGGCAGCAGTGAGGGCACTGCTGTGAGTCAGTTTGGGGGGCGGGGTTTTGTTGTAAATAGTTATCCTTGCATTCTGCATTTGCACGTTTTTTTTCTTTTGTTGTAAATATTTGTTCTTTTACTTTGCATATTTAAATTCCGCATCGCATTTTTTTATATTTCTGCTTTGCATTGTTTTCCCATAATATATATATATAAATATATAAAAAATAAAATTTTTCAATGCTAGCCATTTAGACTCAAATTCGACATGACGGTTGACTAGTTAGAAATAACTAAATCCTATACTTAGTAATTGAAAACCCAAAAGAATAACCTTCCTTGAAGTATAACTATAGCAAATATACGTCCTTGCAGTTTGTTTAGAAATAAGAAATTTTGAGTTCAGTTCTTGGGCTAAGTTGAAATGAAGGAAGAGTATTAAAAGTTCTATTTGAAGAGTAAGTCTGAAAAATAGTTCCGAATCTTGAGTCCAAATTCTGAAAATATATATACCCTACAAATCGTATATACACGCACCCTGAAACTTGGGATAGTAGAGGATACCTAGAAATACTCTTACTTAAAAGCTTAGTATGAAAGAAAAAACAGTATTTAAAGCTAATCACCAAAAGAGCATCATTGAAAAATATATCCGGTCTTGAAAAGAGAAAGGAAAAAAAAAAGAATACAAGACCTGGAAACTGCTATTTACGCTTTAAGCTCACACATTCAGTAATCGGCTGATTAATGCCTCAGGAAGTTGTAATAGTCGCATGAAAGATGTGTGAGCGAATCCGTCCATCATTAATAAAAAGAAGTAGTACTAGGTATTAAGGCAAGGGTATTATAGCTTGAATTGAATTTCCAAGTGTAGGGGTGATATTTACACACGTAGGGGTATATGATCAAAGTTTGGAGGAGAGATATGAATGAAAAATAGGGCTTATATGTTCCGTAGAGATGATAAGAATTCCGGATTTGAGATCGCGTTTTAGAAGGAAAACTCAAGAGATGCTGAGAGCTTTATAAACTAGAAAAACGTATAAGATCTTAAGTTAAATGAATAAGAAGTGTGAAGAATATGGAATGAAGATTTCTAACTTGGAATGAAGATTTCTAACTTAGGATGATAGAGTTTCTTGCTAGAATGCTGAACTGTAGGATTAGGGTCGACAGCCAACTTGATCGGATTTTGTGGGCAGTATCCGCTGAAAACCCTCAGGAGACAGAACTCCTCCTCTAGGGTAACCTAGGGGTTTAACGGCTTGTTGCACGAGCTCAGTGCAATCGTGTTCCCTGCGAAAGTGAGGTTGGGACTTTTTGTGAATAATTGGTTTTGCTTAGGACGAGCAAAAGATAAGTTTGGGGGTATTTGTTCATATCAGAATTTTGCACTTTTGTACCACCCATTCTTGATCGCATTGCATATAGGCAGGGACTTTTGATCCGTGTTTGCTAAATAATTGCAGGTTACAGGTTCTCAGCTCAAAACAATGAAAATCAAGAGTAGTCACGACAAATTCAGGACAACTGCCAACAACAGATAAAATGCGAGTTTCCGCTCGCCATCCGTCAGGTGCCGCCTACCAGTTCGAGAGGCAAAATGTCAATCAAGGGTCATTCATGCACAAAGCACAAGGAGGCATCACAAGAATCGAGTTAATAACGCGGAGCTCAAGAAAATCAAGGCAAAAGTCTACTCTCTTTCATCTTTTTGGACTGTTGAGAATCTGGGAGAAAAATGAAGTGATTCTGAAAATCCAAGTGTACTAAACAGGGAAGAATAGCAACATGGAAAACCCCAGAAAAAACAACACAAAAACTCACCCAAAGCGCCGCGGAACCGCGGTCGATGTGGCACTTATGCGGCGGTTCCGCAGCCTAGTTGACTCGGAGACAGATGATATTTTTGGGGTGTTTTTGTAATTTCATGTGGGCTCATATTTTGGCCCTAGGGTTTCATGTATCTGCCTATAAATAGCCTAGTTTCAAGCCAAGTAAGGGGATTATTCTTGTATTAGGATTTAGTATAATTAGTTGTAACTTCTTCTTCCTCTTCATCTATTCTCCATTAACATTGTAGTGAGCTCTTGAGTGAATGATGAATAAAGAAAAGTATTTTTTTTATATGCATGTCTTATAATTTAGTTCTTATATTTGTTGCTCGTAATTTCTCTTTGTTAAAGTAGTTGTTTGTTTGTTTGTTTGTTTGTTCTTCTTCTATTTTCTTTTATCCTTACAACCATGATGCTTAAGTGCGATTCTTGCCTATGTGAGGTCTCAAATAGCTAGTTGTGATTTTCTACCTCCTTCTTTCATCTTCTTTGTTTGTTTTATTTTATTTTTTTCTTTTATAATGGGTGAGTAGTTTCTCACTTGTTAGGGTAGGATAAGGAAATTTTGATAGAAGGAAATCTCTCTCACTCTTTTCTTTGCCCAACATCTTGATTCGAACTCCCATCAAGGCAATCACAATTCGCTCCCTACAGCACCCTATCCTACATGATAGCGGTGACACCTCAGTGAGATCGGTTGTGATTGAATTGACCGGAGGTTATGGCTAAGAGCCAAGAACGGACGGACAAGGACCAAAAGGAAGGAACTAAGCGTTGGAAAGCCTAGCTTATACTCGCAAGTTTCCTTCCAAGTCGTGCTAATCCCCGTTGCCGATTACCGTAACATCAATATTAAAGAGTGGCAAACGAAAGAAGTGAGCGAACTCCTAACTCAAACTAACCTAATCCGAACCCTAACAAGCTATTTTATCATACATATTTAGCACATAGTTAATCTTAATCAAACCTGGACAATTTGGACTTAACTCGTTAAAACACTAAGAAAAATATTCCCATCTCTCCGTGAACCGACCCGTACTCATTCGGCTTGCTACCAAGCGAAATTGTCTTGATTGCAGTAATTAAAACTTGCACACTAAAATCACTATCAATCACAGCGGTTTCCAGTGCATATTACCTAATGGAAAAGGGGCCAATACAACATTACTTATCATGGAGCGCGTCCACGGATGAGTAACCTGTGAGAGAATCAATTTCTGAATATTATGATGGAATACTTAGCATAAGTATCTATATCTTCGATCACCTCGAAGAATCCTGATACTTATAATGTATGGTTCTCTACTTTATTCTTATACTTATAAACTTCTCAAAATCTTTGACCTTGCATTACTACGAATGCGTGTCCAAAACCAGAGAACTCATAGGTAAACCTGAATGAAGTAAGAGTACCAACCCCTTGTCCTGAAGGACACTGGACAACATACATTACCATGTATAAGTCCCGAGAGTATACCAACTCAAATTCCGTGTTTTGTAAATTGAAAACTGTATATTGGTTAAGAATGTCTTACACCGTTATTCAATACACCTTACCTTATCATCAACCGATAAAGGTAAATGTCTACAACCCAATTTTCAAAATATATATCTCACTTTATAAAATAAATGTAAAAATATTTCATTTTAAAATTTGGTGCATAACAACGGTTATTCGAAACCAAATATTTGCCGATAGGCAAAAGCCAGGCGATTGAATCCAATATCACCAATTGCAACGAATTTCGGTATTGAGGATCAAATTGCCCATTTTCCAATATTCTACTCCTACTCATCATCTATAACACCGTACAGATGTGAGATCCAAATCTGCTAAATACATACTTTGGAGTCAGAATTGATTGGGAAAACAGTTCTCTTTTACAAGTACATAGAAATACTGAAACATGAAAATGTTTCATAGAGGATGGACAGGTATTCATACTAATCCCTTTTTCCATTATCCAGATTCATGACAGTAGTCGTAATTTCCTTTTCCCTCGCTTTAGTCCCTTTATATGTCTTTACATCTTACCTTCTGCACACCGTCCTTACGCTAATTGATTTTCTTCCTTCCCTACCTTTCGGCACCAGCCTGAGATTTAGAAGAAGACTATCCAATAAGCGTAACAGGTGTACTCTCCTAATACAAGGAGCTCTCGCAACCTGAGTGAAGGTAAAGGGAAGAGACAACCGAATAATTCTATTCAATTTCTTCAGAGCTTGGGGCCATCCTCAACTGAAGTAACTTCTTCGAGTTCGTATGTAACTATACGATGGCCGTTCCAAGCAATATAGATCATCGTAGTGATACGACGTGTTCTAAAGAGATGCAAAGGGTAGAGTAGGAGTGGCAGGGATATATGCGACATTTTTGCGAATCATGACAATCCAAAACCAAAGGGTGTAAAAAGTTTCGGTCAAATTAGTTAATGAGTTTTTAGGGTAAGTCATGGGTCGCTGTACTAGAGAGAGAGAGAAAAAAAACACTCAGCATGCACTCTATCAAGATCAGATTGGTTATCACTTTATCTGACCAGGATGGCTCCCACTGTTTCCTTGAATTCTCCTTCAAACCCTATAAGGAGAACTAGTCGGGATCATTTACACTTTACAAGTTCGCTAAACCGTTCAGCCAGGCCGGTGTTAGTAGTCCGAGGGAGGCCCCCCGTGCTTTTGCACGGACCTAATTAATAACCTCGTTTCCGTAGAGGAGTAACCTCGTTAACACTTTCTAGACACCTAATAGATTAGCTAATTATGAAGTGAAAAATCTCCCGAGGAGTAATACATACTCATCAGTAGGAATCGGGACCCAACTATCAATGTGTGATAACTTTGACGGAAGCCGACCAAAATTACCACACTCTAGAAGGTATGCGCAAACTAGGCAAGTTTCCCGTATGTTTGAAACTCCCGATATGGTTTTTGCCCCAAGCATCTTATGATCTTGACGAAGGCCAACAAATCATAAGTCGCAAGTCAGGTTCTACCCGTCATTGTCCTGATTAATCTAAACCCACCCGTACTCGTCCTGACGAAGGCCAACAAGGCTGTATGACTGTCCTAGATTAATGCATATCCATGCAACAAAAAAATAACACATAGCTACCATATACTATGCCTTGACGAAGGCCAACAAACATAGCATGAATACTAGGCGCTACCCATCCGAAATGACAGAGGGCTACGGCTGGTTTTTGGCGAAAAACCTTTAACGTAATGAACTTGATATTGTTGAAAGAACTCGAGTGGATTTGAAATGGAGTGGTTTAAGCTCCGCATTTTAAAACTAGTAACATAAACTTTTGCTTAAGAGCGAATTCCCAGTGAAAGGATCAAGGCTCTTCCTTCATAGAATGAGGTGCGGGATATTCCTAACCGAATACCTCTATGCAAAGCAAAAGAAAACGACTATGAGTTTTGAAGAAAACCGAGTAGTTATAAAATTGGTTCCAACAACATCATTTAGGTTTATTTTTCCTTACATTATTCAGATAATACGTTCCCATCATTTTATGTTTCCAAGCCACAAAAGAAACAACCAAAATAACATGCTTTTTATATGCCATCCGCAATCGCCATGGAGCCCCATCATGCACCGTTAGCTTACTTAACTAACGGCAGAGCGGGGAAAGGACTAGCGCAGATGCAAAACATATAGAAGCTTCTACTAAATATATATAATATATATATATATCAATATCGCAGAAAGATAATAGTCAACACAAGCAGATAAAAATCATCACAAGCATGCGAACAACAATATAGAATAGCGGATAATCTAGGAGCCCCGCATTTCATTTGAGCCATAAATGATACGCGGCATTTCTCGGGCGTATGGATAGCCAGTGCAATGAAGATCCAAGACCCCCTACGAGTGCGGAAAGTTATCCGCCAATCTTCGAAGTGAGGCAACCCCAATCAACAAAGTGAATGTGCCACCCAGCACTTCACGGAATCCGGTAACTTGAGCACCCCTATGTGGGTCAACCTATACACCTTATGAGTGTGGCAATTAGCCTGCCAATTCTAGAGTAAGGCCCCTCGGTCTCAACGCCATAAGATATGTGCCTGTTGCCCTCTAGAACCCGGATATTCGAGCACCCCTCCGCGGGGTAATCCTAGTATATAAAAGAAAATATATATACAACGGTGACATCGACCTCAACTCGGTCATGCCCCAATAAAAGAATGTACATAACCGACAGCGACGACAGTTCACATGTCGGACGCTCGCCCCCATAATAAACAATATACAAATGAATCTGAACTGTACATCTAACATTGCACACAAGGCTATCCATCACAAAAATCCATCCATAACATCAGTGTAACACAGAACAACAACGTGAATATCATGTTCGTAAACCCGTCTAATTGTACATATAGCAACCAGTCAGATTGTACCACGCAATGATATTCATGGCCGCAGAAAATAACTTATGCACTGAAAAACACGAATTCAAAATTTCGATCGATTAAAACTTTCTGCATTGGTCCCAAGTACAAACCAGTACTCAAACAAATCTGGGCTAAAACCAAACATCCCAAAAATCACATTTCCTTATAATAGAGCAACTGAAGAAAATTGGGGCACAACGGCCCCAAGATGACCGCGGTACCGCGGGCAAATGCTATGATAGGCGGCGGTTCCGCGGCCAAATATTGGGTGTTTGTTCTCCAATTTATTCCTAACCTCTATAATAGCCTGCTCATAATTTTAAGGCAACGAGAACAATTTTTTGAACAACTTTAAAATTCGAACAACAAGTATGTAATCGGAAATACGATTCGGAAAATTTCGTCGATCGAGATTTTAAATTTGTGCAAACTAGTTAATTAAGGCTTATGGAGTGGCTCTGATACCATGTTGGGTTTCGGTGCCCGCGCCGCAGAAACCGCAGCCGAGGCGGAAGCGAAAAAAAAAATTTTAGCGAACACCGAACACCCGCAAAACCCAAGATTCGATCCATATTCCTAAACTAGCTAACTAAAAGTGCAATGGTTGAGAAAATACAATCTTTTTCGTGTGTCCATCCAATTAAGAAAGACCCCTCCAAGCTCATAGCCGCCAGGATCGCGCTTGAGAATCGACCACCCTTGCCGAAGATGATCCACCTGAGGGAATCTGGAGGAAGCTCTAACCGACGATCCAGACTTGCTAGGTTTGGATGGTCGGTGATGTAGGAATACTTCCCTAAATTTTTCTCTCTAAAATCTATACTCAAAATGAGAGCAAGAAGAAGAAGAAGGAAAAGAGGAAGCAACCATGAATCATGAGCACAAGTGAGGAATAAAAAACATCAAGTGCAAAAATGAAAGAGAGAATGACTACATAAGCTTGAACCATGATGCAATAGTGCACAATAAATGCACATCACCATCCAAACCATCCCCCATCAACATGCTCCATTAAAACCCCAATTTCCACATCATTTCCTTATTTGTTTTTCTAAAAAGAAAAACAAATATGAGGTGTCTTTCTTTCAGAAGTATTCCCGTATAAATACGGAATACTTCACCCGGTATATGTATCGCTACATATCCGCGTATCCGTATAAAAATTCGGATAGCACCAAAGAGAGAAAATAAAAAGTGAACAACAATACTAAAATATATGTATAAAAATACATAAATAAATTATTAAATCAAAACCTGATTTAATAATCCAGCTTAATCCTAAGCTGGCTAGTATTATCAAATGCCCGATTAAAGTCCGTGCATCATGTACACGTATTTAATCGGACTCCTGCATGTACCAACATACGGCTCCTACATCTGTCGCCTGAACCGGGAAAACCCTCTGTATGGGACTCTAAAGACTCAATAATACGCTTGCAGTGGGTTTAACCACAATCACTTCAGCGGCACTAGCTGTACGTAACGGCTACACAGGTACATGTCGAAAGGGAGGTCGACAATCAACTGCGTCCATACCTTACTGAGCCTGAATGTGACAATCTTCGTACAGTTCGGTCTCTTCGTCAAAGAGTATCACATATCGGGTCTAGGGGGTGGATAGCATCAGACCCCTACTTGTTGGGTTTCCTAGCACGACGGCAAGGTTTCGGGAGGCATCATCCATGCCATTTTCAAAAATTTGCCATGCTAAATAACCCAAACCGTAGAATCTTAACTAGAGAATTAGACAACACAAGATTGTAAACAACTTTACATTAAGTGAACAAGGAATAGAACCTTTGTAGACCGGTCCTTCACTTTACTTGCTCTGTGTAGTAGTCCCGCGACTCCACTAGGCTCCTCTTGAGGCTTTGAACGAGCTTCCTCTGATGACCTTCGTGCCGAAGATGATCCACGCGAAGTCCCTCCAACTCAAGCTACCTTTACACTAAACTCTTTAGCGTAGGAAACACGCTACACTCGATCTCTAGTCAAGTGTAGGATGGTGAAGTAGGGGATGTTAAAAGCTCACAAGTTTGTGTTCAAGCTTCATGGTTCACATCACATGTGAGGGTTGAAGCTTGAACCATGACATGAGAAGGAAGAAGAAGCTAGAGAGCAACCATAAGAGCAACTCAAGAAAAATGGCTTAGTGTTGAGAATGAACTAGAATGAATGGCAACTCTTGACCCCTCACTCATTCAAGCATGGAATTATGCAATATAAAATTGCAACCATGCTTGAATAGTGAGTCAAGATGAATAAACAAAAGTAAATCCTATGCTTGCAACCATGTTCTCACTTTCCACCTCATTTCTATTTTCACAAAATAGAAATTCATATGCCATGCTTCATTATTATATATATATATATATATCATATATATTAATATATATATATAATGAAGAATAATTAGTGAGCTAATGATATCAGTTAAGATATAATTATATCACATATAATATATATATCACATTATTAAATCAACACTTGATTTAATAATCCGGTTATATCACATATGATCGACTAATATCATTTATCTGTATATCATATTATCAAATCAACAATTGATTTGACAATCTGGTTATATCACATATAACCGAACCGATAACAGATAACTTCCAGATTACAATACGGTATTGCATACTCGTATTTAATCAGGCCCACACACATATCACATATGTGTCCTACTTCGTTTCGCTTGAACCAGGGAACTTCTGTGTGGGACTCTAAACACTCGTCAATACGCCAGTAGTAGGTGATGATCACATCAGTCACCTACAAGCCGTTAGCAGTACTAGCTGGACGTAACGGCTACCTGGGTATTGAGCGATATGAAGATCAACAAACAAGCCTGTTCACAGTCTCCATGAAGTCTATCAGTAACACCACCGTACAGTCCGGTCTCTTCGTCTGATATGTCGCATATCATGTCTAGGGGTGGAAATCGTCAGACCCCAGTAACGTGATAAGTCATGCCGATTTCTGGCCTATAACGGTTCTAGAAACTACTGATAACACTTATCAGTAAATCTCGGCAGCAGCCCTGGCCAGGGACTTCTAGTTATAGCCAATTGAGCATAGCGCAATATCAACCCCCGATACCGGGAGAGACGAAACCCTTCATATCGCTTATTGCCTCCATGCGACTCGGGACTGTACCCAAAATCCACATGTTTGCACGTCTCCTTTGAGCGTGGTAGGGAGGAAATCAAAGCACAGTGGGAGCCGCACAAGACTATATGACGATTTCGGGTCTGCAGACTAACCTGTACCAGTGTCACCAGAGGACTGCTATCTGACGATAGGTATACTACCACATAGGAGTCCTCGGCGAGTCTTGTTCAGTGTACCCAGTCTCCACTGAGCACCCGTATACCATTTTTGATGTTAAACACCAATGGATGTGGGATCATCCATCGCCCATCATATGGGTCAAGAAGCGTATACGCTAGTCTACTCTGGAATATCGATGCCCTGTCTCGATATACCCTCGACTAGGAACAATTAAAGGATGAACTTTTGGACTACCCTGGCCCCACTAGTATGATATCCATCATAGTCCTGGTAGTCAAGTACACATCCTAAGGGCTTTATCAATATGTGAGAGCAAGACAGTATCCAATACAAGTCTACATGTTAAGACAAAAAACAACTAGATAACATAGTATCATGTCGAGCAAGAAAGTCCTCTCTATATATGTCCAAGCATCCACTATAATATACATCATATGTACAATAATGGCCTCTAGGGCATACATATAACTAACAATCTCCCACTTGCACTAAGGCCATGTGTTGTAGTATCTCATACCCAACATCCTAAAAAGTCTCTCAAATTGTATCCGGGGAAGGGCCTTTGTGAGTGGATCCGCTACGTTGTCTTTCGTGTCAACTCTCCTTACCTCTATCTCCCGGCGATATAGTATCTCCCGGATCAGGTGATACCACCTCAGAATATGTCTGGATCTCTGATAGGACCTGGGTTCCTTGTCCAAAACCACCGCTCCATTGTTATCACAATACACAGGTATTGGATGCTCAATGGATGGAACCACACCAAGCTCAGCAATGAACTTCTTTGTCCAGACAGCTTCTTTGGCAGCATCGTTGGCAGCGATGTATTCAGCCTCCATCGTCGAGTCTGCTACGGTGTCTTGCTTGGAACTCTTCCAACACACCGCCCCTCCGTTGAGGGTAAAGACAAAACCCGAGACCGACTTACTGTCGTCCTTATCACTCTGGAAGCTCGAATCGGTAAAGGACTCCACTTGGAGTTCACCGTTACCATACACCAAGAACATTTATTTAGTCCTTCTCAAGTACTTGAGAATGTTCTTCACAGTTGTCCAGTGATTCTCTTCTGGATCTTCTTGATACCTACTCACTGCACTTAGTGAGTATGCTACATCGGGTCTGGTACATAAAATCGCGTACATGATAGAGCCTACTGCCGAAGCATAGGGTATCCCTTGCATGCGAGCTCTCTCCAAATCAGTCTTGGGAGACATCTCTTTGGAGATAGTGAGTCCTGAGATCGTGGGTATATTCCCACGCTTGGAATCTTCCATACTAAACCTCTTTAATATGGTATCAATGCACCTGGATTGAGACAATCCCAGTATCCGTTTAGATCTATCTCTATAGATCTTAATCCTAAAGATGTAGGAGGCATCACCTAGATCTTTCATTGAGAATCTTTGTGATAAGAAGAGCTTGAGCGAGTGCAGTATAGGAACATCATTTCCTATCAAGAGTATGTTATCCACGTACAATACGAGGAAGACGACCTTACTCTCTGCCACCTTCTTGTATATACAAGGTTCATCTATATTTTTGATGAAGTCAAACACTTTGACTACCTTATCAAAACAGATATTCCAACCCCGCGATACCTGCTTCAATCCGTAGATTGATTTAAGCAGCTTGCACACCTTTCCGCTGCTCCCACTTTCCACGAAGCCCTCTGGCTGAGTCATGTACACGTTCTCTTCTAAATCACCATTTTGAAAGGCGGTCTTAACATCCATTTGCCAGATTTCTTAGTCATGGTATGCAGCAATGGCAAGTAGGATCAAGATGGACTTAAGCATAGCCACTGGAGAAAAGGTTTCATCATAATCCACACCTGGTCGTTGACGAAACCTTTTGCAACAAGTTTAGCTTTGAAAGTCTCAACTTTTCCATCTACACCAAGTTTCTTCTTAAAGATCCATTTTCTCCTAACGGGTTTTACCCCTTTGGGTGCAACTTCCAAAGTCCATACTTTGTTGGTGTACATGGATTCCATCTCAGATGGCAATGCATCCATCCATTTCACAGAGTCCCCACTCATGATGGCCTGCTCGAAGCTAGTTGGGTCATCACCTTCCATGATGCAATCCTCGCTCCCACCATCAATGAGAAAACCGTAGTATCTCTCAGGTTGATGAGGAACCCTACTAGATCGGCGGAGAGGCTGAGGTTCGTTGGGAACTATCGAATCCTCTGGTTTCACTAAATCTTCTGTTGCAGTTTGTGTAGCCGGAATTTCTTCCAGTTCTACCTCTTTGCCACCAATTTCCTTTGCAAGAAATTCCTTTTCTAAAAAGATGGCATGTTAAGAAAAAAACACCTTTTGTTCATCGCTGTGGTAGAAAAGATATTCATGTGAATGTTTGGGATATCCCACAAACTTACAAAGAACAGACCGTGCCTCGAGTTTGTCAGGATTTTGCATTTTGACATAGGCCGGACAAACCCATATCTTAACTCGTTTAAGACATGGTCTCTTCCCACTCCATATCTCATATGGTGTGGTCGGTACAGATTTAGATGGAACTTGATTCAATAGGTATGCACCTGTCTCAAGCGCATAACTCCAAAAGGAAATAGGTAACTCAGCGGTGCTCATCATCGAGTGCACTATATCCAATAGGGTGCGATTCCTCCGCTCCGATACACCGTTTTGCTATGGTGTATATGGAGGAGTAAGATGAGAGAGAATCCCATTCTCTTTTAGATAGTCACGGAATTCCGTGCTCAAGTATTCTCCTCCCCGATCAGATCGAAGAATTTTAATACTTTTACCCGTCTGGTTCTCAACTTCATGCTTATATTCATTGGATTTCTCAAAAGCTTCAGACTTTTGTTTCAACAGGAACACATGACCAAATCTTGAGAGATCGTCAGTGAATGTAATGAAGTATGGGGAACTATTCCTGGCATGTGTAGACATGGGACCGCATACATCACTATGTATTAGTCCCAAGAGTTCCGTAACTCTTTCTCCGTGTTCTGTAAACGGAGTTTTGGTTATCTTGCCTTTGAGACATGACTGGAAAGTTTCATAAGATGAAAATTCAAACGGATTCAAATATCCATCCTTATGTAACTTAGCTATTCGTGTCGCATTGATATGACCTAGTCTACAATGCCACAAGAAGAATTCGTTCATTTCTGAACTCTTCCTTTTGTGTGTGTTCTGTACGTTAAGAACTGTGTTTTGATTCAGAACATATAAACCGTTACATAACGCACCAAACTCAATCAACACTTGATTTAAGTAAATGTTCATAACATTATTCTCTACTCCAAAGTTATATCCTTCATTATCTAATAAAGAAATTGATATTAAATTGCATATCATAGAGGGTACGTAATACCAGTCGTTCAAGATCAATGTATTTCCATATGGTAATACAAGGTGATATTCACCAACTACTTTGGCTGCAACACTTGCACCATTCCTTTCTTTTAGAGAATGATCATCTTTTCCCAGTTCTCTACTTTTCCTTAGCCCATGCAACATATTACATATGTGGGATCCCGATCCGATATCTAATACCCATGACGTAGAGTGTACTGAGAAACAGTTCTCGGTAACTAACACACCCGAAGAAGATGCATCAACATGCTTATTCTTCGTTTGGGTGGCGTGGGAATCCGGATATACCCCTATTTACTACTCGGTCTTATAACAATTATAAGAAAGAACGGAACCAACGTTCCCCTGCTCAGTTTAACAAGCGGGTTCGGTCAATACATCCATATTATTATCTTGATTAAGGCCTGACATGGTCGCTACCTGGAGAGAGAGAGAACTTAGCGTATGCTCTTGCAAGATTAAATTGGTTATTATCTTATCTAATCAGGATGGCTCCTACTATTTTTATCAAATCTTCTTTCAAACCCTAAAAGGTAAGACTAGCCGGGATTAATTACACCTTACAAGTTCGCCAATCTTTCAGCCAGGCCAGTGTCGGTACTTTGAGGGAGGTTCCCCGTGCTTTCGCACGGACCTAATTAAAATAAACCTCGTTTTCCCAGAGGCATAACCCCAATAACACTTTCTAGTCACCTACTTGATCGGCTAATTATGATGTGTAAAACTCCCCCAGGAGTAACTCTCACTCGCAGTGGGTATCGGGATCCAACTATCTTATAGAAGGTATGCAATCTCATTGCAAATTTCAACACTTGAAATTCCCGATAATACTTTTGCCCTTAATCTCCTATGATCTTGACAAAGGCCAACAAACCATAGGATGCTAGTCAAGTTCAACCCGTAAATTTCATGATTGAATTAAACCCACCCGCACGACCCTTGACAAAGGCCAACATGGTCGAACGACTACCCTAATCCAATCACATCACAAGCTTAAGCAGATAAGCACTAGTCAGCTACCGCACACTACGACTTGACAAAGGCCAACAAACGCAGCACGAATACTAAATAGTCCTTATCTGAAATGACGGAGGGCTATGACAGGTTTTTAAGAAAACCTTTTGCGTAATGAACTTAATATCGTTGCAGAATCGAGTGATTTTTGAAAAGGAGTGTTTTTGAGGATTTTGCTAGTTTTGCTAAAGAGGTCACTCCAGGTGAAGGGATCTCGGCTCTTTCCCCATCGAATGAGGTGCTGGATATTCTACAAGGAATACCGCTATGCAAAGCAAGAACTATAAAGGCAATCAAAAACAAAACCGAGTGGGTTGTAGCATCTGCTAGCTTTTGCTAAAGAGGTCACTCCCGGTGAAGGGATCTTGGCTCTTTCCTCATCGAATGAGGTGATGGATATTCTACAAGGAATACCGCTATGCAAAGCAAAAACTATAGCTACCCTTTTTGAAAATTTGATTCTACAACATCTTTAGGTTTCTTTTCTTTTCATTAATCTCATTAATGAAGTCCCGTCATTTATGCTTCCTAAGCATCACAGAAGAAACGAAAATACAACGTACGCTTATGCCATCCGCATTCGCCACAGTGTCCCGTTATGCACCGTTAGGTTATTTAACTAACGGCATAGCGGGGAGGGACTAGCGCGGATGCAAAACATAAGCAAAGTTTATTATATATCATATATATAATAATAAAGCATTCGCCTCACGCATATAAAGTGATCACATCACAGAATATCAGCAGCAGAAGTCATCATATGAAATATTGGATTTACAAGGAGGTCCGTGTTTTATATTAAGCCAGTAAAAAACACGGATTCCACGGTCGTGATGAATAGCCAAACCCACATCCCTAGACCCCTAAGAGAGGGGAAAGCAACCCTACCAATTCTAGAGTTAGGAGACCCGAACTCAACTCCTCGAGATGGTCTCCTACTGGACTCTAGAACCCGGATACCTGTGCTCCCCACCTTGGGTCTATCCTAATGCGGAAAAGTAAATAATATACAACAAGGGTGACATCATACTCAACCCGGAAGTGCCCCAATAAAAGAATATTACATACAAGTTTTTACATGAATGAAAATGAAAAACTCTCACCTCACATAAAAAAAACCCCGGCTATTCAAAAGACGACGATCAATATAACATATCCCATCAACACATAACATCACATGTCATCAATGTAAGTATATATGTGTATCCCAATTTTCGTTGACATATAGCAACGAAACCGGCGATACACCACATATTACACTTACGGTCCCAGAAAAGAAAATGTAAAACTACAACATTTGGAATCCGTAAACCTTCTTAGACATCATAAACCCGAAATATCACATACTTTGGATTTCATGCCTAACCATTCGAATTCCAAATATTGTATCACACTCCACAAACAGCTAGACGATGTTAAACATTCCGATCGAATCAACAAACACCCAAAATTTCCCAAATAGCTCAACACTTGAGCACAGTTTAAAAAATACTCATAACATGCCACAGTGCCTATGGACCAACCGTAGAAGGGCCAACCCTTGCCTCACCTATGGCGCCGCGGAACAACCACAAACCCTAGGGTTTGGTGGCGGTTCCGACGGTCATAGAATCGAGTTAGGGTTTCGTTCTTCTAGAGGGTCCATAGAATTACTTGCATGATATTAGAATGTTTTTAACTTGGAGAAAATCCAACTCTTGGAAAATTTCCAGCGAGGGTTAAAGTGGGTATTTGATATTCGTTCGAACTTTTTAACTACGTCTAAATTAACCCGAAAAACTTTTAGAATTACGACTACGAAACACTTCGTATTAGCCCCAATAGTACTGTTAACATCACATGAAAACTGGGCTAATCAAATAATACCAGAAACCCCAAAATCAAGCCCCGAGAACACCAAATAGGAGTTAGCAAAACCGGCGACGCCGCATTTTTCAAGAAAGTCGCCGGCTAAAATCCGGTGGTTTTGTCTCGAATATCTCCAGTGTTCTAATTGTATCACATACAACATTCTGCAGTTGCTAAAATAATTTTTTTAGATCATTTTAAAATCGACAGAAACTGGATTTTAGGGTTTTGTTGTTTCGGAGTTTTTCGGTTTCGTGATTCTAAAAACATCGTCAAATTCTTTAGCTTGTCTCTGATACCACTGTTGGGTTTCTTAGCATGACAACAAGGATTCGGGAGGCATCATCTATGCCGTTTTCAAAAATCTGCCATGCTAAATAACCCAAACCCTAGAATCTTAACTAGAGAATTAGATGATACAAGAGTGTAAACAACTTTACATCAAGTGAACAAGGAATACAACCTTTGTAGACCGGTCCTTCACTTCACTTGCTCCGTGTAGTAGTCCCGCGACTCTACTAGGCTCCTTTTGAGGCTTTGAACGAACTTCCTCCAATGACATTCGTGCCAAAGATGATCCACGCGAAATCCCTCCAACTCAAGCTACATTTACACTAAACTCTTTAGCGTAGAAAACACGCTACACTCGATCGCTAGTCAAGTGTAGGATGGTGAAGTAGGGGATGTTAAAAGCTCATAAGTTTGTGTTCAAGCTTCATGGTTCACATCACATGTGAGGGTTGAAGCTTGAACCATGACATGAGGAGGAAGAAGAAGCTAGAGAGCAACCATGAGAGCAACTCAAGAAAAATGGCTTAGTGTTGAGAATGAGCTAGAATGAATGGCAACTCTTGACCCCTCACTCATTCAAGCATGGAATTATGCAATATAAAATTGCAACCATGCTTGAATAGTGAGTCAAGATGAATAAACAAAAGCAAATCCCATGCTTGCAACCATGCTCTCACTTTCCACCTCATTTCTATTTTCACAAAATAGAAATTCATATGCCATGCTTCATTATTATATATATTATATATATTATATATATATATTAATATATATATAATGAAGAATGATTAGTGAGCTAATGATATCAGTTATGATATAATTATATCACATATAATATATATCACATTATTAAATCAACACTTGATTTAATAATCCGGTTATATCACATATGATCGACTAATATCATTTATCTGTATATCATATTAGCAAATCAACACTTGATTTGACAATCTGGTTATATCACATATAACCAAACAGATAATAGATAACTGCCAGATTACAATACGGTATCGCATACTCGTATTTAATCAGGCCCACACACATATCACATATGTTTCCTACTTCGTTTCGCTTGAACAAGGGAACTTCTGTGTGGGACTCTAAACACTCGTCAATACGCCAGCAGTAGGTGATGATCACATCAGTCACCTACAAGCCGTTAGCGGTACTAGCTGGACGTAACGGCTACCTGGGTATTGAGCGATATGAAGATCAACAAGCAAGCCTGTTCACAGTCTCCATGAAGCCTATCAGTAATACTACCGTACATTCCGGTCTCTTCGTATGATATCTCGCATATCATGTCTAGGGGTGGAAATCGTCAGACCCCAGTAACGTGATAAGTCATGCCGATGTCTGGCTTATAACGGTTCTAGAAACTACTGATAACATTTATCAGTAAATCTCGGCAGCAGCCCTGGCCAGGGACTTCCAGTTATAGCCAATCGAGCATAGCGCAACATCAACCCCCAATACCGGGAGAGACGAAACCCTTCCTATCGCTCATTGCCTCCATGCGACTCGGGACTGTACCCAATATCCACCTTTTGCACGTCTCCTTTGAGCGTGGTAGGGAGGAAATCAAAGCACAGTGGGAGCCGCACAAGACTCTATGACGATCTCGGGTCTACATACTAACATGTACCAGTGTCACCAGAGTACTGCTATCTGACGATAGGTATATTACCACATAGGAGTCCTCGGCGAGTCCTGTTCAGTGTACCCAATCTCAACTGAGCACCCGTATACCATCTTTGATGTCAAACACCAATGGAATGGGATCATCCATCGCCCATCATATGGGTCAAGAAGCGTTTACGCTAGTCTATTCTGGAATATCGATGCCCTGTCTCGATATACCCTCGACTAGGAACAATTAAAGGATGAACTTGTAGACTACCCTGGCCTCACTAGTATGATCTCCATCATAGTCCTGGTAGTCAAGTACACATCTTAAGGGCTTTATCAATATGTGAGAGCAAGACAGTATCATAATACAAGTTTACATGTTAAGACAAAGAACAACCAGATAGCATACTATCATGTCGAGCAAGAAAGTCCTCTCTATATATGTCCAAGCATCCACTATAATATACATCATATGTACAATAATGGCCTCTAGGGCATACATATAACTAATACTACTAACCCGATAAGTCGTGTCTAAGTCAAGCTTATCACCAATAGAGATACCACCGATCAACTATCAGTAAATTTCATCCACCGTGGCTACGGATTTCTGGTGATAGCCAACTAAACACAGCGCTACATCGACTCCTAATACCAGGAGAGACGAATCCCAGACAGTAGACTATTGCCTCCATGTGGTTCGGGACTATACCCAACTAAAACCTGTTTGCACCACTCCTTTGAGCCTTGGTAGGGTAGTAATCAAAGTATAGTGGAAACTCACACGAGACAAATGACGACTTCAGGTCAAAGGACTAACCAGTACTCATGCCACCTAGGAACTTCCATCTGACGATAGATATAATACCATTTATAAGTTCTCGACGAGTCCATCCTGTGTACTCACCTCCAGTAAGCACCTGTATATTATCTTAGGTGACACAACACCAATGGACTGTGAGACCGGCCACCGCCCCTCGTCGGGGTCTAGAAGCGTATACACTAGTCTACTCCGGAATATTGATGCCCAGTCTCGATACTCCCACGACTAAGAACATTTAAGGATGTGCTTATGGACAACCCAGCTCCCACATATATGATCTCCATCACAATGCTGGTCGTCAAGCAACAATCCTATGGTCTTCATCAATGATAAAGATAAACCAGATAGCATACTATCATCTTGAGTAAGACTGTTATACCTGTATAGGTCCTCTCTCAATTATCATAATCGCCTACTTGCGATCACAATAATTGCCTTGCGGGCACTATATCCTACAGTCTAGATAGACATGTTATGAGCATCTTCTAGTTTGGTTGCTGTTTCGTGCCGCGATGACAATATACCGCACATACGGGGTAGTGTCAGAAAAGCGGGTGAATTGTAGATCTAACTATTCAGAGCTAGAGGAAGATCGATTGGAATGTCTCCTGATTGCATCGTATGGCGAACTTTTCTTGACGCCGTGGTGGCGAAATTTATGAGTACGATGAATCAAGAGGTACACCTAGGTGTTCAAGTACGCTTCTGAGAGGGATCGAAGCTAATTGAGTGGACATGTCTGATTGTATCTGGGATACGAGATTTCGCGAGCCTAACGTTTTTTTGGTTTATGTTTTTTTCTTTTATGGAGATCCTTGTGTCGATCCTAACGGATCTGGATGCAAGGCTATCCGCTTATAGGTTCTCAATGGTCCACGCAGCACCAACATATATGTATGGGTAAGAATGAGGAAGAGAAGAAGATTCTCAGGGAGATAATTGATTCAAGGAATCAATGGTTCAGG
The DNA here is from genome assembly GCA_030015575.1 of Agapanthus africanus. Lineage (NCBI taxonomy): Eukaryota > Viridiplantae > Streptophyta > Magnoliopsida > Asparagales > Amaryllidaceae > Agapanthus > Agapanthus africanus. The sequence continues at coordinate 111,967,798 of JASDDO010000012.1, read as the reverse complement.
GAACTAACTCAGGGAGCTATGGATGGCACCCACTCAATGTGTGAGTGGGAGTATGTTAGTCATTGGGCCCGATCTGGCCCAATACCCGCCCACTTAAGTTGGTTCCATATATACTCATATATAGGAGGGCTAGGGTTTCATACAATATATGAGACATATAAGAGAGATTACTTGATAATACCTAGAGAGTTTTTTTAAAAAGAAAAACTATAGTGCCGTCGTCTCCTTTTTCATACTCTTCTACTTTCGGTTGGCTTGCGGGGTGATCAAGTGGGGGATTCTCGATTTCTTCCAAAGTGTGGTTTTCCTTCGGGTGTTACTTAGAGGCGATAAAGATCAGATCTTCTACAGGACGTGGGAGTGGAACGATCCAACCAATCGGATCAGGTATATCGTAAACATTTAGAGTAGATACATGTATTTCCGCTGTGTATGATTGCTTGTTATGTATCTCGTCACTTAAAATGTACAGTTATCGATAGATGTGCCCTCTTTTAACAAGTAATGCATAGATTTGAGCTCATGATATCAAAGTTTAGTTTATGAAATGATGCTACAAGTGGCGACGGCCAAACTTGAAATTTATTGTACATGTCGTTTCGTAAAATTCATAGTAAATTCAATATAAATTATTTTGTGGTGTTCTTTGTCTTGTATTAAATCTGACTAGACAATATATAAAACCATGTTACTTTTTACTATATATTGTGTTGTTACGATAATTAAAATTGGAGAGAAATACGGCTCTCGACTGTAGTCTAGAGCAGTACTTTCTGTTGATGTCTTAATTGAAACATCCATATATCTCTGTACAACTCTAATAATTTGTGGAGATCCCTATCATTACGTAGATAATAGAGTTAGCTAACTATTGGTACTAGTTTCATTAAAATTTATAGCATTTTGGTATTTTAAAAGTATTTTAAATTGTCGACACGTCCTGATGTTTTGTGCAGTGACAATTTTTATGTTTCAAACGTAAAATGTCATAAATCCCTGTATACAACTGATATTACCAATCCATCTGTTGCGTTGGAAATTTAACTGGTAAATCTAGATATTATTGAGCTGTAGTGGTCCTTAATTCTGAATGTAAATCATATCAAAGTGCGCTTGAATTTGGACTTCCAGTTCTGAAACCGGAATTTCAACATCATACATCTGTTTTAAAATGAATATAGCTTTCTAACCAGAATGCTTATTGAGATGAAACAAATTTTACTGGTTAGATAAATGAGTCTACTTTTATTTAGTTGTAGTTCATTTAATGCATTTCTACCATGTCGTTTGATTGCTTTGCACCTATTGATTATTGACTATTTATATTGATACCCTAGTGAATGTTTCAAGTGATAAGTGCTATCGATTGGAATGTAAAAAGTACGTTAGTGAAAGAGATTAAAAGTGAGCCTGATATAAGTGAAAGCGTGATTGAGTATTGAAAATGATATGTACTTGTACACGACACGACTAATCTGATACAAGCACATATACCATAACCTGGGAAAAATGGGGAAATTGAGATGGAATTGAACTTGTATTTAACAAGTTTTAGCGATTTAGAGGATGATCATTCGATATCAGCGATGTATATATATTTAGGTAGTTTGCCTAACGGCAGGGTTGCAGGGTTATGTCCTGGGCATAGTTTTGACCGTAGTCTTAGGCATACATGAGACCCTTGTTAAATACGAGAACACATTCCACCGATCGATTTCAAATTACATAGAGATTGATAGGCTTAGTGACATACATATTGCCTAGATTACTGTCATGATTCACATGTATACTGCTTACCGTTCATGTTTTTCCACGCAATGTTATTACCTTATGATTTCCATATCTTGCTCATGGTTATTGCACAAAACATATATATTATTTATATTGTGTCGCCCTAATGACCTGAGTATGAAATCTTAGAAGAAGAAGTGGACCTAGCACCAAAACCAGATGTGTCATATAAGCTTGCGGAGATATAGACCAGCGATGTCTTCTCATCGTTTCATTTGCTTTCGAATAAAAGAATAAATTTGTTATAGGTTGTTAGTTGTTTCTTTAATGTTAAAGATTTTTATTCCGTTGAACTCTGTTCCATTTAAATGTAATAAAATTTAGTGACTGTATTTCTCTTTATCTGTGCTGTGTTTACTGCTTACCATGTTATGCTAGAAGCCGAAGTGTGACTACGACGGGATTATTCCTTGACAGTAGGAGCATGGCTGGCCTAGTCACCCATCGCATTCCGTATTTTGGCAAGCGAGGCATGACAAATAGTATTATCATTAGTTGCTCAGCAAGCTTCTTAAAGTACTCTTTGTCATCCTATACTAAAACCAAAGTATCTGGGCCATGCAAAACCTAGACATCAGAGTGTCGAATATATATATTCATAATGAACATAACAAAAAAAGTGTCAAGTGAGCACAACAAGTAACATAACATGGTAATGTATCATGTGAGTGAACTATGAAAAATACAATATCAAGTGATGAACAATCAGGATATAGTCAATGCAATCATGTCGTGTTACTCCTATGGGTTCATGTCGCTATGTTATCTAACATATAGATATTTGAAACTAATTAATGCAATCCTCATTGTAACTCAATAGTATATATCTCGTTCTTTCACCATGGGACTATGGTACAATATATCCCGTTCTTCCCCAAGGGACCACGGTACAATATATCCCGTTCTTTCTACACGGGACCCCAGTACAATATCAATCAATAATGGTATTCCGTTCTTTCCCCACAGAATCACGGTACAAAAATATCCTCTTGAGTTACGTTTCGGTTATATACTTGATTTTCCCTTTTTCCCAATTTCAACTCATATCAATATCAATATATTATGCTCCTAATGCCAACGCAATAACAATCAATGCATATACAGGTCTTACCAATCGATACAATTAATTCAATTAATCAATAACAATGGATTGTTGGCATTTCGGTAAATATCACAATCAGGTACGGTAACATGGTAACAATAATCAATCAATCATGATTTCAAGTAAACAATCGATAACATGGCAATTTAGAAATATCGTAACCATAACAATTACTTGATCAAGTTTAATACTCATTAACATGAATGGCATGGCAATCAATATATATAAAAGTATCATAATTCATTTCAATAACATGTTCAGGCAATGTATCATGCATTTGTGAACTAATATAACGTGTTCAGTGTCATTACATGTTCAATATTAAGTTCAGTTCAGTTTGAGATGGATCAAGTGTTATATCTAAAACATTAATTACTATCTGGGTATAAAAGATGACTCAAGGGGGTCTTGAGACGGCTCAGAGCTGTCTTGAGAAGGTTTAAAGTTATATCTGAAGCAATATTAAATTCACTGTATACATGAGACGACTCAATTTATGTTGAGACGGCTCATGCTTAATTTGAGACGGCTCATGTAATGTTGAGACGTCTCGTGTGTGTTAGATACTCTCGACTTTGGAGACCTTTTTGGAGGTTATAAACTCAGTACTAGAAAGTATGGTAAATATGAAAGTTTTAATTCTCGAATAGATCTTTCCAACGAGTCCAAGATCATCAAATTCTGATTATCGAGTACAAAGTTATGATGGTTTTACTATGACCGATCTGTCCAGTCAGTATGAGACGGCTTAGGCAATATTTGAGCCGGCTCAAACATGCCTGCAACGAATATTTATTTTCTATGTTGCTATGAGACGGTTCAGGGTTGTCTTGATCCGGCTCATGGCCCTAAAACTGATACAATTAGGTATTAAAATTACGGTTTTCACTCTATACTTCATGCTTATAATAACTACAATAATTAACTCGATTTTCGTACGTTCTATGCCTTCAATTAACAATATAAAAGTGATATTTTTAGGGTTCTATGTTAACTTACATCTCAATCAAGATTGTCGATATATCGTGATTGAGATCTGGATATCGTTAATCTAGGTTTAATAACAATGGATCAAATACAATTTGAATGCTACGATGCAATACAATAAAATAACCATGATACAATAATAGCACAACAAGATCCGATCTTATTGCTAGCATGTAGCAAGTATTGAATACTTGCCTCGATCTCGATGAATACAACAACACAAGCGATAAAGGTATGATCTCTCAATGAAACGGATGCAACAAGAACGAAAGGAACAAGATGATGGCGATGAATCCACCCATGCGGCAACGATGTTGATGGCGATCTCCTTGATACGGTATAAACGATGATTATGATGATTGATCTTGATGCAAACGGTGAGATCGGCTAGGGTTAGGGTTCGGTTCTGGAATATGGATAAGGGTCGGCTATGATGATGAGGAATAGAGGTGAGGGTTTCCATGATAAATAAAGAAAAGGCTTATATAGGATAAGTGATCAATTGGGCCGGATAGTTCACAATATCAATATTAATTAGGATTAAGGATAAGGGCAAGGTAGAATATTAATCCCAAAGAAACCATGCACATTATAATCAATATAATATTTTACCATAACCTAACCATCGATAATAAAGCCAAGATAAACGATAACAGGTCAAACCATGTCAGGAAACCAATATCAGCGGCAACTCAGGTTGATATGGCTCAGTAATAGCCTAAGCCGACTCACAAGCTTATCAAGATAAATAATGATTATCTGGGTGCATGAGACGGCTCACATCAATCTTGATCTGGCTCAAGATGCCCCAAAACCCAATCTCATTATAATCAACACAATCAATCAATTTAATTTTTTAATATAAATACGTACGATCGTTCTAGGGTGATACATTTTACTCAACTATAAAAAAAACTAGTTCTCAAAATTCACTAAGAACGAAAGAACAAGAGCAAGATCGATAACAAGAACAAGGACAATATTAACGGGAAAACAAGTACAATCAATCTCACGATCAAGGAAATAAATTTAGAAACTTCTGTCGCATATTCTCTTCATGTTTCTATGTCGATTCTCTATGTGAATGACCTCTCCATGAAACAAGCACTAACGCTATCACTTTATTCTTGAAAACTTTCTCATGTCGATCCAATATAACAATCGGTCGCACTTCATACGACAAATTTTACGCCCCGCTTCCCGGTATACGGGCAAGGAGACGCGATGGGTCACACGACGTATTTACTCAGAAGTAAATACGCTAAGCGCATCTAAGTAATATAAAGTAAAAGCACACAAGAGACAGGAATATAAATGAACATCAACTTTATTTATTAAACATTCTTTTGCAGGTACAACTGGAAATGTAAATACATGAATGAAAAGCAATGCCTAAACAATGACATAACTGAAATGAAAAGTATGTACAAGTGCCTACAGCTCTGGGTCAATAGCAAACTGCTCCAAGTCCTCAGCACTGGGCTCGGTCTCTAGGGCGTCTAAATCACCTGACAACATTCCAAAGAAAGAACAAAATGAATGTCGTCAGCGAACAATCGCTCGGTAAGTCCCAAAGATGAGTAGAGATAGAATAGACAGAAAGAGAATATGACTATTAATGTTTGATTATATTGTTAACGCAGTTGTTTGTAGCTTGGTACAGAATAGGACAGTGTATACGAGAGGAGTCCCACTACTCCGGAGACTAAGGTATACGAAGCACAAGGAACCGTTCGGCCACGGTACAACGGCAATGAATATTCAGGTTAAGTGTATTAAGGTTACAGTTTCGTGCCACTTTTAACACATTCTGTACCAATCTACCCCTTAAAAACCCCGCGATGTCTTTTGTATTGATTGTATTGTTTTGTTATATAGATGGATGACTTGCCGAAACCATGATATCAGCAAACAGAATGAATATAAATGGAGAGTCATGTAGACGGAGTATATCCATGATTCGGTTCAGTCAATATAGATTGATATAGATTGAATAGACGGTTTCATGGATTCATGTTGTATTGTAGTTTTATACTTGAATCACATTCAAGTCAGATTGATTAGATTGAGACACGGTCTGAGTCAGACACTTTGAAAAGAAATTGAAATCTTGAATTAGTTTTGATGTTATCGGTAACTGTTGCACATGGCCGGCAGGATTTGTGTCTTTTTCCAAGACAATTACCGTATTGATAACACCATTTGTTAGATTGTCTACCTTAGATAGGCAAGTACCCACATTCTCTGGCATCCTGAGGCTCAAGAGAATTGGTCCCACTTAAACCTATATTTACTAGGATCCTTATTGTAATTTAGTATAATTTGAGGGGGTTTTATGTAAAAATAATTTTGATATAATTTCAAAACACACCTCAAGCAATTAATTATCATCTTTAAGGTTTTCATAGATGTAACTTTTATAAAAGTGAAATTTCTAGTGAGCAGAACCTAGTTTTCATAGTATATGGTATTTTATTGAAATATCAGTATTTTGCATTGAATTGTAATGGTATTTTCCTGTAAAGGTGATTCCTTTGATTTAGAAAACTTGGAATATTTATATAATATAATTTAAATAGATATTTTTTGATAATATATATATATATATATATATATATATATAAATATTTAATAAAAATAAATTTTATTTATTTTTTTAGAAATCTCATTTTCTAAAGAAAAATGCATTAAAATTCCATCGAGATCGAATGCTCCTTTCGGAGGTCTGCATCTCGCTGTACTAGGCCTGAGGATGTGCGATAATCCGCACCATCCCGAACGGGGTTCCCAAATGTGGGTTGTAGAGGCGCAATTGTAAGGAATTGATTAACACACATTTTAAAGAAATGGTTTTTTTTTGCAAGTTGATTGTATTTATTTGTAATGTCGTATTATCCAATAACTATATTCCCAAAAATTTCATTGTGCTATGTCAAAGATGTGTGTTGTGATGAGGTAGGTCATTACCTCGTGAGTTATCTAAAGGTAATACAAGTATTATGTTGATTTGTGTCGAAAATAAAGTATGAGGTATTTTACCGTAAAATGCGATAAAAGTTGCATAAAAGATTCTTTTGAGATGAAACTTTTTTTTAATATTTTTGTTAATGTTTGTCAAACATTATATGAGAGTATGGTAATTTATTGATTAAGAAAAATAGAATTATTAAAGAAAAACCGAATCGGAAGTCGGATTAACTCCGCTTCCGTCGGGTTTTAGAAATGAAAGTTTTTAGAATAGAAGATGAGAAGGGGAGAGGGGACTTACTGGCTATTGAGGAATAAGAGAGGTAGGAGAAGACTAAGGAAGCGTCGTGGCATCGTTTCGTCGCCGGAATCTCCTCGTAATTTCGCCATTTGCTAACTTCACTTGCACACTATAAGGACTTGAGAATTTTTGAAAGTTTTGGCAGGGAATTTCTGAGTGAGGATGGGTGAAATGGAGTGTGGTATTTATATGGAAATTGGGGTTTAGAGGGTTAAAGATTGCATTGAAAATTTGCATTAAATATTGGATTAAAGGGGCATTTTAATTCTCTGGATATGATTGTTAGAGATTTTGTGTGCTTAGTTTTAATTACCGCAATCAAGATGGTTTCGCTTGGTAGCTAGCCGGTTGAGTACGGGTCGGTCCACGGAGAGATGGTGATCTTTTTCTTAGTGCTTTAACGAGTTAAGTCCAATTTGTCCAGGTTTGTTTGGTTTCACTATATGCTAAAATATGTATAAAGAGAGCTTGTTAGGGTTAGGATTATGTTAGTTTGAGTTAGGAGTCTCTCACTTCTTTCGTTGCCAATCTTAATATCGGTGTTACGGTAATCGGCAACAATGGGTATTAGCAAGACTAGGAAGGAAACTTGCGAGTATAAGCTAGGCTTTCCAACGCTTAGTTCTTCCTTTTGGTCCTTGTCCGTCCGTTCTTGGCTCTTACCTTAACCTCCGGTTAATTCAATCACAACCGGTCTCATTAGGGTATCACCGTTATCATGTAGGATAAGGTGCCGTAGGGAGCGGATTGTGGTTCAATTAACAGGAGTCCGAATCAAGATGTTGGGCAAAGAAAAGAGTGAGAGAGATTTCCTTCTCTCAAACTTTCCTCATCCTACCCTAACAAGTGAGAAACTACTCACCCATTAAAAAGAAAAAGAAAAGAAAACAAATAAAGAAGATAGAAAGAGATGAGTTTAGAAAATCACAAATAGCTATTTGAGACCTTACTTTGGCAAGGATCATACCTAAGCATCATTGTTGTAAGGATAAAGGAAAAGAGAAAAAAAAGAAAGCAAACAAACAAATAACAACAACTACTTTAACAAATGAAAATTACAAGCAAATATAACAACACAATTACAAGACATGCATGTAAATAAAAAGAACTCTTCTTTTATTCATCATCACTCATGAAGCTCACTACAATATCAATGGAGAAAGATGAATAGGAAGAAGCAAATAAAAACTCTTATCCTAAAATCTAATACAAGAAAAAGCACCCTTTACTTGGCTTAGAACTGGGCAATTTATAAGCAGATACATGAAACCCTAGGGATACAATCTGAGACAAAATGAAGTTACAAAAATACCCTCAAAACTCGAGCCAACACTGAGTTGACTCGGCCGCGGATCCGCGGCCTAAGTACTACATTGGTTGCGGATCCGCGGCCCTTTAGTTGACTTAGAGGGTCGTATTTTCTGGGGTTCTTCATGCTGCTGTTCTCTTCTGTTTGGTACACTTGGTTTCTCAGAATCTCTTCAATTTTCTTCCAGATTTTCATCAGTCCAAAAAGGTGAAATGATGTGGACTTTTGCCTTGAGCTCCGCGTTGAAGTCTTGGATCTTGTGCTGCCTCTTGTGCTTTGTGCATGAAATGACCAATGATTTGCCATTTTGTCCCTTGAACTGGTATGCGGCATCATACGGATAGTGAGCGGAGATCCGTATTTATCAGCTGTTGGCCATAGTCCTGAATTTGTTGCGACTTTTCACGAATTTCACTGTTAAGAGTTGAGAACCTGTAATCTGCAATTATTTAGCAAACACGCATCAAGAGTACCTACCTATAAACAAATGAGCATAAGAATGGGTGGTATTAAATGCAATATTCTGGTATGAACAAATACCCCCAAACTTAACTTTTGCTCGTCCCGAGCAAAACCAATTATTCACAAAAAATCCTAACCTCACTTTCGCAGGGAACGCGATTGCACTGAGCTCTTGCAATAAGCCGTTAAACCTCTAGGTATCCCTAGTAGGAGGAGTGTTGTCTCCTGAGGGTTTTCAGTGGATACTACCCACAAAATCCCGTCAAGCTAGTTTCATAAGCTAACGTCGATCTACTCCTACAGTTTAGTATCTAGGTTAGAAATTCTATTATCCTAAATTAGAAATATACAACCTTTATGTTTCACGCTTCCTATTTATTTAACTTCAGATCCTATACATTTTACAATTTCGAAAGATCTCGGTCTCTCCTGAGTTTTCCTTCTAAAGTGCGGTCTCCAATCAGAGATTTTTATCAGTTTTACGGAAAACATAAGTCCTATTCTTTATTTCTATCTTTCCTCCAAACATCGATTGTATACCCCTACGTGTGTATATTATTTCACCCCTACATTTAAGAATTCAATTCAAGCTATAGTGCCCTTGCCATAATATCTAATACTACTTCTTTTCGTTAATGATGGACGGTGATGCTCACACACCTTTCATGCGACTATTAATGCTTCTTGAGGCACTAACCAGCCGATTACTGAATGTGTAAGCTTAAAGCGTAAATAGTAGTTTCTAGGTCTTGATTTTATTTTATTTTTTTTCTTTTCATGACCGGATATATTTTTTCACTGATGCTATTTTTGGTGTTTAGCTTTAAATACCGTTTTTTCTTTCATACTAGGTTTTCAGGCAAGAGTATTTCTAGGTATTCTCTACTATCCCAAGTTTCAAGGTGTATGTATGTGCAGTTTGTAGGGTATAAACTTTCTAAATTTGAACTCAAGAATAGAAACGATTTTTCAGACTTATTCTTCAATAATGCTTTCAATACTTTCCCTTCATCTTGACTTAACTCAAGAACTGAACTCAAGATTACCTACTTCTATAAAAAAAACTGTAAGGACGTATAATTACCAAGGTTAAACAGAAGGAGGGTTATTTTTAAGGTTTTCAATTCCTAAGCCTAGAGTTTAGTCATTTCTAACATATCAACTAAACTTTCGGAATAAAATCTAAGTTACCATATTAGCTAACTTTGTTGGGGTAAAAATTTATACCCCGGTTGACCAAGTCAAAATCAAAGTCAACCCTAAGCCAGGTGGGCCCAAGCCCAGGTCAAGCGGGCCCATGCCCAAGTCGAGCCCACGACCAGCCTTCCCGTGCTAACAACAAAATCATGTAATAAATAATTTTTATGTAATTGTTTATGCATGAATATAAACAAAATGGGCATAAAGCCAATATTTTGTAAGCCCATGGCTTATGTGCAAAAATGAAATGGCACATGAGCCATGGGATGGCTAAAATGTCATTTTTGTAAAGCCCAAGGGGCTATATGTAAATACGTAAGCCTATAAAAGGCAACACGATGATGAATAAAGCAACACTTTTCATTTCCCCCAAAACTAGGGTTCTTTGTGCCTCCTGCTCCTTCTCCAAGGTTCTAAACCTTCTCATTTCTTTTGAATTAAATCAAGAGTTTTACTATTTCTTTTCCAAAACTAAGTAGTTTTCCACCACAAAACCCACAAAGGGGAACTCAGATCTCCCATCAGATATCAAAAAGGAGTGATTTTTAAAATCTCCTACTTCTTGATCTTCAAGATCCGGCCAAACAACAGGAGGAAGAAGAAGAACCCCTTTCATCAGCTTCAAAATATCCTAGGAGTTTTAACTCCATATATATATATATATATATATATATATATATATAACAACAAATATTTCCTTTCTAAAGCATAGCTTATGTTTCTTAGGCTAAAAGCCTCCTTTTCTCGCCGGCGGTCAAGCGTAGAGCACCCGCGTGCCGACACGTGGCGCGCTTGAGCTCCAGCGCTCGAGCGCAAAGCGCCCACGTGCCGACACATGGCGCGTTTGCGCTATAGCGCCCTGAGCTTAAGCACAAAGCGCCCACGTGCCGACACGTGGCGCGCTTGCGCTCCAGCGCAAGCGCAAGTCGCTCCGGTGCCGACACGTGGCGCGCTTGCTCTCAGGCGCAAGTTGCCCCCGTGCCGACATGTGGCGCTCTTGCGCTCAAGCGCAAGCGCTCAGGCGCAAGTCGCCCCCGTGCCGACACGTGGCGCACTTGCGCTCGAGCGTCAGGGGCTAAAGCGCAAAGCGCCCACGTATCGACACGTGGCGCGCTTGCGCTCAAGTGCCCAGCGCTCAAGCGCAGAGCGCCCATGTGCCGACACGTGGCACTCTAGCGCCTGAGCGCACAGCACCTGGGCGCACAGCGCCCAAGGTGCTGCCCCCACACATCCTTTGGATGCCTGTTCTTCCCTTTTTTCTTCTTATATATATACAGATATATATACATATATATACATATGTGCACACACACATACACCACGACACTGTCCCTGTTAGAAAAAAATTTCTAACGGGGCGCTGCCCCGCACCCCGCAAGGGGGCTGCTAGCCCCCTTGACCCCCAGCCCGTTATCCGGGTAGCGGGACCCCCGTAAAAACTCTGCGTGGCTCCCAATATATATCCAAAACCCCCCTTTCAAAACACAACACACGCACACTGCACATTGAGTTCGCATGACCAGTTTAACCCGTCAATCGGAGGTTCCCTCGCTCTAAAGGCAAGGGGTAATTAACGGCAGCTTAGTCCGCGGCTGCCGGAGATTCGGATCCCCACAATCATTAAACTCCGGCCTACCCTAGGCAGGGGGAATCTGTAGTACGCCTGACAAGCGCGCGCGTAGTCCCATCTTAATGGGGTGACGAAAAACACCCTACAGATTCTGGCACCCCCGGTGGGACTTATCTCTCCTCCCATATTTCGGGTTAAACGTTCATGCGAACTCAATCAATATACATATCTATATTTATACTAAAATAATGCTTTTTCATGCAGGATTTTCAAGCAATCACCTTTCAACAATGTCTCCGAAGATGAACTCAGCTCCCATCTCATACACGATGAAGATGGACTCCAGAACGGTCCTTCCGGCCAGTCTCGGGCGATAATGGGAGGAGGAGCCGCTACCATTTGGCTCTATTATGTTCGTGTCAGCTAACGCCATCCCAGCTCCTCAACCTCCGGTGACCGACAAACCGGCCTCGAAAGGCAAGAGGCCAAATGTGGTGGTCTCGAAGGCATCCCAACCCAAACGCAAATCGGTGTCTGGACGGCTTTCCATGGCCCCAATTGGGGGCAAAGCCATCGGAACAAAAGAAGTTGCCAGACACGGGCAGATGTCTTCTCAAGCATCCCCATCACTCGGCCTATGGCGGCTTCCCGAAGAGCAGAAGCCTGCCAAGCGCTTAAGGTAGAGAAGCTGAGGCAGAAGCGGCTCAGATATAGAGCCAACAAAAGGGCTAGGACTCTGGCCATATTAAAATTTATGAATTTCCAAAGCCCGGACCGCTCTGCGAAACCAGCTGCCAGTGATGAAAGAATGGCTGAATGTGTTATCCACACTGTCTACATGGCCGGACATGAAGAAACGAACCCTCCTCTTCTTCACAGCCATGGTGATGATATGGTTGACGCTACCCAGCATCGGCTCGATCTAAATGATGAAGAGCCCGCTCAAGCCGATAAGCCAGAGGAGCCCGTGGTTCCTACGGAATTGAGCTCAGGCAATAAAGATTACCCGGTTGTCATAGCCGGAACTACAGAACAAGCATTATTCCAATGGCTTCAATGGCAATTTCAGGACAGGGATGAGAAGAGGGCCGAGGTCTATTCCAAAGCCGACGAGCTGGCAAACGTCGTGGCAGATCTCGCGACCCAAGTCGACCGATTGCAATTACAGCAGAATCAAATTTTGGCTCATGAGCCAGGGATTGATACCCGGGGGCAGCCAACTGATATCCCTTTCAACCTAAAAGCGGAGCGCCTTCGCGAAAAACGGCCACAATCACCCTCCAGTCCCTCCGATACATACGCCGGGGGGGGGGGAATCGCCTCTGAAAGAGAAGCTGGAAAAGGTCTATTCCTTCAAGAGGGAAAATGTCCACAAGATATTCAGGGACGCCCTGAGAAACGATCTACAACTTCCAGAATCAAAGAGACCGCAAGAAGAGAATATGACCGACGACCCAAAATATTGCCCCTATCACAGGGTGATAGGTCATGCCATTGAGGACTGCTTCGTCTTCAAAGATTTGGTCGAAAGGCAATACAGGGCGGGAGAGATAGAACTGTCTAAAGGCGCATTAGCAAACAGTCAAGCTACGACCGCCGATTTCATGCAAATGGAGACCGAAGTCTTTCGGGAACCTAATCCTCCCAGACATGTGCCATTATCTAAAAAGGGCGAACCAAAGACCGATCGACCTCGAGGACCAGCATCAGTAAAGGCACCTACTCGAATGGAGAGAAAGAAAAAGGTATACTCCTTCAGGAGGGATGAAGTCCGCAAAATATTCATGGACGCCTTGAACAACGGTCTGCAGCTGCCTGTTCCAAAGAGGCCACAGGAAATGAACATGACCGGCAATCCCGTATACTGCCCATATCATAGAGTGGTGGGTCATACCATCGAAGACTGCTATATTTTCAAAGATTGGGCAGAGGACCAATATAAGCTTGGAAAAACCTCACAATTCTCGGATGTATCGGCAAGCCACGGAGCTAGGTCATCAACTCAGCTCCGCCAAGAACAAAGTTCAAGGAGCTGGGATAAGAAAAAAGGACCACCACGTCGTTAAACTGGGAACACCTGATGACCACCACGTCGATAAACTGGGAGCCGTCGACCTCTAAGTCGTTAAACTGGGAATGTAAAAAAAAATATGTATGTAAATAAACAAAAAATGTGTAAATAAAAGAAAAATAAGGAAAAGCCGAAATGATGGGGCAACTCGCAATAAAAATCAGCGAGTAAAGATAAACATGAAAATAAAGCTGAAATGATGGGGCAACCGCGAATAAATAGCCGAAATGATAGGGCAATCACGACCTTCGCGATAAGAAAAGCTGAAATGATAGAGCAATCGCGGTAAAACAAAAAACAAAAACAAAAAAACAACAAAACAACGGCGAATGATGAGTCGCTCCTGGTACCATATTCCAGTGTAGCGATGCAGCCGCCAACCAAAATCCAATTTTTCAAAATTCTTTTGGCCCTACGGCCAGTCCCCAAAGTGACTGCCGTATACAATCCACGGGCTCAAATAATTCTCATTATACCCATGCCCCACCGTAATTACCAGTTACGCGGCTGGTCTCCGCCTTTGGAGTTATGCTCCATTGAGAAGACCCACTCATGTGTCCTCACGATACATGAGGAGAACAAACCTTTGTGGGATCCTTACGACTCACAAAGGAAAAACACACTTAGGAGTCCTCACGACTCCTAAGGAGAAAATACACCTGCGGGATCCTCACGACTCGCAGGGAGAAATTGCTTTTATGGGACCCTCACGGCCCATAAAATTGAAAAGCCTTAGGAGATAGGGACCTAAACCCGTCTCCTAAGCCATCGCTCCGCCAACAAGAGTAGGCAAATGATGAATTGCTCCTGGCACCTCTGCTTCAGTGTTAGCAACGCTGATGCCAGCCCCTACCCCAAAATTCCAAGCTCGCCATCAATAGACCCCTAAGTCTTTAAACTGGAAACAGATGACCACCAAGTCGTTAAACTGGAAACAGGTGACCTCTAAGTCTTTAAACTGGAAACAGATGACCTCTAAGTCGTTAAACTGGAAACAGTAGACCTCTAAGTCTCTAAACTGGAAACAGATGACCACCAAGTCGTTAAACTGGAAACAGATGACCACCAAGTCGTTAAACTGGAAACAGATGACCACCAAGTCGTTAAACTGGAAACAGATGACCTCCAAGTCGTTAAACTGGAAACAGATGACCTCCATGTCGTTAAACTGGAAACAGATGACCTCCAAGTCGTTAAACTGGAAACAGATGACCTCCAAGTTGTTAAACTGGAAACAGATGACCGCTAAGTCGTTAAACTGGGCACCACAGACCCCTAAGTCTTTAAACTGAAAACAGATGACCGCTAAGTCGTTAAACTGGAAACAGTCGACCTCTAAGTCATTAAACTGGGAACGAGGGAAATCCACTCATGTGTCCTCACGATACATGAGGACAACAAACCTTTGTGGGATCCTTACGACTCACAAAGGAAAAACACACTTAGGAGTCCTCACGACTCCTAAGGAGAAAATACACCTGCGGGATCCTTATGACTCGCAGGGAGAAAATGCTTTTATAGGACCCTCACGGCCCATAAAATTGAAAAGCTTTAGGCGATAGGGATCTAAACCTATCTCCTAAGCTATCGCTCCCCAATTCCCAAGTGGCGAATGATGAGTCGCTCCTGGTACCATATCCCAGTGCAGCGATGCAGACGCCAGCCAAATTCCAAATCCCAACGGCGAATGATGAGTCGCTCCTGGTACCATATTCTAGTGCAGCGATGCAGACGCCAACAAAGACCCAAAATGCTTTTGGCCCTATGGTCTAGATCATACATCCTGCAAAACCGTATACAATCCACGGGCGTAAAACAATCCCAGTCCCTCCCAAGTCCTACCGGTGAGACCACATTCAAAGTCCCACCAAAAATTAAAAAAAATGAATATAAATAAAAAAGGCTTGTCCACAAGCAAAATGGGCACGGATGAAAACCCGAAAGGGCTCCGTGAGTAAAAACAGCAGGACTGCCGGCGAGTTTGTGAAAACCCGAAATGGCGCACACTCGTTAAAAAGAGATAAAATGCACTCGCAAAGTCCTCTCGACTTTGTGAGGAGAAAATTCCCGCGTGAGATCCTTACGACTCACAAAGGAGTAACACCCTTAGGGTCCCCATGACTCCTAAGGAGAAAATACACCTATGAGATCCTTTCGACTCGTAGGGAGAAAATGCTTTTATGGGACCCTCATGGCCCATAAAATTGAAAAGTCTTAGGTGACAGGGATCTAAACCTGTCTCCTAAGCCATCGCTCCCCAACCCCAAAGTGGCGAATGATGAGTCGCTCCTGGTACCATATTCCAGTGTAGCGATACATACGCCAACCAAATTCCAAATCCCATACCCCAACGGCGTATGATGAGTCGCTCCTGGTACCACATTCCAGTGCAGCGATGCAGACGCCAAACAAAGTCCTGAAATTTTTCCGGCCCTATGGTCTGGATCATACATCCTGCAAAACCGTATACAATCCATGGGCGTAAAACAATCCCGATCTCTCCAAAAAAAAAAGAAAAAAAAAGAGAACGGTATGTCCACAAGCAAAATGGGCACGGATGAAAACCCGAAAGGGCTCCGTGAGTAAAAACAGCAGGACTGCCGACGAGTTTGTGAAAACCCGAAATGGCACAAACTCGTAAAAAAGAAAGAAATGAAATGCACTCGCAAAGTCCTCTCGACTTTGTGAGGAGAAAATTCCCGCGTGAGATCCCTACGACTCACAAAGGAGCAACACACTTAGGAGTCCCCACGACTCCAAAGGAGAAAATACACCTACGGGATCCGTATGACCCGTAGGAAGAAAATGATTTGCGAGACCCTTACGGCTCACAAAATGGAAAAGCCTTAGGTGACAGGGATCTAAACCTGTCTCCTAAGCCACCAATTCCTAAATCCTTCTGGGGCAAATGATGAGTTGCTCCTGGCATTATTCCAGTGCAGCAATGCTGATACCAAACGAAAAAACCAAATCCAAATCCTCCCGGGGCAAATGATGAGTTGCTCCTGGCATTATTCCAGTGCAGCAATGCAGATGCCGACAAAAATACCAATCCCAAAATTCTCTCATGACAAATGATGATTCGCTCCTGGTACCATATTCCAGTGTAGCGATGCTGATGTCGACTCAAATCAAACAAATCAAGCCAACCAATTCCAACATCGACCTCTGCGTCAACAAGCGACACTCTGCATCGGGGAAACGTCCAACACAGACACTCCGCATCAGGGAAACGTCAACCAGCGACACTCCGCGCCGGGGAAAAGTCGATCAGCGACACTCCGTGCCGGGGAAAAGTCAACCCGACACTCCGCGCCGGGGAAAAGTCGATCAGCGACACTCCGTGCCGGGGAAAAGTGAACCCGACACTCCGCGCCGGCGAAAAGTCGATCAGCGACACTCCGTGCCGGGGAAAAGTCAACCCGACACTCCGCGCCGGGGAAAAGTCGATCAGCGACACTCCGTGCCGGGGAAAAGTCAACCCGACACTCCGCGCCGGGGAAAAATCGATCAGCGACACTCCGTGCCGGGGAAAAGTCAACCCGACACTCCGCGCCGGGGAAAAGTCGATCAGCGACACTCCGTGCAGGGGAAAAGTCAACACGACACTCCACGCAGGGGAAAAGTCGATCAGCGACACTCCGTGCCGGGGAAAAGTTAACCCGACACTCCGCGCCGGGGAAAAGTCGATCAGCGACACTCCGTGTCGGGGAAAAGTCAACCCGACACTCCGCGCCGGGGAAAAGTCGATCAGCGACACTCCGTGCCGGGGAAAAGTCGACCGGCGACACTCCGCGCCGGGGAAAAGTCGACCAGCGACACTCCGTGCCGGGGAAAAGTCAACCCGACACTCCGCGCCGGGGAAAATTCGATCAGCGACACTCCGTGCCGGGGAAAAGTCAACCACCGACACTCCACGCCGGGGAAAAGTCGATCAGCTACACTCCGTGCCGGGGAAAAGTCAACCCGACACTCCGCGCCGGGGAAAAGTCGATCAGCGACACTCCGTGCCGGGGACACGTCATCCAGCGACACTCTGCATCGGGGAAACGTCTAACACAGACACTCCGCATCAAAGAAACGTCAACCAGCAGATACTCCGCCTCAGGGAAACGTCAAGAAGACACTCCGTGCCGGGGGTACATCGACAACAGACACTCCGTCTCGGGGACACGTCAGCCAGCGACACTATGCATCGGGGAAACGTCCAACAAAGACACTCCGCATCAGGGAAACGTCCAACAGCGACACTCCGTGCCGGGGAAACGTCAAGCAGACACTCCGTGCCGGGGACACGTCTACCAAATCGCTCCAGATCAGAGCGTCGACCGTCCACGTCGTAAAAAGTGCAGCGCATCCTAAAAAGTGGGAACTAAGACAAGTCGCCTCCATGCAAAAGAAGATCCATCAATTTCATGCACACGACCCATATGTGCGGTGTGCATTTATTGATGGGGGGCAATTTGTTGGGGTAAAAATTTACACCCCGGTTGACCAAGTCAAAATCAAAGTCAACCCCAAGCCAGGTGGGCCCAAGCCCAGGTCAAGCGGGCCCATGCCCAAGTCGAGCCCGCGACCAGCCTCCCCGTGCCAACAACAAAATCATGTAACAAATAATTTTTATGTAATTGTTTATGCATGAATGTAAACAAAATGGGCATAAAGCAAATATTTTGTAAGCCCATGGCTTATGTGCAAAAATGAAATGACACATGAGCCATGGGATGGCTAAAATGCCATTTTTGTAAAGCCCAAGGGGCTATATGTAAATACGTAAGCCTATAAAAGGCAACATGATGATGAATAAAGCAACACTTTTCATTCCCCCCAAAACTAGGGTTCTTTGTGCCTCCTGCTCCTTCTCCAAGGTTCTAAACCTTCTCATTTCTTTTGAATTAAATCAAGAGTTTTACTCTTTCTTTTCCAAAACTAAGTAGTTTTCCACCACAAAACACACAAAGGGGAACTCAGATCTCCCATCAGATCTCAAAAAGGAGTGATTTTTAAAATCTCCTATTTCTTGATCTTCAAGATCCGGCCAAACAACAGGAGGAAGAAGAAGAACCCCCTTCATCAGCTTCAAAACATCCTAGGAGTTTTAACTCCACATATATATATATATAACAACAAATATTTCCTTTCTGAAGCATAGCTTCTGTTTCTTAGGCTAAAAGCCTCCTTTTCTCGCCGGCGCTCAAGCGCAGAGCGCCCGCGTGCCGACACGCTGCGCGCTTGCGCTCCAGCGCTCAGCGCTCGAGCGCAAAGCGTCCACGTGCCGACATGTGGCGCGTTTGCGCTACAGGGCCCTGCGCTCAAGCGCAAAGCGCCCACGTGCCGACATGTGGCGCGCTTGCGCTCCAGCGCAAGTCGCTCCGGTGCCGACACGTGGCGCGCTTGCGCTCAAGCGCAACCGCTCAGGCGCAAGTCGCCCCCGTGCCGACACGTGGCGCACTTGCACTCGAGCGTCAGGCGCTGAAGCGCAAAGCGCCCACGTATCGACACGTGGCGCGCTTGCGCTCAAGCGCCCAGCGCTCAAGTGCAGAGAGCCCACGTGCCGACACGTGGCACTCTAGCACCTGAGCGCACAGCACCTGGGCGCACAACGCCCAAGGTGCTGCCCCCCCACATCCTTTAGATGCCTTTTCTTCCCTTTTTTCTTCTTATATATATACATATATATATATACATATACATATATATACATATGTACACACACACATACACCACGACACTGTCCCCCGTAAAAACTCTGCGTGGCTCCCAATATATATCCAAAACCTCCCTTTCAAAACACAACACACGCACACTGCACATTGAGTTCGCATGACCAGTTTAACCCGTCAATCGGAGGTTCCCTCGCTCCAAAGGCGAGGGGTAATTAACAGCAGCTTAGTCCGCGGCTGCCGGAGATTCGGATCCCCACAATCATTAAACCCCGGCCTACCCTAGGCAGGGGGAATCTGTTGTACGCCTGACAAGCGCGCGCGTAGTCCCATCTCAATGGGGTGAAGAAAAACACCCTACAAACTTGACGACAAAGTTTTTATATTTTTGGAAAATTTTCGATTTTTATGGGTTTTAATAAGTATGCAAATGCAGAATATACAAATGAATGCGAAGGTAGAAAGCTTACCGAGCACACCCCCAAACTTAAACTTGACAATGCCTTCACTGTCAGGCTACACCAAGAGGATCAAAATTGTCAGTGCTCCCCTGTTTTTTTTATATACAAAAAAGAAAAAGCAAACCAAAAATATATATACACAAAAAGGTCCCCCCAAACTTAAGTAAAACAGTGTTTCCACTGTTTAAGCGGTGAATTTCAGGATTAGGGGGGAGAGAACAATATCAATCTATACAAGGCCTTACATAGGCCAAAAGTTAGCACCAACCATTCAAAAAAATTATCAGGATAATGTGCAGTTGGTGAAAGAATACGGTGAGGAAAGAAATGGAGAATACGCGAGACCGTATGGGGATAGAAGTGGTATACGGTCCCTGTATATGAGAAGAAGAATTGCGGAAGGGAAAAAGAAATGGAGTACGAACTTGAGGGTGAAAATGGAGTGAATAAATTAGTACAATTTATGATGACCGATGTGTAAAAAGCGATTGTACTAATCTATCAACCCGTCGAGAAATGGGGTCAAATCCCTCAAGATTCATAAGAAAACATGGGTAGACCGAACTTGGTAAACCAGACATAGGAAATGAAAGTGATACGGTGTCTTGCAAGGTCGGAACGATGGAAAGGATGGAGGGAAGTGATCGAGGAACGGTATCAGTTAAAGGTTCAGGAGGGTGTACACAGTCAGTGAAAGGGACATGATAAATTGGAAAACCCGACTCATCAAGTAAAACTGCTTCATCCTCAATGCTATCCTCAAAATTCTCCTCAAAAATCAGCTCGTCCTTGCATGTATCATCAATATCAAGACGCATATGAAGTTCGGGAAAAAAAGTTAATGACTCGGGATGATGAATTTGAGCGAAAAACTCATCCAAAACTGCGGGTTCATCATCCAAAATATTCCCAGCGTCAATATCCTTAATCAAGTGAAAGTCAAATTTCTCAGACACCTCATCAAAAGCATGGATATCAATCAATTCATGTTCTATAGTGGAGATGCAGAGGTCAAAAGGATTGGGAGCGGTTTCACTCGAAAGGGACCCTTCACAATCGGGTAAATTAAACACTACAAAGTCGCACAACTCATTAAACATTCTATCTTCAATCGGTAAATCATTTGGGACACTTGATAGACATTTAAAACTGGAGTTGTGCGATTTAATTTGGGACTGGTAGGTTTGATTTGGAAGGGGGTACAACTCACTCTCACCACTCAAATTCTCAATCTGTCCTACCGTCTTATCATACATTGGAAAATGTAGAGCTAGTTGGAAACTAGCTACTGGGTCACTAGGTTTATGAGGGCGGCCATAGACTCATTCAAATCTATCATCTGTTGGTATGACGCTACCCAAAAGTCCTCCAATGACTGTTCTAGACCAGACATGGATTGTGGAGGGGTTTCAGTAAAAGATTCAAAGTTGTTTGGATACTGGAAACTCCCAAATGGATATTCAGAAGCAATGTCTAGGGAAGGTGTAAAAGTCGGGCAGGACTGGTCGGAATTGAATGGTTGGACAGGAGTAGGATCAACATTCGGATAAGAAGGTGATTGTAATTGTTGATCAAAAGAATTTGAAGTGGTGAAAGGATTGAAAGATCGACTACGAGATTGTTCGATTCGGCCAGCAATAGACATAGGTGTTTGAGTTACAACAGGACTTTCAAAAGGGGTATCAATGTAGGAAGGTGGTGAAGGTTGAAATGGTTGATATAAAGTGGATTGCGGATTCCAGTTGTACGTCCTAGACGCGTCTATCCGATCTTTCAAAGAAATTTTGGGCATGGAGGGATCGTTCGACGTTCGGCCAAAACAAGAACCGTAAGAAGTAATGTCTGGTTATGGGTACCAAAGTTCGGCAAGAGTTTTTTGAAGTGGGGTATCCATGTTAGAAGAGTGAAAAGGTAGGGAGCAAGGATGTGGTATTTTTTTTTTAGTTTAAAAAACATGTTTGTTTTTGGAGTTTTAAAAATTGTTTGTTTGGTTTATGAAAGAATACGGAATTATGGGACTAAACGTTACATAAACACAATCACAATCTCTGTTTCCCCAATTAGGGCAAAGCTCTGTTAAGAATTCAAAATTTGAATTAACGCTGCGCTTTTATAAAAGCGCTGCGCTACAACTAGCGCACCCCGTGCAAAGCGCATAGGCGCTAGCGCTAGATGCGCTGCGCTGCGCTCCAAGAAGCACACCACGTGCAAAGCACATGTGCGCTAGCGCTAAGAGCGCTGCGCTCCAAGTAGCGCACCATGGGCAGAGCGCATAAGTGCTAGCGCTGGAGCTAAATGTTTCTCACCGTTGGATCAAATATCCAACGGATATGATAAATCATCAATTAACAAGAATGAAATTCTGTTGAATCTTTCCAAACAGAAAAGATTGTGCCCTGAATTTGGAACACCGTTGGATCAATGATACAATGGTGATTAAAAATCACTAAAATACAGAACAAATTCTTTAAAGGGGAAAGATTTCTCAATCATGTTAAAACAAGAAGATTATCTTCTGTAAACCAGAAGCCCTTGGATCAAAGATCCGACGGTGGGGAAATTCCCAAATCAATTAGAGAATAAATCTCTTTAACTGATTCAACAAATCAGCCTCCCCTATATAAAGGACCCAAGACTTCAAGTCTTGTACAGAGAAACCCCCATAAACTTTGAGAAAATCTCAGAAAGAAGAGCCAAGCTTTCGATAGAAGAACTTCTTTTCTTCAAGGTAAAATATACAGAGAGATGAAATCATCTCGTAATTAAAAGAAGTATTTACTTCTTTCATAGATCATAGATCTATAAGACAAATTATCTTTCACAAAAGAGATTATGAACATCTCATTATAAAGAGGGGGAGAATTATTCAATTCTCTTAGGATCACAGATCCATAAAGACAAAGCCTTTCATCAAAAAGAGATTGAAATATCTCCTATAAACTAAGAACTTTGTTCTTAAAATCTTGAGACAAAGTCTCTTATCAAAGAAAAGATAATTTTCAGAGCGCAAAGTTAACCTAAGAAGAGCCTTAGCGCTCCTAATTTAAAAGTGCCTTAGTGCTCTTCATCTAGCGTAAAGCGCTGCAGTGTCATAGCACTTCAAACACAGCGCACTGCGCTCATTGGCTAGCGCTAATCGCGCCACGTGCTCCTCACGTGTGCGCTGCATTACTAAAGCGCTTTGCGCTCATTATATGGCACCAGCGCTAAGCGCCTCAACGCTTCAATTATAGCGCATCAGTGCTCTACATCTAGTGCAAAGCGCTAAGCGCATCGGCGCTCTACATCTAGCGCAAAGCGCTAAGCGCATCGGCGCTCTTCATTTAGCGCCAAGCGCTATGCGCATTAGCGCTTCACATCTGGCGCAAAGCGCATTAGCGCTTTGACTAGCGCAATGCACTCTTTGACTGGCGCAAAGCGCCAACCGCACCACGTGCTCTTCACGTGTGCGCTGATAGAACATAAATTGTTCTTTAATAAGCCCCAGAGCTATGATGAATGCTCAGTATTCAATAAAAGACAGAAATAATGTCGGAACTCTAAATCCATGCTCAGCAGGGGGCAAGCCCAAACAAATGCTTAACAGCCCAAAATAAATGTTAAACATTTAAACTTGATTGGATTTAGCCCAAGACTGGCCATAAGTCATCAATTCAGATTTAACTGAGCCCATGTGCTCATAATCTAATTAATCTTAGTCCTAAATTGGACTACAGATTTCCCAACCAAAATTGGTTCAAGGGTACATCTCTTCACTCCTTTGATATTTGTCGTTGTAATCCTTCAACGTCTTCAGAGAGGTGACGGGTCCCGACAACCAAACATTTCATGGACTGTGGGGTCCTTAAACTCACGGAGTATGATGTCCTTAACCTTGACTGTGAGGTCTTTAAACTCACGGACTATGATGTCCTTAACCTTGATTGTGAGGTCTTTAAACTCACGGACTATGATGTCCTTAACCTCGGACCGAGATGTCCTTAAACTAACATTGGACCACTATGTCCTTAAACTAGTCATCGACCGCAATGTCCCTAAACTAAACAATTGAGTCCAAATGCTCTCTTGTTGGATCTAAACGATCCCGTTAAGTTGATCTTAGTCTAAAATTAGACTAATGCATCCTTAACAAACGTTTAAGTTGATCTTAGTCTCAAATGAGACTAACGTATCCTTAAACCCAAACCAAAACCCAAATCTAAGAAAATATGGATTTGGACTAATCCACGTCCTACGGGCGACAATATAAATTAGTCTCTGTATACAATCCACGGGCAACCAAAAATAAAACAAACACACACGACACGAAGTGACCATCTGTAGAAGGAGAAAGTGGTTACCGCGATGCGGTAACGTAATTAACTGCAGGGGCTTGCGCCTGCAGGGAAGAGCATCCCCACAATCAAAAACCCCTCAAATGAGGGGGAATCTGACGAAGTTCACTACATCGGCCGCATCCGTTTAAACCTTCGATGCATGGTGTCATAAATCAACATGGCATCTTCGGAGAGGTGGACGGATAGCACCAATTAGCATTTGCCCTCGGAATTCAGGCCCCGACGTCCCAACGTCCCGGTCGCGTCTTTCGGCGGAGAACAGATTCTGGCACACCCGGTGGGACCTCTTCTTCTTTCCACTCCAGACTTCGTGCGTCGTGTTCGCGAATGAATCGCGGTTTAATATGGTTGCCCATGGGTTCGAGTTACTTAGATTTGGTGTCTTGCTCCGTGCAGAAAATAGAAGATCAATGGCTTCAACCTGCACTAAATGCAACTGCAACTTCCACTCCATCCCGTCCGGAGGTGTAACCTACGGGCCTCAAACGACCTCCCTTTTCACAATGCCGGTGGACCAGGTGACTCAGGACACCACTGGACTATTCTTCAGGACTATGATCCCGTCAATGAGTTTCAACACTCCTATACCATCACAGGAGGCTCCCAAAAAGTCGGTCTTTGATCGACTTGCAACTGCTGAGGCTCCTCTCAATGGGTCGCCCAAACCAAATGCTTCAGTCTTTGCCAGATTGGGCCAAAGTTCATGTGGGCCAATGAAGAAGCCGACAATCCCAGAAAGGGTTATTCCGAAGAGGATAGCCATCCCTTCTCCCGATGTCGTCAAAGCGACTTCTCCTGCCAAAGAGCCGGTCTTTGCAAGACTGACTGTTTCGGCTTTCGCCCTGAACGAAGTCATTAAAACTTCTCCTCCTGTGCGAAAGTCTGCTTTTGATAGGTTGGCCGACCCCGCTCAACGGGCGTCGGTCTTCAAGAGGCTGATGCCGACAACACCTGACCAGAACAGGCGGCACGACGAAGCCATCCCCATAGCTGAACCAACACCATCCGGGCGAAATGCTCGCCGTCGTCACTGGCGCCGAGTAAGGAAGGCTGGGGGCAGCTCTCCGTCTGGACTTACTCCACCAGCTCTAACGGTGGAAATCAATGCTGTTGTTCCAACTGGGAATAGCTTCGAACCACTTAGGAGGGTTTGCAAGAACTCTCCGACTGCCGTGCTGAAGAGATCTCCTCCACCTATGGAGATTACTACAGAAAAGAAGCCGGAGCAGCCTCCTCAGCGGCTGTACTCCAAAATTTATAAAGTATGGCGACAGGTCCAGGAATCGGTGATCGAAGAGGACTGCTCTCACCGATCAAAGAAGCTTAAAGCTCGACAAGGAGAAAACCATCCTGTCAAGCTACAAAAGGCGACAGCCGTCTGGGTGCCCGCTGCAACGGCCTCCTCAACTTCAACCGCTCATAAGCGAAGGAGGCCGGAGAAAGCCCCTGTGTCCGCGACAAACCGCAAAGTCGCTGAATCTAAACGCCCCAAGTCTGGGGGCATGGTGGTCCACACTATTTATATGGCTTCCGGAAAAGAGGAAAGCCGCGCTTCTACGGGTCATCAACCGCTTACCCGATCGATAATGAAGGCTCAGGAGCAACAGCAACAGAAACTTCAGGAGATGCTGACTGCAATGGCCGCACTCACCGAGTCGAAAGAAAGTCCAAAGATCTCGGAGCAGCGTCAGGAACAAGAAACTGATGCTGATTTCCTCCAAAGAATGCTTGAAAGGAAAGAAAAAGAGTCCGCGGAACAAGAGGCCAATATAAAACGAATGGCTCTTTTGTTCCAAAACATGGCTGAGATGATGTTACAGCCGGAACCTCCAGCTGAAGACCCCCCGATCATCATTGAAGACGACAGAGGAGAGACATCGAACCCTCCTCCGGCTCTTTCAGCAGCTAAGGAGGAGACCATCTCCAAGGCCGCTCTGGATGATTACATTGCTCAGCAAATACGAGCTCACCAGGCAAACGAAGCGGCTGGACATATAGTTAAGACCGGACGACCCTATCCGGGCTGGTATGACCAAATAAGGTACCCGCCGGGATATACAATCCCTAAATTTCATGTATATAAAGGGACGGGAAATCCTCACCAGCATGTCGCTCAATTCAGTGCCTTGTGCGGCAACACCGGAGGTGATGATAACATCTGCTCCGCCAGTTTGTTGGTAGCTTGTCGGAGACGGCGTTTGAGTGGTACTCGGTGCTTCCCAACGACTCCGTCAAAACGTTTGCAAAGATGGAGCTATTATTCACCCAGCGTTTCGCGAGTGCTAGTGAACGCACCCCAATAACGACATTGATCAATGCCAGGGTGAAGCCAGGTGAGACATGGGTTCAATACGCGATACGATGGCGGAATTTATAGTCGAAGTGCGAGCAGTGCATCAAAGAAGCGCCGGCGGTGGGCATGTTCGTGGGAACTCTCGACCCTCAAGCTACCATCTCCCAATTTATGATGTTTTTCAAGCCAACCAATTTCCAGTCCTTGATTGATAAGCTGGCCCAAATGAACCAGATGGGTCACAAGTCTTCCTCTTCGAAGCCGGAGCCGCGGAACGAAAAAGGGAAAGGGAAAGAGACTTTCGTCGCCAATGCTCAACAACAGCCCAGCGGTCCAAAATTAACTGATCGCCTAAACGAGAGACGGCAATTCTATAATGAGAAAATGAAGCGCCCTTACTTGTTTCCCCGGGACAAAACGAGGAGATTGTTCGAGCCGGCGATGCGCAATAGGCTCATTAATTTGCCGAATCCGAAACGCCCATTGCAACCCGGTGAGGCTAATAATCCCAATTATTGCCCCTATCATCAAACGACAGGCCACCCAATTGAAGATTGCTTCGTTTTTAATGGCTGGATCGAAGATCAATACCAACAGGGCAAGTTCACACTGTCCGAGAACTGGAAAGTAAGCCCGCCTCAGCCGCACGCTCTTAACAAGGGAGACACACCGGGGGCATCGTGCTCTTTTGTCAAAGAAGCTCCATGGGAGGTCGTTCTTTCAGCCAAGACGAAAAGAATGCTGAAGGATCTCCAAACATGCCCGGCGATCAAATGGAAAAATCCATTGGAACCCGAAGTCATCGAGGGGATGCTGAAGCCGCGTCCAATGCCAAATATTGGTGGTGATAGTCAAAGTGCTCACACCCAGCCGTCAAAATCTTCGAAGAAGAAGAAAAAGAACAAAAAGCTCGTGAAGCATGGTGACAAGTGCACGGACCTGCAAAAACAGATTGACGCGTTGGAAGAATATAATCAGAAGGCGCGGACTCCAGTCACACTCTAAGAATTTCTCAACCACGTCCTTGAGGACGGGGATGATGACAATGGAGAAGACTCGTCGGATGAGTCTGAGGATTATGTGGCAAGCTGTCATGTGATCTCTTACTCGCTAATAAACGATGAAGAAGCTCCTTACGCAGAGAAACTGGGGGCAGATCCAAAGCCGGAACTTCTAGGACCATCAGAAGAAATGATTGATGCATTCCTAAACGAAGCTCTTTTGAAAAGCAAAGCTGATCGAGAGCGTGAGATAGCCATATTTGAAAAGGCCAAACGTCGGCGACAGGACGAAAGGGTTGAAACACTCCCACCAGATCAAAGTACATCCGCCGCAAATAAAAGCATGATCAAGACAAGGAAACGATTCGCTAGAGCCCTATCAAAGGGAATGAAGTTGCCCTCTTTCAGAGGAAATTCTCCCGGAGATATTTATCTTGATGAAGCGGACGCACATCCTAACTTCTGCTTATACCATCAGAGGATTACACATCCTACCGAAGAGTGTGTGGCCTTTAAAAACTGGTGGCAGGGATATGTTGCCCACCGACAACATGTTCAGCGGATGAAACGCAAAACTCGTCGGGAACAAAGAAGCACGACAAATGAGCATATGAAAGTCAGCTGTCCTATGGTTGACACTGGGGGATCGCAAGTTCTCACATTTAGGAGCGATTCTGATGAAGAAATAGCCCTTGGCCCTCTCTTTAATGAATACCTTTATGAGACCCTTACGGCTCATGAAGTCAAAAGCCTTAGTCGATAGGATCTTAACCCTGTTTGCTAAGCCACCTTTGTTCGACATCGACAGAGGAAAATGATGATTCGCTCCTGGCAATATCCCAGTTGTAGCGGTGCTGATGCCGAAATCGGTGTTTAATTCCAAGCTTGCAACGAAAAGCCAGCGAATTACAAATGCATACGAAATAGCCAAAATGATGGGGCAACTTGCAAATCAGCAAGTAAAAATGTATGCATACAAAATAGCCAAAATGATTGGGCAACTCGCAATAAAAAGCAGCGAGTCAATAGAACAAATAGCCGAAATGATTGGGCACCGTGAAAAATAGCCGAAATGATTAGGCAATAGCGACGTTCGCAATATAAAAAGCTGAAATGATAGAGCATCGCGGAAAGAAAGAAATAAAAAAAATTCTGAAAGAAGGAAACTTTTGCCCTACATATAAGATCACATCGATCCTTGTATACAATCCAGGGGCACAAACAAAGAGGGAACCATACCTTCCCCCCCAGGCTCCATATGAAAGAAAGCAAAGTCTCGACGGTTCACAAAGCAGCCTGGAGATCATCTCAACATTCGTCTCAATACAACAGACGCAACATCAGCAAATCGAAGCTGCGACAAAGTTCCCTGTTCTATGACTCGGCTGTGCACCGACACTGAGAGTCAACCCCCGACTCCATGAAATGCGGATAAAGTCAACCCTACCTGGTCACGTGGAACACGGCCTATGTCAATCCTGACCCCATGGCAAACGTCCAGAGCGGAGCCTGGTCCTCGCAGAACACGGCTATGTCAATTCGACCCCGTGGGAAGCATCCATGGCAAATTCCTGGTCACGTGGAACACGGCCTATGTCAATCCTGACCCCGTGGGAAACGTCCAGAGTGGATCCTGGTCCTCGCAGAACATGGCTATGTCAATCAAACCCCGTGGGAAGCATCCAAAGCAAAATCCTGGTTTCGTGGAACGCGGCCTATGTCAATCCCGACCCCGTAGGAAACGTCCAGAGCGGAACCTGGTCCTCGCAGAACACGGCTATGTCAATCAGACCCCGTGGGAAGCATCCAGAGCAAAATCCTGGTTTCGTGGAACACGACTTATGTCAATCCTGACCCCGTGGGAAACGTCCAGAGCGGAGCCTGGTCCTCGCAGAACATGGCTATGTCAATCAGACCCCGTGGGAAGCATCCAGGGAAAATTCCTGGTCACGTGGAACACGGCCTATGTCAATTCTGACCCCGTGGGAAACATCCAGAGCAGATCCTGGTCCTCGCAGAACATGGCTATGTCAATCCGACCTCATGGGAAGTATCCAGAGCAAAATCCCGGTTTCGTGGAATGCGGCCTATGTCAATCCTGACCCTGTGGGAAACGTCCAGAGCGGAGCCTGGTCCTCGTAGAACACGGCTATGTCAATCAGACCCCGTGGGAAGCATTTAGAGCAAATTCCTGGTCACGTGGAACACGACCTATGTCAATCCTGACCCCGTGGGAAATGTCCAGAGTGGATCTTGGACCTCGCAGAACACGGCCTATGTCAATCCTGACCCCGTGGGAAGCATCCAGAGCAAAATCCTGGTTTCGTGGAACACGACATATGTCAATCTTGACCCCATGGGATACGTCTAGAGCGGATCATGGTCCTCGCAGAACATGTCCTATGTCAATCCTGACCCCGTGGGAAGCATCCAGAGCAAAATCCTGGTTTCATGGAACACGTCCTATGTAAATCCTGACCCCGTGGGAAACGACCAGAGCGGAGCCTGGTCCTCGCAAAACACGGCTATGTCAATCATACCCCGTGGGAAGCATCCAGAGCAAATTCCTGGTCACGTGAAACACGACCTATGTTAATCCTGACCCCATGGGAAACGCCCAGAGCGGATCCTGGTCCTCGCAGAACACGACCTATGTCAATCCTGACCCCGTGGGAAACGTCCAGAGCGGATCCTGGTCCTCGCAGAACACGGCCTATGTCAATCCTGACCCCGTAGGAAGCATCCAGAGAAAATTCCTAGTTTCGTGGAACACAGCCTATGTCAATCCTGACCCCGTGGGAAATGTCCAGAGCGGAGCCTGGTCCTCGCAGAACACGGCTATGTCAATCAGACCTCGTGGGAAGCATCCAGAGCAAATTCCTGGTCACGTGGAACACGGCCTATGTCAATCCTGACCCCGTGGGAAACGTCCAGAGCGGATTCTGGTCCCTCCAGAACATGGCCTATGTCAATCCTGACCCCGTGGGAAACATCTAGAGAAAATTGCTGGTCACGTGGAACACGGCCTATGTCAATCCTGACCCCGTGAGAAACGTCCAAAGCGGATCCTGGTCCTCGTAGAACACGGCTATGTCAATCCTGACCCCGTGGGAAGCATCCAGAGCAAATCTTGGTTTCATAGAACACGGCTAAATTCAATCTTGACCCCGTGGGAAATGGCCAGGGCTACTCCTGACTCCATAAAATGCGGATAATGGTAACCTCACCCATCACTTACGGGTCTCCACAACTCGTAAGGGAGCAAACTCTCTTGTGAAATCCTTACGACTCTCAAGAGAAAACACACTTAGGAATCCTCACGATTCTTAATGAGAAATTACACCTACGGAATCCTCTCGACCCGTAGGGAGAAATACCTTTATGAGACTCTCACGGCTCATAAAGTAGAAAAGCCTTAGGAGGCAGATCTTAACCTGACTCCTAAGCCATCGCTGTCCTACGAGAAGATTAAAATAGATTATCCACAAAATGCATTTACTAAAAGGGACACATCATCATGAAGCAAAATATGTCTTTTATTCATGAATCAAAATGAATACAATGTACAATTTATGAAAGAATCAAGAATATATTTTCAGTTAAGAACATGTATAAGAAAGAATAAAAAAAATAATATAATACATCTTTCAAGCTGGCGGATGATTCAAAAGGTTCATCAGTTCATCCTTCTTTTCTTGGGTCTCTGCTTCAAAATTGACTATGGCTGCAAGACGGGCCTCCGCTTCCGACTGTTGGGCCTGATGCGAGGCAAGCCGGCTTTCAAGCTCCCGCTCAGTAGTTTTATGAGCATCAACCATCGTCCGGGTAAAGATAACAGCTTTATCAACAGCCACCACGTCCTTGATTGCGGCTTGAAGCTCCTCCCAAAGTTCATATGCGTGGGTGGTCTTAGCTGTAAATTCGGCTTGAAGCTCCCCGAGCGCAGTTGAAGCCAGCTTCCTCTCTGAGAACTTTCGGCGGAGCCTCTTTTCACAGGAAAGCGTATTAGCGGCGTACCGCTTAGTCAGCCCCTGCAAGCTTGTCTTCGCAGTCACCACCTCCGAAAGAAGGCGCGCGCATTCAAGACTATACAAGCAAGCCTCCACTCGACGACAGAATTCGACCCAGACTTGCACCAATGCTTCACTGTGATAAGTGGCAAGAAAGGGGAGAGAACCGTTGGCTTCAGCAGCAAATTCTTCGGCCGTGAGCGAGCTACCAACACGAAGGTCTTCGATCAGTGCTAACAAAGAGTGAAGGCTTAACTTGGCCATACGTTCGGATGCACACAGCGCATAAGGGCCAGACGGTATGAGAATGTGAGTCTCCAACGGGGTAAAAGTAGGAAGAGCTGTTAAAGATTGATAAATGATCAGCGAAGGTCGCAAACAGAGGACAGATGCAAAGACGTCAAAACTTTAGTTACCCACGTTTATACAAGAAGAGTCTGGAAGATCCCCAGGCCCATCGAGGACCTCAACCTCATCATCAGCTTCCAGAACTACAGAAGACGTGAACATTGTTATATGAAGAAGTAACAATATCGAGAAAGGAGCGAACAATGCTAACCTTGTCCGGAAGATAGAATGATGCGCTAAGGGGATATCGCCTATGGAGCAGCCAGTTCCAGCGGACGCTGGAAGGACTTCCTGGGAGACAGGCCAGCGATGGACGCCGCAAATCCCCGTAGCTCTGAAAAGACAGAAAAGTTCAGATAATGAAGAGATCGCTAAAATAAAAGATAGAAAAATACCTTCGATGCTCCTCCCACTCTGGGTTGGAGGGATGGCAGCTTTGGTGGCCTCCTCCATGCCCCCAGGCACATCATCGGGGATATGGGCCGGTATAATAACTTCCGGTGGAGGAGCAGTGACCATCGCTACATGCTCCAATGAAAGGACGGTGGCCTCGACTACCTGTCCCGCAGTCTCCGGGCCGTCCCCAGAGAGATCAATTGAATCCGTGGCCAATGAAGATGCCTCTTCCGGAGGAGTAAGCACCTGGGGAGCAGGAATCACCGAGGGAAGCTCCATCGCAGGAACAACAATTGCATCGACCCCCTCCACACTGATTAGTGCCTCATTAGGGATATTTACAGAGTCCATAGACAAGGCGCGACTTGGACTCAGATCCTCTGCCATCAGCGAAGTCCCTGCAAAGTTTGCACAAGGATAAGATATGTGTGTGTGTGTGTGTGTGTGTGTGTGCAGTGCAAAATACTACAAAAGGCTATATAAGTGTACCAACGCGCAAAGGAGTTTCTAGTATGGCTTGTTCAAGCCGACGCTCCTTCCTGAGGATGTATGCCCGCCGAGGTTCGAGGGCAGACTCGTGGCCACCGGTCCACAACGAAAGTGTGTCTTCAGCGTCGGCTGAGACAGCCTGCTTAAGGACTCTTTCGCCCCCTTCTTTCGAAGGAACTATGAATATCCGCCGTATCGATAGAGGATCTTCGTAAAAGATGACGGCGAGATAAGGCCTCTTCAGAATCCTTACATTCTCGGATTCATCGTGTGAGCGTCTTATAGCCTCAGCCAATTGTGCGTCTTCCTCGGCAGATGAACCAGGAAAAAGAAGACTGTCTTCCGGCGGACTAGTAACGGTCTTCTTCCCCCGCTTTGGCCTAGAGCTAGTGACTGTAGAAGATCGCTTCCTTCCCCTTTCCGTCTGTTTTTTGAGCTGCTTCTCGGTTTTGACAGGGAGGGAAGACGTCTTCAGGACCTTTGCCAAGGGGATATTATCATCAGAGCTAGGTTTTACCTCCGGAACCATTACGGTATCCGGCATCGGTCGTTCAAGCGAAGCCTCTGTTGGCAATGAGGCGCGAAGCCTTTCCTCCTCTCCGAAGGTTTTAAGAGAAGCAGCAATAGCTTCTTCTGTGGAGGCACCTGTTAAAAGAGCAGGCGACAGTCAAAGCATGATAAAAAAAATGAAATGATGTCACGACCCGAATGCTACGGAACGCGACTGGCACTTAAATTACGAAACTTCTCAAGGCGTACGCAATCTAAGTAAGCCAAAGCCCAGAAATCAAAACCCAAATAAGCAATAGAGTGAAGATAACCCAATTTATTAAAAGCGATTTTAATCCAATAAGTCACATCAAGCTTTTTAAAAGAAACATCCATTTTCCCGAAAATTCCGGCAGAGTCTCCTGTGTAAAAACTGGCCCCCAAATGGGTACAAAACAGGAATATATATATGGATAACATGAAATAAGGCATCCCCAAGCGGGAGCTAGCTCTTCGCCGAAGCGGACTCAAATCCCACGCAATATAAATCATCAATGTGCGAAATAAGCATAAAAGGCACCAGTAATAAGCATCATGTCGGCTCAAGTGAGCTCGACCCCAAAGTACAACATAAAGTCCATAATTCTCACCGCCTCGTCTCTAGGTCAATATACATCAATACAATAGCAGGTACAGTAGATGGAGTACTCTAGAT
The DNA here is from genome assembly GCA_030015575.1 of Agapanthus africanus. NCBI lineage: Eukaryota > Viridiplantae > Streptophyta > Magnoliopsida > Asparagales > Amaryllidaceae > Agapanthus > Agapanthus africanus. The sequence goes on along the minus strand of JASDDO010000012.1, from coordinate 111,933,836 downwards.
ACAATGAATATACAAGGTGGAAACCAAAATGATATCACAACCCACCTACGAGCAACAGCCTCAAGTCCAGGCAAAAGGAGCAAGTGCGTCCGCCGCTACTGTGCTGACGGAGCGGACCTGCAAAAAGGCTGTGGTACAACGGGGGTGAGTAGCCAACTCGTGAGTAATAAATAACATCTATAGAGGCTATCATAAGCATGGATGCAAGTGTCATGACATCATCAATACTGATATGGCAAGATATACTAGCAGATATGTATGCAACATGAATCAATGTGCAATACTAATCTGGCATGATGTACTAGCAGGTATGTATGCAACATGAATCAACTCGTGATCTGAATATGTGGATATAAGAAATCTTTATTTTCTTCTTAGAAATCTCTTTTGAAATAACAGCATAATATCAATAGAAACAACAGAAATCCATGTCCAGCATCGACACCTCAATAACTATATCAAATCTTATGTATCCATATCACAGTATCTCTGGCCCCAGCCGTCCGGCTGACCCATCTCAAGTATCAATATCTCAACATCTTACGGCCACGGTCGGTATCCTCTGGATATCCGTCGTGCCAACAATCACCGGTAGGTAGTCTGCCCCTACCAGGCTCATCGTCTACACCTCGATCTTCTTGCCCCGGGGTACCTTACCGGGCCCACCATGTACCCGAGACGGTTCATCCAACTCCTCGAAACGGGTCTCGAAAACCCACAGAAAATTCATGGTGGATGACACATGTATCATATCACGAGAAAAACTGCAACTTTCCATGTTTAAAAATAATATCAGGTTTATTAAATCCTTGCAGCTTTTCCCCAAACTCTCATAAATCTCAAGTGCTGAAATCCTCAAGAAAATCATCATAAGTTCATATGTCAAGGATAATGAATGCCTATAGTATCAACAAGTCGAACTGCAATGTATGACTAATAGGCTAGGCATGAACGAATGATGTAATGAGGTACATGCATATGACTAGCAATCCTACATGTTCATCCTGAGGAATTAAATGCATTAGTACAGGTTTAAGCATCATATATGGTGAAATGGTTCTAAATTTCAGGTTATACAAGTTATCTAGTGTTGTGGCATAGCAATTACAAAGGCGTGTATGTCCGCATGAATAGTGCTCGTGCTGCATAAAAACCCTGGCAATGGTACAAGTGTCCTATGAAATGAGTCCGCATATGTATGTAAATATATATGACCATGAATGCAGCAGGATGTTTGTTTCCCCCAATCAGAGCAAAGCTCTATTTGAATTTCAAAATTCAAAAATTGAAGCAACGCTTCAGATTCCTTGGGCTGCGCGCTGTGCGCCACGTGTCAAAAGCAGACACGCCAGCGCCAGGAGCGCTGCGCCCAAGGCAGAGCACCCCCAATCAGAGCAAAGCTCTGTTTCAAAATTCAAAATTTAAAATGAAGCAACGCTTCAGGTCCCTTGCGCTCTGCGCTGCGCGCCACGTGTCAAACATAGGTGTGCTAGCGCAGTTGCGCTGCGCTCCGCGCTGCACGCTACGTGTCAAACACAGGCCCGCTAGCGCAGCTACGCTGCGTGCCACGTGTCAAACACAGGTGTGCGCTGCGCTCTGCGCTGCGCGCCACGTATCAAACACAGGTGTGCGCTGCGCTCTGCGCTGCGCGCCACGTGTGAAACACAGGTGCGCTAGCGCAGTGGCGCTGTGCGACACGTGTCAAACGCAGGTGCGCTAGGGCCAATTGCGCCAGCACTGGAATTTAAATAATAAATAATTAATTAATCAGAATTAAAATTCTAGAAAGATCTTTCCAATCTTATTAAAATAAGAAGATTGTCTTCTGTAAAACAGAGGCCTTAGGATCAAAGATCCAACGATGGGGAAATATCCCCAGATCAATCAGAGAAAGATCTCCGTAACTAACTTAACAAATCAATTGACCCTATATAAAGGCCCCTAGACTCCAAGTCTCACACATAGACAGAAGAGAGAGAACCCTCTGCAAACTTTGAGAGAAGAATTCAAAAAGAAAGAAAGGCAAGCCTTTGAAGAAAGAAGATCATTTTCTTCATCTTTAAAGGTAAAGAATTTAATTCTTGAAGAACAGAGATGAAAACATCTCACAAAAGAAGAATCCTCTTCTAAAAAGATCAAAGATCTAAGAACAAGATCTTCAATAAAAAAAAGGATCAAAATGATCTAATTATAAAAGATTAAAAAGAAGTAATTTACTTCATTCATAGATCTTTTGATCTATAAAGGCACAGCCTTTTGATGAGAACAAGAACTTTGGTTCTTGGATCTTGAGGTAGAACCTCTTTTAAGAGAACAAAAAACTTGTCCTTTGATCTTAAAATGATCAAGATGCGCTCTGCGCTATTGGACAGTTCCTTGCACTTTTGAAATACGCATTTGCGCTTATTGGAGTGGCGCACTGCGCCAGAACGCGCCACGTGTCAACCACAGACACAATCTGCGCTTTGCGCTTCTAAAACAGCGCACTGCGCTCTAGGATTGGCGCATAGCACCAGAGCGCGCCATGTGTCATTCATTGGCGCAGCGCACTCAGAAAGTGCAGTGCGCTAACAGACTTGCACTTAGCGCAGAGCATGACACGTGTCACCTTCGCATGCGCTAGCGCATTGCGCTCTTTGATTGGCGCAAAGCGCCTGACAAGCCACGCGGCACACTGTCAGACCACTATTTTGCTTCTGATAAACGCTATGCATTTAATTACAGAGCCCAATGCTATGCATTATAAAAGGGCAGAGCCCAAGCTAAGGCCTAAGAGGCAGAACATGAATAAAATGTTAAGCATTTTTAACTGGACTTAGCCCAATTCTGGCCATAAGTCCTCAATTTAAATTGAACTGAGCCCAACCGCTCTTCCAACCAATTTACACCCGGTTCGAGGGTACATCTCTTTACTCCTCTGATATCTATCGTTGTAATTCCTCAACGTCGTCAGAGAGGTGACGGGTCCCGACGGCCACACACTCTACGGACTGTGGGGTCCTTAAACTCATGGACTATGACGTCCTTAACCTCGACCGTGATGCCTTAAAACTAATACCGGACTGTGGGGTCCTTAAATCCACGGACTATGACGTCCTTAACCTCGACCGTGATGTCTTAAAACTAACATCGGACTGTGAGGTCCTTAAGCTCACGGACTATGATGTCCTTAACCTCGACCGCGATGTCTTAAAACTAACAACGGACCACAATGTACTTAAACTAACTATCGACCGCAATGTCATTAAACTAAATCTAAGAAGATACAGATTTGGACTAATCCACGTCCTACGGGCGACAGGATAACTTAGTCTCCGTATACAATCCACGGGCAACCAAACACAAAACAAACACCCACGACACGAAGTGACCATCTGCAGAAGGAGAAAGTTGTTACTGCGATGCGGTAGTGTAATTAACTGCAGGGGCTTCCGCCTGCAGGGAAGAGCGTCCCCATAATAAAAAACCCCTCATCAACGAGGGGGAATCTGATGAAGTCTGCTACATCGGCCGCATCCGTTTAAACCTTCGATACATGGTGTCATAAATCAACTTGGCATCTTCGGAGAGGTGAACGGATAGCACTAATTAGCATCTGCCCCGAAATTCAGGCTAGACGTTCACCGCGTCTCTGTCGCGTCTTTCGGAGGGGAACAGATTCTGGCACGCCCGGTGGGACCTTTTCCTCTTTCCACTCCACACTTCGTGTGTCGTGTTCGCGAACCAATCGTGGTTTGCTAATGGTTGCCCTTAGGTTTCGAGGTACTAAGATTTGGTGTTTTTCTTGGTGCAGAGAGCAAAGGATCAATGGCGTTCACCTGCTCAAAGTGTTCCACATGCAACTGCAAGCCACGTCCTACCTCAATTGGGGGCATAACCTACAGGCCCCAAGCGGCTTCTTAATTCACGATGCCCGTGGAGCAGATTACTCAAGCCACCACAGGGCTGTTTTTCGGGACCATGATCCCACCAACGAGCTTCACCGCTCTTCTGCCCGTACCAGAAGCTCCCAAGAAGTCGGTTTTTGATCGAATTACGGCTACTGCGACCCCTCTCAGCGGTCGTCCAGCTCCAGCTCCTCGGTCTTCTCCAGATTGGGCCAAAATTCCTGTGGGCCCACAATGAAGCCTGCGATCCCAGAGAAGGTTATTCCGAAAAGAGTAACCAACCCTGCTCTTGAAGTCGTCAAGGCGGCTTCTCCTGCCAAGGGGTCGGTCTTTACAAGACGGACCGTCCCGACTCCCACTCCCGCTCCTGCTACTCAAAGGACATCATTCTTTAACAGGATGATGCCAGCAACAACCCCTCACCTGAACAGGGGGCAAGACAAGGCCATCCCCGTCATCGAGCCAACTCCATCAGCTAGACACGCTCGACGTCGCCACTGGCTCCGAGTGAGGAAGTTAGGAGGCAACTCCCCTTCTGGGCTAACTCCACCAGCCCCGACGGCGGAAATTAATGCTGTTGTTCCAACCGGGAACAACTTTGAGCTATTGAATAAGGTGCGTAGGAATTATCCTACCACTGTACTGAAAAGATCTCCTCCTCCACTGGAGAAGGTTGCGGAAGCAAGGCCAGAACAGTCCCCGCAGCGGCTGTCCTCCAATATCTACAAAGTCTGGCGGCAGGTCCGAGACTCGGTGATCGATCCAAATTCCTCCCGCCAGCACAAGAAGCTGAAGGTCCAACAGGAAGTAAGCTATCCTGCCAAGCCACGAAAAGCTGTCTGGGTGCCCACTGCGACGGCCCCCTCAACTTTGACCGCTCACAAGAAGAGAAAGCCGGAGAAGACCCCCATGCCAGCAACAAATGTTTAAGGCACTGAGCCCAAACGCTCCAAGTTTGGGGGCATGGTGGTCCATACCATTTACATGGCATCCGGGAAAGAGCATAGCCGCGCTTCTACGGGCCACCGACCACTCACCCGATCCATCACAAGGGCCCAGGAACAACAGCAGCAGAAGCTCCAGGAGATGCTAACTGCGATGGCCGCACTCACCGGGCCAAAAGAAAGCCCGGAGGCGTCATCGGAACAACGTCGCGAACACGAGACCGATGCTGAATTCCTTCATAGAATGCTTGAAAAGAAGGACAAGGAGGCTGCAGAACAAGCGGCCAATATAAAGCAGATGGCTCTTCTGTTCCAAGACATGGTCGTCATGATGATACAGCCGGATCCCCCAGCTGAAGACCCTCCAATCATTATTGAAGATGACAGAGGAGAGACGTCAAATCCACCTCCGGCTCTTTCAGCAGCCAAAGAGGAAACAATCTCTAAGGCCGCCCTGGATGACTATATTGCTCAACAAATATTCACCAGGAAAATGAAGCGGCTGGCCAGGTCGTGAAGACTGTGCGACCGTATCCGGGCTGGTATGATTAGATAAAATACCCGCCGGGCTACACGATCCCGAAATTCCATGTCTACAAAGGGACATGCAATCCCCACCAGCACGTCGCCCAGTTCAGAGCCCTGTGCGGCAACACCGGGGGCGATGATAAGCTTTTGCTCCGTCAATTCATCGGCAGCTTATCGGAGATGACATTTGAGTGGTACTCCGAATTTCCAAACGACTCCGTCAAAAATTTTGCAGAAATGGAGTTATTGTTCACCCAGCGATTCGCGAGCGCTAGCAAACGCACCCCAATAACGGCATTGATTAATGCAAGGGTGAAGCCGGGCGAAACTTGGGTTCAATATGCAATCCGATGGCGGAACCTGTGGTTGAAGTGCGAACAGCGCATCGAGGAAGCACCAGCAGTGGGCATGATCGTGGGCACCTTAGACCCTCATGCAACTATTTCACAGTCCATGATGTTCTTCAAACCGACCACATTTCAGGCTTTGATCGACAATCTAGCTCAGATGGATCATATGGGTCACAGATCTCCCCCGAAGCCAGAACCTCGGAACGACAAGGGTAAAGGGAAGGCGACCTTCGTTGCGAACACTCAACAGCAGCCCAATGCCCTAAAGCTATCAGATCAACTGGAAGAGAGACGACGCTATTACAATGAAAAAATGAAGCGTCCTTACTCATTCCCACGGGACAAAACGAAGAGGCTGTTTGAGCTTGCGGTGCACAACAGGCTTATCAATCTGCCAAACCCAAGGCGACCACCGCAACCTAGCGAAGTGAATAATCCCAATTATTGCCTTTACCACTAAACGGTAAGCCATCCGATCGATGATTGCTTCGTCTTTAAGGGATGGATCGAGGATCAGTACCTACAAGGCAAGTTTGCGCTGTCTGAGAAGTGGAAAGTAAACCCACCACAACTGCACACTCCTAAGAAGATGGACACACCGGGGGCAACATGCTCTTTTGTTGAAGAAGCTCCATGGGAGGTCGTGCTTTCAGCCAAAACCAAAAGGATGCTGAATGATCTTCAGACATGCCCGGCGATCAGGTGGAAGAACCCGCTAGAACCCCAGATCATCGAAGGGATGCTGAAGCTGCGCCCAACTCCAAAGATTGCTGGTGATGACCCGAGCACTCACACCCAGCCGTCAAAATCTTCAAAGAAGAAGAAGAAGAGATCCAAAAAGCCCGTGGAGCCTGGTGACAAGCGCACGGACCTGCAGAAACAGATCGACGCGCAGGAGGAGTATAATCAGAAGGCGCGGACTCCCATCACGCTCCAAGAGTTCCTCAGCCACGTCTTTCAGGAGGAAGATGATGGAGAAAGCTAGTCGGATGAATCTGAGGATTACGTAGAAAGCTACCATGTGATCTCTCATTCATCGATAGACAATGAAGAAGCTCCCTGCACAGAAAGACTGGAGGCAGCTTCCGAGCCGGAACTTCTATGGCCCTCAGACGAAATGATCAACGTCTTCCTGAATGAGATTCATCTGAAAAGTAAAGCCGATCGGGAGAGTGAGGTGGCCATATTTGAAAGAGCCAAACGCCGGCGACTAAACGAAAGAGTCGAGACACTCCCGCCAAATCAAGGAACATCCGTCGCGGATAAAAACAAGTTCAAGACGAGGAAACGGTTTGCTAAAGCCATATCGATGGGAATGAAGCTACCACCCTCTGAAGGAAACACTCCTGGTGAAACAGAAACACACCTAGCTACTGCTCATATCATTGAAAGATTTCGCACCCCACCGAGGAATGCGACACTTTTAAAAGATGGTGGCAAGGGTACGTTGCTCACCGGCAACATTTTAAGCGGATGAAACGCAAAGCTCGTCGGGAGCAAAGAAGTGCGACTGAGGAACATAAAAGAAATACCGGTGAATGTCGCATGGTCAACACCGGGGGATCACAAATTCCCACTTTCGAAAGCGACTCTGACGAAGAAATGGCTCTTGGCCCTCTCTTTAAAGAACCCACCTTGGGGAAGAAGGATGAACCGAAGGCCTGTGAAAATATCCAACTGCGCAATCGCACGCTTCCGGAAAAGAATCTCGGCTCCATGAGTAAAAAAGATAAGGGAAAAGAAAAAGTCTCTGAGGATATCGCCCTGGATGACCAAGTCATGAAAGAGCTGACTGCCAAGGACCCGCCAAAGAAGAGTAAGGTGGACTAAAACGTTCTGGCGCACTTAAGGAAGTTACCCTCGCAGCTCAGTATTCTCGACGCCCTTTTACTATCCAAAGAAGTGAGAGATTCATTTATCAAGGCGCTACAAGAACCAGAGCAATTCCAAGCTTTCCTCGCCGAAGAAAGGATGAAGGACGAGCTAGAAGAAGTATACACAGCCGATATCACCTTCGGCGACGAAGACCTCCTCCTTGGGATGTGCGAGCACAACCGTCCCCTCTATGTCTCAGGATACTGCCACGATATAAAGATAGGCAAAATCCTTGTCGACAATGGGTCTTCCGTCAATCTTCTCAACGTGCGAGTGTTGAAGGAAATCTGCATGAGCGTCCAGCATCTCGCTCGTGATAAAATCACCATCTCTGGTTTTGACTCCCAGTCATCGCGGACTCTCGGGTCTATGATATTGACATTACGATTCGGTCTACTCGTCACAGACATTAAATTTCACGTCATTGACGCCAAGACATGCTATAACGCTTTTCTCGGCCGGCCTTGGTTACACGAGTACAACATCATCCTCTCTACACAACATCAGTGTATGAAATACTTTAAGGATGGTCTCGAGTATAACGTAACAGGAGAGCTGAATCCATTCTCCGTAAACGAAGTCCGCAAGTATGAAGATGCAAAATATTTCTTGCCAGATTTCGAGGACACGGAGAGATGTCACAAACCGGAGAACAAAGCTATCACCACCATTCCAGTCTTCGGGAGTGATAATGAAGAAGAGGAAGCGATAGTTTATTCAGGTCCACCCCAGCACAACAAGCCAGGACCGTTCGCTCCTATGTTGATCTTTGGCAGCGACTCGGAAGATGGGTTCCATGCTATATTCTCTGTTCGGCCTTCAATACGAACATTCGCTGATGAAGAGCAAAGTTTGCAAGTTACCATGGCTCCGCCCAAACATCATAGAGAACTAGACGCGCTTGATACCTACAGTGTGGAAGAGCTGCACACGTTCTATGTCCCTCCCAGGCGAGAAGGCGAAAAGGAGATCCTATTCTACCGCTCCGGGGAAACCAAAGTGGAGAAAGAAATCTGGCACGGTGCGGATTCTATACTTAACAAGTTCCAACCCATCCGTCTTCCTAGATATTATACAGAAGGCTTGAAAAGGCTATTGAAGTGCCAAGGGATACCCTTCAAACAGACCACTCGAAAAGCTAAGTTCTATGACAGGGTCTGGAACGTTCCCGGAACTCAGCGCAAGTTGCCCAATGGGAGAATGGAAGCAATCGGGCTTGGATACGTTCGGTCAAAGAAACGGGAGCTACTCCGCGACTGCTATGTTGTACATGACTTTGATGAAGAAGGAGATGCTCAATGGGAGAATGTTAACCCTGAACTAGAAAGTGCCCCAGATGTGAAAATACCCAGTCCGTCGTTCGAAGAACAAATGGACAAGCTTATAAGGGAAGCTGGTCAAAAGGTTCGAGACGACCATAATCGCGAAATGGCCATCTACGAGAATGCCAGGACGCAACGCCTTCTTCAACAGGCTGCGAAAGATGAAAATGCTCCTCCCTGTCAACCCGTTGTGCAAAAGGCCCGACGCAGAGGCATAAACAAACCAAAGAACGGGAAAAGCATTCGACAGCGGCAAAGCGGGATCAAGAAGCCACACGATCGAGAATCGAGCGGTCCGGATTTGTCCCTTATGAAAAATATGAGTCGAGCATACTCTTTTCCTCAAGACAAGACAAAGAAGATACTTGATCTTGCTATAAGACATCAAATGCTTATACTTCCGGAGTCCAAACACCCCGAGCAAGCTAACGAGGTCTCTCATCCAGACTATTGCTCCTATCACAGGGCTATAGGACATCTTCTCGAAGACTTCTTCACCTTCAAGAACTGGGTCGAAGATCAATATCAATAGGGCAGGTTCGCTCTATCTGGCAGCTGGAGGGTAACCCCGCCGCAGGAGCATGAACCCATAGCCGCGAGAGTAGAACAAGATCAACATCGGTCTTGGAAGCGAGCTCATACCTGTCACGTGATAACGATATCAAAAGAAGAGCCCGAGAATATGAATGACCTCCCCTGGTGCTTCGAAAACAATGTTGACGAGGTGATCTTAGAGTTTCCACCGGCGCCAAAAGAGCTGGAAGATGGAATACACATTACTGCAGATAACCTCAAGAAGGTTGATTTGGGAACGGCAAGTGACCCGCGACCTACATTCGTCAGTGAGATGCTATCTGAAGAAAGGGTGGCTGCGTTAAAAGACGTGCTTATGCAGCATAGAGATTGCTTCGCATGGAACTTCCGAAATGCCAGGATTAGATCCAGAGATCGCGGTCCACAAACTAACGATATCCCCGGACATCAATACAATCAAACAAGCACCGAGAAGAATGCGGCTCGAGCTTGAGATGAGTATCAACGCCGAGGTCAAGAAACTAATCGACTCCGGCTTCATCCAAGAAGTTCAGTACCCTGATTGGATCGCCAACATCGTCCCAGTAATAAAGAAGAATGGGACAGTGCGCATATGCGTGGACTTCCGTGATCTTAATAAAGCTTACCCGAAGGACGATTTCCCAGTACCGGTCACTGAGCTGATGATAGATTACACGTCCACTCATGAAGTCTTCTCCTTCATGGACGGCTCATCAGGATATAATCAGATAAAGATGCATCCCGAAGACCAGAAGCACACCGCTTTCTGGACCCCTTTAGGTATATTCTGCTACAAAGTGATGCCCTTCGGTCTAAAGAACGCTGGTGCCACCTATCAGAGGGCCATGACGAAGATTTTCGATGATCTCATACATGAAATCGTCGAATGCTATATCGACGACCTCGTGGCGAAAAGCAAATCATACGAGGAACATCTCGAGCATCTGAAGATCGTATTTCAACGCCTTTGACAATACAACTTGAAGATGAACCCTCTCAAGTGCGCATTCGGGGTTTCCTTGGGCAAATTCCAAGGATTCATCGTCCGACACCGAGGTATCGAGATAGATCCGTCAAAGATCAAGGCGATTATGGCAATTCCCCCGCCAAGAACTCTCAAGCAGCTGCGGTCTCTCCAAGGAAAGATCGCATATATCCGGCGATTCATAACCAATCTCTCCGGCATGTGTCGTCCTTATAGTCACCTGATGAAGAAGGGAACCCCGTTCGTCTGGGATCACAAATGCCAAGGCGCACTGGACGAAATAAAGCAGTATCTGCAGAACCCGCCAGTGCTGGCCGCTTCGGTCAAGGGAAAGCCCCTTATTCTTTATACAACAGGCCTCGAAGGTTCCTTAGGAGCATTATGGGCACAAGAGAATGACCAAGGGAAAAAAGAGCTCTCTATTACTTGAGTCGAGTTCTCCTGGGGGCAGAAAGCAATTACTCCCCCATCGAAAAACACTGCCTGGTGTTGATTTTCGCGATAACGAAACTCCGGCACTATGCATTGGCGCATGAAGTCCGTCTCATATCGAAGGTAGATCCTCTCAAATATTTGATGTCAAAGGCTATATTAACAGGTCGTCTTGCTAAATGGGCCTTGCTCCTGATGGAGTTCTCAATAACTTATCAACCTCTTAAGGCAGTGAAAGGCCAGGCCATCACCGACTTCCTCGCTGAGCATCCGATACCGGCCGATTCCCCTTTGAATTGCGAACTGCCAGACGAACATGTGTTTGATGCGATCGACGGTGGTAATACCCGATGGGAACTTTATTTTGATGGATCATCTTCCATGAAGAAGCGCAAGCAAAGGACCCCTATAATCAAATCATGGGTAGGCCTCATCTTCGTGACCCCGCAAGGAGGGATAATGCGCTTTGCTTTCTCCTTAACAGATCCGAGGACGAACAATGAAGCCGAGTATGAAGCTTTGATAGCAGGCTTCGAGATCGCCATCGACATGGGAATCGAAAGCCTTATCATATACGGAGATTCCCAACTGGTCGTCAGTCAAGTAGATGGCGACTACCAAACATGCAAACCAGAGTTGGTGAAGTACGACGAGAAAGTACAGCAGCTGCTGACCCAAATTCCTTCCTACACCCTCGAAAGCATATCGCTTGCGGAAAATAGAAAAGCGGATGCATTAGCCAAGTTTGCTAAAGAATTAGCCGATGAGAACCTCGATGACGTGAGGATCGTTGTGCAAAGCCGTCGAGTCCTCGCACCGGCGGAAATATCTCCGGAATCATCCGAGAAAAGGGTAGCGACTGAGCAGACGGCCCTACGGATAAAAGACCAAGAAATGGTTGAGGATTGGAGAGAAGTCTTTATAGACTACTTCAAATCCCGTCGAACGCCTGAAGATGCGTCCTCAAGACATCAGCTTATGAAACGAGCTCTATCTTTCGCCTTCGTCAATGATACTCTGTACAAGAGGTCATTTGATTCTCTATGGCTGAGATGCTTGGGACCTGAAGAGGCGAAGAGAGTTGTTCAATAAGTTCACGACGGACTCTGCGGTTCTCACCAAGCCGAGCCGAAGATGAAGTTGAAGATTAAACGGATGGGCTATTATTGGCCCACGATGATCCAGGACTGCCTCGAGTATGCGAAACAATGGCACTCATGCCAGATCCATGGGGACTTTATCCATCAGCATCCAAATCCACTACATCCAACAGTGGCTAGCTGGCCGTTCGAAATGTGGGGAACTGACATAATCGGCCCCATCGAAATAGCATCATCCAGAGGACATCGATTCATTTTGGCGACGACTGATTACTTCTCCAAATGGACAGAAGCAGTACCGCTGAGGGAAGTGAAGACGGAGACCATCCTCCATTTCTTCAAGACGCACGTTATTTATCGGTTCGGAACTCCTCGACGGATCATCTACGATAACGGGCCAGCCTATAGAAGCCACAAGATCAGCCGCTTCGCACAACAACACAACATAGACTGGAGATACTCCTCGGTTTATAATCCCCGAGCTAACGGTCTAGCCGAGGCTTTCAACAAGACCCTGACAAAGATCATGAAGAAGACGGTGTCCCAAAATAAAAAAGACTGGCACGAGAGACTACAAGAAGCTCTCTGGGCGTATCGAACTACATTCAAAACGGCCACGAACACGACGCCGTACGCGTTGGTATTCGGTACAGAAACGGTACTCCCCCTTGAGATAGAGTTACCTTCTCTACGAGTGGCAGTCCATCACGAGCTGACGGACGAAGAGAATGCTCACCTTCGCCTCGAGGAGCTCGATGCCCTTGATGAAACCCGGCTCATGGCGCAACAAAATCTGGAAGCTTATAAAGCGAAGATGACGCGCTCATATGAAAGATTGACCAGGCCGAGGAAATTCCGCCAAGGAGAACTCGTGCTAGTGGTCAAAAGACCTATGATCCCCAATCGTGCTAAACGAGGGAAATTTGAACCGAATTATGAAGTCTCGTACATCATAGACAAGGTCTACCAGGGTGGAGCTTATCTACTCATGGACATGCATGGTGAAAGACCTTTCAGGCCAATAAACGGTCGCTTCTTAAAAAAATACTACGCCTAACGAGTTACGGCCTAGGTCAATGATAGATGACGACGACTATGTCCGCTCGCTATCTTCCTAAGCCCAAACTCTATAAGTAGTAACCGGCCTACTTTACAACGGACCGAAACGTCCTTAAACTACCAGCGGACCGAAACGTTCTTAAACTAACAGCGGACCGAAACGCCCTTAAAACTTACAACGGACTACTATGTCCTAAAACTAGCTGTTGACCGAGATGTCGATAAACTACGGTGGATTGCAACATCCCAAAGCTGATACAAAAAAAAGAATAAAAAAAACGGTATGTCCATAAGCAAAATGGGCACGGATGAAAATCCGAAAGGGCTCCGTGAGTAAAAACAGCAGGGCTACCGGCGAGTCTTGTGAAAACCCGAAAGGGCGCAACCTCGTTTGAACAAAAAAAAGAATAAAAAAAGAGGGAAAACGGTATGTCCATAAGCAAAGTGGGCACGGATGAAAACTCGAAAGGGCTCCGTGAGTAAAAACAGCTGGGCTACCGGCGAGTGTTTGTGAAAACCCGAAAGGGCGCAACCTCGTTAAAAGGCACTTGCGAGGTCCTCTCGACCTTGTAAGGAGAAATCACCCGCGTGAGATCCTTACGACTCACAAGGGAACAACACACTTAGGGATCCCCACGATTCCTGAGGAGAAATTACACTTGCGAGATCCTCACGACTCGTAAGGAGAATCCTCTTATGAGACCCTCACGGCTCATAAGATTTGAAATTCTTAATCTACAGAGACCTGAACCTGTTCTTAAGCAACCCCCACAACCTCCGATACTGCCCTACAAGCGGCTCCACGCTGACCCTTGTATACAATCCATTGGCGCGAATAAACATTTCCCTAACAAAGTCCCACCCGTGACTAGGGATATGTTCGCACGGTGAACAACACTTGTGAGTCCTCTCGACTTATAAGAAGAAAACACTCTTGTAAGATCCTTACGACTTATAAGAGAACATACACTTAGGATTCCTCACGATTCCTAAGGAGAAAACGCGCCTACGAGATCCTCACGACTTGCAGGGAGAAATACCTTTGTGAGACCCTTACGGCTCATGAAGTTAAAAGCCTTAGTCGACAGGATCCTAACCTTGTTCGCTAAGCCACCTTTGTTCGATATCGACAGAGGCAAATGGTGATTCGCTCCTGGCAATATCCCAGTTGTAGCGGTGCTGATGCCGAAATCGGTGTCTAATCCTAAGCTTGCGGCAAAAAGCTAGCAAGCCGCACATGCATGCAAAATAGCCGAAATGATAGGGCAACTTGCAACAAAATCAGCAAGTAAAAATGTATGCATGCAAAATAACCGAAATGATTAGGCAACTCACGATAAAAAGCAGCGAGTAAAAATAAAATAAATAGCCGAAATGATTGGGCAACTCACGATAAAAAGCAGCGAGTAAAAATAAAATAAATAGCCGAAATGATTGGGCAACTCGCAATAAAAAGCAGCGAGTAAAAATAAAATAAATAGCCGAAATGATGGGGCACCGCGAAAAATAGCCGAAATGATTGGGCAATCGCGACCTTCGCGATATAAAAAGCTGAAATGATAGAGGATCGCGGAAAGAAATAAAAAAAATGAATGAATGGAATTTATGCCCTACAGGTGATGTTATATCAATCCCTGTATACAATCCAGGGGCGCAAACAAAGAAGGAATCGCACTCCTTCTCTCCCACGTTTCATCAGAAGAAGAAGCCAGATTTCGATGAGTCACAGATAGCCTGAAAATCATCTCAACATTTGTCCCAGCAGACACAACATCAAACAAAGCGGAACAGCGGCAATTCCCAATTCCATGACTCGACGGTATACAGATGACCGAGAGTCAAATCCCAACTCCGTGAAATGCAGATATAATCAACAAAATTCCTGGTCACGTGGAACACGGATAACATCATTTTTGACCCCGTGGAAAGTGTCCAGAGCGGATCCTGGTCCTCGCAGAGCACGGCAGTGAACCCGTGTGAAGCATCCAGAGCGGAGCCTAGTCTTCGCCGACCACGGCAGTGAACCCATGGGAAGCATCTAGAGCAAAATTCCTGGTTACGTAGAACACGGATAACTTCACTTCTGACCTCATGGAAAATGTCCAGAGCGGATCTTGGTCCTTGCAGAGTACGGCAGTGAACCCGTGTGAAGCATCCAGAGCGGAGCCTAGTCCTCTCCGAACACGGCAGTGAACCCGTGGGAAGCATCTAGAGCAAAATTCCTGGTTACATGGAACACGGATAACGTCACTTCTGACCCCATGGAAAACGTCCAGAGAGGATCCTGGTCCTCGCAGAGCACGGCGGTGAAACCGTGTGAAGCATCCAGAACGGAGCCTAGTCCTTGCCGAACACGGCAGTGAACCCATGGGAAGCATCTAGTGCAAATTCCTGGTCACGTGGAACACGGATAACGTTACTTCTGACCCCATGGAAAACATCCAGAGCGGATCCTGGTCCTCGCAGAGCACGGCAATGAACCCGTGTGAAGCATCCAGAGCGGAGCCTAGTCGTCGCCGAACACGGCAGTGAACCCGTGGAAAGCATCTAGTGCAAATTCCTGGTCACGTGGAACACAGATAACGTCACTTCTGACCCCGTGGAAAACGTCCAGAGCGGATCCTGGTCCTCGCAGAGCACGGCAGTAAACCTGTGTGAAGCATCCAGAGCGGAGCCTAGTCCTCGCCGAACATGGCAGTGAACCCGTGGGAAGCATCTAGTGCAAATTCCTGGTTACGTGGAATACGGATAACGTCACTTCTGACCCCGTGGAAAACGTCCAGAGCGGATCCTGGTCCTCGCAGAGCACGGCAGTGAACCCGTGTGAAGCACCCAGAACGGAGCCTGGTCCTCGCCAAACACGGCAGTGAACCCGTGGAAAGCATCCAGAGCAAACATCGGACTGTGGAGTCCTTAAATCCATGGACTATGATGTCCTTAACCTTGACCATGATGTCTTAAAACTAACAATCAACCATATTGATTTTAAACTAATTTTACCTTGGTTCAAGGGTACATCTCTTCACTCCTTTGATATTTGTCGTTATAATTCCTCAACGTATTCAAATAGGTGACGGGTCCCGGCAACCACCCATTTCACGGACTGTGGAGTCCTTAAATCCACGGACTATGATGTCCTTAACCTCGACCGTGATGTCTTAAAACTAATATCGGACTGTGGAATCCTTAAATCCACGGACTATGATGTCCTTAACCTCGACCGTGATGTCTTAAAACTAACATTGGACTGTAGAGTCCTTAAATCCATAGACTATAACGTCCTTAACTTCGACCATGATGTCTTAAAACTAGCATTGGACTGTGAGGTCCTTAAACTCATGGACTATGATGTCCTTAACCTCGACCGTAATGTCTTAAAACTAACAACGGAATGTGGAGTCCTTAAATCCACGGACTATGATGTCCCTAACCTCGACCGTGATGTCTTAAAACTAACATCGGACTGTGGATTCCTTAAACCCATGGACTAGGATTTCTTCGTAAGAGATGATCTCGTCGAGATCGTACATATGAGCGTCCATTACTTCTGCAAAAGAAAATCAACAAAATTAGCAGACAGACTAGTTAAGCAATTTCTGATTCAGAGCCTCTCCATTAAGCTTTACTAACTTGTGCTAACGCGTTTAAAATATCGATCGAACGGATTTCAAAAAAAAATCGCAATTTTCTGTGAAAAGTTTCTGTCGAATTTTTAAACAGGTCTAAAAATTATTTTGAGCATCTCAGAAAATCGTGCAGGCTTTTCTAAGAATACTGGTGAAATTTGGTCAACTGTTGACTCCAAAGCGCCGCAGAACCGCCGCACAAACCCTAGTTTGGTCGCGGTTCCGCTGCCGTTTTAGAGCTACAGTGAACCATTTTTCTACAGTAGGTTCTACGTTGAAAATTGTGGTTTCTAGAATATTTCTTTTGGGCCCATATTTTGTTACTGTACAGCAGATGTATGTGGGGCCCACTTCGGGAAGTTTTGTCGATCGAAATTTAAACGTGTTAGTTTACAGTACTTACATTATATCTCCGACCGTGAATGTCATTGGATCGGTAAATCGCGTCTGATTGCTATAGTTCTTTTAGACGGGTTTGCGAACGTGACATTCGCGTTGATGTTCTGTGTTGTGCTGTGATGTTGTGGATTTGTCGTGGCGGATAGCAGTGTGCAATGGTAGTGCAGTTTGGATTTATTTGTACATTTGATATTGCGGGGCGAGCGTCCAACATGTGGACTGCCGTCACTGCCTGTTTGTATAATATTCTTTTGGGGCACGACCTGGTTGAGGTCGATGTACCCGTTGTACATATTTTTCATTTCTGTACTAGGTTTTACCCTGCGACGGAGTGCGCGGATAGCCAGGTTCTGGAGGGAAAAGGGCCCGCATCTCATGGCTTTGAGAGGCATAGGGCCTCACTCTAGTATTGGCAGACTATTCGCCGCACTCGTAGGGGGTACAGGTTGACCCAAGGAGGGGTGCTCAAGTTACCGGATTCCGTGAAGTGCAGGGTGGTCCATTCACTTTGCTGTAGGGGGCTGCCTCGCTTCAGGTTTTGGCGGGTAACTTGCCACACCCGTAGGGGTCTAGGTTTCATTGTACAGGCTATCCATACGACCAGGGGAACGTCAGGTTTCAGCAGCGGCTCTGTGAAACCCGGGGATCCCAGATTATCTGTATTGTTCTGTGATGCTTATTATTTTTCTGTAATGTTGCATATTATCACGCCTGGAGAGATTATTGTATATTGGTATATATACTATTAGATGTTGTATATGTTTTACACCCGCGCTAGTTCAGTCCCCGCTCTGTCGTTAGTTAAGTAACCTAACGGGTGATGACGGGACCCAGTGACGAATGTGGATGGCATATACATACATTTTATTTTCGTTCTTTTCTGGTGTGATTAGTTGATGGGACTGCGTTGATTCTGATCAATGCAAAGGAAAAAAAACCTGTTTGGATGTTGTTGGAATAGTTTTAAAAAGTGTTATTATAAAGATGTTTCCTTTTGTTTTGCACAGTGGTATTCGGTTGGAATATCCTGCACCTCATTCGACGATGCAAGGGCCGATATCCCTTCACCGGGAGTGACCCCTTGGGCAGAAGTTTGCGTCAGGGTAATAACTTCACTATAGTCGATTACATGTTGCTTTGCATCGCGGTATTCAGTTGGAATATCCTGCACCTCATTCCACGAGGAAAAAGCCGAGATCCCTTCACCGGGAGTGACCTCTTTAGCAAAGGTTTTCGCCACTATATTTTTATAAAATGCTATCAGGTTCCTTCAACGAGATCAAGTTCATTACGTTAAAGGTTTTTTCGCCAAAAACCAGCCGTGGCCCTCCGTCATTTCTTTTAGGTATTCAGTAGTATTCAAGCTATGTATTTTGACCAACGCCAAGGCATGGTGTTTGGTAGCTGCTGGGTATTCATTTGTTGCATAGATAGATGAGTTGGTTTGGGACAGTTGTTCTGCCATTTTGGCCAACGTCAAGGGCATGTGCGGGTGGGTTCAAATTGATAAGATAGTGATGGGTAGAACTTGGAATGTGACTTATGACATTTTGACCAATGCCAAGGTCATAAGAGCATGGGGAAAAAATCATATCGGGAGTTTCTAAAGAAACTAAAACTTGCCAGGCATGCGCATACCTTCTGGAGTGTGATAACGTGAGTGGATTCCGTCACGTTATCATGCGATGAGAGATGGATCCCGATTCCCACTGATGAGTTGGTTTACACTTCGGGTGATCCCGATTGATTCTTCTTTCAGGTTTGGAGGAGAATTTGACAGTACAGTGGGAAGTTAAGTGATAACCATTCTGATCTAGGTTAGAGTGCACGCAGAGTGTTTCTTTTCTCTCTCTCTTTGGCAGCGACCTTTGACCGACCCTAGACTATGACTCAGTGACCAAGTTGACCGAACCTTCTTAAAATATTGGCTTTTGGATTGTCTGAGTTGCATAAGTCATTGCCACTCCTTCTTTTTCCCTTTGCATTTCTCAGAACACCCTGTATTACTACGGACATCCACTTCCATTGGATAGATCCATCGTATGGTTATATACGAACTCGAAGGGACTTCTTCGAGGATGGATCAAGGTTCAGGAGAAATAGAATTAGTTTATTCAGTTGTCTTTTATTATCACCTTCTCTCAGGTTGCGAGGGCTCCTTGGTTTAGGAGAGTACACCTATTACGCTTATTGGATAGTCTTCTTCCAAACCATAGGCAGGTGCCGAAAGGTAGGGAATGAAGAAAACCAATTAGCCAAAGTAGGGTGTGTAGAAGGTAATAACTAAAGACAAAATAAAGGGATTAGAAAGAGGGTAAAGTAAATTGCGACTGCTATCATTCATGACCAAACAGCGTACTTCTTCGCCGCTCCTATTTCACCTTTGCTTTTTTCCCCAGTTCGAGAGAAATAGAATAAGGTATTATTCAGTTGTCTTTTATCATCACCTTCTCTCAAGTTGCGAGTACTCCTTGGTTTAGGAGGGTACACCTATTATGCTTACTGGATAGTCTTCTTCCAAACTATAGGCTGGTGCCGAACGGTAGGGAAGGATGAAAACCATTTAGCCTAACGATGGTGTACAGAAGGTAACGACTAAAGGCAAATAAAGGGATTTGGAGAGATGACAATAAAATATACGGTTACAGTCATGAATTGGATTATGGAATAGGCATTACTAGGAATACCAGGATACCCCTATGAAACATTTTCATGTTTCAGTGCATTGTTAAAGGAAAACTGATTTCCCGATTAGATACTTACTCCAGGGTATGTATTTACCAGGTATGATTCTCACATCTGTATGGTTTTACAGATGATGAGTGGGAGGAAGTTATTGGGAATAAGGTGATTATCCTCATTATATCGGAATTCGTTGTAACTGGTGATATTTGAGGAAGTCGCCTGGGTTATTGCCGGCAGGCATGCATTTGGTTTTTGAGTATAGTATCCGCTGTTATGCACCAATTTCAAAATGATATATCTGTACGTTTATTTTTATAAAGTGAGATATAACTTTTTGATATTATGTCGATGACATTTACCTACATCAGTTGACGATTGGGTAAGGAGCACTGAACAACGGAGTAGTTCTTAACCATAAGTACAGTTTTCAACCTACGATGCATAGGTTTTGAGTTATTTAACTCAGCGGACTTATACAGAGTATTGTATGTTGTCCAGTGTCCATCAGGACAAAGGGGTTGGTCCTCGTACTATGTTCTGTTTACTTATGACTTCTCTAGTTTTTAGACAAGTGTTTCGTAGAAATACAAGTTCTAAGTTTTGAGAAGTTGTGGGTATAAGAATAAAGTAGAGAACCAGGTGTCGCAAGTATCGGGATTCTTCAAAGAGATCGAAGATGTGGATACTTGTGATTGGTATTCAGATGATAGTAATGGTTTTGAGAAACTTGTTTCTCTTTCGGGTTACTCATAATTGGATGGATTCCTAAGTTGAGTAATGCTGATTAGCCTCTCTCCATTAAGTTGATATGCACTGGAGATAGCTGCATGATTAGAATCTGGTTCCAATTAAATAAGTGCCAAAGTTTCTATATTAGATATAGAATGGATCATATCTTGACGATGTTAAGGTACGTGGAGTTGTCCGGCTTATGCTTAAAACCAGACTCTGGATAACTCAGGGCACGTTTCTGTAATGGCTGTTTGTGGGTTGGCCCAGGCTATGACGAGGGTTGACTTTCTACCATCTGGAAGATCAATAGTGATATTGTTCTTAACTCGCCACAGTTTTAGTAAAATGGATTTTTTCAGAAAACAGTAGTGGGAGTGTGGTAGAACTGGAAGTGATTCCAGAACCGCAAACGATTACGGAAAATTTAATAGGACCTAAAGATTCAATCAGGTTTGACATTCCAATAGCCACTCCGCAGATATGGTGGGTAACCTCAGACACCCGAGAGGTACTCCGGTAGCCTCAAGGACGGTGACAGGGAGGTTCTTGTTTACCCAGGCTTGACACTACTGTTGTTCCAGGCTATGAGACCCGGTAGGAGGGTTGTTGTAGTCAGTGGGAGAAGCGGAAGCATAGTGGGCAAGTAGCTTATGTCTATCTATAGACTAGAGCAAATATAGCGGAGATAGATCATCTAATTTTGATATGACGGTCATGGGTTTGACTTCATCAGAATAGGGGATGGATCTGTTAAGAAGGTAGTAGGGTGTGATGTCCTGGTATTTGGATGACATACACAGAGTAGGAAGTAAAATTCCTATACTACGATCGGTTGTACTGTGGTAGTCACACAGTTGTTTCTCCAGACAGGATATGGATATAATATCAGACATTCTAGTTTCTAGATCTATGGTTTTAGATCTGGATTTGGGTAGTTTCCCAATGTGGGTACTTTGACAGTATTCTAGTGGTTTTTAGAATAGATGACTCCTGGCATGGTGGTGTACCTGCAGGTTTTGGAGTCACCCTCTCTAAAAGTGTCTTATAGACTAAAGGGGAGAGGGATGTGCATGATTGGCAGGTCACTTGCTTAGGCAATTGAGTCAATCATGAGATGTCAAGTACCACACCAGATGTTGTTTTTGTACTAGATGCAATAAGTTTGTATTAATCCAATTCTGGAGAAACATGAGGAAGCAGTTTTAGAACATAAGTGGATGTTCTACGGATTTGATGACGGCAGCCTCCTTCGGGAGACGGTTATCATTCCAGGCTTCAAAGGTAACATGGATGACAGAGTGATTGTCAGAGTTATAGTTTTCCCTCTGATGAGGGATGGTATTATGGACAGGTGGTCCAAGAGGATACCGTGGGAGGCATTGTGCAGGATACTGATTAGGTTCAGTTATCGATACAGTCTAAGAAGTTTGGATTTGGAGTTCATTTATGAACTAGGTCCCATCAGACATCCAGACATATTCTAAGACAGGTATTACTCGATTCGGGAGATGGCTTTCTCCGCGAACTTGAGATTAAGAGAGACATAGAAAGAAACATCAGGGCGGATCCACTCACTGAGGCTATTTCTCGAACACAAGAGTTTTACGAACGGGCTTTGTGAAACTGATTAGTAGAGGAGTTGGGTGTTCGGTATCACACGGGCTGTGAGTATGCGACATCGCAATAATTAGCCTTAAGTGCAAGTGGGAGATTGTTGGATATAGTGCCCTCAAAGTCAATTATTGGATCGCAGGCACGTGATTGCAATGATTGAGGAGGACCTATGCCGGTAGGACAGTCTTACTCGAGATGATAGTATGCTATATGGTTTGCCTTTATCAGTCGTGTACATGTTCAGGTGACTGATTACATGTTACATGTTGTAGAGCCCTTAGGATCTTGCTTGACTACCAACAGTATGAGGGCGATCATATACGTGAGAGTTGGGTAGTCCATAAGCACATCCTTAATAGTGGTCCCTAGTCGTGGGAGTTTCGAGACAGGGCATCGATACTCCGGAGTAGACTAGTGTATACAGTCGAGACCCCGACGAGGGGCGGTGGCCGGTCTCATAAGCCACTGGTGTCAGTTGGATCACCTAAGATGTATACAGGTGCTCATTGGATTATGAGTACACCGGACAGGACTCGCCGGGAACCTGCTAGTTGGTATTATACATATCGTCAGATAGCAGTTCCCTGGTGACATGTGTACAGGTTAGTTCATCGACCTGAGGTCGTCATTTGTCTCGTGTGAGTTCCCACTGTGATTTGATTTCTACCCTACCACGGCTCAAAGGAGTCGTGCAAAACAGGTAGTTTTTGGGTACAGTCCCGGGCCACATGGAGGCACGTGAGCGGATCGGCATGGGATTCGTCTCTCCCGGTATTGGGGGTGGAGATTGCGCTGTGTCTAGGAAAGCCATTACACCAAGTCCTTGGCCAAGGCAGGTGAGATTTACTTGTAGGTACTCCGGTAGTTTCTCAGGGTGTTCAGGGCTTGTCTCCGACACGACTTATACCGCTAATGGGGGTCTTACGTTACTAGCCCCCTAGGCAGGATATGCGATACTCATAGATGAACGGACCGGACTGTATATACATTGTCACTGTTAGGCTCAGTAGGATTTTCGGATGAGTTCACTCATCGGCCTCCCTTGAGGTCAGTACATGGGCATCCGTTACGCACAACTAGTGCCGCTGACGGCTTGTGGTTGAACCCACTGCCAGGGTACTGACGAGTCATTAGAGTCCCCCACAGATAGTTTCCCAAGTTCGGGCGAAACGTAGTAGAGGCCGTATGGTTTTATGGCAGGGTTCGGAAAATGCACGTGCGTTTACGCACGTGTCATATTTCGGGCTGATAATACTGGTGGGCTTTGGTTTAAGCCGGATCCATGTATTATATAGAGTAGATATAATATCTTTGTCTCAGTTGCATTTGTATTCAGTCGTAATATAAATGCGGGTATATTTATACAGTTACGGGGTTATCCTGAAATTCGTTTCGGGATCGCTTTTGGAAGTTGCCAGTTTCCAGTTTTCTATCAGCCGCATTTAACATTCGGTTAAATGCGGATTTATCTTTTCTTGAGATGAGTGTGGAAGGTTCTAGAAGCTTCTAGATTGGTGACAAGGTTTGTGACTCATTCATTAGCATTAATTACATGGTGACTAGGTTAAGATGAGTCATTCATTGCAGTAATGTGGTTTTGTTCTTGCTTAGATATTTCTTCATGATCTTTATCCTTGTGGTCACCCCCTTTCCTCCTACACTCACCCCCTTCCTCTATATTATGGCCGGCCCATTATATGAGAAGGATGATGGTTGCTTGATAGAAAAAAGTATATGGAATTTGGTACATGAAAATTAGAATTGCTCATTTCTCATTTACCCGATTCAATTGGCAACTTCATTAACCGTTCGTCCATGGCTTTGGACGAAGTGAGACAAAGTGTTCTACTCATTCTCTACATCATTCTTGGTCATCTCTTTTAGCAAACTTGATGACCGAGTTGCCTCGAGTCAGAGGCGGGAGCCCGTTTAAAGATCCGATGACGTGGTGCCACCTGGACGAGCAGATCGGAGATCGACGAGATCGGAGCAGACGCAACGGAGCGTGGGATGATGGTTAAAGAACGAAGGACTCGGATCGTTCGGTATAACCTTTCTACCCTCTTTGTAGTTTATTAGTTTAGCGTTAATGGCAGATCCAGGTTATAGTATGCGATAGCGCCAGTTATAAAAGTTTTTGTTCCTCATTTAGCGTCTGAAAGACGGCCGGGGCGCTACCGTACACTTACAACTATGATGACCTTAACCTCGACCGCGATGTCTTTAAACTACGATATCCTGGAAAACGTCCAAAGCGGAGCCTGGTCCTCGCCAAACACGGCAGTGAACCCGTGGGAAGCATCCAGAGCAACCCCTGACTCCGTGAAATGCGGATAAGGGCAACTTCACCCATCACTTGCGGGTCCTCACGACTCGTAAGGGAGTAAATTCTCTTGTGAGATCCTTACGACTCTCAAGAGAAAACACACTTATGAATCCTCACGATTCTTAAGGATAAAATTACACCTATAGGATCCTCTCGACCAGTAAGGAGAAAATTCTTTATGAGACCCTCACGGCTCATAAAGTTGAAAAGTCTTAGGTGAAAGATCCTAATCCTGTTTTCTAAGCCATCGCCACTCTACAAAGAGCCTAAGACTGACAGTTATACGCTATCTCGCCCTCGGTTTAAAATATAGCTACGCATACCTTCAAAGAGATGAGGGAATTTCTTCCGCATCTCGCCCTCGGCCTCCCAAGTGATCTCTTCACCATTCGGGCTGCGCCAAAGAACCTTCACAGATGGCAAGACCTTTGATCGAAGTTTCTTCACCTGCCGATCCAATATCACTATTGGCTGCTCGGTGAACGAAAGATCGCGCTCAAGCTGAACGGTCTGGTGCTGAATCATGTGAGGAGGGTCATGAAGATATCTGCGTAGCATCGACACATGGAATACGGGGTGAACGTCCGGAAAGCTGGGTGGAAGAGCCAAACGATATGCAACTACGCTGACATGCTCGAGGATCTCGAAGGGACCCACAAATTTGGGACTAAGCTTTCCTTTTCGCCCAAATCTCATCACACCCTTCATCAGAGAGACCCTTAGAAAAACGTGATCGCCAACTGCGAACTCTAGTTTGAGACGGGGCCTGTCTGCGTACGATTTCCGTCTGCTCTGAGCCGCCCTAATCCGATCTCGAATCAACTGTACTTTCTCGGTCGTCTCCTGCACGATCTGTGGACCCAAAATACTGCTCTCGCTAAGCTCAGTCCAACAGACGGGCAATATACATCTCCTCCCATACAAGGCCTCGAAAGGTGCCATCTGAATAGTATCTTGGAAGCTGTTGTTGTAGGAGAACTCCACTAAGGGTAAATGATGATCCCAGCTACCACCGAAGTCTAAAACACACTCTCGGAGCATGTCCTCGAGAGTCTGAATAGTCCGCTCTGACTGGTCGTCGGTCTGCGGATGAAATGTTGTGCTGAAACTCAAACGGGTTCCCAACGCCTCCTGAAGTCTCTGCCATAGTCGGCTGGTAAACTGGGTGCCTCGGTCTGACACGATACAAGTCGGGACGCCATGCAACCGTACAATCTCGTCGATGTAAATCTGGACATACTGAGCAAAACTGAAAGTGGTCTTCACTGGCAGGAAGTGAGCCGCTTTCGTCAATCGATCCACGATCACCCAAATAGAGTCATACCCCTGACTGGTCCTGGGTAGACCCACAACGAAGTCCATAGAAATCCATTCCCAATTCCACTCCGGAATGGGCAAAGGCTGCAAGTCTCCAGCGGGCCTCTGGTGCTCGGCCTTGACTTGCTGACAAGTCAGGCATCTCGACACGAAGTCTGTAATGTCCCTCTTCATTCCGTCCCACCAATAAACATCTCTCAGATCGCGGTACATCTTGGTGGAACCTGGATGAATGTTATATATCGACCTATGCGCCTCCTCAAGAATCTCACGCCGCAGTCCCTCAGAATCTGGTACACACAATCGAGTCCCAAATCGCAGTACTCCCTGATCATCGATCACGAACTCGGAATCTCTGCCCTGCCTAATCTGCTCCATGATCTCTGAAAGACGGTCATCACTGGGCTGTGCCTCGCGAATACGGTCAAGCAACTGTGGACGTGCACGAATATGCGCAAGCTGTCCCCCGGTCGGAGTGAACTCAAACTCAACTCGGCTGTCGCATAAAATCTGCCAATCTGCTGACGACTGCCTCTGTACGGCGCTCAAACAAGATAAACTACCTCCGGGCCTCCTACTCAAAGCATCAACCACCACGTTCGCCTTGCCCGGATGGTAAAGGATTTCGCAGTCATAGTCTTTCACCAGTTTCATCCAACGGCGCTGTCTCAGATTCAGGTCTCGCTGCTGAAATATGTACTTCAAGCTCTTGTGGTCCGTGAATATCTGGCACGACTCTCCGTATAGGTAATGTGTCCATATCTTGAGTGCAAACACCACTGTAGCCATCTCTAAATCATGCGTAGGATAGTTCTGTTCATGCGTATTCAGCTGCCGAGAAGCATACACGATAACCCTGTCATGCTGCATTAACACGCAACCTAGTCCCACTCGAGAAGCGTCGCAATAAATCACGAATCCGCCCGATCCCGAAGGCAATGACAACACCGGTGCAGTAGTCAGACGAGTCTTCAACTGCTGGAAGCTATGCTCGCACACCTCGGTCCAATCAAAAGGAACTCCCTTCCGGGTCAACCCGGTCAACGGTGCAGCAATACGGGAGAAGTCCTGAACAAATCGTCGGTAGTAGCCAGCCAGGCCTAGGAAACTGCGGATCTCCGTAACTGATGTCGGTCTGGGCCAATGTTGAACGGCCTCGATCTTCTTTGGGTCCACACATATGCCATCTCTCGTAATCACGTGACCCAAGAAATCAATGCTGTCAAGCCAAAATGCGCACTTGGAAAATTTCGCGAACAGCTGGTGTTCCCTCAAAGTCTGCAATGTGATCCGCAGGTGCTACTCGTGCTCCTCTCGGCTCCGGGAATACACCAAAATGTCGTCAATAAACACGATGATGAACAGATCTAGATACGGCCTAAAAATGCGATTCATCAAATCCATAAAAGCGGCTGGTGCATTGGTGAGTCCGAACGACATCACCAAAAACTCATAGTGTCCATAATGCGTGCGAAAAGACGTCCTCGGAATATCCTCCAGCCGCACTCACAACTGATGGTAACCCGATCGCAAGTCAATCCTTGAAAAGTATCCCGCACCCTGAAGCTGGTCGAACAAATCATCGATACGCGGTAAGGGATATCTGTTCCGTACGGTAACCTTGTTCAGCTGGCGGTAATCAATGCACAAGCGCAAACTGCCATCTTTCTTCTTGACGAACAGGACAGGTGCACCCCACGGAGAAACACTAGGTCGAATAAGCTCTTTATCTAACAAATACTGCAACTGATCCTTCAGCTCTCTAAGCTCCGCCGGGGCCATCCGATAAGGCGGTATGGAAATAGGCCCCGAGTCGGGAATCAAGTCAATGCAGAACTCACGCTCAGGTGGTAACCCAGGCAGCTCATCAGGGAACTCTCACACAATCGGGACTTGGTCCAAAGGAACCTCTACAGCTCGAGTATCACAAACAGAAGCTAAGAATCCCTGACATCCCTTCCGCAAGAGCTGACCGGAGCCAAGAGACGAAATTAAGATGGGAAGGGTGACGCTGCGGTCTCCCCGAATAACAAGGACTGGCTCTCCCGGAAAGCTAAATCTGACTGCCTTCTCACGGCAGTCCACAGATGCATAACAAGTGGTTAGCCAGTCCATACCCAGAAGCACATCAAAGTTTAACATATCGAGGAGAATCAAATCAACCGATGAATCCCTCTCCCCGATACGAACGGAACACAAACGAAACACCAAACGAGCAACAAACGACTCGCCTACCGGAGTAATAACCACCAGCGGCTGATCTAACGGTGATGACTCACGGCCCAACATCGGTGCAAACTGTGTAGATACATACGAATGTGTGGAACCTGGGTCGAATAATACTCGCGCGTCGAAAGAACATACTGGCAAGGTACCTGTCACAACGGCATTGGATTCCTGCGCATCCTGCGGTGTCAAAGCGAATACTCTGGCCTGTCCCCCACCAATAGCTAGCTGACCTCTACCTCGGCCTCTGCCTCCTCGTCCTCTATGAACAGGACCGCCGCGTCCACGGCCGCTGAGGGCGTCAAAATGACGTGGAGCATCACCGGGGGTAGGAAGTAGAGCTCTCTGATGAGGTGGTGAAGGTGGTAAAGTCACGTGCGGAACTGTCGTCTCACCATACAGTCTCTGACACGATGGTGTGGACTCCCGCACCCAAAACATCCTGGCGACACCTGTTGTCCCTGTGGATAAGAACCAAATAGCTGACCCCGTCCAACTCCTCTGCCGCCACCATCTCTCGGAAAGAATCTGTCACGATGCCTCTGAGCTGGCACATCAGTACGAATCCTCTTCATCCCAGAAACGACCGAAGTCTCTGAAATGCGCGCCTCCATCCGTAAGTCCGTGTCCATAACAGCTGCATAAGTGTCGAAGTGCTGGGCGCCGATGGCAAGAAATAACTGGGTGTCGAGTCTCTGCATAAACCTCTTTACCCTCTTCTCTTCAGTATCAACCAAGTACGGAGCATATCTGGACAACTGCGTAAACTGGACATCATACTCGGACACTGTCATCCCTGGAGTCTTATGCAAAGCCTCAAAACTACGAGCTCTAGCATCACGAACGCTCTCGGGAAGGAAACGGGCTAGAAATACTGCTGTGAACTCATCCCAAGTCATAGGAGGTAGACCCGCAGCTCGAACTCTCTCGATCGACTCACACCACGTCTGCTCCAGGCCCTCTAGACGGAAACTCATAAGCTCCACCCATCTATCGTCGGAACATCTGAGCGAACGACAAATCCTAGCTAATTTGTCAAGGAATGTCTGCGGATCCTCCGCTGCGTCTGTGCCGGTAAAGACTGGGGGTCTCAGCCTCATGAAATCCTGTAGTGATACTGGAATAGCCACAATAGTAGTAGGAGCAACTATCTGGGAAGCAGGTACCATCGTAGTCTGTACTGTGGTAGGTACGTCCTCCGATCTCGGTGCACGACTGGCCTTTACTAAGGACCCCACCATCTGTCGTAACTCCTGCATATCTTCCATCATCTGTCGTAACTCCTCCATACCAGACTCGAGTCTATCCATGCGGCCTGGGAAGGCGGATCAGTCTGTCCCTGAGGCGTAGGTATGCCACCCTGCTTGGTCCTCGTCTCGGACGAGCTTGCTCGGATCTCATCTCGGGCAGCAGCCCTCTGCGCTCTCGTAGCCTTCGGCGGCATAATGTTTGGTATAGGAAATAGGATAATAAGAACAGTGCAATAGAATCATAGGATACACGGAATTGAAGAAGGAATTCCTATAGTATCAACAAGTCGAACTGCAATGTATGACTAATAGGCTGGGCATGAATGAATGATGTAATGAGGTACATGCATATGACTAGCAATCCTACATGTTCATCCTGAGGAAATTAAATGCATTAGCACAGGTTTAAGCATCATATATGGTGAAATGGTTCTAGATTTCAGGTTATACAAGTTATCTAGTGTTGTGGCATAGCAATTACCAAGGCGTGTGTGTCCGCATGAATAGTGCCCGTGCTGCATAAAAACCCTGGCAATGGTACAAGTGTCCTATGAAATGAGTCCGCACATGTATGTAAATATATAGGACCGTGAATGCAGCAAGATGTTCAAGTAGGGACTATACTCATAAATACTATTACCATTAGAAGTCTTTTAAATTATTCAAACTATCGGGCGTCTTGCGCCATCCAAACGATTTTCCCCCGTAAATGTTACATCTACTCACCCATGATCTCGTGCTAGCCGGGTCCAACCACCGCTTTTCCCTTCCGCGCTGCGTCCGACGTCTCCGTGATCGTCCCTAGAAACACACAAGCAATAAACATAAGGCTAAATCCTGCAAAAACGCAATATTAAAACCAAACGAGAAACTCGCGTCGCGAACTAAACGCGTGTGCATCCGATATGCCAAAACGTGTGTATACGCGTCTGAAACTACCCTGACACGCCGCGACACACAGGAATCACCAAACCCACTCACAAGACGTACGTGTCGCGCAAGTTAAAAAGTATTGAAACAAGGTATTTAGTTCCATGTTTTTATACAAACAGAATTAAGAAAAGTTGCACACACCAAACACCATAAATATGTAGCAGACTCCCCCAGAACAAACCCAGGCACCCAACTCCCCCCTCTAGCCGCAATTTGCGGCTAGAACGAATTTATTTGCGGCCAGGGTTGTGAATTAGGGTCTCGTGCTCCATGTGTGTGGTCTAGGTCTATTGAGCATGCCCCAGTTAACTCAGGTTTTTCCTGAAGCATACGGGTCAACAACAGATCTTACAAAGGCTAAAAATCTACATTAAAATGTTAAATTACACTAAATTGAAACCCTATGGTATTTTAGTGAAATATGGGGCAAAACTTAGTTTAAATGGCCATAAAAACACTTAGTCAAGCTACTCTAGCCATAAAATCAACACTTGGCCAAAACTCCACTTAAATCACCATAACTAGCACCAAATAACACTAAACACTAATTAAAGCTTAATAATCACATGTTTAGCAAAAGAAAGAAGTTAAGTTTAAAGATTATACCTCTAGGGGTCCTAGGTGCAAGAAGAAGGAGAAGAAGAGGAAGAAGGAGAAGGGGGTGAGCTCTTGCTGCAGCTGCTGCTGCTACTGTTGTTACTGTTGTTGCTGTTGCAAATGCTGCTGCTGCTGTGATGCTGATGCTGCTGTTGCTGATGCTTCTGATGTTGTTGCTGCTGATGCTGATGCTGGGTGTGTGTCTGTGTGAGTGAGAGGGAGAGAGAGATGTGAGAAAGTGAAATGAGAGTGAAGGAAATAATTGTTTGAAAAAGAAAGAAAATTAAAGAGAGTCAACCCCTCTCTCTCTCTCATCTTGACCTAGCATGGCTCATGCCATCATGCTCTCTCTCTCTCCCCAATCTAAGTCAACCCCTAACACGATGCTAATTATATTATAAAAAAAAAAGAAAACTAATACATCTAATTAATTCAAATTAACTTAATTAAATAGGTTAGTCCACCATGGTTATCTAAACATGGTTTAACCCCAAACTTAACCCTAGTTAACATGCACATGTGTGTGCAGTCCAAATTAAATTCTAATAAAATATTCATAAATCCAGATAAAATATTTGAAAACCGTTTTGGTAAACTTTTTACTAAAAACCCCACATTAAAACACAAATAACCACTAATCACACTCTACGGTGTTACAAATGATGAACAGCGGAGAGATAAGGGTGAAGTATGCCTGACTGCGCAAGGGCGGCCAGTTCTTTTTTGAGGATGGCTGACTGTTTGGAAGCTTCGATGGCAGCCTCCAAATCGGTATCATCGAGCATCCCGAATAAACCCTCATTTTTCCCATATTCGCTCAAGCCTTCGCTAAACGGAGCAAGGGGCGTCGAGCCTAGTATGGTGTCCAAAGAAAACACTTGTTTCTTTTTCTTCTGAGGACGAGCGCCGGTGGCTGACAACATGAGTTTGCGTTTAGTAGGCGCCTTTGGACGACGAGTCCCAATTTCTTTTCCTACGTCTGACTCGGGGGACGCGGCAACCACCTCTTTTTCGGGCGCGCTGGATGGAGGAAACCCGTGTGTAGGGCTTAGCACGTGTGGGGGCTCAACTGCAGTGACCTCTCTTAAGGGAGGATGAACAATGTTCCGTCGCTTCAGAGGAACATTTCGATCACTAGCCGGCACTGTGCCCTTGCGATCAAGCAGCAGTCGTTTTTCCTCCCTAATGACGGCACCCATCGAATGTTGGTACCACGCCACATACACATTCAGGACATGCGGAACAAAACTCAGTTCGCTGATGAAGAAGTTAGACCCTGTGTTCAGGCACATAAAATGATGTAGTGCGCTCAGAATACCCTCTTCAGTGGCAGCCGGTTTTGCCAAGAAAGCCTCGAGTGGGACGCCCTGATTGTAGCTTAACTGCTGGGCGAAGCGATGTGGGTTATACCCCATAAATAAAGCCGAGTCATTCATCTTGAATACGAGAAAGCCCGACCGAATAGAGTACAGATGAAGAATTTCCCGAGCTTTCAAGACGGAGACCCCATCTTTAAATATGTCCTGCAAGGGCATCACCGTCTTCCCCGATTCCTGGCCGACGGTCAAAATTTTATCAGTAAAGGACATGCCAGCTCCAACCGTGTGCGCCGAAGAAGCAAGCCTCTAGCTTCCTGTTGCGTTGGAGTCACAATAGAGGCGCCGACCAGTCGCATGATCTGAGGGAACCTGCACCTGTCATAAAAACCCGGCCTCTTGTGGATGCCAAAGATGCCTAGCATATGCAACTCAAGCCATGACGTGAAATAATGCATCGGGAAATTTACCGACTGCACCCCTGGCTCAGTGGTATCCGCTGCCAAGCTGAGGCCATGATACAAATGGGCTAACCCAGCAATCCCTACAGCCACTTGTATCCCAGCAACCATCCGATGCGCAGGATAGAAGACGGACGACCTCATACGGCGAGGGTGCATGGGAAGCGCAAACCAACTCATCCATAACCCAAGAAATCCTAAAAAGAACATTTCTTCGTCAATCCCAGGAGCCGCCAGCTCTGCAAAAGGGATGACCGGGGTATCGGGTAAAAAAAAGCTCTTCTGATCCGCCTCCGCCGCCGGCAGGTTGCCCAAACCTAAGCCGAAAGGGTCGTCAAGACTGGAGAATTTCTCGACTTCTTCCTTCAATACTTCCGGGCGAAGAAAATCAGTGATAAAATCCGTAAAATTAACTCCACGACCTTCGGATGCAAGAGAGAGGTTCTCATAGATATTCAACACCTTTATCAAACTCAGAAATTGATGTTGAATAGCGTTCTTGGGAGTAAGATCCATTACCACTGATTTGGTGGCGAAAATATACTCATCCGGGGGAAGCAATTCCTCATAATGTTCTCCCCTAACGGGTAAACCCGAGACCTCCGCAAATTCCTCCAAAGAAATGGAGACTTCTCGATCTGATAGTAGGAAGGTGTGTGTCGGAATGTTCCACTGCTCCAGAAATGCCCTGACCCACCATGTAGGAGGTGTGGAATATTGAAACAAAGAAGCGTAAAGGGCGGGATACAATCTGAGCTTCAGCAACTGTGATTTCTTCGCCGATAAAATATACCGAGCCCACTGCAAATACCCGGCTGGGTGACGGGGAGTTATTCCTACATTGTATGGCTGTCCCCAAGGGCGCGACTCGTCCTGACATATGTGCCGCCCTAAGATGTCCAAAGCCACCGGCGGCTGCACGGGTACTGCGGCAATGGAAGGCCGAAGGAGATCCTCCGAAGTCCAGTTGACCTCCTCCACAGTGTAATTTATCGGAGGTGCATCTGCATAAGCGATCGCCGAAATAGGCTCCGAGGGTGTCGCACAGGAAAAGCTCCATCGGCCCATGATAATTTGATCGTACCATTTACCCTATAGATGAAGACTCTTGTGCTCCGGGTCATGGTCTTTGATCAGCGCAAAAACCTCTCGGTCTACGGGCGCTTCAGGGAATCCGCCTTCTGAGCGAATGAACGGGAACGAGGTGTCGGAAGACATAGTACCTGCACAGAAAAGAATGAATTTTCATCCGCCAATGCTATAAATTAAATTCTATTACAAGGTACTATAAATCCGTACCGCACTGTAATGCAGTCAAAAGGGACCAAAGGGGACCCACAAAATCTAGATGACAGTTCATCATTAATAAAACAGCCTCATCATTGGATGAGGCTGTCATTAAATGAGGAAATCCTCAAGAGATTATCTTTAAATGAGAAATCCCTCAGGCAGAGGAGTAAAACTCCCATTGAGAGCAACGCTCTTCACGAGACAGACATCTGTCAGAGTCTAATGATGAAGGAATAAAATTCCTCAAGAAAATCCTTGCTTTGAGAAGATGATGGAATAATCCATCAAAAATAAAATTTCAATTTGATCTTCAAGATCCATGAACAAACTCTTAAGAGTTCTTCTATATGATCTGAAAGGAGCAAAGCTCCATTAATGGATTAAGAAATCATAAGCAAGATCCTTTTAGATTTGTAATTCCAAGAGAGCAAGGCTCTGTTAATAAAACCCTAAAGAGGATTTTCTTTAGATCAAAGATCTATGAAGAGCAAGGCTCTGTTAATGGGTGAAACCCTAAAAGATGTTTCAAAAAGATTTAATCTTTTACCTAATCAAACAGAGTTCTGTCCTTAAAATTCTTAGGAGGAAGAGCTGCGCTCTGAAGAAGAAAATAAATTTTCAAGAAGAATTGAAGATGAACAGAAGTCATCTCAAGGGTCAAGGGTCCTATTTATAGGCACTAAGCACCGTTTCAATTCCTCGGTTGATCCAAGAGTCGAGATGCTGCCAACGCTGCACCCACGTGTGGGCCCCGAGAGCGCAACGGTGGGAGGGCATTTGTTTCCCCAATTAGAGCAAAGCTCTGTTAAGAATTCAAAATTTGAATTAAAGCTGCGCTTTTATAAAAGCGCTGCGCTACAACTAGCGCACCCTGTGCAAAGCGCATAGGCGCTAGCGCTAGATGCGCCGCACTCCAAATAGCGCACCACGTGCAAAGCACGTTTGCGCTAGCGCTAAGAGCGCTGCACTCCAAGTAGCGCACCATGGGCAGAGCGCATAAGTGCTAGCGCTGGAACTAAATGTTCCTCACCGTTGGATCAAATATCCAACGGATATGATTAAATCATCAATTAATAAGAATGAAATTATGTTGAATCTTTCCAAACAGAAAAGATTGTGCCCTGAATTTGGAACACCGTTGGATCAATGATCCAATGGTGATTAAAAATCACTAAAATACAGAACAAATTCTGTAAAGGGGAAAGATTTCTAGATCTTGTTAAAACAAGAAGATTATCTTCTGTAAACCAGAAGCCCTTAGATCAAAGATCCGACGCTGGGGAAATTCCCAAATAAATTAGAGAATAAATCTCTTTGACTGATTCAACAAATCAGTCTCCCTATATAAAGGACCCAAGACTTCAAGTCTTGTACAGAGTATCCCCCCCCCCATAAATTTTGAGAAAATCTCAAAAAGAAGAGCCAAGCTTTCGATAGAAGAACTTCTTTTCTTCAAGATAAAATATACAGAGAGATGAAATCATCTCGTAATTAAAAGAAGTATTTACTTCTTTCAGAGATCATAGATCTATAAGACAAATTATCTTTCACAAAAGAGATTATGAACATCTCATTATAAAGGGGGGAGAATTATTCAATTCTCTTAGGATCACTGATCCATAAAGGCAAAGCCTTTCATCAAAAAGAGATTGAAATATCTCCTATAAACTAAGAACTTTGTTCTTAAAATCTTGAGACAAATTCTCTTATCAAAGAAAAGATAATTTTCAGAGCGCAAAGTTAACCTAAGAAGAGCCTTAGCGCTCCTAATTTAAAAATGCCTTGGTGCTCTTCATCTAGCGCAAAGGGGGCACTTGAGTAAGCCGCAGGCGCCCGGCCATCCCCACTTTTGGCGTCTCAGATCGAAACTGCAGTGTCATAGCACTTCAAACACAGCGCACTGCGCTCATTGGCTAGCGCTCAGCGCTAAGCGCGCCACTTGCTCCTCACGTGTGTGCTGCATTACTAAAGCGCTTTGCGCTCATTATATGGCACCAGCGCTAAGCGCCTCAACGCTTCAATTATAGCGCATCAGCGCTCTACATCTAGTACAAAGCGCTAAGCGCATCGGCGCTCTTCATTTAGCGCCAAGCGCTATGCGCATTAGCGCTTCACATCTGGCGCAAAGCGCTAAGCGCATTAGCACTTTGACCATAGCGCACTGCGCTCTTTGACTGGCGCAAAGCGCCAACCGCACCACGTGCTCTTCACGTGTGCGCTGATAGAACATAAATTGTTCTTTAATAAGCCCCAGAGCTATGATGAATGCTCAGTATTCAATAAAAGACAGAAATACTGTCGGAACTCTAAATCCATGCTCAGCA
This sequence comes from Agapanthus africanus, assembly GCA_030015575.1. Lineage (NCBI taxonomy): Eukaryota > Viridiplantae > Streptophyta > Magnoliopsida > Asparagales > Amaryllidaceae > Agapanthus > Agapanthus africanus. Next base: position 111,897,703 of record JASDDO010000012.1, on the reverse strand, counting down.
GGGGGCAAGCCCAAACAAATGCTTAACAGCCCAAAATAAATGTTAAACATTTTAACTTGATTGGATTTAGCCCAAGACTGGCCATAAGTCCTCAATTCAGATTTAACTGAGCCCATGTGCTCATAATCTAATTAATCTAAGTCCTAAATTGGACTACAGATTTCCCAACCAAAATTGGTTCAAGGGTACATCTCTTCACTCCTTTGATATTTGTCGTTGTAATCCTTCAACGTCTTCAGAGAGGTGACGGGTCCCGACAACCAAACATTTCATGGACTGTGAGGTCTTTAAACTCACGGACTATGATGTCGTTAACCTTGACTGTGAGGTCTTTAAACTCACGGACTATGATGTCCTTAACCTTGACTATGCGGTCTTTAAACTCACGGACTATGATGTCCTTAACCTCGGACCGAGATGTCCTTAAACTAACATTGGACCACCATGTCCTTAAACTGGTCATCGACCGCAATGTCCCTAAACTAAACAATTGAGTCCAAATGCTCTCTTGTTGGATCTAAATGATCCCGTTAAGTTGATCTTAGTCTAAAATTAGACTAACGTATCATTAACAAACGTTTATGTTGATCTTAGTCTCAAATGAGACTAACGTATCCTTAAACCCAAACCAAAACCCAAATCTAAGAAAATACGGATTTGGACTAATCCACGTCCTACGGGCGACAACATAAATTAGTCTCCGTATACAATCCACGGGCAACCAAAAACAAAACAAACACACACGACACGAAGTGACCATCTAGAGAAGGAGAAAGTGGTTACCGCGATGCGGTAACGTAATTAACTGCAGGGGCTTGCGCTTGCAGGGAAGAGCGTCCCCACAATCAAAAACCCCTCAAATGAGGTGGAATCTGACGAAGTCTGCTACATCGGCCGCATCCGTTTAAACTTTCGATGCATGGTGTCATAAATCAACTTGGCATTTTCGGAGAGGTGGACGCATAGCACCAATTAGCATCTGCCCTCGGAATTCAGGCCCCGACGTCCCAACGTCCCGGTCGCGTCTTTCGGCGGAGAACAATCACAATATGCACAAACAACACCTAGAGCTAGGGTCTTCCAAGTCCAACTAGACCGCTCATAGACTTCCAAGCGACAAGTTGCAAGATAACCCTCGAATCGCCTCTTCACTGCCAAATGTGGCCAGGTAAGCACAAGTGAGGTAAGGAGGGTTCCGCTCACGAATCACCGTGAGACGGTCCTTTTAGAATTACCTCCTCACTTGTCTAACCTAAGCACCAGAAAGTCAAGTTTAGATAAACGACCGATTCCTCGCAACCTTCACTTGTCCTAATTGAGCGCGACAAGTCCTTTAAAGGTTTGCTCTAGATATTTTTTATTAACTCAAGGTGATGCGTATGCGTTTTGTGATTTGTGGGGTCTTAGGAAGAGAGATGAAATCCCCATCCAATCATAATTGGTGTTATAGCCCCTTAAAGTCCGTATTATTATATGCAAAGCGCGTAAACAAACAAAAATCTAAAACAACAAAAAAAAATTATTTTGGCGGCGGCGCAATTCTGTGCAAAGACACCTGCAGAAAATACAGTTCAGTGAGCTCAAAGAGGGGACTAGAGCAAAGAGAAGGGGAGTGAAAAAAATTGGGGACAGAATCCACAATAGGACCTCGGAACCGCCGCGAAACGCCCTCTTTGACCGCGGTTCCGCGGTCAAATTGTTGAGTTGGCGCTTGAAACTTTGGTCAATGCATTTCCCTTTCTCTGTACACCCTAATAAAAACCTCTGTTTATTGATTCACTTACTGTAATTACTCCAGATCGCCTGCACACTTGCACAAAAAATATATAAAAAAAATAAAAAGATTTTTTTATTGTTATATTTATAATTTTATATATACAAAAAGAATATTAACCCGAATAACAAGAAAGAAAATACGTTACCGTCCCCCCGGCAACAGCGCCATTTGATTTTCAGAGATTTTGCGTGCTTAGTTTTAATTACCGCAATCAAGACGGTTTCTCTTGGTAGCTAGCCGGTTGAGTACGAGTCGGTCCACGGAGAGATGAGAATCTTTTTCTTAGTGCTTTAACGAGTTAAGTCCAATTTGTCCAGGTTTGTTTAGTTTTACTATGTGCTAAAATATGTATAAAGAGAGCTTGTTAGGGTTAGGATTAGGTTAGTTTGAGTTAGGAGTCGCTCACTTCTTTTGTTGCCACTCTTAATATCGGTGTTACGGTAATCGGCAACAACGGGGATTAACACGACTAGGAAGCAAACTTGCGAGTATAAGCTAGGCTTTCCAACACTTAGTTCCTTCCTTTTGGTTCTTGTCCGTCCGTTCTTGTCTCTTAGCCTTAACCTCCGGTTAATTCAATCACAACCGGTCTTACTAGGGTATCACCGCTATCATGTAAGATAAGGTGCCGTAGGGAGCGGATTCTGGTTCAATTAACGGGAGCCCGAATCAAGATATTGGGCAAAGAAAAGAGTGAAAGATATTTCCTTCTCTTAAACTTTGCTCATCCTACCCTAACAAGTGAGAAACTACTCACCCATTAAAAAGAAAAAGAAAAGAAAACAAAGAAAGAAGATAGAAAGAGATGAGTTTATAAAATCACAACTAGCTATTTGAGACCTCACTTTGGCAAGGATCATACTTAAGCATCATTGTTGTAATGATAAAGGAAAAGAGAAAAAAAGAAAGCAAACAAACAAATAACAACAACTACTTTAACAAATGAAAATTACAAGCAAATATAACAACACAATTACAAGACATGCATGTTAATAAAAAGAACTCTTCTTTTATTCATCATCACTCATGAAGCTCACTACAATATTAATGGAGAAAGATGAAGAGAAAGAAGCAAATACAAACTCTTATCCTAAAATCTAATACAAGAAAAAGCATCCTTTACTTGGCTTAGAACTGGGCAATTTATAGGCAGATACATGAAACCCTAAGGATACAATCTGAGATAAAATGAAGTTACAAAAATACCCTCAAAACTCGAGCTAACACTGAGTTGACTCGGCCGCGGATCCGCGGCCTAAGTGCCACATTGGCCGCGGATCCGCGGCCCTTTGGTTGACTTAGAGGGTCGTATTTTCTGGGGTTCTTCATGCCGCTGTTCTCTTCTGTTTGGTACACTTGGTTTCTCAGAATCTCTTCAATTTTCTTCCAGATTTTCAGCAGTCCAAAAAGGTGAAATGATGTGGACTTTTGCCTTGAGCCCCGCGTTGAAGTCTTGGATCTTGTGCTGCCTCTTGTGCTTTGTGCATGAAATGACCAATGATTTGCCATTTTGTCCCTTGAACTGGTATGCGGCATCATACGGATAGTAAGCGGAGACCCGTATTTATCTGTTGTTGGCCATAGTCCTGAATTTGTTGCGACTTTTCACGAATTTTATTGTTTAGAGCTGAGAACCTGTAACCTGCAATTATTTAGCAAACACGGATCAAGAGTACCTACCTATAAACAATCGAGCAAATGAATGGGTGGTATTAAATGCAATATTCTGGTATGAACAGGATAATTGCAGAGAAAACAAACAATCTAGGAGAAGTGGAGTAGGCCAAGAGGTGCCAGTGGGATAATCTCAAAGCAGTACCTACGGGGGGGGCCCGGCGGTACCGGTCTTCCTTGCACCCATTGCCGGCCCAAATCCGGCGATGGAGGGTGGGATTTGTGCCACGTGTTGGTGTCGCTTGATTTTCTTCAGTGCACATGTTTGATTATTCTATAACTTATCATCGTACGTGTAGTGCACGTGCAAACCCTTGGGCTTCTAAAAGATTAAAAGAAAATTTAATAGAAAGATAATGTGGCTCGGGGTATTCGATCACAGGGCTACGTCACAGCAGTGTAAGGCTTTACCAATGACCTACAAGTGTTTTCTTGTTGTTCAAAAGCAAATCAAATACTTATAGTGTACACAGGATTGCAAATACTCCATTTGTACATTAACTTTTAAACAATTTTCTGTACATTGAAATTGGAATTGTTACAACAAATCATTTCCCAATGTCAGTTCTGAGTGATCAAGGATGCGAGTCTAATTTCGAACATACTTGTGAAGTTGAGATACATGAAACACTTCATGTACACCCACCAAAGACGGTGGTAATGCCAATCGATACGCCACATCTTCAATACGCTCAACTATATCGAAAGGTCCTACAAATCGAGAACTAAGCTTGCCTCGACTCCCAAAATGAATCACTCTTCTTTTCGGTGATATCTGTTAGGAATATGTATGCCCTAGAGGCCATTATTGTATATTACAGTAGATGCTTGGACACACACACACACACACACACACACACACATATATATATATAGAGAGAGAGAGATAGATAGATAAAGAGAGAAAGAGAGGAATTTCTTGCTCGATATGATAGTATGCTATCTGGTTGCTCTATATTTTAACATGTACACTTGTTTTAGTTTACTATCTCATTGATACATGTTGATAAAGCTCTTAGGATGTTGGCTTGACTACCAGGACTTTGATGTAGATCATACTGGTGGGGCTTGAGTAGTCCATAAGCGCATCCTTAACAATTCTTAGTTGAGGGAGTATCGAGACAGGGCATCGATAATCCTGAGTAGACTAGTGTGTACGTTTCTTGACCCTGTATGGGGCGATGGTTGATCCCACAACTATTGGTGTTTGACATTAAAGATTGTATACATGTGCTCATTGGAGAATGAGTACACCGAACAGGACTCGCCGAGAACTCCTCGATGGTACCATACCTATCGTAAGATAGCATTTCTCTGATGACACTTGTACAGATTAGTCTGTAGACCTAAGATCGTCATAGTGTCTTTTGTGGTTCCCACCGTGCTTTGATTTTCAACATACCACGACTCTACTGAGACGTGCAAACAGGTGGTTGTTAGGTACAATCCCGAGTCACATGGAGGCAGTGAGCGATAGGAGGGGTTTCGTCTCTCCCGGTATTGGGAGCTGTTGTTGACACAGCCCGGTATTGGAACGTGACTAGCACTTGAATCACGTAAAGTCTATAGGTCCCCACTGTAACCCAAGTAAGCCGAAAGCCCAGAAATCTAAACCTTTTTAGGAAAATAGTGGAGGTGATGCTTTGAAATAAAGGTAAAATGAAATCAAGTTCTTTCTTTAAATGCATAAGTAATGTTATATGAAAATACAAGTGGGTTGTATACTATAGTTGAAAATATTTTCGTCATTTGAAATTTTGGCAGCACCACCTTTGTAAATTTCAATCCAAAATCAAAACATTACAACAATAATATAGGCATCCCCAAGCGGGAGCTAGCTCTTCGCCAATTGGCGGAAACAACCATACGAATACAAATATACGACGCCCAAAGTGAAGATCAACAAAGAAAAGAAAGTAAAGAAACCAAAACATCATCAAGAAAACCAGAAATAAAGAATAAATACATATCCGTGACTATAGGTCCGAAAGAATATACAATCTGTGGTTTCTAAGTCTACCAAATATACATAGTCTGGTTGATGGAGCTTTTAACTAGATACAAGTGAATAATAATGTATACAAATGGTGGTCACGATTCAAAGTATACCCCACCTACCAATGAAAATCACCAAGAAGAAAGCTGTGTGCCAGCAAGCCGCTACTGAATCCGTGCGGTCGATCCTGCAAGAAAACTGTGGCACAACGGGGTTGAGTTGTCAACTCGTGAGTAGAAGACATCACCGGGTAGAAATTGAATGTATGACGATCTCCTAGGTCATACACTCTCGAGTGGAAACAAGGGTGATAGTGTAAAAATAAGTATAAAAATACTAATATAATCATGCCCGTATCATAATGTGGTACCATGTCATCTGTATCATATATATGTGTATAGGTGTATCATTCAACGTGTGTCCATCAACGACAAACCAAATCATCATAAAAAACCTGAGTGACCACCATCGACACTCGAAAACATCATAAAACCCGTGTCCAGTATCGACATGTAAATCCTCATATCTCGGGAGCCGTCTCATTGGATCGACCCTCAAATCCATCTGATCACACGACTCCGGTCGGTATCCTCCAGATATTCGCTGAGCCAAAACCATCATCGGTTGATAGTGCTCCCCTGCCGGGCACAACGTATCTCTATACGATCTTCTTGCCCCGAGGGACCGTACCGGGTCCACCTTGTACCCGCAGACGGTGCCTGCTCTCTCCTCGAATCGGGTATACACATAACTCAGAACCGAGAAAACTCATGGTGGAGGCCACACATCATATCAAGAGAAACCGCGTTTTTAAAACAATCATAAGTTTTCAAATGTATCTGCGGTTTCTCAAATCCAGAAATCTTTTGAAAACCGAAATCATATAAGCATGAACCAATAATGAAACAATGAGATATAACCGAAATCATATAAGCACAGAACAAATTTGTAATGCATAACCAGTGTGTATATATGAGCGTGGCATCTAACTAGGTATGAAAATGCGATAACTGAACTAGTAAGTGTGATATGGATACTAAACAATAACTAAAAAGCTACAGGTTATTAAGTTATATGGTGAAGTAATGATTTCTAATGTGTACGTAGCATGTCAATTACCGATGATGAGTGTGTGAGCCGGCGAGTGTTAACGATATGTATGTGTAAGTGCACGGCGGCGCCCCGACCGTCAATCCGACGGCCAAATGCGGAAACGGTGATAAACTTTAATTTTTGCGAACTTAGCAAACCGGCACCACCGCGCACTAAACCCCGGATCGGGCCATTAAACTAGATCTAGCAAAGTAACAAGATAGGGAAGAGATATACCGAGTGATCCGAGTCCTCCGGTCTTCTCGTCGTCGTCCCGATCTCCTGCGGAAACTCCGGTCGTTGCCTCCTTGCCGGAAGGGCACCACATCGCCTGTATCTTTTACGGGCTCCCACCTCAATACCGAGGCAACTCGGGCGCGAAGTTGGCTAGCCGACGCGTCCAAGGTTTGCTGTAGACTAGTGTGGAAACTTGTCTCTTTGGGGTTTAAGAGGTTGCCATGTTGGAGGAATTTTGCACAAGAATTTTCATGGATGGATGCTAAGGAAAAGAGCATGCAATCTCAAAATTGAGCTCGGCCAATAAACTGAAAATGAGCTCCCTGGAAGAAGTTCTAAGTGGGTAGAATGCACTAATTAATAATCATTCTTGTGCTCACACAAAAACAAGTGGAAAGAATGCATAAATTAATAATATGCATAAGGAAAAGTCCACCAAAAAATAACCCCTCCCATACTCCAAACAGTGGCCGGCCACATCAAAGGACAAGTGGGGAAAAAGAATTCTTTTAATGAAGAGGTCACAATCACAATAAATCCCTTCCACAAAATGTTATTTGCATACAGCAAATAACACCCTCCAACGAAAAGTCCGGCCGGGAAAGAACAAAGAAAAACCGGCCGGAACGGAATGCAAACTGGCAACCCCAGAAAACTGGTCCCATAATAAATTACAGGAAAACCCCGATACTGTGCATACACACCCGCATTTGTATTCCGACCGAAATACAAATGCAAAGAGATAAAATCTACACTGTACTATACTAGGATCCGGCTTAAACTAAAGCCGGCTAGTAATATCCGTCCGATCCTGATCCGTGCAATACCGCGTGTATCTGATCGAACGCTGCCATATAACTATACGGCCACTAGTACAAACCGTCCGATCCTGATCCGTGCAATACCGCGCGCATCTGATCGGACCCTGCCATATCTCCATACGGCCTCTACAGCGTTTCGCCCGAAAGCTTGAGTAACTGAAAGTGTGGTGGACTCTAAAGACTCGTCAATACTATGGCTGTGGATTTAACCACTAGCACGTCAGAGGTATAAGCCAATACGTAACGGGCCATCAGCAATTGACTAAAAGGGACGTCGATGAGCGAACTCATCCTGACACCCTACTGAGCCTGTCAGTGACAATATCCGTACAGTCCGGTCCGTTCGTCTATGAGCATCGCATGTCGGGCCTAGGGGGTTGGTAAAAGTCAGACCCCCAAAAGCGGTACAAGTCGTGTCGGAGTGTAGCCCAGAACACCCTGAGATACTACTGGAATACCGACCAGTAAATCTCCTGCCTTGGCCAAGGACTTCGTGTAATGGCTCTCCTAGACACATCGCGACCTCACCCCCAATACCGGGAGAGACGAACCCCCGAAGATCCGCTCACTGCCTCCATGTGGCTCGGGACTGTACCCAACTAAAACCTGTTTGCACGACTCCTTTGAGCCGTGGTAGGGTAGTAATCAAAGCACAGTGGGAACTCACACGAGACAAATGACGATCCCCAGGTCGATGAACTAACCTGTACACATGTCACCTGGGAACTGCTATCTGACGTCAGGTATAAGACCAACTAGCATATTCCCGGCGAGTCCTGTCCGGTGTACTCATAACCCAATGAGCACCTGTATACATCTTAGTTGAACCAACTGACACCAGTGGCTTGTGAGACCGGCCACCGCCCCTCGTCGGGGTCTCGACTGTATACACTAGTCTACTCTGGAGAATCGATGCCCTGTCTCGAGACTCCTACGACTAGGGACCTTTTAAGGATGTGGTTATAGACTCCAGCTCTCACTTATATGATCGCCCTCATACTGCTGGCAGTCAAGCAAGAATCATAGGGGCTCTATCAACGTGCAATAGTGACATGTCAGGTCGCCTAAAGCAGTACACGATGATAAAGGTAAACCAGATAGCATACTATCATCTCGAGTAAGACTGTCCTACCGGGATAGGTCCTCCCTCAATCATTGCAATCACGTGCCTGTGATCCAACAATTGACTCTGAGGGCACTATCTCCAACAATCTCCCACTTGCACTCAAGGCTAATTATTGCGATGTCGCATACTCACAGCCCGTGTGATACCGAACACCCAACTCCTCTACTAGTCAGTCTCACAAATCCCGTTCGTGAAACTATTGCGGTCGAGGAATAGCCTCAGTGAGTGGATCTGCCTAGATGTTTCTTTCTATGTCTCTCTATATCTCAAGTTCACGGAGAAAGCCATCTCCCGAAATGAGCAATACCTGCCTTAGAGTGTCTGGATGTCTGATGGGACCTAGCTCATAAGTGAACTCCAAATCCAAACTTCTTAGACTGTATCGTCAACTGAATCTAATCAGTATCCTGCGCCATGCCTCCCTCAGTATTTCCTTGGACCACCTGTCCAAAATACTGCCCCTCGTCAGAAGGAAAAACTATAACTCTGACAACCTCCTTGTCGTCCATGTCACCTTGGAAGCCTGGAATGATAATTCTCTCCCGAAAGAGGCTTTCGTTATCATATCCCTAGAACAGCCACTTATGTTCTAAAACTGCTTCCGACTGTTTTTCCAGGATTGGATCAATATCAACTTATTGCATCTAGTGCAAGAACAACATCTGGTGTGGTACTTGACATCTCATGATTGACTCAATTGCCTAAGAAAGTGATCTGCCAATCATGCACATCCCTCTCCCCTTTAGTCTGTAAGACACCTTTAGAGAGGGTGACTCCATTACCTGCAGGTATACTACCGTGCCAGGAGTCGTCCATTCTAAATACTCTTAGAATGCTGTCAAAGTACCCTGATTGGGAAACCACCCAAATCTAGATCTAAAACCATAGATCTAGTAACCAGTATGTCTGATATAATGTCCAAGTCCCTTATGGAGAAACCACTGTGTGACGACCAAAGTATAACCGATCGTAGTATAGGAATGTCACTTCCTACTTTGTGTATGTCATCCAAAATCCGGATATCACACCCTACTACCTTCTCAACAGATCCATCCCCTATTCTGATGAAGTCAAACCTATGACTGTCACGTCAGAAATAGATGATCTATCTCCGCTACATCTGCTTTAGTCTATAAATAGACATAAGCCTGATGTCCACCAATGCTTCCGATGCTCCCACTGACTACGACAACCCTCTGGCAGAGTCATATAGACGTGCACTTCTAAAGCTAGTTTAGAACGACGCTATACTCATCCTCCCACCGGGTCTCGCAGCCTGGAACAACAGCAATGGCAAGTGTGGGTAAACAAGAACTTCCCTGTCACCGTCCTTGAGGCTACCGGAGTACCTCTCGGGTGCCTGAAGTTACCCACCTTATCTGCGGAGTGGCCAATGGAATGTCAAATCAGATTGAATCTTTAGGTTCCTTATCAAATCTTCAGTAATCGTTTGCGGTTCTGGAATCACTTCCAGTTCTACCATACTCCCACTACTGTTTTTGAAAAATCCATTTTTAATAAAACTGTGGCGAGTCTAGAACAATATTTCTATTGATCTGCCAGATGGTAGAAAATCAACCCTCGTCATATCCTGGGTCAACCCACAAACAGCCATTACAGAAACGTGCCTTGAGTTGTCCAGTGTCTGGTTTTAATCATAAGCCGGACAACTCCCCGTACCTTAACAACGTTAAGATATGAACTGTTCTGCATCCAATATAGAACCAGAGGCACTGATTTAATTTAACCAGATTCAAATCATGCAGCTGTCTCCAGTGCATGTCAACTAAATGGAGAGAGGCCGATCAGCGTTACTCAACTTAGGAATGCTTCCAATTATGAGTAACCTGAAAGAGAAGCAATTTCTCTTTATCATTACTATCAACTGAATACCATACACAAGTGTCTACATCTTCGATCACTTTGAAGAATCCCGATACTTGCTACACCTGGTTCTCTACTCTATTCAAATACCTATAACTCCTCAAAACTTAGACCCTGTGTTTCTACGAAACACATGTCTAAGAACTAGAAAAGTCAAAAGTAAACAGAATATAGTATGAGGACCAACCCCTCTGTCCTAATGGACACTGGACAACATACAATACTCTGTATAAGTCCGCTGAGTCTAACAACTCTTTCACTGTGTGTCGTAGGTTGAAAACTGTACTTATGGTTAAGAAGAATTACACCGCTGTTCAATGCTCCTTACCTAACCATCCACTGATATAGGTAAATGTCATCGACATAATATCAAAAGGTATATCTCACTCTATGAAAATAGACGTACAGATATATCAATTTGAAATTGGTGCACAACAGCGGATATTCAAAACCAAATATTTGCCGACCGGCAAACAGCCCAGGTGATCTCCTCAAATATCACCGATTACAACGAATCCCGATATAATGAGGAGGATCACCCTATTCCCAATAACTTACTCCCACTCATCATCTGTAAAACCATACAGATGTGAGAATCATACCTGGTAAATACATACCCTGGAGCAAGTGTCTAATCGGGAAATCAGTTTTCTTTTAACAGTAGACAGTTGAACTGAAACATTGAAATGTTTCGATTGGGTATCCTGGTATTCCTAGTAATGCCTCTACCATTATCCAGATTCACAACTATAACCGTATAATTCTTTGCCACCTCTCCAAATCCCTTTATATGTCTTTAGTCATTACCTTCTGCACACCCCTTTAGGCCAATTGGTTTTCTTCCTTCCCTACCGTTCGGCACCAGCCTATGGTTTGGAAGAAGACTATCCAATAAGCATAATGGGTGTACTGTCCTAATCCTAGGAGCACTCGCAATGCGAGAGAAGGTGAAGATAAAAGATAACCGAATAAACCTTATTCCTATTTCTCCTGGACCAGAATCCATCCCCGAACTGGAACAAGTTCCTTTCGAGTTCGTATATAACCATACGATGGAGTATCCAGTAAACTGTGGATCTTCGTAGTGATACGGAGTGTCCTGGAGAAATACAAAGGTGATTTAGGATTGGCGAAGAAATACTTGGTTTGGTCGTGAATAGCAGTCGCATTTTACTTTGCCCTCTTACTAATCCCTTGCTTTGTCTTAATCTTAATACCTTCTGTACACCGTTTAGGCTAATTGGCTTTCTTCATTCCCTACCGGTCGGCACCAGCCTATGGTTTGGAAGAAGACTATCCAATTTGCGTAATAGGTGTACTACTCCTAAACCAAGGAGTACTCGCAACCTGAGAGAGGGTGAAAAGAAAAGACAACTGAATAATCCTATCCGTTTTCTCCAGAACCAAAAACCATCCTCGAATTCCTTCGAGTTCGTATCTAACCATACGATGGTTTTGTCCAATGGAAGTGGACGTTCGTAGTAATACGGGGTGTCCTGGAGAAAAGGGTAAAAGTAGGAGTGGCAATGAGGTTTGCAATTCTGACAATCCAAAAGCCAGTGTTAAGAAGGTTCGGTCAACTTGGTCACTGAGTCATAGTCTAGGGTCGGGTCAATGGTTGCTGCAAAAGAGAGAGAGAAAAGAAACACTCAGCGTGCACTCTAACCTAGATCAGAATGGTTACCAATTTATCTAATCTGGAAACCTCCCACTGTACCTCAAATTCTCCTCCAAACCTGAAAGAAGAATTAGTCGGGGTCACCCGAGGAGTAAACCAACTCATCAGTGGGAATCGGGATCCAACTATCATCGCATGATAACATGACGGAATCCGCTCACGGTATTACACTCCAGAAGGTATGCGCATAGCTGGCAAGTTTCAGTTCTTTTGAAACTCCCGATGTGATTTTTACCCCATGCTCTTATGATCTTGACTTTGGCCAACATATCATAAGTCACATGTCAAGTTCAACCCGTCATTCTCCAGGTTAATTTGAATCCACCCGTACCTACCCTTGACTTTGGCCAAAATGGCAGTACGACTGTCCCAAACCAACGCATCTATCTATGCTGCATATAAATACCCAAATAGCTACCAATCACTGTGCCTTGACTTTGGCCAACATACACAGCATGAATACTATTGACTACCCATATGAAACGACAGAGGGCTACGAATGGTTTCTGGAGAAAACCTTTAACGTAATGAACTTGATATCGTTGAAGGAACGGATAGCTTTTTAGAAAATATAGTAACGAAAACCTTCGCTAAAGAGGTCACTCCCGGTGAAGGGATCTCGGCTCTTTCCCCGTAGAATGGGGTGCAGGATATTCCAAATGAATACCACGATGCAAAGCAAAAGTAATCGGCTATAGTGAAGTTAATGCCCTGACGCAAACTTTTTGTCCAAGGGGTCACTCCCTGTGAAGGGATCTCGGCCCTTGCCTCGTCGACTGAGGAGCAGGATATTCCAACTGAATACCACGATGCAAAACAAAAGAGAACGTCTTTGCAATAACAGCTTTTTGAAAAAGTGTTCCAACAACATCAGAATAGGTTTGTTTATCTTGCACTGATCCGAATCAATGCAGTCCCATCAATTGATCACACCATAAAGAACGAAAATATACTGATGTACGTATATGCCATCCGCATTCGCCACTGGGTCCCGTCATCACCAGTTAGGTTACTTAACTAACGACAGAGCGGGGACTGGACTAGCGCGGATGCAAAACATATACAACATCTACTAATATATATACCAATATATTATATTTCGCTCAAGGCTTGAAAAGAAATGCAACATCACAGAAATGTACAGCATCACAGAACAATACAGATATCTGGGATCCCCGGGTTTCACAGAGCCACTACTGAAACCCGACGTTCCCCTGGTCGTGTGGATAGCCTGTGCAATGAAATCCTAGACCCCTACGGGCGCGGCAAGTTACCCGCCAAAACCTGAAGCGAGGCAGCCCCCTTCAGCGCCGTGAATGGACCACCCAGCACTTCACGGAATCCGGTAACTTGGGCACCCCTCCTGGGTCAACCTGTACCCCCTACGAGTGCGGCGAATAGCCCGCCAATCCTAGAGTGAAGCCCCCTCCGTCTCAATGCCATGAGATGCGGGCTTGTTGCCCTCTAGAACCCGGCTATCCGTGCACCCCTCCGCGGGGTAATCCTAGTACAGAAAGTAAAATATACATACAACGGGTACATCGACCGCAGCCAGGTCGTGCCCCAAAAGAATAATACAAACTGGCAGTGACGGCAGTCCACATGTCGGACGCTCGACCCGCAATAACAAATGTACATAATACAACCAAAACTGTACTAGCATTGCATCCAGGCTATCCCCCACGACCGATCCGCAACATCACAGCAAAAACACAAAACATCAACGTGAAAGTCACGTTCGCAAATCCGTCTAACCGGGCTATAGCAGTTAGACCGGATTTACCGATCGAGTGACATTCACGGTAGCAAATATAATGTAAATACTGTGAAAAATGTGTTTAAAATATCCGATCAATCAAAAATTAACAAGTGGGCCCCCAAACAATACTGTAGCAGATCAAGAAATTCTGGGCCCAATATTAATATTCCAAAACCCCAATTTTAACCCCTAAAGCCTACTGGAAAAATTGTACACACCGATCCATCAATACTGCGGCGGAACCGCGGCAACAAGTAGGGTTTTGCCGCGGTTCCGCGCTCCCCTGAAGAGATCAGTGTCTCGAATTTCTACAGTAGTCTTAGGTCTTCCAGCACAGTACTTTTATACAACCTGAAAAATTTTTGGAGACCAAAAAATTTCAAACAGAAAACTGTCGCTAGCAAAAATGTAGTTTTTGGAATTTTGGTCGATCGGAAATGCAAAACACATTAAACCAAGCTAGACTAAGTTAATGGCGAGGCTCTGATACCAGTGTAAGTGCACGGCGGCGCCCCGGCCGTCAATCCGACGGCCAAATGCGGAAACGGTGATAAACTTTAATTTTTGCGAACTTAGCAAACCGGCACCACCGCGCACTAAACCCCGGATCGGGCCATTAAACTAGATCTAGCAAAGTAACAAGATAGGGAAGAGATATACCGAGTGATCCGAGTCCTCCGGTCTTCTCGTCGTCGTCCCGATCTCCTGCGGAAACTCCGGTCGTTGCCTCCTTGCCGGAAGGGCACCACATCGCCTGTATCTTTTACGGGCTCCCACCTTAATACCGAGGCAACTCGGGCGCGAAGTTGGCTAGCCGACGCGTCCAAGGTTTGCTGTAGACTAGTGTGGAAACTTGTCTCTTTGGGGTTTAAGAGGTTGCCATGTTGGAGGAATTTTGCACAAGAATTTTCATGGATGGATGCTAAGGAAAAGAGCATGCAATCTCTAAATTGAGCTCGGCCAGCAAACTGAAAATGAGCTCCCTGGAAGAAGTTCTAAGTGGGTAGAATGCACTAATTAATAATCATTCTTGTGCTCACACAAAAACAAGTGGAAAGAATGCATAAATTAATAATATGCATAAGGAAAAGTCCACCAAAAAATAACCCCTCCCATACTCCAAACAGTGGCCGGCCACATCAAAGGACAAGTGGGGAAAAAGAATTCTTTTAATGAAGAGGTCACAATCACAATAAACCCCTTCCATAAAATGTTATTTGCATACAGCAAATAACACCCTCCAACGAAAAGTCCGGCCGGGAAAGAACAAAGAAAAACCGGCCGGAACGGAATGCAAACGGGCAACCCCAGAAAACTGGTCCCATAATAAATTACAGGAAAACCCCGATACTGTGCATACACACCCGCATTTGTATTCCGACCGAAATACAAATGCAAAGAGACAAAATCTACACTGTACTATACTAGGATCCGGCTTAAACTAAAGCCGGCTAGTAATATCCGTCCGATCCTGATCCGTGCAATACCGCGTGTATCTGATCGAACGCTGCCATATAACTATACGGCCACTAGTACAAACCGTCCGATCCTGATCCGTGCAATACCGCGCGCATCTGATCGGACCCTGCCATATCTCCATACGGCCTCTACAACGTTTCGCCCGAAAGCTTGAGTAACTGAAAGTGTGGTGGACTCTAAAGACTCGTCAATACTATGGCTGTGGATTTAACCACTAGCACGTCAGAGGTATAAGCCAATACGTAACGGGCCATCAGCAATTGACTAAAAGGGACGTCGATGAGCGAACTCATCCTGACACCCTACTGAGCCTGTCAGTGACAATATCCATACAGTCCGGTCCGTTCGTCTATGAGCATCGCATGTCGGGCCTAGGGGGTTGGTAAAAGTCAGACCCCCAAAAGCGGTACAAGTCGTGTCGGAGTGTAGCCCAGAACACCCTGAGATACTACTGGAATACCGACCAGTAAATCTCCTGCCTTGGCCAAGGACTTCGTGTAATGGCTCTCCTAGACACATCGCGACCTCACCCCCAATACCGGGAGAGACGAACCCCCGAAGATCCGCTCACTGCCTCCATGTGGCTCGGGACTGTACCCAACTAAAACCTGTTTGCACGACTCCTTTGAGCCGTGGTAGGGTAGTAATCAAAGCACAGTGGGAACTCACACGAGACAAATGACGATCCCCAGGTCGATGAACTAACCTGTACACATGTCACCTGGGAACTGCTATCTGACGTCAGGTATAAGACCAACTAGCATATTCCCGGCGAGTCCTGTCCGGTGTACTCATAACCCAATGAGCACATGTATACATCTTAGGTGAACCAACTGACACCAGTGGCTTGTGAGACCGGCCACCGCCCCTCGTCGGGGTCTCGACTGTATACACTAGTCTACTCTGGAGAATCGATGCCCTGTCTCGAGACTCCTACGACTAGGGACCTTTTAAGGATGTGCTTATAGACTCCAGCTCTCACTTATATGATCGCCCTCATACTGCTGGCAGTCAAGCAAGAATCCTAGGGGCTCTATCAACGTGCAATAGCGACATGTCAGGTCGCCTAAAGCAGTACACGATGATAAAGGTAAACCAAATAGCATACTATCATCTCGAGTAAGACTGTCCTACCGGGATAGGTCCTCCCTCAATCATTGCAATCACGTGCCTGTGATCCAATAATTGACTCTGAGGGCACTATCTCCAACAGTATGCCCTAGAGGCCATTACTGTACATACGATGTATATTGTAGTGGATGCTTGGATATATATATGGAGAACTTTCTTGCTCGACATGATAGTATGCTATCTGGTTGCTCTTTATCTTAACATGTACACTGATTGTCTCTATGTTACATGTTGATAAAGCCCTTAGGATGAGTACTTGACTACCAGGATTATGATGCAAATCATACTAGTGGGGATAGTGTAGTCGCTAAGTACATCCTTCAAATGTTCCTAGTCGAGGGTGTATCGAGACAGGGCATCGATATACCAGAGTAGACTAGCGTATAGCTTCTCGACCCATGTAGATGGGAGATGGATGATCCTATATCCATTGGTGTTTGACATCAGAGATAGTATACGGGTGCTCAATGGAGACTGGATACACTGAACGGACTCGCCGAGAACTCCTAGATGGTATTATATCTCACGTCAGATGGCAGTTCTCTAGTGACACTGGTACAGCTTAGTCTATAGACCCAAGATAGTCATAGAGTCTTGTGTGATTCCCACTGTGCTTTGATTTCCACCTTACCACGTTCAAGAGAACGTGCAAAACAGTGGCTTTTGGTTACAGTCCCGAATTACATGGAGGCAATGAGCGATAGGAGGGGTTTCGTCTCTCCCGGTATTGGGAGTTGATGTTGCGTTATGCTCGATTGGCTATAACAGGAAGTCCCTGGCCAGGGCTGCTTCAGAGATATACTGGTAAGTGTTATCAGTAGTTTCTCGACCCGTTATGAGCCTCATATCGACACGACTTATCGAGTTACTGGGGTCTGACGTTTACCACCCCTAGACGAGATATGCGACATATCAGACGAAGAGACCGGACTGTACGGTAGTGTTACTGATTGGATTCGCAGGAATGTGAGCAGGCTTGCTTATTGATCTTCTGATCGCTCAATACCCGGGTGGCCGTTACGTTTTGCAGACCGCTTGCGGCTTGTGGGTGTTTGATATGATCATCACCTACTGCCGGCGTATTGACGAGTCTTTAGAGTCCTACACAGGGGTTTCCTGGCTCAAGAGAAACGGAGTAGGAGCACATATGTGATATGTGCGGGACCGAGATTAATAAGATATGAGATACCGTATTCAATTCTCGCGTCGTGTGACCTTGGTCTGTTATATGAGATATAGCCAGGTTATCGGATCAAGTGTTGATTCGATAAGTTGTTACATTTGATATTAGTCGGTTATATGTGATATAGCTGGATTATTAAATCAAGAGTTGATTTGATAATCTAATGTATAATTATATATTTGATATATTACATTACATTAACTAGTATTAGCTCACTTATGATTTCTTTTCTCACTAGTTTGTGCACATTGTATATATGTGATATATGCAAGTGTACATTATTTTGTGTCATGCTTGATGATACATGGACATGGGTGTGTGTATGACTTACACCATGCTAGGGTTGATCTAGGGTTTTATTTATTTAAAGTTATTCAAAAATGTGTTTGATTTTGTCATGGCAAGAAGCTTTGAGAAGTTTAAGATTGCATTGACTTAGTCTTCCATTTTTGTTTAGCTTAAGATATTTATAAACCCAACCATCATAGCTAGCCATGGTTAACTCTCTACAAGGGTTAAGGGATGGAATATACTCACCATGTTTTATTTTCTAACCTCATGATTTTATTCTTTCATTCACTTGATAATCATGAGAGTTATCTTCTTCTTCTTCCTCAAAAGCTTTCTAGCTTCAATGGAGATGTAGGAAAAAGTGTGAGAAAATGAAATCTAAAGTGAGCCCACTTCCTACTTCATCATCCTCTACTACTTGCTATTTAGTATAGGGTGTTTGCTTCACTAATTTCATAATTAGTGAAGAGATAGCTTGTGTTAGTGTCTTCTCGACGTAGATCATCTTCGGCCTCGAAGTCTTCGAAGCAAGCATGTTCGTTTCTTCATAGGAGCCTCTCTAGAGTCCGGAGTTCACGATCGTAGCGAAAGGGACTAATAAACGGAGCTATTGAAGTGAAGGACCGGTCTACAAAGGTTGTATTCCTTGCTCACTAGACTTGCAAAGTGTTTGCATTTATATTTCCGTCGATTTCTAGTTAACGATTCGAAGTTAGGGTTAGCTAAAACGGCAAATTTTTGAATTTGGCATGGACGATGCCTCCCGAAACCTCGCTGCCGTCTTAGGTAACCCTGCAGTGGTATCAGAGCCATGCTAGAAATTAATACGGATTTTGTTAAGATTACGAAACCGAAATACTCCGAAACTTGAAACGGGAAAATGAAGTTTCTGTCGCTTTTAAATAATTGTCAAATTTTTTTTAAACAAGTACAGAGTGCTATATGGGATATAACATGAACACTGGTGAAATTTGAGGCAATTCTAGAACAATTTATCCGGCCACCATATAGGTGATCTCGGTCAAATCCGAGCACAACCCCTTGAAATTTTACCAGTGTTCCAGTGACTTGGTTTTGATATTTCAGGTGTTGTTTATTTTTGCTAATTTTGTATGTGATGTAATCTTACACTATAAGCAATTCGGAGTGTTTCGTATTCATAGTTTTAACAATGTTTCGGGTTATTCACATATTGTCTAGGCGAAATTTAAAAGTTCGAACGATTGTCAAAACCCATTTTTCCAAGTTTAACGTATTCGGAAAAACATGCAAGTGATTCTATGGACCCTCTAAAAGAACGAAACCTTAACTCGATTATGTGACTGTCAGAACCGCCACTAAACCCTAGGGTTTGTGGTAGTTCAGCGTTGTCACATGTGAGGCGTTGGTTTGACCCTTCTACGGCTGGTTCATAGGTACTGTGGCATCTTCTGGGTATTATTAAAACTGTGCTCAAGTGTTGAGCTGTCAGGAAATTGTGGGACTTTAATGAATCGATCGAAAAGTTTAACCTCGTCCGGATATTATGTGATGGGATACAATATTTGGAATCCACAAATGTAGTTATGAGATAACTAGTTTGAATTTTATAAATCTAGCAGTTTAGTCTCATTTTGATCGGTTGCCATGGGATTTTGATGCGATCAAAAGTCCGTCGCAATCACGTAGCATACGCGGATACTCGCCGGGTAAACTTAATACATAGCCACGCCCTATAGCCCCGACCAAGTGACTGTAGGAGAACCCCGTCGCCAAACGCATCTGTTCGGGTGCTCGCGGCAGCGGTGTTCCGCCTTAGTGCACTTCGTCGACGGCATCGGGGGGTACGGCCGTTTACTAAAGTTTCCGACGAGAATTCAATCAGGATGTCGGGAATCTTATTGAATTGCCTGAATTGTTATTGAAAAGTGTTTTCGATATTGAGACTAGAATGCGGGGTTTATGATTGTTAGGCATGAGATGTCTAAGGAATTCATTTGGTTAGGCATGTGATGTCTAAGGAGGTTGCGGATTCCAACTGTTGTAGTTTTTCACTTTCTTTTCTGCGACCGTATGTGTAATATGTGGTGTATCGCCGGTTTCGTTGCTATATGTCAACGACAATTGGGTTACGCATATTTACTTACGTTGATGACATGTGATGTTATGTGTTGCTGTGATATGTTATATTGGATCGCCGTGTTTGAATAGCCGGTAGTTTTATGTGAGATGAGAGTTTTTCATTTTCATTCATGTAAAATTCATTGTATGTAATATTCTTTTATTGGGGCACTTCCGGGTTGAGGATGATGTCACCATTGTATATTATTTACTTTTCCACATTAGGATAGACCCAAGGCGGGGAGCATAAGTAACCGGGTTCTAGGGTCCAGTGGGAGACCATCTCGAGGAGTCGAGACCGGGTATCCTAACTCTAGAATTGGTAGGGTTGCATGCCGCTCTCGTAGGGCTCTAGGGGTATGGGATTGGCTATTCATCACGACCGTGGAATCCGTGTTTTATACAGGCTTAATTTAAAACACGGAAATCCTAGTATATCCAATATTTCATATGTTGTTTTCTGCTGCGATATCTGTGATGTGATCATTTGATATATTGTTGAGATAGATACTGGATATAGTATATGTGATATATTATATAGGCGTTGCTTATGTTTTACACCCGCGCTAGCACTGCCCCGCTCTGCCGTTAGTTACCTAACCTAAAAGTGCACGAGGGGACATCGAGGCGAATGCGGATGACATAAGCGTACGTTATATTTATCTGTGATGTTTAGGTAAACTTAAAAGATGGGACTTCATTAATGAGATTAATGAAATAAAAGAAACCTAAAGATGTTGTGGAATCGAATTTTCAAAAACAGGTAGCTCTAGTTGTTGCTTTGCATAGCGGTGTTCCTTGTAGAACATCCAGCACCTTATTCGATAAGGAAAGAGCAGAGATCTCTTCACCGGAAGTGACCTCTTTAGCAATAACTGGAAGATGCTACAACCCTCGGTTTTATCTTTTGATTGCTTTTCTAGTTCTTTCTTTGCATAGTGGTATTGTGAATATCCTGCACCTCATTCGATGAGGAAAGAGCCGACGATCCCTTCACCGGGAGTGACCTCTTTAGCAAAACTAGTAAAAGCCTAAAAAAACACTCTATTTTAAATCATTTGATTCTACAACAATATCAAGTTCATTACGCTCATAGTTTTCTTATAAAACCTGCGTAGCCCTCCGTCATTTCAGATAAATACTACTTAGTATTCGTGTTGCGGTAGTTTGGCCTCCGTCAAGACGTAGTGTATGGTAGCTAACTAGTGCTTATCTGCTAGCATACGATGCGATTGGATTAGGGTATTCGTACGGCGTAGTTTGGCCTCCGTCAAGGGTCGTGCGGGTTGGTCTAATTCAATCAGGAAATGTACGTGTTGAACTTGACTAGCAGCCTATGGTTTGTTGGCCTTCGTCAAGGTCATAGGATGCTAGGGGTAAAATATTATCGGGAATTTCAAGTGTTGAAATTTGCAATGAGATTGCATACCTCCTATGAGATAGTTGGATCCCGATACCCACTGCAAGTAAGAGTTACTCCTGGGAGAGTTTTACACATTACAATTAGCCGATCAAGTAGGTGTCTAGAAAGGTGTCAACGGGATTACGCCCGTAGGGAAAACGAGGTTTATTTTAATTAGGTCCATGCGAAAGCATGGGGAAACTCCCTCAAAATATCGGCACTGGCCTGGCTGAAAGATTGACGAACTTGTAGGGTGTAATTAATCCCGGCTAGTCTTTCCTTTTAGGGTTTGAAGGAAGATTTGACTAAAACAGTGGAAGCCATCCTGATTAAATATATTAATAACCAATCTAATTTTGCAATAGCATACGCTGAGTGTTTTCTTCTCTCTCTCTCCAGGTAGCGATCATGTCATGCCTTAATCAAGATAATAATATGGATGTATTGATCGAACCCGCTTGTTATACTGAGCTAGGGAACGTTGGTCCCGCTCCAACTTATAATTGTTATAAGACCGAGCAGAAAATAGGGGATTACCAGAATTCCCGTGCCGCCCAAACAAAGAAAGTACATGATGATGCATCTTCTTCGGGTGTGTTCATTACAGAGAACTGTTTCCCAGTATACGGGAAAGAAGACGTGACGGGGCCACGACGTATTTACTTAGAAGTAAAGAAGTTAAGCGTAAATAAGAAATATAAATGAATAACATAAGAATAACAATAGATGTAATATAAACAGCAACTTTTTATTATTATCTATTCTTTACATATAACTGAAAAGAAAAGTAAAATGATAGAAAGTGATGCCTAAACAGTGGAATATGAACTGAAAAGAAAATAATTTCAAATAAAAGCCTAGAAGTCTGGCTCCTCGGTGAACTGCTCCAAATCGTCCTGGCTGGACTCGGTCTCCTGAGAGTCGGGTCCTCCTGACGAACATTCCAAAAAAAGAAGAGACAGGAATGTCGTCGGTGAACTGGCACTCGGTAACTCACAAAAGACTGAATGGAATAGACAAGTAAAGAGAATAGAACTGGTAAATTATCTGTTTGTTATGCTAACGTGGTTGTTTATAGCTTGGTACAGAATGTATCAGTGTATACGAGAGGAGTCCAACTATCCCGTGGACTATGATAACATATAAGTACAAGGCCCCGTCAAAACCCACGGGACAACGGTACAGGATGTTCATGTAGGTGTCTTTTAGTGTCCATCATCGTGCCACTTTTAACACATTCCGTACCAGTCTACCCCTTTAAACCCCGTAATATATTGTATTGAATAACAATTTATAGTTATCAGACTTGCCGAGACCATGAATATAAATTGTTCATGTAAACAGTTTCAGGATGTATCAAGTAGTCATGTAATCAAGTCAAGATATAGCCATGGTTCGGTCAAGTCAAGCCATGTTTGCATGTTTGATAATGTTCTGATATTCATGTTCAAATTTAAGTATATATATTTGGTATATAGGATTCATATTGATATGGATTCATGTGTGAGTTGGATTCAGATTTAGACTTGGACTCGGACTTGAGTCAGACAATTTAAACAGCTTGGGATCCTGAATTAAGTTCGGGAGTTAACGGTAACTGCTGCACATGGACGGTAGGATTTCTGTCTTTTTCCAAGACAATTACCATTGATAACTCCGTTTAGTTTTTCTACCTTAAATAGGCAAGCACTCACTTTCTTCGGCTCCCTGAGGCTCAAGAGAATTGATCCCGCTTAAACCTATATTTACTAGAATCCTTAATGTAATTTTGTATAACTCGAGGGGATTTTATGAAAAATATTTTATATACTTTCAAAATAAATCTCGAGTAATTATTTATGTTCTTTAGGCTTTCCATGGATGTGAATTTTAAAGAGTGGGGTATATTAGTGAATAGTAACTTAGCTTGAATAGTTCATTGTATTTTAGTGTAACTTGTCTTGTATTGATACTTGATGGTATTTTAATGAAACTTGTCATTCTTTTATTTTCTAGAAAACATGGAATTTTATTATATATTAAAAATATATGGTTTGATAATATTTATATAATTATTAAAAATTAATTTTATTTATTAAGTAGAAAATATCGTTTTTCTTAAAAATCGTATTAAAATTCTTTCGAGATCGTATGCTCCGTGAGGAGGTATGCATCTCGCTTTACTAGCCCGAGGATGTGCGATAATCTGCACCATCCAATAGCAGGTTCCTCGAAATGGGTTGTGGAGGCATAATCGCAAAGAATTTGATAACACTATTTAAATAAAACCGGTTTTTATAGTTCAAGGTATTTTGATGAAAGTCGTATTTTGCCACAAAAGTTATGTCTCAAGAGAATCGTGCTATGTCAATGTGTGTATGTGAGAGGTAGGTCATTACCTCGTGAAGTTTTCTAAAGGTATGCTAAGCAAAATGTTTAAAAGATAACGTATATAAACTTCATGGTATTTAAATGTTAAAGCTTAATTAAAGTTAATTAATATGGAGTTTTACAGTGAAAGTTGTTTCTAAACCTTTATAATTGTGTTACAAATATTGTGTAAAAGTTATTTGAACAATATGTAAATGAAAAGTGATATTATAGAGTTTAGAAGGTTTACATCGCTAATAACTCCACTTACCGATTCTTTGTTTTGAAAAGAGAATTTAGCGAACAGAGGGAGGAAATAGAAGGGACTTACAAGCTAGGAGGAGATAGTAGAGGTAGAGGAAGATGTCGTATCCTTCGTGACGTCGTGGACTTGCTGGAATCGCCTCTAATTCTCGCGGAATTTAACCTTGGGCTAACTCCACTTGTACTCTTCTTAGACTTGAGAATTTTTGATAATTTTGACTCAATATTTCAGAATGAGGAGGGGCTAGGGTATGAGGTTGTATTTATAGGATGAAATTAGGGTTTTGGAATTGAAAGATCGAATTAAAAAGCATTAAAAGTGAGATTAAAGATGAATTTTAATTCTCTGTTAAATTGCAGAGAAAACAAATAGAACAGGGGTAGTGGGGTGGGCCAAAGGGTGTTGTGTGCAAAGAATGGGCCTCATCCCCTACGGATGGCCCGACATCGCCGGCCTAAATGGTAATCCCGCCGGCTACGTGTTAGAGGTGGGGGTTGGATTCTTGCCACGTGTCCATGTCGAATCTCAAGCGGATACTCCAAGAAGCAAGGAAACACTCACTAAAAGTGTGATATATCAATACATCCCTCGCGAACAAAAGAGTGAAGCAGACCACAACTTCCAAATGGTTGAGAAAATACTTCCTCGCAGTCATAAAGCAAGAAAGAACAAAAAGAAGAAGAAAATTCGTAACGCCTCTCGCCCTATAGCCTTTGTGCCGGCTTCATCAAATAACCTAAAGGAGTCGGATTTCTGCTTACCTGTGCATTTTTACAATGCAAAAGTAGTCGATATGATGGTCATAATAGGTTACGAACTTAACGCTGGCATGACCCTAATTCCAACGCCATTTGAGGATATACTCTCTGAAGAACAGAAAGAAGCTCTTTATAAAAATAAACCAATATCTTATTCAAAGAAGAGCTTAGGTTATCAAGTTTGTGTAATCACTGATCACTATAATACAGACGGAGAATATTCACCTCCTCCAATCAATACCAAATTTTTGAAAAACTACTACACCTAATCGGCTTCAAAGTATACTCCAAGCTCCACGAGTATAAATTGTGAGCCTCTTATGCCTCTTCTTCCTAAAAGGGATAGGGGCTTTGCCCACTCAAAGAATTGCACCGCATTTTCAATGGCGCTATCTATAGCTCATTTTCAATGGCGCTATTTACGCTTCATTTCAACGGCGCTCAATTTTGAATAGTGTTACCTACGCTACATTCATAAAGGTGTCCGATTAAAGACAACTTTCAACAGGCCTTCACAAACAGAGGCTCATTAACAACGATTATCTTTTCGACTCTATTTGGCAACGGCTATATATACGCCACTTTCAAATTATGCTTTCATCAATAGAGGCTTATTAACCAAACGACTATATAAACGCCACAGATATCATTCTCAAAATTTACACCCCATTGCGGGATGTAAGTATCATCTTTCTGGACAACGCGAAGACGTACTCTACTACTTTAACATTCGGCAATGAAGGCCCTTCAACAATCGATTTATATTTATGCTCGGCCTCGCCTACGCGAAATCAAATTACGCATGCGGGTCCAAACATGGGGGCTCTTTGTAGACATCAAAAAAGGATTGGAGTCGAAATTGCTAAATACTACATCTACATTGTTGGGTCTCCTTTTAACATTTACAATTTACACTCGAGTATCAAACGCCCGGGTTTCAGAAGAAGTTTGGCATTGAAGTCACCGACCGTTGTTTCTGAATCATTCTTCAGGCTAGTCTACTTCAAGATTAGCCCAAAAGTTATTCCGGTCGGACTGGTCAACAACCTTACCGGTTCTTTCAACGGCCGGTCAACTTAAACTTATTCCGACCCTTTAAAAGAGCCAGTCAACTCATTCCCGGCCCCTTAAAAGGGCCGGTCAACTCATTCCCGACCCCTTCAACGGCCGGTCAACTTACGGTCGGTCAATTTATTCCCGGCCCGCTCAACGGTCGATCAACCAAGACCTGAAGCCCTTAAAGTCCGGTCAACCAAGACCCGACTCTTTCAAAATCCGGTCAACCAAGACCTGAACCCCTTAAAGTCTGCTCAACCAAGACCCGGCTCTTTAAACAGCTGGACAACCAAGAAGCTCGGACCGCTTAAAGTCCGACCAAGAATCCCGGACCCCTTAAAGTCCAATTGAGTGAAGCTCGGACCCCCATGGGGTCTAGCTACGATGGTGAACCGACCCCCTAGTGGGGCCGGCTCGGTGGTCCGACCCCCTAGTGGGGGCCGTCTCGGTGGTCCAGCCACCTGGTGGGGCCATCTTGGTGCCACCGGCCCCCCTTCGGGACCGATTTTGTGTAAGTTGGACCAAAAAATATCATGACATGGTCGACACTTACACTTGTACATTTTATTTTACAAATTACCCCCTTCCATTGTCTTGAAGCGAGTAGTTACTATTTTTTAAATTCAAAGGGGGGCTTTTCCCTCTTCTTTTATTTACAATTGTGCCACTCCCTTGTCCTATAAAAGGAAGGTGGATGCCTTCATTTTATACATACATTCTCAACACAATTCCTTCTACAAACTTCACATTTCTCATTCTCACTCTTGTACTCATTCATTTTGTGAAGAAATAAAGGAGAAAATGTGTTATTTCAATTCTTTCCTTGATTTCTTTTATTTTCTTTTAGAAGAGTTAGGATCGCGGGGTGACTCCTGACAATTCTATCCCCTTCTCTCTTTTTTGTCTCTTTTATTTTATAAATTTCTAAGTCTCTATGCTTATGCGTGATCAAATGGAACACTAAAAAACAATGGACATATTTCTTTGATTCCTTTGAATATTGTTTCCTTACCTTAATTTATATTTTATTTCGTTCCTTTTCTTAATCGGGGGTGTTCTTGAAAAAAATATAATTAACAAAATAATTTTGCAAATATATATAATTTACATCATGTTTTGGAAACGCTTAACCCAAGCCTTCTTTTTCTTAGTTTCATACAAAAAATACGGTTTTACGCAACCTCGCTAAAAATACGGTTTTATGCAACCTTATTAAAATACGGTTTTACGTGACCATATTAAAAACCCTACTCTATTGTAGAGATTGGCTATGTATATTTATAAAAGCCCTACTTTACATTGTATAGATTGGCTATTTAATTCCGATAGCCATACTTTATCGGTTAACACCGTTAAAGATTATCATCTTATTGTATTTCACCGTTATTTCTTTTCTCTTTAATTACTTTCCAATTATGTCATGGATATGGGTTGATGGGTTCAATACCGAATAAAGAAAACCAAGCATGATTTTGTATTTTTTGCATATCGAATCAATTATATTCATTCTGTATGATTTTCATTCAATAAATTAAAGAAGATTAAGGTGTTGAGTTGTTTGGGTCATTGCTAAACAAGAGGAAAATTATTTCTCTACTTTGGTAATGGCTTAAGCACATTCAAACCATACACAACACGATCACACGACAACCGACTGTCGATTTAAGCGTCGGTCCGCCTCTAAACAATGATCAATCTATAAATATTATGTTATCGTGTATTTTAGATTATCTTAATTATTAAGTGAAATTTCCTTTATTAAAAACTCATATCTTACCTTCCCTAATTAGAAATCTATTTTGTCATGTTATCATTAGCCTAACTAGTCTCTTATCACCTTCCCCTAAATCTATTCAAGCTGTCAACTATCATTATATAATTAGAGCATCCAACCACAAAACTAAAACAATAGAAAAAAGTGTTAGAGCATCCAACCACAAAACTAAAACAATACAAACCCTAGAAGAAGAAGTTAGCTACTCATACTATCAAAAGAAAAACTTTATTAATAATAAAAATAACTTAAAATTTATTTTGATCTCTCCCAACTTGAAAACCCTAAACAATATCTTATGGAGAGATATGAAACCCTAATGAACTATACAGAGTATTTATAGGACTTACGGAAAATTGGAACAAAATTCCTAAAATATACAGATAATCCCAAATTTCCATAAAAATCTAGACTCTAGATCCTTCTAAATTTCGGCCAATACTGGTGATATGATGGATTTAGCCAAAATTTATTGATATATGCATATTTGGCTTTTTTTCTCTTATGTGATTTGATCTTGAGATTTCCAAGGTTTGTTCTAAATTTTCTAATTGATTTATGATATTTGATTATCTTTAATTCGATCTCCATTCCACGCACGTGATCTGTCTTTTGCAAACTTTTCCGTCTTTTTGCGTTTAAACCCAGTAATCTGTAATAATTCACAAAGACACCAAGAACAACATAAAATATGAAATATAAAAGAAAAGTTAGAATATATAAATATGTAATAAATTATACCAATCATCAGCCCTGAGCCGGCTCAAAAGTGTTAGAGACGGCTCAGGAGTCTTTCCCAACGTTTATCTCTTCTCTGGTTGCATGAGACAGCTTAAGACTATCTTGAGCCGGCTCATGGGTCCATAAAATTTCCTTACTTTCTCTCCGTGTATGAGATTGCTCAACACTTCCTTGAGCCGGGTCAACGCTGCTTTGAGCCGGCTCAACACCTTTATGAGACGACTCAAGTTTACCTTGAGACGGCTCAACTTATGCCTGAAGCAATTATTTTATTCTTTGTCTCCGTGAAACGGCTCAACTACATCTTTAGCCGGGTTAACACGGATCTGATCGGATTCCTGAAATTTTGCACAAATCTTTTCATCTCATAACCAACTAAATCCCTATTTAATGTTGGATATAGTGCCCTGAAGGCAATTAATGTAATTGCAGATAGGCGATTATGATAATTGAAAGAGGATCTATACAGGTAGAACGGTCTTACTCATGATAATAGTATGATATCTGGTTTCTCTTTATCAGTATATGTATATATTTTACTTATTATTACATGTCACTAATACATAGTGATAAAGCCCGTAGGATTCTTGCTTGACTACCAGCATTATGATGGCGATCATATATGTGAAAGATGGGTAGTCCATAAGCAGATCCTTAAATGTTCCTAGTCGAGAGAGTATCAAGACAGGGCATCAATATTCAGGAGTAGACCAGTGTATATGTTTCTAGATCCCGACAAGGGGCGGTGGCCGGTCTCACAAGCCATTGGTGTTTGTCACTTAAGATAGTATACAAGTGCTCACTGGAGGTGAGTACACAGGACGGACTTGTCGAGAACTTCTATATGGTATTATACCTATCGTCAGATAGAAGTTCTCTAGTGGCATGAGTACAGGTTAGTCTTTTTACATGAGATCGTCAATTTTCTGGTGTGAGTTCCTACTGTACTTAGATTACTACCCTACCACGGCTCAAAAGAGTCGTGCAAATAGGTTTTAGTTGGGTACAGTCCCTAGTCACATGGAGGAAATGAGTGATTGTCAGGGATTCGTCTCTCCTGATATTAAGAGTCGATATCGTGCCGTGTTAGGTTGTCCATCACCATAAATCTGTTACCACGGTGGATTTATTGATAAGAGTTCAGTAGTTTCTTGGTTGGTGATGAGCTTGACTTCGGCATGACTTATTGAGTTATTAGGGGTTTGAATTTATCTACCCCTAGACCCGATATGTGATACTCTTAGACGAAGAGACCGAACTGAACGGAGATTGTCACATTCAGGCTCAGTAAGGTATGGATGGACTTGATTGTTGACCTTCCTTTCGGCAGATACCTGAGTAGCCGTTACATACAGTTAGTGCCGCTGACGTGCTTATAGTTTTGGATTTATCTAGTAAATTACTGCCAGTATATTGTCGAGTCTTTAGAGTCCACCATAGAGGGTTTTCCCGGTTCAGGCGATATGATGTAGAGGCCATATATTGATACGTGTAGGGGTCCGATTAAATACGTGTGCTGGCCACACAGACTTTAATCGGATGGTTGATAATACTGGCCAACTTAGGATTAAGCCGGATTATTAACTCAAGTATTGATTTAATAATATATATATTCTAGTATTATGTTCACTATTCATTTTTTCTCTCTTGGCTATTCATATTTTTATACGGATACGCGTATATGTAATTGATACGTATACTGGGTTGTATTCCTTATTTATACGGAATACTTCTAGAAGGAGGACACCTCGTTATTTGATTTTCTTTTTAGAAAATCAATTGGAAATGAGGTGGCTTTGGGTATGAATGTGAGAATGGTAGAGAGGGAAGGGCTTCTTTGTTTATTCCAAAACGATTATGTCATTTTTTGATTTATGGTTGAAAATTGAAATGAAGCCATTCACTCATACATTCCCACACTTAGCCATTTTGAGAGATGAGATTTTCTCATCCACTTCTTTCTCCTTATTTTATGCTTTATTGAACTTTCTTTTAGAGTGAAAATGATAGTGGAAAAACCCTACATCCACACACTCCATTTTTAGCAAGCTTGGAGCGTCGGTTGCTTCACTAGGTGCAGTTGAAGCTTGGATCAATTTTCCTTGGATGGATCATCTTCGGTAAGGGCGGACACCTCTCAAGCTTATTTCCGACAGCCTACGAGAAGCTTGGAGGGGTCTTCCATGATTGGGTGGACATACATCAAATATTGTAATCCCTAAACCTTGCATACTTAGTTTTCTAGTTTATTGTTTGGAACGATTGCTAGGGATTAGTTTCTAATGCTCCCCGTAATTTTTTTTTTCAATTTCACATCGGCCGCAGTTGTAGCGGTAAGGGCACTAGGAAGTTTCATTGGTATCAGAGCCACCCTAACACTAGAACTAGTTATAGACAATATTTTAGTTTCGACGCCGATAGTTTTGCCATATCGAGTTTCGAATTCCAAGTTTCTGTCCATTTTTTAAAACGAACCTGAAATTTTTTTGAGGTATGAAAAGATGGTAAAAAACCCAAGGACCTAATTCAAATTTTGGGCAGGAGAAAAATTCGTTTTGGCCGCTATTTACGCCTAAAAATTGTCCTTAGGTCCCTGGGTTTTGGCGGTTACTTGGAATTTATGAAACTTGATTTTTGGTATACTCTGATTTTGCCCAGGTCTCGGTTTCTATGATCTGGAGTTGTTTTTGTTTGTCGGAAAACTTTCAATCGAAACTTTTCCATCGTTTATGATCTGTATTCGAGTGCGTGTGTTGTTGAACGTCGTCTAATTGCTATGTGTTCGATCAGACGGGTTTGCACACTAGTTGCTTACTGCTGTATATATATCTTATGATGGTTTAGCCGGATTATCGTGTTGGATAGCCCTTCGTGCAATGTGTTTGTACAGTTTTTATTAATATTGTTGTATTCATTTGTTTGGGATGGGCTCCAACTTGTGGCCGTCGTTTCCATATTATGTAAATTCTTTATTACGGCTCAACCGGGATGCGGTCAATATCACCGCTGTATATTTTTTATTTATGTACTAAGATTAACCCATGAGAAGTGCTCAAGTAGCTGGGTTCTAGAGTGCGGTAGGTGGCCATCTCATGGAGTTGAGACCGGGCTACCTCGCTCTAGAATTGGCGTGCTGCTCGCCACACTTATAGGGGATACAGGATCGACCCGCAGAGGAGTGCCCGAGTTACCGGATTCTAGAAAGGGACGGGTGAACAACTCATAGTGTTGAGGGCGGGTTATCCAGTTTCTTGAATTGGAAGGCGGCTTTCCGCACTCCTACGGGTCTAGAATCGATGTTGTATGAGCTATCCACACGACCGGGGAACGTCACATCTCATTTGCGTTTCAAATAAAACGCGGGGATCCTAGTTTATCCGCTATTCCATATTGTTTGATTTATGCATGTGATGTTATTACATGCCTATGATGATATATATTATATATAGTAGATACTTTTATATCTTTTGCATCCGCGCTAGCGCTGTCCCCGCCCTGCCGTAAGTTAAGTAACTTTACTGTGAAGACCCCGGGCCCCGTGGCGAATGTGGATGGCATATAAAAGTATGTTATTTTGGTTGTTTCTAGTGTGGCTTAGAAACTTAATATGATGGGACTGCGTTATATATTTAATGCAAGGAAAACAAATCTTATATGATGTTGTCGGAACTAATTTTTAAAACTGCTCGGTTTTCTTCAAAACTATAGTCATATTCTTTTGCTTTGTATAGAGGTATTCAATTAGGAATATCATGCACCTTATTCTATGAGGAAAGATCCTTGATCCCTTCATGGGAAGTTTGCTCTTAAGCAAAAGTTTATGTTACTAATTTTAAAAGCGGATCCTAAACCACTCCATTTCAAAGCCACTCGAGTTCCTTCAACGATATCAAGTTCATTACGTTAAAGGTTTTTCGGCAAAAACAAGCCGTAGCCCTCCTTCATTTCAGATCATTAGTACTTAGTAATCGTGCTACGTTTGTTGATCATTCGTCAAGGTGTAGTGTACGTTAACTAAGTGGTGATTTTCTGTCGCATGGATATGTGGATTGGTTAGGACAGTCGTACGACTTTGTTAATCATTCGTCATGGGTCGTGCAGGTGGGTTTAATGCAATCAAGATAATGACGGGTTGAACTTGATTATGACCCTTTGATTTGTTGATCATTCGTCAAGGTCACTTGGGTCATAGGGGGAAAAATCATATCGGGAGTTTCAAATATAAATGAAACTTGCCAAGTTGCATACCTTCTGGAATGTGGTAATTTTGGTCGGCTTCGGTCAAGATTATCACATGATGATAGTTGGGTCCCGATTCCTACTGATGAGTAGGAATTACTTCTCGGGAGATTTTCATTTCACAATTAGCTAACCTGTTAGGTGTCTAGAAAGTGTTAACGAGGGTACGGCTCTGCGAAAATGGGGTTATTAAATTTGGTCCGTGCGAAAGCACGGAAGACCTCCCTAGGAGTACCAACACTGACTTGCCTGAACGGTTAGCGAACTTGTAAGGTGTACATTATCCCGACTAGTTCTCCTTTTAAGGTTTGATGGAAAATTCGAGGTTACAGTGGGAGCCATCCTGATTAGATAAAGTGATTAACCAATCTAATCTTAATAGAGTACACGCTGACTGTTTCTTTTCTCTCTCTAGTTTTTGACCATGACTTACCTTAAACTAAAACTCATAAACCAAGTTAACCGAACCTTCTAATATACTTTTGTTTTGGATTATCATGATTCACATCAAAGTTGCCTATTTCCCTGTCACACCTACTATCCCTTTGCTTTCTCCAGAACACTCTGTATCACTGTGATGATCCATATTGCTTGGAATGGCCATCGTATAGTTACATACGAGCTCGAAAAAGTTTCTTCAGTCGAGTATGGCCACCGGTTCTGGAGAAATTGAATAGGATTATTCGGTTGTTTCTTCTCTTTACCTTCTCTCAGGTTGCGAGAGCTTCTTGCATTAGGAGAGTACACCAGTTATGCATATTGGATATTCTTCTTCCAAACCTTAAGCTGGTGCCGAAAGATAAGGAATGTAGAAAACCAATTAGCGTAAGTGTGGTGCACAGAAGGTGAGATGTAGAGACATATATAGGGGTTGAAGTGAGGGCAAAAGAAATTGCGACTGCTATCATGAATCCGGTTAGTGGAAGAGGCATTACTAGGATTACCGGCCACCCCTTGAAACATTTATGTTTGTGATTTCTGTGATGTTATATTTGAAACTGTTTTCCCAATTAATTATGACTCTAGGGTATGTATATTCGGGATTTGGATCTCACATCTGTATGGAGTTACAGATGCTGAGTATGAGTAGAATATTGGGAAATGGGAGATTTGATCCTCAATATCGGAATTCATAGTAATTGGTGATATTGTATTAGATTGCTTGGATTTGCCTAACGGCAAATTTTTTATTTCGAATAACCATTATTATACACTAATTTTTAAAATTGAACATCTGTATCATTATTATAAAGTGAGATATAAATTTTGAAAAGTGTGTTTTAAACATTTACCTTTATCAGTTAAGGATAAGGTAAGGTGCATTGAATAACGGAATAAACGTTCTTAACCAAAATACAGTTTTTCAATTTACGACACACGGAGTTTGAGTTAGTATACTCTTGGGACTTGTACATGATAATGTATATTGTCCGGTGTCCTTTAGGAAAAGGGGTTGGTAATCTTACTTCATTCAGTTTACCTATGAATTCTCTAGTTTTAGACACACATTCATTGAAATGCAAGTCCAAAGATTTTGAGAAGTTTATAGGTATAAGAATAAAGTAGAGAACCATACGTGGAAGTATGAGGATTTTTCGAAGTGATCAAAGATATAGATATTTATGCTAGGTATTTCGTTGTAGTAATATTGAGAACTTGATCCTCTCACAGGTTACTAATTTGTGGGTGCCCTCCTTGGAGAGTAATGTTGTTTGGCATTTTTTCCATTTAGATGATATGCACCGGAAACAGTTGTATGACATTTGAATCTGGTTCTATCTAAATTAGTGCATTTGATTTTATATGGACATAGATTGGTTGCATATCTTGAGATTGTTAAGATATGGAGTTATCCGATTTCTGTTTAAAAGAAAAATCTAGATAAACTCAAGGCACGTTTCGGTAATGGCGGTTTGTGGATTATCCCAACCATTTGCTAGGGCTTCGCTTATACCATTTTCAAGATCAAAAATTGGTTTGTTCTTGACTTGCCACCTTTTTATACAAGGAATATTTTTGCAAAAGAAACTAGTGGAAGTATGGTAGAACTGGAAGTGATTCTAAAACAATAAACGGTTAATGAAACTAAACAAACCTTAGACACTCCATAGATTTCGTAGGTGACCTCATCCACCCGAGAGATACTTTAGTTTCCTTGTAGACGGTGATAGGGAGGTCGGCATCATGGTGATGATGGCCCTACTAGTTATCAGCAGGCCATGGAAAGTGGTGACTTCCGGATGATGGTTGGATGCTTTATATCTAAGTTGGACTCCACGCACTTCAGCAAATTATGGAATTTGCTTGGTGCTCCTGAGGGGGTAAAACCCATTAGGAGCAAGTACATATTTCGAGATCGGTGCATGTAGAAAGGTGGTAACCTAATAGGACTAGACTTATAGTAAATGTTTTCATCAAATACCCGATGTGGATTGTGATGAAACTTTTACTTCAGTGTCTTGCTGAAGTTCATATTAATATGACTTGTCACTTCTGCTATTCATGACTGTGATATCTGGCAGGTGGATAACTGTAACGTCTTTCTAAATGGGAATTTAGAAGTGCACGTGTATATGACTCTGCCAGATGGCTATCGTAGTCAGTGGGAGCAGCGGAAGGCATGCAATTTGCTTATATCTATTCGTAGACTAAAGTATCCATAGCGAAGACGGATCATTTGTTTTGATGTGACAGTTAAATTGATTGACTTCATCAAAACAACAAATGAACATAGTAAGATGGATGTAGGGAGTTATGTCCTGAGATTTGGATGACATACTCCTGATAGGAAGTGATGTTCCTATACTACAATCGGTCAAATTTTGGTTGTCACAGATATTTCTCCATATAGGATCTGGATAAGATATCAGGAATTCTGGTGACTAGATTTATGGTTTTAGATCTAGATTTGAGAAGTGTTCTAATCCGGATACTTAAGGCCATGTTATTTTTTTTAAAAATAGAGGACTCCTGGTGTAGTAGTCTACCCGTAGGTAATGGATTCACCCACTCTAAAGAGATTTCTTTTAGACCGATGAGGAGAGGGACTTTCATGAATGACATTTCACTTGCTTAGAAAATTGAGTCAATCATGTGTGTCATGTACCAAACTAGAAGTTGCTTTTGCACTTTATGAGATATCAGGGATTCTGGTGACTAGATCTATATCGAATGATCTAGATTTGGAAAGTGTCCTAATTCAGGTACTTGGACACCATTCTAAAGTAGTTTGGAATGGATGACTCCTGGCATGATAGCCTACCCGCAAGAAACGAAGTCATACTCTCTAAAGAAATGTCTTTTAGACTGATGAGGAGAGAGACGCGCTTGAATTTCATATCACTTATTTAGACAATTGAGTCAATCATATGATGTCATGTACCAAACCAGATGTTGTTTTTTCACCTGCTACGGTAATTAGATATTAATCCAATCCTAGAGAAACAAAGGGAAGCAGTTAAGAACATACATTGAAAAGCATGGTTTTCAATCAAGTGAAAGTTAAAATTCTCAGACACCTCATCAAAAGCATGGTTTTAAATCAATTTTGGTTCTAGAGTGGGGGTGTAGAGATCACAAGGATTGGGTGTGTTTTCACTTGAAATAGACCTTTCACAATCGGGTAAATCAAATACTACAAAGTCACACAACTCATCAAACCTTCTATCTTCAATTGGTGAATCATTTAGTGTACTCGATAGATTTGTGAAACTGGAGTTGTGGATTTCAATTTGGGATGTGGAGGTTTGATTTGGAAGGGTGTACTGCTCTCTCTCACTACCCAAATTCTCAATTTGTCCTATTACCAAATCATACATTGAAAATTTTTGAGCTAGTTGGAAACTAGTTGCTCGTTCGTTGGGTTATATGAGGGCAGCCATGGACGCATTCAATTCCTCTATGTGGCAGTGCGACGCTACCCGAAATTCTTCCAATGTCCGTTCAAGACTAGACATGGGTCGGTAAGGGATTTCAGCAGAAGATTGAAATTCTGGTAGATAGGTAAAACTCCCAAATGACTGATTAGAAGAATTGTCTAGAGAATGTGTAAAAGTCGCGTAGGATTGATAGGAATCGAATGGTTGTGAAAATTGGACAGGAGTAGGATCAACATTGTGATAAGAAGAATATTGATATTGGTTGCTTGGTTGGCGACTGGCAACAAATGTCATATACGCCGCAAAACGAGTAGTAATATCTTCCTTAGAAAGTGATGGTGTTTGTTGTCCTAATGGTTTGACCGAATTAAAACATTGGCTTTTAGCCCTCGCTATATGCTCAGCGATGGACATGCGTTTAGGAGTTCCCTCACACGCTTTAAATGGAGTATCAACATAAGAAGATGTAGAATTTTGATGCGGTTGATAGGACCTGGAGTGAGGTGTCCAACTGTTTCTTTCTACTTGCTATATCTAATCTCTTAAAGACATGGTAGAGTCAGAATTTTGACCAAAGCAATTACGAAAACAAGAAATATCTGGTTCTGGATAGCAAAGCTCGGCAAGAGTTCGTTTGTTTGGGTTACCCATTATAAGAAGATGAAAAAAAGAGGAAGGGGAAAGATTTAAGCTCTAATTGGATTGTTTTGCTTTGAAAGTGGGACTTGAGGTTTGATTCAACAAATCACAAAATGCACAAGCAACCCTAGAACTAAGGTCACCTAGGTCAAGCACTAGACCGCTCCTAGACTTCTAAAGGACAAGCCGCAGGATGAATCCTCTAGCACCTTTTTATTACTCTTGTGGCCAGGTAAGTGCCAGGTGAGTGGGAGGTATCCGCTATATGAATCACCGAAAATCGCGCGCCTAATTAAGTAACCACTTTTCGTAGTCACACTTGCATTAGACACCAAAAAAATAATACGGATAAGTGATAGATTACCCACGACCTTCCTTTGTCCTAATTGAGCACGACGGTCCTTAGGGTCTTGGTCTAGATATATTTAAATTAATATAGGGTTGTGCAGATGCTCGTTTTGTGATTTGTGGGGTCTAGGAAGGTGATGAAATCCCCACCTAATCTGAATTTTAGCCTTGCCTCTTAATATCGGTATTAAAAATATGCAAAAACAAACCAATTACAAAACACACAAAAAGATTTTTTGAGCGGCGATATTTTGTAAAGAATCCTGCAGAAAATATATTATTAGATTTCTAGAGGAGAGAGAAAGAGCAGAGAAAGATCACCAGAAGAATTTGGCGCCCTAACTCAACAAGACCGACATGGTTCCGCGGCTTATTGCTTGATTCTGTCGTCGTTCCACCGCGCTTTGATGTGTTCGTTTGCTGAATTTTCTTATGTGGTCTCCTTCACTCCTCTGGTCCTCTCTAAAAGTCTCTCAATATCGATTTCCTCGTTCAAGTTACTCCAGAATCCCTCATAAAAATCGCACACTAATCGTTAAAAATGCAAATTGCGGTTTTGTTTTATTATTATGATATGAATCGAATAAGAATTCAACACGAATTGCAAGAAAAAATAAAATTACGCACGTATCCCCGGAAATGGCGCCATTTGATTGATTCTATGTGAAAGTGTGTGTAGTAGTAACCGCAATCGATAACGGTGTCGCGTGTAGCTAGCCGAGATGAGTACGGGTCGTCCTCAGGGATGTATGGAACTTTTAATCTTATTTTAGACGAGTTGATTGAAGAATAAAAGAATATGGAGAATAGTTGTAGATTCTAGATCTATGTTAAATACGGATGTAGAATTTATAGTTTTAAGATCTAATTTAAATACGGATATAGATTTTATAGGAAAAAGGCTTGTAGGGTTCATTAGGATTTAGTAGTCATAGATGACTAATAAAGATTACACATTTTATCTTTTAATAGATTTAAAACTAGATTGATAGTGATGAATGAGAATTAGGGTTCTTGGAAGAAACTATGGTTTATCCACAATTGACCCTTGTCCCTTCATTGATCTCTATTCATGTCTAGCCCTTAATAAAACAATTGTTAATCTGATCTCAAATCGCGGTCAAGACTATCAATAAATTGATAGTGCGCCCGATAAGGATGTTCACGATTCTTTTGCTAAAGTTTATAAACTTCATAAGACTTAAAAGAAGTTAAAATATTTTCTCATTCATTGTTCTACCATAATCCTACGAACCCTATCAAGCGGAGAATTACTCGCACATGATGGAGATAGAAGAAGAACGGATAGAGAATGAATTCATAATGCAAATACAGAAAATAAATGCAAACTAATTAAACTAATGATCTACCTTTATTAATCAACTTCACAAGTACAATTCTTCGAGTTTAGATTACAAGAGTAAGAAGAAGTTTCTTTTGATCTCTGCCTCGTATGAAGTAGATATTCCGTCGAATTTCACGTCGCCTTATCACTTCAAATCGCGGATCTGTCGTGGATCACTTGTTCTTTGACGGTGATTTGCTTCGTGTAAAAGGTGATGATTTCTATCTTTAGCTCTTGGTCCTATTTATAGTCACAAAAGATACAAATTCTAGATTTCAAGTATTAGAGTTTGTTGAGAAGATCCTATCCATAAAATCCCACACACTAACTCCTTAGAACGGCGGAGGATCCACCGCAATATTCATGTTTTGGCCGCGGAACCGCGGTGGGATGGGGGAATTAGGGCTTCAATTTTCTGGGGCTTATACATATTGACACGTGGAGATCTTCTAGATATCTGGAATTTGAAAATATTTCCTGAGTCTCTGCCAGTATTGATTCTTCGATTTTATTTAATTTCATCGGCAGATTTTTTATTCCCGATCTCCTGACCTGAGCTAAATCTTTCACAATATCTCCATGAATAATATTTGTAATATTTGTTATAGAGATATTATTCTAACCATTTGTATGATTTTATATCATTTAAAGAATCTTGATTAGAATATTTGATATGATATGCATAGTAAAAATATTATATAAATATTATATGCATGTATTTTCCTTCATAATGTTAATTAATATATATAAACATATGGTAAATAGTATTTTGCAAATAAACCCAAATATGTTCTATATTTATAATAAACACCTTTATATATTTAAGAAAAGTAAGGAAAATATTATATCAAACGTGCGATATTTTCGACTGAACAAATACCCCCAAACTTAACTTTCATCGTCCCGAGCAAACTAGTTATTCAAGAGAAAGAAAAAAGGAAAACCTAAGTAGCACACTTTCGTAGGCAACACGATTGCACTGAGCACGTGTAACAAGCCGTTAGATCTCTAGGTGTCCCTGGTAGAATGAGTGTTGTCTCCTGAGGGTTTTCAGCAGATTAAACCCACAAAATCCTATAATAAAAGAATGAAGATGAAAGTTACATAGAAAGATAAGAATATATAAAAGAAAGAACTTGAAAATAAGATTTTTCAACTATACTAGTTTTTCAGTTGCCATGAGCCCTATCTTAATGGTCATGAAAAAATGTTAGAAATCACATCATCCCTCAATAAAACATCGCCTTTAGTCTTTCTCCCTACTATTCATCCAAATATTGATCATATACCCCTACGTGTGTGTAAAATACATCCCTACACTTAGAGAATTAAATTTAAGCTATCATACTCTTGTCCATCTTCCAAAGTACTTTATAGTCGGTGAATATTTTAGATGGAATTGCTCACACATCCTTCATGCGACCGTTAATACTTCTTGAGGTACTAACCAACCGATTACAAAATTAATTTGTTCGCATATTTAGGCGTAATTTCTCGTCTTGCAACACCTAATGCTTAGCAGTGGCTCCCAAACCAGTTGGTCTAAGGCACTAGGTGATAAAGCACCCTCGCTATATTTTTTTATGCTGTCTTAAGCAATTACAAAAGCACTGT
The DNA here is from genome assembly GCA_030015575.1 of Agapanthus africanus. NCBI lineage: Eukaryota > Viridiplantae > Streptophyta > Magnoliopsida > Asparagales > Amaryllidaceae > Agapanthus > Agapanthus africanus. Next base: position 111,857,067 of record JASDDO010000012.1, on the reverse strand, counting down.
TCATTTTTTTTCTTCACCATTTATACTTTATATTTTTATTTTATTGTACATACTAAGGCTTTTATACAAGAGCATTTAAGGTATCCTCTACTATCCCAAGTTTTAAGATGTGTGTAAGCGCGTATAGTAGGGTATCAACGTTCAAATGTTTGGCCTCAAAATAGGGACTATTTTTCAGACTTATTTTTATCCTCAGATTAGCAATTTCCTTCATCTTACTAACTCTTGGGAGAACGGCTCATAACTACTTATTACTAGTTTCGTTTAAGAAAACATCTAAATTTCTTGCTTTTCTTAAACTTTTCTTATCTTTCGAATGTAATTTTTCACTTTCAAACTTTCATTATCAATTTTTTTTAATGCTTATATATAGTATAATGCGTAAATAAGCACAAACCTCCCTTAAACTTGTTTGCAGCAGTGTCCTCACTGATATCATCTGTTAAGCTTAAAAATAACTGTAGACTTGGGAGGAAAGGTTATTAAAGGGGACGAGAATAAATGACAGTGAAATCCTCCCTCAAACTTATTCTTGGCTCACAAGTTTGTAAAAAAAATTTCTTTCAATAGCCAAAATATTTTTCTCCCCCCCAAACTTGAGTAAAATAGTATTAAGCCTTTAAGATTATAAGGGGGGTTAAAGTTATTGGTCTATGTAAAGCTTTACAAAGACCAAAACTCAACACCAACCATTCAAAGAATTTATCAATGTAACAATATAGTTGGTGGAAGATCAGAGATTTGAAGAAGTGGGGAGATAGGAGGTGGTATGGTTTACGTCTCGGTTGATAAAGACGGAACAGTAATGGTGAACGAAAATGAGAATGTGAATGATTAGGAATAGGTTGAATAGTCACATTCTCGTATGGGATAAGAAGAAATGGTGGTGGTTCAACTTCTTCGGGTCGAGTTTGATTAATCACAAAATCCGTGTCGTTTAGGAATGCGAGTTTGTCGGCGCAAATATTTTCGAAACTTTCATCGATGGTCCGATTGAACGTTTCAATGTCAATAAATGTCACGCCAGAATTCAATATACTTGATTTGTCAAAAATTATAGAGGTGGGAGACTCGAAAAACTCATCTACCTTATTCTTAAAAGGATCTAAATCAAGTGGTCTTTCAAGAATCATAGAACTTGAAATGTCGGAGTGTGAGTCATCAACACTCGATAAAATTAAAGGAAGATTAGAAAAAGAACCAAAGAAAGTGGGTGATGAAATGGCTAAACGAATTTGTGTGTCGAGGATTGTTGAACCAGATGTGGGAAATGAAGGTTGAATTTCGTTCTGCTTTACAGTCATGCATTTAGCATCAATTTCCAGACGCATATGGGATTTAGGAAAAACAGTTAAAGGATCGAGGTGATGTCCACACGGAAGTGAAAGGACCTGATGAATTGGTGAGGAAAACTCATCCAAAACTATAGGTTCATCATCCAAAATATCCCCAGCGTCAATATCCCCAATCAAGTGAAAGTTAAAATTCTTAGACACCTCATCAAAACCATGGTTTTCAATCAATTTTGGTTCTAGAGTGGTGGTGTAGAGATCACAAGGATTGGGTATAGTTTCACTTAAAATAGACCCTTCACAATCGGGTAAATCAAACCCTACAAAGTTACACAACTCATCAAACCTTCTATCTTCAATTGGTGAATCATTTGGTGTACTCGATAGATTTGTGAAACTGGAGTTGTGGATTTCAATTTGGGATGAGGAGGTTTGATTTGGAAGGGTGTGCTACTCTCTCTCACTATCCAAATTCTCAATTTGTCATATTGCCGTATCATACATTGAAAAAATTTGAGCTAGTTGGAAACTAGTTGCTCGTTCGTTGGGTTGTATGAGGGCGGCCATGAACGCATTCAATTCCTCAATGTGGCGGCGTGACGCTACCCGAAATTCTTCCACTGTCCGTTAAAGACTAGACATGGGTCGGTAAGGGGTTTCAGTAGAAGATTGAAATTCTGGTGGATAGGTAAAACTCCCAAATGACTGATTAGAAGAATTGTTTATAGAAGGTGTAAAAGTCGCGTAGGATTGATAGGAATCGAATGGTTGTGAAAATTGGATAGGTGTAAGATCAACATTGTGATAAGAAGAATATTGATATTGTTTGGTTGGTTGACGACCAACAAATGTCATATATACCGTAAAACGAGTAGCAATATCTTCCTTAGAAAGTGATGGTGTTTGTTGTCCTAATGGTTTGACTAGATTGAAACTTTGGCTTTTAGCCCTCGCCATATGCTCAGCGATGGACATGCGTTTAGGAGTTCCCTCACACGCTTTAAATGGAATATCAACATAACAAGATGTAGAATTTTGATGCGGTTGATAGGACCTGGAGTGAGGTTTCCAACTATTTCTTTCTGCTTGCTCTATCCGATCTCTTAAAGACATGGTAGAGTCAGAATTTTGACCAAAGCAATTACGAAAAAAAGAAATATCTTGTTCTGGATAGCAAAGCTCGACAAGAGTTCGTCTGTTTGGGTTACCCATTATAAGAAGGTGAAAAGAAAATAGGAAGGGAAAAGATTTAAGCTTTAGTTGGATTGTTTTGCTTTGAAAATGGGACTTGAGGGTTGATTCAACAAATCACAAAATGCATAAGCAACCCTAGAACTAAGGTCACCTAGGTCAAGCACTAGAACGCTTCTAGACTTCCAAAGGACAAGCCGCGGGATGAATCCTTTACGACATCTTTATTACTCTTGTGGCCAGGTAAGTGCTAGGTGAGTAGGAGGTATCCGCTATACGAATCATCGAAAATAGTGGGCCTAATTAAGTAATCACTTTCCATAGTCACACTTGTCTTAGACACCACAAAATTAATGCGGATAAGCGATAGATTACCCATGACCTCCCTCTGTCCTAATTGAGCGCGACGGTCCTTAGGTTCTTGGTCTAGATATTTTTTAATTAATATATAGTTATGCAGATGTTCGTTTTGTGATTTGTGGGGCCTAGGAAGGGTGATGAAATCCCCACCTGATCTGAATTTTGGTCTTTCCCCTTAATGTCCGTATTAAAAATATGCAAAAACAAACCAATTACAAAACACGCAAAAAGACTTTTTGAGCAGTGATGTTTTGCAAAGAATCCTGCAGAAAATATATTATTAGATTTCTAGAGGAGAGAGAAAGAGCAGAGAAAGATCACTAGAAGAATTTGGTGCCCCAACTCAACAAGACTGCCGCGGTTCCACGGCTAATTGCTTGATTCTTCCGCGGTTCCGCCGCTCTTTGACGTGTTCTTTTGCTGAATTTTCTTATGTAGTCTCCTTTACTCCTCTGGTCCTCTCTAAAAGTCTCTGAATCTCGATTTTCTCGTTCAAGTGACTCCAGAATCCCTCACAAAAATCGCACACTAATCGTTAAATATGCAAGTTGTGATTTTGTTTTATTATTATGATATGAATCGAATAAGAATTCAACACGAATATGAAGAAGAAGAAAAATTACGCACGTATCCCCGGTAACAGCGCCATTTGATTGATTCTATGTGAAAGTGTGTGTAGTAGTAACCGCAATCAAAAACGGCGTCGCGTGTAGCTAGCCGAGATGAGTACAGGTTGTCCTCAGGGATGCATGGAACTTTTAATCTTGATTTAGACGAGTTGATTGAAGAATAAAAGAATTGGGAGAATAGTTGTAGATTCTAGATCTATGTTAAATACGGATGTAGAATTTATAGTTTTAAGATCTAGTTTAAATACGGATATAGATTTTATAGGAAAAGGGCTTGTAGGGTTCGTTAGGATTTAGTAGTCATGGATGACTAATAAAGATTACTCATTTTATCTTTTGATAGATTTAAAACTATATTGATAGTGATGAATGGGGATTAGGGTTCTTGGAAGAAACTATGGTTTCTCCACTATTTACCCTTTTTCCTTCATTGATCTCTATTCATGTCTAGTCCTTAACAAAACAATTGTTAATCTAATTTCAAATCGCGGTAAAGAATATCAATAAATTGATAGCGTGCTCGATTAGGATGTTAACGATTCTTTTGCTAAAGTTTATAAACTTCATAAGACTTAAAAGAAGTTAAAATATTTTATCATCCATTGTTCTACCCTAATCCTACGAACCCTATCAAGCGGAGAATTACTCACGTATGATGGAGATAGAAGAAGAACGGATAGAGAATGAATTCATAATGCAAATACAGAAAATAAATGCAAACTAATTAAACTAATGATCTACCTTTGTTAATCAACTTCATAAGTACAATTCTTCGAGTTTAGATTACAAGAGGAAGAAGAAATTGCTCTCGATCTCTGCATCGTAGGAAGTAGATGTTCCGCCGAATTTCATGTCGGCTTATCACGTCGAATCGCGGACCTGTCGTGGATCACTTGTTCTTTGATGGTGATTTGCTTCATATAAAAGGTGATGATTTCTATCTTTAGCTCTCGGTCCTATTTATAGTCACAGAAGATACAAATTCTAGATTCTAAGTATTATGGTTTATTGAGAAGATCCTACCCACAAAATCCCACACACTAACTCCTTAGAATGGCGGCGGATCCGCCGCAATATTCATGTTTTGGCCGCGGAAGCGCGGTGGGATAGGGGAGTTAGGGCTTCAATTTTCTCGGGCTTATACATGTTGACACGTGGAGATCTTCTAGATATCTGGAATTTGAAAATATTTCCTGAGTCTCTGCCAGTATTGATTCTTCGATTTTATTTAACTTCATCGGCAGATTTTTGATTCCCGACATCTCGATATCCTGATCTCCTGACCCGAGCTAAATCATGCACAATATCTCCATGAATAATGTTAGTAATATTTGTTATAGAGATATTATTCTAACCATTTGTATGATATTATATCTTTTAAAAAATCTTGATTAGAATATTTGATATGATATGCATAATAAAAATATTATATAAATATTATATGCATATATTTTCCTTCATAATGTTAATTATAATATATAAACATGTGGTAAATAGTATCTTGCAAATAAACCCAAATATGTTATATATTTATAATAAACACTTTTAGATATTTAAAAAAGTAAGGAAAATGTTATATCAAACGTGCGATATTTTCGACTGAACAACACCCATTAATAAATTCTTACGATCATGCATGCTATGTGTTCGACTAAATGAAAACCCAATTACCATGCTTGTATGGTTCGTTCTAATATTTGATATTCATTATTCGTGATTCATATTACACTTGTTATTTAGAAATCATGACTCATGATTCATGATTATATTGGTATTTGTGATTTATGTTTACCCTTGATACTCTTGTTATTACCTATTATCACTGACATGCACGAAACCCTGTTTCATGTTATACATACATATCGTGACCATTATTATTTGAATAATAGAATGTGATCTCTGAATAGAATACCAAGCCTCATATACATGCTGATACGTGATTTCGTGTTTATTTTGTAACTTCGTGTTTATTTGTGAATTCGTGATACGTGCCACAAATCGTTTTAGTTGGTATTCAAAGTCTAGTGAACATGTATTATTGTCGTGACTACACTTAGAAACACGGGGGATTGGAAAAATTGAAAGGTGGAAATTGGACCCGTATTTTGGGTGATTTTTAGTGTTAGAGATTGACCAATCAAACATGCATTTGGCGTAGGGGTGGTATGCTGGACACTATCCACAATGTTCGTGATCGTGATCATATAGGATTCTGCCTAACGGTAGACTTGATATCGGCTCCAGGAAATAGTGGGTCGTGGTCCCGGGTATGTACGGGATATCCTCAAAGGTTCGAAAATACTTTCCACCAATCAATTTTAAACTCACGCGATACTAGTTAAGGTTAACGATAGTGACATCTAGGACCGACATGACTTTTTACCATGAATATATTATAGTTATTGTACCCTACTTGTACTGTGCACGCGGGTATTTCACGACACTTACATTGTCATGTTATTACACACTTTACGTTTGAGTACTTGTTCTGTATTCTGACACCTTGGGATTTTCCACCTCAGGTTTAGAGGCAGACCCATCAGCAGCACATGATCGGCACTATATTCAGGAGCTTGTCGAGGATCAGTAGCTAGTGTGGGTCTTCTTTTCTTTTGATTCCAGTCGTATTTAGCACATGAGCCCCTCGTAGGATGTTAAGAATTATGTATCTTTCTTTTTGGATCTTGTATCTTCTTTATTGGAACCTATTATCATTCCATGTATTTTATTTAAATCTATTATTATCTTATGGACCCATTTTGTATTACTTGTTATTTATGCAGCATGACATACAGTGATATCTCTTTTATAGTGGTGTATATTCTCGATACTATTGTTTACAGGTTTAGCTAGAAACCGTAGCGTGACTATGGAAGGATCTTTCCTTATCGTAGGAGTATGGCTGGCCTTGGTTACTTTCCGTATTCCTATATTGTGAGAAGCGGGGCATGACAGTATCCTTGATAACAATCACAAAGTATCGTCTAGAAAATAAAAAGTATAAAAACACGATATTGAATATTATTTAGTTGATGTACAAAATGTATTGAATAACAATGACTTACAAAAAATTCAGGATAAAAGAAGAAGCTATTGGCGGAAAATTCATGTCTACATAACAAATCGATGTAAGCGGTTATCATTTCTCCTCTAACACGCTCCCCAATTCGCAACGAGAAAAAGTCGGAAAAATATACAATTGCTCCTTCTCTTATATGAAAAATTCAACTTCTCTAGAGGTTATCAAAACATGAATATTTAGTATTTAACTTTTAAATATGAAATTATAATTAATTCATTAGATGTAGACAAACCTTATTTTCCCTTTCCATTCAAAGTGTTTGATCCATAGTTTCGTCCGCACAAACTTTTTTCGATTATAAGATGTGATATTTTATTCCTTGTACGGGCTTCTTTTCTTTCTTGTCTGGATTTTTGTACGGCGAGAACAAGAATGATCTTGGCTTCTTTAGTCTCCTCGATTCTTCCATTATATCTCTTAAAATTTCTTGCCCTATGAAATCAATCGGATCTATACCCGCATCAATGAGTCCTTTAATTATAGAACCATCTTCTATTTCTTCCACGACGTTTTTCTAACTACCCGGGGATGGAAAATCCAACACAATAGGTTGTTCAAGCGGTAATTCCTTAGGAATGCCTTCTGTCGCTTCGGTTTTTTCAATAGGTTTTTCTAGTTCAAATTCGGGGTTATATCTTCCAAACCTATATTCAAGTTTGAATCGGCATTACTTAAATCAATCTTAAATTCATCATATGTCTCCTCTTCTTCTTTTTTTCCAACCGTCTCATCAATATTTTCATCCTCGGGAATTTCAGCCCTAAGATTTTCATCCCCGACATTTTTTCCGACGGTCTCCTTCTCCATATTTGTTTCAGTGGCATCCTTAACATCTTCAACCCCGGGATTTTCAGTCCTAACAAATTCATTCTTTTTTAGGCTTCATCCCTCCTACTCATCAATCTCACCTTTTAGAACTAGTTTGATCTCTTCATGTAATCTCTTGAGATTGTCGCCATCCAACAAATATTTATTAAGTTCAACCGAGTTCACCTATAAATAATAAGTAATAAATATCAATAATTGGATCTAATATGTCAAAGGTGATATAAAACAAAACAAAATATAAACAATACTTACATAATCAAGAAGTAACTGACGGCTAATCTCAATATTAGGCTTGTATATCGTAGTTGGTTATTTGGGGGTGTATTACCTTCCTGGTAATAGAAGTGTACCAAACGAAGTAATCGCTATACTAGCATCAAATTCCACTCCTTTTGCTTCGATATAAATTTGGGCTTCGTCCTACAAATTCATATACTCCAAAATCACATCGTATACTAGTTTCTTCTTAGTTGGTTTCTCCTTCTCAGTTTGTCTATATTGAACGTTAATGGGTAAACTCTGAATACCGCCAAAATGTCGGAATATCCTTTCGAGATATTGCCATTATAAAATATCAAAACAAATGAGAGGAACTCATAACAGTCCAAAGTATTTACTGAGAAGGAAAATGTTTTCGGATACACCAACATACGCAGTGTATGGATCTCATGCGGACTGTCATTAAAGAAACGGTTGAAAATATTTATCATTATTCATAAAAATTTAAACAAATGTTGTTAAATTAAGTAATGAAATAGTAATTACCTGTAATTCATTCAAATTATCAAGCATACCCAGGTAGAAAGTTTTATGATGATTGGAAAATCGATGTGTATGTATACCCCGTTGTCTAATAAGGTGTCTACTCTCCTTGATGCTAGTATCGGAGATAGGCCGAATGACTGAAATCCTAGTATACGCCCAACACTGAATAAAAATTAATTGTTAAATTCGATACAATTATCTTTACAATACAAAAAAATAATTATACAACTAATACAATACCTGCAAAACAGTAAGACAGCCCTTTATCGCTCTCGCATTTGATAGTGCCACTTAGTTCAATCCATTTATCAAATACTACAAAACCCCTACTACCAAGATGTTGGAGATAGTGCCCTCAAAGTCAATTATTGGATCGCAGGTACGTGATTGCAATGATTGAGGCAGGACCTATACCGATATGACAGTCTTACTCAAGATGATAGTATGCTATCTGGTTTGTCTTTATCATCGTATATATGCTTTAGTTCACTATTGCATGATGATAGAGCCCATAGGATTCTTGCTTGACTACCAGCAGTATGATGGCGATCATATACGTGGGAGCTGGGGTCTGTAAGCACATCCTTAAAAGTGTCCCTAATCGTGGGAGTTTCGAGACAGGGCATCGATACTCCAGAGTAGACTAGTGTATACAGTCGAGACCCCGACGAGGAGCGGTGGCCGGTCTCATAAGCCACTGGTGTCAGTTGGATCACCTAAGATGTATACAGGTGCTCATTGAGTTATGAGTACACCGGACAAGACTCGTCGGGAATCTGCTAGTTGGTATTTACATATCGTCAGATAGTAATTCCCTGGTGACATGTGTACAAGTTAGTTCATCGACCTGAGGTCGTCATTTGTCTCGTGTGAGTTCCCACTGTAACCCTACGACGGCTGAAAGGAGTCGTGCAAACAGGTCTTTTTTGGGTACAGTCCTGAGCCACATTGGAGGCAAGTGAGCGGATCGTCGGGGATTCGTCTCTCCCGGTATTGGGGGTTAATGTCACACAGTGCACGGGTGGCCATCACTAGGAATCCTCGGCCGAGGTAGTGGAGAATTACTGATTTGGATCAGTAGTTTCTCAGGTGGTGATGGGCTTCATGCCGACACGATTTATCGCGTTATTAGGGGTCTGACTTTATCCACCCCCCTAGACTCGATATGCGATACTCTTTAGACGAATGGACCGGACTGTATATACATTGTCACTGTCAGGCTCAGTAGGGTTTATAGATGAGTTCGCTCGTCAGTTTCCCTTCCAATCAATATATAGGCAAACCGTTACGTACAGCTTGTACCTCTGACGTGCTAGTGGTTATACCAAGTGCCAGTGTGTTGATGACTCATTAGAGTCCCCCACAGACACTTTCCCAAGTTCGGGCGAAACGTTGTAGAGGCCGTATGGTGTTATGGCAAGGTTCGGAAAAAGCACGTGCGTTTTTGCACGTGTCGTTTTTCGGGCAGATAATACTGGTAGGCTTTGGTTTAAGCCGGAACCCAATATTATACTGTGTAGATATAATATCTTTGTCTCAGATGCATTTGTATTCGGTCGTAATACAAATGCGGGTATGTTTATACTGATACGGGGTTATCCTGAAATTCGTTTCAGGATCACTTTTGGAAGTTGCCAGTTTCCAGTTTTCTATCAGCCGTCTTTTAACATTCGGTTAAAGACGGATTTATCTTTTCTTGGATGAGTGTGGAAGATTCTAGAAGCATCTAGAAGGTGGTGACAAAGCTTATGACTCACTTGTTCATTATTGGTTGCTTTCTTTGTGTTCACACTTTATGTTCACACTATGTGTTCACACTTTGTGTTCACACTAGATATTTTGCTTATTGTCACCTCCTAGCTCCTACACTCACCTCCCTCCTCTCCTATAAATGGCCGGCCTTCCCCCTCTCACTTGAGTTATGGTTGTTGTTCACTAGAAAAATATTATGATAGATTCGGGTTCACGAAAAATAGATAGCCTCTTTCTCATTTCACCCAATCCAAAAGGCAACTTCCATATCCGTTCGTCCGTGATCTTGGACGTAACGAAACAAAGTGTTCTACTCATTCTCTACTTCATCTTGGTCGTCTCTTTTAGCAAACTTGACGATCGAGTTGCCTCGGTTCAGAGGCGGGAGCCCGTTTAAATATCCGTCGACGTGGTGCCACCTCGACGACAAGATTGGAGATCGAGGAGATCGGAGCAGCCGCAACAAAGAGTGGGATGATGGTTGAAGACCGAAGCACTCGGATCATTCGGTATAACGTTTCTACCCACTTTGTAGTTTGTTAGTTTAGCTTTAATGGCAGATCCGGGTTACGGTACACGATAGCGCCAGTTTTGTTAAAAGTTTTTGTTCCGCATTTGGCGTCTGTTAGACGGCCGGGGCGCTACCGTGGACTTACAGTGGTATCAGAGCCTCACCATTAAGCTATACTAACTTGTGCTAACACGTTTAAAACATCGATCGAACCGAATTTCGAAAAACACATTTTTCATGCACCTGGGTTTCTGTCGATTTTTTTAAGGGAATAAAAATAATTTTACATGTCACAGAATATTGTGCAGGGTTTTCTAAGAATACTGAAAAAAATTGGTCATGTGATCCCACAAAAGAGCGGCGGTTCCGCGGTCAAACCCTAGGTTTGACCGCGGAAGCGCGGCGGTTTAGAGGGAATAGTGCATCAATTTTTCCCAGTAGGCTTTATTTGGAAATTGTGGCTTTTTGGTATATATATTTTGGGCCCAGATTTTGTTACTGTACAGCAGATGTACGTGGGGCCCACTTCGGGAAATTTAGTCGATCGAAATTTTAAATTTGTTAGTATACAGTATTTACATTATATCTCCGACCGGGAATGTCATTTGATCGGTAAACCGCGTTTGATTGCTATAGTTCTTTTAGACGGGTTTGCGAACGTTACATTCGCGTTGATGTTTTGTGTTGTGCTGTGATGTTGCGGATATGTCGTGGTGGATAGCAGGGTGCAATGATAGTGCAGTTTTGATTTATTTGTACATTTGATATTGCGGGGCGAGCGTCCAACATGTGGACTGCCGTCACTGCCTGTTTGTATAATATTCTTTTGGGGCACGACCAGGTCGAGGTCGATGTACTCGTTGTACATATTTTTATTTCTGTACTAGGTTTATCCCGCGAAGGAGTGCACGGATAGCCGGGTTCTGGAGGGCAACAGGTCCGTATCTTATGGCATTGAGAGGCAGAGGGACCTCACTCCAGAATTGGCAGACTATTCGCCGCACTCGTAGGGGGTACAGGTTGACCCAAGGAGGGGTGCTCAATTTACCGGATTCCGTGAAGTGCCGGGTGTTCCATTCACTATGCTGTGTGGACCACCTCGCTTCAGGTTTTGGCGGGTAACTTGTCGCACCCGTAGGGGTCTAGGTTTCATTGCACAGGCTATCCACACGACCAGGGGAACGTCGGGTTTCAGCAGCGGCTCTGTGAAACTCGGGGATCCCAGATTATCTGTATTATTCTGTGATGCTTATTACTTTTCTGTAATGTTGCATATTATCACGCCTGGAGCGATTATTGTATATTGGTATATATACTATTAGATGTTGTATATGTTTTACACCCGCGCTAGTCCAGCCCCCGCTCTGTCGTTAGTTAAGTAAACTAACGGGTGATGACGGGACCCATTGGCGAATGCGGATGGCATACACGTACATTTTATTTTCGTTCTTTTCTGGTGTGATTGATTGATGGGACTGCGTTGATTCTTATCAATGCAAAGATAAAACAAACCTATATTTGATGTTGTTGGAACAAATTTTAAAAATTGTTATTACAAAGATGTTTCCTTTTGTTATGCATAGTGATATTCAGTTGGAATATCCTGCACCTCATTCGACGAGGCAAGGGCTGATATCCCTTCACCGGGAAAAACCCTTTGGGCAGAAGTTTACGTCAGGGTAGTAACTTTAATATAGTTGATTACAAGTTGCTTTGCATCGCGGTATTCAGTTGGAATATCCTGCACCTCATTCCACAAGGAAAGAGCCGAGATGCCTTCACCGGATGTGACCTCTTTAGCAAAACATTTTCGTCACTATATTTTATAAAAAGCTATCAGGTTCTTTCAGCGATATCAAGTTCATTACGTTAAAGGTTTTTCGCCAAAAACCAGCCGTAGCCCTCCGTCATTTCTTATGGGTGGTCAGTAGTATTCAAGCTATGTTTGTTGACTAAAGTCAAGGCATAGTGTTTGGTAGTTGCTGGGTATTCGTATGTTGCATTAATAGATGTGTTGGTTTGGGACAGTCGTATTACCTTGTTGACTAAAGTCAAGGGTATGTACGGGTGGGTTCAAATCAACCTGGACAATGACGGGTAGAACTTGACATGTGACTTATGATTTGTTGACTAAAGTCAAGGTCATAAGAGCATGAGGCAAAAATCACATCGGGAGTTTCAAACATAAAGCAAACTTGCCAGATATGCGCATACCTTCTGGAGTGTGATAACTTGAGTGGCTTCCATCAAGTTATCATGCGATGATAGTTGGATCCCGATTCCCACTGATGAGTTAGTTTACTCTTCGGGTGATCCCGACTAATTCTTCTTTCTGGTTTGGAGGAGAATTTGAGATTACAGTGGGAGGTTTCCTGATTAGACAAAGTGATAACCAGTCTGATCTAGGTTAGAGTGCACGCAGAGTGTTTCTTTTCTCTCTCTCTCTTTGGCAGCGACCTTTGACCGACCCTAGACTATGAATCAGTAACCAAGTTGACCGAACGTTCTTAAAATACTGGATTTTGGATTGTCCAAGTTGCATAAGTCATTGCCGCTCTTTCCTTTACCCTTTGTATTTCTCAGAACACCCCGTATTACTACGGACATCCACTTCCATTGGATAGATCCACCGTATGGTTATATACGAACTCGAAGGGACTTCTTCGAGGATGGATCCATGTTCAGGAGAAATAGAATTGGTTTATTCAGTTGTCTTTTATTATCATCTTCTCTCAGGTTGCGAGGGCTCCTTAGTCTAGGAGAGTACAACTATTACGCTTATTGGATAGTCTTCTTCCAAACCATAGGTAGGTGCCGAAAGGTAGAGAATGAAGAAAACCAATTAGCCTAAGTAGGGTGTGCAGAAGGTAATAGCTAAAGACAAAATAAAGGGATTAGAAAGAGGGCAAAGTAAATTGCGACTGTTATCATTCACGACCATATCGCGTACTTCATCACTACTCCTATTTCACCTTTGTTTTTTCCTCAGTTCGGGAGAAAAAGAATAAGGTACTATTCAGTTGTCTTTTATCATCACCTTCTCTCAAGTTGCGAGTACTCCTAAGATTAAGAGGGTACACCTATTATGCTTACTGGATAGTTTTCTTCCAAACCATAGGCTGATGCCGAACGGTAGGGAAGAAAGAAAACCATTTAGCTTAACGATGGTGTACAGAAGGTAACGATTAAAGACAAATAAAGGGATTTGGAGTGATGGCAAAGAAATATACGGTTACAGTCATGAATAGGATTATGGAAGAGGCATTACTAGGAATACCAGGAAACCCCTACGAAACATTTTCATATTTCAGTTTCACTGTGCATTGTTAATTATAAACTGATTTCCCGATTAGATACTTACACCAAGGTATGTATTTACCAGGTTTCATTCTCATTTCTGTACGGTTTTACAGATGATGAGTGGGAGTAAGTTATTGGAAATTAGGTGATCATCCTCATTATATCGGAATTCGTTGTAATTGGTGATATTTGAGGAAATCGCCTGGGTACAGTTTTCAACCTACGATGCATAGGTTTTGAGTTATTCAACTCAAGGGACTTATACAGAGTACTGTATGTTGTCCAGTGTCCGTCAGGACAAAGGGGTAGGTCCTCGTACTACGTTATGTTTACTTGTGACTTCTCTAGTTTTTAGACAAGTGTTTCGTAGAAATACAATGTCTAAGTTTTGAGAAGTTATGGGTATAAGAATAAAGTAGAGAACCAGATGTCGCAAGTATCGGGATTCATCAAAGAGATTGAAGATGTAGATTCTTGTGATAGGTATTCAGTTGATAGTAATGGTTTTGAGAAACTTGTTTCTCTTTCAGGTTACTCATAATTGGATGGATTCCTAAGTTGAGTAATGCTGATTAACCTCTCTCCATTAAGTTGATATGCACTGGAGACAGTTGCATGTTTTGAATCTGGTTCTAATTAAATCAGTGCCTCTGTTTCTATATTGGATATAGAATGGTTAATATCTTAACGATGTTAAGATACGGGGAGTTGTCCAGCTTATGCTTAAAACCAGACACTGGATAACTCAAGGCACGTTTCTGTAATGGTTGTTTGTGGGTTGACCCTGGTTTTGACGAGAATTGACATTTCTACCATCTGGAAGATCAATAGTGATATTGTTCTTGACTCGCCACAGTTTTAGTAAAATGGATTTTTTCAGAAAACAGTAGTGGGAGTATGGTAGAACTGGAAGTGATTCCAGAACCGCAAACGATTACGGAAAATTTAATAGGACCTATATATTCAATCAGGTTTGACATTCCAATAGCCACTCCGCAGATATGGTGGGTAACCTCAGACACCCGAGAGGTACTCAGGTAGCCTCAAAGACGGTGACAGGGAGGTTCTTATTTACCCAGACTTGACAGTACTGTTGTTCCAGACCGTGAGACCCGGCAAGAGAATAAGTATAACGCCGTTCTAAACGGGCTTTAGAAGTGAACGTGTATATTATTCTGCCAGAGGGCTGTCGTAGTCAGTGGGAGCAGCGGAAGTATAAGTGGGCAAGTAGCTTATGTCTATTTATAGACTTCAGCAGTTATAGCGGAGTTAGATCATCTAATTTTGATGTGACAGACATGGGTTTGACTTCATCAGAATAAAGGATGGATCTGTTAAGAAGGTAGTAAAGTGTGATGTCCTGGTATTTGGATGACATACACAGAGTAGGAAGTAAAATTCCTATACTACGATCGGTTGTACTTTGGTCATCACACAGTTGTTTCTCCATAAGGATATGGATATAATATCAGACATTCTGGTTTCTAGATCTATGGTTTTAGATCTGGATTTGGGTAGTTTCCCAATATTGGTACTTTGACAATATTCTAAATAGTATTTTAGAATAGATGACTCGTAGCATGGTGGTGTACCTGCAGGTGATGGAGTCACTCTCTCTAAAGGTGTCTTAGAGACTAAAGGAGATAGGGAAGTGCATGATTGACAGATCACTTGCTTAGGCAATTGAGTCAATCATGAGATGTCAAGTACCACACCAGATGTAGTTTTTGCACTAGATACGATAAGTTTATATTAATCCTATCCTGGAGATACATAAGGAGCAGTTTTAGAACATGAGTGAATGTTCTATGGATTTGATGACGGCAGCCTCCTTTGGGAGACGGTTATCATTCCAGGCTTCCAAGGTGACATGGATGACAGAGTGATTGTCAGAGTTATAGTTTTCCCTCTGGCGAGGGACAGTATTATGGACAGGTGGTCCAAGAGGATACTGTGGGAGGCATGGTGCTGGATACTGATTAGGTTCAGTTCTCGATACAGTCTAAGAAGTTTGGATTTGGAGTTCATTGATAAACTAGGTCTCATCAGATATCCAGACATATTCTAAGACAGGTATTACTCGATTCAGGAGATGGTTTTCTCCGCGAACTTGAGATTAAGAGAGACATAGAAAGAAACTTCAGGACGGATCCACTCACTGAGGCTATTTCTCGAACACAAGAGTTTTACAAACTAGCTTTGTAAAACTGATTAGTAGAGGAGTTGGATGTTCGGTATCACACGGGCTGTGAGTATGCGACATCACAATAATTAGCCTTGAGTGCAAGTGGGAGATTGTTGGAGATAGTGCCCTCAAAGTCAATTATTGGATCGCAGGTACGTGATTGCAATGATTGAGGCAGGACCTATACCGATATGACAGTCTTACTCAAGATGATAGTATGCTATCTGGTTTGTCTTTATCATCGTATATATGCTTTAGTTCACTATTGCATGATGATAGAGCCCATAGGATTCTTGCTTGACAACCAGCAGTATGATGGCGATCATATACGTGGGAGCTGGAGTTTGTAAGCACATCCTTAAAAGTGTCCCTAGTCGTGGGAGTTTCGAGACATGGCATCGATACTCCAGAGTAGACTAGTGTATACAGTCGAGACCCCGACGAGGGGCGGTGGCCGGTCTCACAAGCCACTGGTGTCAGTTGGATCACCTAAGATGTATACAGGTGCTCATTGAGTTATGAGTACACTGGACAGGACTCACCGGGAATCTGCTAGTTGGTATTATACATATCGTCAGATAGCAATTCCCTGGTGACATGTGTACAGGTTAGTTCATCGACCTGAGGTCGTCATTTGTCTCGTGTGAGTTCCCACTGTGCTTTGATTTCTACCCTACCACGGCTCAAAGTAGTCGTGCAAACAGGTCTTTTTTGGGTACAGTCCCGAGCCACATTGGAGGCAAGTGAGCGGATCGTCGGGGATTCGTCTCTCCCAGTATTGGAGGTTGATGTCGCGCAGTGCACGGGTGGCCATCACTAGGAATCCTCGGCCGAGGTAGTGGAGAATTACTGATTTGGATCAGTAGTTTCTCAGGTGGTGATGGGCTTCATGCCGACACGATTTATCGCGTTATTAGGGGTCTGATTTTATCCACCCCCTAGACTCGATATGCGATACTCTTTAGACGAATGGACCGGACTGTATATACATTGTCACTGTCAGGCTCAGTAGGGTTTATAGATGAGTTCGCTCGTTTGTTTCCCTTCCAATCAATACATAGGCAAACCGTTACGTACAGCTTGTACCTCTGACGTGCTAATGGTTATACCCAGTGCCAGTGTGTTCATGAGTCATTAGAGTCCCCCACAGACACTTTCCCAAGTTCGGGCGAAACGTTGTAGAGGCCGTATGGTGTTATGGCAAGGTTCGGAAAAAGCACGCGCGTTTTCGCACGTGTCGTTTTTCGGGCAGATAATACTGGTAGGCTTTGGTTTAAGCCGGAACCCAGTATTATACTGTGTAGATATAATATCTTTGTCTCAGATGCATTTTTATTCGGTCGTAATACAAATGCGGGTATGTTTATACTGATACGGGGTTATCCTGAAATTCGTTTCAGGGTCACTTTTGGAAGTTGCCAGTTTCCAGTTTTCTATCAGCCGTCTTTTAACATTCGGTTAAAGAAGGATTTATCTTTTCTTGGATGAGTGTGGAAGATTCTAGAAGCATCTAGAAGGTGGTGACAAGGCTTATGACTCACTTGTTCATTATTGGTTGCTTTCTTTGTGTTCACACTTTGTGTTCACACTATGTGTTCACACTAGATATTTTGCTTATTGTCACCTCCTAGCTCCTACACTCACCTCCCTCCTCTCCTATAAATGACCGGCATCCCCCCCTCTCACTTGAGTTATGGTTGTTGTTCACTAGAAAAAGATTATGATAGATTCGGGTTCACGAAAAATAGATAGCCTCTTTCTCATTTCACCCGATCCAAAAGGCAACTTCCATATCCGTTCGTCCGTGATCTTGGACGTAACGAAACAAAGTGTTCTACTCATTCTCTACTTCATCTTGGTCGTCTCTTTTAGCAAACTTGACGATCGAGTTGCCTCGGTTCAGAGGCGGGAGCCCGTTTAAAGATCCGTCGACGTGGTGCCACCTGGACGACAAGATTGGAGATCGAGGAGATCGGAGTAGCCGCAAAAAATCGTGGGATGATGGTTGAAGACCGAAGAACTCGGATCATTCGGTATAACGTTTCTACCCACTTTGTAGTTTGTTAGTTTAGCTTTAATGGCAGATCCGGGTTACGGTACATGATAGCGCCAGTTTCGTTAAAAGTTTTTGTTCCGCATTTGGCGTCTGTTAGACGGCCGGGGCGCTACCGTGGACTTACACAAGCCTATGTGGAGATGAATTCCTCGTCACACAATAATCGAAGTCATTTTGGATGGACTAGGTTCTTGGAGCGTGTAGGGAATAATGCCATGCAAATGGTGTACAAAACATAAGTTTTTGTACATTAAACTATTTTCTCTAGATTGGCATTAGTCCCAAGACTACAAAAAGTCTCATACAGCCACGTCGTAAGTACGACACCGTGTTTCCTCTTATCTTTCGGGAGATCAACTCCTAATACGTCGTAAAAATGTATGAAGGAACTCATACATTTTTCATAAACAATTAGAGAACATGTGACCGGAAGACTGAGAATCCATCATACATCTTGAAGAGTGATCAACACCTCCATCTCTTAACTAATACAGATATCAATGATAGGTCATGTTGTTGGTGGCCAAGTTTACGATACTCACCAAAACCCCATTCGTCTAATAATTCAATCTGCTGGTCTGTTAAAGGCCATTGCGCAGAAATGCTCGTAGATTCGAGCGCAAAAAGATTTCCCCTATCTTTACCCCTGCAAATAACTTCGGAAATATGATTTGCTTGATTATACAATACTATATTCTTCATGGGGACAGGGCTGTATTGAATAAATGATGTCTGAGATACTGATGGCTGGATAGAATTGACTACATTCACGTTTGATTGTATTTTCATTTTTTTGCTACATTCTTGGAGTTCTTCTTTACGAATATTTTTTAGCGATGAAGGAGGAGGAGGAGGAGGAGTCGGCCCTCTTTTGTGTAGCTATCTTTGGTGTAGCCCTCTTGGGTGCATATTTGCGTTTACCGGTCATTATAACTACATAATAAACGCTCAAAATTCCAAATATATTAACAAAAAACCCTACATCAATAAGAACAAATTCTAAACTAATAAAGTCATTGATTTATGTTATTTAATCGATCTAAGAAACATGAGAATGCCCAGCAACAATCGCAATTTAAATCACAAGAAAAAACCCCAATTTACATTTGAAAACACTAGCAAAAATCTCCCGAAAAATAACAGATTTTATACTAATTAAAATAATTAATTTTCCTTATGTGATCGATCCACGATTCAAGAGAATCCAAGCAAAAATCGTAGTTCAAATCACAGCAAAAAGCGCATAATTTCGATGTCTATCTCTTAAACCGTTGAAACTGTACTGAACCTGTTCGGGCGGTAGCTCTTTTTAATAAATAAGAACCGCTATTTTAAGTAGCGGTTAAATGTGAACCGTTCGATTTTAACAGCTAGTTAAAGTAGCGGTTAAAATTAACGGTTCAGGTTTGTTGAATAAATCAATTTATCAAACGTTGTATATTGTTCCGTCCCGATTAAATATATATAAAATATAATAAAGACTCCACTCAATGATTAAAGTGGGCGCTATAAAGATCCAAAGTGTCAAGTCTGACATGACATCTCATAAAACGGAAGCATGCACGCATCACTGCTCATCTTTGTGCGCTTGTCTGCTCCATTTGCTGCAACAATTGATGTACATATCCCCCACCAATGAAAAAAGTCTTTTTTATTTTCATAACAAAAATATAATATGGTCTTCAATTAAAGTAGAGAGCGCAATCTCTAGACAACTCTGTCTCTATGTTCTCGCTATTTCTATGTCAAGAAAGAGTGAAAGGTCTCAAGGCTTCCAATTGAATTGAAATATCAAAGCCAACAGTTTTTCTTTTCATTTAGTTTCTTGAGAAAAAAAATATATCAACAAGGAAAAAGAAATATTCCAGTCATCTATTGAATGCTTTATTATCTGTTGTCCAATAGACCACCAAATTGAATATTCATCTGTTTATGTTGTCTGATTACACCGGTCATCCTCTAAAAGGCCTACATTAAACCGAAAAGACCTGACTTAGTAATTATGTATCCCTAAATAATTGATCTCATTTTTAAAGGAAGAGAAGGACTCTTCCTAAAGGAGAATTAGACCCGGTAATATACAAGTATGGTAAATTATTCATAAACATAGAGAAAACATGTGTTTCGACCCAATCAGTCGGCCTGCTTCATGTTAATAGAACCGTTAAATATATACATCATGGTCCAAGTTTGGACCCAGAGGGCCTGATCTACCGAATATTACAATGATTAATTCAACAATCCCATATTAGGCCTAGCTATTACAAGCAATCACCAAATTCATCGTCCGGATAACAGCCGGATATTACAAACAATCATACACTCGATAGAAAGCACAAGATATCATGGAAAACACTCCCCGAACATGCTTCTACCCCCATTATGTTGAGAGTATTCGACCTCCGTATAAAAGCTTTTTGGCTGTTGTGTCACATATTCCCTTTCCTTCTAATGGACCACCTAATAGCCGACTGAAATATCACCTGCAAATCGTATTCCCGTCCAGGTCTGGACATCAAACTTATGGGAAAAATCGAGCCATCACTAGTAAAATAGGGGGTTGCCCCTACGGATAGTTTAATCCGTAGGGGCAGAAATAACTTGGACCTACGGATATATCTGTAGGGCTAAAAGGTTGCCCCTACGGGCAAAGACGTCCAAGAATAAAAATATTAATTCTTAATTAGGTGTTTGCCCCTACGGAGCCGCAAACAAAGGACCTACGGATATATCCGTAGGGGCAAGTAAATATCGATTTAATAAAATCCCAGATCTCGATCGCCTACGCTCATTTCCCTCTCTCTCTCGATCGGGCGCGAAAATAAGCCCCCAATGCGCCACGCCGTCGCCGCCAAGGTTGTTCTCCTCGTGGCCACCGCCGGTTTCGTCGCCACTGGAGTTCTCGTCGCCATCGCGGTTAAGGTCGTCGCCACCGCCGTTCAGATCGTCGCCCCTGCCCCAGCAGCCGTTCAGGTGAGTAAATCTCGAGGTAAGTTAAAGAATTTATTGGATTATTTTGGGCTTAAGGTTCATGGAGCGCGAGTTGGGGTTGGGCTGGGGTCGCGGTCGCAGTCGGGGTCGGGTTAGGGTTGGGGCAGGGGCTGGGCTGCGGGGTCGAGTTCGGGGTCGGGGTAGGGTTAGGGTCGGGGTCGGGGAAGGGGAAGGGTCAATTTATCAAATTTTTTATTGGGGGTGCGGCTGGGGCTGCGGGCTGGGGCTAGGGCTGGGGAAGGGGAAGGTCAATTTATCAAATTTTTAATAAGATTTGTATTAGTTTGCAAGAACACTTAAGTTTATCACAAAATATTGTTTGGGTTTTCGATATATATCTTTTAGCGGTATGTATCCGTTGTCCCAAATTTTGAATTATCTTATACTAGTATTTATGCATGTGCAGATCTTCTTTATCCTGACAAAAGATCCATATCCATTATCTTAACTTAAAATCCTTTAGAGGGTGCTAATCCTAAATAACAACAAAATGATGTTAAATATTTCATCCGATTTTCACAAGATCATACTTGAAAAAAATGCAACTACTTTCACAATTTCACAATCCTAACCAACTCCCAATTTATTATGGTATTCGATCATAACTTGAGAACAAATTCTCTTTTCTATTGCCATCCCATATCAAACCCTAGAATCGTGGGCCATTTCAAATTACACCAAATTGAGGCAAGAATAGGATGAAACCAACATAACCAACAATAAAGAGCTTTATTTGGTAATATATATTGATGAACAATGGTTGCTGTGTTAAATCCAACCCTCACATCACATGCATATCAATAAAGGAGAGGACTGACCAAAATGTTGAATTTTAACAATTGTGAAAGTTCTTCGGTCAGGATGTCACAGAAATAAGGAAAAAAAACCTAAAATATTTCTTACAAAAAAGAAAAAGCAAGCTTCTCTCCCATATCATTAACAAAGCTTATCACTTTTGATTCTCGAAATTATTTTACATTATATTTTCATTCAAAACGTTTTGCTAGTTTGCTCACCAACCGTTTGATAAAATTCCAAAACTATTTTTACTTTCCTTGCTCACAATTGCTCTTGACTACGTACAAATCTTGAAAACCCATTAACGCTCTTGCAATAATATGCAAAATCACATGAGGATTCACATTCATCACCACCACCTAAGGCTAGGGTTTGGGCTGGGGCTGCGGCTAGGGCTGTGCGTCCTCAAGAGGGCGATCATAGGATCGGTGAAGTGAGGTGGCTGGATATGAGATACGATGGATTTCCATGTGTTCAATGGAATGCTGAGGGTCAGAGTCGGTTATTCATATATCTCCCAAAAAAGAATGAGTTTGTTATCAAAGGTGTATTGATTTCTACATCAAGGAATATCAGTTATATGTCATTTAGTGACTAAGTCTGTTTCTGGCCCAACCATATTTATGAATCGTTTCTTCTTTTTCCTTCTTACGTATATTTACTAGTTCAGACTGTATGCACCTCTGCAATCAACGCCGAGAACTTATACATTATAGGTTAATAGACATATGCTATGAAATCACGGTGCATATCGAATTCATGATATGTTATAGTCCCTCATTATTTTTACTGTGGTGAGAAAGCAGTCGCTGGTGGCCACAAGCCATAGAATTGGGAGTTGTCCTACCTGCGATAACATCTTACAAATCATCAGTAGACATCTCTGTTATATTAATCTTTTAATGTCAGCTTGCATGCATGTTTATTTGCATATTTCCTCTGCTAATTATATTCTTCTAGATCATGTTTGCCTAATCTATCCGAGGCTTAGCATAATCTAGTGGCGATAAACAATTCCATCTTCTGCTACTATGGTGGCACTGAGAAACTTCAATTTAGAAATGACAACACGTATTTTGTGGAAGTACTGTACATAATAAGAAGGAGAAGACAGTAATGTGGCAGAAGAAGAAGGAGAAGACAGTAATGTGGCAGAAGGAGAAGACAGTAATGTGGCAGAAGGAGAAGACAGTATGCATGTATATACATTTGAAATTTAAGTAAAAACAACCCTACACTTAAGCGAAATCATAAATCGAAACACACATATATAGAATACAACTCATACATGGGTATCCTCAAATCTAACTTTCATTGAATTTGCACGCACACTTAAAATAACAACCTTTATACTAAAAAATTATGTATGCCATTACTTAGTAGTTTATGGTTTTTAGACGCAAAAGCCATTTGAGAAATACTTTTCCAACCCACTATTAATCCATATTCTCAATATAGTCATTGAATTTGCACGCGCACATAATAAGAAGGAGAAGACAATAATGTGGCAGAAGAAGAAGGAGAAGACAGTAATGTGGCAGAAGAAGAAAAAAATGACATTCCTCGTTCTCTGTTTCAGCATCAATCTTCTGATATGAACTAATGATGGCTTTCACATAGGTTTTTCCCTTTAGAGACTTCTTAGTGTCCAATGGAAAGTATACATCAGATTTGTGCAGGTCGGGTTCTTCTATGACTTTCAAGAGTCTCAACTGATTCTGTAAATTACACTCTAGTTGGGTGGTACTTTTACCACTTTTCACTGCAGGTGCGCTCTCTAATATCCATTTTGAATGTATTATTATCGATATTCAAAATGGATATTAGAGAGCGCACCTGCAGTGAGAAGTGGTAAAAGTATCACCCAACTAGGGTGTAATTTACAGAATCAGTTGAGACTCTTGAAAGTCATAGAAGAACCCGACCTGCACAAATCTGATGTATGCTTTCCATTGGACACTAAGAAGTCTCTAAAGGGAAAAGCCTATGTGAAAGCCATCATTAGTTCATATCAGAAGATTGATGCTGAAACAGAGAACGAGGAATGTCATTTTTTTCTTCTTCCGCCACATTACTGTCTTCTCCTTCTGCCACATTACTGTCTTCTCCTTCTTATTATGTGCGCGTGCAAATTCAATGACTATATTGAGAATATGGATTAATAGTGGGTAGGAAAAGTATTTCTCAAATGGCTTTTGCGTCTTAAAACCATAAACTACTAAGTAATGGCATACATAATTTTTTTAGTATAAAGGTTGTTATTTTAAGTTTTCCCTTATAGAGATATGATCTAACTGCATCTATCAACTATAAGTGTGCAGAAAATTATGATTAGAAATCATAAGAAAGGGTCGTAGCCATACATAACCTTGAATCTACATACCAAATCATGCAAAAGTATGCACTTATTGTCACCTTGCCTTGGAATATAAAATATCTTGGAAGACTATAAGCGAGCATTTAAATCTTGATAGTTTTTGACTTCAACATATATTTTTCTCAAGTACCATGAAATATACTTGCTACGTATAAACCGTTTTCAGGAAGATGGATTAATAATGACAAATTATCCATTGTGGCTCACTAGGTTAGCATTTTCTCTTCTATTGACCATCTTTCTAATCTGCTTGGTAAATTTATTCGGAACCGGCTGTGAATCATTAAAAGACATGCATAAGAAAGAAAGCTAAAATACAGATATATAGCATACCGATACATCGAAACTTCATAGTTGCGATGGCAATCCAGAGATATTTATTTCTACACACGTGGTGCGCGTGCGAATGCGTCAGGCATCATGGACAAATATTTCAGAACATGAAAAGTATTATTCGTATAAAGTAATTAAAACTTTTAAACACTTTGGGTAGATATTTTCTTAGTTGATGCAATCATATCATGGGGACTAAATTTAAGCTATTATACATATGCTTATGTATTTTTCTAACCTAATATATCACACACACACACAGAGAGAGAGAGAGAACACCAGGTAGATAGAGAAATCAGGTAGCAGGATCCTGAAGAAATGGAGTCCATAGCATTGCTCATCATCATCATCCATGATCCCTTTGAAAAAATATTATCAAAGGGATCATGGATGATGATGATGAGCAATGCTATGGACTCCATTTCTTCAGGATCCTGCTACCTGATTTCTTTACCTACCAGGTGTTCTCTCTCTCTCTCTGTGTGTGTGTGTGTGTGATATATTAGGTTAGAAAAATACATATGCATATGTATAATAGCTTAAATTTAGTACTCATGATATGATTGCATCAACTAAGAAAATATCTACCCAAGATGTTTAAAAGTTTTAATTACTTTATACGAATAATACTTTCCATGTTCTGAAATATTTGTCCATGATGCCTGACGCATTCGCACGCGCACCACGTGTGTAGAAATAAATATCTCTGGATTGCCATCGCAACTATGAAGTTTCGATGTATCGGTGCTATATATCTGTATTTTAGCTTTCTTTCTTATGCATGTCTTTTAATGATTCGCAGCCGGTTCCGAATAAATTTACCAAGCAGATTAGAAAGATGGTCAATAGAAGAGAAAATACTAACCTAGTGAGCCACAATGGATAATTTGTCATTATTAATCCATCTTGCTGAAAACGGTTTTTACGGAGCAAGTATATTTCATGGTACTTGAGAAAAATATATGTTGAAGTCAAAAGCTATCAAGATTTAAATGCTCGCTTATAGTCTTCCAAGATATTTTATATTCCAAGGCAAGGTGACAATAAGTGCATGCTTTTGCATGTTTTGGTATGTAGAGTCAAGGTTATGCATGGCTACGACCCTTTCTTATGATTTCTTATCATAATTTTCTGCACACTTATAGTTGATAGATGCAGTTAGATCATATCTCTATAAGGGAAAACTTAAAATAACAACCTTTATACTAAAAAAATTATGTATGCCATTACTTAGTAGTTTATGGTTTTAAGACGCAAAAGCCATTTGAGAAATACTTTTCCTACCCACTATTAATCCATATTCTCAATATAGTCATTGAATTTGCACGCGCACATAATAAGAAGGAGAAGACAGTAATGTGGCAGAAGGAGAAGACAGTAATGTGACGGAAGAAGAAAAAAATGACATTCCTCGTTCTCTGTTTCAGCATCAATCTTCTGATATGAACAAATGATGGCTTTCACATAGGCTTTTCCCTTTAGAGACTTCTTAGTGGCCAATGGAAAGCATATATCAGATTTGTGCAGGTCGGGTTCTTCTATGACTTTTAAGAGTCTCAACTGATTCTGTAAATTACACTCTTGTTGGGTGATACTTTTATCACTTCTCATTGCAGGTGCGCTCTCTAATATTCATTTTGAATGTAATATTATAGATATCCATGCCTCTTTATGTCAAAATTACTTATATTGTCAATGTTTGATTGTCTAGTTGTTGGTGATGCGTCCATATCAGGGACATAGGCCACTCCCGTTCCTCTAGGTATGTTTATATATTATATAGGGCATGTATATTGATTTAGAATGCTATATCATCAATATACACACATTCCTTTTGCTCTTAGTCGTCCAACTCATTATCATGGGCTGCTTGATGAGATTAGATTTGCGCCTGATGATCTACAAGAGCTTGTTCACTCCCTGTCATATGTGTAAGCAGCGCTATATGCGAGTTTACCTTGTTAGTATGTATGTACTGAAATTAATTAATATTATTCAAATTTTGATACATGCAGATACCAGAGGAGCACATCTTCTATCTCTGTAGGTAAGGCTTTGAATTTGTTGATTTTGGTATTTCTTGTCAATTTTATAGACCAGTATGTGCTAAATATAATGTTCTGACAGTTGGTAGGGGGAAGGCAACATTCGAGGCTGCTGACCCCAGTCCTGGACGCCGCACACGGACGGCACCACGGAGGTTGGGAGAGAGGCCGAGGACTGGGCTCTAGCAGGGCCCATATGAGGTTGGACTCCACCCCGGTGGTTACTTCCTCCGTCTCCAGTGAGCGACGTATCCAGCAGGAACAGGAGAGGTTGAAGGCCACCGTTCAGGAGTTGAATGAGATGCTGGTATGTATACTACTTAATAGTAAAATATAATGTCATATTATAGATATCAACATATCCAATATCAGTACATAGCCTGAGCTTATTTGGTTGTAGACTTATGTTTTATTAATCATACATGTACATATCTAATTAAAATAAACTACAGTTTTCCAAACTAGATATCCAAATGGGGTTTCGAAATAACTCGATAATGATAAGAATTCGAATGTGGGTGTAGGAGCGGGTGGTTGAGCAGGCCCAGGCCTGGGGAACGATTTTACCGGACAGAACGATCCGAGGCTGCTGACCCCAGTTCTGGACGCCGCACACGGAGGGCACCACGGAGGTTGGGAGAGGCCGGGGATTGGGCCCTAGCAGGGCCCATATGAGGTTGGACTCCACCCCGGCGGTTACTTCCTCCGTCTCCAGTGACCGGCATGTCCATCATGAACTGGATAGCTTGAGGGCCAGCGTTCAGGAGTTGAAGGAGATGCTGGTATGTATACTACTTTATAGTAAAATATCATTTCATATTATATACATATCAACATATCCATAATTAGTACGTAGCTTGAGCTTATTTGGTTTTAGACTTAAGTTTGATTAATCATACATACATATGTAATTGAAATAAACAACGCTTTTCCAAACTAGATATCCAAACAGGGTTTCGAAATAACTTAAAAATGATACGAATTCGAATAATAAACAGTTCTTACACGCTTCTTACACACGTTATATCCAGACGCGACAGGGTAGATCGGCCGAGCCTCCACACGCATCTCCTTCGGCTGCGGCTCCGCAAGCCACTACATCGGCTGCGGTTCCGCAGACAGCTCCTGTAGCTCCACCGCCCACTCAGACTCCCGCTCGCGACGAATTGCAGAGTTTATTGACCGAGGAGCAGGCGCGCGTTATTCTATCGTTATACAGAGGTGGAGCTGGACCGAGCTAGGGTAGATTTTTGGTTCTTTTTTTTGAAACATGTATTTATTTATATCATACACATTGTACTACATTTTGAAACGATAATGATATTGGTTTGTATTTATATCATATTCAGTTTTTGTGTTTCTTTTGTATATTATATATATGCGTGAGATGTGATTATGAATACTGCAATATATGATTTGATTGATGTATATATTATTGTGCACAGGGCGGGAAAAAATCAAGCAGCCCATTTTTTAAAAAAAATTTCAGACAATATGTACCTACGGATTAATCCGTAGGCACACATGCTACCCCTACGGATATGTCCGTAGGGGCAAAATATCAGCAGTAACTGATATTTCCCCCAGATCTCAGTGCCAGGGGGTTGGGAAAGCCCCTACGGCTATATCCGTAGGGGCTACTGACTCTCCCCTACGGCGTTATCCGTAGGGGCAAAATATCAGGAAAACTGAATTTGTGCCCCTACGGAAAGGTACCTACCCATATATCCGTAGGGGGTAGTACATGCCCCTACAGGTATATCCGTAGGGCCAAGTAATTTATTAAAATAAATCGTAAATAATATAAAATCTTATACCCTACGGCGTAATCCGTAGGGGAAACTGGACCTACACATATATCCGTAGGGACAAGAATTTAACCGTAGGGGCAAGTTCAGGGCCTCAACTTGCACCTGCGGCCTTTGCACCTACGGGGTATTTTTTCGCCCCTACGTAGATATCCGTAGGGGCAGTAGGTTGCCCCTACGGATAAATCCGTAGGGGCAACCCATCTTTGTAGTAGTGCATAGCTGATAGCTCAGCCTATGGCGTTGTCCTCGGCCTGACCTAAAATAGTCTGAGTACAGGACTGGACCTCTGATCACTCGTCCGGCCTCAAGAACTGAAATCCTGGGTCGATCATTGATGTTCTGAGAGACCGAGCACGTGCCGCTTACCTTATCCAGGATGAGGTCCGGATCATCTCCATCATCTCAAAGCTGCAGGGCTGGACATCTCAGTCACTCTTGACGATGGATCTGCTCCAGTCTTGCCATCTACACCAGCGTAATCAGCCATGGGTTGACTGCACGCTAGCGCTAAGACCGAAGATCGTCCCATCTTGTGTTACCGATGGTAGATCGGGGACAAGAGAGACATTACTTGTAAGAAAGGCTGGGCTTCTCGATCCCGAGCAGGGCTTCGACGGTGGCGGTGATTATGGATTAGCTATCCACTAATTCTGCGGCCATAGCAGCCGAAAAAGAACTAGATCTAGCCTAAAAGCTAGGGTTTTGTAAGGTTGACTCTTCATATCCCTTTTCCACTGCCTTTGAATGACCTTTTATAGCTTCTCGCTTGCTTGGGAGTCATTCTTAACCTAAAAAGCCGAACCCAAGCTCTCTATCCGACCTGCTTCATTGAGGCTTTTGTATAATTAATGCTTGTTAGGCCAGCCTATTTCTTTATGGGCTTTTGGCTTAGGAAATTTGGTTATCTATGCAAACGGTTTATTTTTTATTTAGAGATATGAGTGGTATAGGCTGATAAGAAAATATTATTACATGAGCGGAAAAGTATATCGATCTAATTTTGTTCGTTGAATCAAACGAAGATAAATATCCTCGTGTATATTAAATGAAGATTTTAATGGAATTAGTACGAAAAAAGAAGTCTAAAAAATGAAAAAAAGTTCTAAAAACGTTATGAACACAACCCTTACAAAACCAAATCCTCACAGGAAACCTGAATCAAGTGGATTTTTTTTACATTAAGGGCCTTTGGAGCGTGGAAAGTTACATGGCTAGTCATAAAAGAGCGCAAATTTTGGGATATGGTAGTATCAACCGTGCACTAGATCATTTGAAAGAAATGAAAATATAGAATTATTAATTCATTAGAAAAATCGATGGATGTCGTTATAAACTGATTGATATGACCATTTTGTTCTGGATAAGTGTGGCTACGATGAGGGTGAAGAAGAGGCGAGATTAAATCATCAAGAGCCGCCTAAGGATTCTTCTCACATGGACCTTTATATTACTACGATAGAGGAGGTATCAGATCATAGATATTAGGGAAGCTTCTTCATAATGCTTCTCATGGTGGTGTTTCAATTTTTCAGTGATTAGCCTGATTGCTGTTTTTGTGGCAAGAAAATCACGAAGATATGCAAACGATAGATAAAAAAACACAAAAAAATTCACAGGAAAATAAGAAATAAAAGTACCAACCAAATAGATGAAGGCGAAGCTTTTATTAATCAACAAATATGGAAGAGTACAAAACCGGTAGACGAATTATAAATCCCTCAAAACCCCAACTCTCATAAATAACAAAAGGGTTCTCTCAAAATATCACAAAACTATCAGATCTAGGGTTACTACTTGTTACAATATATACAGAATACAAAAGATTTGATCAAATAACTAATTTCCTAACATATAGCAAATATCCAGCCCAAGACATGGAAGACGTTTGAAGAAAGAATGCTCAAATGTCTGCCTAAGAGTTATCAAAATAACAGAGCGACCCCAGACATCTGAAGAAGTAGCTTTAGATGTCTGGTCTTGAAGTTTTAGAAAGAACAGAGCGCTCACAGACGTCTGAACTCTTCGAGTCAGACGTATGCCCAAAGTATACAGTGTATACAGATCATTGACAGATGTCTGCAGCTGTAGCTCCAGACGTCCGTCCCCCTTCTTTGCAGATAACTTCGAATCTTTGCCAACTCTATGATAACTCCAAATCAAACAGAAAATCAATAGGGATCGGAATGGGAGTCATACACAACAAATCTCCACCTTATCTCACATTCCCACAAACTACTCCATAATATTAATAATAGCTCCACCTTCACCACAAAACCCCTTTAGGACTCAATGAGTGTGACACACTCCAATTAAGTTCAAACAATATTCGAACTTAACAAACGAAAGAGACACTGCTACAAAGAAGGGTTGCCCCTACGGATTTATCCGTAGGGGCAACCCACTGTCCCTACGGATATATACGTAGGTGCAAAGGCCGCAGGTGCAAGTTGAGGCCCTGAACTTGCCCTTACGGTTAAATTTTTGCCCCTACGGATATATGTGTAGGTCCAGTTGCCCCTACGGATTAAGCCGTAGGGTATAAGATTTTATATTATTTACGGTTTATTTTAATAAATTACTCGGCCCTACGGATATACCCGTAGGGGCATGTACTACCCCCTACGGATATATTCGTAGGTACTTTTCCGTAGGGGCACAAATTCAGGATTCCTGATATTTTGCCCCTACGGATAACGCCGTAGGGGAGAGTCAGTGGCCCCTACGGATATATCCGTAGGGGCATTCCCAAACCCCTGGCACTGACATCTGGAGGAAATATCAGTTACTGCTGATATTTAGCCCCTACGGATATATCCGTAGGGGTAAAATGTATGTCTACGGATTAATCCGTAGGTACATATTGTCTGTAATTTTTTTTAAAAAATGGGCTGCTTGATTTTTTCCCGCCCTGTGCACAATAATATATACATCAATCAAATCATATATTGCAGTATTCATAATCACATCTCACGCATATATATAATATACAAAAGAAACACAAAAACTGAATATGATATAAATACAAACCAATATCAATATCGTTTCAAAATGTAGTACAATGTGTATGATATAAATAAATACATGTTTCAAAAAAAAAGAACCAAAAATCTACCCTAGCTCGGTCCAGCTCCACCTCTGAATAACGATAGAATAACGCGCGCCTGCTCCTCGGTCAATAAACTCTGCAATTCGTCGCGAGCGGGAGTCTGAGTGGGCGATGGAGCTACAGGAGCTGTCTGCCGAACCGCAGCCGATGTAGTGGCTTGCGGAGCCGCAGCCGAAGGAGATGCGTGTGGAGGCTCGGCCGATCTACCCTGTCGCGTCTGGATATAACGTGTGTAAGAAGCGTGTAAGAACTGTTTATTATTCGAATTCGTATCATTATTAAGTTATTTCGAAACCCTGTTTGGATATCTAGTTTGGAAAAGCGTTGTTTATTTCAATTACATATGTATGTATGATTAATCAAACTTAAGTCTAAAACCAAATAAGCTCAAGCTACGTACTAATTATGGATATGTTGATATGTATATAATATGAAATGATATTTTACTATAAAGTAGTATACATACCAGCATCTCCTCAACTCCTGAACGCTGGCCCTCAAGCTATCCAGTTCATGATGGACATGCCGGTCACTGGAGACGGAGGAAGTAACCACCGGGGTGGAGTCCAACCTCATATGGGCCCTGCTAGGGCCCAATCCCCGGCCTCTCCCAACCTCCGTGGTGCCCTCCGTGTGCGGCGTCCAGAACTGGGGTCAGCAGCCTCGAATCGTTCTGTCCGGTAAAATCGTTCCCCAGGCCTGGGCCTGCTCAACCACCCGCTCCTACACCCACATTCGAATTCTTATCATTATCGAGTTATTTCGAAACCCCATTTGGATATCTAGTTTGGAAAACTGTAGTTTATTTTAATTAGATATGTACATGTATGATTAATAAAACATAAGTCTACAACCAAATAAGCTCAGGCTATGTACTGATATTGGATATGTTGATATCTATAATATGACATTATATTTTACTATTAAGTAGTATACATACCAGCATCTCATTCAACTCCTGAACGGTGGCCTTCAAGCTCTCCTGTTCCTGCTGGATACGTCGCTCACTGGAGACGGTGGAAGTAACCACCGGGGTGGAGTCCAACCTCATATGGGCCCTGCTAGAGCCCAGTCCTCGGCCTCTCTCCCAACCTCCGTGGTGCCGTCCGTGTGCGGCGTCCAGGACTGGGGTCAGCAGCCTCGAATGTTGCCTTCCCCCTAGCAACTGTCAGAACATTATATTTAGCACATACTGGTCTATAAAATTGACAAGAAACACCAAAATCAACAAATTCAAAGCCTTACCTACAGAGATAGAAGATGTGCTCCTCTGGTATCTGCATGTATCAAAATTTGAATAATATTAATTAATTTCAGTACATACATACTAACAAGGTAAACTCGCATATAGCGCTGCTTACACATATGACAGGGAGTGAACAAGCTCTTGTAGATCATCAGGCGCAAATCTAATCTCATCAAGCAGCGCATGATAATGAGTTGGACGACTAAGAGCAAAAGGAATGTGTTTATATTTATGATATAGCATTCTAAATCAATATACATGCCCTATATAATATATAAACATACCTGGAAGAACGGGAGTGGCCTCTGTCCCTGATATGGACGCATCACCAACAACTAGACAATCAAACATTGACAATATAAGTAATTTTGACATAAACAGGCATGGATATCTATAATATTACATTCAAAATGGATATTAGAGAGCGCACCTGCAGTGAGAAGTGGTAAAAGTATCACCCAACTAGGGTGTAATTTACAGAATCAGTTGAGACTCTTAAAAGTCATAGAAGAACCCGACCTGCACAAATCTGATGTATGCTTTCCATTGGACACTAAGAAATCTCTAAAGGGAAAAGCCTATGTGAAAGCCATCATTAGTTCATATCAGAAGATTGATGCTGAAACAGAGAACGAGGAATGTCATTTTTTTCTTCTTCCGTCACATTACTGTCTTCTCCTTCTGCCACATTACTGTCTTCTCCTTCTTATTATGTGCGCGTGCAAATTCAATGACTATATTGAGAATATGGATTAATAGTGGGTAGGAAAAGAATTTCTCAAATGTCTTTTGCGTCTTAAAACCATAAACTACTAAGTAATGGCATACATAATTTTTTTAGTATAAAGGTTATTATTTTAAGTTTTCCCTTATAGAGATATGATCTAACTGCATCTATAAACTATAAGTGTGCAGAAAATTATGATAAGAAACCATAAGAAAGGGTCGTAGCCATGCATAACCTTGAATCTACATACCAAATCATGCAAAAGCATGCACTTATTGTCACCTTGCCTTGGAATATAAAATATCTTGGAAGACTATAAGCGAGCATTTAAATCTTGATAGCTTTTGACTTCAACATATATTTTTCTCAAGTACCATGAAATATACTTGCTCCGTATAAACCGTTTTCAGGAAGATGGATTAATAATGACAAATTATCCATTGTGGCTCACTAGGTTAGCATTTTCTCTTCTATTGACCATCTTACTAATCTGGTTGGTAAATTTATTCGGAACCGGCTGCGAATCATTAAAAGACATGCATAAGAAAAAAAGCTAAAATACAGATATATAGCATACCGATATATCGAAACTTCATAGTTGCGATGGCAATCCAGAGATATTTACTTCTACACACGTGGTGCGCGTGCGAATGCGTCAGGCATCATGGACAAATATTTCAGAACATGGAAAGTATTATTCGTATAAAGTAATTAAAACTTTTAAACACCTTGGGTAGATATTTTCTTAGTTGATGCAATCATATCATGAGGACTAAATTTAAGCTATTATACATATGCATATGTATTTTTCTAACCTAATATATCACACACACACACACACACACAGAGAGAGAGAGAGAGAGAGAGAGAACACCTGGTAGGTAGAGAAATCAGGTAGCAGGATCCTGAAGAAACGGAGTCCATAGCATTGCTCATCATCATCATCCATGATCCCTTTGATAATATTTTTTCAAAGGGATCACGGATGATGATGATGAGCAATGCTATGGACTCCATTTCTTCAGGATCCTGCTACCTGATTTCTCTATCTACCTGGTGTTCTCTCTCTCTCTTTGTGTGTGTGTGTGATATATTAGGTTAGAAAAATACATAAGCATATGTATAATAGCTTAAATTTAGTCCTCATGATATGATTGCATCAACTAAGAAAATATCTACCCAAGGTGTTTAAAAGTTTTAATTAATTTATACGAATAATACTTTCCATGTTCTGAAATATTTGTCCATGATGCCTGACGCATTCGCACGCGCACCATGTGTGTAGAAATAAATATCTCTGGATTGCCATCGCAACTATGAAGTTTCGATGTATCGGTATGCTATATATCTGTATTTTAGCTTTCTTTCTTATGCATGTCTTTTAATGATTCGCAGCCGGTTCCGAATAAATTTACCAAGCAGATTAGTAAGATGGCCAATAGAAGAGAAAATGCTAATCTAGTGAGCCACAATGGATAATTTGTCATTATTAATCCATCTTCCTGAAAACGGTTTATACGGAGCAAGTATATTTCATGGTACTTGAGAAAAATATATGTTGAAGTCAAAAGCTATCAAGATTTAAATGCTCGCTTATAGTCTTCCAAGATATTTTATATTCCAAGGCAAGGTGACAATAAGTGCATGCTTTTGCATGATTTGGTATGTAGATTCAAGGTTATGCATGACTACGACCCTTTCTTATGGTTTCTTATCATAATTTTCTGCACACTTATAGTTTATAGATGCAGTTAGATCATATCTCTATAAGGGAAAACTTAAAATAACAACCTTTATACTAAAAAAATTATGTATGCCATTACTTAGTAGTTTATGGTTTTAAGACGCAAAAGCCATTTGAGAAATACTTTTTCTACCCACTATTAATCCATATTCTCAATATAGTCATTGAATTTGCACGCGCACATAATAAGAAGGAGAAGACAGTAATGTGGCAGAAGGAGAAGACAGTAATGTGACGGAAGAAGAAGAAAATGACATTCCTCGTTCTCTGTTTCAGCATCAATCTTCTGATATGAACTAATGATGGCTTTCACATAGGCTTTTCCCTTTAGAGACTTCTTAGTGTCCAATGGAAAGCATACATCAGATTTGTGCAGGTCGGGTTCTTCTATGACTTTTAAGAGTCTCAACTGATTCTGTAAATTACACCCTAGTTGGGTGATACTTTTACCACTTCTCACTGCAGGTGCGCTCTCTAATATCCATTTTAAATATCGATAATATTACATTCAAAATGGATATTAGAGAGCGCACCTGCAGTGAGAAGTGGTAAAAGTACCACCCAACTAGAGTGTAATTTACAGAATCAGTTGAGACTCTTGAAAGTCATAGAAGAACCCGACCTGCACAAATCTGATGTATGCTTTCCATTGGACACTAAGAAGTCTCTAAAGGAAAAAGCCTATGTGAAAGCCATCATTAGTTCATATCAGAAGATTAATGCTGAAACAGAGAACGAGGAATGTCATTTTTTTCTTCTTCTGCCACATTACTGTCTTCTCCTTCTTCTTCTGCCACATTATTGTCTTCTCCTTCTTATTATGTGCGCGTGCAAATTCAATGACTATATTGAGAATATGGATTAATAGTGGGTTGGAAAAGTATTTCTCAAATGGCTTTTGCGTCTAAAAACCATAAACTACTAAGTAATGGCATATATAATTTTTTAGTATAAAGGTTGTTATTTTAAGTGCGCGTGCAAATTCAATGAAAGTTAGATTTGAGGATACCCATGTATGAGTTGTATTCTATATATGTGTGTTTCGATTTATGATTTCGCTTAAGTGTAGAGTTGTTTTTACTTAAAGAAGTATCACCATCTACTATATATAAAAAAATATAGCAAACTAGGATTGGTATTCAAATCCCAGTCCAGATTGGTATTCAAAATTTATTTAATTAGTTTGTGATCCACATCATTTGATTCGTTGCTTGAGGCATCAATGTAGGCACAAATATCGGCGACGAGGAACTCGACGAGGAAGAACGAGGGCGGTGGTGGGCCAAGAACGGAAGGCGGTGGCGGGCTGAGAACGGAGGGCGCGCGGGTGGCGACGAAGAGAAAATTGGAGACGCGGGAACGAGAGAAAATTTTGGGAACGAGAGGGAAAGATATCGAGGCGTAGGGCATTTCTGTGCCTTTTTTAATTAAATTCCCATTTAGATGCCCCTACGGACATAACCATAGGTTATTGGTTTGCGGCTCCGTAGGGCCAAAGAACAAATTAAGATTTAATATTTTTAAATTAAAATGTCGGGCACCGTAGGGACAAAGTGGCGCTTTTAGTTTCATATATGAGTATCGATGGGAATATGAAGGTTTCATATTATCATCGAGTATCATATATTGGTTTTAACCTGAATATCTCGAGTCGCTCTCTAATTATGCGTTTGTTGTGCATTCGTGTTGTATGTGTAACATGATTTTAAACCATTGAGATCAAGATTGATAGAACTGATCATCCTATATTGCAATAGCATTCATCAACCAAAAACTATTATTGCAATGGTATTCATCTATAACAATCAACAATTAAAACTACAAATGTAGGATACTGATATCATAAAGCGTTATACGCAACATTGATAGAACTGATAAATAAAAAAACGAAACACAAACCGTATCAAGATTTAACAACTTTGATTATGTCATATACGCGGGCCGATATTTTCATATTAGCCAATAGGCAAAAATAGATTGCGGTCTGGATATGGCATATTGGCAGATGTTACCTATATGCATAAATCTTATGTCTAATGACCATAAGATTGTCGGAGACAGTTTTGATGTTTT
This sequence comes from Agapanthus africanus, assembly GCA_030015575.1. Classification (NCBI taxonomy): domain Eukaryota; kingdom Viridiplantae; phylum Streptophyta; class Magnoliopsida; order Asparagales; family Amaryllidaceae; genus Agapanthus; species Agapanthus africanus. The sequence continues at coordinate 111,819,865 of JASDDO010000012.1, read as the reverse complement.
GTGGGTTTGGTTTTATACTTGGGACAATCCAATGTTGACACACACACATAAATAACAAATTAAAGTAAACTAACTAAGAGGCATGTTTGAGTTTTATACTGGGATCACAAATAGCATGATGGCTGCAAACAGGTTGCTTGAATACTTGCAGACAATCCAATGTTGCCTCGCCATTTCTATAAATTTTAAACTCCCTGGAAAATTATCATCACTCAGGATTACTTTAGGGCCAGTTTGGCTGCTTCTTGCTTGTGATTCAACATTCAGCTTTTTGTTGATTTGGAACTCAGAGAGTGTTGCAAAACAAATCCAAAACTAAATAAACCTCAAACTAGCTACAGAGAAGGCAAACAACAAACCCCATGAAGTTTGGCTTTCAAGGGTTTTCCCACTAAAATACACTTAGATGCAGCACTTTAAGGAAGCTTGCAGCAATATAAAAACTTTTAGGTAGTTTAGTGAAAAACTGCAGTGCTTCAAGATTGTTTAAGTTTTATGTGTGCTTAAGCTGTCATACAGAAATTATCGTTGCAAAAATGTTCGCAACCCTAGCTTTTCCTGCAACGATACTGGAATACGAGCCTCAGATATGCCAGCTTAGGAATCAAAATAAGAAAGAGATTTGGGGTTATCCTAAGTCCAAAGTCAAACGGACTCTAGAAATATATAAACCCAAAAAAATGACTGCATAAAGATCTCATAAAGATGAAAAGGATGTTATGCAAGCTCTGAACAAATCTTGAACGGAACTTTCACAAGAATTTACAATACCCGACCAGAATCCAATCCTGAGTTTGATGAAGCTTCAGGCCTTCAGCTTCCCCACAGAAAATAGTTAGGGCAAACCCTTTGCAAAACCATAGCTTTCATGCAGAGATGACGCTCAGAACATGCCAGCTTCCAAACACATTGAATAATACATAATCTCCCATACTCTCTCTCTCAATCAGACAGTTTATATTTGGATTTGAATTTAGGAAAAGAAATAAGATGGCTACAAACCAGCTTGCCTCGCCAATCTCATAACTATAAAGCTCATAAAAGTGGAAGCTTGAGGGTAAGCCATTATCGCCTCCATTCAATTGAAGCCAAATCATCCACAAAAAATAGAAATAAATATAATAATTGATCGATAGGCAAAATTGCAAGAAACCTATTCAGATTTTTGCATGAAAAAATAAGAGATATAAAATAAGTAAAAGATTACCAAATGAAATTATCCCATCACTTGAACCCCCTCTCAAGACATTTTAGCAAAAATTCCCCCAGTAATTTTCCTCGGTTTAACCGTTTTATATCATAGAAGAAAGATAAATTTCAAATGTATATACATGCATACACACACACACACACATCATATACACAGTTTTTGAATGTTGCCAGAATTTCAACGGTAATTCTAGATTTTTCCAAACTCTGAAGGCTTCACAAAAATTTTAAATACAGATAATAATATGATTGAAGAGATCAATCACCAATTTTTTAATGAGGATCAACTGAAACCCCAAACAGAGCAAGCAAATTACAAAGATCCCAAAAATTTGATGAGAGCATAAAGAATTTAACATCATGATAACAATATAACCGAAATGGCTGAAAGATCTACGATGTCAGACTCGAGTTCTGATACGAAACGGGGCAACCCCAACCCCAACCATAATTCTAACCCTAACCCTAACCCCAGCCCCAGCCCCAACCCCAGCCTAACCCCAACCCCAACCCCAACCGCAACCCCCTGCCGAACCCCAACCCCAACCGCAACCCCCTCCCGAACCCCAACCCCAACCCCAGCCCCAGCCCCAACCGCAACCCCAACCCCAACCCTAACGCTACCCCCAACGGATGCCTCATCGGTACCCAAACCATGAACCCTAGCCCTAAAATAATCAAAAATTTGTTTAATTTAAGATTTCCTAACCTGTGCAGTGGAGGCGTCGACGATCCATTGGAGGCGGCGACGAAAGGAGGCGACGACGAAAACGGAGATGAGGATGAACCAGGCGGTGGCGACGGAGAATTGGCCTGCGCTGGCGATGACGATAACGGCGATGAAACACAGGCGATCGGTGGGAACAAGGGTTTGGGGATTTTGGGTTCGCGCGCGATATTGGGAAAATAATTTTTAGGTAATGAGCGTAGGGATCGATCCGTGCCTTTTTAATTAAATCTCTATTTAGTTGCCCCTACGGATAAATCCGTAGGTTCTTGGTTTGCGGCTCCGTAGGGGCAAACAACAATTTACGATTTAATATTTTTTAAATTAATATGTAAGGACCGTAGGGATAACCTTAAGGCCCTACGGACTAATCCGTAGGGCAAAACTAAATCTGCCCCTACGGATTTCGTTATCCGTAGGGGCAACCCCCTATTTTACTAGTGAGATTTCGTCAACATGTCGGCCGGATTATTCGTTGTGCCAACCTTCTTCATAATAATCTCTTTTTTTCAACAACTTTCTGAACAAACCAGTACCTTACATCAATGTGCTTCGTCCTACCATGATGTATATGATCTTTCATCAAGTGAATCGCACTTTGGTTATCACAGTAGACTATTCTGGTATTCTTTTGAATACCAAGTTCCTAAAATAGTCCCTTCAATCAGATCGCTTCCTTAAAAGCCCCAATGTAACAGCCTAGAACAATCGTACATATTTAAATTAATAAATAAAATTGATTGATTTTGCTGATTATAATGAGTTTTGGTTTTAGAGAATCTTGAGCTAGCTCAAGATTGATGTGAGCCGCTCATGCACCCAGGTAATCATTGTTTGGATTGATAAGCATGTGAGCCGGCTCAGGCTATTATTGAGCCATCTCAACCTGAACAGCTGCTGATATTGGTTTCCTGACATGGTTTGACCCGTTATCGTTTATCTGGGCTTTGTTATTGATGGCTGGGTTATGGTAAAATATTATATTGATTATAATGTGCATGGTTTCTTTGGGATTAATATTCTACCTTGTCCTTATCCTTAATCCCAGTTGATATTGATATTGTGAACTATCCGACGCAATTTTTTTACTTATCCTATATAACCCTTTTCTTTATTTCTCGTGGAAACCCTAGCATCTATCCCACATCATCATAGCCGACCCTTATCCTTATTCCAGAACCCTAACCCTAGCCGATCTCACCGTTTGCATCTAGATCAATCATCACCATCGTTTATACTGTATCAAGGAGATCGCCATCAACATTATTTCCACATGAGTGGATTCATTGCCATCATCTTGTTCCTTTCGTTCTTGTTGCATCTAATCGAACCGTTTCATCGAGAGATTGTGCCTTTATCACTTACATGGTTGTGTTCATTGGGATCGAGGCAAGTATTCAATACTTGCTACATGCTAGCGACAAGATCGAATCTTGTTGCATTATTATTCTATCGTGGTTATTTTATTGCATTGCATCACATCATTGAAATTGTATTTGATCCATTGTCATTAAACCTAGATTAACGATATCGAGATTTGAATCACGATATATCGACAATCTTGATTGAGATGTAAGTTAACATAGAACCCTAAAGATATCACTTTTATATTGTTAATTGATGGTATAGAACGTATGGAAATCGAGTTAATTATTGTGATTATCATAGACTTGGGCCGTGAGCCGGATCAAGACAACCCAAAGCCATCTCATAGAAACAGAGAAATAAACATTCGTTGCAGGCTTGTTTGAGCCGGCTCAAATATTGCTTGAGCCGTCTCAAGCTGACTGGACGGATAGGTCATAGTAAAACCATCATAACATTTTACTCGATGATCAAAATTCGATATTCTTGGACTCGTTGGAAAGATCTCTTCGAGACTTACAACTTTCATGTTTAACATATTTTCTAATACTGAGTTTGTGACCTCCGAAAAGGTCCTTAAAGGCAAGAGTCTCTAATACACATGAGTCGTCTCAACATTACACGAGCCGTCTCATATACACAGTGAATTTAATATTGCTTCAGGTATAACTCTAAGCCGTCTCAAGACAACTCTGAGCCGTCTCAAGACCCCTTTGACCCGTCCCTCACACCCAGATAGTAATTAATGTTTTAGACATAACACTTGAGCCGTCTCAAACTGAACTGAACTTGATATTGAACCTGTAATGATATTGGAAACATTATATTAGTTCACAAATGCATGATACATTGGCTGAACATGTTATTGACCTGAATTATGATACTTTTATATATATTGATTGCCATTCCATTCATGTTAATGAGTATTAAACTTGATCATGTAATTGTTATGGTTACGATGTTTCTAAATTGCCATGTTATCAATTAATTACTTGAAATTATAATTGATTGACTACTGTCACCATATTACCGTACCTGATTGTGATATTTACTGAAATACCAACAATCCAATGTTATTGATTAATTCACCTAATTGTATCGATTGGTGAGACCTGTATATGCATTAATTGTTATTGCATTAGTATTAGGAACACACTATATTGATATTGGCATGAATCGAAATTAGGAAAAAGAGAAATCAAGAATGTAACCGAAACGTAATTCAAGAGGATATTTTTGTACCGTGATTCCTTAGGGAAAGAACGGAATACCATTGTTGATTGATATTGTATCATAATCCCGTAGGAAAAGAACATTATATATTGTACCGTGGTCCCGTAGGGAAAGAACGGGATATATATTGTTGAGTTACGATGAGAATTGTATTAATTGATTTCAAATACCTGTAGATTAGATAACTTAGCGATATGGGCCCATAGGAGTAATAGGACATGATTGCATTGATTATATCCTGATTGTTCATCACTTGATATTGATATTTTTCATAGTTCATTCATATAATAAATTGACATGTTATGTTACTTGTTATGCTTACTTGACACTGTTTCTGGTTATATTCATTATGAATATATATTCAACGCTCTGACGTCTGGGTTTTGCATGGTACATATACTTTGGTTTTAGCACAGGAAGACAAAGAGTACTTTCAGAAACTTGCTGAGCAGTGAAGGATAATGATATTGATCTAATTATTATGCTTTAGGTTTATTATCATATCATATCGGTTTATTGGACCCTTATTGGTTTAACGTTGTGATGCCATATAGGACAATTACGTATTGTTATCGCTTATTTCCTTGGAACTCATTGAGAGTTGATATTTCTTTATTGCTTCCACTATTGACACTAGTATTGATTCTATTGACTCTTGATTATTAATTAACGTTAATGGTTATTGTGGTATTTTGGACATGTGATAGATAGATATTATATTATTGTACTTGATTACTGATTGACAGACTTAATGTGACTATGGGAAGGATATTTCCTTACCGTAGGTAATATGGTTGGCTTTGTTATGTTCCCGTACTTGCATTATTGGGAAGTGGGGCATGAAAAGATTTTGTTGGTATCAGAGCATACGTTGTTAGTTGGGCTTTAGTTCTTTTTGTAGTTGGGTATTGTACCCAATACATTGACCTTAAACGTACAAATCGTAGGAACATGTCTTGCCACATTTATTGCCTTGTTATCCTTGAATCCATTGTTTAATTGAATCCTTCTCTATATTGAATCTTGTTTCCGTTGAATCCCTTGTTTCTATTGAATCTTGTTTACATTGTTAATCTCATATTTCGTTCTTTACTTTAGAGCTATGGCTAAAAGGGATCAAACTGCTTCACCTAATGATGATGTCGCGCTTCTTGGTATCATACTTGTTTGTAGTTTTCCAGCGTCGGTATTGTTTGACTCTGGTGCATCCCATTGTTTTATGTCATCCAAATTTGTTTGTGCACACTTGATCCCACACACGGCCTTTTCTAGTAGTTGGAACATACACACTGGGAATAGGAAAATTATGTCTAGTAGTGAATGCAAGGATTGTTCTGTTGTCATTTGCGGTCAGGAGTTGGTCGCGGATTTCTTAGTGATTGTTACCGGATGTTTTGATGTTGTCGGGAATGGATTTTCTTGGAACCTTTCACGCTCACATATATTGCAGAGAAAAGAAAATGATCTTCTAAATTCCTAGTCATCCGGAGTTTGTTTTCTTAGGAGGCTGTAGATTCGTCGGACCGATTGAGTGTAGAGCCAAAACGACAAATGCTATTTTATCGACAATAAAGGTGAGTAAGGAGGAAGCACCAGTGGTTGTTCGAGAATTCATGGATGTATTTGAAGACATCTTGGGTTTACCGCCAAAACGAGATGTGGAGTTTGCAATTAATTTGATTCCAGGAGCCGCGCCGATTTAGAAAGCGTTTTATCCGATAGCACCGATAGAGCTAGAAGAGGTGAAAAAGAAAGTCTCGGAATTGTTAGAGAAGGGTTGGATTCGCACCAATGGTTTACCTTGGAGAGCTTCAGTTCTTTTGATCAAGAAGAAGGATGTCACGCAGCGAATGTGCATCGATAATCGAGAGCTTAATCGAGTGACCATCAAGAAAAAGTACCCAATTCCTCGCATTGGCGAATTATTCGATCAGGTAAGTGGCGCAAGGGTTTTCTCGAAGTTGGATTTGCGATCGGGTTATTATCAAGTTCGGGTGAAACCGAAAGAAATCTGCATGAAGACATTTCGAACTCGATACGGGCACTATGAGTATTTAGTCATGCCGTTTGGAGTTATGAATGCACCGGCTGTGTTTATGGATCTAGTTAACCGAATATTTTCAACGTATCTTGCTCAATCTGTGGTAGTGTTTATCGACGATATCTGGTTTATTCGAAGAGCAAGGAGGAGCATGAAGAACACTTGAGGATTGCACTTCAGACATCGAGGCAGTTGAAGCTGTATGCTAAGTTAAGCAAGTGTGAATTCTGGCTTGGGGACGTGAATTTCTTGGGTCGTGTTATATCCAAAGATAGGATCACAGTAGATCCCGAAAGGATTGAGGCAGTGCAAGATTGGCTGATTCCAAAGGCCGTAGCGGAGATTCAAAACTTTCTTGGTATTGCGGGATATTATCGAATGTTCGTGAAAGATTTTGCGTGGCTAGCAGAGCCTTTGACCAAGTTAACTCGAAAAGAGGTATCATTTGTTTGGTCCAAGAAGTGTATGCAAGCATTCAAGTCGTTGAAGCAAAAGTTGACAACCGATTCTATTCTGACAGTGCCAGATGATTCCGGAGGGCTGGTTATTCACAGCGATGCATCAGGGAAAGGTTTGGGATGTGTTTTGATAAAACATGGTCGAGTGATAGCTTATGCGTCAAGGCAGGTGAGGACACATGAGAACAACTATCCGACACATGATTTAGAGTTAGCGGCGGTTGCGTTGAAGTAATGGAGAAACTACTTGTTGGCGAGAAGGTCGAGATATTCACTGATCATAAGAGCCTAAAATATGTGTTCACGCAGAAAGAAATTAACATGAGGCGGTGAAGACGGTTAGAGCTGATGGCCGACTACGATATAGATTTTAAGTACCATCCGAGAAAGGTGAATGTAGTGCCGGATGCCTTGAGTCGTTTTTGTTGGAGATAGTGCCCTCAGAGTCGATTATTGGATCACAGGCACGTGATTGCAATGATTGAGGGAGGACCTATCCGGGTAGGACAGTCTTACTCGAGATGATAGTATGCTATCTGGTTTACCTTTATCATCGTGTACTGCTTTAGGTGACATGACAGGTCGCTATTGCACGTTGATAGAGCCCCTAGGATTCTTGCTTGACTACCGGCAGTATGAGGGCGATCATATACGTGGGAGCTGGTAGTCTATAAGCACATCCTTAAAAGGTCCCTAGTCGTGGGAGTTTCGAGATAGGGCATCGATACTCCAGAGTAGACTAGTGTATACAGTCGAGACCCCGACGAGGGGCGGTGGCCGGTCTCACAAGCCACTGGTGTCAGTTGGTTCACCTAAGATGTATACAGGTGCTCATTGGGTTATGAGTACACCGGACAGGACTCGCCGGGAACATGCTAGTTGGTCTTATACCTGACGTCAGATAGCAGTTCCCAGGTGACATGTGTACAGGTTAGTTCATCGACCTGGGGATCGTCATTTGTTTCGTGTGAGTTCCCACTATGCTTTGATTACTACCCTACCACGGCTCAAAGGAGTCGTGCAAACAGGTTTTAGTTGGGTACAGTCCCGAGCCACATGGAGGCAGTGAGCGGATCTTCAGGGGTTCGTCTCTCCCGGTATTGGGGGTGAGGTCGCGCTGTGTCTAGGAGAGCCATTACACGAAGTCCTTGGCCAAGGCAGGAGATTTACTGGTAGGTATTCCAGTAGTATCTCAGAGTGTTCTGGGCTACACTCCGACATGACTTGTACCGCTTTTGGGGGTCTGACTTTTACCAACCCCCTAGGCCCGACATGCGATGCTCGTAGACGAACGGACCGGACTGTACGGATATTGTCACTGACAGGCTCAGTAGGGTGTCAGGATGAGTTCGCTCATCGACGTCCCTTTTGGTCAATAGCTGGTGGCCCGTCACGTATTGGCAAATACCTCTGACGTGCTAGTGGTTAAATCCACAGCCATAGTATTGACGAGTCTTTAGAGTCCACCACACTTTCAGTTACTCAAGCTTTCGGGCGAAACGCTGTAGAGGCCGTATGGAGATATGGCAGGGTCCGATCAGATACGTGCGGTATTGCACGGATCAGGATCGGACGGTTTGTACTAGTGGCCGTATGGTTATATGGCAGGGTTCGATCAGATACGTGCGGTATTGTACGGATCAGGATCGGACGGATATTACTAGCCGGCTTTGGTTTAAGCCGGATCCTAGTATAGTACAGTGTAGATTTTGTCTCATTGCATCTGTATCCGGTCGGAATACAGATGCGGGTGTGTATGCACTGTATCGGGGTTTTCCTGTAATTTATTACGGGACCAGTTTTTCTGGAGTTGCCAGTTTGCATTCCATTCCGGCCGGTTTTCCTTTGTTCTTTCCCGGCCGGACTTTTCCGATGGAGGGGGGTTATTTGCAATTGTGCAAATAACATTTGTGGAGGGGGTTTCTTACAAATGTATTCATTATGATAGGATTAGCCTCCTTGCTTTTTCATGATGATTTTTGCATTAATGAGATTTGAAAGGGTATGGAGTGATAAGCATGGTTGATGTTTCTTTGCTTTATGGTGTGGTCACCTCTTCTCTTCTCCTACCATCACCTCCCTTCATGCTACACATTCTTTCCTCCACCATCTCCATATTGATAAGGGCCGGCCACAATTTTGAGGGATGAGGAGAGTGTTTCATTTTGAGTGTGGCAATTTTCCTTGATCTCATTCCCATGTTAGGAAAAATGCAAGCACCATTTTTCCTTATCTTGATTCCTCCATCCTCCATGGCAACCAAAACCCTAGAGACAAATTCTACACTACATTCTACAGCATATCTTGGGCATGTCGACTTGCCAGCTTCATGCCCGAGTTGCCTCGGTATTGAGGTGGGAGCCCGTAAAAGATGCAGGCGATGTGGTGCCCTTCCGGCGAAGAGGCGACAACGAGGAGATGAAGGACGAAGCGTCCGCGGGAGATCGGAGTGGAGACGAAGACCGAAGGACTCGGATCATTCGGTATATCTCTTCCCCTTCTTGTACTTTGCTAGATCTAGTTTAATGGCCCGATCCGGGGTTTAGTGCGCGGTGGTGCCGGTTTGCTAAGTCCGCAAAATTAAAGTTTATCACCGCTTCCGCATTCCGGCGTCGGATTGACGGCCGGGGCGCCGCCGTGCACTTACAGTGGTATCAGAGCCTCGCCATTAACTTCGTCTAGCTTCGTTTGATGTGTTTTCAGTTCCGATCGACCAAAATTCCAAAAACCCAATTTTAGTTCACATCAGTTTTCTGTTAAAATTTTTTGGTGTCTAAAAATTTTTCAGGTTGTAAAAAACTAATGTACTGAAAATTCTAAGACTACTGGGAAAATTCGACACATTCAGTCGACTACTGAAGCGCGGAACCGCGGCCAAACCCCCCCTTGGGTCGCGGTTCCGCCGCACATGGGAGTCGTCAATGCATCATTTTTTTCCAGTGGGCTTCTGGGCTATTTTTGGGGGTTTTGGAATATTAAAATTGGGCCCAGGTTTTCTGTGAGTGCTACAGTATTGATTGGGGGCCCACTTGTTAATTTTTGATCGATCGGATATTGTAAAACACATTTTTTTCACAGTATTTACATTATATCTGCGACCGTGAATGTCACTTGATCGGTAAATCCAGTCTAACTGCTATAGCCCGGTTATACGGATTTGCGAACGTGACTTTCACGTTGATGTTCTGTTTTTGCTGTGATGTTGCGGATCGGTCGGTGGGGATAGCCTGGATGCAATGCTAGTACAGTTGTGGTTGTATTATGTACATTTGATATTGCGGGGCGAGCGTCCGACATGTGGACTGCCGTCACTGCCCGTTTGTATTATTATTTTGGGGCACGTCCTGGTTGCGGTCGATGTACCCGTTGTATGCATATTTTACTTTCTGTACTAGGATTACCCCGCGGAGGGGTGCACGGATAGCTGGGTTCTAGAGGGCAACAAGCCCGCATCTCATGGCATTGAGACGGAGGGGGCTTCACTCTAGGATTGGCGGGCTATTCGCCGCACTCATAGGGGTACAGGTTGACCCAGGAGGGGTGCCCAAGTTACCGGATTCCGTGAAGTGCTGGGTGGTCCATTCACGGTGCTGAAGGGGGCTGCCTCACTTCAGGTTTTGGCGGGTAGCTTGCCGCGCCCGTAGGGGTCTAGGATTTCATTGCACAGGCTATCCACACGACCAGGGGAACGTCGGGTTTCAGTAGTGGCTCTGTGAAACACGGGGATCCCAGATATCTGTATTGTTCTGTGATGCTGTACATTTCTGTGATGTTGCATTTTATCACGCCTTGAGCGAATATAATATATTGGTATATATATTAGTAGATGTTGTATATGCTTTTCATCCGCGCTAGTCCAGTCCCCGCTCTGCCGTTAGTTAGCTTACCTAACGGGTGATGACGGGACCCAGTGGCGAATGCGGATGGCATATACGTACGTCAGTATATTTTCGTTCTTTGTGGAGTGATCAGTTGATGGGACTGCGTTGATTCGGATCAATGCAAGTTAAACAAACCTATTCTGATGTTGTTGGAACACTTTTCAAAAAGCTGTTATTGCAAGGACGTTCACTTTTGTTTTGCATCGTGGTATTCATCTGGAATATCCTGCTCCTCAGTCGACGAGGCAAGGGCCGAGATCCCTTCACCGGGAGTGACCCCTTGGACAGAAGTTTGCGTCAGGGCATTAACTTCACTATAGCCGATTACTTTTGCTTTGCATCGTGGTATTCATTTGGAATATCCTGCACCCCATTCTACGGGGAAAGAGCCGAGATCCCTTCACCGGGAGTGACCTCTTTAGTAAAGGTTTTCGTCACTATATTTTCTAAAAAGCTATCCGTTCCTTCAACGATATCAAGTTCATTACGTTAAAGGTTTTCGCCAGAAACCATTCGTAGCCCTCCGTCGTTTCATATGGATAGTCAATAGTATTCAAGCTGTGTATGTTGGCCAAAGTCAAGGCACAGTGTTTGGTAGCTGTTGGGTATTCATATGCAGCATAGATAGATGCGTTGGTTTGGGACAGTCGTACTGCCATTTTGGCCAAAGTCAAGGGTATGTACGGGTGGGTTCAAATTAACCTGGAGAATGACGGGTAGAACTTGACATGTGACTTATGATATGTTGGCCAAAGTTAAGGTCATAAGAGCATGGGGTAAAAATCACATCGGGAGTTTCAAAAGAACTGAAACTTGCCAGATATGCGCATACCTTCTGGAGTGTGATACCGTGAGCGGATTCCGTCACGTTGTCACGCGATGATAGTTGGATCCCGATTCCCACTGATGAGTTGGTTTACTCCTCGGGTGACCCCGACTAATTCTTCTTTTAGGTTTGGAGGAGAATTTGAGGTACAGTGGGAGGTTTCCAGATTAGAGAAATTAGTAACCATTCTGATCTAGGATAGAGTGCACGCTGAGTGTTTCTTTTCTCTCTCTCTGGCAGCGACCATTGACCCGACCCTAAGACTATGACTCAGTGACCAAGTTGACCAAACCTTCTTAACACTGGCTTTTGGATTGTCAGAGTTGCAGACCTCATTGCCACTCCTACTTTTACCCTTTTCTCCAGGACACCCCGTATTACTACGAACGTCCACTTCCATTGGACAAAACCATCGTATGGTTAGATACGAACTCGAAGGAATTCGAGGATGGTTTCCGGTTCTGGAGAAAACGGATAGGATTATTCAGTTATCTTTTCCCTTTTACCTTCTCTCAAGTTGTGAGTACTCCTTGGTTTAGGAGATAGTACACCTATTACGCAAATTGGATAGTCTTCTTCCAAACCTTAGGCTGGTGCCGACCGGTAGGGAATGAAGAAAACCAATTAGCCTAAACGGTGTGCAGAAGGTATTAAGATTAAGACAAAGCAAGGGATTAGTAAGAGGGCAAAGTAAATTGCGACTGATATTCACGACCAAACCAAGTATTTCTTCGCCAATCCTAAATCACCTTTGTATTTCTCCAGGACACTCCGTATCACTACGAAGATCCACAGTTTATTTGGATACTCCATCGTATGGTTATATACGAACTCGAAAGGAACTTGTTCCAGTTCGGGGATGGATTTTGGTCCAGGAGAAATAGGAATAAGGTTTATTCGGTTGTCTTTTATCTTCACCTTCTCTCGCATTGCGAGTGCTCCTAGGATTAGGACAGTACACCCATTATGCTTACTGGATAGTCTTCTTCCAAACCATAGGCTGGTGCCGAACGGTAGGGAAGGAAGAAAACCATTTGGCCTAAGGGGTGTGCGGAAGGTAATGACTAAAGACATATAAAGGGATTTGGAGAGGTGGCAAAGAATTATACGGTTATAGTTGTGAATCTGGATAATGGAAGAGGCATTACTAAGAATACCGGGATACCCCACCGAAACATTTCAATGTTTCAGTTTCACTGTGTAATGTTAAAAGAAAACTGATTTCCCGATTAGATACTTACTCCAGGGTATGTATTTACCAGGTTTGATTCTCACATCTGTATGGTTTTACAGATGATGAGTGAGAGTAAGTCATTGGGAATTGGGTGATCATCCTCATTATATCGGGATTCGTTGTAATCGGTGATATTTGAGGAGATCACCTGGGCTGTTTGCCGGTCGGCAAATATTTGGTTTTAAATATCCGCTGTTGTGCACCAATTTCAAATTGATAAATCTGTACGTCTATTCTCATAGAGTGAGATATACCTTTTGATATTATGTCGATGACATTTACCTATATCAGTGGATGGTTAGGTAAGGAGCATTAAACAGCGGTGTAATTCTTCTTAACCATAAGTACAGTTTTCAACCTACGACACACAGTGAAAGAGTTAGACTCAGCGGACTTATACAGAGTGTTGTATGTTGTCCAGTGTCTATTAGGACAGAGGGGTTGGTCCTCACGCTATATTCTGTTTACTTTTAACTTCTCTAGTTCTTAGACATGTGTTTCGTAGAAACACAGGGTCTAAGTTTTGAGGAGTTATAGGTATTTGAATAGAGTAGAGAACCAGGTGTAGCAAGTATCGGGATTCTTCAAAGTGATCGAAGATATAGATACTTGTGTATGGTATTCAGTTGATAGTAATGATAAAGAGAAATTGCTTCTCTTTCAGGTTACTCATAATTGGAAGCATTCCTAAGTTGAGTAACGCTGATCGGCCTCCTTCCATTTAGTTGACATGCACTGGAGATAGCTGCATGATTTGAATCTGGTTCAATTAAATCAGTGCCTCTGGTTCTATATTGGATATAGAACAGTTCATATCTTAACGATGTTAAGGTACGGGGAGTTGTCCGGCTTATGATTAAAACCAGACTCTGGATAACTCATAGGCACGTTTCTGTAATGGCTGTTTGTGGGTTGACCCAGGCTATGACGAGGGTTGATTTTCTACCATCTGGAAGATCAATAGTGATATTGTTCTTCACTCGCCACAATTTTAAAAGAAATGGATTTTTTCAAAAACAGTAGTGGGAGTATGGTAGAACTGGAAGTGATTCCAGAACCGCAAACGATTACTGAAGATTTGATAAGGAACCTAAAGATTCAATCTGATTTGACATTCCATTGGCCACCCCGCAGATAAGGTGGGTAACTTCAGGCACCCGAGAGGTACTCCGGTAGCCTCAAGGACGGTGACAGGGAAGTTCTTGTTTACCCACACTTGCCATTGCTATTGTTCCAGGCTACGAGACCCGGCAGGAGGATGAATATAGCGTCATTCTAAACTAGCTTTAGAAGTGCACGTCTATATGACTCTGCCAGAGGGTTGTCGTAGTCAGTGGGAGCAGCGGAAGCATTGGTGGATATCAGGCTTATGTCTATTTATAGACTAAAGCAGATATAGCGGAGATAGATCATCTATTTCTGATGTGACAGTCATAGGTTTGACGTCATCAGAATAGGGGATGGATCTGTTGAGAAGGTAGTAGGGTATGATATCTGGGTTTTGGATGTCATACACAAAGTAGGAAGTGACATTCCTATACTACGATCGGTTATACTTTGGTCGTCACACAGTGGTTTCTCCACAAAGGACTTGGACATTATATCAGACATACTGGTTACTAGATCTATGGTTTTAGATCTAGATTTGGGAAACCGGTTTCCCAATCAGGGTACTTTGACAGCATTCTAAGAATATTTAGAATGGACGACTCCTGGCACGGTAGTGTACCTGCAGGTGATGGAGTCACCCTCTCTAAAGGTGTCTTATAGACTAAAGTAGAGAGGAATGCGCATGATTGGCAGATCACTTGCTTAGGCAATTGAGTCAATCATGAGAGGTCAAGTACCACACCAGATGTTGTTCTTGCACTAGATGCAATAAGTTGACAATGATCCAATCCTGGAGAAACAGTCGGAAGCAGTTTTAGAACATAAGTGGATGTTCTAGGGATATGATAACGACAGCCTCATTTGGGAGACAATTATCATTCCAGGCTTCCAAGGTGACATGGACGACAAGGAGGTTGTCAGAGTTATATTTTTCCTTCTGACGAGGGGCAGTATTTTGGACAGGTGGTCCAAGGCAATACTGAGGGTGGCATGGCGCAGGAAACTGATTAAGTTCAGTTGACGATACAGTCTAAGAAGTTTGGATTTGGAGTTCATTTATGAGCTAGGTCCCATCAGACATCCAGACATTCTAAGACAGGTATTGCTCATTTCGGGAGATGGCTTTCTCCGCGAACATGAGATATAGAGAGACATAGAAAGAAACATCAAGGCGGATCCACTCACTGAGGCTATTCCTCGACCGCAATAGTTTCACAAACGGGATTTGTGAGACTGACTAGTAGAGGAGTTGGGTGTTCGGTATCACACGGGCTGTGAGTATGCGACATTGCAATAATTAGCCTTGAGTGCAAGTGGGAGATTGTTGGAGATAGTGCCCTCAGAGTCGATTATTGGATTACAGGCACGTGATTGCAATGATTGAGGGAGGACCTATCCGGGTAGGACAGTCTTACTCGAGATGATAGTATGCTATCTGGTTTACCTTTATCATCGTGTACTGCTTCAGGCGACCTTACAGGTCGCTATTACACGCTGATAGAGCCCATAGGATTCTTGCTTGACTGCCAGCAATATGAGGACGATCATATACGTGAGAGCAGGTGGTCTATAAGCACATCCTTAAAAGGTCCCTAGTCGTGGGAGTTTCGAGACAGGGCATCGATTCTCCAGAGTAGACTAGTGTATACAGTCGAGACCCCGACGAGGGGCGGTGGCCGGTCTCACAAGCCACTGGTGTCAGTTGGTTCACCTAAGATGTATACAGGTGCTCATTGGGTTATGAGTACACCGGACAGGACTCGCCGGGAACATGCTAGTTGGTCTTATACCTGACGTCAGATAGCAGTTCCCAGGTGACATGTGTATAGGTTAGTTCATCGACCTGGGGATCGTCATTTGTCTCGTGTGAGTTCCCACTGTGCTTTGATTACTACCCTACCACGGCTCAAAGGAGTCGTGCAAACAGGTTTTAGTTGGGTACAGTCCCGAGCCACATGGAGGCAGTGAGCGGATCTTCAGGGGTTCGTCTCTCCCGGTATTGGAGGTGAGGTCGCGCTGTGTCTAGGAGAGCCATTACACGAAGTCCTTGGCCAAGGCAGGAGATTTACTGGTAGGTATTACAGTAGTATCTCAGAGTGTTCTGGGCTACACTCCGACACGACTTGTACCGCTTTTGGGGGTCTGACTTTTACCAACCCCCTAGGCCCGACATGCGATGCTCGTAGACGAACGGACCGGACTGTACGGATATTGTCACTGACAGGCTCAGTAGGGTGTCAGGATGAGTTCGCTCATCGACGTCCCTTTTGGTCAATAGCTGGTGGCCCGTCACGTATTGGCAAATACCTCTGACGTGCTAGTGGTTAAATCCACAGCCATAGTATTGACGAGTCTTTAGAGTCCACCACACTTTCAGTTACTCAAGCTTTCGGGCGAAACGCTGTAGAGGCCGTATGGAGATATGGCAGGGTCCGATCAGATACGTGCGGTATTGCACGGATCAGGATCGGACGGTTTGTACTAGTGGCCGTATTGTTATATGGCAGGGTTCGATCAGATACGTGCGGTATTGTACGGATCAGGATCGGACGGATATTACTAGCCGGCTTTGGTTTAAGCCGGATCCTAGTATAGTACAGTGTAGATTTTGTCTCATTGCATCTGTATCCGGTCGGAATACAGATGCGGGTGTGTATGCACTGTATCGGGGTTTTCCTGTAATTTATTACGGGACCAGTTTTTCTGGAGTTGCCAGTTTGCATTCCATTCCGGCCGGTTTTCCTTTGTTCTTTCCCGGCCGGACTTTTCCGATGGAGGGGGGTTATTTGCAATTGTGCAAATAACATTTGTGGAGGGGGTTTCTTACAAATGTATTCATTATGATAGGATTAGCCTCCTTGCTTTTTCATGATGATTTTTGCATTAATGAGATTTGAAAGGGTATGGAGTGATAAGCATGGTTGATGTTTCTTTGCTTTATGGTGTGGTCACCTCTTCTCTTCTCCTACCATCACCTCCCTTCATGCTACACATTCTTTCCTCCACCATTTCCATATTGGTAAGGGCCGGCCACAATTTTGAGGGATGAGGAGAGTGTTTCATTTTGAGTGTGGCAATTTTCCTTGATCTCATTCTCATGTTAGGAAAAATGCAAGCACCATTTTTCCTTATCTTGATTCCTCCATCCTCCATGGCAACCAAAACCCTAGAGACAAATTCTACACTACATTCTACAGCATATCTTGGGCATGTCGACTTGCCAGCTTCATGCCCGAGTTGCCTCGGTATTGAGGTGGGAGCCTGTAAAAGATGCAGGCGATGTGGTGCCCTTCCGGCGAAGAGGCGACAACGAGGAGATGAAGGATGAAGCGTCCGCGGGAGATCGGTATGGAGACGAAGACCGAAGGACTCGGATCATTCGGTATATCTCTTCCCCTTCTTGTACTTTGCTAGATCTAGTTTAATGGCCCGATCCGGGGTTTAGTGCGCGGTGGTGCCGGTTTGCTAAGTCCGCAAAATTAAAGTTTATCACCGCTTCCGCATTCCGGCGTCGGATTGACGGCCGGGGCGCCGCCGTGCACTTACAGTTTTCCAGCAACAATGACGTTAACTTCGCAGAAGGAACTCATTGCAGATTTTCAGAGATTCGGGTTGGAGATTTTGCTACCGTATTCTTCGAGGAAGTTGATACAATTACAAGTGCAATCTTCTTTAGTAGAGCTCATCAAAGTTTCTCAATTGCAAGATGCTAGATTGCAGAAGTTTAGAGGCCAAGTAGAGGCAGCTTCGAGAACCGATTTTCTGATTCATGGAGGTAGGTCCTTAAGGTACAAAAGTCGTTTGTGTATGCCTAAAAGAGAGATTCGTGAATAGGTTATTAAGGAAGCTCACGGTTCGGTGTATTCGGTACATCCGGGTGGTACGAAGATGTACAGGGATATGCAACGGTACTTCTGGTAAGAAAGAATGAAGCGAGAGATCGCTCGTTTTGTGTCGAGATAATTGGCGTGTCCGCAAGTGAAGGATGAACATCAAAGGGTTTCTGGTTTGATACAACCACTTCCGATTCCTCAATGGAGGGGAGAACATATAAAAATGGATTTCATGACAGCTTTACCGCAGAATCTAAAAGGAAATAACGTTGTATGGGGTGATCGTTGATATTCTGACCAAGGAAGCTCACTTTATATTGTTTCGAGTTGGTCAATCAACAGAGGCGTTAGTGGAGAAGTATATGCAGGAGATCGTGAGATTGTATGGAGTGCCGGTTAGTATCGTGTCGGATCGTGACACGCGGTTTCTAACCCATTTCTGGAGGAGTTTGCAAGAGATCTTGGGAACTCGATTGAAATTCAGCACGTCATATAATCCACAGACAGATGGTCAATCAGAAAGTATGATTCAAACTCTTAAAGACATGTTGAGAGCTTGCATGTTAGACTTCAAAGGTTCATGGGAAGATCATTTGCGCTTGGTGGAATTCTCATATAACTATAGTTTCTAGGCAACTATACAGATGGCTCCATTTGAGGCATTGTATTGTCGCACATGTCGTTCGCCAGTATATTGGGATGATGTTGGAGAAAGGAGATTGTTGGGACCGGAGTTGATTGTGCAAATCATGGATAAGGTTTGTTTGATTCGAGATTACATAAAGCTAGCACAAGATCGGCAAAAGAGTTGGGCTGATACTAGAACAAGACCGTTAGATTTTGCAGTTGGTAATCACGTGTTCTTGAAGATATTGAAAGTATGTATGAGGACATCTACTAGGGTTTTAACAAAAGCAAGTAAGAAATTTTAAAATTCTAGAGGGCCAAGTCTACTAAACAAGAATTGAATTAGAGATTAGGGTTTCTTAGCATAGCAAACTAGAGATTAAAACTAGGTGAATAGAAACTACAACCTTTTTAGTCAAGTCCTTCACTTCAATTGCTCTGAGTAATAGTCCTAAAACTCTTCTTTGACTCCACTTGAAAGATGGAACGAGCTTGTTCAAAATTTTCGTCGTCGAAAATAATCCATCTTGGAGCTTCTCACACTCAAGCTCACACTTCACTAATCTAAGAATTAGTGAAGAGAATAACTTATACTAGTTTTCTAGAGTAATGTAGGTTGATGAAGTAGGGATTTTGCTCACTAAAAATTCTTCTCTTATTTTTCTTCTTGTATGAATAGTGTAGCAAGTGAAGAAAGAAGAAGAAGATGGATAGGAGAATGAGCTTAGGGGTGAGGATAAACATCAAATATTTAACTTATACGAACCAAATAGAAAAAGAAAAGACGAGTCATTGCATCTCCAAGGTTCACCAACAGTACTAAAATAGGGGTTGCCCCTACGGATTACTACATCCGTAGGGGAAGATTTAGTTTGGCTCTACGGACTAATCCGTAAGGCCTTAAGGTTGCCCTTACGGTTCTTACATATTAATTTAAGAATATTAAATCGTAAATTGTTGTTTGCCCCTATGGAGCCGCAAACCAAGAACCTACGGATAAGTCCGTAGGGGCATGCAAATAAAAAGGCACAGATCGATCCCTACGCAGATTATCTTATATTTCTCGAAGTATCGCGTGCGAACCCAAAATCCCAAAATCCTCGTTCCCGCCGATCGCCAAATCTCTCGTCCCCGTTCTCGTCGTCTCCAGCGCAGGCCATCTCGTCGTCGCCACCGCCTGATTCTTCCTCGTCGCCGTTTTCGTCGTCGCCTCCGTTTCGTCGTCGCCACCGATCGTCTCCTCCACTGCACAGGTTAGGAAATCTTCAATTAAATAAATTTTTGATTATTTTTGGGCTAGGGTTCATGGTTTAGGTACCGATGAGGCATCGGTTGGGTTAGCGTTGCGGTTGGGGCTGGGATTGCGGTTGGGGCTGGAATTCAACAGGGGTTTGCGGTTGGGGTTGGGGTTGGGGTTGGGGTTAGGGTTAGGGTTGGGGTTCGGCTGGGGCTGGGGGTGGCGCTGGGGTTAGGGTTGGTGTTGGGGTTTGGCTGGGGCTGGGGCTGGGGCAGGGGCTGGGGCTAGGGTTAGGTTGGGGTTTGGCTAGGGGTGGGGCTGGGGCTAGGGTTAGGGTTGGGGTTCTTAAATTTTAGAGTATGATAGGTGTGGTGCTAATTTTCCTGGGGAAAAGTGTGTGAGAGCATGGACTGCAGATCAGTTCAAATTAGAGCTGAAAATTGAAAATGTTGCTTGCATTTTGCTCAGGTGTAACTCTTGAACGAATAGATTCTGATGGTGCAGTGCATGTTAAGATACGGACTATTTTTTTTGTGGGAAAACAGGTCTCAGGGGACGGAGATTTTATTTATAATCCGCTGAGTGCAACTGCATATACAACAGAGACAACAAAGCTGAATACATTTTCATTTTTAGCAAAATTAATTAAAAATTTAGAGCTTGGGATTGAACTTCCTTGAATATAACTCTGATGTATGGTAAATTTGTTATACTTGATTTTGCACCATCTACATTCAATTCGTGCCTATCTTTGTGAGGTTTTACCCAGCGGGTATATCCGATTAGGTTAAATTTTTTAACTCGACAGATAATATTCAGTATGCAGGCTAGTTGAGGATAAGGGTTGCTTCCTGTGTGTCAGGACCGGGTTTCTGATACCAGTTATATTTTATTTAAATACTTCGTATAGTCTATATGACGAGAATATTCAATCGTATGATAACCGATAAAAGCCTTACCCCCGACAGCCAAAACACACACACACAACAAGAATACACAACAAACACATCATTAGACAGTGATTCAAGATGTTCAAGTTAAAACCAATATATGATACTCGACGATAATATGAAACTTTCATATTCTCATCGATACTCATATATGAAACTAAAAGCGCCACTTAGTCCCCGTCTATCGGTTAACATACGTTCGATGTTCGTCGTGACATAGAATTATATGAAGGTTGTTAAATATCGGACGGTATAGCTCGATACTAACAACCGTCGTATAGTCTATGTGACGAGAAGATTCAATCGTATGATAACCGATAGATTTATCCCGTGTGGACAAGTTAGGAATGTATAAAGCAAACACCTTCATTCACTTGTGTTTTCATCCGTTTCGAGATATTTCGTCGGTACCTTTCCGCCGTTTCTCCATGAACAAAGATAGATTAGATGTTCATTTCAACGTTGTTTCACAGCTTTGAAATGATTATCTATTCTATTACAGTGTACTCGGAGAACAGTGGGGAGGTGCTGCCGAAATTTACTCGAAACGGTTGAATGCACAAGCGAATAGGTGTTCCCTCTATACATTCTTAATGGGATAGAAGCCTTACCCCCGACAGTCGAAACACACACACACAACAAGAATACACAACAAACGCATCATTAGAGAGTGATTCAAGATGTTCAAGTTAAAACCAATATATGATACTCGATGTTAATATGGAATTTTCATATTCTCATCGATACTCATATATGAAACTAAAAGCGCCACTTAGTCCCCGTCTATCGGTTAACATACGTTCGATGTTCGTCGTGACATAGAATTATATGAAGGTTGTTAAATATCGGACGGTATAGCTCGATACTAACAACCGTCGTATAGTCTATGTGACGAGAAGATTCAATCGTATGATAACCGATAGATTTGTCCCGTGTGGACAAGTTAGGAATGTATAAAGCAAACACCTTCATTCACTTGTGTTTTCATCCGTTTCGAGATATTTCGTCGGTACCTTTCCGCTGGTTCTCTGTGTACAAAGATAGATTAGATGTTCATTTCAACGTTGTTTCACAGCTTTGAAATGATTATCTATTCTATTACAATGTACTCGGAGAACAGCGGGGAGGTGCTGCCGAAATTTACTCGAAACGGTTGAAAGCACAAGTGAATGGGTGTTCGCTCTATACATTCTTAATGGGATAGAAGCCTTACCCCCGACAGCCGAAACACACACATACAACAAGAATACACAACAAACGCATCATTAGCGAGTGATTCAAGATGTTCAAGTAAAAATCAATATATTATACTCGATGATAATATGGAACTTTCATATTCTCATCGATACTCATATATGAAACTAAAAGCTCCACTTAGTCCCCGTCTATCGGTTAACATACGTTCGATAATTTATTCTTTTCAACAACAAACGCACACACAAAGCATATACACGGATTTTCTCCTTTGTTAGTAACTATCCTGTTCTTAGATTTCTCAATATAGTCACCATAACCTACAATTTATATGTTATACAGTCTAACATGGCCTATGAGTACGTCAGAGTTAAGGACTGGATGTATGTGGATTGGCAACAACGTATGCAACCTAAGTTTGTCGCAGGAGTTGCTGCTTTTATTGAATTTTCACGCGCACATAATAAGATCGTGATAGAGAAGATTCTCTGCCCGTGCGATAGATGTGGTAATAAGTACTGGTAGAAGGTAGAATTGGCAGAGCTTCATATCGTAAGATATGGGTTTACTAGACTTTATACAACTTGGAAATATCACGGGGAAGGAGAAGAATGCAGTAATGTGGCAGAAGAAGAAGGAGAACACGATAATGCGGCAGCAGAAGAAGGAGAAGACGGTAATGTGGCAGAAGAAGAAGACGGTAATTTATTTCTATCAGAAGAAATGGAGGATATGGTAGAGGCTGCCCTAGGTGAATCTATTCGTACCGAAGATGACATTCCTTCCGGTCAAGGACCGCGTGCGGATATATATAAAAATTTCATGAATGATGCTAGAAAACTAATTTATGAGAATGCAAAGTATTCCACCCTCTCACGGTTCGTCCAACTTTTCCAGATTAAGTGCCTAAATGGATGGAGCAACAAGTCATTCACAATGCTTCTTTCGTTCTTGAAAGATTCTATGCCCCCGGGAAATAACGTGCCCGACAGCTGGTACGGAGCCCAGAAGATGATGTCTGATTTGGGTCTAAAGTGCGAGAAGATTCAAGCATGTCCTAAAAATTGCGTGTTGTACCGGAAAGAGAATTCAGCTTTGAAAGAGTGTCCAACATGTGGAGATGCCAGGTATAAGACGAAAGATTCTGATAAGAAGCCTGATATACCTGTCAAGATAGCACGATACTTTTCCATAACACAGAGGCTACAAAGGCTATTCAGGTGCAAGAAAACAGCCGAGGCAATGATTTGGCATCACCGTTCTCCTCTGAGTGAAGATGGAAAAATGAGCCATCCAAGAGATTCACCGGCATGGAAGGATTTTGATAGGAGGCACGCAATATTCAGTAGTGATCATCGCAATGTCCGGCTCGGACTGGCTAGTGATGGCTTCTGCCCATTCAACTATATGGCTGGAAGTCACAGCACATGGCCCGTTGTAATGATAATTTATAATATGTCGCCTTGTTTGGCTATGGACCAATCATACTTTATGATGCCTCTTCTTATCAACGGACCAAACTCACCGGGAAACAATATCGACGTCTATCTCCGACCTCTGATTGAGGAGTTAAAATCTTTGTTCATTGATGGTGTAGAGACATACAATGCAAACACAAATACAACCTTCATACTGCGTGCGGCTTTAATGTGGACAATTAATGACTTTCTTGCGTATGGAATGCTGTCAGGTTGGTCCGTACATGGTCACAAAGCATGTCCTCATTTCCATCAACACACAATATCGAAATTCTTGAATTTTAGCAGGAAGGTTTGTTATTACGGCCATCGACGTTTCCTACCTCTAGACCACCCATACAGGTTAGACACTGTTCACTTTGATGGTCATCAAAAGCTTCTTGGACCTCCAGCCCCATTGTCCGGAGAGGACGTGACTGCTTAGCGGGATGGTTACAACAATGTGACCTTTGGGATGGATCCGACAAAACAGGTCAAACTACCATTTTGGAACAAGTTAAGTATTTTCTTCGAGCTTCCGTACTGGTCAACAAATTTAGTGCGTCATTTTCTGGACGTCATGCATATAGAGAAGGGAGTATCATAGCACATACTCAACTTGCTTCTTTGTAAAGACGGGAAATCGAAAGACAACCTGAATGCTCGGATGGATCTACAGGAGTGAGGAATAAGAAGTGAATTGCATCCTAGACCGGTAGCGGATAAACCAGGCAAGTTTGTACTTCCCAATGCCGCTTATCATATATCACAACCGGAGAAGAAAAGATTCCTGCAGGTGTTGCATGATTTGAAAGTTCCCACAGGTTTCTCAGGATCATTCAGCAAGAAAATAAAAATTGTGAAAGGCAAGATCGATGGGCTGAAAAGGCATGATCACCATGTTATCGTGGAGCACCTTCTTCCATTAGCCCTCAGGACTTCTCTCCTGCCACTTCAATGTTTATTTTCTAGTTGGAGGGGATGTGTCCGCATCCGGGACACCGGCCGTTCCTCACCGGAGGAACTATCGTCCCGCTCGTGCTGCTGTCCGGGCCCAGGCTCGTGCTTTAGTCACCGGAGGTATATATCACACTTCAATTTTCATTTAACCTTGATTTCTTAAAACAATTTTGTCTTAATATTGATTGTCTTGATATTTCTTGCAGACACAGGGCCTCCCCATCCCCAGAGGGGGACTCGAGGCCCGAATCAGTCCCACAGGCTGAGGCCTGACAGAGCTAGGGGGTAGGCGGTATTCCCCCTCTTTTTTACCCCTGATTATCATTATACCGGTCCTCATGCCGAGAGGTTCGGCCGGTATATGGGGGATGAGAGCCGGCTCGTGAAGAACTATCCACTTCACGTTGAGTGGGGCGACCAGCATCGGCGCTCATTCGCTCTCTTCTTTGATCAGGCTCGGATATTAATATATATTTGCATTTGATTTATCCAATATATTTATTATTAACACTTGCAATCTAATAAAATTTTTTTTTTGTATTTTCAGTTGGATTACGATTTTCAGCCTGTACCCGACCCTGATCACCCTAGGAGGGTGCTCGACCTTCATGCTCTGTACAATGGCCTGATGAAGAACATGCAGACTAAGGTCCGATACAACAGGAATGAGCTGAAGGACAACTGCTACTCCCTGTGGATGGCGACCCCCGAGGCAGAGAGAGCGGCCCTCCTATCTACTCCGGCCTTTGCGAGAGTCGACGTAGAGACATGGCCTCTATTGTGCGAATATTTCGACTCTCAACGCAAACATGTATGTATTTTAAATGTAATTCATTGTTTAGTATATAATTTATTTTTTTGTGTTCCTTGATTAGAAACTAAATGTGAATGTGTTGTGCAGAAGAAGGCCGCTCAAAATATAGAGAATAGGAAGTCGGCGAAGAGGGGTCGCCCCACTTATACAGGTGGCTCGAGGAATATTACTCGAGCCATGGAGTTATCGGTAAATTACAATAGACCGGCCTTTGTGATATAATGCAATATTAAGAGTTAATTTCTAATATATCTAATATTAAGAGTTATTTTCTAATATTGCAGAGAGCTCAGACCCTGGCGCAAGGTGGTACACCGAGTGTGCTGTCCGCATATTTTGTCGTCCACGGCAACTCGACAGATCCCGCCACGGGCGAGCTTCGATACCCCGACGTCGCTACCCAGGAGTATTGCGTAAGTGTTAATATTTATTCAACCCCTATTTGAAATTTTAGTTTTGGAAGTTTTGCGCCACGGCAGCGCCCCGGCCGTCTATCCGAGGCCAAAATGCGGAATCAAAATTTTTCTTAACTTTTAAACTGGCGCTACCGCGGACAATATACCCGGTTCGTAACCATTAACCGATACTAGATAACAAGAGAAAGGGTAGAGAAGTATACCGACTGATCCGAGTCCTCCGGTCTTCTCGTCGTCGTCCCGATCTCCCGCGGAAACTCCGGTCGTCGCCTCCTTGCCGAAAGGGCACCACATCGTCTGCATCTTTTACGGGCTCCCACCTCAATACCGAGGCAACTCGGGCGTGAAGTTGGCCAACCGACGCGTCCAAGATTTGCTGTAGGCAAGTGTAGAATCCATGTCTCTTTGGGGTTAAGTGTAGTTGCCATGATGGAGGAATAAAAAAACCTTTTGGAGAGAGGTTGAGAATATAGCAAGCATAGAATGAAATGAGATGAATCAATCCCTCACATGAAAAATGAACTCTCTCATTTTCTCTCCATTGTGTGGCCGGCCTCTCCCCTCTCTCAAAAATGGTGGAGGAAAGAATATCACACATGAGGGAGGTGAGTGTAGGAGAACAAAGGTGGTGACCACAACATAAAGCAAGTCTCACATCAAGGAAGCAAATCAATCCCATCTTAATCCTTTCTCATTAATACAAGTAATGATGCATGAAAAGAAAAGATGGAAAGGGAATCTAAAGATGCTATCATAATCTCTCATATCTAAGAAACCCCCTCCACAAATGTTATTTGCAAACTTGCAAATAACCCCCTCCAACGGAAAAGTCCGGCCGGGAAAGAACAAAGAAAAACCGGCCGGAACGGAATGCAAACTGGCAACTCCAGAAAACTGGTCCTTTAATAAATTACAGGAAAACCCCAATACTGTGCATACACACCCGCATCTGTATTCCTACCGGATACAAATGCAATGAGACAAAATCTACACTGTACTAAACTAGGATCCGACTTAAACCAAAGCCGGCTAGTAATATCCGTTCGATCCTGATCCGTGCAATACCACACGTATCTGATCGAACCCTGCCATATATCCATACGACCACTAGTACAAATCGTCCGATCCTGATCCGTGCAATACCGCACGTATCTGATCGGACCCTGCCATATCTCCATACGGCCTCTACAGCGTTTCGCCCGAAAGCTTGAGTAACTGAAAGTGTGGTGGACTCTAAAGACTCGTCAATACTATGGCTGTGGATTTAACCACTAGCACGTCAAAGGTATAAGCCAATACGTGACGGGCCACCAGCTATTGACCAAAAGGGACGTCGATGAGCCTGTCAGTGACAATATCCGTACAGTCCGGTCCGTTCGTCTATGAGTATCGCATGGCGGGCCTAGGGGGTTGGTAAAAGTCAGACCCCCAAAAGCGGTACAAGTCGTGTCGGAGTGTAGCCCAGAACACCCTGAGATACAACTGGAATACCTACCAGTAAATCTCCTGCCTCGGCCGAGGGCTTTGTGTAATGGCTCTCCTAGACACAGCGCGACCTCACCCCCAATACCGGGAGAGACGAACCCCTGTAGATCCGCTCACTGCCTCCATGTGGCTCGGGACTGTACCCAACTAAAACCTGTTTGCACGACTCCTTTGAGCCGTGGTAGGGTAGTAATCAAAGTACAGTGGGAACTCACACGAGACAAATGACGATCTCAGGTCGATGAACTAACCTGTACACATGTCACCAGGGAACTGCTATCTGACGTCAGGTATAAGACCAACTAGCATGTTCCCGGCGAGTCCTGTCCGGTGTACTCATAACCCGATGAGCACCTGTATACATATTAGGTGAACCAACTGACACCAGTGGCTTGTGAGACCGGCCACCGCCCCTCGTCGGGGTCTCGACTGTATACACTAGTCTACTCTGGAGAATCGATGCCCTGTCTCGAAACTCCCACGACTAGGGACCTTTTAAGGATGTGCTTATAGACCACCAGCTCTCACGTATATGATCGCCCTCATATTGCTGGCAGTCAAGTAAGAATCCTAGGGGCTCTATCAGCGTGTAATAGCGACCTGTAAGGTCGCCTGAAGCAGTACACGATGATAAAGGTAAACCAGATAGCATACTATCATCTCGAGTAAGACTGTCCTACCGGGATAGGTCCTCCCTCAATCATTGCAATCACGTGCCTGTGATCCAATAATTGAGTCTTAGGGCACTATCTCCAACAATCTCCCACTTGCACTCAAGGCTAATTATTGCGATGTCGCATACTCACAGCCCGTGTGATACCGAACACCCAACTCCTCTACTAGTCAGTCTCACAAAGCTCGTTTGCGAAACTATTGCGTTCGAGGAATAGCCTCAGTGAGTGGATCCGCTGTTATGTTTCTTTCTATGTCTCTCTATATCTCAAGTTCGCAGAGAAAGCCATTTCCCGAAATGAGCAATACCTGTCTTAGAGTATGTTTGGATATCTGATGGGACCTAGCTCATAAATGAACTCCAAATCCAAACTTCTTAGACTGTATCGATAACTGAACTTAATCAGTACCCAGCGCCATGCCTCCCTCAGTATTGCCTTGGACCACCTGTCCAAAATACTGCCCCTCGTCAGAAGGAGAAACTATAACTCTGACAACCTCCCTGTCGTCCAGGTCACCTTGGAAGCCTGGAATGATAACTGTCTCCCTTTTGTTTCTCCAGGATTGGATCAATATCAACTTATTGCATCTACTGCAAGAACAACATCTGGTGTGGTACTTGACATCTCATGATTGACTCAATTGCCTAAGCAAGTGATCTGCCAATCATGCACATCCTCTCCTCTTTAGTCTGTAAGACACCTTTAGAGAGGCTGACTCCATTACCTGCAGGTACACTACCGTGCCAGGAGTCGTCCATTCTAAATACTCTTAGAATGCTGTCTAAGTACCCTGATTGGGAAACCACCCAAATCTAGATCTAAAACCATAGATCTAGTAGCCAGAATGTACGATATAATAACCAAGTCCTATGTGGAGAAACCACTGTGTGACGACTAAAGTATAACCGATCGTAGTATAGGAATATCACTTCCTACTCTGTGTATGTCATCAAATATTAGGACATAACACCCTACTACCTTCTTAACAGATCCATCCTCTATTCTGATGAAGTCAAACCTATGACTGTCACATCAGAAATAGATGATCTATCTCCGCTATATCTGCTTTAGTCTATAAATAGACATAAGCCAACTGTCCACCAATGCTTCCGCTGCTCCCACTGACTACGACAACCCTCTGGCAGAGTCATATAGACGTACACTTCTAAAGCTAGTTTAGAACGACGCTATACTCATCCTCCTGCCGGGTCTCACAGTCTGGAACAACAGCAATGACAAGTCTGGGTAAACAAGAACCTCCTTGCCACCGTCCTTGAGCATACCGAAGTACCTCTCGAGTGCCTGAGGTTACCCAACATATCTGCGGAGTGGCTAATGGAATGTCAATCCAGATTGAATCTTTAGGTTCCTTATCAAATCTTCAGTAATCGTTTGTGGTTCTGGAATTACTTCCAGTTCTACCATACTCCCACTACTGTTTTCTGAAAAAATCCATTTTTATTAAAACTGTGGCGAGTCAAGAACAATATCACTATTGATCTTCCAGATAGTAGAAAGTCAACCCTCGTCGTAGCCTGGGTCAACCCACAAACAGCCATTACAGAAACGTGCCTTGAGTTATCCAGAGTCTGGTTTTAAGCATAAGCCGGACAACTCCCCATAGCTTAACAATGTCAAGATATGAACTGTTCTATATCCAATATAGAAACAGAGGACTGATTTAATTTAACCAGATTCAAATCATGCAGCTGTCTCCAGTGCATGTCAACTAAATGGAAGGAGGCCGATCAGCGTTATTCAACTTAGGAATGCTTCCAATTATGAGTAACCTGAAAGAGAAGCAAGTTCTCTTAATTATTACTATCAACTGAACACCATACACAAGTATCTACATATTCGATCACTTTGAAGAATCCCGATACTTGCAATACATGGTTCTCTACTTTATTCAAAAACCTATAACTTCTCAAAATTCGGACCCTGTGTTTCCACGAAACAGCTGTCTAAAAACTAGAGAAGTCATAAGTAAACCGAATATAGTACGAGGACCAACCCCTCTGTCCTGATGGACCCTGGACAACATACAATACTCTGTATAAGTCCCTTGAGTCTAATAACTCATTCACTGTGTGTCGTAGGTTGAAAACTGTACTTATGGTTAAGAAGAATTACACCGCTGTTTAATGCTCCTTACCTAACCATCCACTGATATAGGTAAATGTCGTAGACATAATTTCAAAAAGGTATATCTCACTCTATAAAAATAGACGTACAGATATATCAATTTGAAATTGGTGCAAAATAGCGGATATTCAAAACCAAATAATTGCCGTCCTGCAAACAACCCAGGTGACTTCCTCAAATATCACCGATTACAACGAATCCCGATATAATGAGGATGGTCACCTAATTCCCAATAACTTACTCCCACTCATCATCTGTAAAACCATACAGATGTGAAAATCAAAACTGGTAAATACATACCCTGGAGCAAGTGTCTAATCGGGAAATCAGTTTTCTTTTAACAGTACACAGTTGAACTGAAACATTGAATTGTTTCGATGGGGTATCCTGGTATTCCTAGTAATACCTCTACCATTATCCAGATTCACAACTGTAACCGTATATCTCTTTGCCATCTGTCCAAATCCCTTTATATGTCTTTAGTCATTACCCTCTGCACACCCCTTTAGGCCAAATGGTTTTCTTCCTTCCCTACCGTTCGGCACCAGCCTATGGTTTGGAAGAAGACTATCCAATAAGCATAATGGGTGTACTGTCCTAATCCTAGGAGCACTCGCAATGCGAGAGAAGGTGAAGATAAAAGACAACCGAATAAACCTTATTCCTATTTCTCCTGAACCAGAATCCATCCCCGAACTGGAACAAGTTCCTTTCGAGTTCGTATATAACCATACGATGGAGTATCCAATAAACTGTGGATCTTCGTAGTGATACGGAGTGTCCTGGAGAAATACAAAGGTGATTTAGGATTGGCGAAGAAATACTCGGTTTGGTCGTGAATAGCAGTCGCAATTTTACTTTGCCCTCTCACTAATCCCTTTCTTTGTCTTAACTTAATACCTTCTGTACACCATCGTTATGCTAATTGGTTTTCTTCATTCCCCACCGTTCGGCACCAGCCTAAGGTTTGGAAGAAGACTATCCAATTTGCGTAATAGGTGTACTATCTTCTAAACCAAGGAGTACTCGCAACCTGAGAGAAGGTAAAAGGAAAAGACAACTGAATAATCCTATTCGTTTTCTCCAGAACTGGAAACCATCCTCGAATTCCTTCGAGTTCGTATATAACCATACGATGGTTTTGTCCAATGGAAGTGGACGTTCGTAGTAATACGGGGTGTCCTGGAGAAAAGGGTAAAAGTAGGAGTGGCAATGAGGTTTGCAACTCTGACAATCCAAAAGCCAGTGTTAAGAAGGTTCGGTCAACTTGGTCACTGAGTCATAGTCCAGGGTCGGGTCAATGGTCGCTGCCAAAGAGAGAGAGAAAAGAAACACTCAGCTGTTGCGCCACGGCAGCGCCCCGGCCGTCTTACCGAGGCCAAAATGCGGAATCAAAAATTTTCCTTACTTGGAAACTGGTGCTACCGCGGACAATAAAAAACCCGGATCGTTAACCATTAACCTATACTAGCTAACAAGAGATGGGAAGAGAAGTATACCAAGTGATCCGAGTCCTCCGGTCTTCTCTTCATCGTCCCTATCTCCCGCGGAAAGTCCTGTCTCCATGTCGTCGCCTCCTCGCCGGAAGGGCACCACGTCGCCTGCATCTTTTACGGGCTCCCACCTCAATACCGAGGCAACTCGGGCACGAAGCTGGCAAGTCGATGTGCCCAAGATTTGCTGTAGAATGTGTAGTGTAGAATCACTTTGCCTCATGGGGTTTGTGAAGTTGCCTTGATGGAGGAATCAACAAGATATGAACTTGGGAATTTTTGGTGGCAAGCTAGAATGAGATGGATGATAAATTTGCCACACCAAAAATGAAAATGAACCTCTCTCATTTCCATGAAGTGGCCGGCCATGTCAATGTGAGAATGGTGGAGGGAATTATACAAGGGAGGTGAGTGTAGGAACTCAAGAGGTGACCACATCCTAAAAGTAAACCTCACATCCAAACACAAATCAACTCTAATCAATCCTTTCTCAAAAAGCAAATGAGGTGATGGAAAAAGAATATAATCATGAAGGAACTATCATGAAGCCATCATATGCAAGAAAACCCTTCCACAAAATGTAATTTGCAAAACTGCAAATTACCCCCTCCATCGGAAAAGTCCGGCCGGGAAAGAACAAAGGAAAACCAGCCGGAACGGAATGCAAACTGGCAACTCCAGAAAACTGGTCCCGTAATAAATTACAGGAAAACCCCGATACTGTGCATACACACCCGCATCTGTATTCTGACTGGATACAAATGCAATGAGACAAAATCTACACTGTACTATACTAGGATCCGGCTTAAACCAAAGCCGGCTAGTAATATCCGTCCGATCCTGATCCGTGCAATACCGCACGTATCTGATCGAACCCTGCCATATCTCCATACGGCCTCTACAGCGTTTCGCCCGAAACTTGAGTAACTGAATGTGTGGTGGACTCTAAAGACTCGTCAATACTATGGCTGTGGATTTAACCACTAGCATGTCAGAGGTATAAGCCAATACGTGACGGGCCACCGGCTATTGACCAAAAGGGACGTCGATGAGCGAACTCATCCTGACACCCTACTGAGCCTGTCAGTGACAATATCCGTACAGTCCGGTCCATTCGTCTATGAGCATCGCATGGCGGGCCTAGGGGGTTGGTAAAAGTCAGACCCCCAAAAGCGGTACAAGTCGTGTCGGAGTGTAACCCAGAACACCCTGCGATACTACTGGAATACCTACCAGTACATCTCCTGCCTCGGCCGAGGGCTTTGTGTAATGGCTCTCCTAGACACAGCGCGACCTCACCCCCAATACCGGGAGAGACGAACCCCTGAAGATCCGCTCACTGCCTCCATGTGGCTCGGGACTGTACCCAACTAAAACCTGTTTGCACGACTCCTTTGAGCCATGGTAGGGTAATAATCAAAGTACAGTGGGAACTCACACGAGACAAATGACGATCCCCAGGTCGATGAACTAACCTGTACATATGTCACCAGGGAACTGCTATCTGACGTCAGGTATAAGACCAACTAGCATGTTTCCGGCGAGTCCTGTCCGGTGTACTCATAACCCAATGAGCACCTGTATACATCTTAGGTGAACCAACTGACACCAGTGGCTTGTGAGACCGGCCACCGCCCTTCGTCGGGGTCTCGACTGTATACACTAGTCTACTCTGGAGAATCGATGCCCTGTCTCGAAACTCCCACGACTAGGGACCTTTTAAGGATGTGCTTATAGACCACCAGCTCTCACGTATATGATCGCCATCATACTGCCGGCAGTCAAGCAAGAATCCTAGGGGCTCTATCAGCGTGTAATAGCGACCTATAAGGTCACCTGAAGCAGTACACGATGATAAAGGTAAACCAGATAGCATACTATCATCTCGAGTAAGACTGTCCTACCGGGATAGGTCCTCCCTCAATCATTGCAATCACGTGCCTGTGATCCAATAATTGACTCTGAGGGCACTATCTCCAACATCAGCGTGCACTCTAACCTAGATCAGAATGGTTATCACTTTATCTAATCAGGAAACCTCCCACTGTAACCTCAAATTCTTCTCCAAACCTAAAAGAACAATTAGTCGGGATGACCCGAGGAGTAAACCAACTTATCAGTGGGAATCGGGATCCAACTATCATCGCATGACAACGTGACGGAATCCACTCACATTATCACAATCCAGAAGGTATGCGCATGTCTGGCAAGTTTCAGTTCTTTTGAAACTCCCGATGTGTGTTTTTACCCCTAGGACCCAAGTGACCTTGACAATGCCAACATATCAAAGAGTCCTAGTCAAGTTCAACCCGTCATTATCTTGATTGCGTTAAACCCACCCGTACGAGTCCTTGACAATGCCAACATAACCGTACGACTGTCCTAACCAATCCACTTATCCATGCGACAGAAAAGCATTACAGAGCTACCGAACACTACGCCTCGGCAATGCACGACATACGTAGCACGAATACTAAGCAATACTAATCTGAAATGACGGAGGGCTACGGCTGGTTTTTGGCGAAAAACCTTTAACGTAATGAACTTGATATCGTTGAAGGAACTGCATAGCCTTTTATAAAAATATAGTGACGAAAACCTTTCCTAAAGAGGTCACTCCCGGTGAAGGGATCTCGGCTCTTTCCCCGTAGAATGAGGTGCAGGATATTCCAACTGAATACCACGATGCAAAGCAAAAGTAATCGGCTATAGTGAAGTTAATGCCCTGACGCAAACTTCTGTCTAAGGGGTCACTCCCGGTGAAGGGATCTCGGCCCTTGCCTCGTCGACTGAGGAGCAGGATATTCCAAATGAATACCACGATGCAAAACAAAAGTGAACGTCCTTACAATAACAGCTTTTTGAAAGGTGTTCCAACAACATCAGAATAGGTTTGTTTTTAACTTGCATTGATCCGAATCAACGCAGTCCCATTAATTGATCACACCACAAAGAACGAAAATATACTGATGTACGTATATGCCATCCGCATTCGCCACTGGGTCCCGTCATCACCCGTTAGGTTAGCTAACTAACGACAGAGCGTGGACTGGACTAGCGCGGATGTAAAACATATACAACATCTACTAATATATATACCAATATATTATATTTTGCCCAAGGCGTGATAAAATGCAACATCACAGAAATGTACAGCATCACAGAACAATACAGATATCTGGGATCCCCGGGTTTCACAGAGCCGCTGCTGAAACCCGACGTTCCCCTGGTCGCGTGGATTGCCCGTGCAATGAAATCTTAGACCCCTACGGGCGCGGCAAGTCACCCGCCAAAACCTGAAGCGAGGCAGCCCCCTTCAGCACCGTGAATGGACCACCCAGCACTTCATGGAATCCGGTAACTTGGGCACCCCTCCTGGGTCAACCTGTACCCCCTACGAGTGCGGCGAATAGCCCGCCAATCCTAGAGTGAAGCCCCCTCCGTCTCAATGCCATGAGATGCGGGCCCGTTGCCCTCTAGAACCCGGCTATCCGTGCACCCCTCCGCAAGGTAATCCTAGTACAGAAAGTAAAATATACATACAACGGGTACATCGACCGCAACTAGGTCGTGCCCCAAAAGAATAATACAAACAGGCAGTGACGGCAGTCCACATGTCGGACGATCGCCCCACAAAATCAAATGTACATAATACAACAAAACTGTACTAGCATTGCATCCAGGCTATCCCCCACGACCGATCCGCAACATCACAGCAATACATAGAACATCAACGTGAATGTCACGTTCGCAAATCCGTCTAACCGGGCTATAGCAGTTAGACAGGATTTACCGATCAAGTGACATTCACGGTCGCAGATATAATGTAAATACTGTGAAATAATGTGTTTAAAATATCCGATCGATCAAAAATTAACAAGTGGGCCCCCAAGCAATACTGTAGCACTCACAGAAATTCTGGGCCCAGACAAAGTATACCAAAACCCCTATTTTCAGCCCACAAGCCCACTGCAAAGAAACGATGACATGAACCCGCATTCCTGCGGCGGAACCGCGGCCAAAGGGGTGTTATGGCCGCGGTTCCGTGGTCGTACGGAGGGATCGGGTCATCAAATTTTTCCAGTGTTCTTAGAACTTCCAGTACATTAGTTTTCTACAACCTGAAAAATTTTTAGAGCCCGGAAAAATTCGACAGAAAACTGATGCATGCTAAACGCGGATTTTGGAATTTTGGTCGATCGGATAAGTAAAACACATTAGAACAAGCTAGGCAAGGTTAATGGCGTGGCTCAGATACCATTTTGCGCCACGGCAGCGCCCCGGCCGTCTATCCGAGACCAAAATGCGGAATCAAAATTTTTCTTAACTTTTAAACTGGCGCTACCGCGGACAATATACCCGGATCGTAACCATTAACCGATACTACCTAACAAGAGAAAGGGTAGAGAAGTATACCGACTGATCCGAGTCCTCCGGTCTTCTCGTCGTCGTCCCGATCTCCCGCGGAAACTCCGGTCGTCGCCTCCTTGCCGAAAGGGCACCACATCGTCTGCTTCTTTTACGGGCTCCCACCTCAATACCGAGGCAACTCGGGCGCGAAGTTGGCCAACCGACGCGTCCAAGATTTGCTGTAGGCAAGTGTAGAATCCATGTCTCTTTGGGGTTAAGTGTAGTTGCCATGATGGAGGAATAAAAAAAACTTTTGGAGAGAGGTTGAGAATATAGCAAGCATAGAATGAAATGAGATGAATCAATCCCTCACATGAAAAATGAACTCTCTCATTTTCTCTCCATTGTGTGGCCGGCCTCTCCCCTTTCTCAAAAATGGTGGAGGAAAGAATATCACACATGAGGGAGGTGAGTGTAGGAGAACAAAGGTGGTGACCACAACATAAAGCAAGTCTCACATCAAGGAAGCAAATCAATCCCATCTTAATCCTTTCTCATTAATACAAGTAATGATGCATGAAAAGAAAAGATGGAAAGGGAATCTAAAGATGCTATCATAATCTCTCATATGCAAGAAACCCCCTCCACAAATGTTATTTGCAAACTTGCAAATAACCCCCTCCAACGGAAAAGTCCGGCCGGGAAAGAACAAAGAAAAACCGGCCGGAACGGAATGCAAACTGGCAACTCCAGAAAACTGGTCCTTTAATAAATTACAGGAAAACCCCAATACTGTCATACACACCCGCATCTGTATTCCTACCGGATACAAATGCAATGAGACAAAATCTACACTGTACTAAATTAGGATCCGGCTTAAACCAAAGACGGCTAGTAATATCCGTTCGATCCTGATCCGTGCAATACCGCACGTATCTGATCGAACCCTGCCATATATCCATACGGCCACTAGTACAAATCGTCCGATCCTGATCCGTACAATACCGCACGTATCTGATCGGACCCTGCCATATCTCCATACGGCCTCTACAGCGTTTCGCCCGAAAGCTTGAGTAACTGAAAGTGTGGTGGACTCTAAAGACTCGTCAATACTATGGCTGTGGATTTAACCACTAGCATGTCAGCGGTATAAGCCAATACGTGACGGGCCACCAGCTATTGACCAAAAGGGACGTCGATGAGCGAACTCATCCTGACACCCTACTGAGCCTGTCAGTGACAATATCCGTACAGTCCGGTCCGTTCGTCTATGAGTATCGCATGGCGGGCCTAGGGGGTTCGTAAAAGTCAGACCCCCAAAAGCGGTACAAGTCGTGTCGGAGTGTAGCCCAGAACACCCTGAGATACTACTGGAATACCTACCAGTAAATCTCCTGCCTCGGCCGAGGGCTTTGTGTAATGGCTCTCCTAGACACAGCGCGACCTCACCCCCAATACCGGGAGAGACGAACCCCTGCAGATCCGCTCACTGCCTCCATGTGGCTCGGGACTGTACCCAACTAAAACCTGTTTGCACGACTCCTTTGAGCCGTGGTAGGGTAGTAATCAAAGTACAGTGGGAACTCACACGAGACAAATGACGATCTAAGGTTGATGAACTAACCTGTACACATGTCACCAGGGAACTGCTATCTGACGTCAGGTATAAGACCAACTAGCATGTTCCCGGCGAGTCCTGTCCGGTGTACTCATAACCCGATGAGCACCTGTATACATCTTAGGTGAACCAACTGACACCAGTGGCTTGTGAGACCGGCCACCACCCCTCGTCGGGGTCTCGACTGTATACACTAGTCTACTCTGGAGAATCGATGCCCTGTCTCGAAACTCCCACGACTAGGAACCTTTTAAGGATGTGCTTATAGACCACCTGCTCTCACGTATATGATCGTCCTCATATTGCTGGCAGTCAAGCAAGAATCCTATGGGCTCTATCAGCGTGTAATAGCGACCTGTAAGGTCGCCTGAAGCAGTACACGATGATAAAGGTAAACCAGATAGCATACTATCATCTCGAGTAAGACTGTCCTACCGGGATAGGTCCTTCCTCAATCATTGCAATCACGTGCCTGTGATCCAATAATTGACTCTGAGGGCACTATCTCCAACAGGAAGGTTCAAATTTAAATGATATAATTATATTTTACTGGTTAATGTTGGTGTAGGAGCGGGTGGTTGAGCAGGCCGAGGCATCGGGGATCAATTTTACCGGACAGAGCGATCCGATGCTGCTGACCCCAGTCCTGGACGCCGCACACGGAGGGCACCACGGAGGTTGGGAGAGAGGCCCGGGACTGGGCCCTAGCAGGGCCCATATAAGGTTGGACTCCACCCCGGCGGTTACTTCCTCCGTCTCCAGTGAGCGACGTTTCCAGCAGGACCTGGAGAGCTTGAAGGCCACCGTTCAGGAGTTGAAGGAGATGCTGGTATGTATACTACTTAATAGTAAAATATTATGTCATATTATAGATAGCAACATATCCAATATTAGTACGTAGCCTGAGCTTATTTGGTTGTAGACTTAGCTTTGATTAATCATACATACATATCTAATTAAAATAAACTATGGTTTTTCAAACTAGATATCCAAACGAGGCCTAAGTCCCTAAGTATACATAGATTGGGGTTTCGAAATAAATTGATAATGATACGAATTCGAATAATACACAGCTCTTACTCACTTATTACACACGTAGGTCCAGACGCGACAGGGTATATCGGCCGAGCCTCCACATGCATCTCCTTCAGCTGCGGCTCCGCAAACCACTACATCGGCTGCGGTTCCGCAGACAGCTCCTATAGCTCCACCGCCCGCTCAGACTCCCGCAGCCGCGGCTCCGCAAGCCACTACCTCGACGGCAGCTGCGCAGACCACATCGCCAGCTCCACAGCCCGCTAAGACTCCTGCACGCTCCGAATTGCATGATTTATTGACCGAGGAGCAGGCGCGCCAGATTCTGGCGTTTATCAGAGGTGGAGCTGGACCGAGCTAGGGTAGCTTTTTGATTCTTATATTTTAAACATGTATTTATTTATATGATACATATTGTACTACATTTTGGACGATAT
Organism: Agapanthus africanus; assembly: GCA_030015575.1. Taxonomy (NCBI): domain Eukaryota; kingdom Viridiplantae; phylum Streptophyta; class Magnoliopsida; order Asparagales; family Amaryllidaceae; genus Agapanthus; species Agapanthus africanus. The sequence goes on along the minus strand of JASDDO010000012.1, from coordinate 111,781,056 downwards.
TGATATTGTGGTGTTTGCGTGTCTATATTGATATCATATTTTGCTTGTTGGTTCCTTTTGTATATTATGCGTGAGATGTGATTATGAATACTGCGATATATGTTTTGCGTGATAATTAATTTTATATATGATCAATGTATATATTATTGTGCACATGGCGAGAAAAAAATAGGCAACCCTTTTTAAAAAAAACCCTGATGATATGTACCTACAGATTAATCCGTAGGGCCCAACATTGCCCCTACGGATTAATCCGTAGGGCCCAACAGTGTACCTACAGATTTATCCGTAGGGGCAAAATATCAGGATACCTGATATTTTGGCCCTATGATCTCAGTATTAGGGGTTACGAATGCCCCTACGGATATATCCGTAGGGGCAAACATATGCCCCTACACAGGTATCCGTAGGGGCAAAATATCAGGTATCCTGATATTTTATCCCTACGGATATATACCTACGCACTTATCCGTAGGGGCAACTACTTTGACCTACGGATAAGTCCGTAGGTACACCTAATCTATTTTATAAAACCGTAAATAAAATAAATTTTTTGTCCCTACGGCCTAAGCCGTAGGGAATATTGGACCTACACATAACTCCGTAAGGGCAAGTTTTAGTCTGTAGGGGCATGTTCAAGGCTTCGACTTGTACCTACGGCGTTTGTACCTACAGGGTATTTTCTCGCCCCTACGGATATATCCGTAGGGGCAGTGGTTTGCCCTTACGGATAAATCCGTAGGGGCAACCCTTATTTGTAGTAGTGCAAGAGTCTTGAAATAATGACTCATTCTTCTTTTTCTAAATTCAAATAAGAAATCTTTTATCTCTTATCTTTAACCCTAATGTGATTCCGATACATCCAAGTTCCATGTACCATCAACCATGATACAAAAATTTATATGTTGTTTATATCAAATATAAATAACATATAAAGAGTAGAAAATAATTTAAAGTGAGCAATATATTAGTTAATACACACACACACATCAAATTATTAATCAACATTTGATTCAATAATCCGGTTATATCATATATAACCCGGCTAATATAAAAAATGCTAGATTAGAATACGGTATCATATTCACGTATTCAATCAAGCTCCCGCACATATCTCTATACATGCCCTATTTCGTTTCGCTTTAGCTAGGAAAACTCTATGTGGGACTCTAAAAGCTCGCCAATACGCTGGCAGTAGGTAATGATCATATCAAACATCTACAAGCCGTCAGCGGTACTAGCTGCACGTAACGGCTACCCAGGTATTGAATGAATATAAGATCAACAAACAAACTTGTCTACACTCCCGTAGAGTCTATAAGCAATACTTACCGTACAGTCCGGTCTCTTCGTCTGATATGTCGCATATCGAGTCTAGGGGGTGGAATCGTCAGACCCCAATAAATTGATAAGTCATGCTGATGTGTGGCCTATAACCAATCGAGAAACTACTAATAACACTTATCAGTAATTCTCATCAGGCCTGACCAGGGACTTGCGGTTATAGTCAATCGCGCATTGCACAACAACAACTCCCAATACCGGGAGAGACAAAACCCCTCCTATTGCTCATTGCCTCCATGTAACTCGGGACTGTACACAAAAACCACCTGTTTGCATGACTCAGTAGAGCCGTGGTATGGTGGAAATCAAAGCACAATGGGAACCACACAAGACACTATGACGATCTCGGATCTACAGACTAACCTGTACAACTGTCATCAGAGAACTGCTATCTGACGATATGTATGATACCATCTACGAGTTCTCGGCGAGTCCTGTTCAGTGTACTCATTCTCTAATGAGCACCTGTGTATAATTTTTAATGTCAAAGACCAATGGTTGTGGGAACAACCATCGCCCCATACAGAGTCAAGAAACGTACACACTAGTTTACTTTGGAATATCGATGCCCTGTCTCGATACTCCCTCGACTAGAAACTGTTAAGGATGTTCCTATGGACTACTCAAGCCGCACTTGTATGATCTACATCATAGTCCTGTTAGTCAAGCCAACATCCTAAGGGCAATCGCCGGTTACCCATACGGTGGTGAATTCATTCCCGGGCCTTGTACACACCGCCCATCACACTTTGGGAGCTGGCCATGCCCGAAGTCGTTACCTTAACCATAAGGAGGGGGATGCCGAAGGCGGGTCTAATGACTGGAATGAAGTCATAACAAGGTAGCCGTACTGGAAGGTGCGGCTGGATCACCTCCTTTTCAGGGAGAGCTAATGCTTGTGCTTGTTGGGTATTTTGGTTTGACACTACTTCATACCCAAAAAGATGTGAGCTACGTTGAGCTAAGCTTGGATATTAAAGTCTTCTTTTGTTTCTCGACGGTGAAGTAAGACCAAGCTCATGAGTTTATTATCCTAGGTTGGAACAAGTTGATAGGATCCCACTTTTTACGTCCCCATATCGCCATACGGGAGGGACATGGGGCGCTAAAAGGAAGGAGAGGGATGGGGTTTCTCTCGCTTTTGGCATAGAATGCCTCCCACTGGGAGGCCCGCATGAAGGGCTATTAGCTCAGTGGTAGAGCGCGCCCCTGATAATTGCATCGTTGTGCCTGGGCTGTGAGGGCTTTCAGCCACATGGATAGTTCAATGTGCTCATCAGCGCCTGACCCGGAGATGTGGATCATCTAAGGAACATTAGCATGGCGTACTCCTCCTGTTCGAATCGGAGTTTGAATCCAAACTTCTCAATATGTATCAATGAGATAGTAAACTAAAACAAGTGCACATGTTAAGATAAAGAGCAACCAGATAGCATACTATCATGTCGAACAAGAAAGTCCTATATATATATGTCCAAGCATCCACTATAATATACAATAATGGCCTTTAGAGCATATATATTCTTAACAATCTCCCACTTGCACTGAGGCTAGTTGTTGTAGTATCGTATACCCAACATCCCAAAAAGTCTCTCGAACTGTGTCTGGGGAAAGCCCTTCAAGAGTGGATCCGTCGTGTTGTCTTTCGTGTCTATTCTCCTATTCTCGATCTCATGGCGATCAACTATCTTCTAGATCAGGTGATACCGCCTCAGAATATGTCTGGATCGCTGATGGGACCGGGGTTCCTTGGCCAAAACCACAGCTCTATTGTTATCAAAATACAAATGTATTGGATTAACAATGGATTGAACCACCCCAAGTTCAATCATGAACTTCTTCATCCAGACAGCCTCTTTGGCAGCATCGTTAGCAGCGATATTCATCCTCCATTGTCGAGTCGACAATGTAATCTTATTTGGAACTCTTCCAACAAACCACCCCTCCATTGAGGGTGAAGACAAAGCCCGAGACAGACTTGCTGTCATCCTTATCACTCTGGAAGCTTGAATCAGTAAAGGACTCCACTTGGAGTTCTCCGTTACCATACACCAAGAACATATCTTTAGTCCTTCGCAAGTACTTAAGAATATTCTTCACAGCTGTCCAGTGCTTCTCCCTTGTGTCTGATTGAAACCTACTTACCATACTAAGTGTGTAAGCTACATCCGGTCTGGTGCATAACATCGCGTACATGATAGATCCAACTGCAGAAGCATAGGGTATCACATTCGTGTGAGCCCTCTCCAAATTAGTCTTGAGAGATATCTCATTGGAGAAGGTGATTCCTGAACAAGCGGGTAAATTACCACGCTTGGAATCTTCCATGCTAAACTTTTTTTGTATGGTGTTTATGTACCTGGATAGGGAAAATTCCAACATCCTTTTAGATCTATCCCTATAGATCTTTATCCTCAGGATGTAGGAGGCATCACCCAGATCTTCCATGGAGAACTTTTGTGATAAGAAGGGTTTGACCGAGTGCAGTATAGGAACATCATTTTGTATCAAGAGTATGTCATCCACATACAATACGAGAAATACGACCTTACTCTCTACTACCTTTTTATATTTACATGGTTCATTTACGTTTTTGATGAAGTCAAACTCTTTGACTACTATATCAAAACAGATGTTCCAGCTCTGCCATACCTGCTTTAATCCATAGATTGATTTAAGCAGTTTGCACACCTTTCCGCTGCTTCCACTGTCTATGAAGCCCTCTGGCTGTGTCATATACACTCTCCCTTCTAAATCACCATTTAGAAAAGCGGTCTTGACGTCCATCTGCCAGATTTCATAGTCATGGTATGCAGCTATGGCAAGTAGGATCCTGATGGACTTAAGCATAGCCATAGGAGAAAAGGTCTCATTATAGTCGACACTTGGTCGTTGACGAAAACCTTTTTCTATAAGTCTAGCTTTAAAGGTCTCAACCTTTCCATCTACACCAATCTTCTTCATAAAGGTCCATTTGCTCCCAATGGGTTTTACACCTTCAGGAGCAACCTCCAAAGTCCATACTTTGTTGGTGTATATGGATTCTATCTCAGATCGCATAGCATCCAGCCATTTCACAGAGTCCTCACTTGTGATGGCCTGCTCGAAACTAATCGGGTCATCATCTTCCATGATGCAATTCTCGCTCCTACCGTCTATGATAAGACCGTAGTATCTCCCAGGTGGATGAGAAAACTTACTAGATCTGCGGAGTGGCTGAGGGTCGTCTGGGACTATTGAATCCTATGGTTCTACCAAATCTTCAGTTGCAGTTTGTAGTTATGGAATTTCATCTAGTTCCATTTCATTACCACTAATTTCTTTTACAAGAAATTCTTTTTCTAAAAAGGTGGCGTGTTGAGCAACAACACCTTTTGTTTCTCAATGTGGTAGAATAGAGATCGTGTGAATTCTTTGGATATCCCACAAACTTGCAAAGAATTGATCGTGCTTCGATTTTTTCCGGATTCTGTTTTTTAACATAGGCCGGACAACCCCATATCTTAACTCATTCAATACATGGTCTTTTTCCACTCCATATCTCATATGGTGTTTTAGGCACAGATTTTGATGAAACTTGATTCAATAGGTTTGCAGCTATCTCAAGTGCATAACTCTAAAAGGAAATTGGTAACTTAGCATTACTCATCATAGAGTGCACCATATCAATAGGGTGCGATTCCTCTGCTCCGATTCACCATTGTGATGTGGTGTATATGGAGGAGTAAGCTAAGAGAGAATCCCATTCTCTTTTAGATAATCTCGGAATTCCATGCTTAAGTATTCTCCTTCTCGATCAGATCGAAATATTTTGATACTTTTACCCGTCCGGTTCTCTACTTCGCTCTTATATTTCTTGAATTTCTCAAAGGCTTCAGGCTTGTGTTTTAACAAGAACACATGTCCGAATCTACATAGATCATTGGTGAATGTAATGATGTACGAGAAACCATTTCTGGCATGTGTAGACACAGGACAACATACATCACTATGTATCACTCCCAAGAGTTCAGTAGCTCTTGCTCTGTGTCCCGTAAATGGTGTTTTGGTCATCTTTTCTTTGAGACATGACTGACAAGTTTCATAAGATGTAAATTCGAATGGATTCAAATATCCATCTTTATGCAACTTAGCTAATCTGGTCGCATTGATATGACCAAGTCTATAGTGCCACAAGAAGACTTCGTTCATTTCTGAACTTTTCCTCTTGTGTGTGTTCTGTATATTTAAAACTGTATTTTGATTTAGAACATATAAACCATTACACAACGTACCAAACCCAATCAACACTTGATTTAGGAAAATGTTCATAATATTTTTCTCTAATGCAAAGTTATATCCATCTTTATCTAATAAAGAAACATATATTATATTGCACATCATCGACGGTACGAAATAACAGTCGTTCAAAATCAATGTATTACCAGTTGGCAATACAAGATGATATTCGCTGATAGCTTCGGCAGTAACAATTGCTCCGTTCCCTACCCTGAGAGACATATCACCCTTTCCCAGTTCTCTACTTTTCTTTAACCCTTTTAACAGATTTCAAATATGGGATTCTGATCCGGTATCTAATACCCAGAATATAAAGCAGACTGAGAAATAGTTCTGAATAACTAACAAAATCGAAGAAGATGCATCAGAATTCTCCTTCTTTATTAGGGTTGTGTGGAAATCCTTGCGATCCCTTATCCCTTTTCCAGACTTATGACAGTTGTCATAAGAAAGAGCGGAACCAACGTTCCCCAGCCCTGTATAATAAGCACTTTCGGTCAATATATCCATGTTATTATCTTGATTAAGGCGTGATATGGTCTCTACCTAGAGAGAGAGAGAAGAAAACACTTTAGCGTATACTCTTGCAAGATTAGATTGGTTAGCATCTTATCTAATCAGGATGGCTCCAACTGTTTTTATCAAATCTTCCTTCAAACCCTAAAATGTAAGATTAGCCGGGATTAATTAAACCCTACAAGTTCGCTAATCTGTCAGCTAGACTGGTGTTGATACTCCGAGGGAGTCTCCCCGTGCTTTCGTACGGAACTAATTAAATGACCTCATTTCCGCAGAGGCATTACCCCGTTAACACCTTTTTAGACATCTACTGGATTAGCTAATTGTAAAGTGGAAAACTCTGCCAGGAGTAACACTTACTCACAGTGAGTATCGGGATCCATCTACCACATAGAAGGTATGCAATCTCATTGCAACTTTCAACACTTGAAATTCCCGATAATGATTTTTACCCCACGCGGCTTATGACCTTAGCAAAGGTCAACAAATTATAAACCGCAAGTCAAGTTCAACCCGTCATTTCGTGACCGATTTAGACCCACCCACACGACCGTTGGTAAAGGTCAACAAAACCGTACGACTGTCCTAACCAATCGTATCAATATGAGACAGAAAAGAACTAATTAGCTACCGAACACTATGCCTCGGCAAAGGTCGACAAACGTAGCATGAATACTAAACAGTACCAATCTGAAATGACGGAGGGCTACGACCAGTTTTGAAGAAAACTTTTTATGCAATGAACTTGATATTGTTGTAGAACTTAGTGATTTGAAAAGGAGAGGTTTAAACTCTGCTTTAAAAATCGAGTAGTTTTTCAAAACAAACAAAGTGGATTGTAATATATGCTAGTTTTTACTAAAGAGGCCATTCCTGGTGAAGGGTTCTAGGCTTTTTTCTCATCAAATGAGGTGCTGGATATTCATCAAGGAATACCACCATACAAAACAAGAACTAGAGCTACCTTTTGAAAAATGTGATTCTACAATATCTTTTAGGTTTCTTTTCTTTTTATTAATCTTATTAATGAAGTCCTATCATTTATGTTTCCTAAACATCATAGAAGAAATGAAAATAAAACACACATATATGCCATCCGCATTCACCACAAGGAATCGGGTCTTTACCGTAAGGTTACTTAACTTACGGCAGGGCGGGCTCAGGACTAGCGCGGATGCAAAACGTATATAGTGTCTACTAATATATCATATATATAAGCAGTATTCGTCTCACGCAGTTATATGATCATATCACAGCACAGTAGAAGCAGGTATATAAAATATAGGATACACTAAGAGGTCCATGTTTTAGATTAAGCCATTAACGAAAAACACGGATTCTATGGTCGTGATGAATAGCCAAGCTCACACCCCTAGACTACTATGAGAGCGGCAAGCAACCCTTCCAATTCTAGAGTTAGGTGGCCGGTCTCAACTCCTCGAGATGGCTTTCTACTGGACTCTAGAACCCGGTTACTTGTGCTCTCCGCCTTGGATCTATCCTGTTAGTGATATATGCCCTAGAGGCCATTATTGTATAGTACTAGATTATATATTACATTTTGGAAGCTTCGGATAAACACATATATAATAACAGTCTTGCTCAATATAATAGTATGCTATCTGGTTTGATTCTATCTTAATATGTGTATATGTTTCTTTTAGCATACCGCTAATACATATTGATAGAGCCCTTAAGATCTTTGCTTGACTACCAGCGTTGTGATAGTTGATGCACTAGTGGGGGCTGGGTAGTCTATAAGTACACCCTTAAGCTTATCCTTAGTTATGGGATTATCGAGACAGGGTATCGATACTTCAGAGTAGACTAGTGTATACGCTTCTTATCCCCATCAGGGGAGGTGGCATATCCCGCAGCATTGGTATGCGGTACCAGAGATAGTATATAGGTGCTCATTGGGTTATGAGTTACACTGGACGGACTCGCTGGGAACTGCTGGTTGGTATTATACCTATCGTCAGTTAGTAGTTCCCGGATGACATGAGTATAGGTTAGTCCGTTGACTAGGCATCACTATTCGTCTCGAGTGTGTTCCCACTATACCTAGATTACTACCCTACCAAGGCTCAAATGAGTCGTGCAAACAGGTAGTGGTTGAGTGCTGTCCCGAAGCACTTAGAGCCAGTAAGGGTTAGAAGGGATTCGTCTCTCCCGGTATTGGGAGTTGATATAGCGCTGTGTACGGTTAGCCAATACACAAATTCCCTAGCCATGGCAAGTGAGATTTACTGGTAGGTACACTAGTAGTTTCTTAGGGTGTATTGGGCTCTACACCGACACGACTTATTACGCTATGAGTGGTCTGACGTTTACCACCCCCTAGGCCCGATATACGATAATCTTAGACGAACAGACCAGACTGTACGGAGATTTTCATGAATAGTCTCAGTAGGGGTTCGGATGTGTTTGCTCGTCGGCCTTCTTTTCGACAGGTACCTGGGTAGCCGTTTCGTACAGCTAGTGACACCGACGGACTTATGGTTAAACCCACTGCCAGCGTACTATCGAGTCTTTAGAGTCCCACACAGAAGGTTTTCCTGGTTCAGGCGAAACGATGTAGAGGCCGTATGATTTTACGTGCAGGGTTCCGATCATATACGTGTACTAGCTACACGGATGTTGTTTGGACAGATAATACTAGTGGGCTTAGGATTAAGCCGGATTCTAGTATTATATTATTGGATTTTTTTATCTCTTTGTATTTGTATTTTTTCCAGAACGAATACGGGTATGTATATACGGTGAGGGCATTCTTGTAATTTTTACAAGAGATGCTTCTAGAAGGGGACACCTCATTTTGGTTTGATCTATTTTTGGAAAATAGATTAATGAGGTGGAAAATGGAGATATTTGTGGCATGGGTGAAGCATGGCTAATTCTTTAGTTTATTGGTTTGCACTTACTATTCAAGCATGGCTACAATTTTCTATTGAAAATATTGCATGTTTTGATTGTGAGGAAAGACTTAGCCATTCTTCACTTGCCTTCATCACTTGTTCATTCGCATTTTCTCATTCTCTCTCCATTGTTCTCCTCCTCCTTCTTCAAACCCTAACCCTCACATGTGTTGTGAATCCTAGGGTCATTTGAGATAAAATACTCCAATTAACTCTCTACATCTCCTAAGCTATCTAAATTAGAGAACTAGGTACTTTAGTTACCTCAGTTTTGAGGTTGGAGCTTGAACCATAGACTCTCAGTTGGATCGTCTTCGACGTGATGAGGCCGATGATCGAGCTAGATTCGCACCTTCAAGGAGCTCAAGCAAAGGAGAAGAAGACCTGAAGGACTTGTATTTAGGAGGTATAAAACTATTTCAGAATAGTTTAAAACCTCTATGTAGTTTAGCTAGTTAGGGTTTCCAAAAAGATCCTATATGATAGGTCGATGTTGCAAATCATAAAAATCATTTTTGTAAATTCCGCCTCCCTACAAACCGCGTGGGGTGTGCGATATCGACTTACATATTCTAATGTGGTAAAGTAAATATTATACATCGAATGGAGACAACAATCTCGACCCGGAAGTGTCCCAATAAAAGAATATTACATACAATAATTTACATGAATGAAAATGAAAAACTCTCATCTCATATAAAACCCCCGGCTATTCAATCACGATGATCCAAAATAACATATCAATATAACAACACAATAACATCACATAGTATCAACGCAAGTAAATATGCATACCTCTAATATCGTTGTCGTATAGCAACATGATCAGGGATACTGCCACATATTATACTTACAGTCGTAGAAAAGAAATGAAAACTACAATAATTCGAATCTGTATCTATAGACATCATAAATCCGGATTATCACATATTCCGAATTTCAAGCTTAATGCTATAAACCTTACATTTATGTCTCGAATTGAAAACAATTTTCAAATTTATAGCCGGGCAATTCAACAGGATTCCCGATTAAAAGATCGAAGGCTCGTCGGAAACTTTAGTGGATGACTGCACTCCCGAGACCGTCAACAAAGTGGACTTGGGCGGAACACCGTGGCCGCGAGCACCCGATTGGATGCTCTTGGCCATGTGATTCTCCTATAGTTACTTGGTCGGAGTAATGGGGTGTCGCTCTCTACTAGTGTCTCCCGGCGAGTATTCGCATACGATATGAGATTATGACGGAGTTTCGATCCAAATCTAAACTCCATGGTAATCCATCAAATAAGGCTAAAATGTGAGATTTACAAATCTATAACTAGTTTTCGCAAAACTAATTAATGTGGATTCTAACCATTGTATCACATAACCAAAAAAATATAGACAATGTTAACATTTTAATCGATATTTCAATCAACAACAATTTACAGAGATCTCAACCACTTGAGACTAATAAAAAATATCCATAAAATCCAAAAAGGTGAAAATGAAGAAATACAAGAAAATTAGAGTTCTAACTCCACAAGTGAGCAGCAAATCGGCGGCTAAGACATGGTCTAGGTGACGGTTCCACGGCCACTTGTTGGAATTAGGTGCTCGTAATTCTTGTACCTCTATAGAAAAGCCTGTTGAATTTTCTGGGAATTTTTAATCATGAAAAATTCACAGTTTTGAAAAATGGACAGAAACTAGAATTGTTCGGAGTTTAAAACGTCGATCGAACTGTTTAATTTCGTCTAAATGACTCCTAATGCTCTAGTTTGGCTCTGATACCATGAAAGTATGTTTTATCACCTCTACTAGGGTTTTAACAAAAGAAAGTAAGCAATTTTAAAATTTTAGAGGGCTAAGTCTACTAAACAAGAATCGAACTAGAGATTAAGGTTTCTTAGCATAGCAAACTAGAGATTAAAACTAAGTGAATAGAAACTACAACCTTTGTAGTCTAGTCCTTCACTTCAATTGCTCCGAGTAGTAGTCCTAGAACTCTTCTTTGACTCCACTTGAATGATGGAATGAGCTTGTTCGAAATCTTCATCGTTGAAGATGATCTACCTCAAAGCTTCTCACACTCAAGCTCACACTCCACTAATCTAAGAATTAGTGAAGAGAACAACCTATACTAATTTGCTAGAGTAGTATAGGTTGATGAAGTAGGGATTTTGCTCACTAAAAATTCTTCTCTTATTTTCTTCTTGCGTGAATAGTGTAGCAAGTGAAGAAGGAAGAAGAAGAAGATGGATGAGAGAATGAGCTTAGGAGTGAAGATAAATATCAAAGATTTAACTTATATAAACCAAATAGAAAAAGAAAAGACGAGTCATTGCATCTCCAAGGTTCTCCAAGAGTCTTGAAGTAATGACTCATTCTTCTTTTTATAAATTCAAATAAGAAATCTTTTATCTCTTATCTTTAACCCCCAATGTGATTCTCATACATCCAAGTTCCATGTAGTATCTACCATGATAAAAAAAATTATGTGTTGTTTATATCAAATATAAATAACATATAAATGGTAGAAAACAATTTAAAATGAGCATTATATTAGTTTATATATATATATATATATCAAATATACAAATATATATCAAATTATTAAATTAACACTTGATTCAATAATCCGGTTATATCATATAAAGCCCGGCTAATATCAAAAACGCTAGATTAGAATACGGTGTCATGTACACGTATTCAATCAAGCTCCCGAACATATCTCTATACATGCCCTATTTCATTTCCCTTGAGCTAGGAAAGCTCTATGTGGGACTCTAAACACTCGCCAATACGCTGGCAGTAGATAATGATCACATCAAACACTCACAAGCCGTCAGCGGTACTAGCTGCACGTAACGGCTACCCAGGTATTGAACGAATAGAAGATCAACAAGCAAACTTGTCCAAACTCCCATAGAGCCTATAAACAACACTTACCGTACATTCCGGTCTATTTGTCTGATATGTCACATATCGAGTCTAGGGGGTGGAATCGTCAGACCCCGATAACTTGATAAGTCATGCCGATGTATGGCCTATAACCAATCGAGAAACTACTAATAAATCTTATTAGTAATTCTCATCAGCCCTGGCCAGAGACTTGCGGTTATAGCCAATCGTGCATAGCTGTAACATTTCAGAAATATAAAATATTATTTTTGGAATTTAAATAATAAAATAATAAATTGTATGAATATTATAAAAGAATGGAAATTAGTTTTAATGGAATGGTATGATTATATACATATAGTTTGGAAAATAATTGGAATTTTTAAATGGATTATTAATTATAGAAGCATCTATTGGATTTAGGCTTTTATAAATTTTTATACAATTATTTGTTGGGTTACGGCAGCGTCCCGGCCATCAAACCGTGGCTAAATGCGGAACAAAATTTTTCTAAACTGGCGCTACCATTACCTGATGCCCGGATCTACCCTAAACCCTATACTAGCAATACAATATAAAAGAAGTTAGGAATGGTTATACCGAGTTGATCCGTGTCCTTCGGTTCTTCAACCATCATCCCAAGCTCCTAGTGGTTGCAAATCGAGTTTGGTTGCCGGTCTTCCTTCATCTACGATGATCCACCTGAAGGAAAGGACGCAAGCTTCAACCTCGCCAAGCGAGGTAACCGACGCTCCAAGGTTGCTAGCAATGGAGAGTGGATGTGTAGAAATGTGTCACTATAATTTTCTCTCATCACACATGCTCAAAGGAGCAAACATAGAAGATCAAGAGGAGGTGAGGAAAACAAGTGGCATGAGCTACTAAAGAAAATTTCTAAAACTCCAAGTGAGTGAGAATGAGAGAGTAAGCAAAGAAAAAGAAATGAACAAGCCATGTCCATAGCAAGTGTCTGCCCCTCTCTCTCATGCATACAAAAATATCTCATCTCATTTTTCCAATAAACAAATGTGTGCCATACCCCTCTACATGCCAAGTCCATGCTCATGCCAACTCACCCTCCACCTCATTTGTAAAACAAATGATTTTCTAAAAAAGGAAATCATACAAATGAGGTGTCTAATCTTCTAGAAGCTATTTCGTATAAATATGAAATACTTCCCGGTACACGTATCGAAATACATATATGTGTATTCGTACAAAAATACGAATAGCCAAGAGAGAAAATGAATAGTGAACAATAATACTAGAATACATATATATAAATACATATATAAATTATTAAATCAAAACCTGATTTAATAATCCGGCTGAATCCTAAGCCTCTAGTATTATCAACTGTTCGATTAAAGTCTGTGCAGCCTGTACACATATTTAATCGGACACCTGTATGTTCCAACATATGTCATCTACACCATATCGCCTGAACCGTGAAAACCCTCTGTGTGGGACTCTAAAGACTCGTCAATACACTGGCAGTGGGTTTAACCATAAGCACGTCAGCCGCACTAGCTGTACGTAACGGCTACCTAGGTATTGAGCGAAAGGAAGACCGATGAGCAAACTCATCCAAACCCCTACTGAGCCTGACAGTGACAATATCCATATAGTCCGGTTTGTTCTTCTAAGAGTATCGCATATCGAGTTTAGGGGGGTGGATAAAGTTAGACCCCTAATAACGCGATAATTCGTGTCGGTATGAAACCCATCACCACATGAGAAACTATCAATCCTAGATCAGTAATTCTTGACTACCTTGGCCAAGGATATCTGGTGATGGCCACCAGTGCACCGCACGACATCAACCCCCAATACCGGGAGAGACGAATCCCCGACAATCCGCTCACTGCCTCCATGTGGCTCGGGACTGTACCTAACTAAAACCTATTTGCACGACTCTTTTGAGCCGTGGTAGGGTAGTAATCAAAGCACAGTGGGAACTCACACGAGATAAATGAAGATCTCAGGTTGACAGACTAACCTGTACACATGTCACCTGGGAACTGCTATCTGACAATAAGTATAGTACCAACTAGCAGGTTCCTGGCGAGTCCGTCCAGTGTACCCATAACCCAATGAGCACCTGTATACTATCTTAGGTGAACAAACTAACACCAATGGCTTGTGAGACCTAGCCACCGTCCCTCGTCAGGGTCTCGATCAGTATATACTAGTCTACTCTGGAGTATTGATACGCAGTCTTGAAACTCCCACGACTAGGGACATTTAAGGATGTGCTTATAGATCACCAGCTCCCACGTATATGATCGCCATCATAATGCTGGTAATCAAGCAAGAATCTTATGGGCTCTATCAACATGTAATAGTGATGATAAAGAAAAACCAGATAGCATACTATCATTTCGAGTAAGACTGTTCTACCGGTATAGGTCCTCCCTCAATCATCATAATCACCTGCCTGCGACTACGATAATTGCCTTGAGGGCACTATAGCCAACATTATTTACATACAAGTTTACGCTAAACTTGATTAATATTTTACTAATTATTTATTAAACCCTATTTATGTATCATGGCATGCAACATTTCATATTGTAACATTGGCCCATAATTATTGCCATGGTTTCATTTTTTATGTTTGCTTTTAATTTGTTTTGTCTTTTTAAAAAGGGAAAGAAATAAAAATGAGGGGGGACAAGAGAGTATGGGTGAGAGAGAGAGAGAGAGAAGTTTATACAACCCTCTCTTCTCTCTTCATTTCTTCATCTTCTTTCTCTTCTTCATCTCCTCCATTTTCTTTAACTCCTCCTCCATCCTTTCTACGACCATACAACCCTCCCAAAACTTCATCAAAATCCTATGTTCCCTGCATAAATAATGTTCCTCACATCACTACAAGTATCATGGTGGGATCAATTTCTAGTCTTGAGCTCATATGGCCATCTTAGAATTTTCTTGAGTTGCTCTTTTAAGGTAATCCCCTCACTTTTAGTTAAGTGTTTAAGTTTCCTAACCTCCTATGTTAATTTAGAGTTAAACAAGTTATATTTAATGAACTTGGAAAATTCTAAGGTGATCTTTGGTGGGTTGAATGAGTAGTAGAGTTATAGTAGAGAGTTTAGACAGTGACTACTAGCCTTTAGTGATAGAATCCCTGGTCTAAGTGAGTTTAGATGTCCCAAAACACGAACCTAGAATTTTCCAAAATCGGGTTTTCTGTTGAATTGTGGTGTTCTAATGAAATCTAGAATGACTCGAGAGCTCTGAAAAATAAATTGCATATACAGAAAGATGTGCATGCACTTAGGAAGCTACCCCTGAAATCCGAGCCTCCATCTCCTATTCTTGTCTGCCAAAATATCCATATTGGCCGCAATTTGCGGCCTGACCATAGAGTTAGGTTTGGTTCTTGGTCCATAGCTCAATCCTCTGATAACTAGGCCTATCCAATGTGAAGAATGTCCTAATTTCACCTTAGGTAAAATCTGGGAGTGTTTTCCTAAATTGCTGATTTCGTTTTGCGACGTTTGAAAACTAGATTTTTGATATTTGAGTTTTGACTCAGTCGTTTGACATTTATACGTTAACGTCGGGAGTTGTTTGGTTGTTCTTGCATGCGTGGACCATAGGTTCTAACCTATGTGCGTTTCGCTTGCCGTATCGGTTTTTATATTTGATTTTGATTTCAATATAGTATGCTTTGATATGTAGGTACATTCGTGTGGACTTCTGAAGCGACGAAGAAGAAAAAGGCGTTCATCGACTTCGGCTAGAGCGGGGATAGTTGGCGAGTAGATGTATATCTATAGAGGAAGTCGGGTGGATGGAGTATAACACCCCCGCAACCGTAGTATTAGGATACTTATATATAGTTATATATATAAATATTAGATATGTCTACTTAGCTAATAGGGTTCTAGGAGACTATAGGCGATAATAAGCGTACTCATAGGGAGGTCTGCCTTAGTTCTTATGTTCTTAGTCTTGAGCCATTTGCATATATGTTGTACACACACAATGATGTGTGTGTCTGTATACGTGTAAGTTTGAGGATAACTTCAATATAACATCATGAGATGAGGGTATGACAAGTTATAATGATATGAATTGATATGATCGGACATGATGTCACGAGGCTATATTGTATGACATGAGGTGAAATGGTATGATACGATACGATATATTATATTATATAAGGATTAGGTGATATATATCTTCATAATACGATATGAGATGATATAACATGTGACAATATGTGACTAGATGAGATGATAGGATGTACATGACCATAGACCCGTACACTTGATTTGATGATATCGTATGATGGATTATACCGTACATGATTTGATGTACATGATGATTAAGCCACACACACTTGATTTGATGATGTTGTACGATGGATTATACCGTACGTGATATGATATACATGATGATTGATCTGCACTCTTGACGTGATGATGTCGTACGATAGATTATACCGCGCGTAATACTATGAGGCTGGATCACCGACTTATGGATGTATCGACTCGGAAAATTATTGTTTTATATTCTCTTAGGTAGATATTAGGATATAATTAGAGCCATACCTATTTTCAAAACTAACAAATCGTTATGTATTTCTAAATGACAACCCGAAAGGGACACTACGGATTTTCAAATACTCACTTTTTTTCAAAAACACCGCAGCTCCTATTTTTTCTAAAAAATGATTCGTACTATTTTAAACTATAACTGTATGGCTCATATGTAGCTATGTATTTTATATTGTTGCGTTTACAATTACTTTTTCTGCTATGCTCGTATTATTCTCATTTTGATGTATACATATCACGTTCTTTTCCATATCTTGTATGACATCGTCTACTAGGACACACGCACCATTACCAATGATGCATATGTTGTACGTACACATTCACACCAGCTTACACACTCATCATCGGTAATTCCCATGCCACGTACACATTAGAAATCATTACTTCACCATATAACCTAGTAACCGGTAGCTTTTTAGTTATTGTTTAGTATTTATATCACACTTACTAGTTCAATTATCGCATTTTCATGCCTAGTTAGATGCCACGCTCATATATATACATTGGTTATGCATTACGGATTTGGTCTGTGCTTGTACTCATTGTTTCATTATTGGTTCATGCTTATAAGATTTCGGTTTTCATGAGATTTCTGGAATTTAGAAACCGCAGATACATTTGAAAACTTATGATTGTTTTAAAAACGCGGTTTCTCTTGATATGATGTGTGGCGTCCACTGTTAGGAATATGTATGCCCTAGAGGCTATTATTGTATAATATAGTGGATTCTTGGACACACACACACACACACACACACACACACACACACACACACACACATATATATATATATATGAGTTTCTTGCTCGACATGATAGTATGCTATCTGGTTGCTCTTTATCTTAACATGTACACTTGTATTATTATACTGTCTCTCTGATACATGTTGATAAAGCCCTTAGGATGTTTTCTTGACTACTAGGACTATGATGCGGATCATACTACTGGGACTTATGTAGTCCACAAGCACATCCTTTAATTGTTCCTAGTCGAGGGAGTATTAAGACAGGGCATCGATATTCCAGAGTAGACTAGTGTGTATGTTTCTAGTCCCTGTAAGGGGCGATGGTTGATCCTAAAACCATTGGTGTTTGACATCAAAGATTGTACACAGGTGCTCATTAGAGAATGGGTACACCGAACAGGACTCACGGAGAACTCCTAGATGGTACCATACCTATCGTCAGATAGCAGTTTTCTGGTGACATTGGTACGGGTTAGTCTGTAGATCCAAGATCGTCATAGTGTCTTGTGTGGCTCCCACTGTGCTTTGATTTCCTCCCTACCACGGCTCAAAGGAGTCGTGCAAACAGGTGGATTTTGGGTACAGTCCCGAGTAACATGGAGGCAGTAAGCGATAGGAGGGGTTTCGTGTCACGACCCGCAGGGTACGGAACGTGACTGGCATTTAAGTTTACGAAACGTCTAAAGACGTCCGTAAAATAAGTAAGCCAAAGCCCAGAAAACCAAACCAAATAAGCAAAAGAGTGAAGAGAACCCAATCAATTGAAAACAAGTTTATCAATAAGTCATATAAAACCCTTTTTGAAAACAATATCAATTTTTCCGAAAATTTCGGCAGAGTCTCCTTTGTAAATACTGGCCCCCAAAATGGGTACAACAAAAATATATATGAATCCAACAAATAAGGCATCCCCAAGCAGGAGCTAGCTCTTCGCCACAAGGCGGTCACAATCCCACACAAAATAAAGCAACAATATGCGAAATAATCAAAATGAAGCATAAGAAAAAAACAGCTTGTCGACTCAAGTGAGTTCGACCCCAAAATACAGCATAAAAGTCCACAAACCTCACAGTCTCATCTCTAGGTCAATATACAATAATACTGGTAGATACAGTAGATGGAGTGCACTAGATACAAGGAATATACAAGGTGGTACAAAAATAATGATATAACCCACCTAAGAGCAAAACCTCGAGTCCAGGCAAAGGAGGCAAAAGAACAAGTGCGCCCGCCGCTACTGTACGGACGGAGCGGACCTGCAAAAGGCTGTGGCACAACGGGGGTGAGTTGCCAACTCGTGAGTAATAAATAACATCTACAAAGGCTATCGTATGCATGCACACAAGCATCCTAGCATCTAAAATACTGGTATGACTGGATGCACTAGCAGGTGTGTATACAGCATCAGTGTACTAATATGTATGCAACATGAATATCTGAGGTCTCAATAGGCATATATAAGAAACATTTTATCTCTTTTTGTTTTTGAAACTCTTTTAGAATGCCAGCATAATACTCAAAGAATCGACGAGAACCGGTGTCCAGCAACGACACCCAAAAGCTGTCTCAAATCTCATAAATCCATGTCATAGTGTCTCTGGCCTCAGCCATCCGGCTGACCCATCTCAATCTCAATATCTCATCCTCTCGCGGCTCCGGTCGGTATCCTCTGGATATCCGCCGTGCCCAATGAAGTCACCGGTAGGTAATCCGTCCCCTGCCAGGCTCATCGTCAGCACCACGAGCTTCTTGCCCCGGGGTACCCTACCGGGCCCACCATGTACCCGAGACGGTTCATCCAACTCCTCGAAACGGGTCTCAAAAACCACAGCAAACTCATGGTGGACGACACTTACATCACTAGAAAACTGCAATTTACATGTTTTAAAAATATAATAAGTTTAGAAATTTTGCGGCTTTCCCCCGAAATCCAGAAATATCATAAAATCTCAAAAAATCCTCATAAGTGCATATATCAATGGTAATGAATGCATATGGTATCAATAATCAAGTTGCGATGTGTGATTAATAGATTAGGCATGAACAATTAATATGATGAAGTACATGCACATGAATAGCAATCCTACGGTTTCATTTTAAGGAATTAAAGGCAATAGCACAAGTTTAAGTATCAATTAGTAAAAGGTTTAAATTTAAAGGTTATCTAGTGTGGTGGCATGACAATTACCAGGGTGTGTGTGTAAGCATGAATAGTGCTCGTGCTGCATATAAAAACCCTGGCAATGGTGCAGGTGTCCTATAAAATGGTTTCGTATAGGTATGTCAATATAGGGTATGAATGTAGCAAATAATCATACAAGTATTACACCCCTAATTACTAACATTACTAAGAATCTTTTAAGTTACTAAAACTATCGGGCGGCTTGCGCCATCCAACGATAGTCCCCCGTAGATGTTACATCTACTCACCGGAATCCCTGGCTAGCTGTGTCCAATCACCGCTTTCCCCTTTCGTGCCGCGTCTGACGTCTCCGCGACCGAACCTGGAATTTACATCAATACCAAACATAAGGTTACCTATCAAGACTGACGCAAAACCCAAACGAAAATACTAATGTTCACTAGCTAGGCACAACGTGCACAAGGTGCGCGGAACATACGCGAAAAATCGCAAAAACCGCCAAAAATCGCCGATTTGGTCGCCCGGCAAAACTAAAACCCGACTACTCAAAAATCCGCACACACGCATCCTAAATGTCATAGGATACGCTAAAAATGTCATCAAGACATCGCAATTAATTCATCACAACATTTTAGTAAAAACTAGTAAGCTAGAATAGCAATTTGGTGCAAACATCGACAATAGCGACAAAGTTATCACGGTCCAACACAACCATCCAATCGACACAACTAGTTAGCCACCAAAAACACAAATTTTAACTTATTTACCATACTACAAAACCCACATTCCATACACAAACCTCTTCTTGAATTTGGTAATTAGCAATCTTAATGAAAATTTCACACAAGCTTAACATAGATTAGCATAATAAGAATCCACTTAAGAAAAGTAACCTTAAAGATTGGTTTAGTAATTAACTAGATATCTAATTAGCTTTAATTAACTAAATAATAGTTCCTAAAAACCCTAGTTTAACTCTAACCATAAACCTTTAAAAACTAGATTAGAATCTAACACTATATTAACACTAGATTTTAGCCCAATCAGCAATTTAACCACTTAGATTAAGCTAACAAAATAACTAGATAATAAAATAGCTTAATTAATCTCTTAATGGTGATCTAAACCCTAAATTAATTTCAAACCACAAACTTTAAAAAAACTAGTATGCAATTAACACTAAAATTAACACTAAAACAATTTTCAAAGTTCTAATTAGCATACTTTAACTACAATGTAACCATTTGATTAGAAGTTATACCTCAAAAGTTCAAACCCTAAGTTGCTAAAGCCTCCCAAGATGCCATCTTTCTCCAAGATTTGAGCCAATTTGGGTTTGAGAAGAGAGGGAATAAGGTTTTGCTTTGAAATTGTAAAGGATTTATTGATTTTTGATGGTTTTTGAGATGAATTTGTGAACAAAATAGAGAGGAAAATGAAGGTGGGGGAGCTGCTGATTTTCTGGACAGAAATGAGGGAGAGGGGAGTGGTGTGGGTGTGGGAAAAAGTCTCTAGTCAAACTCCCCCAAAGTCAAAGCACCATACCCCATTTAACAATTTAAAAACCTTTAAAAAAAACCCTCATTTCCACACAACAACACAAGTCAAAGAGCATGGAATTTTTTTTCCCATGTGCTGCTGGAAATGGCCGGCCTAGGGTGAGGGAGAAGTGAGAGGGAGTGCACAAAAAAATTTTTATGCAAAAAGACCCCCTACAAGTCAAAAATTGCAAGTTTAGGCTTAAATTCAATAAATTTCGTTTCCTATAATAAAAATTAGTTTAAAATCAAAATAAAATACTAAAAATTTATGTTACAACTAGATTTTAATTATCATAATTTTAAAGATTAAAATTAGCCCGGAAAAATTTGTATTTATCGCTAATTTAATGTATTTTCTTACCGGCTTAAAATAATATTAAAAAATTGAAAAATAGGGAATTTTTTTTAAATGACCAGAATTTAATAAGTAACTCATTAGCTACTAAAAACAAGCAATTACCTATCCATTTTAGGTATAATTAGCCCTAAACTGCAAAATAACAAAAAAGACGGTTTTCGGAAAAATACCGAATTTTCGCCGAATTTCAGGAAAACACCAAAACGACTTTTCAAGACGCTACAATCTTCCCCCCTTAAAGTAATTCGGTCTCCGAATTTAAAAATATAACTACGCGTACCTTCGAAGAGATGGGGATATTTCTTCCTCATCTCGCCCTTGGTCTCCCAGGTAACCTCCTCGCTGCTCGGGCTACGCCAAAGGAACTTGACGGTTGGTATAATCTTCGACCTCAACTTCTTCACCTGCCGATCCAGGATGGCCACCGGCTGCTCTGCAAAAGAAAGGTCGCGCTCTAGCTGGACTGTCGGGTGCTGAATCACATGCGAAGGGTCGTGAAGGTACTTGCGGAGCATCGAAACATGGAAGACGGGGTGAACATCGGGAAAGCTGGGTGGAAGAGCCAAACGATATGCAACAGCGCCGACACGCTCCAGGATCTCGAAGGGACCTATGAATCTAGGGCTAAGCTTCCCCTTTCGCCCAAAACGCATCACGCCCTTCATCGGAGAGACTCTCAGAAAAACATGGTCGCCAACTGCGAACTCTAATCTGCGACGGCGCCTGTCTGCATAGGATTTCTGTCTGCTCTGAGCTGCCCTCATCCGGTCTCGAATTAACTGTATCTTCGCTGTCGTCTTCTCAACAAGCTGCGGCCCCAAAATACTGCTCTCGCTGAGCTCTGTCCAACAGACGGGCGATCTGCATCTCCTCCCATACAATGCCTCGAAAGGTGCCATCTGAATAGTATCCAGGAAGCTGTTGTTGTAGGAGAACTCCACTAGAGGTAAATGATGATACCAGCTACCACCAAAGTATAAAACGCACGCTCTGAGCATGTCCTCGAGAGTCTGAATGGTCCGCTCTGACTGTCCGTCGGTCTGCGGATGAAATGCTGTGCTGAAGCTCAAACGAGTGCCCAAAGCCTCCTGGAGTCTCTGCCATAGTCGGCTGGTAAACTGAGTGCCTCGATCTGACACGATACAAGTCAGTACGCCATGTAGTCGCACGATCTCGTCAATATAGAGCTGAGCATACCGAGCGAAACTGAAAGTCGTCTTCACTGGCAGGAAGTGAGCCACTTTCGTCAATCTATCCACGATCACCCAGATGGAGTCGTACCCTCGACTGGTCCTGGGTAGACCCACAACGAAGTCCATCGAAATCTGCTCCCATTTCCACTCCGGAATGGGTAACGGCTGTAGCTCTCCTGCGGGCCTCTGGTGCTCGGCCTTGACTTGCTGACAAGTCAGGCATCTCGAAACGAACTCCGCAATGTCCCTCTTCATCCCGTCCCACCAGTAGGTCTCTCTCATATCATGGTACATCTTGGTGGAACCGGGGTGGACACTATACACTGATCGGTGTGCCTCCTCAAGAATGTCGCGCCGCAATCCATCAGCATCTGGTACGCACAGTCTAGATCCATATCGTAAAATCCCCTGATCGTCAATCACGAACTTGGAAAATCTGCCCTGTCCCATCTGTGCCATGATCTCTGAGCAACGGTCGTCACTGCGCTGTGCCTCATATATACGGTCAAGCAACTGTGGGCGTGCAAGAACATGTGCGAGCTGTCCCCCTGTCTGAGTGAACTCGAACTCAACTCGGCTGTCGCATAACATCTGCCAATCTGCTGACGACTGCCTCTGCACTGTGCGCAAAAAGGATAGACTACCCCCGGGCCTCCTACTCAACGCATCTGCCACCACATTCGCTTTGCCTGGGTGATATAAGATCTCGCAGTCGTAGTCTTTCACCAACTCCATCTAACGATGCTGTCTGAGGTTCAGGTCTCGCTGCTGAAATATGTACTTTAAGCTCTTGTGATCGGTGAATATCTGACACGACTCGCCGTATAGGTAATGTCGCCAAATCTTCAGTGCAAAGACCACTGCAGCCATCTCCAAATCATGAGTGGGGTAGTTCTGTTCATGCTTCTTCAACTGCCGAGAAGCATAAGCGATCACCCGGCCATGCTGCATCAATACGCATCCTAATCCCACTCGCGAAGCATCACAGTAGTCCACGAATCCGCCTGATCCCGAAGGCAAAGATAATACCGGCGCTGTAGTCAAACAAGTCCGTAGCTGCTGAAAACTGCGCTCGCACTCCTCTGTCCAAACGAAAGGAACTCCCTTCCGGGTCAAACCGGTCAACGGTGCAGCTATACAGGAGAAGTCCTGAACAAAACGCCTGTAGTAGCCCGCCAGGCCTAGAAAACTACGGATCTCAGTAACCGATGTAGGTCGGGGCCACTGCTGAACAGCCTCAATCTTCTTCGGGTCCACACAAATGCCGTCTCTCGTAACCACGTGACCCAAGAATCCGACGCTGTCCAGCCAGAATGCACACTTGGAGAACTTTGCGAACAGCTGGTGCTCCCTCAGAGTCTGTAACGTAATCCGCAAGTGCTGCTCGTGCTCCTCTCTGCTCCGGGAGTACACCAAGATATCGTCGATAAACACGATGATGAACAAGTCAAGATACGGCCTGAATGTACGGTTCATCAAATCCATGAATGCTGCTGGGGCGTTGGTGAGTCCGAACGACATCACCAAAAACTCGTAGTGGCCGTAGCGCGTGCGGAAAGCTGTCCTCGGTATATCCTCCTTTCGAACTCGCAGCTGATGGTATCCTGATCGCAAGTCGATCCTCGAAAAATACCCCGCACCCTGAAGCTGGTCGAACAAATCATCAATGCGCGGCAACGGATACCTGTTCCGAACGGTAACTTTGTTCAGCTGGCGGTAGTCGATACATAAGCGCAAACTTCCATCCTTCTTCTTGACAAACAGGACCGGAGCACCCCACGGAGAAACACTCGGTCGAATAAGCCCCTTATCTAACAAATCCTGCAACTGATCCTTCAGCTCTCGAAGCTCTGCCGGGGCCATCCGATAAGGCGGTATAGAAATAGGCCCCGAGCCGGGAATCAAATCAATGCAGAACTCAACATCGCGCTCAGGCGGTAGCCCAGGTAGCTCATCAGGGAAAACATCAGGGAACTCACAAAATACCGGGACCCGGTCCAACGGAACCTCTGCAGCTCGAGTATCATAAATACACGCTAAGAATCCCTGACATCCCTTCCGCAAGAGCTGACCAGCGCGAAGAGACGAAATTAAGCTGGGAAGGGTGACACTGCGGTCTCCCCGAATAACAAGGACTGGCTCTCCCGGAAAGCTAAATATGACTGCCTTCTCATGGCAGTCCACCGAAGCATAACAAGTGGCTAACCAATCCATGCCCAGAAGCACATCAAAGTCCAACATATCGAGGAGAATCAAATCAACCGATGAATCCCTCTCCCCGATACGAACGGAACACAAACGAAATACAAAACGAGCGACAAACGACTCGCCTACCGGAGTAACAACAACAAGCGGATGATCTAACGACGACGACTCACGGCCCAACATCGGTGCAAAGTGTGTAGAGACGTACGAATGTGTGGAACCTGGGTCAAATAATACCCGGGCGTCGAAAGAACAAACTGGCAAGGTACCTGTCACAACGGCATTGGATGCCTGCGCATCCTGCGGTGTCAAAGCAAAAACTCGGGCCTGTCCTCCACCGATAGCGAGCTGACCTCGACCTCGGCCTCTGCCTCCTCGTCCTTTCTGAACAGGACCGCCGCGTCCATGGCCTCTGGGTGCACCTAACTGGCGTGGAGCATCGCCTGTGGTAGGAAGTAGGGCTCTCTGTGGAGGGGGTGGGGATGGTGGTAGGGTCACATGCGGAACTGTCGCTGCTCCCTGTCGTCTCGCCGGACAGTCTCTGACAAGATGGTGCAAACTCCCGCACCCAAAACACCCTGGCGACGGCTGCTGCCCCTGGGGATAAGAACCATATAACTGTCCCCGCCCAAATCCTCTGCCAGGCCTATCTCTCGGAAAGAATCTGGCGCGCTGCCTCTGAGACGGTACCTCGGTCTGAATCCTCTTCGGCCCAGAAATGGCCGAAGTCTGTGATATGCGTGCCTCCATCCGCAATGCCGTATCCATAGCAGCTGAATAAGTGTCGTAGTGTTGGGCGCCAATGGCAAGATATAGCTGGGCATCAAGTCCCTGTACGAACCTCTTCACCATCTTCTCCTCGGTATCCACCAAATACTAAGCGTATCGGGATAACTGTGTAAACTGGATGTCATACTCAGACACCGTCATCCCAGGTGTCTTGACTAAGGCCTCGAAGCTACGAGCTCTGGCGTCACGAACGCTCTCTGGAAGGAAACGGGCTAGAAAGACCGCTGTAAACTCGACCCAAGTCATAGGCGGCAGACCTGCAGCTCGACCTCTCAAGACTGACTCCCACCATGTCTGCGCGAGACCCTCTAGTCGGAAACTCGCAAGCTCTACCCATCGATCATCCGAACATCTCAGCGAACGGCAGATCCTGGCTAAACTGTCAAGGAATGTCTGTGGGTCCTCCGCTGCCTCGGTGCCGGTGAATACTGGAGGTCTCAGCCTCATGAAATCCTGTAGTGAAACCGGAATGGCCACGGTGGTAGTAGTAGGAGCAGGTATCATGGTCGTCTGTGATGTAGTAGGTACGTCATCCAGCCTCGGTGTACGACTGGCTGCAACTAGGGATCCTACCATCTGACGTAGCTCCTGCATGCCCCCCATCATCTGTCGCAACTCCTCCATACCAGTCTCGAGCCTATCCATACGGCCTGGGGAAGGTGGATCGGTCTGTCCCTGCGGCGTATGCATACCACCCTGCTCAGTCCTAGTCTCGGACGAGCCAGCTCGAATCTCGTCTCTGGCGGCAGCCCTCTGTGCCCTCGTAGCCTTCGGCGGCATAGTGGCTGTTACAGGAAAACGGATAATAAGAACAGTGCAATAGAATCATAGGATACACGGAATTGAAGAAGAATTTCAAGCAAGTATCCTAAAGTCACTTAGGCGGAGTACCGTATCGCAAATATGCCGCGGACATACACACGCTACGTTACCCTGCTTAAGTCACTTACTCCATCTACCAAGGGTCATCCTACACTTAGAAAGGTAAAACCTATCGCTTTGATACCAACTTTGTCACGACCCGCAGGGTACGGAACGTGACTGGCACTTAAGTTTACGAAACGTCTAAAGACGTCCGTAAAATAAGTAAGCCAAAGCCCAGAAAACCAAACCAAATAAGCAAAAGAGTGAAGAGAACCCAATCAATTGAAAACAAGTTTATCAATAAGTCATATAAAACCCTTTTTGAAAACAATATCAATTTTTCCGAAAATTTCGGCAGAGTCTCCTTTGTAAATACTGGCCCCCAAAATGGGTACAACAAAAATATATATGAATCCAACAAATAAGGCATCCCCAAGCGGGAGCTAGCTCTTCGCCACAAGGCGGTCACAATCCCACGCAAAATAAAGCAACAACATGCGAAATAATCAAAATGAAGCATAAGAAAAAAACAGCATGTCGACTCAAGTGAGTTCGACCCCAAAATACAGCATAAAAGTCCATAAACCTCACAGTCTCATCTCTAGGTCAATATACAATAATACTGGTAGATACAGTAGATGGAGTGCACTGGATACAAGGAATATACAAGGTGGTACAAAAATAATGATATAACCCACCTAAGAGCAAAACCTCGAGTCCAAGCAAAGGAGGCAAAAGAACAAGTGCGCCCGCTGCTACTGTACGGACGGAGCGGACCTGCAAAAGGCTGTGGCACAACGGGGGTGAGTTGCCAACTCGTGAGTAATAAATAACATCTACAAAGGCTATCGTATGCATGCACAAAAGCATCCTAGCATCTAAAATACAGGTATGACTGGATGCACTAGCAGGTGTGTATACAGCATCAGTGTACTAATATGTATGCAACATGAATATCTGAGGTCTCAATAGGTATATATAAGAAACATTTTATCTCTTTTTGTTTTTGAAACTCTTTTAGAATGCCGGCATAATACTCAAAGAATCGACGAGAACCGGTGTCCAGCAACGACACCCAAAAGCTGTCTCAAATCTCTTAAATCCATGTCATAGTGTCTCTGGCCTCAGCCATCCGGCTGACCCATCTCAATCTCAATATCTCATCCTCTCGCGGCTCCGGTCGGTATCCTCTGGATATCCGCCGTGCCCAATGAAGTCACCGGTAGGTAATCCGTCCCCTGCCAGGCTCATCGTCAGCACCACGAGCTTCTTGCCCTGGGGTACCCTACCGGGCCCACCATGTACCCGAGACGGTTCATCCAACTCCTCGAAACGGGTCTCAAAAACCACAGCAAACTCATGGTGGACGACACTTACATCACTAGAAAACCGCAATTTACATGTTTTAAAAATATAATAAGTTTAGAAATTTTGCGGCTTTCCCCCGAAATCCAGAAATATCATAAAATCTCAAGAAATCCTCATAAGTGCATATATCAATGATAATGAATGCATATCGTATCAATAATCAAGTTGCGATGTGTGATTAATAGATTAGGCATGAACAATTAATATGATGAAGTACATGCACATGAATAGCAATCCTACGGTTTCATTTTAAGGAATTAAAGGCAATAGCACAAGTTTAAGTATCAATTAGTAAAAGGTTTAAATTTAAAGGTTATCTAGTGTGGTGGCATGACAATTACCAGGGTGTGTGTGTAAGCATGAATAGTGCTCGTGCTGCATATAAAAACCCTGGCAATGGTGCAGGTGTCCTATAAAATGGTTTCGTATAGGTATGTCAATATAGGGTATGAATGTAGCAAATAATCATACAAGTATTACACCCCTAATTACTAACATTACTAAGAATCTTTTAAGTTACTAAAACTATCGGGCGGCTTGCTCCATCCAACGATAGTCCCCCGTAGATGTTACATCTACTCACCGGAATCCCTGGCTAGCTGTGTCCAATCACCGCTTTCCCCTTTCGTGCCGCGTCTGACGTCTCCGCGACCGAACCTGGAATTTACATCAATACCAAACATAAGGTTACCTATCAAGACTGACGCAAAACCCAAACGAAAATACTAATGTTCACTAGCTAGGTACAACGTGCACAAGGTGCGCGGAACATACGCGAAAAATCGCAAAAACCGCCAAAAATCGCCGATTTGATCGCCCGGCAAAACTAAAACCCGACTACTCGTAAATCCGCACACACGCATCCTAAATGTCATAGGATACGCTAAAAATGTCATCAAGACATCGCAATTAATTCATCACAACATTTTAGTAAAAACTAGTAAGCTAGAATAGCAATTTGGTGCAAACATCGACAATAGCGACAAAGTTATCACGGTCCAACACAACCATCCAATCCACACAACTAGTTAGCCACCAAAAACACAAATTTTAACTTATTTACCATGCTACAAAACCCACATTCCATACACAAACCTCTTCTTGAATTTGGTAATTAGCAATCTTGATGAAAATTTCACACAAGCTTAACATAGATTAGCATAATAAGAATCCACTTAAGCAAAGTAACCTTAAAGATTGGTTTAGTAATTAACTAGATATCTAATTAGCTTTAATTAACTAAATAATGGTTCCTAAAAACCCTAGTTTAACTCTAACCATAAACCTTTAAAAACTAGATTAGAATCTAACACTAAATTAACACTAGATTTTAGCCCAATTAGCAATTTAACCACTTAGATTAAGCTAACAAAATAACTAGATAACAAAATAGCTTAATTAATCTCTTAATGGTGATCTAAACCCTAAATTAATTTCAAACCACAAATTTTAAAAAAACTAGTATGCAATTAACACTAAAATTAACACTAAAACAATTTTCAAAGTTCTAATTAGCATACTTTAACTACAATGTAACCATTTGATTAGAAGTTATACCTCAAAAGTTCAAACCCTAAGTTGCTAAAGCCTCCCAAGATGCCATCTTTCTCCAAGATTTGAGCCAATTTGGGTTTGAGAAGAGAGGGAATAAGGTTTTGCTTTAAAATTGTAAAGGATTTGTTGATTTTTGATGGTTTTTGAGATGAATTTGTGAACAAAATAGAGAGGAAAATGAAGGGGGGGAGCTGCTGATTTTCTGGACAGAAATGAGGGAGAGGGGAGTGGTGTGGGTGTGGAAAAAAGTCTCTAGTCAAACTCCCCCAAAGTCAAAGCACCATACCCCATTTAACAATTCAAAAACCTTTAAAAAAACCCTCATTTCCACACAACAACACAAGTCAAAGAGCATGGAATTTTTTTTTCCCATGTGCTGCTGGAAATGGCCGGCCTAGGGTGAGGGAGAAGTCAGAGGCAGTGCACAAAAAAATTTTTATGCAAAAAGAACCCCTACAAGTCAAAAATTGCAAGTTTAGTTTTAAATTCAATAAATTTCGTTTCCTATAATAAAAATTAGTTAAAAATCAAAATAAAATACTAAAAATTTATGTTACAACTAGATTTTAATTATCATAATTTTAAAGATTAAAATTAGCCCGGAAAAATTTGTATTTATCGCTAATTTAATGTATTTTCTTACCGGCTTAAAATAATATTAAAAAATTGAAAAATAGGGAAATTTTTTTAAATGACCAGAATTTAATAAGTAACTCATTAGCTAATAAAACCAAGCAATTACCTATCCATTTTAGGTATAATTAACCCTAAACTGCAAAATAACAAAAAAGACGGTTTTCGGAAAAATACCAAATTTTCGCCGAATTTCAGGAAAACACCAAAACGACTTTTCAAGACGCTACAATCTTCCCCCCTTAAAGAAATTCGGTCTCCGAATTTAAAAATATAACTACGCGTACCTTCGAAGAGATGGGGATATTTCTTCCTCATCTCGCCCTCGGTCTCCCAGGTAACCTCCTCGCTGCTCGGGCTACGCCAAAGGACCTTGACGGTTGGTATAATCTTCGACCTCAACTTCTTCACCTGCCGATCCAGGATGGCCACCGGCTGCTCTGCAAAAGAAAGGTCGCGCTCTAGCTGGACTGTCGGGTGCTGAATCGCATGCGAAGGGTCGTGAAGGTACTTGCGGAGCATCGAAACATGGAAGACGGGGTGAACATCGGAAAAGCTGGGTGGAAGAGCCAAACGATATGCAACAGCGCCGACACGCTCGAGGATCTCGAAGGGACCTACGAATCTAGGGCTAAGCTTCCCCTTTCGCCCAAAACGCATCACGCCCTTCATCGGAGAGACTCTCAGAAAAACATGGCCGCCAACTGCGAACTCTAATCTGCGACGGCGCCTGTCTGCATAGGATTTCTGTCTGCTCTGAGCTGCCCTCATCCGGTCTCGAATTAACTGTATCTTCGCTGTCGTCTCCTCAACAAGCTGCGGCCCCAAAATACTGCTCTCGCTAAGCTCTGTCCAACAGACGGGCGATCTGCATCTCCTCCCATACAATGCCTCGAAAGGTGCC
Organism: Agapanthus africanus; assembly: GCA_030015575.1. NCBI lineage: Eukaryota > Viridiplantae > Streptophyta > Magnoliopsida > Asparagales > Amaryllidaceae > Agapanthus > Agapanthus africanus. The sequence continues at coordinate 111,750,246 of JASDDO010000012.1, read as the reverse complement.
ATCTGAATAGTATCCTGGAAGCTGTTGTTGTAGGAGAACTCCACTAGAGGTATATGATGATCCCAGCTACCACCAAAGTCTAAAACGCACGCTCTGAGCATGTCCTCGAGAGTCTGAATGGTCCGCTCTGACTGTCCGTCGGTCCGCGGATGAAATGCTGTACTGAAGCTCAAACGAGTGCCCAAAGCCTCCTGGAGTCTCTGCCATAGTCGGCTGGTAAACTGAGTGCCTCGATCTGACACGATACAAGTCGGTACGCCATGTAGTCGCACGATCTCGTCAATATAGAGCTGAGCATACCGAGCGAAACTGAAAGTCGTCTTCACTGGCAGGAAGTGAGCCGCTTTCGTCAATCTATCCACGATCACCCAGATGGAGTCGTACCCTCGACTGGTCCTGGGTAGACCCACAACGAAGTCCATCGAAATCTGCTCCCATTTCCACTCCGGAATGGGTAACGGCTGTAGCTCTCCTGCGGGCCTCTGGTGCTCGGCCTTGACTTGCTGACAAGTCAGGCATCTCGAAACGAACTCCGCAATGTCCCTCTTCATCCCGTCCCACCAGTAGGTCTCTCTCATATCATGGTACATCTTGGTGGAACCGGGGTGGACACTATACACTGATCGGTGTGCCTCCTCAAGAATGTCGCGCCGCAATCCATCAGCATCTGGTATGCACAGTCTAGATCCATATCGTAAAATCCCCTGATCGTCAATCACGAACTCGGAAAATCTGCCCTGTCCCATCTGTGCCATGATCTCTGAGCAACGGTCGTCACTGCGCTGTGCCTCATATATACGGTCAAGCAACTGTGGGCGTGCACGAACATGCGCGAGCTGTCCCCCTGTCTGAGTGAACTCGAACTCAACTCGGCTGTCGCATAACATCTGCCAATCTGCTGACGACTGCCTCTGCACTGTGCGCAAAAAGGATAGACTACCCCCGGGCCTCCTACTCAACGCATCTGCCACCACATTCGCCTTGCCTGGGTGATATAAGATCTCGCAGTCGTAGTCTTTCACCAACTCCATCCAACGACGCTGTCTGAGGTTCAGGTCTCGCTGCTGAAATATGTACTTTAAGCTCTTGTGATCGGTGAATATCTGACACGACTCGCCGTATAGGTAATGTCGCCAAATCTTCAGTGCAAAGACCACTGCAGCCATCTCCAAATCATGAGTGGGGTAGTTCTGTTCATGCTTCTTCAACTGCCGAGAAGCATAAGCGATCACCCGGCCATGCTACATCAATACGCATCTTAATCCCACTCGCGAAGCATCACAGTAGACCACGAATCCGCCTGATCCCGAAGGCAAAGATAATACCGGCGCCGTAGTCAAACAAGTCCGTAGCTGCTGAAAACTGCGCTCGCACTCCTCTGTCCAAACGAAAGGAACTCCCTTCCGGGTCAAACCGGTCAACGGTGCAGCTATACGGGAGAAGTCCTGAACAAAACGCCTGTAGTAGCCCGCCAGGCCTAGAAAACTACGGATCTCAGTAACCGATGTAGGTCGGGGCCACTGCTGGAAATGGCCGGCCTAGGGTGAGGGAGAAGTGATAGGGAGTGCACAAAATTTTTTTTATGCAAAAAGACCCCCTACAAGTCAAAAATTGCAAGTTTAGGCTTAAATTCAATAAATTTCGTTTCCTATAATAAAAATTAGTTAAAAATCAAAATAAAATACTAAAAATTTATGTTACAACTAGATTTTAATTATCATAATTTTAAAGATTAAAATTAGCCCGGAAAAATTTGTATTTATCGCTAATTTAATGTATTTTCTTACCGGCTTAAAATAATATTAAAAAATTGAAAAATAGGGAAATTTTTTTAAATGACCAGAATTTAATAAGTAACTCATTAGCTACTAAAAACAAGCAATTACCTATCCATTTTAGGTATAATTAGCCCTAAACTGCAAAATAACAAAAAAGACGGTTTTCGGAAAAATACCGAATTTTCGCCGAATTTCAGGAAAACACCAGAACGACTTTTCAAGACGCTACATTTCGTCTCTCTCAGTATAGGGAGTTGATGTTGCGCTAGACTCGATTGGTTATAATAGTAAGTCCCTGACCAGGGCCGATGAGATCTACTAGTAAGTGTTATCAGTAGTTTCTCGAACCGTTATGAGCCACACATCGGCATGAGTTATCAAGTTACTGGGGTCTGACGATTCCACTCCTAGACTTGATATGCGACATATCAGACGAAGAGACCAGACTGTATGGTAAGTGTTACTTATAGGTTTCATGGGAGTTTGGACAAGCTTGCTTGTTGACCTTCTATTCGCTCAATACCTGTGTAGCCGTTACGTCCAGCTAGTACCGTTGACGGCTTGTGGGTGACTGATGTGATCATTACCTACTTCTGGCGTATTGACGAGTCTTTAGAGTCCCACACAGAGTTTTCGTAGTTCAAGCGAAACGAAGTAAGGCACATATGTTTATATGTGCGGGGGGCCTGATTAAATACTAGTATGTGATACTGTATTCTAATCTGGCGGTAATTTAATATCGGTTAGGTTATATGTGATATTACCGGATTATTGAATCAAGTGTTGATTTGATAATATGATATATAGATAAATGATATTAGTCGGTTATATGTGATATAACCGGATTATTAAATCAAGTGTTGATTTAATAATTTGATATATATTTATATTTGATATAATTATATATTAACTAATATTAAGCTCACTAATTATTTTCTTAATATATATATATATATATATATATTTGCTGTGTGTGTGTGTGTGTAATGAAGCATGGTTGGAATTTCTATTTTGGGAAAATAGAAATGAGGTGGAAAAATGGGGAGATATTTGTGGTATGGTGCAAGGCATGGCTTTTTCCATTTCTATATTCATTTGGCTACACTATTAAAGCTTGGTTGTAATTTCTATTGGGATTTTATTCATGCTTCAATGAGTAAGAAGCCATATGAGAGCCATTATTCACTTGGTTTTCACCTTAGCCATTTTTCCTTCTTCTTCTTCTTTCATGCTTCAAGCTCTAAACCATCACATGAGTTGTGAACCCTAGAGCTTGAGTAAATTCTAAGTGAGCTTAGAACCCCTACTTCACCATCTTACACTTGATTAGCACTTGAGTTTAGGGTGTTTCCTTCACTAAAGAGAGTTTAGTGAAGAGGTAGTTTGGATTAGAGGACCTTTGGATGGACCATCTTCGACACGAAGATCGCGAAGCAAGTTCATGCACTCCTTCAAGTGGAGCCTAGAGGAGTCGTAGGGACTATTACCTGGAGCTTTAGAAGAGAAGGACACGGTCTACAAAGTTTGTAATCTCAATCTCTTAAAATAGTTCTTGTGATATCATACGTTAATCCCTAATAATTTAGTTAGATCTTTGGATAGTGTAGCTTAGCACCCAAATATTTTGAAAATTACATGCTTGATGCCGGTTTTAACCTTGTGGTGGTGCTAGGGTAGACTTTCATCCACTATGAGTTTTCTCGGTTCTAAGTTATGTGTATACCCGATTAGAGAGGAGGCACCGTCTGCGAGTACATGGTGGACCTAGTAGGTCCCCGGGGCAAGAAGATTGTATAGAAAGACGTTGAGCCCTGCAGGGGAGCACTACCGACCGGTGATAGTTTTAGCTCATCGGATATCCGGAGGATACCGACCGAAGTCGTGTGATCAGATGGATTTGAGGGCCGATCCGATGAGACGGCGCCCGAGATATGCAGATTTATGTGTCGATACTGGACACAGGTTTTATGATGTTTTCAAGTGTCGATGTTGGGCACTCAGGTTTTTTATGATGATTTGGTGTGTCGTTGATGGACACATGTTGGATGATATACCTATACATATATATATGATACAGATAACATGGTACCACATTAGACACAGGTACGATTATATTAATATTATTATACTTATGTTTACACTATCACCCTTGTTACCACTCGATATTATTATATAATTATATTATTGTGTGACCTAAGAGATCGTCATACATTCGATTTCTACCCGGTGTTGTTTTCTACTCACGAGTTGGCAACTCACACCCGTTGTGCCATAGTTTTCTTGCAGGATCGACCGCACGGATTCAGTAGCAGCTTGCTGGCGCACAACTTTCTTCTGGGTGATTTGCATTGGTAGGTGGGGTACACTTTGGATCGTGACCACTATTTTTATACATTATTATTCAGTTGTATCTAGTTAAAAACTCAATCAACCAGACTATGTATATTTGGTAGACTTAGAAACCACAGATTGTATATGCTTTCAGACCTAGAGTCACGGATATGTATTTATTCTTTATTTCTGGTTTTCTTGATGATGTTTTGGTTTCTTTACTTTCTTTTCTGTGTTGATCTTCATCTTGGGCGTCGTATATTTGTATTCGGGTGGTTGTTTCTGCCAATTGGCAAAGAGCTAGCTCCCGCTTGGGATGCCTATATTATTGTTGTTATGTTTTTATTTTGGATCGAAATTTAGAAAGGAGGTGCTAGCCAAATTTCAAATAACGAAAACTTTTTCAACTATAGTATACAACCCACTTGTATTTTCATATAACATTATTTATGCATTTAAAGAAAGAACTTGATTTCATTATACCTTTATTTCAAAACATCACCTCTACTATTTTCCTAAAAAGGTTTAGATTTCTGGGTTTCGGCTTACTTGGGTGACAGTGGGGTCCTAAAGACTTCACGTGATTCAAGTGCCAGTCATGTTCCAACTCCGGGTTGTAACAAATTTGGTATCAGAGCGTTGGGTTTAAGCTTGGTTCGAGTCTAGGTTTGACTATGCAGAGTCTAGGGCGTATATATATATTTCGGAATCTAGGCTTGACTTTACTGAACTTAGACTTGGTTGAGGGGGTATTAGACATGAACTTTCATCACGTAGGTTGACCTTGGTTGATGGAGTAGGTAACTCAAGTAGTGTGACGTACCGTGTGTATGTTCCGCGGTATACTTACGATACGCTGCTCCGGTTAAGTGACCTTAAGATGTACATTTCTTGAAATTCGTTATTTTATTTGTTCCTATGATCTATCCTCATTAATATTTGATTGTGGTTCCTGTCACCATGGTTACGAGTGAAAAGAGAGCCACGGCTGGAGATGCGGTTATAGAGAGCTCTTCAGGGACGAGGGCTGACCATGATATTCTTCCGGTGACATAGGAACGTATTAATTTATCGTTTTACTAGGATTTCTTGTTTGACACGAGCGTTCGGGATCTGCACTAGATGATCGGGTCATCGCTTGAGACCAGCTAGATTGAGAGGACCGTGGAGGTACAGCTTACTTCAGAAATCAATGTGTTGTTTACCGTGCAGACAGATGAACCAGCTGTTGTTGAGATTGACGCGACGTCGCCCCCAGAGTTTATAAAGATAAAGCCACATGGGTTTTCAGGCAGGGATGAGACAAAGATCGCTAGTCATTCTTGGATAAGTGACTAGAATATTTTGTTCATTTGGATGCTCCGATGCGATATCATTAAGTCGACTACCTTTAGTTAGAGGGGTCTCATCCAGATGTGTTGTAAGTTGATCAAGAAGGGACGAATAATTTATATTCCTCCAAGAACTTGGAAGAGTTTTCGAGGACATAGTCAGCCAGATGCCTTCTACAGAGTATTAGAGATGCCGAGTTCGTAACTATGAGTCCTTACGAGAGACTCTGAATATGACTATAGCCAAATTGGATTGCAGTACGCAGCAAGCAAGATATGATTCCGAATTGGTCGATATTGAAGAAAAGTGGATAAGAGATTCGTGTGAGCCCTTAATGAGTCGTTCTTCTCCATTGATGCTTGATACGTACGCAAAGGCGTTGGATACAGCCATATTTCCAAAGTAAAGTCGTGATGAGAATGCAGTTGTCCCGGAACAAGAAACGGATTATGTAAAGAGTGCCAACCTCCGGGCAGTTCGACAGAGGTAAGTTCTGAAGAGACCATAGCAGGTTCTTTCCAGGACACCGTAGTGGTAAGATTTAGACTCAGGATCGGTTGTATGGCATGCATTCAGAGGGCCAAAGGCCGCAATCATTGACGTGCTATATTACGAGTAGCCATGTTAATTGGCCATGAGATGTTCAGAGAAGTGTCAGAATATGACTGTTTCCGTCGCTACTCCCTAACGGGCTGTCGAGCCGAGGAGTCATGCAATTGGTGATCCACAGAGAGAAACGAAGACCCAGGGGCAGTGTAACAACTCTGTTTTTACTGAATGAATTTTTTTTTACGTTAATGTACAGAATGGAGTTTTGCAAGCCTGAGTACACTTTAAAATTTGTTTTTTTTTAAGAACAACAAGAAACAACTTGTAACTCATTGGTAAAGCCTTACACTGCTGTGACATAGCTCATGTGTTCGAATCCTCTCAGCCACGAAGCCCAAAAGTTTACACGTGCAATACACGTAAGAAATGAAAAGACAGAAAATCAAACATATGAAAAATGTTATTAACAGCAACATGGACACGTGGCAAGCACACAACCCCCCCCACCAACACATGGCCGGCAAGATCGCCATTTAGGCCGGCGACGCCGGGCCATCCGTAGGGGATGGGATCCATGCTTTGCATACAATACCCTTTGGCCTATCCCACTACCCCTGTTCTGTTTGTTTTCTCTGCAATTTAACAGAGAATTTAAATTCATCTTTAATCTCATTTTTAATGCTTTTTAATTCAATCTTTCAATTCCAAAACCCTAATTTCACCCTATAAATACAACCCTATACCCTAGCCCCTCCTCATTCTGAAATATTTAGTCAAAATTATCAAAAATTCTCAAGTCCAAGAAGAGTACAAGTGGAGTTAGCCCAAGGTCAAATTTCGGCAAGAATTAGAGGCGATTCCGGAAAGCCCACGATGTCACGAAGGATACGACATCTTCCTCTACCTCTCCTCTCTCCTCCTAGCTTGTAAGTCCCTTCTATTTCCTCCATCTCTTCGCTAAATTCTCTTTTCAAAAAAAAATTCGGTAAGTGGAGTTATTACAGATGTAAATCTTCTAAACTCTATAATCTCACTTTTCATTTATATATTGTTCAAAAAACTTTTACACAATATTTGTATCACTATTATAAAGGTTTAGAAACAACTTTCACTCTAAAACTCCATGTTAATTAACTTTAATTAAGCTTTTACATTTAAATACCATAAAATTTATATACATTATCTTTTAAACATTTTGCTTAGCATACCTTTAGAAAACTTCACGAGGTAATGATCTACCTCTCACATACACATATATTGACATAGCACGATTATCTTAGGACATAACTTTTGTGGCAAAATACGACTTTTTATCAAAATATCCTGAACTATAAAAACCCGGTTTTCTTTAAATGGTGTTATCAAATTCTTTGCGATTATGCCTCTACAACCCATTTCGAGGAACCCGCTATTGGATGGTGCGGATTATCACACATCCTCGGGCTAGTAGAGCGAGATGCAGACCTCCTCATAGAGCATACGATCTTGAAAGAATTTTAATACGATTTTTAAGAAAAACGAGATTTTCTACTTAATAAATAAAATTAATTTTTAATAATTATATAAATATTATCAAACCATATATTTTTACTATATAATAAAATTCCATATTTTCTAGAAAATAAAAGAATGACAAGTTTCATTAAAATACCATCAAGTATCAATACAAGACAAGTTACACTAAAATACAATGAACTATTCAAGCTAAGTTACTATTCACTAATATACCTCACTCTTTAAAATTCACATCCATGGAAACCCTAAAGAACATAAATAATTACTCGAGATTTACTTTGAAAGTATATAAAATATTTTTCATAAAACCCCCTCGAGTTATACAAAATTAAATTAAAGACCCTAGTAAATATAGGTTTAAGCGGGATCAATTCTCTTGAGCCTTAGGGAGCTGGAGAAAGTGAGTGCTTACCTATTTAAACTAGAAAAACTAAACGGAGTTATCAATGGTAATTGTCTTGGAAAAAGACACAAATCTTTCCGTTCATGTGCAGCAGTTACCGATAACTCCCGAACTTAATTCAGGATCCCAAGCTGTTTAAAGCGTTTGACTCAAGTCTGAGTCCAAGTCTAAATCTGAATCCAACTCATAGGTGAATCCAAATCAACATGAATCCTATATACCAAACATATATACTTGAACTTGAACATGAATATCAGAACATTATCAAACATGCAAACATGTTTTGACTTGACCGAACCATGGCTATATCTTGATTTGATTACATGAGTACTTGATACATCCTGAAACTGTTTACATGATCAATTTATATCCATGGTCTCGGAAAGTCTGATAACTATAAACTGTTATTCAATACAATTCATTACGGGGTTTAACGGGGTAGACTAGTATGGAATGTGTTAAAAGTGATACGATGATGGACACTAAAAGACACCTACATGAACATCCTGTGCCGTTGTCCCATGGTTTTTGACGGGGCCTTGTACTTGCATGTTACCATTGTCCACGGGATAGTTGGACTCTTCTCGTATATACTGATATATTCTGTACCAAGCTACAAACAACTACTTTAGCATAACAAATAAATAATTTATCAGTTCTATTCTCTTTACTTGTTTATTCCATTCTATCTTTTGTGACTTACCGAGCGCTAGTTCGCTGACGACATTCCTGCCTCTTCTTTCTTTGGAATGTTCGTCAGGAGGACCCGACTCTCAAGGGACCGAGCCCAGCCAGGACGATTTGGAGCAGTTCATAGAGGAGCCATATTTCTAGGCTTTTACTTGTACTTATATTCTTTTCAATTCATATGCCACTGTTTAGGTATCGCTTTCTATCATTGTACTTTTCTTTTCAGTTGTATGAAAAGAATGGATATTAATAAAAAGTTGATGTTTATATTACATCTCTTGTTATTGATTTATATTGCATATTTACGCTTAATGTGTTACTTTTGAGTACGTCGCGGCCTCGTCAGGTCTCCTTTCCCGTACACTGGGAAGCGGGGTGTGACAGGTTTTGTTGGTGGCCCATGCAGGTCAATTATGTGTGGAAACCTAAGCAATATATCACAAGAATTATAAGAATCAGCAACTATACATTCTTTACATTTCAAATTTCTTGAATCTATCCTAACCCTACATTTTCTATCAAGGTTATAGATTCACCGAACAATACCAGCACGAACATAAATGACAACATTCCACCACCTCCTTTACCACCACCTCCTACCGTTACAGCTCCTATCAACGCGCAGACGGTATTGCTTGAGGTGATAAAGAGCCTATTGGAGGGTCAACAGTAGAAGACTGCTATCCTCTTGCACCACCAGAAGCTGAGGCACTTGGAGTCAATCAATTCCGGATATTGCATCCTAAACACTTCTCTGGGAAAGAGAGCCCACTAGAGGCAGAGGAATGGGCTCAGTCCATTGAAGACGATCTGGCAACAACATAAGTACCAGATATTGCTTGGTTGTGGGTTGCGACGCTGCAACTCACGCATAACGCCGGAGTATAGTGGAAGGCTGAAGAAAGCCGACTTGCCCAACCGATTGAATGGAAGACATTTCGAGACATGTTCGACGCGAAATACTTTCTCGAGACTGCCTGTTTTGACATGGAGCAGCAATTCATTCACTTACAACAAGGCTCTATGTAGAGCAAATCTGTGGATGAATATGATGTTGAGTTTACCATGCTTAGAAGGTATGATATGTCTCAATATTCAAGTTCTAATATCACATATTACACTGCGAACACAAGACCGTACCAGGTTCACGGCACACTTGATCCCGACTGCTGAGATCAGGGCAAGAAGATTTCAGCAAGGGTTGGACCCGAAGATCCAAGCTGCATTAGCTACAGGGGATTTCCCAACCCACGATCTTGCGCTGAAGGCTGCCCGACGATATGAGGTAGTATTAACGAAGAAGGGCAGACCTTAGACTGCCGGTGTGAATCACCCTACCACTCAGATGGCAGGAGGAGCCTATTCCAGACCACCTTTTGTACCCAGGAGACCGGGAGTACCATTTAACGGCCCAGTCCAGACTTTTGCTTCTACTGCAAGAGGAATGGACACCTGGCGAAGGACTGCAGGCATGCTAACCGCCTAGCTTAGTTTGTAGCGCATCCACTCATGTCATTGGAGATTGCCCCCATCGTCTCATCCCAGCTCCTACACCCCGACCAGCACTCACATTTCCGCAGTGACCAGCTATCCAGGCTCATGCACCTCGTCTTGCTCTCCCAGCTCCACCTCCTCGTGGACCTCCTGCACAGCCTCCTCATCAGTTTCATCAGGCACAGAGGGATATGCCTCAAAGGCAGAGGAATATGCCCCAGAGACAGAGGAACGTGCCTCTACCAAGGAGGAATGTACCTAGGCGTCAGAATTTCACAATGACCGTGAAAGAAGTTGAAGCCACTGGCCAAGTCATCACTGGTAACTCCCAATCTTTCAAAAGTTTTCAATCTTATTAAATCAATGTTTCTTGTCCTATACCTAAACATATCCCACATAACTTAGATACAATCTTAGTAGCCTCCCTACCTGCTTTACCACTTTTTGATACTGGAGCATCATACTTCTTTATGTCGCAACGGTTCGTTCGAACTCATACGATTCCAGTTAAACCGCTCGTATCCAGCTGGAATGTCAGTTCAGGGAATGACGTTCTAAAGGAAACTATGGGATACGATCTATGTCCAATGGTCGTCTACAGCAGAGAATTTTATGCGGACTTCAAGGTGCTGGACATACCGAACTTCGACGTAGTCTTGGGAATGGACTGGCTAGGAACTTTCTTCGCTACCATCGACTGTCGTCCAAAAAGGGTAGTGTTCGAGATACTAGATCATCCGGTCTTTTATTTCAAGAGTGGAGACCGTACTCTGGAACCTAGCACTTATAAAGCTAAACCAAAGAAGGCAGTGGTTGCAGCACTACAGGCGGAAGAAGACAAGCCAGAGGTAGTTCGAGAGTTCGAAGATGTATTTCCTAAAGACATCTCAGGTTTGCCTCCCGATCGAGCTCTTGAATTCAGCATTGACTTAGTACCTGGTGTGCAACCAGTGATCAATGATCCGTACTGGTTAAGTCCGAAAGGATTGAAGGAGATCCGTACTCAATTGGAAAAACTTCTGAAGAAAGGATGGATTCTTCCCAGTACTTCAAGTTGGGGATCTCCAGTTTTGCTTGTGAAGAAGAAAGAAGGTTCGTACAGAATGTGCATAGACTACCGAGCTCTGAACGAAGTGACGATAAATAACAAGTATCCACTACCGCGCATCGACGATCTGTTTGATCGGCTAAGTGGGTCTTGCGTATTCTCAAAGTTAGATCTTCGTTCATGTTATCATCAGATAAAGGTCAAAGAGTTTGATATTCGGAAGACGGCATTCAAGACTCACTATGGTCATTATGAGATTCTCATGATGCCATTTGGAGTGACCAATGCACCTGCTATTTTTATGAATCCGATGAACCAAGTTTTCTGAGAGTACCTAGACAGGTTTGTTGTTATTTTCATCGACGACATTCTGGTGTATTCAAAGAATCGGAAAGAACACGCTGAGCATTTTCGGATTGTCCTGGAGACATTGCGACTGCATCAACTCTATGCCACGTACAGCAAGTGCGAATTTTGGCTAGTTCAAGTCGGATTTCTCGGACACATTTTTTTGGGCGAAAGAATCTCAGTAGATCCAGCTGAGGTATCAGCCATCAGCGAATGGCCGACACCAAAGACGGTGAAAGACATTCAAAGTTTCTTAGGTTTAGTAGGATACTACCGAAGATTGATTGATGGTTTTTCGAAGATTGAGACACCCCTGACCAAGCTCACACGTAAAGATGAAGCATTCGTATGGTCAGAAGCATGTGAAAATGTTTTTATAGAACTCAAGTTGAGGTTAACATCTGCTCCTATTCTCGTAATACCGGACCAATATGGAGGATTTATTGTGCATTGCGATGCATCCGGTAAGGGATTATGATGTGTTCTACATCAGCATGGAAAAGTTGTAGCTTTTGTATCAAGATAGTTGAAAGTTCATGAGTGCAACAATCCAACACATGACTTGGAGTTGGCAGCCGTTATCTTTGCACTTAAGATTTGGCGTCATTATCTTCTGGGAGAACGAGTGGATATATATACTAACCACAAGAGTCTAAAGTATGTATTTACTCAGAAGGAATTGAATATGCGGCAGAGAAGATGGCTAGAACTTATGGCGGACTTCGACACCAACCGACAATATCATCCAGGAAAGGTGAATGTAGTTTTTGATGCACTTAGCCGTCAGCCACTATCAATGAATCTCACCGCACAGTGGAAGCTACAGAAAGAATTGCACGGGATGGATATAGAAGTGGTTATGCTAGGTAACGCTTCGTATTTGATGAACTTACAAGTTTAGTCTACTATTGTCAATCAGATCAAGGTAGCTCAAGCAAGTGATGCCAAGTTGCAAAAGATCCGAGAACAAGTAGAAAGTGGAATTCGAACAAACTTCATCATCCACGAAGACGGATTTTTGAGATACGGAAGTCGATTGTGTGTACCACACGATCCTATTCGAGAAGAGTTGATGAAAGAAGCCCACAGCTCTCTTTACTCAGTACACTCCAGTGGTACCAAATTGTACAAAGATCTACGGCAACATTACTGGTGGCATGGAATGAAGCGTGAAGTAGCCAGAAGCGTAGCCAAGTGTTTTGTGTGTCAGCAAGTAAAGGATGAACCTCACAGAATTGCTGGTTTACTTCAACCGTTACCTATCCCATAATGGAAATGGCAACACATTACCATGGACTTCATGACTGCACTTTCTTGCAGCACGAAAGGTAATAATACGGTATGGGTTATTGTAGATCGACTCACCAAGTCGGCTCACTTCATCCCATTTCGAGTTGGCTAATCTACCGAGACGCTAGCAAAGAAGTACATGGAGATAAGCATGAATCTAATGTAAGATTTAACTTCAAGATGTACTATTTTTGATACCCATGAACTCAAGCAGGAGATCGTGAGATTACATGGAGTACCAGTTTGTATCATCTCCGATCGTGATACCAGATTCCGATCCCAGTTTCGGCAGAGTCTGCCAGCTAGCCTAGGAACGAGTCTGAACTTCAGCACAGCATACCATCCATAAACAGATGGACAGTCTAAGAGAACAATTCAAATTTTAGAAGACATGCTAAGAGATTATATGTTAGACTTCGGAGGATTGTCGGAAGATCACTTGCATCTTGTGGAGTTTTCATACAACAACAGCTACCAGGAAAGTATTGGAATAGCACCATTTACAGCGCTTTATGGAAGGAAGTGTCGTTCACCACTAAGTTGGTACGACATCGGAGATCGGGAACTCCTTGGACCAGAAATGATCATGGCAACCGTGGACATAGTTCGCACGATCAGGGAAAGAATGCGCATAGCCCAAGACCGATAGAAGCACTGGGCTGATGCTAAGCACCGACATCTGGAGTTCTAACCTGGAGACCATTTCTTTCTAAAGATCTTTCCAAATCGAGGAGTAATCCGCTTTGGTAAGAGGGGTAAGCTCAGTCCGAGATATATAGGACCGTTCGACATACTCGAACGAGTCGAAGAAGTGGCATACCGTTTGGCACTTCCACCCTCATTGGAAGGAGTGCACAACGTGTTCCACATATCCCAGCTCCAAAGATATGTGAGCGACCCCAGCCATATCCTTGATCACTCCGAGCTCACTGTATAGACATACTTATTTTGTGAGAAACAACCCGTTGAGATCCTGGACAGAAAAGTGAAGACACCATGGAATCAAGAAGTAAACATGGTCCGAGTGATGTGGAGAAAAGATTCGCCAGGAGAATCAACGTGGGAACGAGAGGATGACATGCGTGCAAGATATCCTTTCTTATTTGTAAACTAGTCCTTATGTAATTATAAATTTCGAGGACGAAATTTTTATAAGGAGGGTAGAATGTATCGACTCTGTTTTTACTGTTTGAATTTTTTTTAAGTTAATGTACAGAATGGAGTTTTGCAAGTCTGAGTACACTTTAAAATTTTTTTTTGTTTAAGAACAGCAAGAAAGAACTTGTAGCTCATTGGTAAAGCCTTGCACTGTTGTGACATAGCCCATGTGTTCGAATCCCCTCAGCCATTTTTTTTTTTTCTGAATTTTTCTTTTAAATTTTTGGAAGCCCAAAAGTTTACACGTGCAATACACATAAGAAATGAAAAGACAGAAAATCAAACATGTGCAAAATGTTACAAGTCATTTTTTGTTTCATTGCTAAATCTAAGGTTATTCTTGATTGTAGCATTATCTCGATAAAATTTGGTGTCGGCATAGAAAACTTCAACGACAGTGAAAGGTAGAGTATCTACGAATATCCTTTTAACCTCACCTTCCTTTGATGCAAATTTGAAACATTGGTGTAAGGAAGAAGAAATTATGTCGTGCTCAGGCAACTAAGGGTGGCCAAGCAAAGCATTATATGACATGAAAGCATCAATGACATGAAAGAGCGCAGTGAAAGAATGTCCTTCGAATTTTAGAGTGAGCCATATAGTCCTTAAGGATTGTTGCCCAGTTTGAATGAAACCTTGATTGATTATATTGATGGTAGTTAAATCTCCGACAGTATACCCAATCACCATTAAAGTGTTTAAAGGTAACAGGTTCACTACGGAACCGCAATCTAACATCATCCTATGGGCAATTGTATTCTCGAGTTCTCCGGTAACAAGCAGTGGGTGATTATGAAATTTGGTGCCCAGTAGTAAATCATCTTCATTAAATTCAATGTTGACGACATACAATAGATTGGTAGTCATATTTTCTATATTTGCTTCGCTGCTTCCCGTGCATTGTAGAGTCGCAAGGAGAGCTTTATGCAAATCCGATGATAAATATAAAGAATTACAAAATGAGGAGAGAATGAATTTTCTTCAAATGTGCAAGGATGTTGTATTTTACGGCCTCGGAGTGCATAATCTTGCCGTGGACTTGGATCCTGCCTTGGTAGGATATGGACGGTTGGTCAGGAGAAGGGACCACTTCTGACGTTCGAGTGCCAACTCAGATGACAATATTTGTTTCAGAAGGCTCCTTTGCGAAGTAAAGAGATTCATCATTTTGTTCAAAAAATACAATAGTCTTGTAAGATAAGTTTTCTCACGGAATATATTTTTCTGGAACTTGAGGCTTGATCGTCATTAAATCATGAGAAACTCGAGGAATGAAGCCTTTAATGTCTCTTCTTGCATAACTTTTCTTAATATCTAGTATTTCGGAGCCTTTTGCGGCGACGAACATACATCGAAGTATTTAGGAGAGTAAGAGGGCAATTTGGTGATGAATTATTCGTCCCTTATAACTGTACAAACATGAATGTCTGTTGAAGATCTTGTATAGTTGGAGGAACCATTGGTGAAAATGACTTTGTGGTTGAAGGAACTTTCGCTGATTCGGTTTTGGAGGAAACTGATATCATGTGAATGAATTGGTTCCCTTTTTATTAATTTCCTAAGTAATGAGACATCGATCTTTTCTTCATTGATCATATTCTGGATCGGTTTCTTGAAGATAAAACATTTTTGTAGATTATGTCCTGGCATGCGATGACATTCGCAGTATTGACCATTGCTAGGGTGCGATTTTTCTTCATCTGAGTAGTGTGACGGAGGTAATTGAACCAACTTCATCTCGAGAAATCCTTTGACAATATCTTGTAAATCTTCTTTTGAGAGGTTGTCTACTTCTGGCGAGAATTTTGCCTAGAATCTGGCTGATTGACTTTGGGGTTCGGATTGTTGCGGCTTCACGGAAGTTCCCGTTATTTTTTCCTTACCCATTGTCGTAACTTTGATCTTTCTTAAAATTACGATTGTGACCTTTGAAGTGCCGATCAGTTTGCCTATTCAACTGATCAAGAAAGTTTTCAATATCAGTTTCCTTAGATGAAAACTCTTTAAAAGATAGCGGACGAACCCCTTGCAAATGAATCTCCATTTCCGGTCGAAGATTGTTCATACACATTCTGACTGCTTTCGATTCTGTGATTGATTAAGGTCAATGTAAACTCAAGTTCCGCCATAATAAAATCAACAGCATTTCATTGTATGCTTATTCGGTTCGGGTCGGTTCAGTGATCCCTACTACCTTTTGAGTACTGTAGAAGCGTTGTAGCAAAGCCTCTTGCATTTTCTCCCAATTATGGATGGAATTAGAAGGCAACTTGTTATATTATGTAAATGCTAGACCAGAAATTGTTTGTACAAATTGTCAAAGAAGGAGTGAACCATTGCGCGCAGTGTCTTGACATAATGCTAAGGAGTGAGCAATGTTCTTATAGGGTGATCCATTTCCAGTGAATTTGGCGAAGGAAGGTTGATTGTAATGCTCTGAGAATGGTACCAAGTCTACTTTTGATGGGTAGAGTTTCATATATCCAGGCCTCATGGCATACTGAGTTTGTATAAGGTACGCTTTTACACCTTATGCTACCATCTTTTGAATGGTGTCGATTGATGGTGTTTGGTTTTGCACTGACTCATTGATAGGAGGGTTTGATTCAGCACTGGAGTTATTTAATGGAATTAGTGTTGTTATACAGTTCTATCCCTTTTCTTTCTCTTGTAAAGTCCTTTGGAGTTGTGCCAATTGCTCTTCTAAGGATGTTTCATTAGTGGCCAATACTTGTTCCGTTTGAGGAGTGTAATTTTCTTCGTTTATATTATTTGTGCTATAAGGCGAAGAAAAATATGCAGAACTAAATTCATTATTGATAACAATATTGTTTGATACAGATAATGATCTAGACCTACTCCTAGTTACAGGACATCGACTCGATGAAACATTAATGGGTCTTTCTTAAGTGGGTTCATCGTTCTGTTCCTCGATGCCAACAGGGAATGCCGTTAGGATTTGTGAAGTAACTTCTTCCATTCCTCTGCAGAGTCGCTATAAAGTTCATTGTTCTTGAGGGGATAACTGGAATCCTGCCATATTCCGCATCATGGTTCTATATTCCCGAGCGGTGATGGGTGGAAGCAGAGTAGGCCTAGGCTCGGTGTTGTCTCGCGAAAGGTTGCTTGCAATTCTTTGAGAGGATGGTGGGTATCTTGCATATTCCTCTTGGCGTCATTCCATAGGAACATAACTTGGACGAGGAAAAGATTGAACTTTTTCTTGCTTTTGAGGAGATGAGGCCGATTCCCTCATATTGCTATCTCCCATAAACTTGGTGGGGGAACTTGGAACAGTGATTGGCACCCTCATTTTGATAATGATGGGCGGCGGGATAGTCTTCATAGCCATCAGCCTTTTCTTTGGAGCGAACAGTGACGTATAAGATTCTTTCATTGACCGGAGATGGGGGAAATCCTCATCGAAGAATGGACGAAAACCCACATTGCGAGAGCAACCTTCTTGTAGATCAAAAGGTGTGGGGGAGTGCAAATCTTCTACCACCCTCTTTCCATTATTGCAGGAGATTTGAGTGAATGTCGAGGACTCCTTACAATTCATATTTTTGTGATAGAACGTTTGGTTATGGATGTCATTTTAAATGGAAGAAGCAATTTTGGCCTTTTTCATGGTAGACTTTGAGATGACCGAACGAAACCGTCCTCACTATTTTGCGCAACATCCAGACAAGGTACTTGCATGGGTATGACCGGAGTCAGAAATTGAGTAGGACTCGCGATCTTTTGTCTTTGAGTCATCACAGCCGCGTTATCAAATGGAATATTATTTGCTATGGAACCAATTTCAATGGCGATGAAAACCTTTGGAACATCATTTCCGTTGCAGTTCACGGTATTTGCCATTATCACAGTTTATAAAAAAGATGAAAAATCAAAAAAGGGCAAAAACAGTGAAATAAAATGCCTAATTATATATATATAATCCTTTTCAAAGATGGGGGAAAAAAATCTCTCCTACTATGGTCACCAAAATCTGTTTAGCGGCAGACCGGCGTCAAAATCGACAGTCGGTTGTCGCATGATCATGTTGTGTATGGTTTGAATGTTCTTAAGCCATTACCAAAGTAGAGAAATAATTTTCCTCTTGTTTAGCAAAGACCCAAAAAACTCAAGATATTAGTACTCTTTAATTTATTGAATGAAAATCATACGGAATGAATATAATTGATTCGATACGAAAAAAATACAAAACCATGCTCGGTTTTCTTTATTCGGTATTGAACCCATCAACACATATCCATGACATAATTGGAATGAAATTAAAGAGAAAACAAATAATGGTGAAATGCAATAAGATGCCAATCTTTAATGGTGTTAGCCGATAAAGTAAGGCTATGAGAATTAATAGCCAATCTCTACAATGTGGAGTAGGGTTTTTATAAATATACATAACCAATCTCAATAATATAGTAGGGCTTTTAATATAGTGAAGTAAAATCGTATTTAAATAAGGTTGCGTAAAACTGTATTTTTTGCGAAGTTGCATAAAGCCGTATTTTTTATATGAAAGCATGTAAAAGAAGGTTTGGGTTAAGCATTTCCAAAATAAGATGTAAATTATATATATTTGCAAATTTGTTTTGTTAATTATATCTTTTTTCGAGAACACCCCTGATTAAAAAAAGGAAAGAAATAAAATATAAATTAATGTAAGGAAACAATATTCAAAGGAATCAAAGAAATGTGTCCATTATTTTTTAGTATTCTATTTGATCATTCAAAAGACATAGAGACAAAGAAATTTACAAAATAAAAAAGTCGAAAAAAGAGAGAAGGGGATAGAATGGTCTGGAGTCACCTCGCCATCGCCATTCTAACCCTTCTAAAAGAAAATAAAAGAAATCAAGATAAAAATTGAAATAACACATTTTCACCTTTATTTCTTCACAAAATAAATGAGTACCAGAATGAGAATGAGAAGTGTGAAGTTTATAGAAGGAATTCTGTTAAGAATGTGTATGTAAAATGAAAGCATCCATCCTCCTTTTATAAGACAAGGGGGTGGCACAATTATAAATAAAAGAAGAGGGAAAAGTCCCCCTTTGAATTTAAAAAATAGTAACTACTCCCTCTAAGACAATTGGAGGGGGTAATTTATAAAATAAAATATACAAGTGCAAATGTCAACCATGTCATAATATTTTTTTGTTCCAACTTGCACCAAACTAGCCTCCAAAGAGGGCCGGTGGCACTAAGCCGGCCTCCACTAGGTGGCCAGGAACACCAAGCTGGCCCCAGTAGGAGGCCAAACCACCAAGCCGTCCTCCATGGGGGGTCGGTTCACCATCGTGGCTAGACTCTATGGGCATCCGGGCTTCACTCGATCGGACTTTAAGAGTTCCGGCCTTCTTGGTCGGACTTTAAAAGGTTCGGGCTTCGCCTGATCAGAGTTTAAGAGGTCCAAGCTTCTTGGTTGACCGGCTGTTGAAAGAGCCGAGTCTTAGTTGAACGAACTTTAAGGGGTCCAGCTCTTGGTTGACCGAATATTGGAGGAGACGGGTCTTGGTTGACTGGACTTTAAGGGGTCCAGTTCTTAGTTGACCGGCTGTTGAAAGAGCCGGGTCTTGTTTGACCAACCATTGAGCGGGTCGTGGATAAGTTGACTGACTCGTTAGGGGATCGGGAATAAATTGACCGACCCTTTTAAAAGATCGTAATAAGTTGACCGACCCTTGAAGGGGTTGGGAATGAGTTCACCGACCCTTTTTAGGGGTCGAGAATGAGTTGACCAGCCCTTTCAAGGGGTCGGAATAAGTTGACCGCCCTATTTAAAGGGTCGGAATAAGTTGAAGTTGACCGGCCGTTGAAAGGGCCGGGAAGGTTGTTGACCGGTCTGACCGGAATAAGTTTTAGGCCAATCTTGAACTAGACCAGCTTGAAGAATGATTCAAAAATAGCGGTCTGTGACTTCAACCACAAGTGTCTTCTGAAACCCGATCGTTTCATACTCGAGTGTAAATTGAAAATGTCGAAAGGAGACCCAGCGGTGTAGAAGTAATATTTAGAGATTTCGACTCCAATCACGACCAAATATTAATAAAAGGGTAAATCTAGGTTTATGTTAATTAACTAGAACAATCATTTTAATTATGTTGCTAGATGATTTTTTATAATTTATATGTTATATTTATTCGTATGAGTTATTCTTACATATATAGTTTGATAATTGATGTCCATAGTAATTTAACTTATACTTTTTGTAAGTTGATGCTCGTGCTTGTGCCGCTAATTTGCGGCTAAGGAGGAATGCAAAATGAAAAATTTAAACGAGAGCATAAGCAACTACGACCTATAATTGATTTCAAATACTAAACTAGCAAACTACAATGGAATTTGAACTACTCGGTTAGCAATAACAAAATTTGTAGACGTGTCCTTTGTCTTCATAGATCCCCATCTTAAGCCCTTAGGTTGTCAGAAAAGAGATTGTAGGCCGGTCTTCCTTGTCGAAAATGATCCACCCGAAGGAACCCCAGCTCAAACTCTAGCTTCATACAAGAACACTAAATGAAGCAACTTATGAACAAAACTTGCTAGGAATTAATCACAAAAGATGTAGTAGTGTTAATCTCTTGATTTCTCTCTTTCGTTTACTTTCTCAACTTGGAATCAAAAACTAAGAAAAGAAGAGAGAGAAGAAGATGAGGATATATCTTACAAATAATATTAAGCATATCTTTTTTTCTTTCTTTTCTCTTTTGTTAAGTGGGTGTAATTGTGACTCACTTGTGTGAGTCACAAGCCCATACACTTCACCAAACATCTAAGAAGAAATGAGAATGTGTAAGAAAACACACACACTTACTCACCCTCTCTCTCTCACACACACATATACATATATACATATACATATACTAGTATACGTAATAAATACATACACCCGTATTCGTATCAAAATACATACACCCGTATTCGTTTAAAATACGAATACCCGTATCTGTATTAAGATATAAATACCCGTATCTGTATTAAGATACAAATACCCGTAGCTATATTAAGATACAAATACCCGTATTTATACAAATACTCATATTCCTATAAATACTCGTATTCGTATCAAATTACAAATACGGAAAAGAGAGAAAATAAGAGATATAATACTAGCCCACATTTCATCCAAATGTAATAATCTGGCTATCTTTCAAACTGGCTAGTAATGACAAATTGTTCGATTAAAATACGTATACTAAAAACACATATTTAATTGAACCTCCGTACGTATCAAAATACGCACACTACATCGTTTCGGCTGAGCCGGGAAACCCTCAGTGTGGGACTCTAAAGACTCATTAATACGCTGACAGTGTGTTTATGAAAGGTTTGTCTAGCACCCTATGTAGAGTTTTGAAGCATCACATGTGTCAAAGTTCGGATTTTGATGGTGCTAAACAAGCATGCAAAGGAATCGATCCTAGAAAATTAGGGTTACAAAACTTAAAGCTAATAAAAATAGGGTTTCGAGACTACAACCTTTGTAGCTCCCTTTTGCTGAACTCCTTGGTCTCTTAGGTGTTGGAAGAAGGTCCTCTTGAAGTCCTCTCACGTCCACGACGATCCACCCGGAGTTCCCCGTCCAAGCTCGCAACTTCGAGAATCGAAGAGAACACTCTAAACAAGTTGGCTAAACTTGTGTAGAATGATGTTGTGGTTAAGATTCTCACTTCAAAAACCTTTCTTTATGTGTATTTTACTCACTAGAAGAAACTAGAGAGCAAATGTTGATGGAGGAAGAAGATGGCTTTTTATTTTAACAAGAGTAGAATGATAACCATGAAAAGAAAAATGAAATATATCAATATATATTATTTCTTCTCACTATGAACCATGGTTAAAATGATGGATACATTATTTAACTTGAGTTTTAGAACATAAAGAGAAGGATAACTCAAGGTTAGAAGTAGGTGAGAATGGTTAGGTTTAAAGAAGAATGTAGAAGCAAGCAAGAATTATCCTTATCTGTTCTATTTTGTTTTAAACAATAAATCAAATAATAATCCATATATTCAACCATGGTGTGAGTCTTATATTGCCATATTATTCCATATATAAACAACCATGATAGATGGGTGTATGTATGTATGTATGTATGTATGCACATCCATATGTGCATGAAACTAGTAAGAAAGAAAGAAAGAAAAACATACATGCATGCACACATCCATCATTCAAGAAAAGGTTTTAAGTGAGAAAACTAATGGTTAAATGATAAATCAACACTTGATTTATCAATCCGGCCATATCACATATGACCCCACCAAAAGCAAGCCGCCCGATCAATGTACGGTATCATATACGCGCATTTTAATCGGGTCCATGCGCATATCGCATACGCGCACCACAACGTTTCTCCTGGACTAGGTAACTCTTGTGTGGGACTCTAAGACTCGTCAATACGCCGGCAGAGGGTAATGATCATATCAAGTACCCCCAAACCGCAAGCGGTCAGCTAAACGTAACGGCCACCCGGGTATTGAACGATCAGAAGAAAACAAGCGAACCTGCTACAACTCCCGTCGAGCCAACCGGTAACACTACCGTACAGTCCGGTCTCTTCGTCAGATATGCTGCATATCGAGCCTAGGGATGGTCACGTCGACCCCAATAACTCAATAAGTCGTGCCGGTGAATGGTATATAACAGATCGAGAAACTACTGATAACACTTATCAGCAGCCCTGGCCAGGGACTTGCTGATATAACCAGTCGGGCACAGCACAGCATCAACTCCCAATACCGGGAGAGACGAAACCCCTCCTATCGCTCATCGCTTCGTGTGTCTCGGGACTGTACCCAACGGCCACCTGTTTGCACGACTCGGTAGAGCCGTGGTAGGGTGGCAATCAAAGTACAGTGGGAGAACACACAAGACTCTATGACGATCTCGGGTCTACAGACTTACCTGTACTAGTGTCACCTGAGAACTGCTATCCGACGATAGATATAATTCCATATAGGAGTTCTCGGTGAGTCCGTCCAGTGTACCCAGTCACCACTGAGCACCCGTATATGACCTTGATGTCAAACATCGATGAATGTGGGAACATTCATCGCCCATCGTATGGGTCTAGTATCATATACGCTAGTCTACTCTGGTATATCAATGCCCCGTCTCGATATACCTACGACTAGGGACATTCCAGGATATGCTTACAGACTACAGATGTCCCACTATTATGATCTCCATCATAATCAAAGTAGTCAAGCCGATATCCTCAGGGCTTTATCAGCATGTATGAATGAATAAAAGCATGATCAAATCAACATGTCAGATAAAGAAGAACCAGATAGCATACTATCATGTCGAGCAAGAATGCATACTGAATATATATATATATATATATATATATATATATATATATATATACATGTATAGATACATCCACCATCACATAATGGCCTCTAGGGCATATATATATCCAACAATCTCCCACTTGCACTAAGGCCAGTTATTGGCGTATCTCATACCCAACATCTCAAAAAGTCGCTCATGATGTGGCTGAGGGAGGGCCTTGGTGAGTGGATCCGCGGTGTTATTCTTTGTGTCTACTCTCTTAATCTCGATCTCGCGGCGATCTACAATCTCCTGGATCAAATGAAAGCGCCTCAGGATGTGTCTGGACCGCTGATGGGACCTGGGCTCCTTGGCTAACGCCATAGCCCCATTATTATCACAATACAAGGGTATTGGATCAATAATGGTTGGAACTACTCCTAGCTCCGAGACGAACTTCTTCATCCAGACGGCTTCCTTCGCGGCATCATTTGCAGCAATGTACTCAGCCTCCATCATAGAGTCTGCAACGGTATCCTGTTTGGAACTCTTCCAACTTACCGCCCCTCCATTGAGGGTAAATACAAACCCTGAGATAGATTTGCTGTCATCCTTATCGCTCTGGAAGCTCGAATCGGTAAAGGCCTCCATTTGGAGATCTGTATTACCATACACCAAGAACAATTCTTTAGTCCTTCGTAAGTACTTAAGAATGTTCTTCACAGCTGTCCAGTGGTTCTCCCCTGGGTTGGATTGATACCTGCTTGCAACACTAAGTGCATAAGCTAATCTGGGCGTGTACATAACATCGCATACATTATAGATCCTACTGCCGAAGCATAAGGTATAATGCTCATGCGAGCTCTCTCTTCATCGGTCTTTGGATAAGAATTCTTGGAGAGAGTGACTCCATGGCAAGCGGGTAAGGCACCCCGCTTGGAGTCTTCCATACTAAACCTTTTTAGGATGGTGTTGATGTACCTGGTTTGGGACAATCCCAATAACTTTTTGGATCTATCCCTATAGATCCTTATGCCCAGGATGTATGTAGCATCACCCAGGTCCTTCATGGAGAACCTTAGTGATAAGAATGATTTGACCGACTGTAGCATAGGAATATCATTTTCTATCAGAAGAATGGCATCTACGTACAATACGAGGAATGTGACAGCTCTTCCTACAGCCTTCTTATAAACACAAGGTTCATCTGGATTTTTGATGAAATCAAACTCTTTGATAACATCATCGAAACAGATGTTCCAACTCCGAGATGCCTGCTTTAACCCATATATGGATTTAAGCAGTCTACATTCTTTCCCGCTGCTCCCACTGTCAATGAAGCCCTCTGGCTGATCCATATAAACGCATTCTTCTAAATCTCCATTTAGAAATGCTGTTTTAACGTCCATCTTCCAGATTTTATAGTCGTAGTGAGCAGCAATAGCAAGTAGGATCCGAATGGATTTAAGCATGGCTACGGGCGAAAAAGTTTCGTCATAGTCCAAACCTGGTCTTTGACGAAAACCTTTTGCCACAAGTCTTGCCTTATAGGTCTCTACCTGCCCATCTACACCAATCTTTCTTTTAAAGATCCATTTGCATCCCACAGGTTTTACCCCAGGGGGTACAATGTCCAAAGTCCATACTTTGTTGGTGTACATAGACTCCATTTCGGATCTCATGGCATCCAGCCACTTCACAGAGTCTCCACTCGTGATAGCTTGTTGAAAACTGGTAGGATCATCATCATCCATGATGCAATCTTCTCCGTTACCATCAATGAGGAACCGTAGTACCTCTCCGGTGGGCGAGAAGTCCAACCAGACCTTCGGAGTGGTCGAGGTTCCTCAGTTTCTATTGCAACAGCCGGTTCAACCAAATCGTCATTAGTAGTTTGTGTTTCTAGAACCTCTTCTAGATCCACCACCTTGCCATCATCTTTATCTGTGAAAAACTCTTTTTCTAAGAATGTGGCATACTGAGAAACAAACACTTTTTGTTCCTCTTTGTGGTAGAATAGATATCCATAAGAATTCTTTGGATATCCTACAAAGTTACACATGACTGAACGTGTCTCGAGTTTGTCCGGATTCTGCTTTTTAACATAGGCCGGGCAACCCCAAATCTTAATTCTCTTAAGAGATGGTCTCTTCCCATGCCATATCTCATATGGCGTGGTAGACACGGTTTTGGTTGGAACCCTGTTTAGTAGAAACGCTGCAGTCTCTAATGCATGCCCCCAAAACGAGACTGGTAACTCAGCGTCACTCATCATGGACCGGACCATATCTAATATGGTCCTATTCCGTCGTTCCGACACACCGTTGTGCTGTGGTGTGTAAGGAGGAGTGAGCTGAGAGAGAATCCCATTCTCTTTTAGGAAGTTTGCAAATTCTATACTGAGATACTCACCACCTCGATCTGATCGAAGCATCTTGATACTCAAGCCGGTTTGTTTTTCTACTTCTTGTTTATATTCAATGAATTTCTCGAAAGCTTCGGACTTGTGCTTTAATAAAAATACATGACCGAATCTTGAGAAATCGTCGGTGAATGTAATGAAGTATGAAAAACCGCCTCTAGCCTGTGTAGACATTGGCCCACATACATCACTATGTATGAGGCCAAGGAGCTGAGTAGCTCTTTCTCCGTGTCCGGTAAACGGAGTTTTGGTCATTTTACCCTTGATACAAGACTGGCAAGTCGCATAAGATTTATATTCAAAAGAGTTTAAATATCCATCTTTGTGTAACTTGTTTAGTCTTGTTTCGTTAATATGACCAAGTCTACAATGCCAAAGAAAAGCTTCATTTAATTCTGAAAGTTTTCTTTTATTAGTGTGTTGTATACTGAAAACTGTGTGTTGATTTAGGACATATATTCCGTTATTAAGCGTACCATACCCAACCAACATTTGATTCAGGTGAATGTTCATAACATTGTTCTGCAATACAAAATTATATCCTTCATTGTCCAACAAAGAAACGGATATTATATTACATAGCATACTTGGTACAAAATAACATGGATTCAAAATCAAAATACATCCAGATGGCAACCCCAAGTGATACTCTCCTACTGCGAATGTATGTACATTGGAACCATTTCCAACGCGGAGAGTATGGTCACCTGTCTTCAAAACCTTGCTATTTCTCATCCCCTGCATAGAATTGCAAATGTGAGAACCTGAACCGGTATCCAATACCCAGGAAGCAGAGTTTATTGAAAAACGGTTTTCTGTTACAAACGCACCTGAAGCAGAAGCATCACCATGCTTCTTCTTGAGACTTAAGTACTCCGTGCAGTTGCGCTTCCAATGTCCTGTCTTGTGGCAATGAAAACATTCGCCTTTCCCCGAGTCTCCAGCCTTGGAATTTTCCTTTCCCTTCACCTTTTTAACTCCACCCTTAGGATTAGTGGGCTTCTTCTTTTTCTTTCCCTTGGTCTTAGCTCTCGGGCGAGAAGAGGAAGACTGTCCAATAGTCATAACGGGAGTTTTTGCTGACTTCATAGTGCTCTCTGCACTCCTTAACATGTTAAGGAGTTCAGGGAGTTCCTTCTCCATGCCGTGCATGTTGAAGTTCACTATGAATTGAGCAAAGGTGGAGGGGAGGGACTGCAGAATAATATCTATATATTGTTCATTGTCCATTGTCCATCCTAGGTCCTCAAGCTATTCTATAAGAGCTATCATCTTCAGAACATGGTCTCCTACTGGTGTGCCAGGGGCCATTCGCATCTGAAACAGTTTCTTTGATGCTTCGTATCGTAATACGCAGGATTGCTCTCCATACAACTCCTTTGTATGGAGAAATATGGTTTGAATGTCCATATTCTCGTGCTGCTTTTGATGTGTATTGTCCATCGATGCAAGTGCGAGGCATTTGGCCGTGGCACAGTCAGCGTCCCTTGTCTTGCGGACTTCAACGTCCGCAACTGAGGATTTTAGACCTGGGACGGGCGGGGTTGAAGCCGTGAGGACATATGATACTTTATCATAAGTCAAGGCGATTTTCAGATTCCTCAGCCAGTCTTTATAGTTGGTCCCATTCAGTTTGTTTTTATCTAGTAGAAGCTTGAGTCCAGTCATGGGTATCTGCCATTAAGAGAGAGAAAAGAATACACTCAGCGAAAGCTCTTGCATAGATCAGATTGGTTATTATCTTGTCTAATCGATGTCTCCCACTGCTTTAATCAAGTTTTTCTTTCAAACCTTAAAAAGAAAACTAGCCAGGATTAATTACAGTCTACAACTTCGCTAACCGTTCAGCCAGGCCAGTGTCGGTACTTGAGGGAGGTTCCCCGTGCTTTCGCACGGACCTAATTAAAGTAAACCTCGTTTTCCCAGAGGCGTAGCCCCGTTAACACCTTTCTAGACACCTAATGAGTTAGCTAATTGTAAACTGCAAAACTCTCCTAGGAGCAACTATTGCCCACAGTGGGATCGGGATCCAACCATCACATGGAAAGTATGCAATCTCATTGCAAATTTCAACACTTGAAATTCCCGATGTAATTTTTACCCCTAGTACTTATGACCTTAACTATGGTCAACAAATCATAAGTACCAGTCAAGTTCTACCCGTCATTTCTTGATCAATTTAGACCCACCCATATGACCCTTAACTATGGTAAACAAAGTTGCATGAATGTCCTAATTAATCTGCATCATATGCAGTGTAGGAAGACATCACTTAGCTATCGTACACTACGCCTTAACTAAAGTCAACAAACGTAGCACGAATACTAAGTACTCTACTTCCTAAAATGACGGAGGGTTGCGAATGATTTTTAAGAAAATCTTTAACGCTTTGAACTTGATATCGTTGTACAATCAAACGGTTTTCAAAAGGAGTGGCTTGTGCTCCGCAGTTTTGAAATATAGCTTTTTCATAAAGAGCCGAGTGGTTTTCAAATTTGATTCTACAACATCTTTTTAGGTTTATTTTCTTTACATTAATCATATTAATGTAATCTCATCATTTAAGTCCTTAAGCCAATCACAGAAAAGAAACAAAAATAACACGTACGCTTATGCCATCCGCATTCGCCGCAATGTTCCGTTATGCACCGTTAGGTTACTTAACTAACGGCATACCGGGACGGGACTAGCACGGGTGTAAAACATAAGCAACGTCTACTATATATCATATATATAATATGTCATTCGTCTCAGATATCACAGAACACAGGCAGCAGAAACATGTATATAATGTGGGATATACTAGGACGTCCGTATTTAGTATTTAGCCAATAATAGAAAATACGGATTCCACAGTCGCGATGAATAGCCAAGCCCACACCCCTAGACCCCTACGAGAGCGGCAAGCGACCCTACCAATCCTGGAGTTTAGGAGACCCGGTCTCGACTCCTCGAGATGGCCTCCCACTGAACCCCAGAACCCGGTCACTTGTGCTCCCCACCTTGGGTCTATCCTAATGCGGAAAAGTAAATAATATACAACACTGGTGACACAACCTCAACCCGGAAGTGCCCCAAATAAAAGAATATTACATTACATTTGAATTTACATGAATGAAAATATAAAACTCTCATCTCACATAAAACCCCGGCTATTCAATCGCGACAATCCTGCACATCATATCTCAGCAACACAATTGTCGTTGACGTATAGCAACGAAACCGACGATATCGAACATACTACACTTACGGTCACAGAAAAGAAAGTGTAAAACTACAATATTTGGAATCCACATTCTCTTTAGACATCATAAATGCGAAATATCACATATTTCGTATTTCATGCCTAAACTATATGAATTCCACATATTGTATCAAATTCCAGATAAACAGACAGTATTAAAGTTTTCGAACGAACGATCAAGCACCCAAGATTCACTAAAGCTCAACACTTGAGCAGGGTTCAAAAATCCGGAGTGTGACACAGTAGTAGCGGTCCAGCCGTAGAAGGGTCAAGCCAACGCCTCACATGTGGCACGCCGTACTGCCCCAAACCCTAAGGTTCAAAGGGCGGTTCAAGACGGTCACATAATCGAGTTAAGGTTTGTTGTCTTCTAGAGGGTCCACCACAAAAAGACTCGCACGTATCTCCAAAGTATTTAAACCCCGTTAATGGTAAGCAAATGATACTCGTTCAAACACTTCAATACTTTCTAATTTACCCGGATAAACAACGAAATGAAAATTCCGATCGAATCTACGCGTTCAAAACCATCTCCAGAAAATACAGTACTATATACAGATTAAACATACCTAAAACATTGTACAAGAAGATATAAGATTTACAGTGGAAAATTTATCCATTGATGCCTCTGTACGGCCGCGGAACCGCGGCCTAAGCCAGGAAATGCGGCGGTTCCGCGGCGGTTTATGCTCTTCAGGTCATCGAATTTCACTGTTATTCTTATAATTTCCTGCTGTAATTTTTAAGTATTTTTAATTCTGAAAAACGTCAGATTTTAAAATTTGTCCAGAGAGGGTCTTAAAATATCGTATTTTTGTCCGATCGGAGTTTTTACGTCGTAAAAGCATCGCCTAATGTTCTTGGTCGGCTCTGATACCAATGACAGGTTTGTCTAGCACCCTATGTAGAGTTTTGAAGCATCACATGTGTCAAAGTTCGGATTTTGATGGTGCTAAACAAGCATGCAAAGGAATCGATCCTAGAAAATTAGGGTTACAAAACTTAAAGCTAATAAAAATAGGGTTTCGAGACTACAACCTTTGTAGCTCCCTTTTGCTGAACTCCTTGGTCTCTTGGGTGTTGGAAGAAGGTCCTCTTGAAATCCTCTCACGTCCACGACGATCCACCCGGAGTTCCCCGTCCAAGCTCGCAACTTCGAGAATCGAAGAGAACACTCTAAACAAGTTGGCTAAACTTGTGTAGAATGATGTTGTGGTTAAGATTCTCACTTCAAAAACCTTTCTTTATGTGTATTTTACTCACTAGAAGAAACTAGAGAGCAAATGTTGAAGGAGGAAGAAGATGGCTTATTATTTTAACAAGAGTAGAATGATAACCATGAAAAGAAAAATGAAATATATCAATATATATATTATTTCTTCTCACTATGAACCATGGTTAAAATGATGGAGACATTATTTAACTTGAGTTTTAGAACATAAAGAGAAGGATAACTCAAGGTTAGAAGTAGGTGAGAATGGTTAGGTTTAAAGAAGAATGTAGAAGCAAGCAAGAATTATCCTTATCTTTTCTATTTTGTTTTAAACAATAAATCAAATAATAATCCATATATTCAACCATGGTGTGAGTCTTATATTGCCATCTTATTCCATATATAAACAACCATGATAGATGGGTGTATGTATGTATGTATGTATGTATGCACATCCATATGTGCATGAAACTAGTAAGAAAGAAAGAAAAACATACATGCATGCACACATCCATCATTCAAGAAAAGGTTTTAAGTGAGAAAACTAATGGTTAAATGATAAATCAACACTTGATTTATCAATCCGGCCATATCACATATGACCCCACCAAAAGCAAGCCGCCCGATCAATGTACGGTATCATATACGCGCATTTTAATCGGGTCCATGCGCATATCGCATACGCGCACCACAACGTTTCGCCTGGACTAGGTAACTCCTGTGTGGGACTCTAAGACTCGTCAATACGCCGGCAGAGGGTAATGATCATATCAAGTACCCCCAAACCGTAAGCGGTCAGCTAAACGTAACGGCCACCCGGGTATTGAACGATCAGAAGAAAACAAGCGAACCTGCTACAACTCCCGTCGAGCCAACCGGTAACACTACCGTACAGTCCGGTCTCTTCGTCAGATATGCTGCATATCGAGCCTAGGGATGGTCACGTCGACCCCAATAACTCAATAAGTCGTGCCGGTGAATGGTATATAACAGATCGAGAAACTACTGATAACACTTATCAGCAATTCTCAGCAGCCCTGGCCAGGGACTTGCTGATATAACCAGTCGGGCACAGCACAACATCAACTCCCAATACCGGGAGAGACGAAACCCCTCCTATCGCTCATCGCCTTCGTGTGTCTCGGGACTGTACCCAACGGCCACCTGTTTGCACGACTCGGTAGAGCCGTGGTAGGGTGGCAATCAAAGTACAGTGGGAGAACACAAAAGACTCTATGACGATCTCGGGTTTACAGACTAACCTGTACCAGTGTCACCTGAGAACTTCTATCGGACGATAGATATAATTCCATATAGGAGTTCTCGGTGAGTCCGTCCAGTGTACCCAGTCACCACTGAGCACCCGTATATGATCTTGATGTCAAACATCGATGAATGTGGGAACATTCATCGCCCATCGTATGGGTCTAGTATCATATACGTTAGTCTACTCTGGTATATCAATGCCCCGTCTCGATATACCTACGACTAGGGACATTCCAGGATATGCTTACAGACTACAGATGTCCCACTAGTATGATCTCCATCATAATCAAAGTAGTCAAGCCGATATCCTCAGGGCTTTATCAGCATGTATGAATGAATAAAAGCATGATCAAATCAACATGTCAGATAAAGAAGAACCAGATAGCATACTATCATGTCGAGCAAGAATGCATACTGAATATATATATATATATATGTATAGATACATCCACCATCACATAATGGCCTCTAGGGCATACATATATCCAACAGTTTAATCACAAGAATATCAGTGGCACTAGCTGTACATAACGGCTACCTAGGTATTGAACGAAAAGAAGATCGACAAGCAAACTCGTCTGTATTCCTACTGAGCCTGTCTGTGGATCTTCGTACAATCTGGTCTCTTTGTCTGAGAGTAGCTGTAACGTTTTAGAAATCGTTTTGCGAATTTTTCCGTTTTAGGGCAAAATAGTCGGTATTTTCCGTTTTAACCCGATTTCGATCAAACGTCCGTAGAAACTTACCGGCACCTATTTTACCTAAAATAAATCTTGTGCGCGAATTTTGGGGGTATTTGGGAGGTTTTGGTTCAGATAGAATTTTTCCCAAATAAAATATTATTTTAGCTGGTAAAATATGCACGTAAATCGAAAAATTTCTTCTAAATGAGAATCATTAAAAATCATAACTAC
Organism: Agapanthus africanus; assembly: GCA_030015575.1. Taxonomy (NCBI): domain Eukaryota; kingdom Viridiplantae; phylum Streptophyta; class Magnoliopsida; order Asparagales; family Amaryllidaceae; genus Agapanthus; species Agapanthus africanus. The sequence goes on along the minus strand of JASDDO010000012.1, from coordinate 111,717,960 downwards.
AATTATTTTAGAACCTTCTTTGAAAAATATCCATCCAAAATATCTAGATATTTGTTGTTTTAATGGAAAATTTTAATTAGAAAAGAAATTGATTTAAGTGGTGTTTTTTTGTAAAAATGCTTTTGTTGTGAGTGTAGAATTTTTTGATTGGAGGGTTTTTTGTGGTACCCGGGGTTCCAGCAGCCATCATGGTTTCTAGAATGAGGTAAGGTGTTAATTGTGACTCATTGCTAGCATTAAAGTCTTTTGTAAAGCTTAATATCTTTGTAGTTGATCTTTTTTGATGATAATTCTTATGGTCACCTCACTCCTTTACTTGTGCTCACCCCCATCACAAATTGGCCGAGAGCATTCAGCCCCCCTCTTCTTCAAGTGGCCGAACCCCATTTGGTGAAAAAAATAATTCATTTGCTAAAATCCCAAGCTCAATTTCATCACCCCAATTGGCAACTTCTTTAACCTACGCTCGATTCGTTGGGTGCCTTGAGGCAAAGTATACTACATTCTCTCTACTTCAATCTTGGACTTGTCGGCTAGCAAACTTGAGTTTCAAATCAAATTTGGAGGTATAAAACCCTAACTCTAATCTCTTGTTGTTCTAATACTTTAATTAGCTTTTTAGTTGTTAAAATTAATCTATTTAATTTCATGTTTAAAATTCTAGATATGGGTTTTGGATAATTAATTTGGGTTTTGATTATTGAATAGATTAATTGTTAGTTTTAACCAAAAGAAAACTTAACCTAGTTTTCTAGTTTGTTAAATATTATTTTCCTAATTACCTAGTTAGCTTAATTACAAACTAGACTTTTGCTAATCCTAATTAGGCGAGATCTAAAATTATAGTAAAGGTTTAAATGGTTTAACCTTTCTATTTTGAGATGTTTGTAAATTCTACTTTTGATAAAACTTGTAGTTTTGTGCTAAAAAAGATAAATACTGCTTACTAGATTTCGGTAACTTTTAGGCGTGGATTTCTTTTGACGTTGCGACGTTATTTATATTGAGATCACGTTTATTATTGTGTTTTGAATGCGCGATCGGGACGATCGGAATCCAGAGTAGGTGTTTCGTAGTTTAGCGACCCTAGTTAGGGTTTTTGGCCGATGTCGTGCGCGATAGATGCGCTAAGTGCGCAGTACAATTTTCAGGGCGCTATTCTTGCGTTTCGATGTCTTTTCGTCGATGTAGGATATTTGCTTATGTAATGTGTTTGTGAAATTTTAGGTTCGCAACCGGGGACTTCGGACACTACGACAAGTGAAAACAGGTGGTAGGCTTCACTTAGCCAGGAGCGTTGGTGAGTAGATTTAACATCTACAGGGGGATCGCCCGCATGACGTTATGCGTCTGGGCTAGATCAAATGATATGACCTTTAGTGTTTAGTATATGGACTCGTTTGTGCATGTGTTTTTCGTTACATATCTCATTTACCTATTGTATTTGGACATAGTATTAATGAGACACAACACTATTATTGACAGTTTATGTTGCACGAGCACTGATTATATACCACTCACACCGTCAATAATTTCCATAACACGCACAACACCATACATATGTGATATTGGATTGCTTAGGGACATTGAGACATGATCCTTATTTCATTGTGCATATGACATATATCATACCTGTATACCTATATGCTTACACATATGCCTTGACATGCTTACATGCTAGTTACCCATATACTTATAGGGTAGTGTACCTTTAGTGATAGGTATATACATATATGAGACATAGCTACGTGTACATCTGGCATACATACATATATTTGGAGGGTATTATGGATAGGTATAGAGACATACCTTGCTACAGATACTTTTACATCATACATACTTACATATGGACATACATATCTTACTATACCGACATGGTTACGCTTACCTTGTTATAGCTACATGTTCACCTGTATATGATGTTGCATCTGATTTCGGAGAAATCAGGAACCACATGATATATTTAATAACTTGTTGCAGTTAAATAGCGGTTTTCCTTTATATGCTCATATTACTGTTTCATGTTTGCATATATTACATTCATGAATGTCATATGATGTCTCTGATATTTTTACTCCTGTATATATAACAATGGAATGGGACGCTGTTATATATGCCCTTACACCAATATTAGTGGAATGGGACGCTAATATATGTGTATTGATTGATGCATTTATACTTATTCATTACTTGATGTTTTCTGGATTTGAGGACTGTGGTTGTTTCATGAAATTATGCAAGTATTCCTATTCTTTACTTGATATTTGGATGCATCCACTCAGAGATTTGTTTTATACCGATACGTGGATCACGGGTGTCGATACCGGACATTTACGATTTGAGGAACGTATATACCGATACGTGGATCACGGGTGTCGATACCGGACACTTACGATTCGAGGAACGTATGAATATGAGAAAGACCGATACGTGGATCACGGGTGTCGATACCGGAGACTTACGATTCGAGGAACGTATGGATTTGAGTATTTCTGTGTCGATGCTTGACACTTGTTTCATGATGTTTTTGGGTGTCGATGTTGGACACCCACCTTATATGAAACTTACTGGATTCGGGATATATAAGATTCACTTGATATTGGATTCAGGATATATGAGATTTATTTGATATTCTACATTCAGGATATATGAGATTCACTTGATATTGGATACAGGATATATGAGATTTATTTGATATTATACATTCAAAATTTGTGAGACTTACATGATATGAGAGCCAATTTGGGGGATGATCTGAGGAATTGGGATTTGGATTGTCTTGATGGATTGTGATCCTACCACGATGTCAGGATTCCGTAGGAATGACATGTTTTATTCCATACTCCACATTTATTGTTTATGCACTGCTTCATGTATTAGTTGTACCTGATAGAGTACCTTTCATGACTGTTGCATTTACATACCGTTATTTATATGCATTTCTTCATGTGTTAGTTGTACCTGTTAGAGTACCTTTCATGATTGTTGCATACAAATTGTCATATTACTGCTTCATGTATTAGTGATACCTGTTAGTGTACCTTTCATGGCTATTGCACACATATGACTTTTATTGCTATTAGTTGCTTATGTTAGATTCGCGCTGTACGTGCATACTTGCGATTACCTGCATATGTTATTTACTATTTACGAGTTGGCAACTCACCCCCGTTGTGCCACAGGGTTTTGCAGGTTGTTTCCCCAGAAGTCGAGGCAGGTTATTCATCTATCACATCATCTTTTGCTGCGGATACCGCATCAGCTCACAGTGTGCAGTTTGCTTAGGTGGGTTTTGTGGTTATTCGTTGTTTTATTGTATATTCGTTGTATCCATGTACTCTCCATCTACCATTATCTTGTATGACTTAGAGACTTGATGTGAGGACGATATTGTATATTTTGGGGACTTGGATGTCTTTTATGCAGTTTTACTTATACCGTCTTTTATTTCTTCGCTATGGCGTTGTATATCTGTTGTGGTGGTTGTTTTCCGCCGTTGGGCGTGGATTTTCTCCCGTTGGGGATGCTTTACTTTATATTTATGTTGTACCCATTTTTGGGGTTGGTTTTTACAAAGGAGGTGCTGCCAAAATTTTCAAGAAAATAAATTGGACTTAAAGAATTTATACTTGAGATTTTCAAAAGTTTAAACAATGTTTCTTATCTTTTCTTGTCTTTTAATAGTTTAGATTTCTGGGTTTTGGATTTCTTTTACTGCGTTACGCCTGTAGACGTTGCGTAGTATTAGGGCCGTCACGTGCCAATTTCGGGTCGTGACAGTATCGTATATGGTTCTAGGGGACGGAAAACGTCAGACCTCTAATAACCCGATAAGTAGTGTCGATGTTCCTCAAAACGATCCCGAGAAACTACCGATGTCACTATCAGTAAACCTCATCTGCCTTGGACAAGGTCTTATGGAGATGGCCAATCGAACACAGTGCAACATTGACTCCCTATACCTGGAGAGAAAAATCCCATCTATCTCTTACTGCCCCTAAGTACTTCGAGACTGTACCCAACTAAAACATGTTTGCATGACTCTTTAAAACCGTGGTAGGATAGTAATCTATGTACAGTAGGAACACACTCGAGACAAATGACGATGTTAGGTCTAAAGGCTACCCTGTACGTATGTCACCGGAGAATTGCTATCTGACGATAGGTATATTACCATCTAGAAGTTCTCGACGAGTCTATCTAATGTAACTTATAATCTAATAAGCACATGTATACATTCTTTGGTGCCATACACCAATGGCTGTGGGACCAACCATCGCCCCTCGTCGGGATCAAGATTTGTATAGACTAGTTTACTATGGAATATCGATATCTAGTCTCAATACCCCTATAACTAGGGACATTTAATGATATCCTTATAGACTTCCCGGTCCCCCACGAGTATGATCGCCATCATAATACTGGTAGTCAAGCAAAGATCCTACGGCTTTATCAACATGAGCCAACAATATGTAATAACTAGTAAAATATACATGTTAAGATAAAGACAAACCAAATAGCATACCATCATATCAAGAAAGATTGTCCTGTACATACATATCCCCAGCATCCTATATAATAAAAGCCTCTAAGGCATACATATTCAACAATCTCCCACTTGCACTAAAGCCTGTTATTGGCGTATCGAGTACCCAATGTCTGCTCTAGGTCCAGTTGTTGGTGTATCGCATACCCAACATCTCAAAATGTCACTCGAACTATGCTTGAGGGAAGGCTTTTGTGAATGAATCCGCTGTGTTCTCTTTCGTCTCTACTCTCTGGACTTTGATCTCCCGGCGATCAATGAACTCCCTGATTAGGTGATACCGTCTCAAGATATGTATGGATCATTGATGGGATCGTGGTTCCTTCGCTAATGCCATAGCCCCATTGTTATCAAAATATAAAGGTATTGGATCAACAATGGACGGAACCACCTCAAGTTCAGAAATGAAATTCCTCATCCAGACCGCTTCTTTTACGTTATCGTTTGCAGCAATGTACTCAGCCTCCATCATCGAGTATGCTACGGTGTCTTACTTGGAACTCTTCCAAAAAACTGCCCCTCCTTTGAGGGTAAACACATAAACCGAGATAGACTTGTTGTCATCCTTGTCACTTTGAAAACTTGAATCGGTAAAGGACTCCATCTAGAGATCTTAATTATCGTACACCAAGAATATCTCCTTAGTCCTTCTTAGATACTTCAGAATGTTTTTCACAGATATCCAATGTTTCTCTCCTAGGTTTGACTGATACCGGCTTACCACGTTAAGTGTGTAAGCTACTTCTGGTCTGGTACATAACATCGTATATATTATAGATCTTACGGCCGAAGAATAAGATATAATGCTCATGCATGCTATCTCCTCATCAGTCTTGGGAGATATCTATTTGGAGAGGGTGATTCCGTGAAAAGCGGGTAAATTACCATACTTGGAATCTTCCATACTAAACTGTTAGATATGTTTGCCCTAGAGACCATTATGTATATTACAGGATTGTACATTACATTTTGGATGCTTGGGATATATATTTGTTTACTACAATCTTGCTCGATGTGATAGTATATTATCTGGTTTTTCTTTATCTTAAATATGTAATATATTTACTTGTTATTATGTATCGATCATATATGTTGAAAAAGCCCATAGGATTTTTTCTTAACTTCCAGCATGATGATGGCGATCATACTCGTGGGGGTTGGGTAATCTATAAGCACATCTTTAAATGACCCTAGCTGTAAGAGTATCGAGACAGGGCATCGATATTCCAGAGTAAATTAGTATATATGTTTCTTATTCCCAAAAGGGGAAATGGTCTATCCCAAAGCCATTAGTGTACGGTACCAAAGATTGTATACAAGTGCTCATTAGGTTATGAGTTACACAGGACGGACTCGTCGGGAACTGCTGGATAGTATTATACCTATTTTCAGATAGAAGTTCTTAGGTGACATGAGTACAGTGTAGTCTTTCGACCCAAAATTGTCACTTCATGTCGAGTGCGTTCCCACCGTACTTTGGTTGCTACTCTACCATGACTTTAAAGAGTCATGCAAATAGATAGTATTTGGGTGCTGTCCTGAAGCACTTGGAGGTAGTGAGCGATAGAGGGGATTCGCCTCTCCCAGTATTGGGAGTTGATATCGCACAGTGTACGGTTAGCCATCGCCGAAAGAGCTGGGCCCAGGCAAAGGAGATTTATTGATGGTGTTTAGTAGTTTCTCGATTGATGATAAGCTTTATAACGACATAACTTATCAGGTTATTAGGGGTCTGACGTTTACCATGCCCCTTAGATTTAATATGTGATACTCTCAGACGAACATACCAGACTATATGGTGAATGTCACCGATAGGCTCAGCTAGGGTTTCGGACGAGGATTCTTGTCGATCTCCTTATCGACAGATACCTGAATAGCCATTACTACAGCTAGTGCCACTGACACGCTTATGAGTTATAGGGTATCATTGGTAACTCGTTGCCAGCGTATTGTCGAGTCTTTAGAGTCCCATATAGAGGTTTTCCCGCTTTAGCAAAATGATGTAGTGGTCGTACTGGGTACGTGCAGGGGTCCGATTAAATTGTGTGTATTGTATACACCGACGATAATCGGACAATTCACAATACTAGCCGGTCATTGGAAAAGACGGATATCGAATCAGATTCGGATTTTATATCAAATACATGTATTTTTTAATATGTGTATTTTCTAGTATTGTGTCTTATCTCTCTTTTGTATTTTAGTGGAATAGAATAATATATGTGTGTGTGTGTATTAATGTATTGAGACTAATATATATATATATATATATATATATATATATATATATAAATATATATATATACACACACACACACATATATAAGATTATTCTATTTTCTAAAATGTTTATGGTTTTTATGGTTTCTTTTAGCTAACTTGTTCCTTGAGACAAGTTATGCATTGTGTCACATTCCATGGTGACATGTGGAGGGGAGAGAAGAGGGTTGACACTTGACTAAGATGAAGAGAATGGAGGGCTCGGATAAAGTAGAGAATATGTTTGGTAGTATATATATTAACCATTTAGTTTTATTTCTCTACTCACTTTTAGAATTCTATTCTCTATCTTTAGCTCAAGGGTCTTCTTCTTCTTCATCCTCCCTTCTCTCTTGAGTTATTAAAAACCCTAAATAAAATCCAAAGGAAATAAAGAGAGTAGTAAAGAGTTGCTACATCACTTGAACTAGGATTTTAGCACCCTTCTTCCTTAATTACCTTTTCTATAAAGGAGAAACCAAAGCTTTGAGTTCCTCAAGATGGATCCTTCTTTGACAAAGGATAGATCTTTAAGAAAGCTTGCACCATGGAGCCTCTAGGAGCTTGCAAAGGAGTCCAACCACAACCACATGTAGCTAGCTTTGAGGATGTAAGGTTTCTCAAAACATAGTAGCTAAAACCCTTAGTTTTGTTGCAAGTTTGTAGCTTTAGTAGTAGATTCCTAGCTCATGGACCATAGCTCTCTTAGAATATTTTTAAAACCCTATATTCATGTGTTTGGAAAACTAAAGAGAGCCTTAGGTCCATTAATTTGTTATCAGAGCCAAACTATAGCTATAAACTTGCTAGTTTAACAAAATAGAATTTCATAGAGCCCTATTTTTTCAAAACTTGTTTTTTTAAATTGCACCAAAACCTAAATTTTGCTAAGGTTGTGAGCATTCTGGGGTCTTGGTTGGACCAAGGCCCCGTAATGCCGTCATGTGTTATCCCGGGGAGTCCCCGGTAGTGTTTGGGGGTCCAATCAAGACCACCATATAGGTGGTCTCGGGTGGTGCCCTTAACCCTAGACCACCTTTTGGGTGTTCTTAGGGTTATGGGCACCCCTTTACATCCCCGACATGCTATCGGGATGAATTTTGGGTGCCGATTTGGCTTTCGGGATTTTTTTTTGGTTTCTTCGAAATGTTTTTTGGCAAAGTTAGTGGAGTTTTTAGGGTGCCGGGGATGCTTGAAGTCCGATGTTTGGGATTGTCAAGTGATTGCCTATAGGGTTATGAGATTCTAAGTTTGTTGTGTGTTTGTGTTGCGACGGTAAGTATAAATATGCATTGGAAAACTCTAATCTCGTCGCTATATGTTCGACGACATAGGGGTTGCGCATACAAGACTTACTTTGATATTGTTTGTACTGTGATGTTTGATATGATGTAGATGTGATCGTCGTGAATGAATAGCCGGGTTTTTTTTATGTGATATGAGAGTCTTTATTTTCATTCATGTAAAATTTGTAATAATTATTCTTTTATTAAGGGCACTTCCGGGTTGAGGTTGTCATCTATGATGTATATTATTTCATTTTCATGTACTTAGGATAGACCCCAGGTGGGGTGCTCAAGCAACCGGGTTTTAGAAGTGCGGAGTGGCCTACTTAAGTCGATGAGGAAGGTTCCCTTACTTCTAGGATTGATACGGTTGCTTTCCGCACTCGTAGGGTCTAGGGTATCAGGTTTTGGCTATTCATCACGACCGTGGAATCTAGATTTTCGTCAGTGGCTAAAACGAAAACTGGTATTCCTAGTTTATTCTCTATTTCATCTGTGATTGCATCTGCTATGTTTCTGTAATGATTTTATTGCGTGAGACGGATGCTGTATTTATTTTGCCTGTGATGAATGTAAATAGGAATATAGTTATGTTAGACGCTATTTATGTTTTCTATCCGCGCTAGTCCTGACCCCGTCTTGCCGTAAGTTAAGTAACCTTACGATGAAGACCAGGGTCCCTGTGGCAAATGCAGATGGCATAAATGTGCGTTATATTTTCATTTCTTATGCAATGATAAGATTAATTGATGGGAACACATTAATCCTAACTAATTCCAGAAAACAAATCTAATAAAATGATGTTGTCAGAATCTCAGATTTGATAAATAATAGTCATAACCATTTGCTTTGAATAGCGGTATTTGTTTAGGAATATCTCGCATCTGATTCGATGAGACAAGAGCCTAGATCCCTTCACGGGGAATGACCTCTTGAGAAAAAGTTTAAGTTATTATTACCCACCAGGTTTTCTTCAAAACCAGCGTTTTAAATACGGAGCCTAAACCACTCCTTTTGAAAACTACACGGTTCCTTGAATGAGATTAAATTCAATACGTTAATGGTTTTTCACCTAAAACTAGCCGTAGCCCTCCATCATTTAAGAATAGTATTTACTTAGTATTAGTGCTATATATGTCGTGCTTAGTCAAGACGTAGTGAATGGTAGCTATGTATTGCTTTTCTGTGCATTAGATGCGATTGGTTAGAATAGTCGTACGGTCATTTTGGCTCAGTCAAGGATTCGTATGGGCGGGTTGAATGCAATCAAGATAATGACGGGTTGAACTTGACTAGGATCTTTTAATAAGTTGGCTCAGTCAAGGTCACTTGGGTCTAGAGGAAACAACCACATCAGCAGTTTCAAATATATAGGAAACTTGCTATTTTTGCATATCTTCTGGAGTGTGGTGAGTAGAGTGGCTTCAATCTAGGTTATCACATGATGATAGTTGGATCCTGATCCCACCATGAGTAATAGTTACTCCCCGGGAGTGTTTTTCACTTTACAATTAGCTAAATCAAGTAGGTGTCTAGAAAGGTGTCAGCAGGGCAACGTCTCCAGGAGAAAGAGGATATTTTAAATTAAAAAACTTTGCAAAAGCGTTGAAAAACTTCCCTTGAAGTACCGACAACGGTCTAGCCAAACAATAACGCAAACTTATAGAGTGCGATTAATTCTGGCTAATTTTTCTTTTAAGGTTTGAAGGAGAATTTGAGGAAATAGTAAGAGCCATCCTGTTTAGATATAATAAAAACCAATTTAAACTTGCGAAAGCAAACGCTGAGTGTTTCTTTTCTCTCTCTCTCTCTCTCTAAGTAGTAACCATGTCAAGCTGTTCAGTCGAAAATATCCCACGTTTAATATAACATTTTCCTTACTTTTCTTAAATATTCAAATGTGTTTATTATAAATATAGAACATATTTGGGTTTATCTGTAAAATACTATTTACCATATGTTTAAAATTATGAAGGAAAATATATGCATATAATATTTATATAATATTTTTATTATGCATATCATATCAAATAATCTTAATCAAATTTCTTAATGATTTATTACAATATAAAATGATTAAGATTGTATCTCTATAACAAATATTACTAACATTATTTATGGAGATATTGTGTAAGATTTATCTCAGGTCAGGAGATCAAGATATCGAGACGTCAGAATAAAAAATCTGCCGATAAAGTTAAATAAAATCGAAGAATCAATACTGGCAGAGACTCAGGAAATATTTCCAAAATCTAGATATCTAGAAGATCTCCATGTGTCAACATGTAGAAGCTCCAGAAAACCCAAACCTTAACTCCTCCAAGATGCGGCGGTTGCGCGGCAAAAGCCCTACTTCTGCGGCGGATCCGCGGCCCTCTGGTGGCCGTTGGATCTGAGATTTTCTCGGGGTGATCGTATCAACATATATTAACCTATGGGATCTGGGGTTTCTGATTTAAGGGCTATATAAAGGACCGAGGGCTAAAGTTAGAGATCATCACCTTTTACACGAAGCAAATCACTGTCAAAAAACAAGAGATCCATGACAGGTCCACGATTCGACGTGATAGAGCGACGTGAGTATCGACGGAACCTCTACTTCCTACGAGGCAGAGATCGAGAGCAACTTCTTCTTCTTGTAATCTAAACTCGAAGGAATTGTACTTGTAAAGTTGATTAATAAAGGTAGATCATTAGATTAATTATTTCGTATTTAATTTCTGCATTATGATTTCCTTCTCTATCCTTTCTTATTCTATCTCCATCATGCGCGAGTAATTCTCCGCTTGATAGGGTTCGTAGGATTATGGTAGATCAATGGATGAGAAAATATTTTAACTTCTTTTACATCTTATGAAGTTTATAAACTTTAGCAAAAGAATCGTTAACATCCTAATCGGGCGCGCTATTAATTTATTGATAGTCTTGACCGCGATTTGAGATTAGATTAACAATTGTTTTGTTAAGGGCTAGACATGAATATAGATCAATGAAGGCACAAGGGTCAATAGTGGGGAAACCCTAGTTTCTTCCAAGAACCCTAATTCTCATTCATCACTATCTATCTAGTTTTAAATTTATTAAAAGATAAAAAGAGCCATCTTTATTAGTCATCCATGACTACTAAATCCTATCGAACCCTACAAGCCTTTTCGCTATAAAATCTATATATGTATTTAAACTAGATCTTAAAACTATAAATTTTACATCCGTGTTTAATATAGATCTAGAATCTACAACTATTTTCCCTATTCTTCAATCAACTCGTCTATAGCAAGATAAAAATTCTACACATCTCCGCGGACGATCCGTACTTATCTCGGATAGCTACACGCGACACCGTTATTGATTGCGGTTATTACTACAAACACTCTTTAACAGATCAATCAAATGGCGCCGTTCCCGGGGATACGTGCGTAATTTTTTTTCTTGCTATTCGGGTTGAATTCTTATTTGATCAATATCATAAAAATAAAACAAAACCGCAACTTGCATATTTAACGATTAATGTGAGATTTTTGCGAGGGAATCTGGAGTCACTGGAACGAGGAAATTGAGATTCAGAGACCTTCAGAGAGGACCAGAGGAGAAAAGGAGGCCACTGTGGAAAAATTGTCAAGAGAACCCTAATTTTTGCGGCGAAACCGCGGCCTAAGCTTGGTATTAGCGGCGGAACTGCGGCGGAGTAGGAGAATTGGAGCACCAAACTTCTCTGTTATCTTCTTAATATCTTTCTCTCTTCTCTGTGATCCAATAATTTTATTTTCTGCAGGATTCTTTGCAAAATATCGCCGCTCAAAAATCTTTTTGCGTGTTTTGTAATTGGTTTGTTTGTGCATATTTTTAACCCGACTTTAAGGGGCAAGTCCAAAATTCAGATTAGGTGGGGATTTCATCACCTTTCCTAGGCCCCACAAATCACAAAACGAGCATCCGCATAACCCTATATTAATTAAAAAATATCTAGATCAAGACTCTAAGGACCGTCGCGCTCAATTATGACAGAGGAAGGTTGTGGGTAATCTATCGCTTATCCGTATTTCTTTTGTGGTGTCTAGGGAAGTGTGTCTAAGAAAGTGGTTACTTAATTAGGCCCGCTATTTTCGATGATTCGTATAGCGGATACCTCCCACTTACCTGGCGACAAGAGTTATAAATATGTGGTAGAGGATTGATCCTGCGGCTTGTCCTTTAAAAGTCTAGGAGCGGTCTTGTGACTTGACCTAGGTGACCTTAGTTCTAGGGTTGATTGTGCATTTTTTTGTGGTTTTTCTCACGTCCGACACTTTTTCACAATAGACCTTTTAAATAGTTCTCACACACGCTGCCACTTGCGCTAAACCCGTTTAGTGTATGCTCGGATGGACACGGGATTCTAGTGCCCGTCTTGTCCGTGTTTCTGCTATTGACTCCGAAGTCGGTACTTCTTCATCTTCTTTTTTCCCTCCACCCACCATATCGACCAAGATGGACGGTTCTCCATCAGATTTTACCACCACCACCCTGCCACCACCCGTAGGTGCACAGAATCCACCGCGCATCTCTCTCCAAGAGAGATGCTACCCGGTGCGTGGATCCATTCCTACATGTCTATCTATTCTACCAGCCAATGGGGATGATTTTGAAATTAAACCCCATACCATCAAACTGTTGCCCAAATTTCACAGGCTTGAGTCTGAAGACGTTTATATTTTTATCACTAAATTCGAAAACGTATGAGCAATGATGGGCGCTTCACAACTTTCAGTGGATGCTATGAGATTACGTCTTCTCCCTTTTACTTTGTGCGATCTAGCAGAAAAATGGCTTTATAACACTGCCGCACACTCTATTGCCAATTGGGATGAATTCGTTATAGCATTCCTTAAGAAATTTTATCACAATCATAAGACCGTCCGTGTTCGAAACGAGATTAACCAGTTTACCCAACTTCCCAATGAACCATTTTGGAAATGCTTTGAACGGTTCAAGGATCCTCTTCTATACTGCCCCCATCATGGAATTGATAAATGGCAACTTTGCCGCATTATATATGAGGGTGTTAATCCAGCGACAAAACAGATGCTTTAAACCATTTGTCAATGTCATTTCATGTCTAAAGATGAAGGTAAAGCTTGGCAATTCCTAAAAGATCTTGCTGAACAAACTTTACAGTGGGAAAGCATTAGACCAATATCGTCTAGGGGAGGTATCCATCAGCTCGACATTTCTATCGCAGTGAAAGCCGAAATGGCCTCGATGCAAAAGAAACTCGATGCTATTGAAAACAAATTCTTATCAGCCTCCCTAAACCAGGTTACGCTCCCCAAAACCGTGTGTGGTTGCTGTTCCAACCCATCACACTTAACGAAAGAATGTCCTTTAAGTCCACCGTTTCATGGTCAAGAACATATTAATGCTACTTTTCAGCAACGACCTAGAAACGATCCTTATTCTTCTACATAAAATCAGGGATAGAGGAATCATCCTAATTTTGCTTGGAACCAAAACCAAACTCAAAATCAAAACCAGTTCCCAAGCAACTATCAAAAACCTCCTCCACAGCAACAGTAGCCGCCACCATAGAGTCAGCACCCTTTTCAATCGCAAACTTTTCAAAATCCAGCCAACAATTCTGCACCGATTAATTATTCTTTCCAAACGGCTGGTACCGAAAAACTCTCCGCACTCGAACGAAGCGTGGATACGTTTATTAAACATTCCATGCTAATGACGGATACTTTAACGTCTTCTATCCAAACGTTAATGCAGAACACCGCTTCCCACGATTAAAGCATAAAATCAATAGAAGCACAACTTGCATAGTTAAATGCCGCGATGAGTGCAAGAGAGAAAGGGAAACTTCCATCTCAACCCTACCGAATCATGGACACTCACAAAATTATAATGTGAGTGTCGTTACCACGTTGAGATCGAGAAGAGTGCTGAACAACCAAGTCGGTGAATAGGTTGATGATGAGGAATCAATTGAAACCTCGGCTTCTACTTCTTCTACTCCTATTTCGTCTAGTCCATCTTCTTCAGAGCCTATTCTCCGTTTTCCCCTAGACTCGAACCTTTCGCCCACTTCCTCGAGTCAACCTAAAACAATCACAACTCCAATTCTGGGATCCATTCCACCCCCACAATCTTCTCCAATGTTGGACGCAACCTTTATTGATAAAGCTCCTTATCCACACAGGTTAAGAGGCAACAGACAAAGTCCCCAAATGGAGAAGATTGTGGAAATTTTTAAGTAAGTTAATATAAATATTCCCCTCCTAGATGCTACCCATCAAGTTCCGTCTTATGCGAAAATCCTAAAGGACTTTTGCACTAGGAAGAAAAAAATTCAAGTGCCTAAAAAAGTTTTCTTAACGAGTAATGTGAGCACTGTGTTTACCCAACAAATACCCAAGAAACGAAAGGACCCCGGAAGTCCTACCATATCTATTTCTATTGGGGGTAAAAATATCAACCATACTCTACTCGATTTAGGCGCTAGTGTTAACTTGCTTCCATATTCTGTCTATGAGCAATTAGGGATCAGAGAGTTAAAACTGGCGCACTGCACTCTTCAGATGGTAGATCGATCTATCACCCAACCTAGGGGTGAGTTAGAGGATGCATTAATCAAAGTCGGGGAATTTATATTCCCTGTGGACTTTATCGTTATTGATACACAGCCTGTGGCGAATCTACGAAACCAAATTCAGGTGATTTTAGGTCAACCTTTTCTTGCGATTTCCAACGCAATAATCAATTGTCAAAACGGCTCTATGACCCTATCCTTCGGGAAAATGTCAATTGAGCTTAACATTTACAAGTTGGGAAGTGAACCCTCTGAACCCTATGCACAAGTATGTTCTGTCGAAAGGATGGATTCCGACAGCAGCGAATTTAAACAGCTTCACGATACTGATCTTGACTCCACTAGTATGTTGTTGTTTGACCCTGCTATTTCTTATACACATACGGACCCTTCTATCGAGCTGTCCGGGTCAACATCTAACGCTAAATATGAACCATTTATGGAGTCCGAGTAGCATCACATTCTTTCCGATGAGATTATTATTCAGGATATCGATGAAAGTTTTGAAGAAATCTTCGCTGAAATACTCGCATTCTTAGAAGACATGGGCGTTGTGATGAATCAACCCCAACCCAAAGAAGTTGAACCGCCAACTCTTCTTCTTATCAATAACGAGAATACGAGTAATCCATCATCATTGTTTCGTCTCTACAAACCGAGACGTAAACCTGTTCTATTCCACCCCTTATCCCCTCCCCACTTCTTCACGACTATAGGTGACATGATCTTCTACCAACCTTGGTGCTACATCGATAAAATATTTGAATGGTTGGTGTTAACTTTTGGTCTTTGTAAAGCTTTATATTGACCAATAATTTTAACCCCCCTCATAATTTTAAATGCTTAATACTATTTTACTCAAGTTGGGAGGGGGGAGAAAATATATTTTGGCTCTTGAAAGAAAATGAATTTTTAAAAAATTGTGAGCCAAAAATAAGTTTTGGGGAGAATTTCACTATCATTTATTCATTTCCCCGTTACTAACTTTTCCTCCCAAGTTTACAGATTTTTTTAGCTTAACAGGTGACATCAATGAGGACACTGCTGTAAACTGGTTTGGGGGAGGTTTGTGCTTATTCACGCATTATTTTGCATTATCATACATTTAAGCACAAATTTTTTTTGATAATGAAAGATTAGAAAGTGAAAAATTACATATCAAAGATATAAATAGTTTGAGAAAAGCAAGAAAGTTAGCTGTTCTCTTAAACGAAACTAGTAATTAAGTAGTTATGAGCCGTTGTCCCAAGGGTTAGTAAGATGAAGGAAATTACTAATCTGAGGATAAAAATAAGTCTGAAAATTAGTCCCTATTCTTGAGGCCAAACATTTGAACGTTGATACGCTACTATACGTAGATACACACATCTTGAAACTTGGGATAGTAGAGGATACCTTGAATTGCTCTTGTCTAAAAGCGTTGGTATGAAGAAAAATAAAATAAAATAAAATAAAATGGTGAAGAAAAATGAACACTGGTTTTGTAATTGCTTAAGGCAGCAAAAAAAATAGCGAGGGTGCTTCATCACCTAGTGCCTTAGACCAACTAGTTTGGGAGCCATCGGTAAGCCTTAGGTGTTGCAAGATAAGGAAATTATGCCTAAATAAGTGAGCACATTTGGTAATCGGTCGGTTAGTACCTCAAGAAGTATTTACGGTCGCATGAAGAATGTGTGAGCAATTCCATCGAAAATATTCACCAACTATAAAGTACTTTGGAAGATGGAAAAGAGTATGATAGTTTGAATTGAATTCTCTAAGTGTAAGGATGTCTTTTACACACACGTAGAGATATATGATCGATGTTTGGTTAAAAGATAGGGAGGAAGAATAAAGACGACATTTTATTGAGGGATGATGTGATTTCTAACATTTTTTCATGATCATTAAGATAGGGCTCATAGCAACTGAAAAGTTAGTGTAGTTGGAAACTCTTATTTTCAAGTTATTTCTTTCAAAGTTCTTATCTTTGTATGTAACTTTCATTTTCTTTCTTTTATTTTAGGATTTTGTGAGTGTAATCCGCTGAAAACCCTCAGGAGACAACACTCCTCCTACTAGGGACACCTAGAGTTTTAATGGCTTGTTGCACGTGCTCAGTGCAATCGTGTTGCCTACGAAAGTGTGCTAGGTTTTTTTTATTTCTTCTCCCTCTCTTGAATAACTAGTTTGCTCGAGACGATCAAACTTAAGTTTGGGGGTATTTGTTCAGTCGAAAATATCGCACGTTTGATATAACATTTTCCTTACTTTTCTTAAATATTTAAAGGTGTTTATTATAAATATAGAACATATTTGGGTTTATCTATAAAATACTATTTACCATATGTTTATATATTATAATTAACATTATGAAGAAAAATATATGCATATAATATTTATATAATATTTTTTATATGCATATCATATCAGATAATCTTAACCAAATTGCTTAAAGATTTATAACCATATAAAATTATTAAGATTGTATCTCTATAACAAATATTACTAACATTATTTATGAAGATATTGTGTAAGATTTAGCTCAGGTCAGGAGATCAGGATATCGAGATGTCAGAATCAAAAATCTGCCGATAAAGTTAAATAAAATCGAAGAATCGATACTGGCAGAGACTCAGGAAATATTTCCAAAATCCATATATCTAGAAGATCTCCATGTGTCAACATGTAGAAGCTCCAGAAAACCCAAACCCTAACTCCTCCAAGATGCGGCGGTTGCGCGTCAAAAGCCCTACTTGAGCGGCGGATCCGCGGCCCTCTGGTGGCCGTTGGATCTGAGATTTTCTGGGGTTGATCTTATCAACATATATTAACCTATGGGATCTAGGGTTTCTGATTTAAGGGCTATATAAAGGACCGAGGGCTAATGTTAGAGATCATCACCTTTTACACGAAGTAAATCACCGTCAAAGAACAACATATCTACGACAGGTCCACGATTCGACGTGATAGAGCGACGTGAGTATCGACGGAACATCTACTTCCTACGAGGCAGAGATCGAGAGCAACTTCTTCTTCTTGTAATCTAAACTCGAAGGAATTGTACTTGTAAAGTTGATTAATAAAGGTAGATCATTAGATTAATTATTTCGTATTTAATTTCTGCATTATGATTTCCTTCTCTATCCTTTCTTCTTCTATCTCCATCATGCGTGAGTAATTCTCCGCTTGATAAGGTTCGTAGGATTAGTGTAGATCAATGGATGAGAACATATTTTAACTTCTTTTACATCTTATGAAGTTTATAAACTTTAGCAAAAGAATCGTTAACATCCTAATCGGGCGCGCTATCAATTTATTGATAGTCTTGACCGCGATTTGACATCAGATTAACAATTGTATTGTTAAGGGCTAGACACGAATTGAGATCAATGAAGGGACAGGGGTCAATAGTGGGGAAACCCTAGTTTCTTCCAAGAACCTTAATCTTCATTCATCACTATCTATCTAGTTGTAAATCTATCAAAAGATAAAAGGAGTCATCTTTATTAGTCATCGATGACTACTAAATCCTAACGAACCCTACAAGCATTTTCCCTATAAAATCTATATCCGTATTTAAATTAGATCTTAAAACTATAAATTCTAAATCCGTGTTTAACATAGATCTAGAATCTACAACTATTCTCCCTATTCTTCAATCAACTCGTCTAAAGAAAAATTATAAATTCCACGCATCCCAGCGGACGACCCGTACTCATCTCGGCTAGCTACACGCGACACCGTTATTGATTGCGGTTATTACTACAAACACTCTTTAACAGATCAATCACAAGCCTTAATCAAGATAATTAAATGATGTATGACTTGTCCAACTCGAATTCTTATTCGCAGGTGGGGAACGTCGGTTTGGGCCTTACTCGTGACAACTATCATGAATATGAGCCAGGGATAGAGGGATGCTTGAATTCCCTGATAGCCCTTATGAAGAAGAAGCATCTTATTGCATCTTCGTCAGGTGTTCTTGTTATCGAGAACTATTTTTAGGTCAGTCCTACCTCCTCGGTACTAGATACCGGATCAGGATCTCATATCTGTAATTTATTACAGGGACTGAGAAAAGTAGAATGGTTGGACCTGGTGATATATCCCTAAGAGTAAGGAACAGAGCACAAGTTGATACTGCCGTCGTTGGTGGATATCATCTGGTATTGCCAAGCAGCAATATTATGATTTTGAACAATTGCTACTATGTACCTTCCATGCTTTGCAATATAATATCAATTTCTTTACTTAGCAAATATGGATATAACATTATTATAAATAGAAATATCATGAACAGTTACCTAAATTAGGTATTAGTTGCAGAAAGTGCACTTTGTAATGGTAACTATTTCTAAATCAAAACACAGCTTTCAATGTGGAAAACACACGCAAGAGGAAGAGTTCAGATATGAACGAAACCTAATTGTAGCATTGTAGACTTGGTCATATTGGTGAGAAAAGACTGAATAAGTTGCATAAAGATGGATATATGGATCCTTTCGAATTTTCATCCTATGAGACTTGTCAGTCTTGTCTCAAAAGAAAGATAACCAAATCTCTATTCACCAGATATGGAGAAAGAGCAACAGAGCTCTTGGGACTAATACGCAGTGATGTGTGTGGTCCAATGTCTATACATACAAGGGGAGGGTTGTCCTACTTCATCACATTCACTGACTGTCTCTCTAGGTTCGGATATGTGTATCTTATGAAACACAAATCTGAAGCTTTTAAGAAATTCAAAGAATACAGAAACGAAGTAGAGAACCAGACATGCAAAAGTATCAAGATCATCCAATCTGATAGAGGAGGGGAGTGGTTAAGCACGGAATTCCTTGACTAATTAAAAGAGAATGGTATTCTCTCTCATCTTACTCCTCTGTATAAACCACATCACAATGGTGTGTCAGAGCGGAGGAATCATACCCTTATGGATATGGTTCACTCTATGATGAATAACGCTGTGTTACCTTTTTCATTCTGAAGATATGCTCTTCAAACAGCGGTATACATATTGAATGATGTTCCATCCAAATCAGTGCCTAAGACTCCATATGAATTATGGAGTAAAAAGGCCATATCTTAAGCGAATTAAGATATGAGGTTGTCCGTTCTTTGTTAAAGTGCAAAATCTGGACAAACTTCAAGCACATTTGGTTCTATGTAAGTTTGTGGTATATCCCAGGAATTCAACTGGATATCTGTTCTTCCATATCGAGGAACAGAAGGTGTTTGTT
This sequence comes from Agapanthus africanus, assembly GCA_030015575.1. Lineage (NCBI taxonomy): Eukaryota > Viridiplantae > Streptophyta > Magnoliopsida > Asparagales > Amaryllidaceae > Agapanthus > Agapanthus africanus. The sequence goes on along the minus strand of JASDDO010000012.1, from coordinate 111,698,076 downwards.
TCTCGTCGCGCCAGTTTTCTGGAATGGTAATTTCTTGCAAAAGAAATATATGGGAGCGCGGTAGAACAGGAAAAAATTCCAGTGCAACAAACTGGAACCGAGGACTTGGTGGAACCACAGGATTCGATAATCCCGGACGAATCTCAGCCACTCCGCAGATATAGTAGGATTTCTCATCCGCCTGAGAGATGCTATGATTTTCTAATAGACAGGGATAGAAAGGATTGCATCTTGGAAGAAGATGATCCTACTAGTTTCGAACATGCCATTACCAGTAGGGACACTGGGAAATGGCTGGATGCTATGCAATCCGAAATGGAGTCCATATATACCAACAAAGTTTGAACTTTAGACATTGCACCACCAGGGGTGAAACCCGTCAGCTGCAAATGGATCTTCAAGAAAAAGATTGGTGTAGATGGAAATGTGGAAACCTATAAGGCTAGACTTGTTGCAAAAGGTTTTCGTCAAAGACCTGATAACGGCTATGATGAAACCTTTTCTTCAATGGTTATGCTCAAATCCATTCGAATCCTACTTGTCATTGCTGCTTTCCATGACTACGAGATCTGGCAGATGGATGTAAAGACCGCTTTTCTAAACGGCGCTTTAGAAGAGTGTGTCTATATCGATCAGCCAGAGGGCTTCATAGATAGTGGGAGTAGCTGGAAGGTGTGCAAGTTGCTTAAATCCATTTATGGATTAAATCCGGTATCGTGGATCTAGAACATCCGTCTTGATGAGACAGTTAAGGAATTTGACTTCATCAAAAACATAGATAAGCCTTATATCTATAAGAATATTGCAGGGAGGAATGTCGTATTCCTAGTATTGTACGTAAATGACATACTATTGATTGGAAACGATATTCCTACCCTACAGTCGGTCAACCTTTTTTTGTCACAGAAATCGTCCATGAAGGACCTGGGTGATGCCTCCTAAATTCTGGGGATCAAGATCTATCGTGATAGATTTAAGAGGATGTTAAGACTTTCACCGTCCAGGTATACTGACACCATACTAAAAATATTTAGTATGGAATATTCCATGCGCGGTAATTTACCGGCTTGTCACGGAATCACTCTCTTCAAAGAGATATCTCCAAAGACTGATGAGGAGAGGGCTTGCATGACTACAATACTCTATGCTTAGGCAGTAGGCTCTATACTATATGCGATATTATGTACCAAACCAGATATAGTTTACACACATAGCGTAGTAAGCAGGTATCGGTCTAACCCAGAGGAGAAGTACTGGATAGCTGTGAAGAACATTTTCATATACCCGAGAAAGACTAAGAAGATGTTCCTAGTATACGGTAATGGAGATCTCCAGATGGAGTCCTTTATCGATTCAAGCTTCCAAAGTGATAAGGATGAAAGAAAGTCTGTCTCGGGTTATGTGTTTATCCTTAACGGAGGGGCGGTCTATTGGAAGAGTTCCAAACAGGACACCGTCGCAGACTCGACGATGGAGATTGAATACATTGCTGCCTGCGATGCAACAAAAGAGGCTGTTTAGATGAGAAAGTTCATTTCTAAACTTGAAGTGATTCCGTCTATTGTTGATCCAATATCTCTGTATTGTGACACTAATGGGGCTATAGCTTTAGCGAAGGAACCACGGTCCCATAAAAAATCCAGACATATCTTGAGGCGGAATGACCTGAACAGGGAGATCGTTGATCGACGGGAGATCAAGGTTCGGAGAGTAGATATGAAGGACATCACGGTGGACCAATTCATAAAGACACTTTCTCAGACCCAGCTCGAGTGGCTATTGGAGATGATTGGTCTTCGATACTCCAATACATGACCTTAGTGCAAGTGTGAGATTGTTAGATATGTATGCCGTAGAGACCATTATTGTATATTACAGAACCATACATGTTGATAAAGCTTATAGGATGTTTGCTTGACTACTAGCATTATGATGGTGATCATACTCATAGGGGTTGGGTAGTTTATAAGCACATCCTTAAATGTCCCTAGTCATGGGAGTATCGAGATAAGGAATCGACTAGTTTATACGTTTCTTATTCTCGAGAGGGGATATGGCATGTCCCACAGCCATTGGTGTACGACACCAAAGATTGTATACATGTGCTTATTAGGTTATGAGTTACATTGGAAGGACTCGCCGGAAACTGTTGGATGGTATTATACCTATTGTTAGATAGCAGTTCTCAGATGACATGAGTACAGGATAGTTTGTCGACCCGAAATTATCACTTCGTCTTGAGTGTGTTCCCACTGTAGTTTGATTACTACCCTATCACGGATTTAAAGAGTCGTGCAAACAGGTAGTATTTTAGTGCATTCCCGAAGCACTTGGAGACATTGAGCGATAGAGGGGATTTGTCAAACGATGTAGTAGCTGTACTGGGTACGTGCAGGGGTCCAATTAAATCTTGTGTATTGTATACACCGACGGTAATCGGACAATTCACAATATTAGCCGGTCTTTTAAAAGGACAGATATCAAATCAGATTCGGATTTTATATAAAATACATATATTTTTAATGTGTTTTTTTCTAGTATTTTGTCTTATCTCTTTTTATATCTCTCTTTTGTATTTTAGGAGAATAGAATAACATATGTATGCATATATATATATTAATATATTAAGATTAATATATGGATATGGATATATATTTAAATACATATAAGATTATTCTATTTTCTAAAATGTTTATGGTTTCTTTTTAGGGTTTCTTTTAGCTAACTCGTTCCTTGAGACAAGTTATGCATTGTGTCACATTACATGATGATATGTGGAGGTAAGAGAAGAGGGTTGACACTTGGCTAGGATGAAGAGAATGGAGGCTAGGATAGAGTAATGAATATGGTTGGTATTATATATATTAACCATTTAGTTTTATTTCTCCACTCACTTTTAGAATTCCATTCTTTATCTTTAGCTCAACGGCCTTCTTCTTCTTATTCATCCTCCCTTCTCTCTTGAATTATTAAAAACCCTAAATAAAATCAAAATAAAATAAAGAGAGTAGTAAAGAGTTGCTACATCACTCGAGCTAGGATTTAAGCACCCTTCTTCTTCAAGTTCCTTTGCTATAAAGGAGAAGCCAAAACTTGGAGTTTCTCAAGGAGGATCCTTTTTTGACGAAGGATAGATCTTTAAGCAAATTTGCACCATGGAGCCTCGAGGAGCTTGCAAAGTTTATCAAAACATAGTAGCTAAAACCCTTAGTTTTGTTGCAAGTTTGTATCTTTAGTATTAGATTCCTAGTTCATGGACCATAGCTCTCTTAGAATATTTTTAAAACCCTATATTCATATGTTTGGAAAACTAAAGATAAACTTAGGTCCATTATAAACCTCTTTAGTACGATGTCTATGTACCTGGACTGTGAAATTTCCAACATTCTCTTTGATCAATCTCTATAGATCCCGAGAATGTCGGAGGCATCACCCGGGTATTTTATGGAGAAATTTTGTGACAAGAACTGCTTGACTGATTGTAGTATAGGAATATCATTTCCTATCAGGAGAATGTTATCGACGTACAAGAAGATAAATACGAAAGCTCCCCCTACAATTTTCTTATAGATACATGGCTCATCAATATTTTTAATGAAGTCAAATTCCTTGACTGTCTCATTAAAACTGATGTTCCAACTCCGCGATACCTGCTTTAATCCATAAATGGATTTAAGTAATTTGCACACCTTCCCGCTGCTCCCACTATCTATAAAGCCCTCTGGTTGATCTATATAAATGCACTCTTCAAAATTTCCATTCAGAAAACCCATTTTTATGTCCATCTTCCAGATATCATAGTCATGAAGGGAAGCAATGGAATGTAAGATTCAAATGGATTTCAGTATAGCCGCTGGATAAAAGGTTTCGTCATAGTCTACACCTGGTATTTGACGAAAACTTTTTGCAACAAATCTAGCATTATAGGTTTCCACTTGTCCATCTGCACTAAACTTCTTTTTGAAGATCCACTTGCAGCCAACTCATTTTACCTCTGTTGGTGCAACTTCAAAAGTCCATCTTTGTTGGTATACATGGACTCCATTTCGAATCACATAGCATCCAACCATTTCAAAGAGTTCCTACTGGTAATGGCCTACTCGAAACTAGTAAGATCATCTTCTTTCAAGATGCAATCCTCTCGATTTCCCTCTATAAGAAAACCGTAGTATCTCTCAGGCGGATGAGAAATCCTACTAGATCTATGGAAGGGCTGAGGTTCGTTGAGGATTTTCGAATTCTGAGGTTCCACCAAATATTTAGTTATAGTATGTGGTTTCGGAATTTCTTCCATTTCTACCATGCTCTCACTAATTTCTTTTGCAAGAAATTTCTTCTTTAAAAAGATGGCAAAGCGAACAATAAACACCTTTTGTTCCTCGGTGTGGCAGAACAGATATCCTTGCAAATGCTTTGAATATCCCACAAACTTATACAAAATTGACCGTGCCTCGAGCTTTTCCATGTTCTGCTTCTTTACATAAGCAGGACAATCCCATATCTTAATAAAATTAAGGTATGGTCTCTTCTCCTCCCACATTTCATATAGAGTGGTAGGCACAGATTTGGTGGGAGCCATATTCAATACATATGCAGTCGATTCAAGTGCATATCTCCAAAATGAAAGAGGAAACTCAGCACTGCTCATCATGGAGTGAACCATATCCAAAAGGGTGCGATTCCTATGCTCCGATACACCATTGTGCTGTGGTGTATATGGGGAGTAAGCTGAGAGAGAATTCCATTCTCATTTAGAAAGTCAAGGAATTCCGTGCTCAAGTATTCACCACCTCGATCAGGTCGTAGGACTTTAATACTTTTGTCAATTTGGTTCTCTACCTCATTTTTATATTCTTTGAATTTCTCAAAACCTTCAGGTTTGTATTTAATCAGAAATACATATCCAAATCTAGAGAGATTATCAGTGAATGTAATGAAGTACGAGAACCCACCCCTTGCATGTGTAGACATTGGACCACACAAATCATTGTGTATATGTCCTAAGGGCTCTATAGCTCTTTCTCCGTGTCCCGTGAATGGAGCTTTGATCATCTTTCCTTTGAGACAAGACTGACAAGTTTCATAAGATGAAAATTCAAACGGATCCAAATATCCATCTTTATGTAACTTAGCTTGTATTTCCTATTGATATGACTAAGTCTACAATACCATAAGTAGGTTTTGTTCATATCTGAACTCTTTCTCCCGCGCGTATCTATATTGAAAACAGTGTTTATATCAAGAACGTATATGTTGGGGTTCCTAATGCTCTGGCCACCAACCGCGGCCGTTGCGGAATGAAAAACATTAACTTTTAAAATAAACTGGCGCTAGAAACCGCTATCTAGAATCTAACTAAATATTGAAACTAGCAAGCTAAATGAATCTAGCTACTATGATAGAGGGTTATACCAGAAGATCTGTGTCTTTCGGGTCTTCACTCATTTTCTTGAGCTCATAGGGATCCTTGATCAAAGTTACTTGAGAGTCTTCTTGATCCTAGATGATCCACTCGAGAGTTTGTAGTCCAAGCTTAGCTTCACTAATGAAGCAACTCAACAACTTAGTTTGCTCATCTAGGTTGCTAAGATGATGTAGTGAGTTTTCTAGTGTTTTTCTATTTCTCTTTCTCTCTTGATTCTCAACTCATGAGAGGGTTGGGAGGAAGATGAAGAAGAAGGAGGAGGAACTCAAGAAAGACTAGTGAGGAAAGAGAAGCTCATGGTGAGAATGAGAAAAATCTTGGATGAAAAATAATGAAGAATGGTTTTATATATCTCATTTTTCCAATAAAATTTAGCAGCCATACTTGAATAGTTCGCACAAATGAATATACAATTCATTTGTTAAGACTATTCAAGCATGGTTCTCACCACTCTCACCTTACTACCTTTACACCTCATTTTCCATTTTACAAATAAAATGGAAAATACATGATGAGGTGTCCTCCTTCTAGAATGTCATTCCGTATAAATACGTAATAAATTCTACCGTATATACATACCCGTTTTCGTATCAAAATACGAACACCCAAAGAGATAGAATAATACATATAACATAATATTAGAATATACATATCGAAATATGCATATGTAAATTATTAAATCAACATCTGATTTAATAATCCGGCTTAATCCTAAGCCGTCTAGTATTACCAACCTTCCGATCGAAAGCCCGGATAACACTAGAATATAGATATCGAAATATGTATATTTAAATTATTAAATAAATTCCTGATTTAATAATCTGGCTTAATCCTAAGCCGACTAGTATTATCATTCGATCAGAATTCTGCACGTATCAAAATACAGCTACTACATCATTTCTCCTGAACCAGGAAAACCACTATGTGGGACTCTAAAGACTCGACAGTTTGCTGGAAGTGGGTTTAACTACAAGCACGTTAGTGGTACTAGCTGTACGTAATGGCTACCCAGGTACTTGTCAAAAGGAAGGCCGACGAGGAAGCTCATCTGAACCCCTACTGAACCTATCCGTGACAATCTCCGTACAATCTGATCTCTTCGTTTAAGAGTATCGGATACCGGGTCTAGGGGATGGTAAACGTCAGACCCCTACTGACCTGATAAGTCATATTGATATGGATCAGGACTAATCCGAGAAACTACTGATCTAACCATCAATATATCTGAACTGCCTTGGCCAAGCTCTTATGGTTCTAGCCAACCGGACAAAGTGCGATATCGACTCCCAATATTGGGAGAGTCGAATACCTGATAATCACTATAAGTCATGTTGATATGGCTCAGGAACAATCCGAGAAACTACTGATCTAACCGTCGGTATATCTCAACTGCCTTGGCCAAGCTCTTATGGTTCTAACCAACCGGACACAGTGCGATATCGACTCCCAATATCGGGAGAGTCAAATCCCTGATAATCACTTATTGCATCCATGTGGTCAGGACTGTACCCAACTGAAACCTGTTTGCACGAATCAGTAGAGCCGTGGTAGGATAGTGATCGAAGCATAGTGGGAACTCACACGAGACAAATGATGATCTCAGGTCCAAAGACTAAGTTGTGCTCATGTCACCTGAGAACGCTATCTGACGATAGGTATAATACCATCTAGAGGTTCTTGGCGAATCGTCTAGTGTATTCATCTAGTGAGCACATGTATACAATCTTAGGTGATCACATCAATGGCTGTGGGACCAACCACCGCCCCTCGTCAGGGTCTAAAAACGTATACACAAGTCTACTCTGGAATATCGTTGCCCGTTCTCGATATTCCTACAACCTAGGACCTTTAAGGATGTGCTTATGGACAATCCAGCTCTCACAAGTTTGATCACCATCATAACGCAGGTAGTCAAGCAAAATCCTATGGGCTTTATCAATATGTATCTGCCATATGTGATATCGAGTAAAACAAATGCATATGTTAAGATAAAGACAAACCAAAAAAGTATATTACTGTAACTAATCTTTATTAACATGTATAAGCAACATAAAGCAGTAAGAAAAACAAATACACATGTTCAGATAAAGACAACTCAAATAGTATACTATACAACTGAGCAAGATTGTCCAGTACATACATATCCCTAGCAACCTATACAATACAGGCCTCTAGAGCATACATATTTTCATGCCCCTCTTTCTAGAATATGGAAACAATGATGTGGCAAGCCCGCAACATATTTATCCAGAGAAGGTCATTCCCTAAATAAATATACTAAGCGTATTGAAACGATAATACACAATGAAAGACTAAATGGAGACTGTAAGATTTTCAATAAATATCTTTATTTACATTCAACTTCAAATATTTACAAGTACATGAGTTTTCAGCTGGAAAGTAAATACAATAAAAGAAAATGCCTAAACATGTGGAATACAGAAGCTGAATAACAAGTAAAGCTGAGCTAATCATGAGTAGCAATTCGGTTGAAGTCCTCCTCGGTGGCCTCCACTTCCTCCGTCTCGACCGTATCTGACGAACATTCCAAGAAAATAAAAGTGCATGGAATGCCCATCAGCGAACCAGCACTCAGTAAGTCCCAAAGATAAAGTAAGTGTAAAAATGACAAGTGTAGAATGTATATATGACGAGTAAAAGTATACGTTCAAGGGTAAATATGTACTATAGGTCTCTATATGGTCACTATGTTAACGTTAAGTTCCAAGTGTGAATGTCAACGCAGCCGTAGAAGTATTCACGAGTTTAAAAGTGGGACCCTAGGAGCAAGAAAACACGGGCCCATTTCATGTGTTAGTATCAGGGCTCTAGGTTGTGGATGAGTTGACCCGACTGATATTCGAGTAAAATAAAAAAGAGGTTAATACAAGACTCCTGAAGCTCTATTGGATTCACAGAAGAAACTATCCCAAACACCCCGAGTATAAATAGTCTATAACTGTATAATATACTTAATTAATTTGATTGATTGATTATAAGATTTCTTGATCGAAACCATAGATTGCGAAAGGTGTTGAATGAAGTCAAGTGAGTCGAATAAAATGCGAGTCATTTCAATTGCAATCTTGGTTCGAGTCAAGTTAGTTCGAGTAGACTGGGTTCGAGTTCACGTTCAAGTTTAGGTTCGAGTTGGGTTAGAGTTCGAGTTTGGGCTCGAGTTTGAATTTAGATTAAAGTTTCGATTCAAGTTATAAATATTTCTTATGAATGGATTTAACTATTGAAATCTTAAGTTCGGGAGAAATCGGTAACTGTTGCACATGGACGGCAGGATTTGTGTCTTTTTCCAAGACAATTTCCATTGATAACTCCGTTAAGTTGTCTAATCTAAATAGGAAATCACTCACTTTCTCTGGCTCCCTGAGGCTCAAAAGAAATGGTACCGCTTAAACCTATATTAATATTGTTTGTTTACATTGTTTTATTTCTCGAGAGGGTTTTATGAAAAATATATTAATATTGTTTACAAATAACTTCGAAGGTGATTTATAATATTTAGAATTTTTATGAACATGTATTTTTATTTTTGTGGTATTTTAGCGGTGAAAGCTAGCTTTTAAAAATTTATGGAATTTTTATGAAAACTACTCCTTTTGTAAACTTGGTGGTATTTTCATTTAAACTTTAATCTTCATTTAAAAAATATACATTCACATGTTGTTTTTATTGAAAATACGGATTTGTAGTTTTATATAAATTTTTCAAAGTTTGTTTTGTTTAGAAAAGTCGAATTTCTTAAAAAACGTATTTTTTCCTTTCGAGACCGATTACTCCGTGAGGAGTTCTGCATCTCGTTCTAGTATCCCAAGGATATGCAGTAATCCACACCACCTATTAGCGGGTCCCATAACGATGGTTGTAGAGGCTCAATTGTTAGGAATATGTATACCCTAGAGGCCATTATTGTATATTATAGTGGATGCTTGGACATATGTATAGATGACTTTCTTACTCGACATGATAGTATGCTATCTGGTTGCTCTTTATCTTAACATGTGCACTTGTTTTAGTTACTGTCTTTCTGATACATGTTGATAAAACCCTTAGGATGTTGGCTTGACTGCCAGGACTATGATGCAGATCATGGTAGTAGGGCGTGTGTAGTCTACAAGCACATCCTTAACAGTTCCTAGTCGAGGGAATACCGAGACATGGAATCGATATTCCAGAGTAGACTAGTGTGTACGTTTCATGACCCTGTATGGGGTTGATCCCATAACCATTGGTGTTTGACATCAAAGATTGTACACAGGTGTTCATTGGAGAATGGGTACACCGAACAGAACTCGTTGAGAACTCACAGATAGTACCATACCTATCGTCAGATAGCAGTTCTCTGGTGACATTTGTACATGTTAGTCTGTAGACCCGAAATCGTTATAGTGACTTGTGTGGTTCCCATTGTGCTTTGAGTTCCTCCCTACCATGGCTCAAATGAGTCGTGCAAATAGGTGGTTTTTGGGTACAGTCCTGAGTCACATGAAGGAAGTGAGCAATAGGAGGGGTTTTGTCTCTCCCAGTATTGGGAGTTGATGTTGCGCTATACTCAATTGGCTATAACAGCAAGTCCCTGGCTAGGGATGATGAGATTTACTGATAAGAGGTATCGGTAGTTTCTCGAAAGGTTATAGGCCACACATCGGCATGACTTATCGAGTTAGTAGGGTCTGACGATTCCACCCCAGACTCGATATGCGACATATCAGATGAAGAGACCGGACTGTACGGTAAGCATTGCTTATAGGCTCTACGGGAGTTTGGACAAGTTTGCTTGTTGATCTTGTATTCGTTCAATACCTAGGTAGCCGTTACGTCCAGCTAGTACCGCTGACGGCTTGTAGGTCTCTGATATGATCATTACCTACTGCTGGCGTATTGATGAGCCTTTAAAGTCCCACATAGAGGTTTCCTACCTCAAGCGAAACGAAGTAGGGCACGTATGGAGATATGTGCGGGAACTTGATTAAATACGAGTATATGATACCGTATTCTAATCGTGCGTTTTTTATATCAGTTGGGTTATATATGATATAACCGGATTATTGAATCAAGTGTTGATTCAATGATTTGATTTATATATATGTTTATATATTTGATATTAGCCGGATTATATATAATATAACCGGATTATTGAATCAAGTGTTGATTTAATAATTTGATATATATATATATAGATATATATAAACTAATATTAAATATTAGCCGGTTATATGTGATATAACCAGATTATTGATTCAAGTGTTGATTTAATGTTTTGATATACATACATATATATATATATATTTGATATTAGCCGGGTTATATATGATATAACCGGATTATTGAATCAAATGTTGATTTAATAATTATATATATATATATATATATAAACTAATATATAGCTCACTAAAGATTTTCTTCTCATTATACATATACATATACATATATATATATATATATATATATATATATATATACATATCATATATATATATATATGATATGTTTATATATATATAAATATATATATGATATGTTTATATATATGTAATTATATTGTATCATGGTTGATGATACATTGAATATGGATGCATGAGAATCACACACGAGTTAAAGATGAAAAGAATGATTTGTATTTAAAAGAAAAACAAAAACAAAATAAGAATGAGTCATGGCTTTGGATGGTTGGAGAAGCATGGAGGAAAAGAGTGAGCTCAAGACTTGGCCAAAGAAAAACCAACTAAAGAAAAGTGTCTGTTCTTTTCATTTTGTGAATGTTGTGAAGTATTTGTGAGCAACTAAAGAAAGTCTCCAGCACAAGAAAAAGATCTCACAAAAAACTCACACCAACCACCAAGAACCATCAATGCACCATGAATCACACAAGACCCAACACCATGAGTCAGATGCCATAATCAATGCACCATGCTAAGACTTGCACTCACACTTTACACCTCAACAATATTAAAAATTTATAAACATTAATCCAAATGTTTAAAGCAAGAAAATGAAACGGCAACCTCAAAAGTAAACTCGTAACGAATCACAAGAATACCCCTCATCCGTATATATATACCTGCATCCGTATTCCCACTGAATACGAATACAACAAGACGAAAATAATCCAACAATATAATACTAGGATCCGGCTTAAACAAAAACCCACTAGTATTATCCGTCCGATCAGGATTCGTGCACAAGTGTACGAATATGATCGAACCCTGTCATAAAACCATACGGCCTCTACAATGTTTCGCCCGAACTAGGGAAACCCTTTGTGTGGGACTCTAAAGACTCGTCAACACGCTGGCAGTGGGTTTAACCACAAGCACGTCAGTGGCATTAGCTGTACGTAACGGCTACCCAGGTATTGAGCGAAAGCGAGGCCGACGAGAAAACTCATCCTGAAACCCTACTGAGCCTGACAGTGACAATATCCGTACAGTCCGGTCCGTTCGTCTATGAGTATCGCATATCGAGTCTAGGGGGGTGGACTAAGTTAGACCCCTAATAACTTGACATTTAGTGTCGGTATGAAGCCTATCACCACCTGAAAAACTACCGATCCTAGATCGGTAATTCTCGTCTACCCGGCCGAGGATTTATGGTGATGGCCATCCGTGCACTCCGTGACATCAACACCCAATACCAGGAGAGACGAATCCCTTGATGATCCGCTCACTGCCTCCATGTGGCTCGGGACTGTACCCAACTAAAACCTGTTTGCATAACTCCTTTGAGCCGTGGAGGGTAGTAATCAAAGCACACGAGACAAATGACGATCTCAGGTCGATAGACTAAGTTGTACACATGTCACCAGGGAACAGCTATCTGATAATAGGTATAATACCAACTAGCATGTTCCCAGCGAGTCCATCCGGTGTACTCATAACCCAATGAGCACATGTATACATCTTAGGTGAACCAACTGACACCAATGGCTTGTGAGACCGGCCACCGCCCCTGTCGGGGTCTCGATCCATATACACTAGTCTACTCTTGGAGTATTGATGCCCAGTCTCGAAACTCCCACGACAATGTGCTTATAGACCACTCAACTCTCACGTATATAATCGCCATCATATTGCTGGTAGTCAAGCAAGAATCCTATGGGTTCTATCAATATGTAATAGTGATCTGTAATGTCACCAGAAGCATGTACACGATAATAAAGACAAACCAGATAGTATACTATCATCTTGAGTAAGATTGTTCTACCGGTATAGGTCCTCCCTGAATCATTGCAATCACGTGCCTACGATCCAATAATTGACTTGAGGGCACTATAGCCAACAATCTCCCACTTGCACTTAAGGCCAATTATTGCGGTGTCGCTTACTCACAGCATGTGTGGTACCAAGCACCCAACTTCTCTACTAATCAGTTTCACAAAGCTCGTTTGTAAAACTATTGCGTTCGAGAAATAGCCTTAGTGAGTGGATCCGCTCCAATATTTCTTTCTATGTCTCTCTTTATCTCAAGTTCGCGGAGAAAGACATCTATTGAAATGAGCAATACCTTTCTTAGAATATGTCTGGATATCTAATGGGACCCAGTTCACAAATGAACTCCAAATCCAGTAAGCTTCTTAGACTGTATCGTCAACTGAATTTAATCAGTATCCTGCGCCATGCCTCCCTCAGTATTCGCTTGGACCACCTGTCCAAACTACTGCCCCTCGTTAAGAGGGAAAACTATAACTCTAACAGTCACTCTGTCATCCAGGTCATCTTGGAAGCCTGGAATGATAATCGTCTCCCGAAGGAGGTTGCCGTTATCATATCCCTAGAACATCCACTTATGTTTATAAGCTGCTTCCGAACGTTTCTCCAGGATTGGATTAATATATCAACTTATTGCATCTAGTGCAAAAACAACATCTGGTGTGGTACTTGACATCTCATGATTGACTCAATTGCCTAAGCAAGTGATATGCCAATCGTGGACATCCCTCTCCCCTTTAGTCTGTAAGACACCTTTAGAGAGGATGACTCTATCAACTGCAGGTACACCACCATGCCAGCAGTCGTCTATTCTAAAACATCTTTAGAATACTGTCTAAGTACCCAGATTAGGAAACTACCCAAATCTAGATCTAAAACCATAAATCTAGTAACCATAATGCCAGATATAATATCCATTTCCTATATGGAGAAACCACTGTGTGACAACCACAGTATAACCGATCGTAGTATAGGAATTTCTCTTCCTACAAAGTGTATGTCATCCAAATACCATGACATCACACCCTACTACCTTCTTAACATATCCATCTTTTATTCTGATGAAGTCAAAGCCTATGATTGTCACATCAAAAATAGATGATCTATCTCCGCTATACTTGCTTTAGTCTATAAATAGACACAAGCTACTTATCCACTATGCTTCCGCTGCTCCCACTGACTACAAAAACCCTCTGACAGAGTCATATACACGTACACTTCTAAAGCTAGTTTAGAACGACGCTATATTCATCCTCTTGCCGGGTCTCATAGTTTAGAACAACAGTAATGGCAAGTATGGGTAAAAAAGAACCTCCCTGTCACCGTCTTTGAGGATACCGAAGTACCTCTCGGGTGCCTGAGGTTACCCACCATATCTGCGGAGTGGCCAATGTAATGTCAAACCCGATTGAATCTCTAAGTTCTATTAAATTTTCAGTAATCGTCTGTAGTTCTGGAATCACTTCCAGTTCTACCATACTCCCACTACTGTTTTCTAAAAAAGTCCACTTTGCTAAAACCGTGGCGAGTCAAGAACAATATCACTATTGATCTCCCAGATGGAAGAAAGTTACCCCTCGTCATAGCCCGGGATAACCCACAAACTGCCATTACAGAAACGTGCCTTGAGTTATCCAGAGTCTGGTTTTAAGCATTAGCCGGACAACTCCATATACCTTAACATCGTTAAGATATGAACCATTCTATATACAATATAGAAACAGATGCACTAATTTAATTGGAACCAGATTCAAATTAGGCAGCTATCTCCAGTGCATGTCAACTAAATGGAAAGAGGCCAATCAGTATTACTCAACCAGGAGTGTATCCAAATATGAGTAACCTGAAAGAGAAGTAAGTTCTCAAAACCATTACTATCAACTGAATACCAAACACAAATATCTACATCTTCGATCACCTTGAAGAATCCTGATACTTGCAACACATGGTTCTCTACTTTATTCTTGTACCTATAACTTCTAAAAACATGGACCTTGTATTTCTACGAAACACTTGTCTAAAACTAGAGAAGTTACAAGTAAACAGAATATAGTACGGGGACCAATCCCTCTGTCATAATAGACACTGGACAACATACAATACTTTGTATAAGTCTCCTGAGTTGAATAACTAAAACCCTGTGCACAATAATTCTACTGAAATAAGACGAAGACCTTGAAGAAGTAGTCGTAGGTTGAAAAATGTACTATGGTTAAGAAGAGTTACACCAATGTTTAATGCTCCATACCCAATCATCAACTGATATAGGTAAATGTCATGGACATAATTTCAAAAAGTTATATCTCACTTTATAAAATAAACGTACAGATATATCAGTTTGAAATTGGTGCATAACAACGGATATTCAAAACCAAATATTTGCCGTCAGGCAAAACCCCAGATGATTTCCTCAAATATCACCAATAGCAACGAATTCCGATATAGTGAGGATATGATCACCTAATTCCCAATAATTTACTCTCACTCATCATCTGTAAAACCATACAGATGTGAGAATCAAACCTGGTAAATACATACCGTGGAGTAAGGATTTAATTGGGAAATCAGTTTTCAATTAATAACGCACAGTGAAACTGAAACATGAAAATGCTTCGAAGGGATAGCGGGTATTCCTAATAATGCCTCTTCCATTATCCAGATTCATGACTGTAACCGTATATTTCTTTGCCATCTCTCCAAATCCCTTTATTTGTCTTTACTCATTACCTTCTGTACACCATCCTTAGGCTAATTGGTTTTCTTCCTTCCCTACCGTTCGGCATCAGAGAAGACTATCCAATAAGCGTAATACTCTAAATCCTAGGAGTACTCGCTACTTGAGAGAAGGTAATGATAAAAGACAACTGAATAAACCTTATTCTATTTCTCCTGAACCAGAATCCATCCTCGAACTGGAACAAGTTCCTTCGAGTTCGTATATAACTATATGGTGGATTATCCAATAAATGCGGATCTTCGTACTGATACGGGGTGTTCTGGAGAAATGCAAAGGTGATGCAGGAGTGGCGATGAGTTACGCGGTTTGGTCATGAATGATAGCAGTCGCAATTTACTTTGCCCTCTTTCTAATCCCTTTATTTATCTTTACTCATTAACTTCTGTACACCACACTTAGGCTAATTGGTTTTCTTTCTTCCCCACCTTTCAGCACCTGCCTATGGTTTGGAAGAAGACTATCCAATAAGCGCAATAGATGTATCTTCTCCTAATCCTAGGAGCCCTCACAACCTGAGAGAAGGTAAAAGGAAAAGACAACTGAATAGTCCTATTCAATTTCTCCACAACCGGAAATCATTCTAGAATATGAAATAAGTTTCTTCGAGTTCGTATGTAACTATACGATGGTCATATCCAATAACTGTGGATCTTTGTAGTGATACGGAATGTTCCGGAGAAAAACAAAGGGTAAAAGTAGGAGTGGCAATGAAGTATGCAACTCTGACAATCCAAAAGTCAATGAGTTTTTAGAAGGTTCGGTTAACTTGGTTACTGAGTTATAGTCTAGGGTCGGGACATGGTCGCTGCCAAAGGGAGAGAGAAAAGAAACACTCAGCGTGCACTCTAATCTAGATCAGAATGGTCAATCACTTTATCTAATCAGGATGTCTCCCATGGTATCCTTAAATTATCCTCCAAACCTGAAAGAAGAATTAGTCGGGATCATGTAAAACCACCTGAGGAGTAAACCAACTCATCAGTGGGAATCGGGATCCAACTATCATCGCATGATAACCTGATGGAATCCACTCAAGTTATCACACTCCAGAAGGTATGCGCATGCCTGTAAATTGTGAGGTTAAGTTTAGGCATTGGGCTTTGATTGTGGCATGACACATTGGTGTGAGTCATGAGTGTGCATTTATTCATGGTGCATGCACTTGGTGACTCACATGGTGAGTCATGGAGTATGTTGTGAGATATTTGTGAATGGGGGCGGATTTTTTCTTGTGCTGGGAATTTTCCTTACTTGCTAATCACAAATACCTCACAACAAAAGAAAAGAGCAGAGACTTTTTTGCTTCACTTCCTTTTTCTTTACTTGGCCAAAACTTGAGCTCACTCTCTTCATCTATGTCTTCTTCTTCAACCTCCACCCATTCTATCTCATGAGTTGAGAATCCTTAGGTGTATTGAGACAAAATATTCACACACTCTCTCTATTTCATCTTGGGTATCTAGGCTAGCAAACTGGATGCCCGAGTTGCTTCGGTTTTGAAGCGGGAGCCCGTATTACTAATCCTCGACGTGGATCGTCTACGACGAGGGAGACCGGAGACTGAATTTCTTCGAGGCAGACGCGAGGAGCTTGGGGAAGAGGTTGAAGACCGAAGGATATGGATCGATCGATATAACCTCTTTAAACTCTTTTTATAGAACTAGTATAGGGTTAATGGTACGATCCGTCGATTAGGGTTCCGTTAACGCCGGATTTTTAAAGTTTTTGTTCCGCGTTTGGCCACAAATTCATAGCCGGGGCGCTGCCGTAACCCTACAAAGCATTGAGAAGCCATGACTCATCTTCAATTCTTGTTTTATTCTTAGATATTTATCATTCTTATCCCATCTCATCCATTCTCAATGGTAAACACTCATTCAAAGTTCATCTTCATCTTCATCTCCTCACTAAATTTTCTAGGGTGAGAAAAAGAAAGGGAAAAGAAATATTTTTTGTGAGAAAAATTCCTACATCATCAAACTACACTGCTCTAGCCCAGTAGTATAGGTTGTTAACATCACTAATACCTTGATTAGTAAAGTGTGAGCTTGAGTGTGAGTTAACTCAAGGTGGATCATCTTCGACGACGAAGACTACAAGCAAGCGCGTTCTATTCTTCAAGTGGAGTCAAAGAAGAGTTCTAGGGACTACTAATTGGAGCTTTGGAAGTGAAGAACTAGACTACAAAGGTTGTAGACTCTCTTCACTTAGTTCAGAATATAGTTTGCTAACTTTGAAACCATAATTCTCTAATTCGATTCTTGTTTAGTTTACTTAGAACTCTAAATTTTTTAAATTGAATACTTGAAACTCATTGAAACCTAGTAGAGGTGCTAAGACATACTTTCATGGTATCAGAGCCAAGATAGAGTCTTAGGAACGCATTAGACGAAGTTAAAGTGTTCGCTCAACGTTTTAAAACCCGATTTTTTGTAGTTTCTGTCCATTTTTTCAAACTTCATTATTTTCACAATTAAAAATGCTTAGAAAATCATGCAGGTAAAATTATGAAGGCTCGAGAAATACGAGCATGTAGCTCCACCACTTGGCTGCGGAACCGCCGCCTATACCATGTATTGGCCGCGGTTCCGCTGTGCAAAAGTGGAGTTAGGAGCTCGTTTTTCATGTGCTGCTTCATTTTGAAATTTTTGGATATTTTTAATAAGGCTCAAATGGTTAAGCTCTCTGTGAATTGTTGTTGTTTGAAACATTGATCGAAATTTTTAACATCGTCTATATTTCTTTGGATATATGTTACAATTTTTGGAATTCACATTGATTAGTTTTGCGAAAACTAGTTATTGATTTGTAAATCCCGCATTTTAGTCTCAAATGATGGATCACTACGGAGTTTGGATCGAAACTCCGTCGTAATCTCGTTTCATACCCGAATACTCGTCGGGAGACACTAGTAGACAGCCATGCCCCAATACCCCGACCAATGGAGTATAGGAGAACCCTATGGCCATAAGCATCCACTCGGGTGCTCGCGGCCATAACGTTCCGCCTAAGTCTACTTCGTTCACGGCCTTGGGGGTGCGTCCATCCACTAAAGTTCCTGACAAGCCTTCAAATTATTTAATCGGGAATCTTATTGAATTTCCCGGCTTAATTTTGGAATTTTTTTTCAATTCGAGACTTAAATGTAAGATTTATATGGTTAGGCATGAAATTCGGAATATGTGATAATCCGGGTTTATGATATCTACAGATATGGATTCTAATTATTGTAGTTTTCAATTCTTTTCTGTGACCGTAAGTGCAATATGTGGCAGTATCCCCGATCTCGTTTCTATACGATAACGACATTAAGGATACGCATATTTACTTACATTGATGACATGTGATATTATTGTGTTGTTATCGATATGTTATATTGGATCGTCGTGATTCAATAGCCGGGTTATTTTTACGTGAGATGAGAGTTTTTCAATTTTTATTCATGTAAATAATTGTATGAAATATTCTTTTATTGGGACACTTCCGGGTTGAGTTTGTTATCTCCATCGATATATATTATTTACTTTACCGCATTAGGATAGACCCAAGTCAGAGAGAAAAAGTAACCGGGTTCTAGAGTCCAGTAGGAGGCCATCTCGATGAGTCTAGACCGGTCGCCTAACTCTTGAATTGGCAGGGTTGCTTGCTGCTCTCATAGGGGTTTAGGGGTGTAGGCTTGGCTATTCATCACGACCGTGGAATCCTTATTTTTCGTTATTAGCTAAATCTAAAACACGGACCTCCTAGTCTATCCTTTATTTTATATATCTGCTTCTACTGTTCTGTGATTTGATATGATCATATAACTGCATGAGACGAATGCTATTTATATATATGATATATTAGTATACACTAGATATGTTTTGCTTCCGCGCTAGTCCTGACTCCGCCCTGCCGTAAGTTAAGTAACATTATGGTGAAGACCCGGGTCCCTATGGCGAATGCGGATGGCATATATGTATATTTTATTTTCGTTTCTTTTGTGATGTTTAGGAAACATAATTGATGGGATGTCATTAATAAGATTAATGAAAAGAAAAGAAACCTAGAAGATATTGTAGAATCAAAATTTTCAAAAAGGTAGCTCTAGTTCTTACTTTGCATAGCGGCATTCCATTATGAATATCCAGCACCTCAATCGATGAGGAAAGTGACTGGATCCCTTCATCGGGAATGACCGCTTTAGCAAACCTAGCATATGCTACAACCCACTCAGTTTGTTTTGAAAACTACTCGATTTTTAAAGCGGAGCATAAACCACTCCTTTTCAAATCACAAGATTCTACAACGATATCAAGTTCATTACGTTAAAGGTTTTCTTAAAAACCAGTCGTAGCCCTCTGTCATTTCAGATAAGTACTGTTTAGTATTCATGCTGCGTTTGTCGACCTTGTCGAGGTGTAGTGTTCGGCAGCTGATTAATACTTTTCTGCCGCATGATGATGCGATTGGTTAGGGCAGTCGTACAACTTTGTTGACCTTGTCAAGGGTCGTGCGGGTGGGTCTAAATCAGTCACGAAATGACGGGTTGAACACGACTTGCGGTTTATGGTTTGTTGACCTTGTCAAGGTGATAAACCGCATGAGGTAAAAAAATTATCGGGAATTTCAAGTGTTGAAATTTGCAATGAAATTGCATACCTTCTATGTGATAGTTGGATCCCGATACCCACTGCGAGTAAGTGTTACTCATCGGAGAGTTTTTCACTTTACAATTAGCTAATCTAGTAGGTGTCTAAGAATGGTGTTAATGGGGTTATACCCCTGCGGAAACGAGGTTATTTAATTAGTTCCATGCGAAAGCACGGGGAGACTCCCTCGGAGTACCAACACCAACCTGGCCGACCGATTAGCAAACTTGTAGGGTGTAATTAATCCCGGCTAATCTTACCTTTTAGGGTTTGAAGGAAGATTTGATAAAAACAGTGGGAGCTATCCTGATTAGGTAAGATAATAACCAATCTAATCTTAGAAGAGCGCACGCTAAAGTATTTTCTTCTCTCCCTCTTCACGTAACGACCATGTCACGTCTTAATCAAGATAATACCATGGATGTATTGACCGAACCCGCTTATTATACTGGGCTGGGAAACAATGGTTCCGCTCTATCTTATGACAACTGTCATAAGTTTGGGCATGGGATAGGAGAAAGTAAGGATTTCCACGCAACCCTAATGAAGAAAGAGCATTCTGATGTATCATCTTCGGGTGTGTTAGTGATTGAGAACTGTTTCTTAGTCTGCTCTGCGTCCTGGGTATTGGATACCGGATCAGGATCCCACATTTTTAATCTGTTATGAGGGTTAAAGAAAAGTAGAGAACTGAAAAAAGGTGATATGTCTCTCAGAGTATAGAATGGACTAATTGTTGCCGCCAAAGCAGTCGGCGAATATCACTTAGTATTACCAAATGGTAATACGTTGATTTTGAATAACTGTTATTTCGTACCATCTATGATGTGCAAAATAATATACGTTTCTTTATTAGATAAAGAAGGATAAAACTTTACATTAGAGAAAAATGTTATGAATATTTTCCTAAATCAAGTGTTGATTGGGTTTGGTACGTTATGCAATGGTTTATATGTTCTAAATCAAAATACAGTTCTAAATACACAAAACACACAGAAGAGGAAAAGTTCAGAAATGAACGAAGCCTTCTTGTGGCACTGTAGACTTGGTCATATCAATGCGACCATACTAGCTAAGTTGCATAAAGATGGATATTTGAATCCGTTCGAATTTACATCTTATGAAACTTATCAGTCATGTCTCAAAGGTAAGATGACCAAAACTCCGTTTACGGGACATGGAGAAAGATCTACTGAACTCTTGGGACTGATACATAGTGATATATGCTGTCATATGTTTACACATGCCAGAAATGGTTTATTGTACTTCATTATATTCACCGATGATCTCTCAAGATTCGGAAATGTGTTCCTGTTGAAACACAAATCTAAAGATTTTGAGAAATTCAAGGAATATAAGAACGAAGTAGAGAAACAGACGTGTAAAAGTATTAAAATCCTTCAATCTGATCGAGGAGGTGAATACTTAAGCACGGAATTCCAAGATTATCTAAAAGAGAATGGGATTCTCTCTCAGCTTACTCCTCCGTATACACTACAGCACAATGGTGTATCGGAGTAGTGGAATCGCACTCTATTAATTATGGTGCACTCTATGATGAGTACTACTGAGTTACCTATTTTTTTTGGAGTTATGCACTTGAGACCGCTGCATACTTATTGAATCAAGTTCCATCAGAATCTGTGCCTAAAACACCATATAAGATATGGAGTGGAAAGAGACCATATCTTAAATGAGTTAAGATATGGGGTTGTTCGGCCTATATTAAAAAACAGAATTTGGACAAACTCGAAGCAGGATCAGTTTTTTGCAAGTTCGTGAGATATCCAAAGAATTCACATGGATATCTATTCTACCACATTGAGGATCAAAATGTGTTTTTGCTCAACACGCCATCTTTTTAGAAAAGTAATTTCTTGTAAAATAAATTAGTGGTTATGAGGTAGAGATGGAAGAAGTCCCAGATACACAAACTACAACTGAAAATTTGGTATAACCGGAGGATTCAATAGTCCCCGACAAACCTCGGCCACTCCGCAGATCTACTAGGGTTTCTCATCCACCTAAGAGATACTATTGTTTTCTCATAGACGTTGGGAGCAAGGATTGCATCATGAAAGATGATGACCCGACTAGTTTTGAGCAGGCCATCATAAGTGGGGACTCTATGAAATGGCTGGATGCTATCCAATCTGAGATGGAATCCAAGTACACCAACAAAGTATGGACTTTCGAAGTTGCTCCAGATGGGGTAAAACCTATTGGGAGCAAGTGGATCTTCAAGAAGAAAATTGGTGTAGATGGAAGGGTTGAGACCTTCAAAGATAAACTTGTAGCAAAAGGTTTTCGTCAACGACCAGGTGTCGACAATGACGAGACCTTTTCTCCGGTGGCTATGCTTAAGTCCATCAGGATCCTACTTGCCATTGCTGCATACAATGACTATGAAATCTAACAGATGGACGTCAAGACCGCTTTTCTAAATGGTGATTTAGAAGAGAGCGTGTATATGACACAGCCAGAGGGCTTCGTAGACAGTGGGAGCAGCGAAAAGATGTGCAAGATGCTTAAATCAATCTACGGATTAAAGCAGGTGTCACCGAGTTGGAACATCTTTTTTGATGTAGCAGTTAAAGAGTTTGACTTCATCAAAAATATAGATGAACCATGTATATATAAAAAGGTTATAGAGAGTAAGGTTGTATTACCCGTGTTGTACATAGATGACATACTCTTGATAGGAAATGATGTTCCTATGCTGCACTCGGTCAAACTCTTCCTATCACAAAAGTTCTCTATGAAAGATCTGGGTGATGCCTCATACATCCTGGGGATAAAGATCTATAGAGATAGATCTAAAAGGATTTTGTGATTGTCCCAATCCAGATACATAGACACCATACTAAAGAGGTTTAGTATGGAAGATTCTAAGCGTAGTAATTTACTCGCTTGTTCATGAATCACTCTCTCCAAAGAGATGTCTCCCAAGACTGATTTAAAAAGAGCTCGCGTGAACGTGATACCCTATGCTTCTGCAGTTGGGTCTATCATGTATGCGATGTTATGCACCAGACCAGATGTAGTTTATGCACTTAGTATGGTAAGTAGGTATCAATCAGACCCATGGGAGAAGCACTGGAAAGCTGTGAAGAACATTCATAAGTACTTGAGAAGGACTAAAGAGATGTTCTTGGTGTATGGTAATGGAGAACTCCAAGTGAAGTCCTCTACCGATTCGAGCTTCCAGAGTGATAAGGATGACAACAAGTCTGTCTCGGGCTTTTTCTTCACCCTCAATGGAGGGGTGGTATCTTGGAAGAGTCCCAAGCAAGATACCGTTGCAGACTCAACGATGGAGGCTGAATACATCACTGCCAACGATACTGCCAAAGAGCCTGTCTGGATGAAGAAGTTCATTACTGAACTTGGTATGGTTCCAACCATTGAAGGTCCAATACCTTTGTATTGTGATAACAATAGAGCTGTGGATTTATCTAAGGAACACCGGTCCCATCAGTGATCCAGACATATTCTGATGCGATATCACATGATACGGGAGATAATTGATCACCACGAGATTGAGGTCAGGAGAGTAGACACGAAGGACAACACGGCGGATCCACTCATGAATGCCCTCCCCCAAACACAGTTCGAGAGACTTTTTGGGATGTTGGGTATGCGAGACTACAACAACTGGCCTTAGTGCAAGTGGGAGATTGTTAGGAATATGTATACCTTAGAGGCCATTATTGTATATTATCGTGGATGCTTGGACATATATATATAGAGGACTTTCTTGCTCGACATGATAATATGCTATATGGTTGCTCTTTATCTTAACATGTGCACTTGTTTTAGTTTACTGTCTTTTTGATACATGTTGATAAAGCCTTCAGGATGTTGTCTTGTCTACCAGGACTATGATGCAGATCATACTAGTGGGGCTTGGGTAGTCCACAAGTACATCCTTAACAGTTCCTAGTCGAGGGAATATCGAGACAGAGCATCGATATTCCAGAGTAGACTAGTGTGTACGTTTCGTGACCATGTCTGGGGCGATGGTTGATCCCATAACCATCGGTGTTTGACTTCAAACATTGTACACAAGTGCTCATTAGAGAATGGGTACACCGGATAGGAATCTCCGAGAACTCCTAGATGGCACCATACCTATCATCAGATAGCAGTTCTATGGTGACACTTGTACAGGTTAGTCTGTAGACCCGAGATCATCATAGTGTCTTGTGTGGTTCCTACTGTGTTTTGATTTCCTCCCTACCACGGCTCAAATGAGTCATGCAAACAGGTGGTTTTTGGGTACAGTCCCGAGTCACATGGAGGCAGTGAGTGATAGGAGGGGTTTTGTTTTTCCCGGTATTGGGAGTTGATATTTCTTTATGCTCGATTGGCTATAACAGCAAGTCCTTGGCCAGGGCTGATGAGATTTACTAATAAGTGTTATCAGTAGTTTCTCAAAAGGTTATAAGCCATATAGCAGCATGACTAATCGAGTTAGTAGGGTCTGTCGATTCCACCTCCTAAACTCGATATGCGACATATCGGACGAAAAGACCGGATGTACGGTAAGTGTTGCTTATAGGCTCTACGGGAGTTTGGACAAGTTTGCTTGTTGATCTTCTATTCGTTCAATACAAGGGTAGTCATTACGTCCAGCTAGTGCCGCTGACGGCTTGTAGGTCTCTAATGTGATCATTACCTACTGCTGGCGTATTGACGAGTCTTTAGAGTCCGACAAAGTGGTTTCTAGCTCAAGCGTAATGAAGTAGGGCACGTATGGAGATATGTGCGGGAGCTTGATTAAATACGAGTATATGATACCATATTCTAATTTAGCGTTTTTGATATCAGCCGAGTTATATATGATATAACCGGATTATTGAATCAAGTGTTTATTTAATGATTTGATATATATATATATATATATGTTTATATATTTGATATTAACCGGATTATATATGATATAACCGGATTATTGAATCAAGTGTTGAAATAATAATTTGATATATATATATATTAAATATTAGCCGGTTATATGTGATATAACCGGATTATTGAATCAAGTGTTAATTTAATGATTTGATAGACATATATATATTTGATATTAGCCGGGTTATATATGATGTAACCGGATTATTGAATCAAATGTTGATTTAATAATTTGATATATATTTATATATTTGATATATATATATATATATATATATATATATATATATATAAACTAATATATAGCTCACTTAAGATTTTCTTCTCTTTATGTGTGTGTGTGTGTGATTATATTGTATCATGGTTAATGATACATTGAACATGGATGTATGAGAATCACATAAGAGTTAAAGATGAAAAGAATGATTTATATTTAAAAGAAAAAGAAGAACAAAAGAAGAATGAGTCATGGCTTTGGATGCTTGGAGAAGCTTTGAGAAGCCATGACTCATCTTCAATTCTTGTTTTACTCTTAGATGTTTATCATTCTTATCCCATCTCATCTCTCTCAATGGTTCAAACTCATTCAAAGATCATCTTCATCTCCTCACTAGATTTTCTATGGTGAGAAAAAGAAAAGAAAAAGAAATATTTTTTGTGAGCAAAATTCCTACTTCATCAACATACACTACTCTAGCCCATTTGTATAGGTTGTTAACTTCACCAATACCTTGATTAGTGAAGTGTGAGTTGCCTCAAGGTGGATCATCTTCGACGACGAAGACTACAAGCAAGCTCGTTCCATTTTTCAAGTGGAGTCAAAGAAGTGTTCTAGGGACTACTACTTGGAGCTTTGGAAGTGAAGGACTAGACTACAAAGGTTGTAGACTATCTTCACTTAGTTTACAACATAATTTGCTAACTTTGAAACCCTAATTCTCTAGTTCGATTCTTGTTTAGTATACTTAGACCTTTAAATTTTTAAAATTGCACACTTGATTCTCATTAAAACCTAGTAAAGGTGCTAAGACATACTTTCAGCAATTGCCAAAGTTTTAAAAATATCGATTAAAAGAAACCCTTTTTGAAAAAAAAATAGGGTATTTTAATATAAAACTTATTCTTTGAATTAACCATATATTTAGAATCTCGTGCTATGAAAGTATAGTGTGCGCATAGGGTATGTCATTACCCCGTGAATGATCTAAAGGTATATACCCTAGTTATTGAAAATACGGTTATTTTAAAGTTCTTGGTATTTTTATGAAAACTTTGTTTTATGATTATTTTCACATGAATTTTGTTATTAAAATAAAAACTAAATGATATAAATAAGGTTAAGAGTGGTGTTGGGATATTAATTTGACCTATTTTGCTTATAAAGTAGAGTACAATTGTTAAAAATAACATTATACCGGAGCTAAGTCCATTTAGTCGATGTGTTTTCAGAAAGAGATTTGAGATGAAAGAAATAGAGAGATAAGGGAAACTTACGGATTTAGCTTATTAATAAGGGAGAAGGGAAGATTTCGGGGGTCGTGGTCTCGTCAGAGATCCTCCGGTCGTCGATCTTGGCTTGCTACTCCTCTTGGGTGCTTAATTCCATTTGGTACTTAGAGAGTTTGAGAGAACTTTTGATAGAAATTTCAGAATGGTGGAGAGCTAGGAGATGGGGTGGTATTTATAGTGAAGCATTTAGGATTTGGAAATTAAAATTTGGATCAAAAGAATTAAAATGGATGTTAAATGGTGAATTGAGTAGTCTCTGTTTAATTGCAGGGAAATCAAACAGTGCAGGGGAGTAGGAGGAGCTGAAGAGACTTGTGTGCAAAGCATAGAGTCGAATGGTCAAGATCGAACCGTCGGCGGTGGACATTTAAGAGTAATGGGCGGTCGGATCTTGAGAGTTTGCCTTGAGATTCGTGCCACGTGTTTAGATTTATGTTTACTTCTCTTTGCGCCTGTTTGATTTTTTTGAAACCTTTCGATTCTCCATGAATTGCACATACAACTCTTGGACTTCCGAAAAATTAAAAAGAAAAATCTTTAAAAATTTGGGACTGATGAGATTCGAACACACGGGCTATGGCACAGTAGTGTAGAGTCTTTACCAGTGAGCTGCAAGTTGTTTCTTTCTTTTATTAAGCAAATTTAACTTATAACTCCACAACATGCTGAAATACCCATTTTTATACATTTAAACAAATACTTCTGTACAGGGATTTCAGAGTCGTTACATTCTACCCTCCTTATAAAAATTTCTTCCTCGAAATTTTCACAGGGGTTAATTTTCAAAAGGGTGAGGGTATCGTGCACGCATATCTTCTTCTCTTTTCCAAGTTGATTCTCTCGGCGAATCCTTTCTCTATATCACTCAGACCAAGTTTCCCTCCTTTTTCCGTAATGTCTTCACCTTTCGGTTCAGGATCTCAACTAGTTGTTGTTGGCAAGTTAGATCATTCTGTCCCGTGAGCTCTGAGTGATCAAATATATGGCTGGGTTGCTCACATATCGTCGTAGTTGGGATATGTGGAACACGTTGTGCACTCCTTCCAATGAGGGTGGTAGTGCCAAGTGGTACGCCACTTCTATAACTCGTTCGAGTATGTCGAACGGTCCTATATAACTTGGGCTGAGTTTTCCCTCTTCCCAAAACATATCACTCCTCTATTTGGAGATATATTCAAGCATACATGCTCTCCGGGTTGAAACTCTAGGTGTCGACGCTTTGCATCTGCCCAATGTTTCTGTCGTTCTTGCGCGATGCGCATCCTTTCCCTGATTGTGTGAACCACATCCATAGTTGCCACAATCATCTTTGGTCCAAGGAGTTCACAATCTCCAACGTCGTCCCAACTCAGTGGGGAACGAAACTTCCGTCCGTAGAGTGCTGTTAATGGTGCCACCCAATACTGGCTTGAAAGCTGTTGTTGTATAAAAACTCTACAAGGTGTAAATGATCTTACGACGAACCTCCGAAGTCTAACATACAGGCTCTCAGCATATCTTCTAATATCTGAATTGTTCGCTCGGACTGTCCGTCCATTTATGGATGATACGCCGTGCAAAAATTCAGACTCGTCCGCAGGCTAGCTTGCAGGCTCTGCCAAAACTGTGATCGGAATCTCGTATAACGATCGGAGATGATGCAAACAGGTACTCCATGTAATCTCATGATCTCCTGCATGATTTTATGGGTATCAATACAAGTATTGTACACTTTGAAGGATAAATCTTACTTTAGGTTTTTTTAGTCACCTCCATGTACTTTCTTACCAACGTCTCGGATGAATGGCCAACTCGGAATGGAATAAAGTGAGCCGACTTGGTGAGTCGATCCACAATAACCCAAATTGTATCGTTACCATTCGTGTTGCGAGGGAGAGCAGTCACAAAGTCCATAGTAATGTGCTGCCATTTCCATTCTGGGATTGGTAACGGCTGAAGTAGATCAGCAGTTCTGTGATATTCAGCCTTCACTTGCTGACACACCAAGAACTTTGCTACGCTTCTAGCTACTTCACGCTTCATTCCATGCCATCAGTAGTGTTTCTGTAGATTCTTGTACATCTTCGTGCCACCGGGGTGTACAGAATAAGGAGAGCTGTGGACTTCTTTCATTAACTCTTCTCGAACGGGGCCGACTGGCACACATAAACGGCTTCCATATCGTAAGGATCCATCTTCGTGGATGATGAATTCAGTTTGAAGTCCACTTTCTATTTGTTCTTGGATCTTTTATAGCTTGGCATCATTTGCTTGAGCTGTCTTGACTTGATTTACAAGAGTGGACTGGACGTGTAAGTTCATCAAATATGAAGCGTTACCTGGCATAACAACTTCGTTCTCCAATCCGTGTAATTTTTTCTGTAACTTCCATTGAACGGTGAGGTTTATAGCTAATTGCTGGCGACTAAGTGCATCAGGAACTAAGTTCACCTTCCCAGGATGATATTGTAGGTTGATGTCGAAGTCCGCCAAGAGTTCTAGCCATCTTCTCTGCCGCATGTTGAGTTCCTTCTGAGTAAATACATACTTCAGACTCTTATGGTTAGTGTATATATCCACTCGTTCTCCTAAAAGATAGTGGCGCTAAATCTTGAGTGCGAAGACCCCTGCTGCCAGTTCCAGATCATGTGTTGGATAGTTGCGTTCATGAACTTTTAATTTCCTTGAGGCAAAAGCCACAACCTTTCTATACTGGTGTAGAACACATCCTAATCTTTTACCGGACGCATCACAATGTACATCGAATCTGCCAGATCAATTCGGTATTACAAGAATAGGTGCAGAGGTTAACCTCGACTTGAGTTCTACAAAAGCCCTCTCACATGCTTTTGACCACGTGAATGCTTCGTCTTTACAGGTGAGCTTGGTCAGGGGTGCTGCGATCTTTGAGAATCCTTCAATGAATAGTCGGTAGTATCCTTCTAAGCCAAAAAAACTTCTTATATTTTTCACCGTCTTTGGTGTCGGCCACTTGCTGATAGCTGACACCTTAGCTGGATTTACAGAGATTCATTCGTCTGAAACGATATGTCCGAGAAATCCTCCTTGATCTAGACAAAATTCACACTTGCTATACTTGGCGTAGAGCTGGTGTTGTCATAATGTCTTCACGGCAATCCGTAAGTGCTCGGTGTGCTCTTTCCGATTCTTTGAATACACCAAGATATCGTCGATGAAGATAACAACAAACATGTCTAAGTACTATAAGAAAACTTAGTTCATTAAGTTCATAAAGATGGAAGGTGCATTGATCACTCCAAATGGCATTACAAGATATTCGTAATTGCCATAACGAGTCCTAAATACCATCTTCGGAATGTTGGACTCCTTGACCTTCACCTGATGATATCTTGAATGAAGATCTAACTTTGAAAAGACACAAGATCCACTTAGCTAATCGAAAAGATCGTCGATGCGAGGTAGCGAATACTTCTTTTTAATTGTTACCTCATTCAGAGCTCGATAATACACGCGCATCCTGTAGTTACCTTCCTTCTTCTTTACCAGCAGCACCGGAGATCCTTAACTTGAAGTACTAGGTCGGATCCAACCTTTCTTCAGGAGTTCGTCCAACTGAATACGGATCTCCTTCAATCCCTCCGGACATAATCGGTACGGAGATTTTATTACTAGTTGAGCGCCGAATTGCAAATCAATACTGAATTCAAGAGCTCGATCTAGAGGCAAACCTGATATATCTTCCGGTAATACATTCTCGAACTCTCAAACTACCTCTGGCTTCGATTCTTTCGCTTGCAACGCTTTAATCTCTTCCTTCTTTGTTTTTTCTCTGTAAGTGCTAGGCTCCAAGGTCCGGTCTCCGCTTTTGAAGTAGAAAATTGGGTGATCTGGTATTTCAAACACTACCCTCCTTTGGCGACAGACAATGGTAGTGAAGAAAGTTCTCAGCCAGTCCATTCCCAAGACTACGTCGAAATTCGGTATGTCCAGCACCTTGAAGTCTGCATAGAATTCTCGACTGCAAACGACCACTGGATATAGATCGTATCCTAAAATTGCTTTTAGAACGCGGTTCCCTGAACAGACATTCCAGCTGGATACAAGCGGCTTAACTGGGATTGCATGAGTTCTTACGAACCGTTGAGACATGAAGCAATGTGATGCCCCAGTGTCGAAGTGCGCGAGTGCAAGTAGGGATGCTACTAAGATTGTACCTAAGTCGTGTGGGATATGTTTAGGTATAACAAATATAGGATGGCTATGAATTGAAAAGAATTGAAAGAGAATAGGGAAGAGATTTACCAGTGATAACCTAACCCGTAGTTTCGGCCTCTTCGACCGACATAGTGAATGCTTAGCGTCGCGGCACTTTCCTCTGTGCTTGGTTAAATAATTGGCATTGGGGTTGAGCGGCCTGGGTGCGGGAAGTTAGAGCCGATAAAGCTAACCGGGTAGGAGGAGCTTGGATCGCCGGTCTAGCTGGAGGGTTATTAGATCCTCGGTTCTGGGGGCATGCTCTGATAGCATGAATAGAAGACCCACATATCAGGCACAAGTTGTTCTCCCTAAGACAGTTCTTCAAAAGGTGCCATGTTCTCTTGTAGTAGATGCAAAAGTCTAACCAGTTGTTGGCGAACGAACCAACTGGCCTCCGAGATGGTCCATTGAAAATTGGCCTAGAGAGGCCCCTCCCGTAATCTGGTGCATAGGGCATTTTACACCGACGGTCTATGGCATGCCCTTCCTCTTCATAACTGCCTCATAACGTCGGGCAGCCTTCAAAGCAAGCTCATGGGTTGGAAAATCCCCTGTAGCGAGTGCAGCTTGGATTTCAGGGTCCAACCCCTGCTGAAATCATCGTGCCCGGATCTCAGCAGTAGGAATAAGGTGTCCATCGAACTTGTTACGACCTTATGTTAGCAGTGTTGTAAGTGAGATAAGAAAATTGAATTTGAGACGATATCTTACCTGCCGAGCATGGTAAACTCAACATCATATTCATCCACTGACTTAACCCACATCGAGCCTTATTGTAAATGGATGAATTGCTACTCCATGTCAAAGCGGGTAGTCTTTGGGAATTACTTGGCATCGAAGAGGTCTCGGAATGTTTTCCTTTCTATCGGTTGCGCGAGATGGCTCTCCTCAGCCTTCCACCATACTGTGGCGTTATTGGTCAGTTGTAACTTAGCAACACTCACACAGGCTATATCTGGCACTTGAGCCACTGCCAGGTCATCCTCGATCGCTTGAGCCCATTCTTCTGTTTCAAGCGGGCTCTCCTTACCTGAAAAGTTCTTTGGGCGTAGTGCCCGAAACTGCTTAACTCTGGGTGCTTCGTGTGCTTCGTCTTCGGAGCGGTGCATAAGGATAGCAGTCTCTTCTGACCCTCCAATAAGCTCTTGATAGCCTCAAGAAGTACCGTTTGCTCATTGATAGGAGCTGCACCAGTAGATGGTGTTGGTAGTGTAGGCGATGGAGTATTGCCGTTGATGTTTGTGCCGGTATTGTTCGGAGAGTCCATCACCTTGATATAAAAGATAGGTCAGGATAGATTTAAGAAATTTGAAATGCAAGGAATGAAAATGTTTGTAGAATTCATTAATTCTTGTGGTATATTGTTTACGACTTCATGCAGAACTGACCTGCATGGGCCATCAATAAAACCTGTCACACCCCGCTTCCCAGTAGATGGAAATGATGACATGGCAAGCCCGCAGCATATTTATCGAGAAAAGATCATTCTATAAATAAATATACTAAGCATATTGAAATAATAATACACAATGCAAGAATAAATGGAGACTGTAAAATTTTCAACAAACATCTTTATTTACGTTCAACTTCAAATATTTACAAGTACATGAGTTTTCAACTGGAAAGTAAATACAATAAAAGAAAATCCCTAAACATGTGGCATACATAATCTGAATAATAAGTAAAGCTAAGCTAATCCTGAGTAGCAATCCGGTTGTAGTCCCCTTCGGTGGCCATCACTTCCTCCGTCTCGACCGTATCTAACGAACATTCTAAGAAAACAAGAGTGGGTGGAATGTCCGTCAACGAACTAGCGCTTAGTAAGTTCATGGGTAAATATGTACTACAGGTCTATATATGGTCACTATGTTAACGTTAAATTCCAAGTGTGAATATCAACGCAGCCGTAAAAGTATTCACGAGCTCAAAGTAGGGCCCCAGGAGTAAGAAAACACAGTCCCATTTCATGTGTTAGCAGTGGGGATCTAGTCTGTGGATGAGTCGACCCGACTGATATTCAATTAAAATAAAAAAAAGAGCTTAATACAGGACTCCGAAAACTACGTTGGATTCACACAAGAAACTATCACAAACACCCCGAGTATAAATAGTCTATAACTGTATAATATACTTAATTAATTTGATTGATTGATTATAACATGTCTTGATCAAAACCATAGATTACAAAAGGTGTTGAATGAAGTCGAGTGAGTCGAGTAAAATGTGAGTCATGTCAATTGCAATTATGGTTCGATTCAAATTAGTTCGAGTAGACTGGGTTCCAGTTCACGTTTAAGTTTAGGTTCGAGTTAGGTTAGAGTTCGAGTTCGAGTTCGAGTTTGGGTTCGAGTTGGATTCAAGTTATAGATATTTCTTGTGAATGGATTTAACTATTGAAATCTTAAGTTCAGGAGAAATTGGCAACTGCTGCACATGGACGGCAGGATTTGTGTCTTTTTTCAAGATAATTGTCATTGATAACTCCGTTAAGTTGTCTAACTTAAATAGGCAAGTACTTACTTTCTCCAGCTCCTTGGGACTCAAGAGAAATGATACCGCTTAAACCTATATTAATCTAGAGTCCTTAATATTTATTATTGTTTATTTACATTGTTTTATTTCTCGAGAGGGTTTTATGAAAAATATATTAATATTGTTTAAAAATAACCTCGAGGGTGATTTATAATATTTAGAGTTTTTAAGAACATATATTTTCATTTTAGTGGTGTTTTAGCGATGAAACCTAGCTTTTAAAAGTTTATGGTATTTTTATGAAAACTACTTTTGCAAATCTGGTGATATTTTCATTTAAACTTTAATCTTCATTTAAAAATATATATATATTCACAAGTTGTTCTTATTGATACGGATATGTACTTTTATATAAATTTTTCAAAGTTAGTTTTGTTTAGAAAAGTCGTATTTCTTAAAAACCGTATTTTTATTTTCTTTCGAGACCGAATACTCCATGAGAAGTTCTGCATCTCGCTCTACTATCCTAAGAATGTGCGATAATCCTCACCATCCATTAGCGGGTTCCCTAACGAGAGTTGTAGAGGCACAATTGCCAAGGATTTAAAAATATCGATTACAAGAAACGCTTTTTGAAAAAAAATGTGGTATTTTAATGTAAAACCTATTCTTTGGATTAACCATATATTTAGAATCTCGTCCTATGAAAGAATAGTGTGAGTGTGGGGTAGGTCGTTACCCTGTGAATAATTTTAAGGTATATACCCTAGTTATTGAAAATACGGTTCTTTTAAAAATCATGGTATTTTTATGAAAAGCTTGTTTTGTGATTATTTTCACATGAAAATTTTTATTAAAGTAAAAGCTAAATGATATAAATAAGGTTACGAGTGGTGTTAGGATATTAGTCTGACCTATTTTGCTTATAAAGTGAAGTACAATTGTTAAAAATAACATTATACGGGAGCTAACTCCATTTTGTCGATGTATTTTTAGAAGGCGATTTGAGATGAAAGAAATAGAGAGAGATAGGAAACTTACAGGTTTAGATTATTAACAAGGGAGAGGGGAAGCCTTTGGGGGTCGTGGCCTCGTCGAAGATTCTCCGGTCGTCGAGCTTGGCTTGCTACTCCTTTTGGGTGCTTAACTCCACTTGGTACTTAGAAAGTTTGAGAGAATTATTGATAAAAATTTCAGAATTGGGGAGAACTAGGGGATGGGGTGGTATTTATAGTGAAGATTTTAGGGTTTGGAAATTAAAATTTGGATTAAAAGAATTAAAATGGATGTTAAATGGTGAATTAAATAGTCTCTGTTTAATTGCAGAGAAATCAAACAGTGCAGGAGAGTAGAAGGGAGATGAAGAGACTTGTGTGCAAAGCACAGAGTCGAATGGCCATGGTCGGACTGTCGGTGGCGGGCATTTGAGGGAAATGGGTGGTTGAATCTTGAGGGTTTGCCTCGAGATTCATGCCACGTGTTTAGATTTGTGTTTACTCCTCTTTTCACTTGTTTGA
This sequence comes from Agapanthus africanus, assembly GCA_030015575.1. Classification (NCBI taxonomy): domain Eukaryota; kingdom Viridiplantae; phylum Streptophyta; class Magnoliopsida; order Asparagales; family Amaryllidaceae; genus Agapanthus; species Agapanthus africanus. Next base: position 111,663,436 of record JASDDO010000012.1, on the reverse strand, counting down.
TTTTTCTGAAACCTTCGATTCTCCGTGAATTGCATGTGCAACTCTTGGTCTTCCGAAAAATTAAAAAGAAATAACTTAAAAAATTTGGGACTGATGGGATTCGAACACACAGGCTATGGTACAGCAGTGTAGAGGTTTTACCAGTGAGCTACAAGTTGTTTCTTGCTTATATTAAACAAATTTAATTTATAACTCCACAATAGGCTGAAATACCCTTTTTTATACATTTAAACAAATACTTCTGTACAAGGATTTTAGAGTCATTACACATATCCAACAATCTCCCACTAGCAATAAGGCCTGTAATTGGCGTACGGAATCCCCAACATCTGTTCTAGGGCCAGTTGTTAGCGTATCGCATACCCAACATCTCAAAAAGTCGCTCGAACTGCACTTGAGGGAGAGCCTTGGTAAATGGAACCGCCATCTTGTCTTTTGTATCTACTCTCTGGACCACGATCTCTTGGTGATCTATGATCTCCCTGATTAGGTGATACCGCCTCAAGATGTGTCTGGATTTCTGATGTGACGGTGGTTCCTTCGCTAAAGCCATAGCCCCATTGTTATCGCAATTTAAAGGTATCGGATCAACAATGGACGGAACTACCTCAAGTTCAGTAATGAACTTCTTCAGCCAGACCGCTTCTTTTGCGGCATCGTTTGCAGCAATATATTCAGCATCCATCGTCGAGTCTATGACGGTGTCCTATTTGGAGCTTTTCCAACAGACCGCCCTTCCATTGAGGGTAAACACAATACCCGAGACAGACTTGCTGTCATCCTTGTCACTTTGGAAGCTTGAGTCGGTAAAGAACTCGACCTTGAGGTCTCCATTACCATAAACTAAGAATATCTCCTTTCTCCTTCTCAGGTACTTGAGAATGTTCTTCACAGCTGTCCAATGATTCTCACCTGGGTTCGACTGATACCGGCTCACCAAGCTAAGCGCGTAAGCTACATCTAGTCTGGTACACAGCATCGCATACATTATAGATCCTACCGCCGAAGCGTAGGGTATAGTGCTCATGCGAACCCTCTCCTTATAATTCTTGGAAGAAATCTCTTTAGAGAGGGTGATTCCGTGTAAAGCGGGTATATGACCGCGCTTGGAATCATCCATACTAAATCTCTTTAGTATGGTCTCTATGTACCTTGACTGTGAAAGTCCCAACAATCTCTTGGATCTATCACTGTAGATCTTAATCCCTAGAATGTACGAGGAATCACCCAGGTCTTTCATGGATAACTTTTGTAACAAGAACAACTTGACCGATTGTAGCATAGGAATGTCATTTTCTATCAAGAGAATGTTGTCCACGTACAAGACTAAGAATACGACAGTTCTTCCTACAATATTCTTATATATACAAGGCTCATCCTCATTTTTGATGAAGTCAAATTCCTTGACTGTCTCATCAAAACAGATGTTCCAGCTCCGTGATGCCCACTTTAATCCATAAATGGATTTATGCAACTTGCACACCTTCTCACTGCTCCCACTATCTATGAATCCTTCCGGCTGATCCATATATACACACTCTTTTAAAAATCCATTTAGAAAAGTCGTTTTAACGTCCATCTGCCATATATCATAGTCATGGTAGGCAGCAATGGCAAGTAGGATCCGAATGATTTCTGCATAGCTACTGGAGAAACGGTTTCGTCATAGTCCACTTCTGGTCTTTGACGAAAACCTTTTGCAACAAGTCTAGCCTTATAGGTTTCCACCTGTCCATCTGCACCAATCTTCTTTTTGAAGATCCAATTGCATCCAACAGGTTTTACCCCAGGAGGAGTAACATCCAAAGTCCAAACTTTGTTGGTGTGCGTAGACTCCATTTTGGATCGCATAGCATCCAGCCATTTATCAGAGTCCCTACTGGTAATGGCCTGCTTAAAACTAGTAGGATCATCTTCTTCTAAGATGCAATCCTCTTGATCCCCATCTATGAGAAAACCGTAGTATCTTTCGGGAGGATGTGAAATCCTACTAGATCTGCAGAGTGGTTGAGGTTCGTCTGGGATTATTGAATCCTGAGGTTCCACCAATTATTTAGTTTCATTTTGTGGTTCCAGAATTTCTTCCAGTTCTACCGTGCTTCCACTAATTTCTTTTGCAAGAAATTGCCATTCTAAAAAGGTGGCGTGACGAGCAACAAACACCTTCTGTTCCTCGATGTGGTAGAACAGATACCCCCATGAATGCTTGAGGTATCCCACAAACTTACATAGAACCGAACGTGCCTCCAGTTTTTCTGGATTTTTCTTTTTCACATAAGTCGGACAACTTATATCTTAATAAATTTAAGACATTGTTTCTTAACACTCCATATTTTATATGGAGTGGCAGGCACAGATTTGGTCGGAACCCTATTCAATAGATATGTCATTGTCTCAAGTACATATCCCCAGAAAGAAAGAGGCAACTCGGTATTACTCATCATGGAGTGACCATATCTAATAGAATATGATTCCTCCGCTCCGATACACCGTTGTGATGTGGTATATATGGAGGAGTAAGTTGAGAGAGAATACCATTCTCTTTCAGAATGTCATGAAATTACGTACTCAAGTACTCCCCTGCTCAACCTGATCGAAGGATCTTGATACTTTTTCCTGTCTGGTTCTCTACTTCGTTCTTATGCTCTTTGAATTTCTCAAAAGGTTCAGATTTTTGTTTCAAAAGATACACATATCCGAACCTAGAGAGATCGTCGGTGAATGTAATGAAGTACGAGAACCCACCCCCTCGCATTTATAGACATCGGACCGCATACATCACTGTGTATGAGTCCCAAGAGTTCTGTATCTCTTTCTCCGTGTCCAATGAATGGAGACTTGGTCATCTGTCCTTTGAGACAAGACTGATAAGTTTTATATGATGAAAATTTGAATGGATTCAGATATCCATCCTTATGTAACCTAAATAGTCTTTTCTCATTGATATGACCAAGTCTACAATGCCACAAGTAGATTTTGTTCGTATCTGAACTCTTTCTCTTGCGTGTGTTTTGTACATGGAAAACCGTGTTTTGATTGAGAACATAGATACCAATACACATTGTATCTTCTGCAACCAATACATGATCAAGGTAAATGTTCATGATATTTCTATCTGGAACAAAGTTATATCCATCTTTATCTAATAAAGAAACTGATATGATGTTGCAAAGTATGGAAGGTGCATAGTAGCAGTTGTTCAAAATCATAGTATTTCTGCTTGGAAATACAACATGATATTCACCGACGGTGGCAGCATCAACTTGTGCTCCCTTCCATACTCTGAGGGTCATATCACCCGGTCCAACCATTCTACTTTTTCTCAGTTCTTGTAATAAATTACAGATATGAGATCCTGATCCGGTATCTAGTACTCAGGAGGTAAGGTTGATCGAAAAACAGTTTTCAATAACAAATACACCCGAACAAGATGCATTAGAATGCTTCTCCTTCAATAGGGTCATCTGGAATTCCTTACAGTCCTCTTTCCTTGCCCATACTCATGACAGTTGTCACAAGTTTGAGCTGAACCGACGTTCCCCAACACAGTGTAATAAACTGGTTCGGTCAAGTCATACATTTTAGTATCTTGATTAGGGCATGAAATAGTTGCTACCTGGAGAGAGAGAAAAGAAACACTCGGCGTGCGCTCTTGCAAGATTAGATTGGTTATTAGTTTATCTAATCAGGATGGCTCCCACTGTTTCCTCGAATTTTCCTACAAACCATAAAAGGAAAACTAGTCGGGATCATTCGCACCTTATAAGTTCGTTAACCGTTCAACCAGGTGAGTGTTGGTACTCCGAGGGAGGTTTCACGAGCTCTCGCACAAACCTAATTAAAATAAACCTCATTTCCGCTGAGGCGTAGCCCCGTTAACACTTTTCTAGACACCTAATAGGTTAGCTAATTGTGAAGTGAAAATATCTCCTAAGAGTAACCTACTCATCAGTAGGATCGGGATCTAACTATCATCGCTTGATAACCTAGATGGAAGACAATCTAGTCACCACACTCCAAAAAGTATGCAACACCAGCAAGTTTCCTGTATATTTGAAACTCCCGATGTGGTTTTTTCCCCTGACGCTTATGAACTTGACGTAAACTAACATATCAAAAGTCGTTAGTCAAGTTCAACCTGTCATTATCCTGGATTAACTTAGACCGACCCATATAAGTCCTTGACGTAGGACAAAATAACTGTACGACTGTCGTAAATAATCGTATATCTATGCAGCCAAAGCCCAGCTACCATTCACTATGCCTTGACGGAGGCCAACATACATAGCATGAATACTAGGTGATACTTGTAAGAAATGACGGAGGGCTATGGCTGGGTTTTTTGCGAAAAACCCTTTAACATAATGAACTTGATATCATAGAAGGAACCGAGTAGTTTTGAAAAGGAGTGGTTTAGGCTCTGCTTTTGAAGAAAACCGAGTAATCTATAGTAACATAAACTTTTGCTCAAGAGGTCACTCCCCGTAAAGGGATCAAGGCTCTTTCCTCCTCGAATGAGGTGCTGGATATTTCTAACCGAATACCGCTATGCAAAGCGAAAGAGTATGACTATAGTTTTTCAAAATTTGTTCCAACAATATCTTTTAGGTTTGTTTTCCTTGCATTAATCAAAATTAATGTGGTCCCATCAACTAAATCCGATCACACCGGAAAAGAACAAAAATACAATGTACATATATGCCATCCGCATTCGCCACGGGGCCCCGTCATGCACTGTTAGGTTACTTAACTAATAGCAGAGCGGGGGCTGGACTAGCGCGGATGCAAAATATATACAACATCTACTAGTATATATAAAAATATATAACCATTTATCCCAGGCATGATATAAGCAATATCACAGAACAACGATAAGTAACATGGAATAAAGGATAATCTAGGAGCCCCGGATTTCATTTGAGCCACAAATGAAACTCGACGTTTCACCAGTCATGTGGATAGCCTATGCAATGAAGAACCTAGACCCCTATGAATCCGGCAAGTTACCCTCCAATTCTGGAAGTGAGACAACCCCAATCAATGAAGTGAATGGGCCACCCAACACTTCATGGAATCCGGTAACTTGAGCATCCCTCCGTGGGTCATCCTATACCCCCTACGAGTGTGGTGAATAATCCGCTAATTCTAGAGTAAGGCCCTCTCGATCTCAACGCTAGGAGATGTGGGCCCGTTGCCCTCTAGAACTCGGCTATTCGAGCACTCCTCCACGGGGTAATCCCAGTACAGAAATATATATATATATATATATATATATATATATATATATAAATGTTGACATCGACCTCAATTCGGTTGTACCCCAATAAACGAATATACAAACCGACAGAGATGGCAGTCCACATGTCGGACGCTTGCCCCGTAATAATGAATATACAAATGAATCTAAACTGTACAACTTCCATTGCACTAAAGGCTATCCAACACGAAAATCTTAATAAACCATCATAGATATAAACATCATAGCAACAGAAGCAAGTATGTGCAACCCCGTCTAAATGACATATAGCAAATAGACGACGTTTGAAAACACATACACCACATCACAGAGCTCAACGATGCAAAAGTTTCAAGTTCTAAACTTTCCAAGTTGTCCCAAAGCAAAGATAACACTAAGTGAAATCTGGGGCAAATCAAACATACAAATTTCCAAAACCCAAGACGCTGGATGTAAACGAGGTCCCCAAATATGAACAGTAAACCGCCGATAGCGGGCTTTTGGCAAAAATGGGCGGTTTTTCTATGGTCGTTTTGCCTCGTTTTCATTGTGTGTCATATACACATCAAGAATAAGCCTATACATTTATTTAAAAAAAACTTCAGAGACCAAAATTTTTCGACAGAGAACGGGTATTTGAAAATCGAAATTTTTCGGTTTTGAAACTAAAGTATCGTCTACTACTAGTTTCTAATGTTTGGATGGCTCTGATACCATGTTGGTATTCCTAGCACCCTGGCCGATAACTGTGGCCGTTGTGGAATGAAAAACTTTAACTTTTAAAATAAACTGGCGCTAGAAACCACTACCTAAAATCTAACCAAACATTGAAACTAGCAAGCTAAAGAAATCTAGCTGCTGTGATAGAGGGTTATACCAGAAGATCTGTGTCCTTCGGGTCTTCACTCCTCTTCTTGAGCTCTTGAGGATCCTTGATCAAACTTCCTTGAGGGCCTTCTTGATCCTAAACGATCCACACAAGAGTTTGTAGTCCAAGCTTAGCTTCACTAATGAAGCAACTCAACAACCTGGTTTGCTAATCTAGGTTGCTAAGATGATGTAGTGAGTTTTCTAGTGTATTTCTATCTCTCATCCTCCATTGATTCTAAACTCATGAGAGGGTAGGGAGAAAGATGAAGGAGAAGGAGGAGGAACTCAAGGAAGGCTAGTGAGGAGGGAGAAGCACATGGTGAGAATGAGAAAAATCTTGTATGAAAAATAATGAAGTATGGTTTTGTATATCTCATTTTTCCAATAAAAATTTAGCAGCCATACTTGAATAGTTTGCACAATTGAATATACAATTCATTTGTCAAGACTATTCAAGCATGGTTCTTACCACTCTTACCTCAATACCTTTACACCTCATTTTCCATTTTACAAATAAAATGGAAAATACATGATGAGATGTTCTCCTTCTAGAATGTCTTTCCGTATAAATACGGAATACATTCTACCATATATACATACCCGTATTCGTATCAAAATACAAACACCCAAAGAGATAGAATAATACATAGAATATAATACTAGAATATACATATCGAAATATGCATATGTAAATTATTAAATTAACACCTGATTTAATAATCCGTCTTAATCCTAAGCCGGTTAGTATTACCAACCGTCCAATCGAAAGCCCGGATAACACTAGAATATACATATCGAAATATATATATGTAAATTATTAAATCAATACCTAATTTAATAATCCGGTTTAATCCTAAACCGACTAGTATTATCATTTGATCGGAACCCTGCATATATCAAAATACGGCTACTATATCATTTTGCCTGAACTAGGGAAACCCTCTGTGTGGGACTCTAAAAACTCAACAGTACGCTGGTAGTGGTTTTAACAACAAGCACGTCAGCGGCACTAGCTGTACGTAACGGCTACCCAGGTACCTGTCGAATGGAAGGACGACGAGCAAGCTCATCCGAACCCCTACTGAGCCTATCCATGACAATCTCCGTATAGTCCGGTCTCTTCATCTAAGAGTATCGCATACCGGGTGTAGGGGATGGTAAACATCAGATCCCTACTGACCTGATAAGTCATGTCGATATGGTTCAAGACTAATCCGAGAAACTACTGATCTAACCATCAATATATCTCAACTGCCTTGGCTAAGGTCTTATGGTTCTAGCCAACCGGACACAGTGCCATATCGAATCCCAATACCGGGAGAGACGAATCCCTGACAATCACTCACTCTCTCTATGTGTCTCGGAACTGTACCTAATCAAAACCTATTTGCACGACTCAGTGGAGCCGTGGTAGGGCAGTGATCAAAGCATAGTGGGAACTCACACGAAACAAATAATGATCTCAGGTCTAAAGACTAACCTATACTCATGTCACCTGAGAACCACTATCTGAGTATAGGTATAATACCATCTAGAAGTTCTCGGCGAGTCCGTACAGTGTACTCACCCCTAGTGAGCACCTATATACAATCTTAGGTGATCACACCAATGGTTGTGGGACCAACCACCGGCCCTCGACAGGGTCTAGAAATTTATACACAAGTCTACTCTGGAATATCGATGCCCGGTCTCTATATTTCTACGACTTGGGGCCTTTAAGGATATGCGTATGGACTACCCAGCTCCCACAAGTTTGATCAACATCATAACGCTGGTAGTCAAGCAAAATCCTACGGGCTTTATCAACATGTATTTTCCATATGTGATATCGAGTTTAAAATATGCACATGTTAAGATAAAGACAAACCAGAATAATATACTACTGTAATGAGTCTTTATCAACATGTATAAGCAACATAAAGCAGTAAGAAAATAAATACACATGTTCAGATAAATACGACTCAAATAGAATACTGTACAACTGAGCAAGATTTCTTGTATATACACATCCCTAGCATCCTATACAATACAGGCCTCTAGGGCATACATATCCAACAGTATATACCATTACTTAATATACCGTCTGCAACCAATACCCGATTGAGCTAAATGTTCATGATATTTCTATATAATACAAATTTATATCCTTCTTTATCTAGTAAAGAAACTGATATAATATTGCATAGCATAGATGGTATATAGTAACAATTGTTCAAAATCACAGTGTTGCCACTTGGCAACACCAGTTGATATTTGCCGATGGCAGCAGTATCAACCTGTGCTCTGTTCCCTACCCGGAGGGACGTATCATCCGGTCCAACCATCCTACTTTTTCTCAGTCTCTGTAATAAATTACAGATATAAGATGTTGATCCGTTATCTAGTACCCAGAAAGTAGGACTGACCGAAAAACAATTCTCAATAACCAATACATCTAAAGAAGATGCATTAGAATGCTTCCTCTTCATTAGGGTCAAGTGGAAGTCCTTGCAATCCTCTTTTTCTTGTCCATACTCGTGACTGTTGTCACAAGTTAAAGCCGAACCAACGTTCCCCATCCCATTGTAAGAAGTTGGTTCGGTCAAGTTTGTAAGTCTATGTTGCACACACTATGGGTTTTGTAGAGAGGCAAAATTTTCAAAAACCTATTTTGAAGCATGCAACAAAAACATCTAAACCAAGAACTACCATAAGCCCTAATAGCAAAAACTTCATAAATGATTATCTACCGTGATAGAAGATTTATTCCGATATATTCGTGTCCTTCGGTTCTTCTTGATCCTCTTCTTAAACTTCTTTCCAGTCCTAGATCAAGCTTGGTCGTCATCCTCCTCGATCCTACATGATCCACCCGAAGGTTCTTGATTCAAACTTCTACTTTCAAAAAAAAGAAACTAAACTAACTAGTTTGCTAATCTAGTTTGTTTAGAAGATGTAGAGATGATTAGTAGTGATTTTTTCTTTGTCTAACCTTTTGTATCTCAACAAATGAGAAAGTTTTAGGGTTGAGGAGGAGGATGAACTCAAGAGAGGAGAGAGAAGGAGCAAATGAAAATGAAGTGAGGTTGTGAAAAAATCTCATGACAATTTTCTTTTGTCAAATCTTTTTCATAATAAAAAAATGAACCATACTTCAATAATAATTCCAAATGAATTGAAAATTCATTTAGCCATGCCTCACACCATTCCCTTTTGCCACATAACCCTCCACCTCATTTCCAAATATCAAAATAAATGGTTAATACAAGAATGAGATGTCCTCCTTCTAGAAGGTATTTTGTGTAAATAAAAAATACTTTCTACCGTATATGCATACTCTTATTCGTACCTAATTACAAATACCGTAGAGATAGAATAATACTCCTAATATAATACTAGTATTAAATCAATATCTGATTTAACAAACCGGTTTAATCCTAAGCCCGCTAGTATTATAATCCGTCCGATTAAATTTCGTGCAACTAGTACACGTAATTAATCGGAATCCTGCACGTATAAACATACGGCCGCTACATAGTTTCGTATGAACCAGGGAAACTCACTGTGTGGGACAATAAAGACTCGATAGTACACTAGCAATAGGTTTAACCACAAGTGAGTCAGCGGCACTGGCTGTAAGTAACGGCTACCTAGGTAGCTGTCAAAAAGAAGGCCAACAAACAAACCCATCTGAATCTCTACTGAGCATAACCGTGATAAAATCCGCACAGTCCGGTCTGTTCGTATGAGAGTATCGCATACTGGTCTAGAGGGGTGGTTAATGTTAGGAATATGTATGCCCTGGAGGCCATTATTGTATATAATAGTGGATGCTTAGACATATATATAGAGGACTTTCTTGCTCGACATGATAGTATGCTATTTAGTTGCTCTTTATCTTAACATGTACACTTGTATTGTTATACTGTCTCTCTGTTATGTGTTGATAAAGCCCTTAGGATGTAGGCTTGACTACCAGGACTATGATGTAGATCATACTAGTAGGGCTTTTGTAGTCCAAAAGCGCATCCTTTAACTGTTCCTAGTCGAGGGGATATCGAGACTAGGCATCGATATTCCAGAGTAGACGGGTGTGTACATTTCTTGACCCCTGTATAGGGCGATGGTTGATCCCATAACCATTGGTGTTTGACATCATAGATTGTACACAGGTGCTCATTAGAGAATGCGTACACCGAACAGAACTCGCTGAGAACGCCTAGATGGTACCATACTTATCATCAGATAGTAGTTCTCTGGTGACACTGGTACATGTTGGTCTGTAGACCCGAGATCGTCATAGAGTCTTGTGTGGTTCCCACTGTGCTTTGATTTCCTCCCTACCAAGGCTCAAAGGAGTCATGCAAACTGGTGGATTTGGGGTACAGTCCCGAGTCACATGGAGGCAATGAGCGATAGCAGGGGTTTCGTCACTCCCGGTATAGGGAGTTGATGTTGTGCTATTCTCGATTGGCTATAACAGCAAGTCTCTGACCAGGGATGATGAGATTTACTGGTAAGTGTTATCATTAGTTTCTCAAATCGTTATATGCCACACATCGGTTTGACTTATCAAATTATCGGGGACTGACGTTTCAACCCCCAGACTCGATATGCGACATATCAGACAAAGAGACCGGACTGTACGGTAATTGTTGCTTATAGGCTTTGCGGGAGTTTAGACAAGCTTGATTGTTCATCTTCTATTCGCTCAATACCTGGGTAGCCGTTTCGTCCAGCTAGTACCGCTGATGGCTTGTGGGTAACTGATGTGATTATTACCTACTGCTGGCGTATTGACGAGTCTTTAGAGTCCCAAAGAGGTTTTCTAGCTCAAGCAAAACGAAGTAGGGCACATATGATGATATGCGCAGGAACTTTATTAAATACGAGTATGTGATACCATATTCTAATATCGTGATATTTGATATCGGTTAGGTTGTATATGATATAACCGGATTATTGAATTAAGTGTTGATTCAATGATTTGTTATACGTATATATATATATATTTGATATTGGCCGGTTATATATGATATGACCGGATTATTGAATCAAGTGTTGATTTAATATTAAGTATTGAATATTAATCGGTTATATGTGATATAACTGGGTTATTGAATCAAGTGTTGATTTCATAATATGATATACATATAAATAATATTAGTCGGTTATATATGATATAACCGGATTATTGAATCAAGTGTTGATTAAATAATTTGATCTACATATTTATATGTATTTGATATGTATATATTTTAACTAATATTAGCTCACTTATGATTTTTTTCTCTTGTCTTTATGTATATAATTATATATATATATATATATATGATATATATAATTATATATTAGGTCATGTTGGATGATACATGGAACATGGGTGTATGAAACTCACAGCAAAACTAAAGATAATTAGGATGATTATTTATTAAGAGGAAAACAAAAATTTGTGGATAATGAGCATGGCTTGGATGCTTGTAGAAGCATGTAGAAGCCGTGACTCATCACCCATTTTTATTTTACTCTAGATATTTCTCTCACCCATCTTTATCTTTAGACCATGGTTCACTCTCTCATTATTCATTGACAACTCTCACTCACCTTAGTTCATCTTCTTCCTCCTCTAGATTTTCTTGAGTTGGAAAAATTAAAAGAGAAATAAATTTCTAAAGTGAGAAAAATTTATACTTCATCAACCTACACTTTACTAGCTCTTTAGTTTAGATTGTTTGCTTCACTAATTTCTTGATTAGTGAAGAGATAGCTTGAGTTAGAGAAACTTCAAGGTGGATCATCTTTGGCCTCGAAGACGACGAAGCAAGCTCGATCCTTTCTTCAAGTGGATCCAAGAAGAGTTTTAGGGACTACTACTTGGAGCTTAGGGACTCCTACTTGGAGCTATAGAAGTGAAGGACTTGGTCTACAAAGGTTGTAGCCTTCTTCACTTTAGTATAGAACTTGTTTACTTGTTATAAACCCTAATTCTTTAGTTAGATTCTAGGTTTGTATATCTTAGCACACTAAATTTTTTAAAATTGCATACTTGATACTTGAATAAACCTAATAGTGGTGATAAGACATACTTTCATGTTATCAGAGCCAAGCTAGAGTATTAGGCGAAGTCTAAACGACGTTAAAGTGTTCGATCGAAGTTCAAAAACCCGCATTTTTCAAGTTTCTGTATATTTTTTCAAAAGTTGATATTTTGCAGATTAAAAATATGCAGAAAATTATGCAGGTTATATTATAGAGCCCCAAGAAGTACAAGACCATAACTTCACCATGCCGTCGTGGAACCGCCGCCAAACCCTTGGTTTGGCCGTGGTTCCGCCGCAGTCTTGGTGAGTTGATGGTTCGTATTTCTTGTGCTGCTCCATTGTGATATTTGGCACATTTTGGGTATTTTTTGTAAGGCTTAAGTTGTTGAGTTCTCTGTGATTTGTAGGTGTTTTATATATCGATCGAAATGTTTAATATCTTCTAGATGATTATGATATGTGATACAATGAATCCATAACAATTAGTTTTGTGAAAACTAGTTAGTGTTTTGTAAATCTAGCGTTTTAGTCTCGTTTGATCGATTGCCACGAAGTTTTAATTCGGATCAAAACTCCGTCGCAATCTCTTCTTGTACGCAAACACTCACTGGGAAACACTACTAGATAGCCACGTCTCATAGCCCTGACCAAGTGACTATAAGAGAACCCCATAGTCAAATGCATCCACTCGAGTGCTCGCGGCTGCGGTGTTCCGCCTATATGCACTTCGTTGGCGGCATCGGGGGTGCGGCAATCTACTAAAGTTCCCGACAAGCATTCGATCATTTAATCGGGAATCTTTCTGAATTACCCTACTGGCTATTGAAAAGTGTTTTCAATCCGAGGCTAAAATGCAAGGTTTATAAGGCTAGGCATGAAATTGAGAATATGTGATATTTCGGGTTTATGATTTCTAAGGTATATGCGGATTCTAATTATTATAGTTTTTCATTTCTTTTTTTCGACCGTAAGTGTAATATGTGAAGTATCACCGACCTCGTTGCTATACGTCAACGACATTAGGGATACGCATATTTACTTACGTTGATGGCATGTGATGTTTATGTGTTGCTGTGATATGTTATATTGGATCGTCGTAAATGAATAACCAGGGTTTTTTCGTGAGATGAGAGTTTTTTAATTTTCATTCATGTAAAAGTTGTATGTAATATACTTTTATTGGGACACATTCGGTTTTAGGTTGTTGGCACCATTGATGTATATTATTTATTTTTCCACATTATGATAGACCCATGGTAGGGAGCACAAGTAACTGGGTTCTAGAGTCCAGTGGGATGCTATCTCGAGGAGACGAGACCGGGCCGCCTAACTTTAGAATTGGTAGGGTTGCTTGTCGCTATCGTAGGGGTGTAGGCTTAGCTATTCATCACGACCGTGGAATCTGTGTTTTTCATTACTGGCTTAATTTAAAACACGAACCTCCTAGTATATCCAATATTTCATATGTTTGCTTCTGCTGCTTGAGTTCTGTGATGTGATCATATAACTGTGTGAGGCGAATGCTATATATATGATATATAATAAACGTTGCTTATGTTTTGCACCCGCGCTAGTCCTTCCCCCCGTTCTACCGTTAGTTAAGTAACCTAACGGTGCATGACGGGGCCCCGTGGCAAATGCGGATGGCATAATTGTATGTTCTATTTTTGTTTCTTCTGTGATGTTCAGGAAACATAAATGATGGGACGTAATTAATGAGATTAATGAAATAAAAGAAACATGAAGATGTTGTAAAATCAAATTTTTCAAAAAGGTAGCTCTAGTTGTTGCTTTGCATAATGGTATTCCATTATGAATATCCAGCACCTCATTCGATGAGGAAAGAGCCTATATCTCTTCACCGGGAGTGACCTCTTTAGCAAAAGCTAGCAAATACTATAACCCATTCGATTTGTTTTGAAAACTACTCGATTTCAAAAGCAGAGCTTAAACCACTCCTTTTCAAATCACTAGATTCTACAACGATATCAAGTTCATTACGCTAAAGGTTTTCTTCAAAACCAGTCGTAGCCCTCTGTAATTTCAGATAAGGACTATTTAGTATTCGTGCTGCGTTTGTTGGCTTCCGTCAAGGCGTAGTATGCGGTAACTAATTAGTGATTATCTGCAGCATATGATACGATTGGATTAGGATAGTCGTACGACCTTGTTGGCCTCCGTCAAGGGTCGTGCGGGTGGGTTTAATTCAATCACGAAATGACGGGTTGAACTTGACTAGTTTGTTGGCATCCGTCAAGTTCATAAGTCGTTAGGGGTAAAAACAGATATTGGGAATTTCAAGTGTTGAAATTTGCAATGAGATTGCATACCTTCTATATGATAGTTGGATCCTGATACCCACTGCGAGTAAGTGTTACACCTTGGAGAGTTTTCCACTTTACAATTAGCTGATCCAGTAGTTGTCTAAGAAAGGTGTTAACGGGGTTATGCCCCTACGGAAACAAGGTTATTTAATTAGTTCCATGCGAAAGCATGGGGAGACTCCCTCGTAGTACCAATACCTGCCTGGCTGACCGATTGGCGAACTTGTAGGGTGTAATTAATCCCGGCTAATCTTACCTTTTAGGGTTTGAAGGAAGATTTGATAAAAACAGTGGGAGCCATCCTGATTAGATAAGATAATAACCAATCTAATCTTGAAAGAGCCCACGCTAAAGTGTTTTCTTCTTCTCTCTCTCTAGGTAGTGACCACAACACGCCTTAATCAAGATAATAATATGGATGTATTGACCGAATTTGCTTATTATACAAAGCCGGGGAACGTTGGTTCCATTCTAGCTTATAACTGTTATAAGTCTGAGCAAGGAATAGGGGAATACTCGGATTCCCAAATAACCCGGTCGACGAAAAAGCATGCTGATGCATCTTTTTCGGGTGTGTTCGTTATTGAGAACTGTTTCTCAGTTAGCTCTACGTCCTGGCTATTAGATACCGGATCAGGACCCATATTTGTAATCAGTTACAAGGGTTAAGGAAAAGTAGAGAACCGAGAAAGGGTGATATGTCCCTCAGAGTAGGGAACGGAGTAATTGTTGCTGCCGAAGCTATCGACGAATATCACCTAGTATTGCCAAATGGTAATGCATTGATTTTGAACGACTGTTATTACGTACCTTCGATGATGTGCAATATAATATCCATCTCATTATTAGATAAAGAAAGATATAACTTTGCACTAGAGAAAAATGTTATGAACATTTTCCTAAATCAAGTGTTGATTGGGTTTGGTATATTACGTAACGGTATATACGTTCTAAATCAAAACACAGTTCTAAATATTCAGAACACACACCGGATGAAAAGTTCAGAAATGAACAAAGCCTTCTTATGGCATTGTAGACTTGGTCATATCAATGCGACCAGACTAGCGAAATTGCATAAAGATATATATTTGAATCTGTTCGAATTTACATCTTATGAAATTTGCGAGTCATGTCTCGAAGGCAAGATGACCAAAATTCCGTTTACTGGACACGGAGAAAAAGCTACTGAACTCTTGGGACTGATACATAGAGATGTATGCGGTCCTATGTCTACACATGCCAGGAATGGTTCCTCGTACTATAAAACATTCATCGATAATCTCTCAAGATTCGGACATGTGTTCCTGTTGAAACACAAATCTGAAGCTTTTGAGAAATTCAAGGAATATAAGTACGAAGTTAAGAACCACACGGGTAAAACTATTAAAATCCTTCGATCTGATCAGGGAAGAGAATACTTGAGCATGGAATTCCGGGACTGTTTAAAAGAGAATAGGATTCTCCCTCAGCATCCTCCTCCGTATACACCACATCATAATGGAGTGTCGGAGTCGAGGAATCGCACCCTATTAGATATGGTGCGTACTATGATGAGTGTTGCTGAGTTACCTATTTCCTTTTGGGGTTATACACTTGAGACAACTGCATACCTATTGAATATGGTTCCTACAAAATCTGTGCCTACCACTCCACATGAGATATGGAAAGGGAAGAGACCATGTCTTAATTTTATTAAGATATAGGGTTGTCCGGCTTATATTAAAACGCAAAATCCTGACAAGCTCGAGGAAAGGTCAGTTCTATGCAAGTTTGTAGGATATCCCAAACATTCGTGAGGGTATAACTTCTACCACACCGAGGAACAAAAGGTGTTTGTTTCTTGACATGCCACCTTTTTAGAAAATGAATTTTTTGTGAAAGAAATTAGTGGCAATGGGGTAGAACTGGAAGAAGTTCCAGCTACACAAATTATAACTGACGATTTGGTAGAACCAGAGGAGTCGATAATCCCCGACGAACCTCAGCCACTCCGCAGATGTAGTAGGGTTTCTAATCCACCTGAAAGATACTACGGTTTTCTCATATACAGTGGGAATGATGATTGCATCATGGAAGATGATGACCTAACTAGTTTCGAGCAGGCCATCACAAGTGGGGACTCTATGAAATGGCAGGATGCTATGCGATCTGAGATGGAATCCATGTACACCAACAAACTATAGACTTTAGAAATAGCTCCTGAAGGGGTAAAACTCATTGGGAGCAAGTGGATCTTTAAAAAGAAAATTGGTGTACATGGAAAGTTTGAGACCTTCAAAGATAGAATTGTAGCAAAAGGTTTTTGTCAACGACCAGGTGTCGACAATGATGAAACCATCTCTCCTGTCGCTATGCTTAAGTCCATCAGGATCCTACTTGCTATTGCTGCATACCATGACTACGAAATCTGGCAGATGGATATCAAGACCGCTTTTCTAAATGGTGATTTAGAAGAGAGCGTGTACATGACATAGCCAGAGGGCTTCGTAGACAGTGGGAGTAGCGGAAAGGTGTGCAAGCTGCTCAAATCAATCTACGGATTAAAACAGGCATCGCAGAGTTGGAACATCTGTTTTGATGTGGCGATCAAGGAGTTTGACTTCATCAAAAATGTGGATGAACCTTATATATATAAGAAGGGTGTAGAGAGTGTTAGTGTATATGCCCTAGGGGCCATTATTGTATCATACTAGCTTGTATATTACTTAATGGAAGCTTGGGATATTCACAGTTATATTAACAGTCTCGCTCAACATGGTAGTATGCTACTTGGTTTATATCTATCTTAAAATGTGTATATGTTAGTGTAAGTCCACGTTGCCCACCCTGGTGCTTACGGGAAGGCGGAAAACATAATAAAAAACGGATTTTTATAGACTTAGGCAACATGGACCAAGCTTGTGAGGATCTTTGCTAAACAAAAACTAGCTAACCCTAACTAGCAACTAGCTAAGTGATGGAAATGTTATACCTTGAGCTCAAAGTCCTTCTCTCCTTGCTCCTTGGAATGGTAGAAAGAGCTCACCTTGCTTGTCTTCTTCCGTCAAAGAAGGATCCACCCAAAAGCCTCGACCTTTAGCTTCAACTCCAAGCTAGGAGTAACTAGAGTGCAAGAATTGCTAAGACTTGAACCCTAGAAGAGAGTAGAGAAGATCAAGTGAAGGTTTTTCTCAAGCTTTTTGTTTCTCAACACATGAGAGGGAGAGAGCTTGAGGGAGAGGATGAGCAAGAGAGAGAAATGATATGAGAGAATGAATTATTAGTGAGCCATTCTCACTAATATGTGTGTAATATATTAATTCAATAATTAACTAGATAATTGTCATGGTTTAATCAAGATATGACCATTATCATTTCAATATTAATGCAAATTGCAAGGATCAAAGAGCATCTTCCAAATGAAATGATCATGGTCAAGTTGTCAACTAGGTCAACAAGTCAATGAAGTCAAATAGTCAACAACAACAACCATGCACAATTATTAAGCTAATTATCAATTAACTATAATACACACAAAAGCAATAGGGTTAATAAAATGACAATAGTCATTAACCCTAAACAAGGTCCTCTCCCTCAATCTCAAGCAACTGTGCATACGCACCCGCATTCGTGATCCGAGGAACACGAACACACTGAGAAAAACCAATCTCAAACCATATACTAGGATCCGGCTTAAACCAAAGCCCGCTAGTATAAACTGTCCGGACAGCAAACGTGCACAAGTGCGCGGATGCGAACGAACCCTGTCGCAAAACCATGCGACCTCTACTCATTTTGCCTAAAGGCGAATAGCTCTCTGTGTGGGACTCTAAAGACTCGACACTACGCTGGCAGTGGGTTTAACCACAGACCGCAAGCGGCACTAGCTGTACGTAACGGTCCCCAGGTAGATGTCGATAAGAAGACTGACGAGGTGAACCCCATCTGCTCTCCTACTGAGCCTGTATGTGACAGTCTCCGTACAGTCCGGTCTGTTCGTCTGATACATCGCATGTCGGGCCTAGGGGGCGGTAAAACGTCAGTCCCCTAATAGCGGTACAAGTCGTGTCGGAGTGAAGCCCAAAACACCCTGAGATAACACTGGAAGCCTACCAGTATATCTCGCTTGCCCTGGCCAGGGACTACTCGTGTAATGACTCTCTTAGACACAGCGCGATGTCAACCCCCAATACCGGGATAGACGAATCCTGTCTAACCGTCACTGCCTCCAAGTGCTTCGGGACTGTACCCAACTACTACCTGTTTGCACGACTCCTTTGAGCCGTGGTAGGGTAGTGATCAAAGTGCAGTGGGAACACACTTGAGGCGAAGTGCCAGTGTCAAGTCAGCGGACTAAGCTGTACTCATGTCACCTGGGAACTGATAACTGACGATAGGTATAATACCAACCTGTCAGTTCCCGACGAGTCCTGTCCAGTGTACTCGTAACCCAACGAGCACCCGTATACTATCTCCAGTACGACGTACTGATGGCTGTGGGACAGACCATCTCCCACACTGGGATGAGAAGCGCATACGCTAGTCTACTCCGGAGTATCGATGCCCTGTCTCGATAGTCCTGCGACTAGGGACCTGTATAAGGATGTGCCTATAGATTACCCAGCCCCTACTAGTGTGACTGCCATCACAACGCTGGTAATCAAGCAAAGATCCTAAGGGCTCCACTAATGCGTATAAGTGATGTACTAAAATAAACACAAGTACACATTGAAGTAGAAACAAACCAAGTAGCATACTACTATATTGAGCAAGATTGTTTATACAAGGTGAATATCCCAAGCTTCCATTAAGTAATATACAAACTAGTATGATACAGTAATGGCCTCTAGGGCATATACACTAACAATCTCCCACTTGCACTAAGGCCATGTACTGGCGTATCGAAGACCTATCATCTCGATCAGCCGCTCGAACTGAGTCTGGGGTAGGGCCTTGGTGAATGGATCTGCAGTGTTCTCTTCTGAAGCAACCCTCCGAACCTCGATCTCCTTGCGATCCACGATCTCCCTGATAAGGTGATACCGCCTCAAGATGTGCCTGGATCTCTGATTGGACCTGGGTTCCTTCGCTTAAGCTATAGCCCCGTTTTTGTCGCAATACAGAGGTATTGGGTCAACAAAATACGGAACCACCTGAAGTTCTTTCAAGAACTTCCTCATCCAGACAGCTTCTTTTGCGGCATCAGATGCAGCGATGTATTCCGCTTCCATAGTCGAGTCTGCAACGGTTTCCTGTTTGGAGCTCTTCCAACACACCGCCCCTCCATTGAGGGTAAAGACGAAACCCGACATGGACTTGGAATCATCCTTGTCACTCTGGAAGCTGGAGTCAGCAAAGGCCTCGATCTGGAGGTCTTTTCCGCCATACACCAAGAACATCTCCTTAGTCCTTCTCAGGTACTTGAGAATGTTCTTTACCGCTATCCAGTGTTTCTCCCCAGGGTTTGACTGATACCGGCTTACTACACTCAGTGCATAAGCTACATCCGGTCTGGTACACAACATCGCATACATTATAGAGCCTACCGCAGAAGCGTAGGGTATAATAGACATACGATCCCACTCCAAATCAGTCTTGGGAGACATCTCTTTAGAGAGGGTGATCCCGTTCCAAGCCGGTAGGTTACCGCGCTTGGAATCTTCCATACTGAATCTTTTCACTATGGTGTCGATGTACCTGGACTGAGAAAGTCCTAATATCCTCTTGGATCTATCACGATGGATCCGGATCCCCAGGATGTATGAGGCATCACCCAGGTCTTTCATGGAGAACCTGTGTGACAAGAACCCCTTGACAGATTGTAGCATAGGAATGTCATTTCCTATTAAGAGAATGTCATCCACGTATAAAACGAGGAATACTACAGTTCTCGCTACAAATCTACTATAGATGCATGGTTCATCTGGATTTTTGATAAAGCCAAATTCCTTGACCGTCTCATCAAAACAGATGTTCCAACTCCGCGATGCCTGCTTTAGTCCATAGATGGACTTAAGCAACTTGCACACCTTTCCGCTGCTCCCACTCTGAATGAAACCCTCTGGCTGATCCATATAGACACACTCTTCTAAATTTCCATTTAGAAAAGCGGTCTTTACGTCCATCTGCCAAATCTCATAATCGTGGAAGGCAGCAATGGCAAGAAGGATCCGAATGGATTTCAGCATAGCCACTGGAGAAAAGGTTTCGTCATAGTCCAAGCCAGGTCTTTGATGGAAAACCTTTGCTACAAGTCTAGCTTTATAGGTCTCAACCTGTCCATCTACACCAATCTTCCTTTTGAAGATCCACTTGCATCCTACGGGTTTTACCCCGTCTGGAGCAATGTCCAACGTCCATACTTTGTTGGTGTACATGGACTCCATTTCGGTCCGCATTGCATCCAGCCATTTTACCGAGTCAACGCTCTGAACGGCCTGCTGGAAGCTAGTAGGCTCATCATAATCTATGATGCAATCCTCTCTATCCCCGTCTATGACAAAACCGTAGTATCTCTCGGGCGGATGAGACTGCCTACTACTCCTGCGGAGCGGCGTAGGAATGTCCTGTTCTTTCGAACCCTTTGGTTCCTCTAAGCTTTCAGTAATGTTTTGTGGTTCTGGAATTTCTTCCAGTTCTACTGTGCTCCCACTTATCTGGTTTTCCAAAAACTCAGTTTCCAAGAAGTAGGCATGACGAGAAACAAGAACTTTTTGTTCCTCTTCGCAGTAGAAGAAATATCCCTTGGAGTTCTTTGGATATCCCACAAACTTGCACTGTACTGAGCGTGCCTCGAGCTTGTCCGCATGCTGCTTTTTAACAAAAGCTGGACATCCCCATGTCTTAATGTGCTTAAGATAGGGTCTCTTCCCACTCCACATCTCATATGGTGTAGTAGGCACAGTCTTAGTAGGAACTCGGTTCAAAAGGTACGCAGCTGATTCTAGCGCATAACCCCAGAATGATCGCGGTAACTCAGCGTTGCTCATCATGGACCGTACCATATCCAATAGGGTTCGGTTCCGTCTTTCCGATACACCGTTGTGTTGCGGAGTGTATGGAGGAGTAAGCTGAGAGAGAATTCCGTTCTCTTTTAAATAATTCAGGAATTCGGCACTTAAGTATTCTCCACCTCGATCCGATCTTAGAATCTTGATACTTTTGCCGGTCTGTTTCTCTACTTCATTCTTATATTCCTGGAACTTTTCAAAAGCTTCGGACTTATGTTTCATCAAGAAGACATAACCGTACCTTGAAAAATCATCCGTAAAAGTAATGAAGTAAGAGTAACCGCTTCGCGCATGTGTAGACATTGGAGCGCACACGTCGCTGTGTACGAGTCCCAAGAGCTCGCTCGCTCTTTCTCCGTGTCCAGTGAACGGAGTCTTTGTCATCTTTCCCATGAGACAAGATTCACAAGTGGCATAAGACTGATACTCGAACGGATCCAAGTATCCTTCTTTATGTAACTTAGTCAACCGTGTCTCATTGATGTGACCCAGTCTACAATGCCATAAGAAAGCCTGATTAATATCTGGAGACTTTCTTTTGTGTGTATTCTGGACATTGAAAATCTGTGGTTGGTTTAACACGTATATACCATTGCTCAGTGTACCTGACCCAATCAGAACTTGATTAAGGTGAATGTTTACAACATTACTTACAAACGCAAATTCATAACCTTCTTTAGAAACCAAAGATACAGAAATGATATTACAAGTTGCGTTGGGTACAAAAAAGCAATTACGCAAAACCAAAACATGCCCATCTGACATTCCCAGGTGATAGTCCCCCACGGCTTTAGCATCCATGCTAGCTCCGTTCGCAACTCTGAGGGTCATGTCACCTGCCTTCAAAACCCTACGGTTTCTCAACGCCTGCAAAGAATTACAGATATGAGATCCTGATCCGGTATCCAATACCCAGGAAGTAGAATTTATAGAAAGACAGTTTTCAATAACATACACACCTGAAGCTGAAGCCGCAACCTGCTTCAGTTCCTGTGTCCTGGCCATCCAAGCCCTGCAATCTTTCTTCCAGTGTCCACTCTTATGACAATAGAAGCATTCTTCCTTTCTTATAAGCTTCCCCGCTACCTTTGTTGCCTTTTCCTTTCCCTTCGTACCCACTTTACTAACACCGCCTCTTGGTTTGGCGGGGGCTTTCTTCCTCTTTCCCTTGGCTTTCGCCTTGGATCTAGAGGAAGAAGATCCTCCTACAAACAAAGCGGGTGTTTCCCTACCTTTCTGTAGGGTGCCCTCTGCGCTCCTCAGCAGGTTGAGGAGTTCTGAAAGTTCAACTTCCTTTTCTTGTAAGTTGAAGTTCAGTATAAACTGGGCGTAAGTGGATGGAAGGGACTGGAGAATTAAATCCGTATAGAGTTCACTTTCCAACGTGGTCCCAAGTTCCGCGAGCTCCTCAATGTAGCCAATCATCTTAAGCACGTGGTCCGCTACCGATGATCCGACGGCCAACTTTGCCGAAAATAACTTCTTCGACACTTCGTATCTTGCGATACGAGACCGCTCTCCATACAGTTCTTTTGTATGAAGAAATATGGATTCCAAATCCATATTCTCGTGCCTCCTCTGATGTTCGTTATCCATAGAGGCAAGCACGAGGCACCTGGCCTTCGTGCAATCAATCTCCCAAGTCTTACGGATTTCCTTATCCGCGACGCTGGAGGTGGGACCTGGGACGGGGGGAGCTTTGGTGGTAAGAAGATACCCCAGCTTGTCGTAAGTGATTGCCATTTTGACATTCCTGAGCCAATCTTTGTAGTTTGGCCCTGTCAGTATATTTTTATCTAGAAGTAACTTAAGTTCAGTCATGTTGATTGGTCGCTGCAATTAGGAGAGAGAGAAGAAACACTTTAGCACGATGCTCTTGCAAGTTCTGAATGGTTTTTAGTTTTTCTAAACAGGATGGCTCCCACTGTCTCTCGAATCCCTCCTCAAACCATAAAGGAAGAATTAGTCGGGATCTTTCTTACCGTACAATACTTGCTTAACCTTTCAGCCAGGCCAGTGTCGGTACTTCGAGGGAGGTTTTCCAACGCTTTCTCAAAGTTCCTTAATTAAGTAACCTCTTTTCCCTGTGGGCGTAGCCCCGCTAACACCTTTCTAGACACCTACTTGGTTTATAGCATTGATCGTTAAGTGAGAAAGTCCCCGAGAAGTAGCATATACTCACAGTAGGATCGGGATCCAAATATCATTGCGTGATAAAACCGAAGGAATCCTACCAGAATCATCACACTCCAAATGGTATGCAAAGCTAGCAAGTTTCAGTACTTATGAAACTCCCGATGTGGATTTTTGCCCCATGCTCTTATGACCTTGACTTTGGCCAACAAATCATAAGTCACATGTCAAGTTCTACCCGTCGTTCTCCAGGTTAATTTGAATCCACCCGTACCTACCCTTGACTTTGGCCAACAAGGCAGTACGACTGTTCCAAACCAACGCATCTATCTATGCTGCACATGAATACCCAATAGCTACCAATCACTATGCCTTGACTTTGGCCAACAAACACAGCTTGAATACTATTGACTATTCATGTGAAACGACGGAGGGCTACGAATGGTTTTGGCGAAACCGTGAACGTAGTGAACTTGATATAATCGATGGAACGAGATAGCTTTTAGAAGGAGTGGCTCAAACTCCGCATTTAAAAGTTAGTTTTGAAAAGAACCGAGTGGTTTTTCGAAAGTGTTCCAACGATTTTAACTTGGTTTATTATCTTGCATTGGTTCTTTTAATGCGTGATATTCTTGCATTAGTTCTTTTAATGCGTCCCATCATTTAATCCTACCATTGCAGAAAACAACCAAAATATGACGTACGCTTATGCCATATGCATTCGCCACGGGGCCCCGTCATCACCCGTTCGGTTACTTAACTAACGACAGAGCGGGGGCTGGGCTAGCGCGGCTGTAAAACATAAGCAACGCCTAAATAGAAAGCAATGATAGACATTACAGATCACAGATGAATACATTGGATATACTAGGAATCCGCAATCCGTTCGAGCCTGTAACGAAAAGCGGATTACACGGTCGCGGTGAATAGCCAATACCCCACCCAAGACCCCTACGGGTGCGGCAAACTACCCGCCAAGCACCCGAAGCGAAGCAACCTCCCTCACCACCGTGAGTAGGCCACTCGGCACTTCGAGATACCCGGTAGTTTGTGCACCCCCTCCATGGGTCTATCCTAGGAGCAAAAACAGTAAAAAGAATTATACAATGACGGCTACAACCCCGACCCGGTTGTGCGGCCATACAAATAATAATATTACATCAATTTACATGTTACAAATGAATGAAAGAAAAATAACGCTCATCTCACATCCACCCCGGCTATTCACCCGCGACAATCCAATCCATTCATATCCACAAACCAATAACAATCACAGATCACAAAGATGTATAACCCCGACTAATCGACTTATAGCGATTAGCCGACGTTCAATACATACAAGCATCACAGATATAACCGATATAGTTAAAGTGTAGTGAAGTTCCGAAAAAATACGGATTTATAGGCCCCCAAAAGTAAATTTTAGTTCTGGAAAATCTGGGCACATATAACATATCCTAAAAATCCCAAAACCAACACAGAAACACTCTGCACCAAAATCGAAGCAGAGAGGGGACCAGACGGCCGCGCTTCAGCGGCAAGAGCTTCCTATTGCCGTGGATCCGCGCTCCTCTGATCGCCTCTCTGGTTCGTATTTGGTGGTTTTCTATACAAAAGCCTGAGATAACTTTTGGTGTATAACAAATGTCATTTTGACCAGAAAAAAAATTAACAGAAACTAGGGTTTTGCAAAGTTTGGTTTTTGGATTTTCCGGTTTCGAAACTTCGTTACACTTCACTACCTAGCTAGTTTAAGTTTAGTTAGGCTCTGATACCACTGTAAGTCCACGTTGCCCACCCCGGTGCTTACGGGGAGGCGGAAAACATAATAAAAAACGGATTTTTATAGACTTAGGCAACATGGACCAAGCTTGTGAGGATCTTTGCTAAACAAAAACTAGCTAGCCCTAACTAGCAACTAGCTAAGTGATGGAAATGTTATACCTTGAGCTCAAAGTCCTTCTCTCCTTGCTCCTTGGAATGGAAGAAAGAGCTCACCTTGCTTGTCTTCTTCCGTCAAAAAAGGATCCACCCGAAAGCCTCGACCTTTAGCTTCAACTCCAAGCTAGGAGTAACTAGAGTGCAAGAATTGCTAAGACTTGAACCCTAGAAGAGAGTAGAGAAGATCAAGTGAAGGTTTTTCTCAAGCTTTTTGTTTCTCAACACATGAGAGGGAGAGAGCTTGAGGGAGAGGATGAGCAAGAGAGAGAAATGATATGAGAGAATGAATTATTAGTGAGCCATTCTCACTAATATGTGTGTAATATATTAATTCAATAATTAACTAGATAATTGTCATGGTTAAATCAAGATATGACCATTATCATTTCAATATTAATGCAAATTGCAAGGATCAAAGAGCATCTTCCAAATGAAATGATCATGGTCAAGTTGTCAACTAGGTCAACAAGTCAATGAAGTCAAATAGTCAACAACAACAACCATGCACAATTATTAAGCTAATTATCAATTAACTATAATATACACAAAAGCAATAGGGTTAATAAAATGACAATAGTCATTAACCCTAAACAAGGACCTCTCCCTCAATCTCAAGCAACTGTGCATACGCACCCGCATTCGTGATCCGAGGAACACGAACACACTGAGAAAAACCAATCTCAAACCATATACTAGGATCCGGCTTAAACCAAAGCCCGCTAGTATAAACTGTCCGGACAGCAAACGTGCACAAGTGCGCGGATGTGAACGAACCCTGTCGCAAAACCATGCGACCTCTACTCATTTTGCCTAGAGGCGAATAGCTCTCTGTGTGGGACTCTAAAGACTCGACACTACGCGGGCAGTGGGTTTAACCACAGACCGCAAGCGGCACTAGCTGTATGTAACGGTCCCAAGGTAGATGTCGATAAGAAGACTGACGAGGTGAACCCCATCTGCTCTCCTACTGAGCCTGTATGTGACAGTCTCCGTACAGTCCGGTCTGTTCGTCTGATACATCGCATGTCGGGCCTAGGGGGCGGTAAAACGTCAGTCCCCTAATAGCGGTACAAGTCATGTCGGAGTGAAGCCCAAAACACCCTGAGATAACACTGGAAGCCTACCAGTATATCTCGCTTGCCCTGGCCAGGGACTACTCGTGTAATGGCTCTCCTAGACACAGCGCGATGTCAACCCCCAATACCGGGAGAGGCGAATCCTGTCTAACCGTCACTGCCTCCAAGTGCTTCAGGACTGTACCCAACTACTACCTGTTTGCACGACTCCTTTGAGCCGTGGTAGGGTAGTGATCAAAGTGAAGTGGGAACACACTTGAGGCGAAGTGCCAGTGTCAAGTCAGCGGACTAAGCTGTACTCATGTCACCTGGGAACTGATAACTGACGATAGGTATAATACCAACCTGTCAGTTCCCGACGAGTCCTGTCCAGTGTACTCGTAACCCAACGAGCACCCGTATACTATCTCCAGTACGACGTACTGATGGCTGTGGGACAGACCATCTCCCACACTGGGATGAGAAGCGCATACGCTAGTCTACTCCGGAGTATCGATGCCCTGTCTCGATAGTCCTGCGACTAGGGACCTGTATAAGGATGTGCCTATAGATTACCCAGCCCCCACTAGTGTGACTGACATCACAACGCTGGTAATCAAGCAAAGATCCTAAGGGCTCCACTAATGCGTATAAGTGATATACTAAAATAAACACAAGTACACATTGAAGTAGAAACAAACCAAGTAGCATACTACTATATTGAGCAAGATTGTTTATACAAGGTGAATATCCCAAGCTTCCATTAAGTAATATACAAACTAGTATGATACAGTAATGGCCTCTAGGGCATATACACTAACAGTTAGCATATCGCGAATACATATTGATAGAGCCCTTAGGATCTTGCTTGACTACCAGCGTTGTGATGGCAGTCATACTAGTGGGGGCTGGGTAGTCTATAAGCACATCCTTTTTCAGGTCCCTAGTCGTAGGATTATCGAGACAGGGCATCGATACTCCGGAGTAGACTGGTATGTACGCTTCTCATCCCAGTTGGGGAAATGGTCTGTCCCACAGCCATTAGTACGTTGTACTGGAGATAGTATACAGGTGCTCGTTGGGTTACGGGTACACTGGACAGGATTCGCCGAGAACTGTTGGTTGGTATAATACCCGTCGTTAGTTCACAGTTCCCAGGTGACATGAGTACAGCATAGTCCGCAGACTTGACACTGCTGCTTCGTCTCGAGTGAGTTCCCACTGTTCTTAGATTTCTACCCTACCACTGCTCAAAGGAGTCGTGCAAACAGGTAGCAATTGGGTGCAGTCCCGAAGCACTTGGAGGCAGTGGCGGTTAGATAGGATTCGTCTCTCCCGGTATTGGGAGTTGATATCGCGCGGTGTTTGGAGAGCCATTACGCAAAGTCCTTGGCCAGGGCAAACGAGATTTACTGGTAGGATTTCCAGTAGCTTCTCAAGTTGTAATGGGCTTCACTCCGACACGACTTATACCGCTTTTAGGGGACTAACGCCTGCCGCCCCCTAGGCCCGATATACGATAGTCCTAGATGAATAGACCGGATTGTATGGAGATTGTCGCATCAGGCTCAGTAGGAGTTCGGATGGGTTTCGTCATCGGACTTCTTATCGACATCTACCTGGGGACCGTTACGTACAGCTAGTACCGCTTGCGGCCTGTGGTTAAACCCACTGCCAGCGTAGTGTCGAGTGTTTAGAGTCCCACACAGAGAGTTTCCCTGCTTCAGGCGAAACGATATAGAGGTCGTATGGTTTTACGACAGGGTTCGGACACATACGTGTATTTATGTACGTACGATGTTCGGACAGTTTTTACTAGCGGGCTTTAGTTTAAGCCAGATTCTAGTATTGGATTATTGGATTTATACAGTCTCAGTAATTCCGTGTTTTCACGGATAGGAGGGGCATTCTCGTAATTAGTCGAGAAGCTTCTAGAAGATAGATGAGGTGGAGAGCTTAGGTGGATTTTTCATTAAATGGATTAGTGACTCATTGAGTGATTCATCCAAATGAGTTAATGAAGCATTTATTGCTTAATGACTCATGAGATGATTCATCCAAAGTGAGTTAATGAAGCATGGTTGATATTATCATATGTTATTCATTTAGATAATTATCATGCTTCATATATTCACAAATGAGTTAGAATTCATTATCATTCTCACTTTCACATTCTCTCTCCTTTAGCTCTCTCTTGTCAAAGAACTAACCCTAATCCTCTCATGTGTTGAGATCCAAGGGTTAGCAAGACTAATAGATCCCTGATCCTCTTCTATATCCTCTAGGTTATTTTGATTAGCAATCATAGCCACCTAGTTACCTCAAGAGAGAGGTTAAAGCTTGGAGAAGGAGCTCTCGGTGGATCTTCTATCACATCGAGAAGGCCGACGATGAGGTGATCAACAAGAACAAGAAGGACTAGAATCTTGAGGTGTAATCATCTATCATAGTAGCTAATCATTTCTAGATAGTTGTTAGTTAGGGTTTAGCAAAGATCCGTAAAGTTAGTCTATGTTACTTTAAACAAAATGATTGTTTTACCTATTACGCCTCCCCGCATCTTGTGGGGTGTCTAACATCAACTTACAGTGGTATCAAAGCCTAGCTAAACCATAACTAACATGTAAGAAAAGTCGTTAGAAATTCGATCGCAAAACGAACCCGAAAAAACATCATTTTCATATAGTTTCTGCCATTTTTAAAACGGGGCCTAAAATTTTTTTAGGGACCCTTAAAAATACAAGCAGGGTTTTTTAAGAATTGTGAAGAAATTTGGGACTGTGAATCGGCCATACCGCCGCGGAACCGCCGCCGATCCAAGTGATCTGCCGCGGATCCGCGGCCGAGTTGACACCGAGTCAACCCAAATTTGCTCAGTTATTCTTCCGTGTTGATGTTGTGTTTTCTTGGATGATTTGTTTCTGCTCAGGTTTTATGTGCACAGAGAAATTTTTGGAGTAGATTCATTTGTGTTGCTTGATCGAAATTCTAAGAACTTTGGCTAACTGGATTATATCTGTGTTGTGTTTGATGTGTTCGTAAAACTCCCCTAACTGCTAGTATATCGGTTAGCAGGGGGTTGCACATTTCTGTAATGTTTTTTTTACTGGTTTGTGTATATGAACTTGTTGGATTATCGTGAATGGATAGCCGGGGATGTGAGACGAGTGTTTCTTTCATTCAAATGTAAATTTGTAATTTGTTGTAATATTCTTTTGCGGGGCACATCCGGGTTGAGGTTGTAGCCATCGTTGTATTATTTCATTTATTGTTTTCTGCTCCTAGGATAGACCCAAGGTGGGGTGCACAAACTACCGGGTACTTTGAAGTGCTTAGTGACCTACTCACGTCGTTGAGGGAGACCGCTTCACTTCGGGTACTTGGCGGGTAGTTTTCCATACCCGTAGGGGTCTAAGGTGGGGTTTTGGCTATTCATCGCGACTGTGTAATCCGTCTTTCTTTGCAGGGTCAAAAGGAATGCGGATTCGTAGAAAATCTAATATGTTCATCTATGATCTGGAATGAATATTAGTGCGTCTGACGAATGTACAATATCTATATATGATATCTATTAGGCGTCACTTATGTTTTGCACCCGTGCCAGCCCAGCCTCGCTCTGTCGTTAGTTAAGTAACCTAACGGGTGAATGATGGGGCCCAGTGGCCAATGCGGATGGCATAAGAGGACGTTGCATTTTTGTTGTTTTCTGCAATGATAGGTTAAATGATGGGACGCATTATATTAATGCAAAGAAAATAAACCAAAGTTGAATCGTTGGAACAGTTTAAAAGAAACCACTCGGTTATTTTAAAACAGAAGATTTTTTTAATTGCAGAGCTTAAACCACTCCTTTTGAAAGCTATCAGGTTCCTTCGATCATATCAAGTTCATTACGTTCACGGTTTCGCCAAAACCATTCGTAGCCCTCTGTCATTTCATTTGGGTATTCAGTAGTATTCAAGCTATGTATTTTGACCAACGCCAAGGCATAGTGTTTGGTAGCTGCTGGGTATTCATTTGTTGCATAGATAGATGAGTTAGTTTGGGACAGTCGTACTATCATTTGGCCAACGTCAAGGGTATGTACGGGTGGGTTCAAATTAACAAGATAATGATGGGTAGAACTTGACATGTGACTTATGACATTTTGACCAACGCCAAGGTCATAAGAGCATGGGGCAAAAATTTATATCGGGAATTTCTAAAGAATCTGAAATTTGCAAAGAGATGCATACCATTTGGAGTTTGATGAATGTTGGTAGGATTCCTTCAGCATTATCATACGATGATATTTGGATCCCGATCCTATTGTGAGTATATGCTACTCATCAGGGGATTTGTCACTTAACGATCAATGCTATAAACCAAGTAGGTATCGAGAAAGGTGTCAGCGGGGCTACGCCCCAGAGAAAAGAGGTTATTTAATTAAGGAACTTCGCGAAAGCGTCGTAAAACCCCCCTCGAAGTACCGACACCGGCCCGGCTGAACGGTTAAGCAAGTATTGTACGGTGAGAATAGTCCTGAGTAGTTCTTCCTTTTTGATTCGAAGAGGGATTCGAGAAACAGTGGGAGCCATCCTGTTTAGATAAACTAAAAACCGCTCTAAACTTGCAAGAGCATCATGCTAAATTGTTTCCTCTCTCTCTCCTAATTTCAGCGACCCAGGACATGACAGGCCATAAGTTACTATTAGATAAAAATATTTTGACAGGGCCAAACTATAAAGACTGGCTCCGGAATGTCAAGATGGCAATTAATTATGACAAATTGGGGTATGTCCTTACTACTAAGGCACCTGCTGTCCCTGGTCCAGAATCCAGTGTCGCGGATAAAGAAATCCGCAAGACCTGAGAGATAGACTATGCGAAGGCCAAATGCATCGTGCTTGCCTCTATGAAAAATGAACATCAGAGGAGGCACGAGAATATGGATCTTGAATCCATATTTCTCCACACCAAGGAACTATACGGAGAGCAATCTTGTATAGCTAGATACGAGACCTCGAAGAACTTGTTTCAGTCGAGGCTGGCCGTCGGATCATCTGTAAGAGAACATGTCCTTAAGATGATTGGCTATATAGAAGAGCTCGCGGACCTCGGGACAACATTAGAGAACGAGCTATATACAGACTTGGTTCTTCAGTCCCTTCCTTCCACCTACGCCCAGTTTATTCTGAATTTCAACATTCAAAGAAAAGAAGTTGAACTTCCAAAACTCCTTAACATGTTGAGAAGTGCAGAGGGCACCTTGCATATAGCAAGGGAAATACCCACTATGTTTGTTCGCGGTGCTTCCTCTTTCGGGTCCAAGGCAAGGACCAATGGAAGGAAGAAGAAGGCCGCTACCAAACTAAGAGGTGGTGTTGGTAAGGTGGGAGTTAAGGGAAAGGCGAAGGTTGCGGTGCCAGTAGTGGCAAAGGACGAGTGCTTCCATTGTCGTAGGAAAGGCCATTGGAAGAAAGATTGCAAAGCTTGGATTGCCAAGAACCAGGACCCGAGGCAAGTTGTGGCTTCGGCTTCAGGTGTGTTTGTAATTGAAATTTGTCTGTCAATCAACTCTACTTCCTGGGTATTGGATACCGGATCAGGATCTCATATATGCAATTCATTGCAGGCACTGAGAAACCGTAGAGTGCTGAAGGTTGGTGATATGACCCTCCAGGTTGCTAACAGAGCTAGCGTGGGTGCTGTGTCCGTAGGGGATTATCACCTTGGATTGACGAGTGGACATATTTTGGTTTTGCGCAACTGTTTTTGTGTACCTAGTTTAACGTGTAAAATCATATTAGTATCGTTGTTATCAAAAGAAGGTTATGATTTCACGTTTGTAAGCGATGTTGTTAACATCCACCTTAATCATGGTTTGATTGGGTCCGGTACACTAGATAACGGTATATACGTGTTAAACCAATTACAGATTTTCATTGTCCAGAACACACTAAAAAGAAAGTCTCCAGATATAAATCAGGCTTTCTTATTGCATTGTAGACTGGGTCACATCAATAAGACAAGGTTAACTAATTTACATAGAGAAGGATATTTGGACCCGTTCGAATATCAATCTTATGCCACTTGTCAATCATGTCTCAAAGGAAAGATGACAAAGACTCCGTTCACTGGACACGGAGTAAGAGCGAGCGAGCGAGCTCTTAGGACTCATACACAGCGATGTATGTGGTCCAATGTCTACACATGCAAGAGACGATTTTTCATTTTTCATTACTTTTACGGTTATTTATCTAGGTATGGATTCATTTTCTTGATGAAACATAAATCCGAGGCCTTTAAGAAATTCCAAGAATATAAGAATGAAGTAGAAAACCAAACCGGCAAAAGTATCAAGACACTGAGATCTGATCGAGGTGGTGAATACTTAAGTGTCAAGTTCCTGGGTTACCTAAAAGAGAATGGAATTCTCTCTCAGCTTACTCCTCCATACACTCCACAACATAACGGTGTATCGGAGAGACGGAACCGAACCCTATTGGATATGGTACGTTCCATGATGAGTAATGCTGAGTTACCGCGATCTTTCTGGGGTTATGCACTAGAATCAGCTGCATATCTTCTGAACAGGGTTCCTACCAAGACTGTGCCTACCACACCATATCAGATGTGGAGTGGGAAAAAACCCTATCTTCAGTATCTAAAGATATGGGGATGTCCAGCTTTTGTTAAAAAGCAGCATGCGGACAAACTCGAGGCACGATCAGTACAGTGTAAGTTTGTGGGATATCCAAAGAACTCCAAGGGGTATTTTTTCTATTACGCAGAGGAACAAAAGGTTTTTGTTTCTCGTAATGCCCATTTTCTAGAATAGCAATTTTTAGAAAAGGAAACAAGTGGGAGCGCAATAGAACTGGAAGAAATTCCAGAACCACAAACAACTACTAAAAGTTTGATAGAACCAGAAGTTCAAGAAGAACAGGACATTCCCGCACCCCTCCGCAGGAGTAATAGGCCGTCTCATCCGCCTGAGAGATACTACAGTTTTCTCATAGATAGGGATAGAGAAGATTGCATCATTGATAATGATGAACCTACTAGCTTCCAACAGGCCATCCAGAGCAGTGACTCAGTAAGATGGCTGGATGCAATGCGGACCGAGATGGAGTCTATGTACACCAACAAAGTATGGACTTTGGACTTTGCTCCAGATGGGGTAAAACCCATAGGATGCAAGTGGATCTTCATGAAAAAGATTGGTGTAGATGGAAATGTGGAAACCTATAGGCTAGACTTGTTGCAAAGGGTTTTCGTCAAAGACCTGGTTTGGATTATGACGAAACTTTTTCTCTAGTGGCTGGCTCAAATCCATTCGGATCCTTCTTGCCATTGCCGCCTTCCATGATTATGAGATCTGGCAGATGGACGTATAGACGGCTTTTCTAAATGGTAATTTAGAAGAGTGCGTCGATATGGATCAGCCAGAACGTTTCAATCAGAGTGGGAGCAGCGGGAAAGTGTGCAAGTTGCATAAGTCCATTTGTGGACTAAAGCAGGCATCGCGGAGTTGGAACATCTGTTTGATGAAACGGTCAAAGAAAATGACTTTATCAAAAATCCAGATGAACCATGTATATATAGTAAAATTGTAGCACGAACTGTCGTATTCCTTGTCTTGTACGTGGACGACATTCTCTTGATAGGAAATGACATTCCTATGCTACAATCTGTCAAAGGATTCTTGTCACACAGGTTCTCCATAAAAGACCTGGGTGATGCCTCTTACATAATGGGGATCCAGATCTATCGTGATAGATCTAAGAGGATGTTAGGACTTTCGCAGTCCAGGTATATCAACACTATACTGAAAATATTCAGTATGGAAGATTCTAAACGCGGTAATTTACCGGCTTGTCACGGAATCACCCTATCCAAAAAGATGTCTCCCAAGACTAATTTGGAAAGGGAACGCATGTCAGTTATACCCTACGCTTTTGCGGTAGGCTCTATAATGTATGCGTGTTGGGTACCAGACCAGATATAGCTTACGCACTGAGCGTGGTAAGCCGGTATCAGTCAGACCCATGGGAGATGCACTGGATAGCAGTAAAGAACATTCTCAAGTACCTGAGAAGGACTAAGGATATGTTCTTGGTTTACGGCGGAAAAGACCTCCAGATCAAGGCTTTTGCTGACTCCAGCTTCCAGAGTAACAAGGATGACTCCAAGTCCATGTCAGGTTATGTCTTTACCCTCAATGGAGGGGCGGTGTGCTGGAAGAGTTCCAAGCAGGACACCATTGCTGACTCGACGATGGAAGCGGGGTATATAACTGCTTGCGATGCCGCAAAAGAAGCAGTCTGGATGAAGAAGTTCCAAACAGAACTTCAGGTGGTTCCTACCATTGTTGATCTAATACCGTTGTATTGTGACAACAATGGCGCTATAGCTTTAGCGAAGGAACCCAGGTCCCATCAGAAGTCCAGACACATCTTTAGGCGGTATCACCTGATCAGGGAGATCATAGATCGCCAGGAGATCGAGGTCTGGAGAGTTGCTACAAAGGAGAACACTGCAGATCCATTCACAAAGGCCTTACCTCAGATTCAGTTCGAGAGGCTACTCGAGATGATAGGTCTTCGATACGCCAGTACATAGCACTAGTGCAAGTGGGAGATTGTTAGTGTATATGCCCTAGGGGCCATTATTATATCATACTAGCTTGTATATTACTTAATGGAAGCTTGGGATATTCACAGTTATATTAACAGTCTCGCTCAACATAGTAGTATGCTGCTTGGTTTATATCTATCTTAATATGTGTATATGTTAGCATATCGCGAATACATATTGATAGAGCCCTTAGGATCTTTCTTGACTACCAGCGTTGTGATGGCAGTCACACGAGTGGGGGCTGGGTAGTCTACAAGCACATCCTTTTTCAGGTCCCTACTCGTAGGATTATCGAGACAAGGCATCGATACTCCGGAGTAGACTAGTGTGTACGCTTCTCATCCCAGTTGGGGAAATGGTCTGTCCCACAGCCATTAGTACGTTGTACTGGAGATAGTATACAGGAGCTCGTTGGGTTACGGGTACACCAAACAGGACTCGCAGGGAACTGTTGGTTGGTATAATACCCGTCGTTAGTTAACAGTTCCCTGGTGACATGAGTACAGCATAGTCCGCAGACTTGACACTGCTGCTTCGTCTCGAGTGTGTTCCCACTGTTCTTAGATTGGTACCCTACCACAGCTCAAAGGAGTCGTGCAAACAGGTAGCGGTTGGGTGAGTCCCGAAGCACTTGGAGGCAGTGGCGGTTAGATAGGATTCATCTCTCCCGGTATTTGGAGTTGATATCGCACTGTGTTTGGAGAGCCATTACGCAAAGTCCCTGGCCAGAGCAAACGAGATTTACTGGTAGGATTTCCAGTAGCTTCTAAGGTGTAATGGGATTCACTCCGACACGACTTATACCGCTTTTAGGGGACTGACGCTTGCCGCCCCCTAGACCCGATATGCGATAGTCCTAGACGAACAGACCGGACTGTACGGAGATTGTCACATCAGGCTCAGTAGGAGTTCAGACGGGTTTCCTCATCGGCCTTCTTATCGACATCTACCTGGGGACCGTTACGTACAGCTAGTACCGCTTGCGGCCTGTGGTTAAATCCACTGCCAGCGTAGTGTCGAGTCTTTAGAGTTCCACACAGAGAGTTTCCCTGCTTCAGGAGAAACGATATAAAGGTCGTATGGTTTTACGACAGGGTTCGGACACATACGTGTATTTATGCACGTACGATGTTCGGACAGTTTTTACTAGCGGGCTTTAGTTTAAGCCATATTCTAGTATTGGATTATTGGATTTATACAGTCTCAGTATTTCCGTGTTTTCACGGATGGGAGGGGCATTCTCGTAATTAGTCGAGAAGCTTCTAGAAGATAGATGAGGTGGAGAGCTTAGGTGGAATTTGCATTAAATGGATTAGTGACTTATGGAGTGATTCATCCAAATGAGTTAATGAAGCATTTATTGCTTAATGACTCATGAGATGATTCATCCAAAGTGAGTTAATGAAGCATGGTTGATATTATCATATGTTATTCATTTAGATAATTATCATGTTTCATATATTCACAAATGAGTTAGAATTCATTATCATTCTCACTTTCACATTCTCTCTCCTTTAGCTCTCTCTCTCTTCAAAGAACTAACCCTAATCCTTTCATGTGTTGAGATCCAAGGGTTAGCAAGACTAATAGATCCCTGATCCTCTTCTATATCCACTAGGTTACTTTGATTAGCAATCATAGCCACCAAGTTACCTCAAGAGAGAGGTTAAAGCTTGGAGAAGGAGCTCTCGGATGGATCTTCTATCACATCGAGGAGGCCGACGAGGAGGTGATCGACAAGAACAAGAAGGACTAGAATCTTGAGGTATTATCATCTATCATAATAGCTAATCACTTCTAGATAGTTGTTAGTTAGGGTTTAGCAAAGATCCGTAAAGTTAGTCGATGTTACTTTAAACAAAATGATTGTTTTACCTATTCCGCCTCTCCGCATCTTGTGGAGTGTCTAACGTCGACTTACAGAGAGTAAGGTTGTCATCCTCGTATTGTACGTAGATAACATACTCTTGATATGAAATGTTGTTCTTATGCTACACTCGGTCAAGCTCTTCTTATCATAAAAGTTCTCCATGAAAGATCTGGGTGATGCCTCCTAGATCCTGGGGATTAAGATATATAGAGATAGATCTAAGAGGATGTTGGGATTGTTCCAATCCAGGAACATTGACACTATACTAAAGTGGTTTAGTATGGAAGATTCTAAGCGTGGTAATTTTCCCACTTGTTCAGGAATCACTCTCTCCAAAGAGATGTCTCCCAAGACCGATTTGGATAGGGCTCACATAACCGTGATACCCTATGCTTCTGCAGTAGGGTCTATCATGTACGTAATGTTATGTACCAGATCAGATATAGCTTACGCACTTAGTGTGGTAAGCAGGTATCAATCAGATCCCGGAGAGAAGCACTGGACAGCTGTGAAGAACATTCTTATGTACTTGAGAAGGACTAAAGAAATGTTCTTGGTGTATGGTAACGGAGAAGTCCAGGTGGAGTCATTTACCGATTCGAGCTTCCAGAGTGATAAGGACAACAGTAAGTCGGTCTCGGGTTTTTTCTTCACCCTCAAAGGAGGGGCGGTATGTTGGAAGAGTCCCAAGCAAGATACCATAGCAGACTCGACGATGGGGGCTAAATACATTGTTGCGAACGATGCTGCCAAAGAGGCTGTCTGGATGAAGAAATTCATTGCAGAACTTGGTGTGGTTCCATCCATTGAGGATCCAATACCCTTGTGTTGTGATAACAATAAAGCTGTGGTTTTAGCCAAGGAAGCCCTGTCTCATCAGCGATCCAGACATATTCTTAGGCGGTATCACCTGATCTGGAACATAGTGAATCGCCGGAAGATCGAGGTCAGGAGAGTTGACACGAAGGACAACACAGTGGATCCACTTACGAAGGCCCTCCTCCATACGTAGTTTGAGAGATAATTTGGGATGTTGGGTATGCGATACTACAACAACTGGTCTTAGTGCAAGTGGGAGATTGTTAGGAATATGTATGTCCTAGAGGCCATTATTGTATATTATAGTGGATGCTTAGACATATATATAAAGTACTTTCTTGCTCGACGTGATAGTATGCTATCTGGTTGCTCTTTATCTTAACATGTACACTTGTATTATTATACTGTCTCTCTGTTACATATTGATAAAGACCTTAGGATGTAGGCTTGACTACAAAGAATATGATGCAGATCATACTAGCGGGGCTTGTGTAGTGCACAAGCATATCCTTTAACCATTCCTAGTCGAGGGGATATCGAGACAGGGCATCGATATTCCAGAGTAGACTAGTGTGTACGTTTCTTGACCCTGTATGAGGTGATGGTTGATCTCATAACCATTGATGTTTGACATCATATATTGTATACAGGTGCTCATTAGAGAATGGGTACATCGAACAGGACTCGCCGAGAACTCCTAGATGGTACCATACATATCGTCAGATAGCAGTTCTCTGGTGACACTGGTACAGGTTAGTCTGTAAACCCGAGATCTTCAAAAAGTCTTGTGTGGTTCCCACTATGCTTTGATTTCCTCCCTACCACGGATCAAAGGAGTCATGCAAACAGGTGGATTTTGGGTACAGTCCCGAGTCACATGGAAGCAATGAGCGATAGGAGGGGTTTCTTCTCTCCCGGTATAGAGAGTTGATGTTGCGCTATGCTCGACTGGCTATAACAGCAAGTCCCTGGCTAGGGCTGATGAGATTTACTGGTATATGTTATCAGTAGTTTCTCGAACAGTTATAGGCAACACATCGGCATGACTTATCAAGTTACTGGGGTCTGATGTTTCCACCCTAGACTCGATATGCGACATATTATACGAAGAGACCAGACTCTACGGTAAGTGTTGCTTATAAGTTTTGCGGGAGTTTGGACAAGCTTTCTTGTTGATCTTCTATTCGCTCAATACCAGGATAGCCGTTACGTCCAGCTAGTACCGCTGATGGCTTGTGGGTAACTGATGTGATCATTACCTACTGCTGGCGTATTGACGAGTCTTTAGAGTCCCAAAGACATTTTCTAGCTCAGGCAAAAAGAAGTAGGGCACGTATGATGATATGTGCAAGAACTTGATTAAATACGAGTATGTGATACCGTATTCTAATCTCGTGATATTTGATATCGGTTAGGTTGTATATGATATAACCGGATTATTGAATCAAGTGTTAATTCAATGATTTGTTATATGTGTATATATATATATATATATATATATATATTTGATATTGGCCGGTTATATATGATATGAACGGATTATTGAATCAAGTGTTGATTTAATATTAAGTATTGAATAATAATCGGTAATATGTGATATAACCGGGTTATTGAATCAAGTGTTGATTTGATAATATGATATACATATAAATATATTAGTCGGTTATATATGATATAACCGGATTATTGAATCAAGTGTTGACTTAATAATTTAATATATATATTTATATATATTTGATATGTATATTTATTAACTAATATTATCTCACTTATGATTTTCTTCTCTTGTCTCTATGTATATAATTATATATATATATATATGATTTATATATATTTTATATATTGTGTTATGTTGGATGATACATGGAACATGGTTGTATGACACTCATACCAAAACTAAAGATAATTAGGGTGATTATTTATTAAGAGGAAAACAAAAATTAGTGGATAATGAGCATGGCTTGGATTCTTGTAGAAGCAATGACTCGTCACCCATTTTTTTTACTCTATATATTTTTCTCACCCATCTTTATCTTTAAACCATCATTCACTCTCTCATTATTCATTGACAACTCTCTCTCATCCAAGTTCATCTTCTTCCTCATCTAGATTTTCTTGAGTTGAAAAAATTAACAGAGAAATAAATTTCTAAAGTGAGCAAAATTCCTACTTCATCAACCTACACTTTTCTAGCCTTTTAGTTTAGGTTGTTTGATTCACTAATTCCTTAATTAGTGAAGAGGTAGCTTGAGTTAGAGAGACTTTAAGGTGGATCATCTTTGGCCTCGAAGACGATGAAGCAAGCTCGATCCTTTCTTTAAGTAGAGCCAAGAAGAGTTCTAGGGACTACAACTTGGAGATATAAAAGTGAAGGACTTGGTCTACAAAGGTTGTAACCTTCTTCACTTTAGTATAGAACTTGTTTACGTGTTATTAACCCTAATTCTCTAGTTAGATTCTAGGTTAGTATAGCTTAGCACACTAGATTTTTTAAAATTGCATACTTGATGCTTGAATAAACCTAGTAGTGGTGCTAAGACGTACTTTCAGTTAACGTCATACCTCTACTAACTTGATAAGTCGTGCTGGTGTGGCTCAAGACCATCCGAGAAACTACTGATCTAACTATCAGTAATTCTCAACTGTCCTCACCTGGCGCTTATGGTGTTGACCAACCAAACACAGCGCGCTATTGATTCCCTATACCGGGGGAGACGAATCCCTAACAATCGCTTACTGCCTTCATGTGGCTCAGGACTGTACCCAACTAAAACCTGTTTGCACGACTCTTTTGAGCTGTGGTAGGGTAGTAACTAAAGCCCAGTGGGAACTCACATGAGACAAATGATGATCTCAGGTCTACAGACTATCTATACATATGCCACATAAGAACTGCCATCTGACGCTTGGTATAATACCATCCAGCGGTTCTCAGTGAGTCTATCTAGTGTACCCACCCATAGCGAGCACCTGTAGACAATCTTAGGTGAAACATACCAATGGCTGTGGGACTAACCATTGACCCTCTCAGGGTCTAGAAACGTATACACCAGTCTATTCTAGAATATTGATGCCCTGTCTCGATATTCCTACGCCCAGGGACACTTTATGGATGTGCTTATAGGCTACGCAGTCCTTACAAGTATGATCGCCATCACAACACTGGTACTCAAGAAATAATCATATGGGCTTTATCAACATGTATAAGCAATACACAATAACTAGTAAAACATACACACGTGTTAAGATAAAGGCAAACCAGATAGCATACTATCATTTCGAGAAAGATTTTCATGTGTATATATATATATATCCATAGCATCCATTACAAATAATGGCCTCCATGGCATACATATCCTACAATCTCCCACTTGCACTAGGGCCAGTTATTTGCATAGCGCATCCCTAACATCTCGAACAGCCGCTCGAACTGTGCTTGAGGTAAGTCCTTTATGAATGGATCTGATGTGTTGTCTTTTGTGTCCACTCTCCGAATCTCGATCTTCTTGAGATCCACGATCTCTCTAATCAGGTGATACCGCCTCAAGATGTATCTGGATTTCTGATGGGACATTGGTTCCTTTGCTAAAGCTACAACCCTATTTTTTTCGCAATACAATGGTATTGGATTGGCAATGGACGAAACCACTTGAAGTTCAGAAATGAACTTCCTTATCCAGACCGCCGCTTTTCCAGCATTGTTAGCAGCTATGTACTCAGCTTCCATCGTTGAATCTGCGACGGTGTTTTAGAACTCTTCTAACACACCGCACCTCCATTGAGGGTAACCACATAACCCGAGACGGATTTATAGTCATCCTTATCATTTTGGAAGCAATAGTCGGTAAAATCCTCGATTTGGAAGTCCCCATTATCTTACACTAAGAACATCTCCTTAGGCCTTTTCAGGTACTTGAGAATGTTCTTTACAGCTATCCAATGCTTCTCACCTGGGTTTGAATGATACCTGCTTAGCACACTAAGTGTGTAAGCTACGTCTGGTTTGGTACATAATATCGCATACATTATAGATCCTACCGCCAAAGAGTAGGGTAAAATGCTCATGCAAGCCCTCTCTTCATCAGTCTTTAGAGACATCTCTTTGGAGAGGGTGATCTCATGACAAGCGGGTAAATTACCGTACTTGGAACCTTCCATAATAAATCTCTTTAGTATGGTGTCAATGTACCTGGAGTGTGAAAGTCCCAACATTCTTTTAGACCTATCATGATAGATCTTAATCCCCAGAATGTAGGAGGTATCACCCAAGTCTTTCATGGAGAACTTTTATGATAAAAAAAAAAAAACTTGACCGATTATAGCAAAGGGATGTCATTCCCTATCAGGAGTATGTTATCAACGTATAATACGAGGAAGATAACTTCTCCTCCTACAATCTTCCTATAAATATATGGTTCATCTGCATTTTGGATAAAGTCAAATTCTTTGACCGTCTCATCAAAGCAGATGTTCCAACTCCGTGATACCTGCTTTAAACCATAAATGGATTTAAACAATTTGCACACCTTTCCGTTGCTCCCACTATCTAAAAAACCCTCTGGTTGGTCCATGTAAACACACTCTTCTAAATTTCCATTTAAAAAAACGATTTTCACGTCCATCTTACAGATATCATAGTCATGGAAGGCAGCAATGGCAAGTAAGATCCAAATGTATTTAAGCACAGCCACTGGAGAAAAAGTTTCATCATAGTCCAATCATGGTTTTTGATGAAAACCTTTTGCAACAAGTCTAGCTTTATATGTTTCCACCTGTTCATCTGCACCAATCTTCTTTTTGAAGATCCATTTGCATCCAACGGGTTTTACCCCAGGAGGAGAAACTTCCAAAGTCCATACTTTGTTGGTGTACATGGATTCCATCTCGGACCTCATAGCATCCAGCCACTTCACCGAGTCTTTACTTATGATAACCTGGTGGAAACTAGTGGCACATCATCGTCGATGATGCAATCCTCTCGATCCCCGTCTATGAGAAACTCATAGTATCTCTCAGGCGTATGAGAATGCCTACTAGATATGCAGAGTGGCGTTAGTTTTTCGGGTTCTATTGAAACCTCAGATTCTACTAAGTCTTCAGCAGTAGTTTGTGGTTCTGGAATTTCTTCCAGTTCTACCGCGCTCCCACTAATTTCTTTTGCAAGAAATTCGTTCTCTAAAAGGACTATGTGGCGAGCGACAAACACATTTTGTTCTTCAGTATGGTAGACATGATATCCCTGTGAGTTCTTCGGGTATCCCATAAACTTGCATAAAACTGATCGTGCCTCGAGCTTGTCCGGATTCTACTTTTTGACAAAGGCTGGAAACCCCTATATCTTATGATACTTAAGATATGGTCTCTTCCCACCCCACATCTCATATGGAGTGGTAGGCACAGACTTAGTTGGAACCCTATTCAATAGATATGCAGCTGATTCTAGCGTAAAACCCCAAAAGAAAAGTGTCAACTCAATACTACTCATCATGGAAAGCACCATATCGAGTAGCATGCGATTCCTTCTCTCTGATACACCGTTATGCTGAGGTGTATATGGAGGAGTATGCTGAGAGAGAATTCAATTCTCTTTTAAGCATTCATAGAAAGTGGTACTTACGTATTCTTCACCCTGATCAGATCAAAGTATCTTGATACTTTACTTGTTTATTTCTCTACTTCATTCTTATACTCCTTGAATTTCTTGAAGGCCTCGGATTTATATTTCATTAAGAATACATGTCCACACTTTGAGAAATCATCAGTAAAAGTGATGAAGTAGGAGTAACTGTTTTGTGCATGTGTAGACATTGAACCACATACATCGCTGTGTATGAGTCCCAAGAGCTCAGTGGCACTTTCTCCGTGTCTTGTGAATGGAGATTTGGTCATCTTTCCTTCGATATATGATTGACAAGTTGCATATGATATATATTCGAACGGATCCAAATATCCATCTTTATATAATTTAGTTAACCCTTTTTCATTAATTTGACCACGTCTACAATACCATAAGAAGGCTTGGTTTGAATCTGGAGCCTTTCTTTTGAGTGTGTTTTGGATATTGAAAACTTGATGTTCATTAAGTATGTATATACCGTTATCCAGTGTTCCTGACCCAATCAGTTCTTGATTTAGGTGAATGTTCATAAAATTTCTTTTAAGTGCAAAATTATATCCTTCATTTGACAACAAAGATACTGATATAATATTACATAGCATACTTGGTACACAAAAACTGCTACACAACAC
Source organism: Agapanthus africanus (assembly GCA_030015575.1). Lineage (NCBI taxonomy): Eukaryota > Viridiplantae > Streptophyta > Magnoliopsida > Asparagales > Amaryllidaceae > Agapanthus > Agapanthus africanus. The sequence continues at coordinate 111,619,311 of JASDDO010000012.1, read as the reverse complement.
CAAAATGTGTCCACTCGTCAAACCCAGGTGATAATAACCTACTATAACAGCATCTACGTTTGCTCTATTGCTAAATCTGAGGGTCATATCACCTTCCTTCAGCACTCTATGGTTTCTCAGTGCCTGCAATGAATTACAGATATGAGAATCAGAACCGGTATCTAATACCCATGATGTAGAGTTAACTAAAAGAAGTTTTCAATCACGAACACACCTGAACCCGAAGTATCAGCTTGCTTTGTATGCTTACCTTTGGCTTTAAAAGCCTTGCAATTTCCAGTCACTCTTCTTATGACTGTAGTAGCATTCATCTGTTCCCCTCCGAAAGACGCGGCGGAGACGCGGCGAACGTCTTACCTGAAATTCGGGGCAGATGCTAATTGGTGCTATCCGTCCACCTCTCCAAAGATGCCAAGTTGATTTATGGAACCATGTATCGAAGGTTTAAACGGATGCGGCCGATGTAGCAGACTTCGTTAGATTCCCCCTCATTTGACGGGTTTTTGATTGTGGGGACGCTCTTCCCTGAAGGCGTAAGCCCCTGCAGTTAATTACGCTACCGCATCGCGGTAACAACTTTCTCCTTCTCCATATGGTCACTTCGTATCGTGGGTGTCTGTTTTGTATTTGGTTGCCCGTGGATTGTATACGGAGACTAAGTTATGTTGTCGCCCGTAGGGCGTGGACTAGTCCAAATCCGTATCTTTCTTAGATTTGGGTTTGGGGGGGTTGTGTTTAAGGATACGTTAGCCTCGTTTGAGGATAAGATCAACTTAAACGTTTGTTAAGAACACGTTAGTCTAATTTTAGACTAAGATCAACTTAACGGGATCGTTTAGATCCAACAAAAGAGCAATTGGGCTCTGTTGCTTAGTTTAATGACATTGCGGTCGATAATTAGTTTAAGGAAATTACGGTCCAATGTTAGTTTTAAGACATCGCGGTCTAGGTTAAGGACATCATAGTCCGTGAGTTTAAGGACCTCACAGTCCGGTGTTAGTTTTAAGTCATCACGGTCGAGATTAAGGACATCATAGTCCGTGGATTTAAGGACTCCACAGTCTGACGTTAGTTTTAAGACATCACGGTCAAGGTTAAGGACATCATAGTCCATGAGTTTAAGGACCCCACGGTCCGTTGTTAGTTTTAAGACATCACGGTCGAGGTTAAGGGCATCATAGTCCATGAGTTTAAGGACCCCACAGTCCGATGTTAGTTTAAAGACATCACGGTCGAGGTTAAGGACATCATAGTCCATGAGTTTAAGGACCCCACAGTCCGATGTTAGTTTAAAGACATCACGGTCGAGGTTAAGGACATCATAGTCCATGAGTTTAAGGACCCCACGGTCCGTAATAATGTGTGGTTGTCGGGACCCGTCACCTCTCTGACGACGTTGAAGGTTTACAACGACAGATATCAGAGGAGTGAAGAGATGTACCATCGAACCGGGTGTAGATTGATTGGAAGAGCAGATGAGCTCAGTTCAATTTAATTTGAGGACTTATGGCTAGAACTGGGCTAAGTCCAGTTAAAAGAATGTTGAACATTCTATTTTTGTTCTGCCTGTTAGGCCTTTGCTTGGGCTTTGCCCTTTTAATAATGCCAAGCATTGGGCTTTGACATTTCTTGTCTTATATTGAATCCACAACATTTATCAGAACAAGGTACGTTCTGACAGAGGGCCACGTGGCGCACTAGGTGCTTTGCGCCAGTCAAAGAGCGCATTTCACTTCCGTCGGTTAGCGCACACGAGGAGGATACGTGTCCCGCTTAGCGCTAGTTTGTTAGCGCACTGCACTTTTAATTTATGAGCGCGCTGCGCTAGTTTATGGGTACGCCAGTGAATGACACGTGGCGCGCTTGGCGCTGAGCGCCAACCCAAGAGCGTAGTGCGCTGTTTTCATAAGCGCAAAGCGCAGATCGTGTCTATGGTTGGCACGTGGCATGTTATGGCGCTGAGCGCCAGTCCAAGGAGCGCAAGGGCGCCGTTCATGAGTGCAAAGCACTTTCCAATAGCACAAAGCGCATTTTGATCAATTTAAGATTAAAGAACATGTTTACGTTCTTCTTAAAGGAGGCTTTGCCTCAAGATTCAAGAACTAAGTTCTTATTCTTATAAAAGGCTCTGCCTTTATAGATCAGAAGATCTGTGAATGAAGTACAAATACTTCTTTTTATATTCTTATGATTAGGTCTTTTGATATTTTCTTTTTAATCAAAGACCTTGGTCTTTTTTATAGATCTAAGATCTTTTTAGAAGACGTTTCTTCTTTTTTAACGAGATGATTTCATCTCTGTTCTTCAAGAATCAATTCTTTACCTTTCTTTTTCTTTCAGTTTTCCTCAAAGTTTTTGCAGAGGTTTTTCCCTCTCTCCTCTGTATGTCCTAGATTTGAAGTTTAGGGTCCTTTATATAGGGCCAAATGATTTGTTAAATCAGTTTTAAGAGATCTTTCTCTGATTGATTTGGGAATATTTCCCACCGTTGGATCTTTGATCATAAGGCTTCTGTTTTACAGAAGATAATCTTCTTGTTTTAATAAGATTGAAAGATCTTTCCATGCATAATTTGTTCTGTTTCGGTAATTCATTATTTACCATTGGATCATTGATCCAGCGGTGCTTAAAGCACAATCTTGGTATTTGGAAAGATTTCGAGAAATCTTTCCTTAACAGAATTTAATTCTGGTTAATTAATGATTTACCATCATTATTACATCTTTTGATCCAACGGTGGTAATTTTTAATTCCAGCGCTGGCGCACCTACGTTAGACACGTGGCACGCAGCGCAGAGCAACTGTGCGAGCGCACCCGTGCTGGACACGTGGTGCGCAGCGCGCTGGATCTGAAGCGTTGCTTCAGCAGAGCGCTGGATCTGAAGCGTTGCTTCAATAGAGGTGTCTTTTCACCTTTGTTTTTAAGTCAAACTTATATTCCCGAGAATCTTTCATTTCCCAATTATGGAAATAATTCCATTGTGCACAAAATTTTATGTGCTTAGTCTTTATAACTCGAAGCAAAGCTTCTTCCTTTTCTCATCCCCAAAGAACTTTCTCAACTATGGCTTTTCACCGCCTTCATACTCGTAGACAGCCGTGGGAAGTTCCTATTCAGGACCTTGTCCCTCGCTTTGCTGCGCGCTTGGTGGATCTTTCTTTCATGGATGAGCAGTGCGACGCTGCACTGCGCGATCTTTTGACTCGTGTAGGGTCCCCTCATTGAGGGAAGCGTCGCTTCATTTCCAGTCTTGGAATTTGAACAGAGCTTTGCCCTGATTGGGGAAACATCATCCTTTCCAGCTTTCACTCTTCCAGAATTATTCGTTCCTTGCACCTTTTTGACACATCCTTTTGGCTTGGTGGGGTTCTTCGTCTTCTTCCCCTTTGCTTTCGCTTTGGATTTAGAAGAGGAAGATTTCCCAACAATAAGAACAAGAGTCTTCTCCTTTTTCAAGGAGCTCTCGGCTACCCTCAACATGTTGAGGAGCTTTGGAAGATCCGCTTCCATCCCGTGCATATTGAAATTCAGCACGAATTGAAAGAAGGTGTGAGGAAGAGACTATAGAATCAAGTCAATGTATAACTCGATCTCTAACACACATCCCGGGTTTGCGAGCTTTTCAATGAGACTGATCATCTTTAGGACGTGTTCTCATATAGGTTATCCGACAGCTAACCTCATTTGGAATAATTTTTCTGAGGTCTCGTACATTGCAATACGAGAATGTTGTCCATACAAATCCTTACAATGGAGAAAAATGGATTTAATGTTCATTTTTTCATGCTGCTTCTGAAGTTCATTATTCATTGAAGCCAGCACAATGCATCTAGCTTTTTCGCAATTTAGGTCCCACGTTTTGCGGACCTCGATGGCCGCAACCGTGGAATCCAGCCCTGGGACAGGGGGAGCAGTAATGGTGAGGACATATGCCTCTTTGACATAAGTAAGTGCAATATTGGCGTTCCTCAGCCAATCTTTATAGTTTGGCCCAGTCGGTGTATTTTTCTCAAGTAGTGGTTTAAGTCCCGTCATGGTTGCTGCCAGAGAGAGAGAAAAAAGAAACACTCAGCATATGCTTTTGCAATATTAGATTGGTTTATTATCTTATCTAACCAAGATGGCTCCTATTGTTTCTCAAATTCTCCATCAAACCTTAAAAAGAGAATTAGTCGGGATCATTTACACTTTACAAGTTCGCTAACCGTTTAGCCTAGTAGGTGTTGGTGTTGGGTTACGGCAGCGCCGCGGCCATCAATCCGTGGACAAATGCGGAACTAAAACTTTTAGAAACCGGCGCTAACGGAAACCTACTCGACGGATCATACCATTAACCCTATACTAGTTATCTGTAAAGAGTTTAGAGAGGTTATACCAATCGATCCGTGTCCTTCGGTATTCAACCTCTGTCCTAAGCTCGTCGTGGCCGCCTCGATGAAGTTCGCTCTCCGGTCTCCCTCGTCGAAGACGATCCACGTCGAGGATTAGTAATACGGGCTCTCGCCTCAAAACTGAAGCAACTCGGGCATCCAGTTTGCCAGCCTAGATACCCAAGATGAAGTAGAAAGAGTGTGTGATCATTTTGTCTCAATACATCCAAGGATTCTCAACTCATGAGATGGAATGGGTGGAGGTTGAAAAAGAAGCCATTGTAGGAAAGATGTGAGCTCATGACTTGGCTAAAAGAAAAAGCAAGTGAAGACTTGTTCTCTGTTGTTTTTCTTTTGGTTGTGAGGTATATGTGATTAGCAACCAAAGAAAAATCCCAGCACTAAATATCTGCCACTTGCCTCAAGCCATCAATGCACCATGATTCACATAAGACCCAACACCATGAGTCACAAATTGAACATGCCACATTCAATGCCCAAGGCCAAGACTTGAACTCGCAATTTCCATACAATTAAACATTAAACTAAATGTTTAAAACCCAAAAAGAAAATGGCAACTTCTAAAGTTATCTCGTAAAGAATTATAAGAATACCCCTCATCCGTATATACATACCTGCATAAGTATTCCGACTGAATACGAATACTACGAGACAAAAATAATCCAACAATATAATACTAGGATCCTGCTTAAACCAAAGCCCACCAGTATTATCCGTCCGATCATGATCCGTGCACAAGTGCACGTATATGATCGAACCCTGCCATAAAACCATACGGCATCTACAACGTTTCGCCCGAACAAGGGAAACCCTCTGTGTGGGACTCTAAAGACTCGTCAATACGCTGGCAGTGGGTTTAACCACAAGCATGTCAGTGGCACTAGCTGTACGTAACGGCTACCCAGGTATTGAGCGAATGGGAGGCCGATGAGCAGACTCATCCTGAAACCCTAATGGGCCTGACAGTGACAATATCCGTACAGTCCGGTCCGTTCGTCTATGAGTATCGCATATCGAGTCTAGGGGGTGGATAAAGTCAGACCCTTAATAACATGACATTTAGTGTCGGCATGAAACCTATCACCAACTGAGAAACTACCGATCCTAGATCGGTAATTCTCGTTTAACCCGGCCGAGGATTTCTGGTGATGGCCTTCCGTGCACAACACGACATCAGCCCCCAATACCGGGAGAGACGAATCCCCCGATGATCCGCTCACTGCCTCCTTGTGGCTCGGGACTGTACCCAACTAAAACCTGTTTGCACGACTCCTTTGAGCCGTGGTAGGGTAGTAATCAAAGCACAATGGGAACTCACACAAGACAAATGACGATCTTAGGTCAATAGACTAACCTGTACACATGTCACCTGGGAACCGCTATCTGACAATAGGTATAATACCAACTAGCATGTTCCCGGCGAGTCCGTCCGGTGTACTTATAACCCAATGAGCACCTGTATACATCTTAGGTGAACCAACTGACACCAATAGCTTGTGAGACCGGCCACCGCCCATCGTCGGGGTCTCGATCCGTATACACTAGTATACTTTTGGTGTATCGATGCCCAGTCTCGAAACTCCCACGACCAGGGACACTTTAAGGATGTGCTTATAGACCTCCTAACTCTCACGTATATGATCGCCATCATACTGCTGGTAGTCAAGCAAGAATCTTATGGGCTCTATAAACATGTAATAGTGATCTGTAATGTCACCTGAAGCATGTACACGATAATAAAGACAAACCAGATAGCATATTATCATCTCGAGTAAGATTGTTCTACCGGTATAGGTCCCCCCTCAATCATTGCAATCACGTGCCTGTGATCCAATAATTGACTTGAGGGCACTATAGCCAACAATCTCGCACTTGCACTTAAGGCTAATTAATGCGGTGTCGCATACTCACAGCCCGTGTGATACGGAACACCCAACTTCTCGACTAATCAGTTTCACAAAGCTCGTTTGTAAAACTATTGTGTTCGAGAAATAGCCTCAGTGAGTGGATCCGCTCCAATGTTTCTTTCTATGTCTCTCTTTATCTCAAGTTCGCAGAGAAAACCATCTCCCGAAATGAGCAATACATGTCTTAGAATATGTCTGGATATCTGATGGGACCTAGTTCACAAATGAACTCCAAATCCAGTAAACTTCTTAGACTGTATCGTCAACTGAATTTAATCAGTATCCTGCTCCATGCCTCCCTCAGTATCCGCTTGGACCACCTGTCCAAACCACTTCCCCTCAAAAGAGGAAAAACTATAACTCTGACAGTCACTCTGTCATCCAGGTCACCTTGGAAGCCTGGAATGATAACCGTCTCCCGAAAGAGGCTGTCATTACCAAATCCGTAGAACATTTACTTATGTTCATAAACTGCTTCCGAACGTTTCTCCAGGATTGGACTAATATATCAACTTATTGCATCTAGTGCAAAAACAATATCTGGTGTGGTACTTGACATCTCATGATTGACTCAATTGCCTAAGCAAGTGATATGCCAATCATGCACATCCCTCTCCCCTTTAGTCTGTAAAACACCTTTAGAGAGGGTGGCTCCATCACCTGGAGGTACACTACCATGCTAGGAGTCGTCTATTCTAAAAACCTTTAGAATAGTGTCAAAATACCCAGATTGGGATACTACCCCAATCTAGATCTAAAACCATAGATCTAGTAACCAGAATGCCTTATATAATATCCATATCCTATGTGGAGAAACCACTATATGACAACCACAGTATAACCGATCGTAGTGTAGGAATTTCACTTCCTACAAAGTGTATGTCATCCAAATACCAGGACATACCACCCTATTACCTTCTTAACAGATCCATCTCCTATTCTGATGAAGTCAAAGCCCATGACCGTCACATCAAAAATAGACGATCTATCTCTGATATACTTGCTTTAGTCTATAAATAGACATAAGCTATTTTTCCACTATGCTTCCGCTGCTCCCACTGACTATAACAACCCTCTGGCAGAGTTATATACACGTGCACTTCTAAAGCTAGTTTAGAACGATGATATATTCATCCTCTTCCCAGGTCTCATAGTCTAGAACAGCAGTAATGGCAAATCTGGGTAAACAAGAACCTCCTTGTCACCGTCTTTGAGGATACCGAAGTACCTCTCGGGTGCCAGAGGTTACCCACCATATCTGCGGAGTGGCCAATGCAATGTTAAAACCAATTGAATCTTTAGGTTCTATTAAATTTTCAATAATCGTTTGTGGTTCTGGAATCACTTCCAGTTCTACCATACTCCCACTACTGTTTTCTGAAAAAGTCTATTTTACTAAAACCGTGGCGAGTCAAGAGCAATACCTCTATTGATCTTCCAGATGGTAAAAAGTTAACCCTCGTCATAGCCCGGGATAACCCACAAACTGCCATTATAGAAACGTGCCTTGAGTTATCCAGAGTCTGGTTTTAAGCATAAGCCGGACAACTCCATATACCTTAACATCGTTAAGATATGAACCATTCTATAAACAATATAGAAACAGAGGCACTGATTTAATTGGAACCAGATTCAAATCATGCAGCTGTCTCCAATGCATGTCAACTAAATGGAAAGAGGACGATCGACATTACTCAACTTAGGAGTGAATCCAAATATGAGTAACCTGAAAGAGAAGCAAGTTCTCAAAACCATTACTATTAACTGAATACTATACATAAGTATCTACATCTTCGATCACCTTGAAGAATCCTGATACTTGCATCACATGGTTCTCTACTTTATTCTTGTACCTATAACTTCTCAAAACTTGGACCTTGTATTTCTACGAAACACTTGTCTAAGAACTAAAGAAGTCACAACTAAACAGAATATAGTATGAGTACTAACCCTTTTGTCCTATTGGACACTGGACAACATACAATACTTTGTATAAGTCACCTGAGTTGAATAACTCAAACCTTGTGCGTCGTAGGTTGAAAACTATAATATGGTTAAGAAGAATTACACCGCTGTTTAATGCTCCTTACCTAACCATCAACTGATATAGGTAAATGTCATGGACATAATTTCAAAAAGTTATATCTTACTTTATAAAATAAATGTACAGATAAATCAGTTTGAAATTGGTGCATAACAATGGATATTCAAAACCAAATATTTGACGTCAGGCAAAACCCCAGGGGATTTCCTCAAACATCACCAATTACAACGAATTCCGATATAAAGAGGATATAATCACCTAATTCCCAATAATTTACTCCCACTCATCATCTATAAAACCATACAGATGTGAGAATTAAACCTAGTAAATTCATACCCTAGAGTAAGGATCTAATTGGGAAATCAGTTTTCAATTAACAACGCATAGTGAAACTGAAACATGAAAATGTTTCGACGGGGTAGCCGGGTATTCCTAGTAATGCCTTTCCCATTATCCAGATTCATGACTTTAACCCTATATTTCATTGCCATCTCTCCAAATCCCTTTATTTGTCTTTACTCATTACCTTATGTACACCACCCTTAGGATAAATGGTTTTCTTCCTTCCCTACCGTTCGGCACCAGCCTATAGTTTGGAAGAAGACTATCCAATAAGCGTAATAGGTGTACTCTCCTAATCCAAGGAGTACTTGCAACTTGAGAGAAGGTAAAGATAAAAGATAACTGAATAAACCTTATTCTATTTCTCCTGAACCAGAATCCATCCTCGAACTGGAACAAGTTCCTTCGAGTTTGTATAAAACCATACGATGGATCATCCAATAAATGCGGATCTTCGTAGTGATACGGGGTGTTCTGGAGAAATTCAAAGGTGCGGTAGGAGTGGCGATGAAATACGTGATTTGGTCGTGAATGATAGTAGTTGCAATTTACTTTGCCCTCTTTCTGATCCCTTTATTTATCTATACTTATTACCATCTGTACACCACACTTAGGATAATTGGTTTTCTTCCTTCCCCACCTTTCGGCACCTGCCTATGGTTTGGAAGAAGACTATCCAATAAGCGCAATAGATGTACCCTATCCTAATCCTAGGAGCCCCCACAACCTGAGAGAATGTAAAAGGGAAAGACAACTGAATAGTCCTATTCAATTTCTCCAGAACCGGAAACCATTCTCGAATCTGAAACAAGTTTCTTCGAGTTCGTATATAACTATACGATGGTCATATCCAATAAAAGGGGATCTTCGTAATAATACGGAATGTTCCAGAGAAAAGAAAAGGGTAAAAGTAGGAGTGGCAATGAGGTATGCAACTTTGACAATTCAAAGGTCAGTGTTTTAAGAAGGTTCGGTTAACATGGTTACCGAGTTATAGTCTAGGGTCGGGACATGGTCGCTTCCAAAGAGAGAGAGAAAAGAAACACTCAGCGTGCACTCTAACCTAGATCAGAATGGTCAATCACTTTATCTAATCAGGATGTCTCCCACTGTATCCTCAAATTCTCCTCCAAACCTGAAAGAAGAATTAGCGGGGATCGTCTAAAATCACCCGAAGAGTAAACCAACTCATCAGTAGGAATCGGGATCCAACTATCATCGCATGATAACTTGATGGAATCCACTCAAGTTATCACGCTCCAGAAGGTATGCGCATGCCTGGTAAGTTTTCGGTATGTTTGAAACACCCGATGTGATTTCTACCCCATGCTCTTATGATCTTGACGAAGGCCAACATTTCATAAGTCACATGTCAAGTTCTACCCGTCATTGTCCAGGTTAATTTGAACCCACCTGTACATACCCTTGATGAAGGCCAAAATAGTAGTACGACTGTCCCAAACCAACGCATCTATCTATGCTGCAGAAAAGTAACAAATAGCTACCATACACTATGCCTTGACGAAGGCCAACATACATAGCATGAATACTAACTGCTACCCATCTGAAATGACGGATGGCTACGAATGTTTTTTGGCGAAAATCCTTTTAACGTACTGAACTTGATATCGTTGAAGGAACCGGATAGCTTTTTATAAATATATAGTGGCGAAAACATTTGCTAAAGAGGTCATTCCCGGTGAAGGGATCTCGGCTCTTTCCTTGTGGAATGAGGTGCACGATATTCCCACTGAATATCACGATACAAAGCAAAAAGGTAATCGACCATAGTGAAGTTATTACCCTGACGCAAACTTCTGCCCAAGAGGTCACTCCCGGTGAGAGGATCTCGGCTCTTGCCTCGTCGAATGAGGTGCTGGATATTCATAACCGAATACCGCTGTGCAAAACAAAAGAAAACGCCCTTGAAATAACAGCTTTTTTAAATTTTTTCCAACAACATCAATTAGGTCTGTTTTCCTTGCATTGATCTGAATCAACGCAGTCCCATCAATTAATCACACCAGAAAGAACGAAAATATGATGTACGTATATGCCATCCGCATTCTCCACTGGGCCCCGTCATCACCCGTTAGGTTACTTAACTAACGACAGAGCGGGGGCTGGACTAGCACGGTTGTAAAACATATACAACATCTAGTAGTATATATATAACAATATATAATAATCGCTCCAGGCGTGATAAATGCAACATCACAGATAAGCAATAAGCATCACAGAACAATACAGATAATCTGGGAGCCCCAGGTTTCCTTTGAGCCGCAAGTGAAACCCGACGTTCCCCTGGTCGTATGGATAGCCTGTGTAAAGGGAACCTAGACCCCTACGAGCGCGGCAAGTTACCCGTCAAAACCATATAAGCGAGGCAGCCCCCTTCATCAAAGTGAATGGGCCACCCGGCACTTCACGGAATCCGATAACTTGAGCACCCCACCTTAGGTCAACCTGTACCCCCTACGAGTGCGGTGAATAGCCTGCCAATTCTATAGTGAGGCCCCCTCCTTCTCAACGCCATGAGATGCGAACCCGTTGCCCTCCAGAACCCGGCTATCTGTGCACTCCATCGCGGGATAATCCTAGTCAGAAAAGAAAATATGTACAATGGTGGCATCGACCTCAACCCGGTCGTGCCCTATACAAATAATATACAAGCAGGCAGTGACGGCAGTCCACATGTCAGGCGCTCGCCCCGCGATATCAAATATACAAATAATCTAAACTGTACTAACATTGCACCCAAGCTATCCACCACGACGATTCCGCAACAACACAGCACAACACAGAACATCAACGTGAATGTCACATTCGCAAACCCGTCTAAAAGAACTATAGCAATTAGACAAGTTGTACCGCTCTAATGACATTCACGGTCGTAGATAGTAATGCATGTACTGTAAAACTTTAAACAATGTTAGAAATATCGAGTTCGAAATAACCCCGAATAGCCCCAAACAACTAGATAAAACCATATCAAAACTGGGCTAAACATGAAATACCACTGAACCAATATTCTAGAGACCAGACCACACAAAAAATATGAAGTCCAAACTCAAGTTCAGGGCCGGCTGGCTCGGAATTTTTCTTAATATGTCTGGTCCAATACGGGTGGAATGGGTTCGTATTTAGTGTGTGTTCTAGTAGTCATACAAGTAGTCTTCTGCAGTTGCTAAAATATTTTTAGAAGGCTCAGAAAAATTTGACAGAGAATGGAATATTGTTGGTATTGTTTTGGAGTTGTTTCGGTTTCGATACTTTAACATCGTCTAAACAAACTAGTATGTGGTTAATAGATTGTCTCTGATACCATGTAGGGTTACGGCAGTGCCCCGGACATCAATCCATGGCCAACGCGGAACAAAAACTTTTAAAAACCGGTGCTAACGGAACCCTAATCGACGGATCGTACCATTAACCATATACTAGTTATCTGTAAAGAGTTTAGAGAGGTTATACCAATTGATCCGTGTCCTTCGGCCTTAAACCTCTGTCCTAAGCTCGTCACGGCTGCCTCGATGAAGTTCGATCTCCGGTCTCCCTCGTCGAAGGCGATCCACATCGAGGATTAGTAATACGGGCTCCCGCCTCAAAACCGAAGCAACTCGGGCATCCAGTTTGCCAGCCTAGATACCCAAGATGAAGTAGAGAGAGTGTGTGATCATTTTGTCTCAATATACCCAAGGATTCTCAACTCATGAGATGGAATGGGTGGAGGTTGAAGAAGAAGCCATTATAGGAAAGAAGTGAGCTCAAGACTTGGCTAAAAGAAAAAGCAAGTGAAGAATTGTTCTCTGTTGTTTTTCTTTTGGTTGTGAGGTATATGTGATTGGCAACCAAAGAAAAATCCCAGCACTAAAAATCTGCCACTTGCCTCAAGCCATCAATGCACTATGAATCACACAAGACCCAACACCATGAGTCACAAATTGCACACGCCACATTCAATGCCCAAGGCCAAGACTTGAACTCGCAATTTCCATACAATTAAACATTAAACTAAATGTTTAAAACCCAAAAAGAAAATGGCAACTTCTAAAGTTATCTCGTAACGAATTACAAGAATACCCCTCATTGGTATATACATACATGCATCCGTATTCCTACTGAATACGAATACTACGAGACGAAAATAATCCAACAATATAATACTAGGATCCGGCTTAAACCAAAGCCCACTAGTATTATCCGTCTGATCATGATCCGTGCACAAGTGCACGTATATGATCGAACCCTGCCATAAAACCATACGGCCTCTACAACGTTTCGTCCGAACTAGGGAAACCCTCTGTGTGGGACTCTAAAGACTCTTCAATACGCTGGCAGTGGGTTTAACCACAAGCACGTCAGTGGCACTAGATGTACGTAACGGCTACCCAGGTATTGAATGAAAGGGAGGCCAACGAGCAAACTCATCCTGAAACCCTACTGAGCCTAACAGTGACAATATCCGTACAGTCCGGTCCGTTCGTCTATGAGTATCGCATATCGAGTCTAGGGGGGTGGATAAATTCAGACCCTTAATAACATGACATTTAGTGTCGGCATGAAACCTATCACCAACTGAGAAACTACCGATCCTAGATAGGTAATTCTCGTTTACCCCGGCCGAGGATTTCTGTTGATGGCCTTCCGTGCAAAACGCGACATCAACCCCCAATACCGGGAGAGACGAATCCCCTGACAATCCGCTCACTACCTCCATGTGGCTCGGGACTGTACCTAACTAAAACCTGTTTGCACGACTCCTTTGAGCCATGGTAGGGTAGTAATCAAAGCACTGTGGGAACTCGCATGAGAAAAATGACGATCTCAGGTCGATAGACTAACCTGTACACATATTACCTGGGCACTGCTATCTGGCAATAGGTATAATACCAACTAGCATGTACCCGGCGAGTCCGTCCGGTGTACGCATAACCCAATGAGCACATGTATACATCTTAGGTGAACCAACTGACACCGATGGCTTGTGAAACCAGCCACCGCCCCTCGTCGGGGTCTCGATCCGTATACACTAGTCTACTATTGGAGTATCGATGCCCAGTCTCGTAACTCCCATGACTGGGACACTTTTAGGATGTGCTTATAGACCACCCAACTCTCACGTATATGATCGCCTTCATACTACTGGTAGTCAAGCAAGAATCATATGGGCTCTATCAACATGTAATAGCGATCTGTAATGTCACCTGAAATATGTACACGATGATAAAGACAAACCAGATAGCATATTATCATCTCGAGTAAGATTGTTCTACTGGTATAGGTCCTCCCTCAATCATTGCAATCACGTGCCTGTGATCCAATAATTGACTTGAGTGAACTATATCCAACAGTTGGTACTCTAAGGGAGGTTCCCCGTGCTCTCGCACGGACCTAATTAAAATAAACCTCGTTTTCGCAGTGGTGTAGCCCCTTTAACACTTTCTAGATACCTAATAGGTTAGCTAATTGTGAAGTGAAAAATAACTCCCAAGAGTAATCTTACTCATCAGTGGGATCAGGATTCAACTATCATTGCGTGATGACCTAGATGGAAGCCACTCTAGTCACCATACTCCAGAAGGTATGCTCAATCTGCAAGTTTCCTTTATGTTTGAAACACCCGATGTGGTTTTTTCCCCAAGCTCTTATGATCTTGAAGAAGGCCAACAAATTATAAGACGCAAGTCAAGTTCTTTATGTCATTGTCCTGATTAATTTAGACCCACCCATACTTTCCCTTGACGAAGGCCAACAAGGCTGTATGACTGTCCTAAACCAATGCATCTATGCTACAAACAAGCAACACACCGCTACCATTCACTATGCATTGACGATGTCCACCAAACATAGAATGAATACTATGTGCTACTCATTTGAAATGAAGAAGGGCTAGAGCTGGTTTTTGCGAAAACCTTGAACGTAATGAACTTGATATCATTAAAGGAATGATAGCTTTGAAAAGGAGTGGTTCAAAATCCGCATTTTAAACGAGTGTTTTGAAAAGAACTGAGTGGTTTTTCAAATTTTTCCAACAACATATTTTCTTATTTATTATCTTGCATCAATTAACATTAATGCGGTACCATCAATTTAAATCCTATCACACCAGAAAACAACGAAAATAATATGTACGTATATGCCATACGGATTCGCTACGGGGCCCCGTCATGCTCCATTAGGCTACTTAACTACCGGCAGAGCAGGGGCAGAGCTAGCGCGGATGCAAAACATATACAAAATTTATTAATATATATATATATATATATATATATATATATATATATATATATATAACCATTCTCCGCAGGCATGATAAGCATCAGAGATATCAATTTCACAGAGAATGGAAAAATATATCAACTAGGAACTTTGCATTTCATCGAGCCACTTATGAAATACAATCCACCACGGTCATGTGAATAGCCGAGTGTGAACTATCCTAGACCCCTACGCATGTGGCAAGCTACCCGAGATGGCCACCAACCGAAATCTAGAACCCGGTAGCTTGTGCACTCCTCCGCAGGTCAATCGTAGATGCGTAAATGAAAAATAATATACAGCCAGTGACATCATCCTCAACCTGTATATGCCCAAATAAATTAATATACATCATTTATTACATGAATTACAAAATTCACTCACATCTCACATCTAAATTCACACCAGGCAATTCACAAGACGATCCATCAAACCATTCGTAACACAGAACATCACAAGATATGTGCAAACCCTTCTAATCGACGTATAGCGATTAGAAAACATTTAAAAACACATATACGCATCACAAAAGCAAGTACAGAAAACAACGATATTAGAATTCCACGCATAATTAGCGAACGAAACCATTTTCCATGACTTGAAAAAAATAGTTCACTAAAGTCCCAAAAAAATTGTTTTAAGTCAATCCTGGAGTCAAAACGAACTCGAAACTCGTTTGAATTTTTGAGGAGGCCAAGGGGAAAAAATTAACTGTCAACTCGGGGGCCTAGAGGGGTACCCACTGAAAGTATGCCTTAGTACCACTACTAGTTTTTCTAGAGGCATCAAGTTTGCAATTTTTAAAATCTAGAGGGCTAAGCTATACTAACCTAGAATCGAACTAGAGAATTAGGGTTTCTTTGTTTGTAAACAAACTTTACACTAAGTGAATAGAGAATACAACCTTTGTAGACCGGTCCTTCACTTCTAAAGCTCCAAGTAGTAGTTCCTTGGCTCCAAGCAGTGCTCCCTAGAACTCTTCTTAGGCTCCACTTAGTGAAAAGAACGAGCTTGCTTAAGGATCTTCGAGGCCAAAGATGATCCACCTTGAGGAATCTCTAACTCAAGTTACCTCTTCACTAACTAAGGAATTAGTGATGCAAACAACCTACATTAATGGGCTAGATGAGAGTAGGTTGATGAAGTAGGAATTTTGCTCACTTTAGAATTCTCTTTCTCTTTTTCTTTTTCACTCCAAGAAAAGCTAGAGAGCAAAGAATGAGATGAAGAAGATCAACTAGTATTGAACCATGGGTGAAAATTAATATCTCATAGATGTCATGTAGAGAGTTAACCATGGCTAAAGATAATGGTTGGGTTATAAAATATTTAGAGTAAAACAAAATTAGTAGAATTAGTCAAGGCTTATACATGCTTCCACAAGCATCTATGCCATGCTAATTTCCACCTCATTTTGATTTTACTCTAAATAAATAATTACCCTAATTATCTTTGGTTTGGTGTGAGTCTCATACACTCATGTCCTATGTATCATCTAGCATGACACAATAGCATATGTAATATATATATATATATATATTTCATATAATTATATATATAAACATATATATATATATATATATGTGTATATATATAATTATATGAAATATATATATATATATATATTTCATATAATTATATATATAAACATATATATATATATATATATACTTCAAGAGAAGAAATTCTTTAGTGAGCTAATATTAGTTAATGTATATTAATATATCAAATATATAATTATATATCAAATTATTAAATTAACACTTGATTTAATAATCCGACTATATCATATATAACCGACTAATATCTTTATATATGTATATATATATATCAATTTATCGAACCAACACTTGATTCAATAACCCGGTTATATCACATATAACCGAACGATATAACATATCGCGAGATTAGAATACGGTATCACATACACGTATTTAATCAAAGTCCCGCACATATCACATATGTGCCCTACTTCGTTTTGCTTGAGCTAAGAAACTTCTGTGTGGGACTCTAAAGACTCATCTGTTGGATATAGTGCCCTCAAAGTCAATTATTGGATCGCAGGCACGTGATTGCAATGATTGAGGGAGGACCAATGCCGGTAGGACAGTCTTACTCAAGATGATAGTATGCTATCTGGTTTATCTTTATCATCGTGTACTGCTTCAGGTGATATTACAGATCACTATTACACGTTGGTAGAGCCCTTAAGATTCTTGCTTGACTACCAGCAGTATGATGGCGATCATATACGTGAGAGTTGGGTAGTCTATAAGCACATCCTTAAAGTGGTCCCTAGTCGTGGGAGTTTCGAGACTGAGCATTGATACTCCATTAGTAGACTAGTGTATACAGTCGAGACCCCGACGAGGGGCGGTGGCCGGTCTTACAAGCCATTGGTGTCAGTTGGATCACCTAAGATGTATACAGGTGCTCATAGGGTTATGAGTACACCGAACAGGACTCGCCGGGAACATGCTAGTTGGTATTATACCTGACGTCAGATAGCAGTTCCCTGGTGACATGTGTACAGGTTAGTTCATCGACCTGAGATCGTCATTTGTCTCGTGTGAGTTCCGACCATACTTTGATTACTACCCTACCACGGCTCAAAGGAGTCGTGCAAACAGGTTTTAGTTGGGTACAGTCCCGAGCTACATGGAGGCAGTGAGCGGATCGGTAGGGGTTTCGTCTCTTCCGGTATTAGGGGTGAGATCGCGCTGTGTCTAGGAGAGCCATTACACGAAGTCCTTGGCCAAGGCAGGAGATTTACTGGTAGGTATTCCAGTAGTATCTAAGGGTGTTCTGAGCTACACTCCGACACGACTTGTACCGCTTTTAGGGGTCTGACTTTTACCAACCCCATAGGCCCGACATGCGATACTCATAGACGAACGGACCGGACTGTACGGATATTGTCACTGACAGGCTCGGTAGGGTGTCAGGACGAGTTCGCTCATCGACCTCCCTTTTGGTCAATACCTGGTAGCCCGTTACGTACAGCTAGTACCATTGACATGGTAGTGGTTAAATCCACAGCCAGTGTATTGACGAGTCTTTAGAGTCCCCCACAGACAGTTTCTCAAGTTTCGGGCGAAACGTTGTAGAGGCCGTATGGTATTATGGCAGGGTTCGATCATATACGAGCACTTGTGCACGGATCATGATCGGACGGATCATACTAGTGGGCTTTGGTTTAAGCCGGATCCTAGTATTAGATTTGTTGCATTACTTTCGTCTCATCGCATTTGCATTCAGTCGGAATGCGGATGCAGGTATGTATATACAGGTGAGGGGTATTCTTGTGATCCGTCACGAGTTTACTTTAGATGTTGCCATATCTTTTTGTTGTAAACATTTGGATTAATGTTTGCAAGTAGAAATTGTGAGTGGAAGTCATCATGAAGAGGCACAATCAATTAGGTGACTCATGGTCTCTTTTTTAGTGCTAATGTCACTTAATTGATTGATTAGTGCGTTGAATTGAAGGATGGAGAGAGAAAGGGCAGCCATATCTCTTGGGGTTGGCTTTTGAGTTTCATTCTAGAGCTCTCACAATAATTCAACACACATTAAGAAAAGAGCCTCTTCTTCTTCTTCCTCTAGCTCACAAATTCCATCAATGACATCATCTCAAACCTCCATCCATACACTCTCATGCGTTAAGAATCAATGGATGCTCGAGACAAAGTGATCGCACACATTCTCTACTTCACCTTGGACACGTCGGCTAGCAAACTTCATGTCCGAGTTGCTTCGGATGAAGCGGGAGCCCGTAAAAAGACTCATTGATGTGGTGCCCTTCCGATGAGGAGACCGGAGATCGGAGATGCCGCGAGGAGCTTGGGATGGTGGCCAGAGACCGAAGGACACGGATCGATCGGTATAGCCTTTTTCTATCCCTTCTCTAGTTGCTAGTTTATGTTAATGGTTCGATCCGGGTGAAAGACTACGATAGCGCCAGTTTCTAAAAGGTTTTTGTTTCCGCATTTTGGTCTCGGATTGACAACCGGGGCGCTACCGTAGACTTACATAGGATTAGAGCCACGACATTAACCTTTACTAGTTTGTTCTAACTTGTTTAAAACATCGATCGAACAAAATTTCTGAAACCGCAATTTCAAAAGTCAAATTACTGTCAAATTTTTTTTGTGGTCTAAAAATTATTTTGGGTACGTCAGAAAATCAGGCAGGCTTTTCTAAGAACACTGTAGAAATTTGGAAGTGTGATTCCACCATAGCGCCGTGAAACCGCGGCATTACCCACGTTTTGGCCGCGGTTCCGCCGCGGTACTGTAGCTTCAGTACCAATTTTTCTACTGTGGTCTTTGACTTGGAATTGGGGTTTCTGGAATATTCAGTTTTGGCCCAGATTATTTTGAGTGCTGGACTTGTGCTTGGGGCCCACTTCGGGAAATTTTGTCGATCGAAATTTTGAATAAGTTAGTTCGCAGTACTTACATTATATCTGTGACAGTGAATGTCATTCGAGCGGTAAATCTTGTCTAATCACTATAGCCCTTTTAGAAGGATTTGCGAACGTGACATTCACGTTGATGTTCTGTGTTGTGCTGTGATATTGCGGATTTGTCATGGTGGATAGCTTGGTGCAATGTTAGTACAGTTTAGTTTTATTTGTACATTTGAAATTGCGGGGCGAGCATCCGACATGTGGACTACCGTCACTGCCTGTTTGTATATTATTCTTTTGGGGCACGACCGGGATGAGGTCGATGTACCCGTTGTATATATTTTACTTTCTGTACTAGGATTACCCTACGGTGGGGTGCACGGATAGCCGGGTTCTAGAGGGCAACGAGCCCGCATCTTATGGCTTTGAGACGGAAGGGGCTTTTGTCTAGAATTGGCGGGCTATTCGCCGCACTCGTAGGGGGTATAGGTTGACCCAAGGAGGGGTACTCAAGTTACCGGATTCCGTGAAGTGCTGGGTGGTCCATTCACTTTGTTGAAAGGGGCTGCCTCGCTTCAGGTTTTGGCGGGTAACTTGCCGCGCCCGTAGGGATCTAGGATTTCATTGCACAGGCTATCCACATAACCAGGGGAACGTCGGGTTTCAGTTGCGGCTCTATGAAACCTGTTGGTGTATATGCCCTAGAGGCCATTACTGTATCATACTAGTTTGTATATTACTTAATGGAAGCTTGGGATATTCACCTTGTATAAACAATCTTGCTCAATATAGTAGTATGCTACTTGGTTTGTTTCTACTTCAATGTGTACATGTGTTTATTTTAGTATATCACCTATACACATTAGTGGAGCCCTTAGGATCTTTGCTTGATTACCAGCGTTGTGATGGCAGTCACACTAGTGGGGGCTGGGTAATCTATAAGCACATCCTTATACAGGTCCCTAGTCGCAGGACTATCGAGACAGGGCATCGATACTCCGGAGTAGACTAGCGTATGCGCTTCTCATCCCAGTGTGGGAGATGGTCTGTCCCACAGCCATCAGTACGTCGTACTGGAGATAGTATATGGGTGCTTGTTAGGTTACGAGTACACTGGACAGGACTCGTCGGGAACTGACCGGTTGGTATTATACCTATCATCAGTTATCAGTTCCCAGGTGACATGAGTACAGCTTAGTCCGCTGACTTGACACTGTCACTTCGCCTCGAGTGTGTTCCCACTATACTTTGATTACTACCCTACCACGGCTCAAAGGAGTCATGCAAACAGGTAGTGGTTGGGTACAGTCCCGAAGCACTTGGAGGAAGTGACGGTTAGACAGGATTCGTCTCTCCCGGTATTGGGGGTTGACATCGCGTTGTGTCTAGGAGAGCCATTACACGAGTAGTCCCTGGCCAGGGCAATCGAGATATACTAGTAGGCTTCCATTGTTATCGCAGGGTGTTTTGGGCTTCACTCCGATACGACTTGTACCGCTATTAGGGGACTGACGTTTACCGCCCCCTAGGCCCGCCATGCGATGTATCAGACGAACAGACCGGACTGTACGGAGATTGTCACATTCAGGCTCAGTAGGAGTTCAGATGGGTTTCACCTCGTCAGTCTTCTTGTCGGCATCTACCTGGGGACCGTTACGCACAGCTAGTGCCGCTTGCAGTCTGTGGTTAAACCCACTGCCAGCGTAGTGTCGAGTCTTTAGAGTCCCACACAGAAAGCTATTCGCCTTTAGGCAAAAGAGTAGAGGTCGCATGGTTTTGCGACAGGTCGCATGGTTTTGCAACAGGGTTCGGTCACATCCGTGCACTTATGCACGTACAGTGTCCGGACAGTTTACACTAGCGGGATTTGGTTTAAGCCAGATCGTAGTGTACGTATTGGGATTGGATTTATCCAGTATGTATTCGTGTTCCTCGGAACACGGATGCGGGTGTGTATGCACAGTTGACGGAGAGACAGAGGCAGAGGATTCTCATTAGGGTTGTTGACCGTTGACTGTAGACTTTTTGCTCAACCCTAATGAGAATATGATATATCATTAAGAATAATATTAATTAAGTATTGTGGTGACATGGTTGTTGAGGGGTTGACTTTGTTGACTTGTTGACTTTGTTGACCGGTTGACTAGGTTGGACTAGTTGACCATCATGATGACAATGGCTATCATTTCATGGCAAAGACTTTTTACTTGCTTGTTTCTCTTGTGAGAAATGAGTGCATGAAATGATATGGCTATTGTAGCTTAAACCATTTACACAATACTTGATTACTATTTTGTGATGATGGTTATGGATTATGAGAGCCAAGAGAGAAAAGTCTTCTCTCATTCTATCATTCTCATTCTCTCTCTTATTCTTGAGCTCTCATCTCCTTCCTCTTGCTCTCCCTCTCTTAGTCTATGGTTCACTTGTCTCATGTGTTGAGAACCAAGAACCATAGAGAAAATCCCAACACACTCTTCTCAACTCACTCTAGTTCACAAGGTTTAGCAAACCAAGTGAACTAGTTTCTTCAAAGACCGAAGAAGAAGCCAAAGGTAGAAGCTTTCGAGGTGGATCTATCTTCGGCGCAAGGAGACGACGGAGTGAAGGCGATCCGGACAACCATCGAGGCTTGAAGACGAAGGAGATCAAGAAAGAAAGGTATAACCCCCTATACCGAGTAGTTAACAACTCCTAGTTAGGTTGTTAGTTAGATGTTTAACAAAGATCCGGTTTTGAGTCCATGTTACCACCACTAGAAAAATTGTTTTTCACCAAATTCCGCATGCCCGAAAGTACCGGGAGAGGTAGCATGGACTTACAAAACCCGGGGATCCCAGATTATTTGTATTGTTCTGTGATGCTTATTACATTTCTGTGATGTTGCATTTATCATGCCTGGAGCGATTATTATATACTGATATATATATATACTAGTAGATGTTGCATATATTTTGCATCCGCGCTAGTCCAGTCCCCGCTCTGTCGTTAGTTAAGTAACCTAACGGGTGATGACGGTACCCAGTGGCGAATGCGGATGGCATATACGTACATCGTTTTTTCGTTCTTTATTGGTGTGATTAACTGATGGGACTGCGTTGATTCGGATCAATGCAAGCTAAACAAACCTGTTTGATGTTGTTGGAACATTTTTCAAAAAGCTGTTATTGCAAGGACTTTCTCTTTTGTTTTGCACAGTGGTATTCAGTTGGAATATCCAACACCTCATTCGATGAGGCAAGGGCCGAGATCCCTTCATCGGGAGTGACCCCTTGGACAGAGGATTGCGTTAGGGTAATAACTTCACTATAGTCGATTATATTTGCTTTGCATCGCGGTATTCAGTTGGAATATCCTGCACCTCATTTTATGGGGAAAGAGCCGAGATCCCTTCACCGGGAGTGACCTCTTTAGCAAAGGTTTTCGCCACTATATTTGTAAAAAGCTATCTGGTTCCTTCAACGATATCAAGTTCATTACGTTAAACTTTTTTCGCCAAAAACCATTCGTAGCCCTCCGTCATCTCAGATAGGTAGCACTTAGTATTCATGCTATGTATGTTGGCCTTCGTCAAGGCATAGTGTATGGTAGTTATTTGTTACTTTTCTGTTGCATAGATAGATGCGTTGGTTTGGGACAGTCGTACTACTATTTTGGCCTTCGTCAAGGGTATGTACGGGTAGGTTCAAATTAACCTCGATGATGACGGGTAGAACTTGACATGTGACTTATGATATGTAGGCCGTCAAGGTCATAAGAGTATGGGGTAAAATTTACATCGGGAATTTCTAAAAGAAACCGAAACTTGCCAAGCATGCGCATACCTTCTGGAGTGTGATAACGTGAGTGGATTCCATCACGTTATCATGCGATGATAATTGGATCCCGATTCCCATTGATGAGTTGGTTTACTTCTCGGGTGATCCCGACTAATTCTTCTTTCAGGTTTGGAGGAGAATTTGAGGTTACAGTGGAAGGTTTCTGTCACGTCCCAAAAGTATGGAACATGACCGACACCTAGACTACGAACGTCTCAAGGCGTACGTACTCTAAGTAAACCGAGCCCAGAAATCCAAACCAAGAAAAGTAGTAGAGTGTAGGAAGAACCATATCAAATCAACCAGCTAGCAACAATATATACAACGCCTAAAGGCGAGGATCACAACAGAAAAAGAAACTCCAACAGCAAGAAATCCACAAAAATATAACGTGCGACTCTAAGGTCGAAAGAATAAACATCACTGGTCTCTATCTCAAATAAGTACAAGATTGGTTGATGGAACTTCTAGATACTACTGAATATAATATACAATGTATAATGATGGGTATGATACAAATAACCCACCTACTAGCAAGTCACCTGAAAGAAAGCTGTGCCCGCAAAGCCGTAATGAAACCCGTACGGCAACACCTGCAAGAAACTGGGGCACAACGGGGGTGAGTTGCCAACTCGTGAGTAGAAAAATATCTACGAATAGAAATCGCATGTATGACGCAATCCTAGGTCATACGATCAATATATATAATCCTCAAATATATAACCAGCAATCTATAACCATGGCTAGGGTAAATATCTAACCCAAGTGTAAACCAATGTTCCTGTGTCAGTGCATCAGGTAGCAATATGTATGGATGATGTATGAATGCATGAAACAGAATGCATGTACTGAAAAAAACCGCTTTCATAAATTGTGAGATTTCTGTATTTTAAAATGAGGTATCATAATGAAATCAGCATAGAACAGTGCCTAGCATCGGCACAAAACATAATCTCAATATCTCGATATCTCTGTATCACAATCTCTGTACCTCAATATCTCAAATCTCAATATCTCAATCACAAAATCCAGGGCGCCGTCAGTCCAGATCGGCCCCTACCATCCATCTCATGACTATGACGGTATCCTCCGGATATCCGACGTGTCGGGTAAAATCACCGGTCGGTAGTGCTCCCCTGCCAGGCTCAACGCCATCTCCTGCGATCTTCTTGCCCGGGGGTACCGCACCGGGTCCACCATGTACCCGCAATCGGTCTCATCCGCCTCCTCGATTCGGGTTTCACATGTCGCTCTCAGCACCGAGAAAACACATGGTGGACGCACTGAAATATCATATCAAGGGTAACCGGGTTTTTAAAACATTTACATAATCTCTTTGAAATATCCACGGTTCCCAAATCCAGAAATATCATAGAAACAACATATCTCAATGCGTATAATCAGGAAGCATGATGTATGTGACATAAAAATGAAAATGCAAGTATAACAGTATATCATGCAACATGGAATAATAGTATGCATATACAAGGGTCATATCCTGATGCAATAATACTACTGTGTAGTGACATGGCAATTACCGATGAAGATGTGTGTGAGTTGGCAAGTAAGTGTATGTGGAACATATACGCATCATCGGTAATGGTGCTGGTGTCCTAACAACATGATATAAATAATGGAATATGAATCACAATAAGTATGCGATGCAGAGTAACAACAATAATATGCGGGAGCTGAAAGCTAAACATAAAGATAGCTAAACTGCATCTAATGTCATAAGAATCGTATAGCTACACCACTATAAGGCTGAGCTAATAGGTTAACTGGAGGTAAGGTAAACAGCCTAACCTCTGAGTCGATACATAAATATACATATATATATGTAGTCGGTGATCCCGCCTCGATAATATCACATCAGATAACATATCTCTATAATCAGTCATTCCCAAATCAAGAGTGCAGATCAAGCATCAATCTATAACTCGTACGTAAATCCGTTGTACGGCATCCCCAAATCTGGGTACGGGTCAATATCATATTCGTCCTATCATTCATCTAGCATTCTTTTTATCAAGATCATCATCTGGGGTACTGACCTATGTCTAGTACAAAGCTAACATCATCACTATAATCAAGATCTGACTACTGATCGACGGTCTAGTATAAATCGATATTATCATCATATATCGTCAACATAATCATAATCCGGCTTCCGATTGACAGCCTCTAGCAAGAACAATATCATCAGCACATATCATCTCAAGGAGTAAACAACGCCCAAGGTGGCCTATCATAATTATCTTATCATATCATATCATATCTCGTACGTAATCACATGTCGATCATTTTATATTTATATATCACTATGCTCATAGCATCATCATCCAAGACCTGCTATCATATCAGGACGTATATCAAGTACGAATCCTGCCAATCACCGATATCATAATCTCAGATCAACTCTCATCGACTCATCTCAATCCCAAGTATCATCCTCAAATCCGTACGTGAACACATAGTCCCATACCCATGTGATATATAGAATCCCGTCTATGCACATATGAAGTAAGGATGTATGCAAGCATGTATGTATGTATATGTATGTGTAGTGCACCCACTACCCTAGGGTTTCGTAACCTTTCACCAATCCAACATACCAATATCCATTTAAACATCAATAATTTCCCAAACAACAAATAATAATTATAGGTGTGTATACGCATCCGTATACATCACCACGGACTGCGGGGGTGCTATACGCTATCCACCCGACTTCTCCCCGTAGATATAAATCTACTCACCTTGCTTATGTGTGCCGGTGCCGATGTCGCCATTTGCATCTCCAACGCTTCGACGCCATGTGGGGTACCTACAAGGATATCACATGCCAAAACACATGAAAACCATGTCGGAAACCAAAATGGTACACGCTACGCTCATAGGTAAAAACCTGTAGCCTTGCGTGCAAACACAGCCAATGCTCACTGGTCGTTGGCGTTAAAACGCCACCCGATAGAAACGAATCATTGAATACCCAAAATCCATACGAAAACAAGTCGTAAATCATACGCCAACTCATGAAAATCAACCCAGATTTTACCCTAACTGGAATCAGTCAAAACTAGACATACAGGGGTTCAAGTATACATGAAATAGGGCTGTGCACGCAAAACGAGGCGGTTTCACCCTGGTCTGGCCGCAAATTGCGGCCAGAGGGAATAAAATAGCGGCCAGAAAATGGAGGTTGGGGCTAGGGTTTTGGGTGTTGGTTCCTACCATCCTGCACATCTCGCTGCCAAGTCAGTTTTATCTTAGGGTATCTCGGGTTGTAGCAGATTCCAGAAAGGTTGCAAAATCGGCAAAGTCGCTAAAATACGCCAAGTCGAACAAATCTGGTATTTGAGTGAAATCTGGAACAATCTTGGGTTAACTGGTCTCACACACTCCTAATAAGACTATACTAACATTCAAAACCATCTCTTGGCCAAATCTCACTCAAAATCCCTAAACTAGCACTAGATTACAGATATAACAGTAAATTTCAGTTTTAACAGCTATAACTTGCGAGATAGGAATTGGGTTGCAAGATTATACCTCAAGGGAGTCCTGGAATGGAGGAGAAGGGAAGGAGGAGGAAGGGCTGCTGAAGTGCTCTGTAGCAGCTTCAAGTTGTTGTTCTGGGCTGAAACTGCAAAACTGTTGCTGCAGGAATTGTTGTTTTGGTTACTGCTGCTGCCTTAGTGTTGTGTTGTTGTAGTTTTGGGGTGGGTATGGTGGTGTGGTGGTGTTGCAATAATGCTAGGGTCTGATTCCTGAGCTGAAGCTGCTTTGGGCTGCTGCTGCTTGCAACTTCTCCCTTTTCTCTTCCTCTGTTGCTGTTGCAGCAGCTTGGTAGCTTATGATGTTGGGGTGTTGCAGGGGTTATGATGTTTTTGTGGCTGATGTGAGTGAATAGGGGCTGAAAATTGTTGATGGTGAGTGTGTAGGTATGGGGCTAAGGTGTTAGGGGCTGATGTAGCTGATGTTATGGGCTGCTGATGCAGTTTTGGTGGTTGTTGTTGCTGTTGTTTGGGGCTACAGCTGCTGCTGTTAGTTAAAAAGGGAGTTGCTGGGGCAGTTGTTTTGTTTTGGGCTGAGGTTGTGGTGTATGATGGTGTGGGGTGAGTGAGAGATGTGAGTGAGTGAGAGGGAGAGATGTGAGAGGCCAAAATTTTGAAGTGACATGGAGGGTGATGAGTTTTGAAATAAGATGAGGTGACATAACCTAGGAGCCACCTCCCTCACTCTCTTGAAGAAAGCTAGCATGACCACCATCATAGCGCTCTCTCTCTCTCTCTCTAGCCACAAGTCAATCCCCACCTAAACCAATCCCTAAACAAGCAAAACCCTTAATTGACCTACTTAATTTAGCCAAAAGGTTCAACCTACCATGGTCATCTAAACATGGTTCAACCCTAAGCCATCATGAGTCCATAACATGAGACAAGTGTGGAAAATGTTATGTGCACATTTTTGCACAAAAAGCCAAAAATCCAATTAGCGATTTTTAATCGCGATTAACACTAAAGTCGCATTTAATTCATCATAAAAACGGTAAAATGGCATATTTCCACAAAATAACCTATTTTAGAATTTCTATAAGTTTTTCCCAAAATTTTCCCCATTTATCGGTATTTAATTATACCGACTATTAAAATATTCACTAAAAATTAATATTAAATTCTGAAAATTCCCAAAAATAATATTTTATTTTTTTGAAATGTTACAGTTTCCTGATTAGATAAATTGGTAACCATTCTGATCTAGGTTAGAGTGCATGCAGAGTGTTTCTTTTCTCTCTCTCTTTGGCAGCGACCATGGCCCGACCCTAGACTATGACTAAGTGACCAAGTTGACCGAACCTTCTTAAAACACTGGCTTTTGGATTGTCTGAGTTGCATACCTCATTGCCACTCCTTCTTTTACCCTTTTCTCTAGAACACCTCGTATCACTATGAACGTTCACTTCCATTGGATAAAACCATCGTATGGTTATATACGAACTCGAAGGAACTTATTCGAGGATGGTTTCCGGTTCTGGAGAAAATGAATAGGACTATTCAGTTGTCTTTTCCTTTTACCTTCTCTCAGGTTGCGAGTGCTCCTTGGATTAGGACGGTACACCTATTACGCTTATTGGATAGTCTTCTTCCAAACCATAGGCAGGTGCCGAAAGGTAGGAAATGAAGAAAACCGATTAGCCTAAGGAAGGTGTACAGAAGGTAATAAGTAAAGACAAATAAAGGGATTAGAAAGAGGGCAAAGTAAATTGTGACTGCTATTCACGACCAAACCAAGTATTTCATCGCCACTCCTACTTCACCTTTGTATTTCTCCAGAACACCCCGTATCACTACGAGCATCCAATTCCATTGGATAAATCCATCGTATGGTTATATACGAACTCGAAGGAACTTTTTCGAGTATGGATTCTGGTTCAGGAGAAATAGGAATAAGGTTTATTCAGTTGTCTTTAATCTTCACCTTCTCTTAGGTTGCGAGTGCTCCTAGGATTAGGACATTACACCTATTGCGCATATTGGATAATCTTCTTCCAAACCATAGGCTGGTGCCGAACGGTAGGGAAGAAAGAAAACCATTTAGCCTAAAGATGGTGTGCAGAAGATAATGACTAAAAACATATAAAGGGATTTGGAGAGATGGCAAAGGAAATATACTGTTATAGTCATGAATCTGGATAATGGAAGAGGTATTACTAGGAATACCCGGAAACCCCTACGAAACATTTTCATGTTTCAGTTTCACTGTGCATTGTGAATAGAAAACTGATTTCTCAATTAGTACTTACTCCAGGGTATGTATTTACCAGGTATGATTCTCACATCTGTATGGTTTTACAGATGATGAGTGGGGGTAAGTTATTGGAAATTGGGTGATCATCCTCATTATATCGGGATTCGTTGTAATTGGTGATATTTGAGGAAATCACCTGGGTTGTTTACCGGATGGCAAATATTTGGTTTTGAATATCTGTTGTTATGCACCAATTTCAAATTGATATATCTGTACGTTTATTTTTATAAAGTGAGATAATTTTTTGAAATTATGTCCATGACATTTACCTATATCAGTTGATGGTTAGGTAAGGAGCATTAAACAGCGGTGTAATTCTTCTTAACCATAAGTACAGTTTTCAACCTACGACGCATAGGGTTTGAGTTATTGAACTCAGGGGACTTATACAGAGTATTGTATATTGTCCAGTGTCCATTACGACAGAGGGGTTGGTTCTCGTATTTTACTCAGTTTACTTGTGACTTCTCTAGTTTTATACAGGTGTTTCGTAGAAACACAAGGTCCAAGTTTTGAGAAGTTATATGTATTAGAGTAAAGTAGAGAACCAGGTGCTGCAAGTATCGGGATTCTTCAAGGTGATCGAAGATGTAGATACTTGTGTATGGTATTCAGTTGATAGTAATGGTTTTGAGAAACTTGTTTCTCTTTCAGGTTACTCATATCTGGATGCATTTCTAAGTTGAGTAACGCTGATCGGCCTCCTTCCATTTAGTTGACAAGCACTGGAGACAGCTGTATGATTTGAATCTGGTTCCAATTAAATCTGTGCCTCTGTTTCTGTATTTGATATAGAATGGCTCATATCTTAACGATGTTGAGGTATATGGAGTTATCCGGCTTATGCTTAAAACCAGACTCTGGATAACTCAAGGCACGTTTCTATAATGGCTGTTTGTGGGTTGACCCGGGCTATGACGAGGGTTGACTTTTTTCCATCTGGAAGATCAATAGTGATATTGTTCTTGACTCGTCACAGTTTTAATAAAATGGAATTTTTCAGAAAATAGAAGTGGGAGTATGGTAGAACTGGAAGTGATTCCAGAACCACAAACGATTACTGAAAATTTGATAAGAACCTAAATATTCAATCAGGTTTGACATTCTATTAGCCACTCCGCAGATATGGTGGGTAACCTCAGGCACCCGAGAGGTACTCCGGTAGACTCAAGGACGGTGATAAGGAGGTTCTTGTTTACCCAGACTTGCCAATGCTGTTGTTCCAGACTATGAGACCCGGCAGGAGGATGAGTATAGCGTCGTTCTGAACTGGCTTTAGAAGTGCACGTGTATATGATTCTGCCAGAGGGTTGTCGTAGTCAATGGGAGCAGCGGAAGCATAGTGGACAAAAAGCTTGTGTCTGTTTATAGACTAAAGCAGATATAGCAGAGATAGATCGTCTATTTCTGATGTGACAGTCATAGGTTTGACTTCATCAGAATAGGGGATGGATCTGTTAAGAAAGTTGTAGGGTGTGATGTCCTGGTATTTGGATGACATACACAGAGTAGGAAGTGATATTCCTATACTACGATCGGTTATACTTTGGTTATCACACAGTGGTTTCTCCACAAAGAACTTGGATATTATATCAGACATTCTGGTTACTAGGTCTATGGTTTTATATCGAGATTTGGGTAGTTTCCCAATCTGGGTACTTAGACAGCATTCTAAAGGTGTTTTAGAATGGACAACTCTTAGCACGGTAGTATACCTGCAGGTGATGGAGTCACCCTCTCCAAAGGTTTCTTACAGACTAAAGGGGAGAGGGATGTGCATGATTGACATATCACTTGCTTAGGCAATTGAGTCAATCACGAGATGTCAAGTACCACACCAGATGTTGTTTTTGCACTAGATGCAATAAGTTGATATTAATCCAATCCTGGAGAAACATTCGGAAGCAGTTTTAGAACATAAGTAGATGTTCTAGGGATATGATAACAACAGCCTCCTTCGGGAGACGGTTGTCATTCCAGGCTTCCAAGGTGACCTGGATGACAGAGTGACTGTCAGAGTTATTGTTTTCCCTCTGACGATGGTCCGTAGTTTGTACAGGTGTTCCAAACAGATAATGAGAGAAGCATGGCACAGGATACTGATTAAGTTCAGTTGACGATACAGTCTAAGAAGTTTGGATTTGGAGTTCATTTATGAACTAGGTCCCATCAGAGATCCAGACATATTCTAAGACAGGTATTGCTCATTTCGGGAGATGGCTTTCTCCGCGAACTTGAGATAAAGAGAGACATAGAAAGAAACATCAGAGCGGATCCACTCACTGAGGCTATTCCTCGAACGCAATAGTTTCACAAACGGGTTTTGGGAGACTGATCAGTAGAGGAGTTGGGTGTTCGGTATCACACGGGCTGTGAGTATGCGACATCGCAATAATTAGCCTTGAGTGCAAGTGGAAGATTGTTGGATTTAGTGCCCTCAAAGTCAATTATTGGATTGCAGGCACGTGATTGCAATGATTGAGGGAGGACCTATGCCGGTAGGACAGTCTTACTCAACATGATAGTATGCTATTTGGTTTATCTTTATCATCGTGTACTGCTTCAGGTGATGTTACAGATCATTATTACACGTTGGTAGAGACCTTAGGATTCTTGCTTGACTACCAGAAGGATGATGGCGATCATATACGTGAGAGTTGGATAGTCTATAAGCACATCCTTAAAGTGGTCCCTAGTCGTGGGAGTTTCGAGACTGGTCATCGATACTCCATTGGTAGACTAGTGTATCCAGTCGAGACCTTGATGAGGGGCGGTGGCCGGTCTCACAAGCCATTGGTGTCAGTTGGATCACCTAAGATGTATACAGGTGCTCATTGGTTTATGAGTACACCGGACAGGACTCGCCGGGAACATGCTAGTTGGTATTATACCTGACGTCAGATAGCAGTTCCCTGGTGACATGTGTACAGGTTAGTTCATCGACCTAAGATCGTCATTTGTCTCGTGTGAGTTCCCACTGTACTTTGATTACTACCCTACCACGGCTCAAAGGAGTCGTGCAAACAGGTTTTAGTTGGGTACAGTCCCGAGCCATATGAAGGCAGCGAGCGGATCGGCAAGGGTTTCGTCTCTTCCGGTATTGGGGGTGAGATCGCGCTGTGTCTAGGAGAACCATTACGTGAAGTCCTTGGCCAAGGCAGGAGATTTACTGGTAGGTATTCCAGTAGTATCTAAGGGTGTTCTGGGCTACACTCCGACACGACTTGTACCGCTTTTGGGGGTCTGACTTTTACCAACCCCCTAGGCCCGACATGCGATACTCATAGACGAATGGGCCGGACAGTACGGATATTGTCACTGACAGGCCAGTAGGGTGTCAGGATGAGTTCGCTCATCGACCTCCCTTTTGGTCAATACCTGGTAGCCTGTTACGTACAGCTAGTACCACTGACGTGCTAGTGGTTAAATCCACAGCCAGTGTATTGATGAGTCTTTAGAGTCTCCCACAGACATTTTCTCAAGTTTCGGGCGAAACGTTGTAGAGGCCGTATGATATTATGGCAGGGTTCGATCATATACGTGCACTTGTGCACGGATCATGATCGGACGGATCATACTAGTGGGCTTTGGTTTAAGCCGGATCCTAGTATTAGATTTGTTGGATTACTTTCGTCTCATTGCATTCACATTCAGTCGGAATGCGGATGCAGGTACGTATATACTGGTGAGGGGTATTCTTGTGATCCGTCACGAGTTTACTTTAGATGATGCCATATCTTTTTGTTGTAAACAGTTGGGTTAATGTTTGCAAATGGAAATTGTGAGTGGAAGTCATCATGAAGAGGCACAATCAATTAGGTGACTCATGGTCTCTTTTTTAGTGCTAATGTCACTTAATTGATTGATTAGTGTGTTGAATTGATGGATGGAGAGAGAAAGGGCAGCCATATCTCTTGGGGTTGGCTCTTGAGTTTCATTCTAGAGCTCTCACAATAATTCAACACACATTAAGAAAAGAGCCTCTTCTTCTTCATCTTACTCTAGCTCACAAATTCCATCAATGGCATCATCTCCAACCTCCATCCATACACTCTCATGCGTTGAGAATCAATGGATGCTTGGGACAAAGTGATCGCACACATTCTCTACTTCACCTTGGACACGTCGGCTAGCAAACTTCGTGTCCGAGTTGCTTCTGATGAAGCGAGAGCCCGTAAAAAGATTCATTGATGTGGAGCCCTTCCGACGAGGAGACCGGAGATCGGAGATGCCGCGAGGAGCTTGGGATGGTGGCCAGAGACCGAAGGACACGGATCGATCGGTATAGCCTTTTCTATCCCTTCTCTAGTTGCTAGTTTATGTTAATGGTTCGATCTGGGTGAAAGACTACGATAGCGCCAGTTTCTAAAAGGTTTTTGTTTCCGCA
The DNA here is from genome assembly GCA_030015575.1 of Agapanthus africanus. NCBI lineage: Eukaryota > Viridiplantae > Streptophyta > Magnoliopsida > Asparagales > Amaryllidaceae > Agapanthus > Agapanthus africanus. The sequence goes on along the minus strand of JASDDO010000012.1, from coordinate 111,585,938 downwards.
TTTTGGCCTCGAATTGACGGCCGGAGCGCTACCGTAGACTTACATCGTCAATACGCCAGCAGTAGATAATGATCACATCAGTCACCCACAAGCCGTCAGCGGTAATAGCTGGACGTAACGGGTACCCAGGTATTGAGCGAATAGAAGATCAACAAGCAAGCTTGTCCAAACTCCCATGAATCCTACCAGTAACACTACCGTGCAGTCCGGTCTCTTCGTCTGATATGTCGCATATCGAGTCTGGGGTGGAAACGTCAGACCCCAGAAACTTGATAAGTCATGCCGATATATGGTCTATAACGGTTCGAGAAACTACTAATAACACTTACTAGTAAATCTCATCATCAGCCCTGGCCAGGGACTTCCTGCTATAGCCAATCGAGCATCGCACAACATCAACTCCCCATATCGGAAGAGATGAAACCCCTCATATCACTCATTGCCTCCATGTGACTCAGGACTATACCCAAAATCCACCTGTTTGCACGACTCCTTTGAGCCGTGGTAGGGAGGAAATCATAGAACAGTGGGAACCACACAAGACTCTATGACGATCTCAGATCTACAGACTAACCTGTAACAGTGTCACTAGAGAACTGCTATCTGACGATAGGTACAGTACCATTTAGGAGTTCTCCGCGAGTCCTGTTCGGTATACCCATTCTCTAATGAGCACCTGTGTACAATCTTGATATCAAACACCAATGGATGTGGGATCATCCATCGCCCCATACAGGGTCAAGAAACGTACACACTAGTCTACTCTGGAATTACGATGCCCTGTCTCGATACTCCCTTGACTAGGAACCATTAAAGGATGTACTTGTGGACCACCCTGGCCCCACTAGTATGATCTGCATCATAGTCCTGGTAGTCAAGTACACATCCTAAGGGCTTTATCAACATGTATCAGAAAGACAGTACAATAATACATGTGTACATATTAAGATAAAGAGCAACCAGATAGCATACTATCATGTCGAGGAAGAAAATCCTCTATATATATGTCCAAGCATCCACTATAATATACAATAATGTACAATAATGACCTCTAGGGCATACATATTCCTAACAATCTCCCACTTGCACTAAATCCAATTGTTGTAGTATCTCATACTCAACATCCCAAAAAGTCTCTCAAACTGTATCTGGGGGAAGGACTTTGTGAGTGGATCCGCTATGTTATCCTTCATGTCATCTCTCCTGACCTCGATCTACCGGGGATCAACTATCTCCCAGATCAGGTGATACCGCCTAAGAATATGCCTGGATCGCTGATGGGACCGGGGTTCCTTGGACAAAGCCAAAGCTCCATTGTTATCATAATACAAAGGTATTTGATGCTCAATAGATGGAACCACACCAAGTTCATTTATGAACTTCTTCATCCAGAAAGCCTTTTTGGCGGCATCATTGGCAGCGATGTATTCAGCCTCCATCGTTGAGTCGGCAGCGGTATCTTGCTTGGAACTCTTCCAACATACTACCCCTCCATTGAGGGTGAAGACAAAATCTGAGACCAACTTACTGTCGTCCTTATCACTTTGGAAGCTCGAATAGGTAAGGGACTCCATTTGGAGTTCACCATTACCATACACCAACAACATTTCTTTAGTCTTTCTTAAGTACTTAAGAATGTTCTTCACAGCTGTTCAGTGATTCTCCCTAGGATCTGATTGATACCTGCTTACCACAATAAGTGTGTAAGCTACATCCGGTCTGGTACACAACATCGCATACATAACAGACCCGACTGCCGAAGCATAGGGTATCTCTTGCATGCGAGCCATCTCCAAATCACTCTTGGCAGACATCTTTTTGGAGAGAGTGATTCCTGAGCAAGTGGGTAAATTACCACCCTTAGAATCTTCCATACTAAACATTTTAGTATGGTGTCAATGTACCTGGATTGAGACAATCCCAACATACGTTTAGATCTATCTCTATAGATCTTAATCCCCAGGATGTATAAGGCATCACCTAGATTTTTCAAGGAGGATCTTTGTGATAAGAAGAGCTTGACCGAGTGTAGCATAGGAACATCATTTCCTATCAAGAGTATGTCATCTACGTACAATACGAGAAATATAACCTTACTCTCTACAACATTCATGTATATACAAGGTTCATCTACGTTTTTTATGAAGTCAAGCTCCTTGACTGCTACATCAAAACATATGTTCCAGCTCCGTGATGCCTGCTTTAATCCGTAGATTGATTTAAGCAGCTTGCATACCTTTCTGCTGCTCCTACTGTCTATGAAGCCCTCTGGCTGTGTCATATACACGCTCTCTTCTAAATTACCACTTAGAAAAGCGGTCTTGACGTCTATCTTCCAGATTTTGTAGTCATGGTTTGCATCAATGGCATGTAGGATCCTGATGGACTTAAGCATAGCCACTGGAGAAAAGGTTTCATCATAGTCGACACCTGGTCGTTGACAAAAACCATTGCAACAAGTCTAGATTTTAAGGTCTCAACCTTTCCATTTACACCAAGTTTCTTCTTAAAGATCCATTTGCTCCCAATGGGTTTTACCCCTTCAGGAGCAACTTCCAAAGTCCATACTTTGTTGGTGTACATGGATTCCATCTCAAATCGCATAGCATCTAGCCATTTCACAGAGTCCCTACTCGCGATGGCCTGCTCGAAACTAGTTGGGTCATCATCTTCCATGATGCAATCCTCGGTCCCACCTGCTATGAGAAAACCGTAGTATCTCCCAAGTGAATAAGGAACCCTACTAGATCTGCGGAGTGGCTGAGGTTCGTTGGAGACTATTGAATCCTCCGGTTCGACCAAATCATCAGTCGTAATTTGTGTAGCCAGAACTTTTTCTAGTTCTATCTCATTACCACTAATTTCTTTCTCAAAAAATTCTTTTTTCTAAAAATGTGGCATGTCGAGAAACAAACACTTTTTGTTCCTCGGTGTGGTAGAAGATATATCCTCGTGAATGTTTGGAATATCCAACAAACTTACACAGAACAGACCCTGCCTCGAGTTTGTCCGGATTATGCTTTTTAACATAGGCCGGGCAAACCCCACATCTTAATGAAATTAAGACATGGTCTCTTCCCCTCCCATATCTCATATGGAGTGGTAGGCACTGATTTGGTTGGAACTCTATTCAATAGGTCTGCAGCTGTCTCAAGTGCATAACCCCAAAAGGAAATAGGTAACTCAACATTACTCATCATAGAGCGCACCATATCTAATAAGGTGCGATTCCTCCGCTCTGATACACCGTTGTGCTGTGGTGTATACGGAGGAGTAACCTAGGAGAGAATCATATTCTCTTTTAAATAATCCAGGAACTCCGTGCTTAAGTATTCTCCTCCCCAATCAGATCGAAGGATTTTAATACTTTTACCCGTTTGGTTCTCTACTTCGCACTTATATCCCTTGAATTTCTCAATAGCTTCAGATTTGTGTTTCAACAAGAACACATGTCTGAATCTTGAGAGATCATCGGTGAATGTAATAAAGTACGAGAAACCATTCCTGGCATAAGTAGACATGGGACCACGTACATCACTATGTATTAGTCCCAAGAGTTCAATAGCTCTTTCTCCGTGTCCTATAAACGGAGTTTTGGGCATTTTTCCTTTGAGACATGACTGGCAAGTTTCATAAGATGTAAATTCAAACATATTCAAATATCCATTTTTATGTAACTTAACTAGTCTTGTTGCATTGATATGACCTAGTCTACAATGCCATAAGGATTCGTTCATTTCTGAACTTTTCCTCTTGTGTGTGTTCTGTATGTTAAGATCTGTGGTTTGATTCAGAACGTAAATACCAATACATAACATACCATATCCAATCAACTTTTGATTTAGGAAAATGTTCATAATATTATCCTCCAATACAAAATTATATCCTTCTTTAGCTAATAAAAAGATTGATATAATATTGCACATCAGGTTCGGTATATAATGACTGTCGTTCAGAATCATTGTATTACCACTTGGTAATACAAGGTGATATTCGCCAATTGCTTTGGCATCAACAGTTCCTCCATTCCCTACTCTTACAGTCATATCACCCATTCCCATTTCTCTACTTCTCTTTAACCCATGTAACATATTACAAATGTTAGATCCTGATCCGATATCTAGTACCTAGGACGTAGAGCTGACTAAAAAACAGTTCTCGGTTACGAACACACCCAAAGAAGATGCATCAACATGCTCATTCTTCGTTCAGGTCGTGTAGGAATCCGGGTATTCCCTTATTCCTTGCTTGGTCTTATGACAGTCATAAGGTAGAGCGGAACCAACGTTCCCCGGTTCAGTATAATAAGCGGGTTCGGTCAATATATCAATATTATTATCTTGATTAAGGCATGTCATGGTTGCTACCAGGAGAGAGAGAGAGAGAAGAAAACACTTTAGCGTGCTCTGTTACAAGATTAGATTGGTTATTATCTTATCTAATCAGGATGGCTCCCACTGTTTTATAAAATATTACTTCAAACCCTAAAAGGTAAGACTAGCTGGGATTAATTACACCCTACAAGTTCCCCAATCGGTCAGCCAGGCAGGTATTGGTACTCTAAGGGAGTCTCCCCATGCTTTCGCATGGAACTAATTAAATAACATCGTTTCCGCAGGGGCATAACCCCGTTAACACCTTTCTTAGACACCTTATTGGATCGGCTAATTGTAAAGTAAAAAACTCTTCCAGGAGTAACATTTGCTCGCAGTGGGTATCGGGATCCAACTATCTTATAGAAGGTATGCAATCTCATTGCAAATTTCAACTCTTGAAATTCCTGATACGGTTTTTACCCCTAGCATCTTATGACCTTAACTATGGTCAACAAATCATAAGCACTAGTCAAGTTCTACCCGTCATTTCGTGATTAATTAGACCTATTCATACGACCCTTAACTATGGTCAACAAAGTCATATGAATGTCTTAATTAATCGCATCATATGCAGTGTAAGAAGACATCACTTAGCTACCGTACACTACGCCTTAACTATAATCAACAAACGTAGCACGAATACTAAGTACTCTACTTCCTAAAATGGCGGAGGGTTACGAATAGTTTTGATGAAAACCCTTAACGTTTTGAACTTGATATCGTTGTAGAACCAAATTATTTGAAAAGGTGTGGCTTAAGCTCCGCATTTGAAATTTTTGCATTTTCGTAAAATGACCGAGTAGGTTTCAAATTTAATTCTACAACATCTTTTAGGTTTATTTTCTTTTTCATTAATCACATTAATGACGTCCCATCATATATGTTTCCTAAACATCACAGAAGAAATGAAAATAGAACGTACGCTTATGCCATCCGCATTCGCCACGGGGCCCCGTCATGCACGGTTTAGGTTACTTAACTAACGGCAGAGCGGGGGCTAGACTAGCACGGGTGCAAAACATAAGCAACGTTTATTATATATCATATATATAATATAAAGCATTAGTCTCATGCGGTTATATGATCACGTCACAGAACATTGCAGCAGAAGTCAATATATGAAATATATGATATACTAAGAGATCCGTGTTTTAAATTAAGCCAGTAAAAAACACGTATTCTACGGTCGTGACGAATAGACAAACCCACATTCTTAGAACCCTACGAGAGCGGAAAGCAACCCTACCAATTCTAGAGTTAGGAGACCCGGTCTTGACTCTTCGAGATGGTCTTCCACTGGACTCTTGAACTCGGTTACTTGTGCTCCCCGCCTTGGGTCTATCCTAATTCGGAAAAGTAAATAATATATATCAATGTGATATCATCCTCAACCTGGAAGTGTCCCAATAAAAGAATATTACGTACAATTTTTACATGAATGAAAATGAAAAACTCTTATCTCACGCAAAAAAAACCCGGCTATTCAAACACAACGATCCAATTTAACATATCACAACAACACATAAACATCACATGTCATCAACGTAATTAATTATGTGTATCCCAATTGTCGTTGACGTATAGCAACGAAATCAGCGATACACCACATATTACACTTACGGTCGTAAAAAAGAAATGAAAACTACAATAATTAGAATCCGCATTACCTTAGACATCATAAATCCGGAATATCTCATACTTCGGATTTCATGCCTAACATTATAAACCTGGCATTTTAGTCTCAAATTGAAAACACTTTTCAATAACCAGTTGAGAAATTCAACAAGATTTCTGATTAAAAGATCAAATGCTCGTCGGAAACTTTTAGCAGATGGCCACACCGAAGTGCACTTAGGCGGGACACCGCGGCCGCGAGCACCCGAGTGGATACTTTTGGCAACAGGGTTCTTCTATATCACTTGGTCGGGGCTATGGGGTATGGCTATCTAGTAGTGTTACCCTGCGAGTGTTCGCGTACTATACGAGATTGCGACTGAGTTTTGATCCGAATTGAAACTCTGTGGCAGTCTATCAAAAGAGACTAAATTACTAGATTTACAAAACACTAATTAGTTTTCACAAAACTAATTATTGTGGATTCCAAATATTTCATCACAGATCAAATATATCTAGACGATGTTAAACATTTCGATCGAACTACCAAACACCCACAAATCACAGATACCTCAACACTTGAGTCTCATTAAAAACACCCAGAAAGTGCCAAGTTACATAATGGACCAACACAAGAGAATGAAGTCCCAAACTCACCAAGAATGTCGCGGAACTGCAGCTAAACACATGGTTTTGCCGTGGTTACGCGGCGACTTGGTCGAGTTGGGCTCTTGTTTTTCTTGGGGCTCCATAGAAAACCCTGCACAATTTTTTGAATATTTTTAATCTTAAAAATTCCAAATTTTGAAAAAATTCCAAATTTTGAAAAAATTTACAGAAACTTTGAAACTTGGGTTTCGAAAAGTCGATCGAACAATTTATATTTGTCTAGACCACTCCTAATGCTCTAGCTTGGCTCTGATACCATGAAAGTATGTCTTAGCACCGCTACTAGATTTCTAAAGGCATCAAGTATGAAATTTTAAGAAATCTAATGGGCTAAGCTATACTAACCTAGAATCGAACTAGAGAATTAGGGTTTCTTTGCATGTAAACAAACTTTACGCTAATTGAATAGAGAATACAACCTTTGTAGATCGGTCCTTCACTTCTAAAGCTCGAAGTAGTAGTCCCTTGGCTCCAAGTAGTGCTCCCTAGAACTCTTCTTAGTCTCCACTTGGTGAAAAGAACGAGCTTGCTTAAGGATCTTCGAGGCCGAAAATGATCCACCTTGAGGAATCTCTAACTCAAGCTATCTCTTCACCAACTAAGGAATTAGTGAAGCAAAAAACCTACACTGATCGGCTAGATGAGAGTAGGAATTTTACTCATTTTAGAATTCTCTTTCTCTTTTTCTTTTTCACTCCAAGAAAAGCAAGAGAGCAAAGAATGAGAAGAAGAAGATAAACTAGTATTGAACTATGGGCGAAAATAAATATCTCATAGATATCATGTAGAGAGTTAACCATGGCTAAAGATAATGGTTGGGTTATAAAATATCTAGAGTAAAACAAACTTAGTGGAATTAGTCAAGGCTTCTACATGCTTCCACAAGTATCTAAGCCATGCTAATTTCAACCTCATTTTGATTTAACTCTAAATAAATAATTACCTTAATTATCTTTGGTTTGGTGTGAGTCTCATACACCCATGTCCTAAAGATCTAGCATGACACAATAGCATATGTAATATATATATATATATATATATATATATAAATACACACACAAATATATATATATATATATATATATCACATAATTATATATATCAACATATATATATATATATATATATATATACTTCAAGAGAAGAAATTCTTTAGTGAGCTAATATCAGTTAATATATATTAATATATCAAATATATAATTATATATCAAATTATTAAATCAGCACTTGATTTAATAATCTGGCTATATCATATATGACTGACTAATATCTTTTTATATGTATATCAATTTATCGAAGCAACACTTGATTCGATAACCGGTTATATCACATATAACTGACCGATATAATATATCGTGAGATTACAATACGGTATCACTTACACGTATTTAATCATGGTCCCGCACATATCACATATATGCCCTACTTTGTTTCGCTTGAGCTTGTAAACCACTGTGTGGGACTCTAAAGACTCATCAATACGCCAGCAGTAGAAAATGATCACATCAGTCGCCCACAAGCCGTCAGTGGTTTTAGCTGGACGTAACAGCTACCTAGGTATTGAGCGAATAGAAGATCAACAAGAAAGCTTGTCCAAACTCTTATGAATCTTACAAGTAACACTACCTTACAGTCCGGTCTCTTCGTCTTATATTTCGCATATCAAGTCTGGGGTGGAAACGTCAGACACCAGTAACTTGATAAGTCATGCCGATATATGGCCTATAACGGTTCGAGAAACTACTAATAACACTTACCGGTAAATCTCATTATCAGACCTGGCCAGGGACTTCCTGTTATAGCTAATCGAGCATAGCGCAACATCAACTCCCTATACCAGGAGAGACGAAACCCCTCCTATTGCTCATTGCCTCCATGTGACTCAGGACTGTACCCAAAATCCACGTGTTTGCATAACTCATTTGAGCCATGGTAAGGCGGAAATTAAAGCACAGTGGGAACCACACAAGACTCTATGACGATCTCGGGTCTACAGACTAACATGTACCAGTGTCACCAGAGAACTGCTATCTAACGATATGTATAGTACCATCTAGGAGTTCTCGGCAAGTCCTATTCGGTGTACCCATTCTCTACTGAGAACCTATGTACAATCTTTGATGTCAAACACCAATGGATGTGGGATCATCCATCGCCCCATACAGGGTCAAGAAACGTACACACTAGTCTACTCTGGAATATCGATGCCCTGTCTCGATACTCCCTCGACTAGGAACCTTTAAAGGATGTACTTGTGGATCACCCCAGCCCCACTAGTATGATCTGCATCATAGTCCTGGTAGTCAAGTACACATCCTAAGGGCTTTATCAACATGTATCAGAGAGACAATACAATAATACAGATGTACATGTTAAGATAAAGAGCAACCATATAGCATACTATCATGTCGAGCAAGAAAGTCCTCTATATATATGTCCAAGCATCCAATATAATATACAATAATGGTTTTAGGACATACATATTCCTAACATCCACCCCCGAGGGCTACCACGAGGTGGCACCAAAGAGTAGGCAAACCCGAAAGCACCCTTTTGGGGTTCTCTTGGGTCACCACCCCTAAGGCCGCCTTGTGGTGGGCTTTAGGGGTGGGACCGACCTTAGGTCCCCCCGAGGTATCCTCGGGGTGTCCATGCTTCACCCCGTAGCTTCTTGGTTCAAACCATGAGCCTATGGGGTGTGCAAACATCTCAATACATCATTTTTATGGACTTTTTTCATCGGTAGTTCGTGTGTGACAAAAACGGCAGATTTCTAATGTCGCTATGAGAAATCTAAATTTTATGGAGTGGCTCTGATACGATATAAGTCCATGTTGCACACTCTATGGGTTTTTTAGAGAGAAGGAATTTTCAAAAAATGATTTTGAAGCATGCAACAATGACATCTAAACCAAGAACTACCATAAGCCCTAATAACAAAAACTTCATAGATGATTATCTTCCGTGATAGAAGTTTTATATCGATAGATTCATGTCCTTCGGGTCTTCTTGATCATCTTCTTTAGCTCAGTTCCAATCCTAGATCAAGCTTGGTCGTCGGCCTCCTCAATCCAAGATGACCCATTCGAAAGTTCTTGATTCAAGCTTCTACTTTCAAAAAAAAGCAACTAAACTAACTAGTTTGCTAATCTAGTTTGTTTAGAAGATGTAGAAATGATTAGTAGTGATATTTTCTATCTCTAACCCTATATATCTCAACACATAAGAAAGATTTAGAGTTGAGGAGGAGGAGGAGGTCAAGAGAGGAGAGAGAAGGAGCAAATGAAAATGATGTGAGGTTGTGAAAAAATCTCAAGACAATTTTCTTTTGTCAAATCTTTTTCAAAATAAACAAATGAACCATGCTTCAATAGTAATTCCAAATGAATTGAAAATTCATTTGTCTATTCCATACACCATTCTCTTTTGCCACATAACCCTCCACCTCATTTCCAAATATCAAAATATATGGTTAATACAAGAATGAAGTATCTTCCTTCTAGAAGTTATTTTGTGTAAATACAAAATACTTTCTACCGTATATACATACCCGTATTCATACCCAAATGAAAATATCCTAGAGATAGAATAATACTACTAATATAATACTAGCATTAAATCAACATCTGATTTAACAAACCGGCTTAATTCTAAGCCCGCTAGTATTATAACCCGTCCGATTAAATTTTGCGCAACTAGTAAACGTATTTAATCGGAACCCTGGACGTATAAACATACGGCCTCTATATCGTTTCGCATGAACTAGGGAAACCTTTTGTGTGGAACTCTAAAGACTCGACAGTACGCTGGCAGTGGGTTTAACTACAAGCACGTCAGTGGCACTACCTGTACGTAATGCCTACCTAGGTACCTGTCGAAAAGAAAGACAACAAGCAAACACATATGAATCTCTACTGAGCATAATTGTGGCAATATCCGCACAGTCCGTTCTATTCTTCTGAGAGTCTCGCATACCGGGTCTAGAGGGGGTGGTTAATATCAGACCCTTACTAACCCGATAAGTCTTGCTGGTGTGGCTCATGACCATCCGAGAAACTACTGATCTAACTATCAGTAATTCTGAACGGCCCTTACTTGGGGCTTATGGTGTTGACCACCTAAATACAGTGTGATATCGACTCCATATACCGGAAGAGACGATTCCCTAAAAATCGCTCACTGCCTCCATATGGCTCGGAACTGTACCACACTAAAAACTGTTTGCACGACTCCTTTGAGCCGTAGTATGGTAGTAATCAAAGCACAGATGCAACTCACATGATACAAATGATGATCTTAGGTCTACAGACTTCCTATACACATGCCACATGAGAACTGCCACCTGACGCTTGGTATAATACCATCCAGCAGTTCTCGGCGAGTCCGACCAGTGTACCTACCCATAGTGAGCACCTCTATACAATCTTAGGTGAAACACACCAATGGTTGTGGGACTAACCATTGCCCCTCGTCGGGGTCTAAAAACGTATACACCAGTTTAGTCTGTAATATCGATGCCCTGTCTCGATATTCCTACGACTAGGACATTTTAAGGATGTGCTTATAGACTACCCAGCCCCTACAAGTTTGATCGCCATCAAAATGCTGGTAGTCATGCAATAATCCTATGGGCTTTATCAATATGTATAAGCAATACGCAATAACTAGTAAAATATACACACATGTTAATATAAAGGCAAACCAGATAGCATACTATCATTTCGAGCAAGATTGTCATGTACATATATATATCCATAACATCCATTATATATAATAGCCTCTGAGGCATACATATCCTACAAAGTCATACATTTTATTATCTTGATTAAGGCGTGACATGGTTGCTACCTCGAGAGAGAGAAAGGAAAAACTTAGTAGATTGGTTTTTAATTTATCTAATCTGGATAGCTCCCATTGTTTTCTCGAATTCTCCTTCAAACCTTAAAAGGAGAACTAGTAGGGATAATGTATGCCCAACAAGTTTACTAACCATTCAGTTGGGCAAGTGTTAGTACTCGGATGGAGTCTCCCAGTGGTTTCGCATGGACCTAATTAAATAGCCTCATTTTTCTACAAAGGCATAACCCCGTTAACACCTTTCTAGACACCTAATGGGTTAGTTATTTATGAAGTGAAAATCTCCCGGGAGTAAGTCTACTCACAGTGAGAATCGGGACCCAACTATCATCGCGTGATAATCTTGATGGATGCCACTTAAGTCACCACACTCCCGAAGGTATGCTTATCCTTGTAAGTTTCGCATATATTTGAAACCCCCGATATAATTTTTACTCCTAACGACCTATGACCTTGACGCTTACTAACAAACCAGTGACGCTTGCCAACAAATCATAGGCCGCTAATCAAGTTCAACCCGTTATTATCCAAGATTAACTCGAACCCACCCGCACAAATTCTTGACGCTTGCCAACAAAGACGTGCGAATTTCTCAATCAATCGCATCTCTATGCAAAAGATAAATATGACTCGGCTACCGTCCACTATTCATTGACGCTTGCCAAAAAACATAGCACGAATACTAGGTGCTACCTATTTGAAATGACGAGGGGCTACAACTGGTTTTTGGTGAAAAAACTTTATTGTAATGAACTTGATATCGTTGAAAGAATCTAGTGATTTCGAAACGAGTGGTTCAAGCTCAATTTTAAAAACAAATGGTTTTGTAAAAACCGAGTAGTTTTGAAAAGAACCGAGTGGTTTTGAAATTTGATTCCAACAACATCATTTTAGATTTATTTTCTTGCATTAATCAGACTTAACACGGTCCCATCATTTAATTTCCTTTGCATCACAGAAACAACCAAAATACAATACTTTATATGCCATCTGCATTCGCCATAGGGTCCCGGGTCTTCACCGTAAGATTACTTAACTTATGGCTGGGTGGGGACACAGCTAGCGCGGATGCAAAACATATAAACTCATATATATATCATCAGAGGCAGATAATAAACATCACAGTCATGCAATAATCAATATGGAATAGCGGATAAATTTGGAGCCCCGTATTTTGTATGAGCCGCAAACGAAAACCAACATTCTCCGTTTGTGTGGATAGCTCGAACATCACCTAACCAAGACCCCTATGAGCATAGTAAGCTACCCACCAATACTAGAAATGGGATACCCCTCCCTCATTAACATGAGCAGGCTACCGCCCTTTCTAGAATTCGGTAACTTGGGCTTTCCACTTTGGGTTCCAATAAAAAAATATTACATCACGCGGAAACGACGACCACAATCCACCGCTCTCCCCAAATTAACAAATATACATTCAATCTATGATGAAGGGAAATCCTTCACGACAATCCGGCTAAATCATCACAAGATATACATCTCAACAATATAAGCAAATATGTGCAATCCCGTCTAATTGACCTATAGCAATTAGATGAGGTTTATAAACACATATATAAACACAAAGATAAACAACGAATCTCGACTTTAAAACTTTCTGTGTTTCCCATAAACAAAGATAACATCAAATGAAATCTGGGCCAAAACAAAGTATACCAAAAATCCCAATTCCAAGTACCCAAGACACTGTATGAAGAGGAGGGAAAATAGGGCAACTCTGGCCGCTATTTTTGGCCAAAAAGAATTTTTCGGTGGCCTGATGTCCTATGAATGTGGTCATCTTCATACAGTGCCATTATAAAATCAAGATCTCTCTTCTGCAATACTTAAAAAAATTGAGAGATCGTTTTAAAACATGGACAGAAACTAGGTATCGAGATTTGAAATACAGAAAAGTTTTGGTTTCAAAACGTAAATATCATCTACTACTAGTTTCTGTGTTTGGGTGGCTATGATACCATGTAAGTAGATACTCATGCTTGTGCCGCTAACTTGCGGCCAAAGCGGAATGCAAAACGAAAAATTTAAACGAGAGCACAAGCAACAACTACCTAGAATCGATTTCAAACACTAAACTAGCATACTACAAAGGAGCTTAAACTACTCGGTTAGCAATAACAACCTTTGTAGTCATGTCCTTCGTCTTCGAAGATCCCCATCTTAAACTCCTAGATCATCGGGAACGAGCTTATAGGCCGGTCTTCCTTGTCGAAGATAATCCACCCGAAGGAACCCTAGTTCAAGCTTTAGCTTCACACAAGAACACTAAGTGAAGCAACTTGTGAAGAAAAATTTAGGAATTGATCAAAAGAGATGTAGTAGTTTTAATCTCTTGATTTCTCTCTTTCTTTTCCATTCTCAACTTCGAATCAAAAACTAAAAATAGAAGAGAGAGAAGAAGATGAGGATATATCTTACAAATAATATTAAGCATATCCTTTTATATTTCTTTCTTTACTCTTTTGTGAAGTGGGTAGAATCGTGACTCACTTGTGTGAGTCACAAGCCCACACACTTCACCAAACATCCAAAAAGAAATGAGAATGTGTAAGAAAACACGCTCACACACACACACACACACACATTTATATATAAATACATATATACATACACATAGACTGGTATATGTAATAAATACATACACCTGCATTCATATCAAAATACATACACCCGTATTCGTATCAAAATACGAATACCCGTATTTTTATTAAGATATAAATACCCGTATTTATAAAAATACTCGTATTCGTATAAATACCCGTATTCGTATTAAAATACAAATACGGAAAAGTGATAAAATAAGAGATATAATACTAGCACACATTTCATCCAAATATGATAATCTGGCTATCTTTCAAACCGACTAGTATTGATAAAATGTCCGATTAAAATACGTGTACTAAAAACACATATTTAATCGAACCTCCGTACATATCAAAATACGCACACTATATCGTTTCGCCTAAGCCGGGAAACTCTCTGTGTGGGGCTCTAAAGACTCGACAATACGCTGGCAGTGGATTTAACCTCAAGCACGTCTGTTTTGATGTGGTAGTCAAAGAGTTTGATTTCATCAAAATAGTAGATGAACCTTGTATATACAAAAAAGGTAGTAGGGAGTATGGTGGTGATCCTCGTAGAGTACGTGGATGACATACTCTTGATAGGGAAGGAGTTTCCTATGCTACGCTCGGTCAATCTCCGCTTATCACAACGATTCTCCATATAGGATCAAAGTGATACCTCCTAAATCCTTATTTTGGATCCATGAGATAGATCTAATTGGATGTTAGGATACTCACTAGTTGTAGTGAGAACGTATCAATCGATCCTGGGGAGAATTACTGGAAAGGTTCCAGGGTGATAAGGACGACTGAATGTCAGTCACAGGCATTGTCTTTACCCTCAGTAAAGGGACGGTATGTTGGAAGAGTTCCAAGCTAGATACCGTGGCATACTAGATGATAAAGGCTGGATACATCGTTACCAAAGATGCTACCAAAGAGGAAGTCTGGGTGTATATTAGTTCATGAGATGAACTTCGTTCCTCCCATTGTGTGACAATGGAGTTGTGGCTTATGCCAAGGAACGCCCGTCCCATCAGTGATCCAGAAATATTCTTAGGCAGTATCACCTGATCGTGGAGATGGTTGATCTCCAGGGGATCGAGGTTAGGAGAGTAGACTCAGAGGACAACCCGGCGGATCCACTCACGAAAGGCCTTTTCCCAGAGAGAGATTTTTATGGGATGGTTGAGTATGAGATACTACAACCACTGCTATCAGATGGCCCTAGTGCAAGTGGGAGATTGTTAGTTATATGTATGCCCTAGAGGCCATTACTATACATATGATGTATATTGTAGTGGATGCTTGGACATATATAGGGATGACTTTCTTGCTCGTTATGATAGTATGCTATCTGGTTACTCTTTACCTTAACATGTACACTGATTGTCTCTCTGTTACATGTTGGTAAAGCCCTTAGGATGTGTACTTGACTACCTGGACTATGATGCGGATCATACTAGTGGGGACATGGTAGTCCATAAGTACATCCTTCAAAGTCCCTAGTCGTGGGTGTATCGAGATGGGGCATCGATATACCAGAGTAGACCAGCGTATACTTTCTCGACCCATACAGATGGGCGATGGATGATCCCATATCCATTGGTGTTTGACATCAGAGATGATATACGGGTGCTCAGTGGAGACTGGGTACACTGGACGGACTCGCCGAGAACTCCAAGATGGTATTATACCTTACGTCAGATGGCAGTTCTCTGGTGACACTGGTACAGGTTAGTCTGTAGACCCGAGATCGTCATAGAGTCTTGTGTGATTCCCACTGTGCTTTGATTTCCATCATACCACGTCCAAGAGGGCGTGCAAAAAGGTGGCTTTTGGGTACAGTCCCGAATCACATGGAGGCAATGAGCGATAGGAGGGGTTTCGTCTCTCCCGGTATAGGGAGTTGATGTAGCGCAGTGCTCGATTGGCTATAACAGCCAGTCCTTGGCCAAGGCTGCTTTAGGGATTTACTGGTAAGTGTTACCAGTAGTTTCTCGACCCGTTATGAGCCTCATATCGACATGACTTATCGAGTTATTGGGGTCTGACGTTTACCACCCCTAGATGAGATATGCGACATATCAGACGAACAGACCGGACTGTACGGTAGTGCTACGCGTTGGATTCACTGGAGTGTGAGCGGGCTTGCTCGTTGATCTTCTGATCGCTCAATACCCGGGTGGCCGTTACATTTAGCAGACCACTTGCGGCTTGTGGGTGTTTGATATGATCATCACATACTGCCGGCGTATTGACGAGTCTTTAGAGTCCTACACAAGGGTTTCCTGGCTCAAGCGAAACGAAATAGGAGCGCATATAAGATATGTGCGGGATCGAGAATAATACCAGTATGTGATACTGTATTCTATTCTCGCGATTTGTGACATTGATCGGTTGTATGCGATATAGCCGGGTTATCGGATCAAGTGTTGACTCGATAAGTTGTTACTATTGATATTAGTCGGTTATATGCGATATGACCGGATAGTTAAATCAAGTGTTGATTTAATGATTTAATGTATAATTATATATTTGATATATTACTTTACATTAACTAGTATTGGTTCATTTAAGATTGATTTTCTCACTTGAATGTGCACATTGTTTATATGTGATATATGCAAGTGTACATGTTTGTATCATGCTTGATGATACAAACAAGTTGTGTGTATGAGACTTGAACCATATCGAGGTTAGATTAGGGTTTACTATTTTCCTAAACAAATAACAAAAGAGTGTGACTTTGGTCAAAGTTATCAAGCTTCATGAAGCTTGATAAACATTGACAAAGTCAACTCTCTTTGTCATTTGTTCAAGATATTAGCTAACCCAACCCTTAACCTAATGCTATGGTTAATTCTCTACATGAGTTAAGTATGAGGGCTTAACTCAACCATGGTGCCATGATTAAAAGGATAAGTGTTCATATTATTCTTTTAATGGAAATGATTCCTTCTTCTTCATCTTCATCAAGCTCACAAAAGCTTGAGAGCTCCAATGGTGCCATGGGAAAAAGAGTGAGAAATCCAATTCTAAAGTGAACCCACTTCCTATTTCTTCATCCTCTACCACTTGCCAAGTAGTATAGGGTGTTCTCTTCACAAAGTTTTCGACCAACTGAAGGAATAGCTTGAGTTTGAGTCTCCCCGACGTAGATCATCTTCGGCCTCGAAGTCAATGACCTAGCCCGATCATTTCTCCGATGAAACCATAGCAAGAGTCCAGGACCCGATGATCGCAGCGGAGGGATGTCATCTCGGAGCTAAAGAAATGGTGGAGCGGATCTACCAAGGTTGTAATGCCTTTCACCTAGTAGCAAAGTCGTTTGCTTGCATGTTCTTTCGCCTATCCTCTAGTTAATGATCTAGTTTAGGGTTTCTCGGCACCGGAAAATTTTTGTTTGGCATGGTTGATGCCTTGTGGAACCTCCTTAGTGTACCTAGGATCCCTACAGTGGTATCAGAGCCTAGCTAGAGCCTTAGGCGAAGTGTAGACGATATTAGAAATCCGATCGAAACACGAAACCCTAATCCGACCCCTTCTCTGTACATTTTTCAAAACTGTGCATTTTTCCTAATTAAAAATATGCAGAAAAATAAGCAGGGTTTTATAAGAATTACTGTGCAAAACGAGGTCCTAATTCCATCAAAGTGCCGCGGAACCGCGGCCATACCCCACGTGGCGCGGCGGTTCCGCGGCCATACTGTTGCTTAGTTGACCACACTTTGCACAATAATGTTTCTATTGGACTCCTGTGTTTTCTGGGTAATTTTAATCTTCACTCAAGGGTTGAGTAATCTGGGGTCTTTTGGGGATTCGATGATTCGATCGGAAACTTTAACTCCGTCTATGTGATTTCCGGATACTTTTAGAATATGTTAAAAAGTTCGACAGGATATAAATACCCAATTTTTCCCCTGCCGGGAAATTTCCAAGTGTTGGATTTTTCCGTAGTTTAATAACGTTATAAGTAGTGCAAGTAACACGATGGACCCTCTAGAAGACAACAAACCTTAACTCGATTATGTGACCGTCTTGAACTGCCCTTTGAACCTTAGGGTTTGGGGCAGTACGGCGTGCCACATGTGAGGCGTTGGCTTGACCCTTCTACGGTTGGACCGTTGGTACTGTGGCATGAAGTGGATGTTTTTGAACTTGTTTCAAGAGTTGAGCCATTTTAGGAAAACTTGGGTGTTCGATTGTTCGATCGGAAAGTTTAACATTTTCTATTTATCTAGAATGTGATACAATATTTGGAATTCACAAGTAGTTATGAGATAACTAATATGAATGTTATAAACATAGCACTTTAGTCTCGATTGATCGGTTGCCACGGAATTTTGATGCGATCAAAAGTCCGTCGCAATCAAGTAGCGTACGCGGATACTCGCCGGGTAAACTTAATAGACAGCCATACCCCATAGCCCTGACCAAGTGACTGTAGGAGAACCCCATCGTCGAAAGCATCCGTTCGGGTGCTCGCGGCAGCGGTGTTCCGCCTTGGTGCACTTCGTCGACGGTATCGGGGGTGCGGGCGCCTAATAAAGTTTGCGATGAGCATTCGATCAGTTTATCAGGAATCTTGTTGAATTGCCCGACTTGATATTGAAAAGAGTTTTCGATAATGGGACTAAAATGCGGGGTTTATAATTGTTAGGCATGTGATGTCTAAGGAATTCATTTGATTATGCATGCGATGTCTAAGGAGGTTGCGGATTCCAACTGTTGTAGTTTTACACTTTCTTTTTGTGACCGTAAGTGTAATATGTGATATCGCCGGTTTTTTTGCTATATGTCAACGACAATTGGGATGCGCATATTTACTTACGTTGATGACATGTGATGTTATGAGTTGCTGGATATGTTATATTGGATCGCTGCGTTTGAATAGCCGGGGGTTTTATGTGAGATGAGAGTTTTTATTTTCATTCATGTAAAAATAACTTGTATGTAATATTCTTTTATTGGGGCACTTCCAGGTAGCGGAAGATGTCACCCATTGTATATTATTTACTTTTCCGCACTAGGATAGACCCAAGGAGGAGGGCACAAGTAACCCGGTTCTGGAGTCAAGTGGGAAACCAACTCGAGGACTCGAGTCCGGGTTTCTTAACTCTAGAATTGGTAGGGTTGCTTGCCACTCTCGTAGGGGTCTAGGGGTGTGGGTTTGGCTATTCATCGCGACCGTGGAATCCGTGCTTTATACTGGGATTCTTCTGCTGCGATATCTGTGATGTGATCATTTGATATTTTGTGATAAATATTGTATATAGTATATATGATATATTATATAGGCATTACTTATGTTTTACACCCGCGCTAGCCCTGCCCCGCCCTGCCATTAGTTACCAAACCTAACGGTGCACGAGGGGACATCGAGGCGAATGCGGATGGCATAAGTGTACGTCGTATTTATCTGTGATGTTTAGGTAACTTAAATGATGGGACTTCATTAATGTGATTAATGAAAGAAAAGAAACCTAAGATGTTGTGGAATCGAATTTTCAAAAACAGGTAGCTACAGTTCTTGCTCTGCATCGCGGTGTTCCTTGTAGAACATCCTGCACCTTATTCGATAAGGAAAGGGCCGAGATCCCTTCACCGGGAGTGACCCCTTTAGCAATAACTGGCAGATGCTACAACCCTCGGTTTGTATTTTGATTGCTCCTATAGTTCTTGCTTTTCACAGCGATGTATATGATATATCCTGCACCTCATTCGACGAGGAAAGGGCCGACGATCCCTTCACCGGGAGTGACCCATTTAGCAAAACTAGAAAAGCCTCAAAAACACCCCATTTAAAATCATTTGATTCTACAACGATATAAAGTTCATTACGCAAAGGGTTTTCTTAAAAAACTGTCGTAGCCCTCCGTCATTTCAGATAAGTAATAGTTAGTATACGTGCTGCGTTTGTTGACTCAGTCAAGGCGTAGTGTGCGGTAGCTAATTAGTGCTTATCTGCAAAGCATATGATGTGATTGGATTAGGGTAGTCGTGCGGCCTTGTTGACTCAGTCAAGGATCGTGCGGGTGGGTTTAATTCAATCGGGAAATGACGGGTTGAACTTTACTTGCGGTCTATGGTTTGTTGACTCAGTCAAGGTCATAGATCGCTTGGGGCAAAATATTATCGGGAATTTCAAGTGTTGAAATTTGCAATGAGATTGCATACCTTCTATGAGATAGTTGGATCCCGATACCCACTGCGAGTAATTGTTACTCCTGGGAGAGTTTTACACATTACAATTAGCCGATCAAGTAGGTGTCTAGAAAGATGTCAATGGGGTTACGCCTCTGGGAAAACGTGGTTTACATTAATTAGGTTCGTGCGAAAGAACGGGGGACCTCCCTCAAAGTACCGACACTGGCCTGGCTGAAAGATTGGCGAACTTGTAGCGTGTAATTAATCCCGGCTAGTCTTTCCTTTTAGGGTTTGAAGGAAGATTTGATAAAAACAGTGGGAGCCATCCTGATTAGATAAAATAATAACCAATCTGATCTTGCAAGAGCACACGCAGAGTGTTTTCTTCTCTCTCTCTCCAGGTAGCGACCATATCACGCCTTAATCAAGATAATAAAACGGATATATTGACCGAACCCTCTTATTATACTGAGCTAGGGAACGTTGGTCCCGCTTCAACTTATAATTGTTATAAGACAGAGCAGGAAATTGGGGAATACCAGATTTCCCATGCCGCCCAAACGAAGAAAGTGCATGTTGATGCATCATCTTCGGGTGTGTTCGTTACACAGAACTGTTTCTCAATGTCCTTTACGTCTTGGGTATGTGATACTAGATCAGGATCCCGCAAATGTAATTTGTTACATGGGCTGCAGAAAGGTAGAGAACTGAGAACAGGTGATAAGTTTCATGAGGCAGAAAATGGTGCAAGTGTTGCAGCCAGGTCTGTTGGTCACTGTCACCCTGTATTACCAGAATACATTGATTCTGAACAAATGTTATTAGATACCGAATCTGATATACAAAATTATATCAGTCTCTTTATTTAGATAAAGAAGGATATAATTTTGTATCGTTGGATAATATTTTGAACATTTCCTATATCAAAAGTTGATCAGTTCAGGCACGTTATCTAAAAGTATTGACGTTCTAAATCAAACTACAGTTCTTAGTATATAGAATACACACAAGAGGAAGAGTTCAGATATGAACAAATTCTTCTTGAGGTATTATAGACTAGGTCATATCAATGCGACCCGACTAGCTGAAGTTACATATAGATGCATATTTAAATCAGTTTGAATTTACATCTTCTGAAACTTGCCAGTCATGTCACAGAGATAAGATGACCACAGCTCTGTTTGTTGGAAATAGAGAAAGAGTTAGTGAACTCTTGGGATGATACATGTTGATGTATGTAGGTCCCCTGTCTACACATGCCAAGATCGGTTCTTTGTACTTCATTACTTTCTCTGATGATCTCTCAAGATTCAGACATATGTTCCTGTTGAAACACAAGTCCGAAGTTTTTGAGATATTCACAGAATATAATTTAGAAGTAGAGAACCAACAACGGGTATAAGTATTATGTTCTTTGATGTGATCAGGGAGGAGAATACTTGAGCACGGGATTCCTGGACTATTCTAAGAATGAGATTTTCTCTTAGCATTACTCCTCCGTATACACCATAGCACGATGGTATATCGGGGCAGAGCATTAACACCCTATGTGATATGGTGTGCTCTATGATGAGTACTACTGAGTTTCCTATTTCCTTTTAGGGAGTTATGCACTTATGAAGTTGCATACCTATTGAATAGGGTTCCGATCAAATCAGTTGCCCACCACTTCATATATGATATGGAATGGGAAGAGCCCATCTCTTAAGTTTGTTAAGATTTGGGGTTGTCCTGCCTATGTCTAAAAGCAAAATCCGGACAAGCTCGAGGCAAAGTCAGTTCTGTGGAAGTTTGTTGGATATCCCAAGCATTCACAAGGGAATATCTTCTACCTAACCGAGGAACAAAAATGTTTTGTTTCTCAGCATGCCACCTTTGTGAAAGGGAATTTCTTATGAAGAAATTTGAGGACATGAGGTAGAACTGGAAAAAGTTCCAGCTATACAAACTGCAGCTTATGATTTGGTAGAACCAAAGGATTCAATAGAAACCAACGAACCTCAGCCTCTCCGCCGATCTAGTAGGGTTCCTCACCCACCTGAGAGATACTTCGGTTTCTCTATGACAGTGGGAGCAAGGATTGCATCATGAGATGATGACCCAACTAGTTTCGAGCTGGCCATCAGGAGTGGGACTCTATAAGAATGGCTGGATGTTTATCGATCTGAGATGGAATCCTTATACACCAACAAAGTATGGACTTTAGTTGCTTTATCTGAAGGGTTAAATCCCCATCAGGAGCAAGTATATCTTGAGAAGATTACTTGGTGTACATGGAAAAGTTGAGACTTTCAAAGCTAAACTCGTTAAAGGTTTGCATCATAGACCAGTTGTGGCTAATGATGAAACCTTTTCTGGGGCCTATGCTTAAGTCCATCCAGATCCTACTTGCTACGGCTACATACCATGACTACGATATCTGGTGGTTGGGTGTCATGACAGCTTTTCTAAATACTGATTTAGAAGAGAACGTCTATAAGTACACAGCCAGAGGGCTTCGTAAACAGTGGGAGCAGCGGAAACGTATGCAAGATGTTTTATATGATAAAGCAGGCATCGCGGAATTGGAACGTCTGTTTTGATGTGGTAGTCAAAGAGTTTGATTTCATCAAAATGGTAGATGAACCTTGTATATACCAAAAAGGTAGTAGGGAGTATGGTGGTGATCCTCATAGAGTACGTGGATGACATACTCTTGATAGGGAAGGAGTTTCCTATGCTACGCTCGGTCAATCTCCGCTTATCACAACGATTCTCCATATAGGATCAAAGTGATACCTCCTAAATTCTTATTTTGGATCTATGAGATAGATCTAATTGGATGTTAGGATACTCACTAGTGGTAGTGAGAAGGTATCAATCGATCATGGGGAGAATCACTGGAAAGGTTCCAGGGTGATAAGGACGACTGAATGTCAGTCACAGGCATTGTCTTTACCCTCAGTAAAGGGACGGTATGTTGGAGGAGTTCCAAGCTAGATACCGTGGCATACTAGATGATAAAGGCTGGATACATCGTTACCAAAGATGCTACCAAAGAGGAAGTCTGGGTGTATATTAGTTCATGAGATGAACTTCGTTCCTCCCATTGTGTGACAATGGAGTTGTGGCTTATGCCAAGGAACGCCCGTCCCATCAGTGATCCAGAAATATTCTTAGGCAGTATCACCTGATCGTGGAGATGGTTGATCTCGAGAGGATCGAGGTTAGGAGAGTAGACTCGGAAGGCAACACGGCGGATCCACTCACGAAAGGCCTTTTCCCAGAGAGAGATTTTTATGGGATGGTTGAGTTTGAGATACTACAACCACTGCTATCAGATGGCCCTAGTGCAAGTGGGAGATTGTTAGTTATATGTATGCCCTAGAGGCCATTACTATACATATGATGTATATTGTAGTGGATGCTTGGACATATATAGGGATGACTTTCTTGCTCGATATGATAGTATGCTATCTGGTTACTCTTTACCTTAACGTGTACACTGATTGTCTCTCTGTTACATGTTGGTAAAGCCCTTAGGATGTGTACTTGACTACCTGGACTATGATGCAGATCATACTAGTGGGGACATGGTAGTCCATAAGTACATCCTTCAAAGTCCCTAGTCGTGGGTGTATCGAGACGGGGCATCGATATACCAGAGTAGACTAGCGTATACCTTCTCGACCCATACAGATAGGCGATGGATGATCCCATATCCATTGGTGTTTGACATCAGAGATGATATACGGGTGCTCAGTGGAGACTGGGTACACTGGACGGACTCGCCGAGAACTCCCAGATGGTATTATACCTTACGTCAGATGGCAGTTCTCTGGTGACACTGGTACAGGTTAGTCTGTAGACCCGAGATCGTCATAGAGTCTTGTGTGATTCCCACTGTGGTTTGATTTCCATCATACCACGTCCAAGAGGGCGTGCAAAAAGGTGGCTTTTTGGTACAGTCCCGAATCACATGGAGGCAATGAGCGATAGGAGGGGATTCGTCTCTCCCGGTATAGGGAGTTGATGTTGCGCAGTGCTCGATTGGCTATAACAGGAAGTCCTTGGCCAAGGCTGCTTTTGGGATTTACTGGTAAGTGTTACCAGTAGTTTCTTGACCCGTTATGAGCCTCATATCGACAGGACTTATCGAGTTATTGGGGTCTTACGTTTACCACCCCTAGACGAGATATGCGACATATCAGACGAAGAGACCATACTGTACGGTAGTGTTACTCGTTGGATTCACTGGAGTGTGAGCGGGCTTACTCGTTGATCTTCTGATCGCTCAATACCCGGGTGGCCGTTACATTTAGCAGACCGCTTGCGGCTTATGGGTGTTTGATATGATCATCACCTACTGCCGGCGTATTGACGAGTCTTTAGAGTCATATACAGGGGTTTCCTGGCTCAAGCGAAACGAAATAGGAGCGCATATGAGATATGTGCGGGACCGAGAATAATACCAGTATGTGATACTGTATTCTATTCTTGCGATTTGTGGCATTGATCGGTTGTATGCGATATAGCCGGGTTATCGGATCAAGTGTCGTTTCGATAAGTTGTTACTATTGATATTAGTCGGTTATATGCGATATGACCGATCGTTAAATCAAGTGTTGATTTAATGATTTAATGTATAATTATATATTTGATATATTACTTTACATTAACTAGTATTGGTTCATTTAAGATTGATTTTCTCACTTGAATGTGCACATTGTTTATATGTGATATATGCAAGTGTACATGTTTGTATCATGCTTGATGATACAAACAAGTTGTGTGTATGAGACTTGAACCATATCAAGGTTAGATTAGGGTTTACTATTTTCCTAAACAAATAACAAAAGAGTGTGACTTTGGTCAAAGTTATCAAGCTTCATGAAGCTTGATAAACATTGACAAAGTCAACTCTCTTTGTCATTTGTTCAAGATATTAGCTAAACCAACCCTTAACCTAATGCTATGGTTAATTCTCTACATGAGTTAAGCATGAGGGCTTAACTCAACCATGGTGCCATGATTAAAAGGATAAGTGTTCATATTATTCTTTTAATGGAAATGATTCTTTTTCATCTTCTTCATCTTCATCAAGCTCACAAAAGCTTGAGAGCTCCAATGGTGCCATTGGAAAAAGAGTGAGAAATCCAATTCTAAAGTGAACCCACTTCCTATTTCTTCATCCTCTACCACTTGCCAAGTAGTATAGGTTGTTCTCTTCACAAAGTTTTCGACCAAGTGAAGGAATAGCTTGAGTTTGAGTCTCCCCGACGTAGATCATCTTCGGCCTCGAAGTCAATGACCTAGCCCGATCATTTCTTCGATGAAACCATCGCAAGAGTCCAGGACCCGATGATTGCAGTGAAGGGACGTCATCTCGGAGCTAAAGAAATGGTGGAGCGGATCTACAAAGGTTGTAATTCCTTTCACCTAGTAGCAAAGTCGTTTGCTTGCATGTTCTTTCGCCTATCCTCTAGTTAACGATCTAGTTTAGGGTTTCTCGGCACCGGAAAATTTTTGTTTGGCATGGTTGATGCCTTGTGGAACCTCCTTAGTGTGCCTAGGATCCCTACAATATCGATGCCCAGTCTCGATACCCCTAAATCTAGGGATATTTAAGGATGTGCTTATAGACTACCCGGCCCCCACACGTATGATCACCATCATAACAATGGTAGTCAAGTAAAGATCCTACGAGCTTTATCAATATGTACCAACGATATTTAATAACCAGTAAAGCATAGATGTTAAGATAAAGAAAAACTAAATAGCATACTATCATATCGAGCAAGATTGTCCTGTACAAATATATCCCTAGTATCCTATACAATAAAGGCCTCTAAGGCATACATATCCAAAACTTTTATATAATTAATAGATAACTAATCAAAACTAAGGAATAGAGAAGAGATAGAATTTTATAAATTAACCATAATAGTAAGCAATGCTAAACCCTAGATTTTTATCTCTATTTAAAAAAAACCACTTCTATTTTATTTGCAATTTAATTTTTAGTTTAAACAACGACAACTATATTCATAACTTAGTTAGAATTAATTAAAATCACACCTCTCTGTGGCTCGATCCGTAAGTACTATAGCGAATAACTGTGCACCTGCGGTAAAATTTTGGAGATTAATAAAATCTCAATCAAGTTCTTAGCGTCGTTGTTGGGGAGGAGTAGTATTTTAATTAGTTTTAATTTAAGTTAATTTAGTTTAGTTTGCTTTAGTTTTATTAGATTTGATTTTGCAGATTTGTGTTTTTTATTTCAGGAAGGAAACGAGACAAACTTCTTGGGAGCTTGGATCATGATGAGGACGAAGAAATTTTCCAAATTTTCATCTCTCTAAAATGTTCGGCCGAAACCACCATATTGGTGATTTCAGCCGAAATTGTTTGGCTTTCTGCCATGTGGTTTGTTACAAGCAGAAGCACTTATCTTCTACCTTCCAGAACTTTGTTCCAATCTCTGATAAGTTTCATTTCTTCTTTAAACCCTCTTTCTAATAGATTACCTTTACTGCAGGATTCTTCACACTGCAAAATCAAAATAAAAATAAAAAAACATTGATTTTGGTTGATTTATTGTTATTTGCATATTTTAAAACGGACTTTAAGGGGCAAAAAACCCAACAACAAGATTATGTGGGGATTTCATCACCCTTCCTAGGCCCCAAAAATAACAAAACTAGCATACGCATTAACCCACATTAATTAAAAAATATCTAAACTCAACCCCCTAAGGACATTCACGCTCACATAGGACAAGAGAAGATTGAGGGTAATTTACTGTTTTTTCGCATCTTTCTTGTGGTGTTTAAGACAAATGTTTCTAAAGCAAGTAGTTACTGAAAGTATGTCTTAGCACCTCTACAAAGGTTCTATGCGAATCAAGTATGCAATTTTAAAATTTTAGGGGGCTAAGTATACTAAACATGATTATACTAGACTTTTAGGGTTTGAAAAATTAGCAAACTAAGTTCTAAACTAAGTGAAGAGGTGCTAAAACCTTTGTAGTCTAGCCCTTCACATCAAAAGCTCCAAGTAGAAGTCCTTAGAACTCTTCTTTGACTCCACTTGATGGATGGAACAAGTTTGCTCGAAATCTTCGTCATCGAAGATGATCCACCTTGATGTTTCTTACACTTAAGCTCACACTTCACTAATCAAGGTATTGGTGAAGAGAACAATCTATACTAATTTGCTAGAGTAGTGGAGGTTGATGAAGTAAGGATTTTGCTCACTAAAAATCTTTCTTTTTCTTATTCTCAACCTAGAAAAAAAACTAAAGATAAGAAGAAGAAGATGAACTTGGAGATGAGAATGAGAGTTTTAGGATAAGATGAGATGAAGAAAAATGATTAATATGTATGAATAAAACAAAGAAAGGAAGATGAGTCATGGCTTCTAATGCTTCTCCAAGCAACCAAAGAATGACTCATTCTTCTTCTTTTTTAATTCATATATCTAAATCATTATCTTCTCATCTTTTCTCTAATGTAATTCTCATACATCCATGTTCTATGTATCATCAACCATGATATATATATATAATGAGATGAAAAGAATTAAAGTGAGATTAATATTAGCTACTATATATATATATATATATATATATATATATATATATATATTAAATCAACACTTGATTCAATAATTCAGTTATATCACATATAAAAACCGGCTAATATTAATTAACGCTAGATTAGAATACGGTATCATATACTCGTATTTAATCAAGCTCCCGCACATATCTCCATACATGCCCTACTTCGTTTCACTTGAGTTAGGAAACCTCTATGTAGGACTCTAAAGACTCGCCAATACGCTAGCAGCAGGTAATGATCACATCAAAGAGCAACAAGCCGTCAGCAGTATTAGCTAGACGTAACGGCTACCCGGGTATTGAACAAATAGAAGATCAACAAGCAAACTTGTCCAAACTCTCATAGAGCCTATAAGCAACACTTAACGTTTAGACCGGTCTCTTCGTCCGATATGTCGCATATCGAGTCTGGGGGGTGGAATCGGCAGACCCCAATAACTCAATAAGTCATGCCGATGTATGGACTATAACCTTTCGAGAAGCTATTGATAACACTTATTAGTAAATCTCATCAGCCTTGGCGAGGGACTTACTGTTACAACCAATCGAGCAAAGCGCAATATCAACTCCTAATACCGGGAGAGACGAAACCCTTCTTATCGCTCACCACCTCCATATGACTCAGGCTGTACCCAAAAACCATCTGTTTGCACGACTCATTTGAACCATGGTAGGGAGTAAATCAAAGCACAGTGGGAACTGCACAAGACACTATGATGATCTTGGGTCTACAAATTAACCTGCATAAGTGTCACCAGAGAAATGCTATCTGATGATAGGTATGGTACCATCTAGGAGTTCTTGGCGAGTCGTGGTCGGTGTACTCATTCTCCAATGAGCACATGTGTACAATCTTTGATGTCAAACACCAATGGCTGTGGGATCAACCATCGCCCTATACTGGGTCAAGAAATGTACACACTAGTCTACTTTGGAATATTGATGCCCTGTCCCGATACTCTCTTGACTAGGAACTGTTAAGGATGTGCTTGTGGACTACTCAAGACCCACTAGTATGATCAACATCATAGTCCTGGTAGTCAAGCCAACATTCTAAGGGATTTATCAACATGTATCAAAAAAATAGTAAACTAAAACTGTTAGGAATATCTATTCCCTAGAGGCCATTATTGTATGATATAGTGGATGCCTGCACACACACACACACACACACACACACACACACACACACACATATATATATAGGACTTTCTTGCTCGGCATGATATTATGCTATCTGGTTGCTCTTTATCTTAACTTGTACACTTGTATTATTATACTATCTCTCTGATACATGTTGATAAAGCCTTTAGGATGTGGACTTGACTACTAGGACTATGATACAGCTCATACTAGTAGGGCCTGGATATTCCATAAGCACATCCTTTAAGAGTTCCTAGTCGAGGGGAAATCGAGACAGGGCATCGATATTCCTGAGTAGACTAGTGTGTACGATTCTTGATCCTGTATGGGGTGATGGTTGATCCCATAACCATTGGTTTTTGACATCAAAGATTGTACACATGTACTCATTAGAGAATGGGTACACCGAATAGGAATCGCAGAGAACTCCTAGATAGTACTATACATATCTTTAGATAGCAGTTCTCTGGTGACACTGGTACAACATAGTCTGTAGACCCGAGATCGTCTTAGTTTCTTGTGTGGTTCCCACTGTGCTTTGATTTCCTCCCTACCACGGCTCAAAGGAGTCGTGCAAACAGGTGGATTTTGGGTACAGTCCCGAGTCACATGGAGGCAATGAGCGATAGGAGGGGTTTCGGCTCTCCCGGTATTGGGAATTGATGTTGCGCTATGCTCGATTGGCTATAACAGTAAGTCCCTGGCCAGGGATGATGAGATTTACTGGTAAGTGTTATCAGTAGTTTCTCGAACAGTTATTGGCCAAACATTGGCATGACTTATCAAGTTACTAGGGTCTGACGATTCCACCCCTAGACTCGATATGCGACATATGAGACGAAGAGATCGGACTGTACATTAAGTGTTGCTTATAGGCTTCATGGGAGTTTGGACAAGTTTGCTTGTTGATCTTCTAATCGCTTCATACCTGGGTAGCCGTTACGTCCAGCTAGTACCGCTGACTGCTTATTGATAACTGATGTGATCATTACCTACTACTGGCATATTGAGGAGTCTATAGAGTCCCACACAGAGGTTTCCTAGCTCAAGCGAAACGAAGTAGGGCACATATGCTGATATATGTGGGAGCCTGATTAAATACGAGTATGTTATACCGTATTCTAATCTGGCGACATTTGATATCGGTTAGGTTATATATGATATAACCGGATTATTGAATTAAGTGTTGATTTGATAATATGATATACAGATAAATGATATTAGTCGCTTATATATGATATAACCGGATTATTGAATCAAGTGTTGATTTAATAATATGATATATATTTATATTTGATATATTTATATTTGATATATTTATATATTAACTAATATTAAAGCTCACTTAAGTTTTTATTCACTTAATATATATATATATATATATATATATATATATATATATATATATATATATATATATTTGGATTATCTATTTTGGAAATAGATTTATGAGGTGGAAAATTGGGGAGATATTTTTAAGCATGGGTGTGATGCATGGATCATATAATTTTTTATTAGTTTGGCTTCACTATTAAAGCATGGTGTATATTTTCTATGTGAAAATAATCATACTTCAATAAGTGAAAATAAGTGATCCATTCTTCATACTTGTCATCCTAGCTCATTTGCTTGCTCTCTCCATTTTTTCCTCCTTCTTCCTCCAAGCCCTAACCCTCACATGAGTTGTGAACCCTAGGGCTTTAGAGATTTCTAAGTGAGCTAATACACATACTTCATCAACCTACTCTAAACTAGCCCTTTAGATTAGGTTGTTTTCTCCACTGATACTTGATTAGTGAAGAAGTAGCTTGACCTAGAGAAACTTCAAGGTGGATCATCTTTGACACGAAGATCACAAAGCAAACTTGATCCCTTCTTCAAGTGGAGCTAAGAGGAGTCGTAAGGACTACTACTCGGAGCTTTAGAAGTGAAGGACTTGGTCCACAAAGGTTGTAATCTCCATCACTTAGAGTAAAACTTGCTTTTATGATATGTAAAACCCTAATACTCTAGTTAGATTCTAGGTTAGTATAACATAGCACCCCAAGAATTTCTAAAACTGCATGCTTGATGCTGGAATTAAGCCAGTGGTGGTGCTAAGACACACTTTCATAGTATCAGAGACAGGCTATAGCATTATACGATGTAAGTAGAATTGCGAAACCGAAACGACTCCGAAACTGTAAACTTGAAACCCTAGTTTCTGTCAATTTTTAAAAGTCTTCTAATATTTTTTTAAACATGTGCAGAATGTTACATGTGATGTAACTAGAATACCATAGAAAATCGATGCCCAAACTCCAAAATTTAGCCGGCCACATATGCATTTTAACCGGCATGGCCGGTCCCCCTGTTGTTTTTTGGGCTCGTGTTTCTTTGGTGTTCTAGTGTGTTGGGTTTAGGGTTTCAGGTACTATTTGATTTTGCCCATATTGCATGTGATGTTATCTTTGTGTTAGGGTAATTCGGAGTGTTTCGTAGTTGCAGTTTTAACATCGTTTTGGGTCTAAGTTATGATATGCCATACAATATTTGGAATCCACATTAATTAGTTTTGTGAAAACTAGTTTGTTATTGGTAAATCTAGCATTTTAGTCTCAGTTGATCGATTTCCACGGAATTTTGATTCGGATCAAAACTCCGTCACAATCTCCTATAGTACGTGAACACTCGTCGGGTAACACTACTGATAGCCACGTCCCATAGCCCCGACCAAGTGACTATAGGAGAACCCGTTGCCAAAAGCATCCACTAAAGTGCTCGCGGCCATGGTGTTCCGCCTAAGTGCACTTCGTCGACGGCATTGGGGGTGCGGCCATCTACTAAAATTCCCGACGAGCATTTGATCAGGTAGTCGGGAATCCTGTTGAATTACCCGACTAGTTATTGAAAAGTGATTTCAATTTGAGACTTAAATGCAACGTTTACTAGGTTAGGCATGATATCCGGAATATGTGATATTCCGGGTTATGATGTCTAAGGAATATGCAGATTCTAATTATTGTAGTTTTTCATTTCTTTTCTGCGACCGTAAGTGTAATATGTAGGGTATCCCCGATCTCGTTGCTATATGTCAACGACATTCGGGATACGCATATTTACTTATGTTGATAACATGTGATGTTATGTGTTGCTGTGATATGTTATATTGGATCGTCGTGATTGAATAGCCGTGGGGTTTTGCGTGAGATGAGAGTTTTTCGATTTTCATTCATGTAAAATTGTATGTAATATTATTTTATTGGGACACTTCCGGGTTGAGGATGATGTCACCATTTATGTATGTTATTTACTTTTCCGCATTAGGATAGACCCAAGGCGGGGAGCACAAGTAACCAGGTTCTAGAGTCCAGAGGGAGACCATCTAGAGGAGTCGAGACCGGGTCTCCTAACTCTAGAATTGGCAGAGTTGCTTGCCGCTCTCATAGGGGTCTAGGGATGTGGGTTTGGCTATTCATCACGACCATGGAATCCGTGATTTTCATTACTGGCAAAATTTAAAACACCGACCTCCTAATTTATCCAATAGTTCATATGTTTACTTCTGCTGCTTGAGTTTTGTGATGTGATCATATAACTGCGTGAGATGAATTATATATATATAATAAACTTTGCTTATGTTTTTCACCCGCGCTAGTCCAACCCCCGCTCTTCCGTTAGTTAAGTAACCTAACGGTGCATGACGGGGCCCCGTGGCGAATGTGGATGGCATAAGCGTACATTATATTTTCGTTTCTTCTATGATGTTTAGGAAACATAAATGATGGGACATCATTAATGAGATTAATGAAATAAAAAGAAACCTAAAGATGCTGTAGAATCAAATTTTTCAAAAGATAGCTCTAGTTCTTACTTTGCATAGTGGTATTCCTTGATGAATATCCAGCACCTCATTCGATGAGGAAAGAGCCTAGATCCCTTCCCCGGGAGTGTACTCTTTAGCAAATGCTACAACCCACTTGGATTGTTTTGAAAACTACTCGATTTTAAAAGAGGATCTTAAACCACTCCTTTTTCAAATCACTAGATTCTACAACGACATCAAGTTCATTACGATAAAGGTTTTCTTCAAAACCAGTCGTATCCCTCCGTCATTTCAGATAAGTACTATTTAGTATTCGTGCTGCGTTTGTTAACAATAGCCAAGGCGTAGTGTACGGTAGCTGATTGGTGCTTATCTGCAGTATGTGATGCGATTGGATTAGGGTAGCCATACGGCTTTGTTGACCTTAGCCAAGGGTCGTACGGGTGGGTTTAATTCAATCACGAAATGACGGGTCGAATTTGGCTAGCGCTTATGATTTGTTGACCATAGCCAAGGTCATAAGTCTCTTGGGGTAAAAACAGATATTGGGTATTTCAAGTGTTAAAATTTTCAATGAGATTGCATACCTTCTACGAGATAGTTGGATCCCGATACCCACTGCAAGTGAGAGTTACTCCTAGGAGAGTTTTCCACTTTATAATTAGCTGATCCAATAGGTGTCTAAGAAAGGTGTTAACGGGGTTATGCACCTGCGGAAACGAGGTTATTTAATTAGTTCCATGCGAAAGCATGGGGATACTCTCTCAGAGTACCAATACCAGCCTGGCTGACCGATTAGCAAACTTGTAGGGTGTAATTAATCCCGGCTAATCTTACCTTTTAGGGTTTGAAAGAAGATTTGATAAAAACAGTGGGAGCCATCCTGATTAGATAATATAATAACCAATCTAATCTTGCAAGAGCGCATGCTAAACTGTTATTCTTCTCTCTCTCTCCAGGTAGCGACCATGACACGCCTTAATCAAGATGATAATATGGATGTATTGACCGAACCCGCTTTTTATACTGAGCTAAGGAACGTTGGTTCCACTCTATCTTATGACTGTCATAAGTCTGAGCAAAGAATAGGGGAATACCAGGATTCTAACACAACCCGAACGAAAAAAGAGCATGCTGATGCATCTTATTCGGGTGTGTTCATTACCGAGAACCATTTCTCAATTTGCTCTACGTTCTGGGTATTGGATACCGGTTCAGGATCCCACGTTTGTAATTTGTTACATGGGTTAAAGAGAGGTACAGAACTGGGAAAGGGTGATATGTCTCTCAAGGTAGGGAATGGAGAAATTGTTGCAGCCAAAGCAGTTGGCGAATATCACCTTGTATTACCAAATGGTAATACATTGATTCTGAACGACTGTTATTACGTACCAAAAATGATGTGCAATATTATATCAGTTTCTTTGTTGCATAAAGAAAGATATAACTTTGTATTGGAGGATAATGTTATGTACATTTTCCTTAATCAAGTGTTGATTGGGTTTGGTACGTTGTGTAACGGTATATACATTCTAAATCAAATTACGGTTCTGAAAAAACAGAACACACATAAGAGGAAAAATTCAGAAATGAACGAAGCCTTCTTGTGGCATTGTAGATTAGGTCATATAGCTAAGTTACATAAATATGGATATTTGAATCAGTTTGAATTTACATCTTATAAAACTTGCGAGTCATGTCTCAAAGGCAAGATGACCAAAACTCCGTTTACAGGACACGGAGAAAGAGCTACTGAACTCTTGGGACTGATACATAGTGATGTATGCGGTCCAATATGTACACATGCCAGGAATGGTTCCTCAGACTTCATTACATTCACGGATGATCTCTAAAGATTCGGACATGTGTTCCTGATGAAACACAAATCTGAAGCTTTTGAGAAATTCAAGGAATATAAGTACGAAGTAGAGAACCAGAAGGTTAAAAGTATTAAAGTTCTTCGATCTGATAGTGGAAGAGAATAATTGAGAATGGAATTCAGAGACTATTTAAAAGAGAATGGAATTCTCTCTCAGCTTACTCCTCTGTATACACTTTTAGGAATATGTAAGCCCTGGAGGCCATTATTATATGATATAGTGGATGCTTGGACATATATATAGAGGACTTTCTTGCTCGACATGATAGTATGCTATCTGGTTGCTCTTTATCTTAACATGTACACTAATATTATTATACTGTCTCTCTGATACATGTTGATAAAGCCCTTAGGATGTTAGCTTAACTACCAGGACTATGATGCAGATCATACTAATGGGGCTTGGGTAGTCCGCAAGCACATCCTTTAACAGTTCCTAGTCGAGGAAGTATCGAGACAGGGCATCGATATTCCATAGTAGACTAGTGTGTACGTTTCTTGACCCTGTATGGGGAGATGGATGATCCCACATCCATTGGTGTTTGACATCAAAGATTATACACAGGTGCTCATTAGAGAATGGTTACACCGAACAAGACTCGCCAGGGCTGATGAGATTTACTGGTAAGTGTTATCAGAAGTTTCTCGAACAGGCCATACATCGGCATGAATTATCAAGTTACAGAGGTCTGACGATTCCACCCCTATACTTGATATGCGATATATCAGACGAAGAGACCGGACTGTACGGTAAGTGTTGCTTATAGGCTCTGTGGGAGTTTGGACAAGCTTGCTTGTTGATCTTCTATTCTCTCAATACCTGGGTAGCCGTTATGTCCAGCCAGTACCGCTGACGGCTTGTGGGTGACTGATGTGATCATTACCTACTGCTGGCGTATTGACGAGTCTTTAGAGTCCTACACAGAGGATTCATAGCTTAAGGGAAACGAAGTAGGCACATATGTGATATGTGCGGGACCTTGATTAAATACGTGTATGTGATACCGTATTCTAATCTCACGATATATAATATTTGCCAGCTATATGTGATATGACCGGGTAATTGAATCAAGTGTTGATCCGATAATGTGATATACATATAAATGATATTAGTCGGTTATATATGATATAATCGGATTATTGAATCAAGTGTTGATTTAATAATTTGATATATATTTTTATATTTGATATATTAATATATATTAATTAATATTGTGCTCACTAAAAGAATTTCTTCTCTTTAATATATATGTGATATATATTAATATATGTATTAATATATTGTGTCATGGTGGATGATACATAGAACATGGGTTTATGAGACTTACACCAAAACTAAAGATAATTTGGGTGTTTATTTATTAAGTGTAATTCACAAATGAGGTGGAAATAAGCATGGCTTATGATGCTTGTAGAATCATGTAGAAGCCATGACTCGTTCCACTAATTTTGTTTTTCTCTAGATATTTTATAACCTAACCATTATTTTTATCCCATGGTTAACTCTCTGCTTATCATTTGAGATATTTCCCTCAACTTATTTCATTTTCTTCATCTCATTTTTGCTTTCTAGCTTTTCATGAGTTGGGAAAGAAAAAGAGAAATTGATTTCTAAAGTGAGAAAAATTCCTACTTCACCAACCTACTCTCATCTAGCCCATAAGATTAGGTCGTTTGCTTCACTAATTCCTTATTAGTGAAGAGGTAGCTTGAGTTAGAGTAACTTCAAGATGGATCATCTTCGGCCTCAAAGACGACGAAGCAAGCTTGTTCCTTTCACCAAGTGGAGCCTAAGAAAAGTTCTAGGGAGCACTACTTGGAGCTAAGGGGCTACTACTTGGAGCTTTAGAAGTGAAGGACCGGTCTACAAAGATTGTATTCTCTATCCACTTAGTGTAATACTTGTTTGCATGCTTACAAACCCTAATTCTCTTAGTTCGATTCAAGGTTAGTATAGCTTAGCCCGCTAGATTTTTTAAAATTGCATACTTGATGCTTCTAAAAACCTAGTAGTGGTGTTAAGACATACTTTCATTGTATTAAAGGCAAGCTAGAGCATTAGGTTTGGTCTTGACGATGTTAAAGCGTTCAATCGAACTTCAAAACCCAATATTTTCTAAGTATCTGTCCAATTTTTCAAAAGTTGAAATTTTGGTGATTAAAAATATGCAGAAAATCGTGCAGGGTTTTTTATGGAGCTCCAAGAAAAACGGAGCCCAACTCGACCAATTGGCCGCGCAACCGAGGCAGAACCATGGGTTTAGCCGCAGTTCCGCGGCATTGTTGGTGAGTTAGGGACTCCATTTTCTTGTGCTGCTCCGTAGTTATATTTGGCACATTCTGGGTATTTTTAATGAGACTCAAGTGTTGGGGTCTCTGTGATTTGTGGGTGTTTGAGATATCGATCGAAATGTTTAATATCGTCTAGATAGATATGATATGTGATATAATATTTGGAATCCACATTAATTACTTTTGTGAAAACTAGTTTTTGTTTTGTAAATCTTGTGTTTTAGTCTCTTTTGATCAATTGCTACGGAGTTTCGATTCGGATCAAAACTCCGTCGCAATCTCGTATTGTATGCGGATAGTCACCGGGAAACACTACTAGATAGCCCCGTCCCATATCCCCGACCAAGTGACTATAGGAGAACCCCGTTGCCAAAAGCATCCACTCGGGTGCTCGTAGCCACGGTGTTCCACCCAAGTGCACTTTGTTGATAGCATTGGGGGTGCGGCAATCTACTAAAGTTCCCGACGAGCATTCGATCATTATATCGGGAATCCTGTTGAATTACCCGACTGATATTGAAAAGTGTTTTCAATTCGAGACGTAAATGCAAGATTTATTAGGTTAGGCATGAAATCCAAGATATGAGATATTCCGGGTTTATGATGTCTAAGGATATGCGGATTCTAATTATTGTAGTTTTCATTTATTTTATGTGACCATAAGTGTACTATATGGTGTATCGCCGATCTCGTTGCTATACGTCAACGACATTCGGGATACGCATATTTACTTACGTTGATGACATGTGATGTTATGTGTTGTTGTGACATGTTATATTGGATCGTCGTGATTGAATAGCTGGGGGGTTTTGCGTGAGATGAGAGTTTTTCTATTTTCATTCATGTAAAAACTGTATGTAATATTCTTTTATTAGGACACTTCCGGGTTGAGGATGATGTCACCATTGATATATATTATTTACTTTTCCGTATTAGGATAAACCCAAGGCGGGGAGCACAAGTGACCGGGTTTTAGAGTCCAGTGGGAGACCATCTCGAGGAGTCGAGACCGGGTCTCCTAACACTAGAATTGGCAAGGTCACTTGCCGCTCTCGTAGGGGCCTAGAGATGTGGGTTTGGCTATTCATCACGACCATGGAATCCGTGTTTTTCATTACTGGCTAAATTTAAACACGGACCTCCTAGTATATCCAATATTTCATATGTTTGTTTCTGCTGCCTGAGTTATGTGATCTGATCATATAACTGCCTGAGATGAATACTCTCTCTATATATGATATATATAATAAACGTTGCTTATGTTTTGCACCCACGCTAGTCCAGCCCCCGCTCTGTTGTTAGTTAAGTAACCTAACTATCACGACCTGGAAAAGGCACGTGACTGGCACTTGAATCATGTAACGCCTATAGGACCCCACCTAATTCAAGTAAGCCAAAAGCCCAGAAATCTAAACCTTTTAGGGAAAATAGTGGAGGTGAAGTTTTGAAACAACGGTATAACGAAAAAGTTCTTTCTTTAAAAGATAAGTAATAGTATACGAAAACACCATGTTTTGTAGCTATCATGAAAACATGTTTCGTCATTTAAAATTTCGACAGCACCTCCTTTGTATATTTTAATCCGAAAACGGTACAAGCAATAAATATAGGCATCCCCAAGCGGGAGCTAGCTCTTCGCCGAGAGGAGGAAATAACCACGCAATATAATATAAATATACAACGCCGAAGGGCAAGGACCAAAACACAGAAAGAAAGAAAGAATCTAACATCATCAAGAAAACCAGAAACAACAACAAATATATAAGCACGACTCTAAGGTCGAAAGAATATACAAACTGTGGTTATCTTAGTCTACTAAAATACAAGTCTGGTTGATGAAGCCTTTAACTAGATACAACTGAAATAAATACAAGTACAATAGAAATGTAAAGTACATATACAACGGTGGTCACGACGCAAGTGAAAACATCTATAAAGCAATCATCCGGAAGAAGTGATGTGCCAGCAAGCCGTGACGAAACCTGTACGGCTAAACCTGCAAGAAACTGTGGCACAACGGGGGTGAGTTGCCAACTCGTGAGTAGAAGACATCACCGAGTAGAAACCGAATGTATGACGATCTCCTAGGTCATACGGTACAACACAATAATAATAGTAGCATAATAACACCAAATAACAGTAGGGATGATAATATAGAAATATGTGTAAGGTCAATTACTCGTGTCCGTGCCATAAAATAACTACATGTCATGTATGCTATGCATGAATGCATCATCAATGGGTATGTCCAACATCTACATACAAAAATCATTATAAACCTGAGTGCCAAACATCGAAACTCGAAAACGTCAAGAAAACCGTGTCAATCAGGGACACATAAATCTCATATCTCAGGCTCCGTCTATCCGGATCGGCCCATATCATCAAATCACACGACTGCAGTCGGTATCCTCCGGATGTCCACCGAGCCAATAGTCACCAGTCGGTAGTGCTCCCCTACCGGGCTCAACATCTCTCTATACGGCCTTCTTGCCCCAGGGTACCGCACCGGGTCCACCATGTACCCCTAAACGGCGTCTCTCTCCTCGAATTGGGTATGTGTACACACATGGCTCAAGAATCGAGAAAACTCATGGTGGACGCCACACACATCATATCATGAGAAAACCGCAATTTCTATTTTGAAATGATAATAAGTTTATAAATTTCTTTTGCGGTTTTCCCTAAATCCCGAAATCTCATGAAAATCGAAATCTTAAAATCATGAGCTAATAATGAATAATGGATATCATAGAGACCAACTGCAGTATAAAATCAGAATATAGGTAAAAAATGCATGTGGCATCTAAATACAAAATGCAATATTATAATTAGCGTATGATATCAGAAATGCTACTTAGATACAACAATCAGTGTATGAAAGGTAAATAATGGCGCCTACAGTGTACG
Organism: Agapanthus africanus; assembly: GCA_030015575.1. Classification (NCBI taxonomy): domain Eukaryota; kingdom Viridiplantae; phylum Streptophyta; class Magnoliopsida; order Asparagales; family Amaryllidaceae; genus Agapanthus; species Agapanthus africanus. The sequence goes on along the minus strand of JASDDO010000012.1, from coordinate 111,546,061 downwards.
TGACATGGCAATTACCGATGATGATGTGTGTGACCCAGCAAGCAAGTGTACGTGGAAAATACGCATCATCGGTAAAGGTGCTGGTGTCCTAACAGACGAGATCATAACAGAAAGTAAACAGTAAAAGCAACAATAAGGTATATAAGACTATATACGAGCCATACCGTTTATCGTATTTAAATAGCACGAATCGATGTTTTTAGAAAAGTAGGGACTACGATATTTTGAGAAAAGAGTTGTCTTTTGAAAATCCGTAGCGTCCCTCGTTTTATTCTTTAAACAAGCCTACAATTCGTCGGTTTTGAAAATAGGTATGACTCGAGCCTAAGTTAACCTATATCTACGCAACTAAAGACTAAACTAATAACCTAGTCGAAGGTGATAAGAAATCTATGATATTCCGAGCCGATATATCTAATAGTCGGCAATCCAGCCTCATATCATCACGTACGGTAATAATACATCGTACGACATCCTCGAGTCAAGTGTGTAGATCAATCATCATATACATCTCGTACGGTAGTATCCATCATACGGCATCCCCAAAATCGAGGGTACGGGTCAAATATCATAATAAATCATCATTCGTACAGTATCATCATCATACAATATCATGATCAGGGGTACGGATCTAAAGTCTCGTACATTCTAAAATCATTAAAACACATGTTATCGCATGTTTGAATATATATTTCGCCCAACGATCCTTTATAAACTCAAATTATACAAGATATCACGACTCAATCACATATCAAAATCTCACGGCATCATGCCCGATCATATCGACTCATCTCTATATAACATATACTATCCTCATCTCACGTGTATATGTATATGTATATATATATAAACACACACACACATATACACACACACATACACACCAACATATATACCAAGTGTATGCGTGTGTGCGACTAAGTAAACCGACGACTCACGACTAAGGAACTAAACTAAGAGGAAACTATCCTACAAGTACACCAAATCTAATCATAGTCTCCTAGTAACCCTATTTACTAGGTATCCCAGTCTCACATAAACATATAATATATATATATATAACATATTCTATGGTTGCGGGGGTGCTATACGCCATCCACCCGACTCCCCCATAAATATACTTCTACTCACATTGATCCTCGCTTGCCGAAGTCGATGACGCCATACTCTCCCTTGTCGTACGATGTCCACACGGGGTACCTAAAGTTTTCAGTACGTTATATCGTAAACGTGAATCAACATGAAAACTGAAACGACACACAAATCACACATATGTTAGAACCTATGGTCTATACATGCAAAAACAACCAAATAAGTCTCGTCGTTGACGTACAAACGTCTAACGACCAAATCCAAGTTCAAATGTCAAAAACTAAGTTTTAGAGATCGGAAAACATTATCAAAATCAACATCAAACTGGTTCCAGATTTTTGCTTAGGTAACTAGGAGTTAAACTAACAATACAAGGACTAGGTTATAGGGAGTAAGAGCGATAGACCAAACCCTAGCACCTAACAACACTAGTGGCCCGGTGAGAAAGCCATATTTTCTGGTTTCGCCGGCCAAGCAATAGAGTTTGGGTCTCATCTTCTGGTGGTGGTCTCTTAGGGTTTTAACTAGGTTAATGTATATGTTTGATTATCTTATAACTAAACCAGGTTTCTCCAGATCCTCTGCATGTCCTCAATTTTTCACAAGACCGTCATCGGGACAATTCTAACTCAACTCTAATCAGAATTCTCCACTCAAAGGGTTGTGGTCACTAATAAACCTCAACTACACCTTCACAATACAACATATCCCCAAACCCTCATCTAGGAATGTTCTAAGATCACCAAACTACATAATTTTAACTCTAAACTACAATAGGAGGTGAGGAAAACAAATAACTTAACTAATAGTGTAGGATTTACCTCATTTGGCAGCTCAAGAATTTTCTTGAGTTTCCCAAAGTCTCCAAAATGTCTACTTGATCACACCATGGTCTTTGTGAGGAGCTTGAGCACATTTTTTATGAAGAGGGTATACGGTTTTAGCTAAATTTTGACGGTGGTTTTGTGAGGTAGAGGAGGTGGATGATGAAGAGATGAAGGAAGAGAAGACTGGTGAAGAGAAAAAATAAAGAAGTGAGGAAGTGCCATGATGGATGTAGAAGGTTCCCTTCTCCCTCTCTCTCCCCCTCTCTCTCTCTCACACATACCCCATGATACTTGTCACCTCAAATCATTCTCATCTTTATACTTTTTCCCATTTTATTTAAAATCAAGAGCAAAACTAAGTTAAATGGAAATGAAGCTTGTTTCAAAACAATTAAAAATGTAACAAGTGTTTTGCAACATATCATGTTGCATGCTAAATGCATAATCAAGCTTAACGCTTAATTAGTAAATATTAATCAAATTTAGTAATAAACTCATATACAAATAAATGTATAAATATTTATAAAATATCCAAATCAACTTAACACCTTTAAAACTAATAATTATATTAATTTTCCAAACTATCGGTATATAGTTCTACCATATCATTAAAACTAATCTCTATACATTAAAATATTCATAATATTTATTATTTTAATTATTTAAATTCCCAAAAATAATATTTTATTTTCTGAAAGGTTGCACTAACGGTGCATGATGGGGCCCCGTGGCAAATGCGGATGGCATAAGCGTACATTTTATTTTCATTTCTTATTTGATGTTGAGGAAACATAAATGATGGGACTTCATTAATGAGATTAATGAAAAAAAAAGAAATCTAAAGATATTGTAGAATCAAATTTTTCAAAAAGGTAGCTCTAGTTATTGCTTTGCATAGTGGTATTCCTTTATGAATATCCAGCACCTCATTCGATGAAGAAAGAACCGAGATCCTTTCACCGGGAATGACCTCTTTAGCAAAATCTAGCAAATGCTACAACCCACTCAGTTTGTTTTGAAAACTGCTATATTTTAAAAAGCGGAGCTTAAACCACTCCTTTTCAAATCAATCGATTCTACAATGATATCAAGTTAATTACGCAAAAGGTTTTCTTAAAAACTTGTCGTAACCCTCCGTCATTTCAGATAAGGAATATTTAGTATTCGTGCTACGTTTGTTGGTCTCCATCAAGGCGTAGTGTGCGGTAGCTAATTAGTGCTTATCTGCAGCATATTATGCGATTGGATTAGGGTAGTCGTACGAATTTGTTGGCCTCCGTCAAGGGTCATACGGGTGGGTTTAATTCAATCACGAAATGAACGGGTTGAACTTGACTAGTGGCCTATAGTTTGTTGGCCTTCGTCAAGGTCATAGGACGTTAGGGGTAAAAACAAATATTAGGAATTTCAAGTGTTGAAATTTGCAAAGAGATTGCATACCTTCTATGAGATAGTTGGATCCCGATACCCACTGCGAGTTAGAGTTACTCCTGGGAGAGTTTTGCACTTTACAATTAGCCGATCCAGTAGGTGTCTAAGAAAGGTGTTAACGGGTATATACCTGTAAGTGCATGGCGGTGCCCCGGCCGTCGAACCGACGCCGGAAACGCGGAAACGAAAAACTTTGCGAAACTTGCAAACCGGCACCACCGCGCACTATCAACCCAGATCGGGCCATTAACCTAGCTACTAGCAAACTAAAAGATAGGTAGAGAGATATACCAAGCGATCCGTGTCCTTCGGTCTTCATCTCCACTCCGATCTCCCGCGGAATCTCCATTCGTCACCTCCTCATCGGAAAGGCACCACGTAGCCGGGTTCGTTTACGGGCTCCCACCTCTGGACCGAGGCAACTCGGACGCGAAGTTGGCAAGCCGACGCGTCCAAGGGTACTGTAGGTGTAGTTTAAAAACTTGTCTCTTTGGGGTAGTGAAGTTGCCATGGATGATGAGGAGGTGGAGGAAAAAGGGGTATGGAATTTTGGTGGCTTTTAAAATGAGAGTGATAAATTTCCTCACCAAAAGAAAACCTCATCCCCACTCTCCAATAATGTGGCCGGCCCCTTATGGTGGTGGAGGGAAAAAGGAAGGCATAATACAAAAGAAGAAAAATGGTATCATAATGAAAATGAAAATGGTCACAACATTTCAAATCCTTTCACAGACCATCACCATAAATGGAATAGAATAGACTAGAAAAGAATCTCATGATGAAAGAAGCCACAAATGCAAGAAACCCCCTCCACAAATAAGTTATTTGCAAACTGCAAATAACCCCCTCCAACGATAAAGTCCGGCCGTGAAGTAACAAAGGAAAAATGGCCGGAACGGAATGCAAACTGGCAACTTCAGAAAACTGATCTCGTAATAAATTACAGGAAAACCCCGCTACTGCATATACATGCCCGCATTTGTATTCCCACTGAATACAAATGCAAAGAGACAAAATGTACACTGTCTAATACTAGGATCTGGCTTAAACCAAAGCCGGCTAGTAAAAACCGTCCGATCACGATCCGTGCAATACCGCACGTATCTGATCGAACCCTGCCATATCTCTATACGGCCTCTACAGCGTTTCGCCCGAAACTTGAGAAACTGGTCTGTGGGGGTCTCTAAAGACTCGTCAACACTTTGGTTGTGGATTTAACCACTAGCACGTCAGAGGTATTAGCCAATACGTAACGGGATACCAGGTATTGACCAAAAGGGACGTCGATGAGCGAACTAATCCTGACACCCTACTGAGCCTGTCAGTGACAATATCCATACAGTCCGGTCCGTTCGTTTATGAGCATCGCATGGCGGGCCTAGGGGGTTGGTAAAAGTCAGACCCCCCAAAAGCGTTACAAGTCGTGTCGGAGTGCAGCCCAGAACACCCTGAGATACTACTGGAATACCTACCAGTAAATCTCCTGCCTTGGCCAAGGACTTTTCATGTACTGGCTCTCCTAGACACAGCGCGACTTCACCCCCAATACCGGGAGAGACGAACCCCTGAAGATCCGCTCACTGCCTCCATGTGGCTCGGGACTGTACCCAACTAAAACCTGTTTGCACGTCTCCTTTGAGCGTGGTAGGGTAGTAATCTAAGTACAGTGGGAACTCACATGAGACAAATGACGATCTCAGGTCGATGAACTAACCTGTACACATGTCACCAGGGAACTGCTATCTGACGTCGGGTATAATACCAACTAGCAGGTTCCCGGCGAGTCCTGTCCGGTGTACTCATAACCCAATGAGCACCTGTATACATCTTAGGTGAACCAACTGACACCAGTGGCTTGTGAGACCGGCCACCGCCCTTCGCCGGGGTCTCGACTGTATACACTTGTCTACTCTGGAGTATCGATGCCCTGTCTCGAAACTCCCACGACTAGGGACCTTTTAAGGATGTGCTTATAGACCCCAGATCCCACGTATATGATCACCCTCATACTGCTGGTAGTCAAGCAAGAATCTTAGGGGCTCTATCAACGTGCAATAGCGACTCGTAAGGTCACCTAAAGCAGTACACGATGATAAAGATAAACCAGATAGCATACTATCATCTCGAGTAAGACTGTCCTACCGGTATATGTCCTCCCTCAACCATTGCAATCACGTGCCTGTGATCCAATAATTGACTCTGAGGGCACTATATCCAACAATCTCCCACTTGCACTCAAGGCTAATTATTGCGATGTCGCATACTCACAGCCCGTGTGATACCGAACACCCAACTCCTCTACTAGTTAGTCTCACAAAGCTCATTTGCGAAACTATTGCGTTCGAGGAATAGCCTCAGTGAGTGGATCCGCTGTGATGTTTCTTTCTATGTCTCTCTTTATCTCAAGTTCACGGAGAAAACCATCTCCCGAAATGATCAATACCTGTCTTAGAATATGACTGGATATCTGATGGGACCTAGCTCATACATGAACTCCAAATCCAAACTTCTTAGACTGTATCGTCAACTGAACTTAATCAGTATCCCGTGCCATGCCTCCCTCAGTATCCGCTTGGACCTCCAGTCCAAACTACCGCCCCTCGTCAGAGGGAAAACTAAAACTCTGACAGCCACTCTGTCATCCAGGTCACCTTGGAAGCCTGGAATGATAACTGTCTCCCAAAGGAGGCTGACGTTATCATTTCCCTAGAACATCAACTTATGTTCTAAAACTGCTTCCGATTGTTTCTTCAGGATTGGATGAATATCAACTTATTGCACCTACTGCAAGAACAACATCTGGTGTGGTACTTGACATCTCATGATTGACTCAATTGCCTAAGCAAGTGATCTACCAATCATGCACATCCCTCTCCCCTTTAGTCTGTAAGACACCTTTAGAGAGGGTGACTCCATTACTTGCAGGTATACTACCGTGCCAGGAGTCGTCCATTCTAAATACTCATAAAATGCTGTCAAGGTACCCAGATTAGGAAACCACCCAAATCTAGATCTAAAACCATAGATCTAGTAACCAGAATGTCTGATATAATATCCAAGTCCTATGTGGAGAAATCACTGTGTGACGACCAAAGTATAACCGATCGTAGTATAGGAATATCCCTTCCTACTCTGTGTATGTCATCCAAATACCAGGACATCACACCCTACTACCTTCTTAACAGATCCATCCCCTATTCTGATGAAGGCAAACCTATGACTGTCACATCAGAAATAGATGATCTATCTCCGTTGTATCTGCTTTAGTCTATAAATAGACATAAGCCACTTGTCCACCATTCTTCCGCTGCTCCCACTGACTACGAAAACCCTCTGGCAGAGTCATATACACGTGCACTTCTAAAGCTAGTTTAGAACGACGCTATACTCATCCTCCTGCCGGGTCTCACAGCCTGGAACAACAGCAATGGCAAGCCTGGGTAAACAAGAAACTCCCTGTCACCGTCCTTGAGACTACCGGAGTACCTCTCGGGTGCCTGAGGTTACCCACCATGTCTGCGGAGTGGCCAATGGAATGTCAAACCAGATTGAATCTTTAGGTTCTTATCAAATCTCCAGTAATCGTTTGCGGTTCTGGAATCACTTCCAGTTCTACCATACTCCCACTTCTGTTTTCTGAAAAAATCAATTTTTATTTAAACTGTGGCGAGTCAAGAACAATATCACTATTGATCTTCCAGATGGTAGAAAATCAACCTTCGTCATAGCCCGGGTCAACCCACAAACAGCCATTACAGAAACGTGCCTTGAGTTATCCGGAGTCTGGTTTTAAGCATAAGCCGGACAACTCCCCGTATCTTAATAATGTCAAGATATGAACTGTTCTATATCCAATATAGAAACAGTGGCACCGATTTAATTGAACCAGATTTAAATCATGCAGCTGTCACCAGTGCATGTTAACTAAATGGAAGGAGGCCGATCAGCGTTACTCAACTTAGGAGTACTTCCAATTATGAGTAACCTGAAAGAGAAGCAAGTTCTCTTAAACATTACTATCAACTGAATACCGCATACAAGTATATACATCTTCGATCACCTTGAAGAATCCCGATACATGCAACACCTGGTTCTCTACTTTATCCGCATACCTATAACTTCTCAAAACTCGGACCCTGTGTTTCTACGAAACACGTGTCTAAGAACTAGAGAAGTCACAAGTAAACAGAATATAGTACGAGTACCAACCCCTCTGTCCTAATGGACACTGGACAACATACAATACTCTGTATAAGTCCCTTGAGTCTAATAACTCATTCCCTGTGTGTCGTAGGTTGAAAACTGTACTATGGTTATGAAGAATTACACCGTTGTTTAATGCTCCTTACCTAACCATCCACTGATATAGGTAAATGTCATAGACATAATTTCAAAAAGGTATATCTCACTCTATAAAAATAGACGTACAGATATATCAATTTGAAATTGGTGCATAACAACGGATATTCAAAACAAAATATTTGCCGTCCGGCAAACAACCCAGGTGACTTCCTCAAATATCACCAATTACAACGAATTCCGATATAATGAAGACGATCACCTAATTCCCAATAACTCACTCCCACTCATCATCTGTAAAACCATACAGATGTGAGAATTAAACCTGGTAAATACATACCCTGGAGCAAGTGTCTAATTGGGAAATCAGTTTTCTATTAACAGTACACAGTGAAACTGAAACATTGAAATGTTTCGATGGGGTATCCGGGTATTCCTAGCAATGCCTCTTCCATTATCCAGATTCACAACTGTAACCGTATAATCCTTTGCCACCTCTCCAAATCCCTTTATATGTCTTTAGTCGTTACCTTCTGCACACCCCTTTAGGCCAAATGGTTTTCTTCCTTCCCTACCATTCGGCACCAGCCTATGGTTTGGAAGAAGACTATCCAATAAGCATAATGGGTGTACTGTCCTAATCCTAGGAGCACTCGCAATGCAAGAGAAGGTGAAGATAAAAGACAACCGAATAAACCTTATTCCTATTTCTCCTGAACCAGAATCCATCCCCGAACTGGAACAAGTTCCTTTCGAGTTCGTATATAACCATACGATGGAGTATCCAATAAACTGTGGATCTTCGTAGTGGTACGAAGTGTCCTGGAGAAATACAAAGGTGATTTAGGATTAGCGAAGAAATACTTGGTTTGGTCGTAAATAGCAGTCGCAATTTACTTTGCCCTCTTACTAATCCCTTGATATGTCTTTACTTAATACCTTCTGCACACCATCGTTATGCTAATTGGTTTTCTTCATTCCCCACCATTCGGCACCAGCCTAAGGTTTGGAAGAAGACTATCCAATTTGCATAATAGGTGTACTATCTCCTAAACCAAGGAGTACTCGCAACCTAAGAGAAGGTAGAAGGAAAAGACAACTGAATAGTCCTATTCGTTTTCTCCAGAACCGGAAACCATCCTCGAATTCCTTCGAGTTCGTATATAACCATACGATGGTTTTGTCCAATAGAAGTGGACGTTCGTAGTAATACGGGGTGTCCTGGAGAAAAGGGTAAAAGTAGGAGTGGAAATGAGGTTTGCAACTCTGACAATCCAAAAGCCAATGTTTAAGAAGGTTCGGTTAATTTTGGTCACTGAGTCATAGTCTAGGGTCGGGTCAATGATCGCTGCCAAAAAGAGAGAGAAAAGAAACACTCAGCGTGCACTCTAACCTAGATCAGAATGGTTATCACTTTATTTAATCAGGAAACCTCCCACTGTAACGTCAAATTCTTCCCCAAACCTGAAAGAAGAATTAGCCGGGATCACCCGAGGAGTAAACCAACTCATCAGTGGGAATCGGGATCCAACTATCATCGCATGATAACGTGACGGAATCCGTTCACGTTATCACACTCCAGAAGGTATGCGCATATCTGGCAAGTTTCAGTTTCTTTAGAAACTCCTGATGTGATTTTTGCCCCATGCTCTTATGACCTTGACGAAGGTCAACAAATCATAAGTCACATGTCAAGTTCTACCCGTCATTGTCCAGGTTAATTTGAACCCACCCGTACAAGCCCTTGACGAAGGTCAACAAGGCTATACGGCTGTCCCAAACCAACGCATCTATCTATGCAGCAGAAAGGTAACGAGCAGCTACCATACACTATGCCTTGACGAAGGCCAACAAACATAGCATGAAAACTACATTCTACCCGTCTGAAACGACGGAGGGCTACGAATGGTTTCTGGCGAAAACCTTTAATGTAATGAACTTGATATCGTTGAAGGAACCGGATAGCTTTTTAGAAAAATATAGTGACGAAAACCTTTGCTAAAGAGGTCACTCCCGGTGAAGGGATCTCGGCTCTTTCCCCGTAGAATGAGGTGCAGGATATTCCAACTGAATACCACGATGCAAAGCAAAAGTAATCGGCTATAGTGAAGTTATTGCCCTGACGCAAACTTCTGTCCAAGGGGTCACTCCCGGTGAAGGGATCTCGGCCCTTGCCTCGTCGACTGAGGAGCTGGATATTCATAACCGAATACCACTGTGCAAAACAAAAGAGAACGCCCTTGCAATAACAGCTTTTTGAAAAAAGTTCCAACAACATCAGAATAGGTTTGTTTATCTTGCATTGATCCAAATCAACGCAGTCCCATCAATTGATCACACCACAAAAGAACGAAAATAATGATGTACGTATATGCCATCCGCATTCGCCACCGGGTCCCGTCATCACCCGTTAGGTTACTTAACTAACGACAGAGCGGGGACTGTACTAGCGCGGATGCAAAACATATACAACATCTACTAGTATATATATCAATATATAATATTCGCTCAAGGCGTGATAAAAATGCAACATCACAGAACAATACAGATATCTGGGATCCCCGGATTTCACAGAGCCGCTACTGAAACCCGACGTTCCCCTGGTCGTGTGGATAGGCTGTGCAATGAAATCCTAGACCCCTACGGGCGCGGCAAGTTACCCGCCAAAACCTGAAGCGAGGCCCCCCCTTCAGCAACGTGAATGGACCACCCAGCACTTCACGGAATCCGGTAACTTGGGCACCCCTCCTGGGTCAACCTATACCCCCTACGAGTGCAGCGAATAGCCCGCCAATTCTAGAGTAAAGCCCCCTCCATCTCAAAGCCATGAGATGCGGGCTCGTTGCCCTCTAGAACCCGGCTATCTGTGCACCCCTCCGCGGGGTAATCCTAGTACAGAAAGTAAAATATACATACAACGGGTACATCAACCTCGACTCGGTCGTACCCCAAAAGAATAATACAAACAGGCAGTGACGGCAGTCCACATGTCGGACGCTCGCCCCGCAATATCAAATGTACATAAAAATACCAAAACTGTACTACCATTGCATCCAGGCTATCCCCCACGACCAATCCGCAACATCACAGCACAACACAGAACATCAACGTGAATGTCACGTTCGCAAATCCGTCTAAAAGGACTATAGCAGTTAGACAGGATTTACCGATCGAATGACATTCACGGTCGCAGATATAATGTAAATACTGTGAACTAACATGTTTAAAATTCTCGATCGATCAAATTTATCCAAGTGGGCCCCAAGCACTACTGTAGCACTCACAGAAAATCTGGGCCCAAAAAGAATATCCCAAAACCCCTATTTCCAACCCATAAGCCTACTGGAAAATTTTGATACAATGAGGACACTTTCCCACCGCGGAACCGCGGCCAAACTAGGGGTTTGGCCGCGTTTCCGCGGTCGTACTAAAGAATCATTGGATCGAATTTTCCCAAAATTCTTAGAATTTCCTGCATGTGTGTCTGCAATGACTTGAAAAATTTTTGGAGCAAAATTAATTTCGACAGAGAACAGATGCACTAAAAATACGGTTTTTGGGATTTTTGTTCGATCGAGTTCTAAACATACTAGAGCAAGCTAGACTAGGTTAACGGCGTGGATCTGATACCAGTGTAAGTGCATGGCGGCGCCCCGGCCGTCGAACCGACGCCGGAAACGCGGAAACGAAAAACTTTGCGAAACTTGCAAACCGGCACCACTGCGCACTATCAACCCGTATCGGGACATTAACCTAGCTACTAGCAAACTAAAAGATTGGTAGATAGATATACCAAGCGATCCGTGTCCTTCGGTCTTCATCTCCACTCCGATCTCCCGCGGAATCTCCATTCGTCACCTCCTCGTCGAAAAGGGACCATGTTGCCGGGTTCGTTTACGGGCTCCCATCTCTGGACCGAGGCAACTCGGGCGCGAAGTTGGCAAGCCAACGCGTCCAAGGGTACTGTAGGTGTAGTTTAAAAACTTGTCTCTTTGGGGTAGTGAAGTTGCCATGGATGATGAGGAGGTGGAGGAAAAAGGGGTATGGAATTTTGGTGGCTTTTAAAATGAGAGTGATAAATTTCCCCACCAAAAGAAAACCTCATCCCCACACTCCAATAATGTGGCCGGCCCCTTATGGTGGTGGAGGGAAAAAGGAAGGCATAATAATAGAGAAGAAAAATGGTATCATAATGAAAATGAAAATGGTCACACCATTTCAAATCCTTTCACAAACCATCACCATAAATGGAATAGAATAGACTAGAAAAGAATCTCATGATGAAAGAAGCCACATATGCAAGAAACCCCCTCCACAAATAAGTTATTTGCAAACTGCAAATAACCCCCTCCAACGATAAAGTCCGGCCGTGAAGGAACAAAGGAAAACTGGCCGGAACGGAATGCAAACTGGCAACTTCAGAAAACTGATCCCGTAATAAATTACAGGAAAACCCCGCTACTGCATATACATGCCCGCATTTGTATTCCCACTGAATACAAATGCAAAGAGACAAAATGTACACTGTCTAATACTAGGATCCGGCTTAAACCAAAGCCGGCTAGTAAAAACCGTCCGATCATGATCCGTGCAATACCGCACGTATCTGATCGAACCCTGCCATATCTCCATACGGCTTCTACAGCGTTTCGTCCGAAACTTGAGAAACTGGTCTGTGAGGGACTCTAAAGACTCGTCAACACTTTGGTTGTGGATTTAACCACTAGCACGTCAGAGGTATTAGCCAATACGTAACGGGCTACCAGGTATTGACCAAAAGGGACGTCGATGAGCGAACTCATCCTGACACCATACTAAGCCTGTCAGTGACAATATCCGTACATTCCGGTCCGTTCGTCTATGAGCATCGCATGGCGGGCCTAGGGGGTTGGTAAAAGTCAGACCCCCAAAAGCGGTACAAGTCGTGTCGGAGTGCAGCCCAGAACACCCTGAGATACTACTGGAATACCTACCAGTAAATCTCCTGTCTTGGCCAAGGACTTTTCATGTACTGGCTCTCCTAGACACAGCGCGACCTCACCCCCAATACCGGGAGAGACGAACCCCTGAAGATCCGCTCACTGCCTCCATTTGGCTTGGGACTGTACCCAACTAAAACCTGTTTGCACGTCTCCTTTGAGCGTGGTAGGGTAGTAATGTATGTACAGTGGGAACTCACACGAGACAAATGACGATCTCAGGTCGATGAACTAACCTGTACACATGTCACCAGGGAACTGCTATCTGACGTCGGGTATAATACCAACTAGCAGGTTCCCGGCGAGTCCTGTCCGGTGTACTTATAACCCAATGAGCACCTGTATACATCTTAGGTGAACCAACTGATACCAGTGGCTTGTGAGACCGGCCACCGCCCTTCGTCGGGGTCTCGACTGTATATACTAGTCTACTCTGGAGCATCGATGCCCTGTCTCGAAACTCCCACGACTAGGGACCTTTTAAGGATGTGCTTATAGACCCCAGCTCCCACGTATATGATCACCCTCATACTGCTGGTAGTCAAGCAAGAATCTTAGGGGCTCTATCAACGTGCAATAGCGACTCGTAAGGTCACCTAAAGCAGTACACGATGATAAAGATAAACCAGATAGCATACTATCATCTCGAGTAAGACTGTCCTACCGGTATATGTCCTCCCTCAACCATTGCAATCACGTGCCTGTGATCCAATAATTGACTCTGAGGGCACTATATCCAACAATACCCCTGCGGAAATAAGATTATTTAATTAGTTCCATGCGAAAGTATGGGGGGACTCCCTCGGAGTACCAATACCTTCCTGGATGACCGATTGGCGAACTTGTAGGATGTAATTAATCCCGGCTAATCTTACATTTTAGGGTTTGAAGGAAGACTTGATAAAAACAGTGGGAGCCATTCTGATTAGATAAAATAATAACCAATCTAATCTTGCAAGAGCGCACGCTAAAGTGTTTTCTTCTCTCTCTCTTCTGGTAGCGACCATGACATGTCTTAATCAAGATTATAATATGGATGTATTGACTGAACCCGCTTATTATACTGAGCTGGGGAACGTTGGTTACGCTTTTTCTAATGATTTTCATAAGTCTGAGCAAGGAATAGGGAAATATCAGGATTCCCATGCAACCCGAACGATGAAAGAGCATGATGATGCATCTTCTTCTGGTGTGTTAGTTACCGAGAACTGTTTCTCAGTATGCTCTATGTCCTGAGTATTGGATACCGGATCAGGATACCACGTTTGTAATATGTTACATGGGTTAAGAAGAAGTAGAGAACTGGGAAATGGTGATAAATCTCTAGTAGTAGGGAATGGTGCAATTGTTGCAGCCAAATCAGCTGGCGAATATCACCTTGTATAACCAAATAGTAATACATTGATTCTGAACGACTATTATTTCATACCAAAAATGATGTGCAATATAATATCAATTTCTTTATTAGATAAAGAAAGATATAATTTTGTACTAGAGAAAAATGTTATGAACATTTTCTTAAATCAAGTGTTGATTAGGTTTGGTATGTTATATAATGGTATATACGTTCTAAATCAAACTACAGTTCTAAATATACAGAACACACATAAGAGGAAGAGTTCAGAAATGAACGAAGCCTTCTTGTGGCATTATAGACTTGGTCATATTAATGTGACAAGACTAGCGAAGTTGCACAAAGATGAATATTTGAATCCGTTCAAATTTACATCTTATGGAACTTGTCAGTCATGTCTCAAAGGCAAGATGACCAAAACTCTGTTTACTGGACACGGAGAAAGAGCTACTGAACTCTTGGGACTGATACATAGTGATGTATGCGGTCCTATGTCTATACATGCCAGGAATGGTTTCTCGTACTTTATTACATTCATCGATAATCTCTCAAGATTCGGACATGCGTTCTTGTTGAAACACAAATCTGAAGCTTTTGAGAAATTCAAGGAATATAAATATGAAGTTGAGAACCATACAGGTAAAAGTATTAAAGTCCTTCGATCTGATTGAGGAGGAGAATACTTGAGCACGGAATTCCGAGACTATTTAAAAGAGAATGGGATTCTCTCTCTGCTTACTCCTCTATATACACCACAGCAAAATTGAGTATCGAAGCGGAGGAATCGCACCCTATTAGATATGGTGCGCTCTATGATGAGTACTGCTGAGTTACCTATTTCCATTTGTGGTTATGCGCTTGAGACAGCTGCATACCTATTGAATAGGGTTCCGACCAAATCCGTCCCTACCGCTCTATATGAGACATGGAATAGAAAGAGATCACTTAAACGAGTTAAGATGTGGGTTGTCCGGCTTATATTAAAAAGAAAAATCCGGACAAGCTCGAGGCAATGTCAGTTTTATGCAAGTTTGCAGGATATCCAAAGAATTCATATGGATATATCTTCTACCATACTGAGGAACAAAAAGTGCTTGTTTCTCAACATGCCAGCTTTTTAGAAAAAGAATTTCTTATGAAAGAAATTAGTGGTGATGAGGTAGAACTGGAAGGAATTCCAGTTATACAAACTATAACTGATGATTTGGTGGAACCAGAGAATTCAATAGTCTCCAACGAATCTCAGCCACTCCGCAGATCTAGTAGGATTTCTTATCCACCTAAGAGATACTACGGTTTTCTCAAAGACGGTGGGAGCGAGAATTGCATCATGGAAGATGATGAGCCAACTAGTTTCGAGCAGGCCATCATAAGTGGACTCTATGAAATGGCTGGATGCTATACGATCTGAGATGGAATCCATGTACACAAACAAAATATGGACTTTGGAAGTTGCTCCAGAAGGGGTAAACCCATTGGGAGCAAGTGGATCTTTAAGAAGAAAATTGGTGTAGATGGAAAGGTTGAGACCTTCAAAGTTAGACTTGTTGCAAAAGGTTTTCGTCAACGACCAGGTGTCGATTATGATGAAACATTTTCTCCAGTGGCTATGCTTAAGTCCATCAGGATCCTACTTGTCATTACTGCATACCATGAATACGAAATCTGGCAGATGAACGTCAAGACCGCTTTTCTAAATGGTAATTTAGAAGAGAGCGTGTACATGACAGAGCCAAAGGGCTTCGTAGATAGTGGGAGCAGCGGAAAGGTGTGCAAGCTGTTTAAATCAATCTACGGATTAAAGCAGGCATCACAGAGATGGAACATCTGTTTTGATGTGGCGGTCAGAGAGTTTGACTTCATCAAAAATGTAGATCAACCTTGTATATATAAGAAGGTTGTAGAGAGTAAGGTTTCTTCCTCGTATTGTACGTGGTTAACATACTCTTGATAGGAAATGATGTTCCTATGCTACACTCGGTCGGGCTCTTCTTATCACAAAAGTTCTCCATGAAAGATCCGGGTGATGCCTCCTACGCCCTGGAGATTAAGATCTATAGAGATAGATCTAAAAGTATGTTGGGATTGTCCCAATCCAGGTACATTGACACCATACTAAAGAGGTTTAGTATGGAAGATTCTTAGCGTGGTAATTTACCCGCTTGCTCAGGAATCACTCTCTCCAAAGAGATGTCTCCCAAGACTGATTTGGAGAGGGCTCACATGTAAGAGATACCCTATACTTCTGCAGTTGGGTCAATCATGTACGCGATGTTATGTATCAGATCGGATGTAGCATAAGCACTTAGTGTGGTAAGTTGGTATCAATTAGATCCTGGGAAGAAGAAATGGACAGCTGTGAACAGCATTCTTAAGTACTTGAGAAGGACTAAAGAAATGTTCTTGGTGTATGGTAACGGAGAACTCCAGGTGGAGTCCTTTACCGATTCGAGCTTCCAGAGTGATAAGGACGACAGTAAGTCGGTCTCGGGTTTTGTCTTTACCTTCAATGGAGGGGCGGTATGTTGGAAGAGTTCCAAGAAAGATACTGTGTCAGACTCGACGATGGAGGCTAAATACATCGCTGCCAATGATGCTGCCAAAGAGGCTGTCTGGATGAAGAAGTTCATTGCTGAACTCAGAGTGGTTCCATCCATTGAGGATCCAATACCCTTGTATTGTGATAAAAATGGAGCTGTGGCTTTGGCCAAGGAACCCCGGTCCCATCAGCGATCCAGACATATTCTTAGGCGGTATCACCTGATGAGGGAGATAGTTGATCCCCGGGAGATCGAGGTCAGGAGAGTTGACACGAAGAATAACACAGCGGATCCACTCACAAAGGCCCTTCCCCAGACGCAGTTTGAGCGACTTTTTGGGATGTTAGGTATGAGATACTACAACAACTGGCCTTAGTGCAAGTAGGAGATTGTTAGGAATATGTATGCCCTAGAGACCATTATCGTATGATATAGTGGATGCTTGGACTTATATATAGAGGAATTTCTTTCTCGACATGATAGTATGCTATCTGGTTGCTCTTTATCATAACATGTACACTAGGATTGTTATACTGTCTCTCTGATACATGTTGATAAAGCCATTAGGATGTTAGCTTAACTACCAGGACTATGATGCAGATCATACTAGTGGGGCTTGGGTAGTCCGCAAGTATATCCTTTAACAGTTCGAAGTCGAGGGAGTATCGAGACAGGGCATCGATATTCAAGAGTAGCCAGTGTATACGTTTCTTGACCCTGTATGGGGCGATGGATGATCTCACATCCATTGGTGTTTGACATCAAAGATTGTACACATGAGCTCATTAGAGAATGGGTACACCGAATAGGACTCACCGAGAACTCCTAGATGGTATTATACCTATCGTCAGATAGCAGTTCTCTAGCGACACTTGTACAGGTTAGTCTGTGTTAGTTATATGTATGCCCTAGAGACCATTATTGTATATTATAATGGATGCTTGGACATATATAGAGATGACTTTCTGTTGGATATAGTGCCCTCAAAGTCAATTATTGGATTGCAGGCACGTGATTGCAATAATTGAGGGAGGACCTATGCCGGTAGGAAAATCTTACTCGAGATGATAGTATGCCATCTGGTTTATCTTTATCATCATGTACTGCTTCAGGTGATATTACAGATCACTATTACACGTTGGTAGAGCCCTTAGGATTCTTACTTGACTACCAGCAGTATGATGGCGATCATATACATGAGAGTTGGGTAGTCTATAAGCGCATCCTTAAAGTGGTCCCTATTCATGAGAGTTTCAAGACTGGGCATCGATACTCCATTAGTAGACAAGTGTATACAGTCGAGACCCCGACGAGGGGCGGTGGCCGGTCTCACAAGCCATTGGTGTCAGTTGGTTCACCTAAGATATATACATGTGCTCATTGGGATATAAGTACACCGGACAGGACTCGCCGGGAACATGGTAGTTGGTATTATACCAAGCGTCAGATAGCAGTTCCCTGATGACATGTGTACAGGTTAGTTCATCGACCTGAGATCGTCATTTTTCTCGTATGAGTTCCCACTGTGCTTTGATTACTACCCTACCACGGCTCAAAGGAGTCGTGCAAACAGGTTTTAGCTGGGTACAGTCCCGAGCCACATGGAGGCAGTGAGCAGATCGGCATGGGTTTCGTCTCTCCCGGTATTAGGGGTGAGATCGCGATGTGTCTAGGAAAGCCATTACACGAAGTCCTTGGCCAAGGCAGGAGATTTACTGGTAGGTATTCCAGTAGAATCTCAGGATGTTTTGGGCTACACTCCGACACGACTTGTACCGCTTTTGGGGGTCTGACTTTTATTAACCCCCTAGGCCCGACATGCGATACTCATAGACAAACGGACCGATCTGTACGGATATTGTCACTGACATGCTCAGTAGGGTGTCAGGATGGGTTCGCTCATCGACCTCCCTTTTGGTCAATACCTGGTAACCCGTTACGTACAGCTAGTACCACTGACGTGCTAGGGGTTAAATCCACAGCCAAAGTATTGAAGAGTCTTTAGAGTCCCCAACAGATAGTTTCTCAAGTTTCGGGCGAAACGTTGTAATGGCCGTATGGTATTATGGTAGGGTTCGATCATATACGTGCAGTCAAGCACGAATCATGATTGGACGGATCATACTAGTGGGCTTTGGTTTAAGCCGGATCCTTGTTTTAGATTTGTTGGATTACTTTCGTCTCATCGCATTTGCATTCAGTCGGAATGCGAATGCAGGTATGTATATACAGATGAGGGGTATCCTTGTGATCCGTCACGAGTTTACTTTAGATGATGTCGTTCTTTTTATTGTTATAAACATTTGGGTTAATGTTTATTTTGGTGGAAATTGTGAGTGGATTTCATCATGAGGAGCATTAATTGTGACACATAAGTGATGACTCATGGTCTCTTTATTTGTGCATATGTCTCATTTTGGATTGATTTAATGTGTTGAAATGATAAGAGGAAAGAGGGAGGGCAGCTATGAGGCAAGGGTTAGCTCTTGGATTTTATTCTTGCTCTCCATTATTATTCCAACACATTAAGAAAAGAAAAGCCTCTTCTTCTTCTGCTTCCTCTAGCTCACCATTTCCATCAATGGCATCATCTTCAACCTCCATCCGTACACTCTCATGTGTTGAGAATCAATGGATTCTTGAGACAAAGTTATCACACACATTCTCTACATCGCCTTGGACATGTCGGCTAGCAAACTTCATGTTCGAGTTGCTTCGGATGAAGCGGGAGCCCGTAAAAAGACTCGTTGATGTGGTGCCCTTCCGACAAGGAGACCGGAGATCGGAGATGCCGTGAGGAGCTTGGGATGGTGGCCAAAGACCGAAGGACAAGGATTTGTAGGGATGCTAGGCTCTGCCACAAGGGTCTACGAGGCATCAACCATGCCCGATTAAAATTTTAGCCGTGCCGAACAACCCGAAGCCGGATCTTTAAACTAGAGTTTAGGCGAAAACAAGCATGTTAACTACTTTAACACTAAGTGAGAGGGATTACAACCTTTGTAGATCCGGTCCTTCACTTCTAAAGCTCCGTGTTGAAATCCCTTCGCTGCGATCATCGTGTTCCGGACTCTCGAGTGGTTCCACGAAGAGAAAGATGCAGTCTTGCTTCCGATCTTCGATACAAAGATGATCTACCTTGAAGTTTCGTTAACACAAGCTAACACTCATAATATGAAGTGAACACCCTCATCTAAATGGCAAGGATATATGAGGATGACGAAGTAGGATTTTTTGCTCTCTTTTATTATCTTATTCTTACTCACTTTCATCACAAAATCAAAAGCTAGAAAGCTTTTCCATGAAAAGAGAAGGAAGAAGAAGAAGAATAGTCATCAAATCCTTTTGTGATGAATAATAAAAGGATAATTATGATGAATAATGCAACCATGGTCAAGTAACCTTTGTAGAGATTGAACTAGGGTTAAGGGGTGTGGTTGGGTTAAGAAATATAATGCAAAAATATCTAAACAAATATCTTTGCACAAAACAAAAAGAAAGCTTCTAGAAACATCTAGAAAAGCTTAACCCTAATCAAACCCTAACCATGTTTAATCTCCACTAAACATGTTGCATTAGTAATCATATCATGTTACAATATTATATATCACATATACAATATTTATCGTAACAAAATAAAATAATACAATTAACATATATCTCATATATATCAATGTATTACCCGAGTGAGAAAAAGAATCTTTTAGTGAGCTAATATTAGTTAATGTAATTTAATATATCAGATATATTATTATACATTAAATTATCGAATCAACACTTGATACGACAATCCGGCTATATCGCATATAACCGACTAATATTTATCCGTACCGATTCATCGAATCAACACTTGATCCGGCTGATATCATATATCGCGAGAATAGAATACGGTATCTCATATCGCATTATCCTCGGTCCCGTACATATCGCATACGTGCCCCTACTCCGTTTTGCCTGAGCCAAGAAACCTCTGTGTAGGACTCTAAAGAATCGTCAATACGCCGGTAGTAGGTGATGATCATATTAAACACCCACAAGCTGCAAGCGGTCTGCTAAACGTAACAGCCACCCAGGTATTGAGTGCTCAGAAGATCAACAAGCAAGCCTGCACATTCTCCTGTGAATCCAAACAGTAACACTCCCGTACAGTCCGGTCTCGTCGTCTGATATGTCCCATATCTCGCCTAGGGGTGGTAAACGTCAGACCCCAGTAGCTCGATAAGTCATGTCGATATGAGGTCTATAACAGTTCGAGAAACTACTGATAACACTTACCAGTAAATCTCAGCAACCCTGGCCAGGGATTTCCGGTTATAGCCAATCGAATACAGCATAACATCAACTCCCTATACTGGTAGAGACGAATCCCCTCCTATCGCTCATTGCCTCCATGTGATTTGGGATTGTACCCAAAAGCCACCTTTTTGCACGCCCTCTTGGACGTGGTATGATGTAAATCAAAGCACAGTGGGAATCACACAAGACTCTATGATGATCTCGGGTCAACAGACTACTCTGTACCAGTGTCACCGGAGAACTGCCATCTGACGTGAGGTATAATACCATCTGGGAGTTCTCGGCGAGTCCGTCCAGTGTACCCAGTCTCCACTGAGCACCCGTACACCATCCTTGATGTCAAACACCGATGGATATAGGATCATCCATCGCCCATCATATAGGTCAAGATGCGTATACGCTAATCTACTCTGGTGCGTCAATGCCCTGTCTCGATACACCCTCGACTCGGAACAATTATAGGATGTACTCGTCGACTACCGTGGCCCCACTAGTATGATCTCATCATAGTCCCAGTAGTCGAGTACATATCTTAAGGGCTTTATCAACATGTAACATAGAGACAATCAGAGTATATCTTAAGATAAAGTACAACCAGATAGCATACTATCATGTCGAGCAAGAAATTCCTCCCTATATATGTCCTAGCATCCACTACAATATACATCGTATGTACAGTAATGGCCTCCAGGGCATACATATAACTAACAATCTCCCACTTGCACTAGAGCCATCTGTTGTGGTATCACATACCCAACAATTAGCTGCGGTTGATGTATCTCATACTCAACCATCCCATAAAAGTCTCTACTGGGGAAAAAAGGCCTTTGTGAGTGGATCCGCGCTGTTGTCCTCTGTGTCTACTCTCCTAACCTCGATCTCCCTGGAGATCAACCATCTCCATGATCAGGTGATACTGCCTAAGAATTATATCTGGATTTCTGATGGGACGGGGGTTCCTTGGCATAAGCCATAACTCCATTATCATACAATGGTAGGAACGAAGTTCATCTCATGAACTTATATTTATCCAGACTGCCTCTTTGGTAGCATCCTTGGTAACGATGTATCTTGCCTTTAATCGTCTAGTATGTCACCATATCTATCTTGGAACTCTTCCAACATACCGTCCCTCCACTGAGGGTAAAGACAATGCCTGCGACTGACATTCAGTCGTTCTTATCACCCTGAAACCTTTCCAGTGATTCACCCCAGGATTGATTGATACCATCTCACTACAACTAGTGAGTATCTTAACATCCAATTAGATCTATCTCATAGATCCAAAACCCACGATTTAGGAGGTATCACTTTGATCCTATATGGAGAATCCTTGTGATAAGCGGAGATTGACCGAGCGTAGCATAGGAAACTCCTACCCTATCAAGAGTATGTCATTCACGTACTCTACGAGGATCACCACCATACTCTCTACTACCTTTTTGTATATACAAGGTTCATCTACCATTTTGATGAAGTCAAACTCTTTGACTACCACATCAAAACAGATGTTCCAACTCCGCGATGCCTGTTTTATCACATAAAACATCTTGCACACGTTTCCGCTGCTCCCACTATCTACGAAGCCCTCTGGCTGTGTACTTATAGACGTTCTCTTCTAAATCATTATTTAGAAAAGCAGTCATGATACCCAACCACCAGATATCGTAGTCATGGTATGTAGCCGTGGCAAGTAGGATCTGGATGGACTTAAGCATAGCTTTGAAAGTCTCAACTTTTCCATGTACACCAAGTAATCTTCTCAAGATATACTTCCTCCTGATGGGGATTTAACCCTTCAGATAAAGAAACCAAAGTCCATTCTTTGTTGGTGTATAAGGATTCCATCTCAGATCGCTAAGCATCCAGCCATTCTTACAGAGTCCCACTCTAGATGGCCAGCTCGAAACTAGTTGGGTCATCATCTCATGATGCAATCCTCACTCCCACTGTCATAGAGAAACCGAAGTATCTCTCAGGTGGGTGAGGAACCCTACTAGATCGGCGGAGAGGCTGAGGTTCGTTGGAAACTATTGAATACTTTGGTTCTACCAAATCATCTGCTGTAGTTTGTATAGCTGGAACTCCTTCCAGTTCTACCTCATGACCACTAATTTCTTCACAAGAAATCCCCTTTCACAAAGGTGGCATGTTGAGAAACAAAACATATTTTGTTCCTCGGTTAGGTAGAAGATATTCCATTGCGTATGCTTGGGATATCCAACAAACTTCCACAGATCAGACTTTGCTTCGAGCTTGTCCGGATTTTGCCTTTTAGACATAGGCCGGACAACCCCAAATCTTAACTTACTTAAGATATGGGCTCTTCCCATTCCATATCACATATGAAGTGGTAGGCAACTGATTTGATTTGAACCCTATTCAATAGGTATGCAGCTTCTCAAGTGCATAACTCCCAAAAGGAAATAGGAAATCCAGTAGTACTCATCATAGAGCACACCATATCATATAGGGTGCTATTTCTCCGCCCCGATATACCATCGTGTATGGTGTATACGGAGGAGTAATGCTGAGAGAGAATCTCATTCTCCTTTAGAATAGTCCAGGAATTTCGTGCTCAAGTATTCTCCTTCTTGATCTCATCAAAGGACATAATACTTATACCCGTTTTTGGTTCTCTACTTCTAACTTATATTCAGTGAATATCTCAAAAGCTTCGGACTTGTGTTTCAACAGGAACATATGTCTGAATCTTGAGAGATCATCAAAGAATGTAATGAAGTACAAAGAACTGGTCTTGGCATGTGTAGACAGGGGACCTTCATACATCAGCATGTATCAATCCCAAGAGTTCACTAACTCTTTCTCTGTTTCCAATAAAAGGAACTGTGGTCATCTTATCTCTGTGACATGACCAGCAAGTTTCACAAGATGTAAATTCAAACAAATTTAAATATGCATCTTATTGTTACTTCAGCTAGTCGGGTGCATTGATATGAGCTAGTCTACAATGCCTCAAGAAGGATTCGTTCATTTCTGAACTCTTCCTCTTGTGTGTGTTCCGTATACTAAGAACTGTAGTTTGATTTAGAACGTTAATGCTTTTAGATAACGTGCCTGAACCGATCAACTCTTGATATAGGAAATGTTCAAAACAATATCCAACAATACAAAATTATATCCTTTCTTTACTAATAAAGAGACTGATATGATGTTGTATATCAGGTTCGGTATCTAATAACATTCGTTCAGAATCAATGTATTCTGGTAATACAGGGTGATAGTGACCAACAGACTTGGCTGCAACACTTGCACCGTTTCTATCTCATGAAACTTATCACCCGTTCTCAGTTCTCTACCTATCTGTAGCCCATGTAACAAATTACATATGTGGGATCCTGATCCAGTATCACATACCTAGGACGTAAAGGTTACTGAGAAACAGTTCTCTGTAATGAACACACCCGAAGTTGATGCATCAGCATGCACTTTCTTCGTTTAGGCGGCACGGGAAATCTAGTATTCCCCAATATCCTGCTCTGTCTTATAATAATTATAAGTTGGAGCGGGACCAACGTTCCCCAGCTCAGTATAACAAGCGGGTTCGGTCAATATATCCGTATTAATATCTTGATTAAGACGTGATATGGTCGCTACCTGGAGAGAGAGAGAAGAAAACACTCAGCGTATGCTCTTGCAAGATTAGATTGGTTATCTAATATATCTAATCAGGATGTCTCCCACTGTTTTAGTCAAATCTTCCTTCAAACCCTAAAAGGAAAAACTAGCCGGGATTAATTACACACTATAAGTTCGCCAATCTTTCAGCCAGGCCAGTGCCGGTACTTTGAGGGAGGTCCCCCGTGCTTTCGCACGAACCTAATTAAAGTAAACCTCGTTTTCCCAGGGGCGTAACCCCGTTAACACCTTTCTAGACACCTACTTGATCGGCAAATTGTAATGTGTAAAACTCTCCTAGGAGTAACTCTTACTCGCAGCGGGTATCGGGATCCAACTATCTCATAGAAGGTATGCAATCTCATTGCAAATTTCAACACTTGAAATTCCCAATAATATTTTGCCCCAAGCGATCTATGACCTTGATAAGGTCAACAAACCATAGACCGCCAGTCAAGTTCAACCCGTCATTTCCTGATTGAATTAAACCCACCCGCACGACCCTAGACAAGGTCAACAAAGTCGTACAACTACCCTAATCCAATCGCATCATATGCTTATACAGATAAGCAGTAATCAGCTACCGCACACTACGCCTTGACAAGGTCAACAAACGCAGCACGAATACTAACTATTACTTATTTGAAATGACGGAGGGCTATGATGGGTTTTTCATAAAACCCTTTGCGTAACGAACTTGATATCGTTGTAGAATCGAGTGTTTTTAAATGGAGTGTTTTTTAGGCTTTTCTAGTTTTGCTAAAGGGATCACTCCCGGTGAAGGGATCGTCGGCCCTTTCCTCATCGAATAAGGTGCAGGATATATCATATATACTGTTGGAGATAGTGCCCTCAGAGTCAATTATTGGATCACAGGCACGTGATTGCAATGATTGAGGGAGGACCTATCCCGGTAGGACAGTCTTACTCGAGATGATAGTATGCTATCTGGTTTACCTTTATCATCGTGTACTGTTTTAAGTGACATGACAGGTCGCTATTACACGTTGATAGAGCCCCTAGGATTCTTGCTTGACCACCAGCAGTATGAGGGCGATCATATACGTGGGAGCTGGTAGTCTATAAGCACATCCTTAAAAGGTCCCTAGTCGTTGGAGTTTCGAGACAGGGCATCGATTCTCCAGAGTAGACTAGTGTATACAGTCGAGACCCCGACGAGGGGCGGTGGCCGGTCTCACAAGCCATTGGTGTCAGTTGGATCACCTAAGATGTATACAGGTGCTCATTGGGTTATGAGTACACCGGACAGGACTCGCCGGGAATATGCTAGTTGGTCATATACCAGACGTCAGATGGCAGTTCCCTGGTGACATGTGTGCAGGTTAGTTCATCGACCTGAGGATCGTCATTTGTCTCGTGTGAGTTCCCACTGTACTTTGATTACTACCCTACCACGGCTCAAAGGAGTCGTGCAAACAGGTTTTAGTTGGGTACAGTCCCGAGCCACATGGAGGCAGTGAGCGGATCTTCGGGGGTTTCGTCTCTCCCGGTATTGGGGGTGAGGTCGCGCTGTGTCTAGGAGAGCCATTACACAAAGACCTTGGCCAAGGCAGGAGATTTACTGGTAGGTATTCCAGTAGTATCTCAGGGTGTTCTGGGCTACACTCCGACACGACTTGTACCGCTTTTGGGGGTCTGACTTTTACCAACCCCCTAGGCCCGCCATGCGATGCTCATAGACGAACGGACCGGACTGTACGGATATTGTCACTGACAGGCTCAGTTGGGTGTCGGGGTGAGCTTCCTCATCGACGTCCCTTTTGGTCAATAGCTGGTGGCCCGTCACGTATTGGCTTATACCTCTGACGTGCTAGTGGTTAAATCCACAGCCATAGTATTGACGAGTCTTTAGAGTCCACCACACTTCCAGTTACTCAAGCTTTCGGGCGAAACGCTGTAGAGGCCGTATGGAGATATGGCAGGGTCCGATCAGATACGTGCGGTATTGCACGGATCAGGATCGGACGGTTTGTACTAGTGGCCGTATTGTTATATGGCAGCGTTCGATCAGATACGTGCGGTATTGCACGGATCAGGATCGAACGGATTTTACTAGCCGGCTTTGGTTTAAGCCGATCCTAGTATAGTACAGAGTAGATATTGTCTCATTGCATTTGTATCCGGACGGAATACAAATGCGGGTGTGTATGCACAGTGTGGGGTTTTCCTGTAATTTATTACGGGACCAGTTTTCTGGAGTTGCCAGTTTGCATTCCGTTCCGGCCGGTTTTCCTTTGTTCTTTCCCGGCCGGACTTTTCCGATGGAGGGGGTTATTTGCAATTGTGCAAATAACTTTTGTGGAGGGGGTTTCTTGTAAAAGATTGATTATGATAGCTTTCATTTCTTTTCAACCATGCTTTTGCTTTATGAGATTTGATTGTGATAAAGTGAGGGTATGGGTTCAATAGTATGAAGCATGGTGTATGTTTCTTTGTCTCTTGATGTGGTCACCCTTTCTACATCTCCTACACTCACCTCCCTTCTTGCTTCATATAGATTTTCCTCCACCATTCTCTTTTGCATGAGAGATTATTCATTATTCAAGAGAGAAAAAGAAAGAGAGAAAAAGAAAGAGAGAAGAAGAAGAAGAGAGCTTCATCTTGAGAGTTTCATCCATGATCTCATTTTCTTGCTAGAAAAATGCAAGCACCATTTTTCTATTCTCCATTCCTCCATCCAAAGGCAACAAACCCCAAAGAGACAAAGCACTACACTTCCTACAGCACATCTTGAGCATGTCGAGTTGCCGGCTTCATGCCCGAGTTGCCTCGGTATAGAGGCGGGAGCCCGTAAAAGATGCAGGCGACGTGGTGCCCTTCCGGCGAGGAGGCGATGACCGGAGATCCCGTGAGGAGATCGGAGAGGAGATGAAGACCGGAGGACTTGGATCGTCGGTATACATCTCTTCCCTTTCTTATTGTAGCTTAGACTTGTTAATGGTTACGATCCGGAGTTTAGTGCGCGGTGGTGCCGGTTTGCAAAGTCCGCAAAATTTAAGTTATTCACCGTTTCCGCGTTTGGCCGTCGGATTGACGGCCGCGGCGCCGCCGTGCACTTACAGTGGTATCAGAGCCTCGCCATTAACTTCGTCTAGCTTTGTGTAATGTGTTTTACGTTTCCGATCGAACAAAATCCCGAAAACACGTATTTCATGCACATCAGTTTCTGTCGAATTTTTTTTAAGTCCAAAAATTTTTCTGGTTGTCTCAGAGTGATGTGCAGGGAAATAGAAGCATACTGAAAAAATTTGGCAAAATGATCTCACTATTCCGCCGCGCAAGCGCCGCGAAACCCCACCTCGTGCGGCGCTTCCGCCGCGGAATTTACTGTTCACCCCCCCAAATTTTTCCAGTATGTTCCTGAGTTGAAAATGTGGTTTCTGGAATATTAAAATTGGGCCAATTATTTATGTGAGTGCTACAGTTTTCTTTGAGGCCCAATTGATAATTGTTTGATCAATCGGAAAATTTTAAACACATTTTTCACAGTATTTACATTATATCTGCGACCGTGAATGTCACTCGATCGGTAAATCCGGTCTAACTGCTATAGCCCGGTTAGACGGATTTGCGAACGTGACTTTCACGTTGATGTTCTATGTTTATGCTGTGATGTTGCGGATCGGTCGTGGGGATAGCCTGGATGCAATACTAGTACTGTGTTGTTGTATTATGTACATTTGATATTGCGGGGCGAGCGTCCGACATGTGGACTGCCGTCACTGCCTGATTGTACTATTCTTTTGGGGCACGACCTGGTTGCGGTCGATGTACCCGTTGTATGTATATTTTACTTTCTGTACTAGGATTACCCCGCGGTGGGGTGCACGGATAGCCGGGTTCTAGAGGGCAACAAGCCCGCATCTCATGGCATTGGGACGGAGGGGGCTTCACTCTAGGATTGGCGGGCTATTCGTCGCACTCGTAGGGGGTACAGGTTGACCCAGGAGGGGTGCCCAAGTTGCCGGATTCCGTGGAGTGCTGGGTGGTCCATTCACGGAGCTGAAGGGGGCTGCCTCGCTTCAGGTTTTGGCGGGTGACTTGCCGCGCCCGTAGGGGTCTAGGTTTTCATTGCACAGGCTATCCACACGACCAAGGGAACGTCGGGTTTCAGTAGTGGCTCTGTGAAACCCGGGGATCCCAGATATCTGTATTGTTCTGTGATGCTGTACATTTCTGTGATGTTGCATTTCTTTTCACGCCTTGAGCGAAATATAATATATTGGTATATATATTATTAGATGTTGTATATGTTTTTCACCCGCGCTAGTCCAGTCCCCGCTCTGCCGTTAGTAAGCTAACCTAACGGGTGATGACGGGACCCAGTGGCGAATGCGGATGGCATATACGTACGTCAGTATATTTTCGTTCTTTGTGGTGTGATCAATTGATGGGACTGCATTGATTCGGATCAATGCAAGTTAAACAAACCTAATCTGATGTTGTTGGAACACTTTTCAAAAAGCTGTTATTGCAAGGACGTTCACTTTTGTTTTGCATCGTGGTATTCATTTGGAATATCCTGCTCCTCAGTCGACGAGGCAAGGGCCGAGATCCCTTCACCGGGAGTGACCCCTTGGACAGAAGTTTGCGTCAGGGCATTAACTTCACTATAGCCGATTACTTTTGCTTTGCACCGTGGTATTCAGTTGGAATATCCTGCACCCCATTCTACGGGGAAAGAGCCGAGATCCCTTCACCGGGAGTGACCTCTTTAGTAAAGGTTTTCGTCACTATATTTTCTAAAAAGCTATCCGTTCCTTCAACGATATCAAGTTCTTTACGTTAAAGGTTTTCGCCAGAAACCATTCGTAGCCCTCCGTCGTTTCATATGGGTAGTCAATAGTATTCAAGCTGTGTTTGTTGGCCAAAGTCAAGGCACAGTGTTTGGTAGCTGTTGGTTATTCATATGCAGCATAGATAGATGCGTTGGTTTGGAACAGTCGTATAGCCTTGTTGGCCAAAGTCAAGGGCTTGTGCGGGTGGATTCGAATCAACCTGGAGAATGACGGGTAGAACTTGACATGTGACTTATGATTTGTTGGCCAAAGTCAAGGTCATAAGAGCATGGGGCAGAAATCACATCGGGAGTTTCAAAAGAACTGAAACTTGCCAGATATGCGCATACCTTCTGGAGTGTGATACCGTGAGCGGATTCCGTCACGTTATCATGCGATGAGAGTTGGATCCCGATTCCCACTGATGAGTTGGTTTACTCCTCGGGTGACCCCGACTAATTCTTCTTTCAGGTTTGGAGGAGAATTTGAGGTACAGTGGGAGGTTTCCAGATTAGATAAATTGGTAACCATTCTGATCTAGGATAGAGTGCACGCTGAGTGTTTCTTTTCTCTCTCTCTCTGGCAGCGACCATTGACCCGACCCTAAGACCATGACTCAGTGACCAAGTTGACCGAACCTACTTAACACTGGCTTTTGGATTGTCAGAGTTGC
Organism: Agapanthus africanus; assembly: GCA_030015575.1. NCBI lineage: Eukaryota > Viridiplantae > Streptophyta > Magnoliopsida > Asparagales > Amaryllidaceae > Agapanthus > Agapanthus africanus. The sequence goes on along the minus strand of JASDDO010000012.1, from coordinate 111,516,132 downwards.
AGACCTCATTGCCACTCCTACTTTTACCCTTTTTTCCAGGACACCCCGTATTACTACGAACGTCCACTTCCATTGGACAAAACCATCGTATGGTTAGATACGAACTCGAAAGAATTTATTCGAGGATGGTTTCCGGTTCTGGAGAAAACGGATAGGATTTTTCAGTTGTCTTTTCCTTTTACCCTCTCTCAGGTTACGAGTACTCCTTGGTTTAGGGGTAGTACACCTATTACGCAAATTGGATTGTCTTCTTCCAAACCTTAGGCTGGTGCCGACCGGTAGGGAATGAAGAAAACCAATTAGCATAACGATGGTGTGCAGAAGGTATTAAGTTAAGACAAAGTAAGGGATTAGTAAGAGGGCAAAGTAAATTGCAACAGATATTCACGACCAAACCATGTATTCCTTCGCCAATCCTAAATCACCTTTGTATTTCTCCAGGACACTCCGTATCATTACGAAGATCCCATTTTATTGGATAATCCATCGTATGGTTATATACGAACTCGAAAGGAACTCGTTCCAGTTCGGGGATGGATCCTGGTTCAGGAGAAATAGGAATAAAGTACATTCAGGTGTCTTTTATCTTCACCTTCTCTCGCGATGCGAGTGCTCCTAGGATTAGGACAGTACACCCTTTATGCTTATTGGATAGTCTTCTTCCAAACCATAGGCTGGTGCCGAACGGTAGGGAAGGAAGAAAACCAATTGGCCTAAAGGGGTGTGCAGAAGGTAATGACTAAAGACATATGAAGGGATTTAGAGAGGTGGCAAAGAATTATACGGTTATAGTTGTGAATCTGGATAATGGATGAGGCATTGCTAGAAATACCAGGATACCCCAACGAAACATTTCAATGTTTCAGTTTCACTATGTACTGTTAATGGAAAACTGATTTCCCGATTAGACACTTACTCCAGGGTATGTATTTACCAGGTATGATTCTCACATCTGTATGGTTTTACAGATGATGAGTGGGAGTAAGTTATTGGGAATTGGGTGATCATCCTCATTATATCGGGATTCGTTGTAATTGGTGATATTTGAGGATGCCACCTGGGTTGTTTGCCGGTCGGCAAATATTTGGTTTTGAATATCCGCTGTTGTGCACCAATTTCAAATTGATATATCTGTACGTCTATTTTCATAGAGTGAGATATACCTTTTGATATTATGTCGATGACATTTACCTATATCAGTGGATGGTTAGGTAAGGAGCATTGAACAGCGGTGTAATTCTTCTTAACCAAAAGTACAGTTTTCAACCTACGACACACAGTGAATGAGTCACTAGACTCAAGGGACTTATACATAGTATTGTATGTTGTCCAGGGTCCATCGGGACAGAGGGGTTGGCCCTCGTACTGTATTCTGTTTACTTATGACTTCTCTAGTTCTTAGACAAGTGCTTCGTAGAAACACAGGGTCTAAGTTTTGAGGAGTTATAGGTATTTGAATAAAGTAGAGAACCAGGTATTGCAAGTATCGGGATTCTTCAAAGTGATCGAAGATGTAGATACTTGTAAATGGTATTCAGTTGATAGTAATGATATAGAGAAATTGCTTCTCTTTCAGTTTACTCATAATTGGAAGCATTCCTAAGTTGAGTAACGCTGATCGGCCTCTTTCCATTTAGTTGACATGCACTGGAGACAGCTGCATGATTTGAATCTGGTTCAATTAAATCAGTGCCTCTGTTCTATATTGGATATAGTACAGTTCATATCTTAACATTGTTAAGGTACGGGGAGTTGTCCGGTTTATGCTTAAAACCAGACACTGGACGACTCAAGGCACGTTTCTGTAATGGCTGTTTGTGGGTTGACCCAGGCTATGACGCGGGTTGATTTTCTACCATCTGGGAGATCAATAGAAATATTGTTCAAGACTCGCCACAGTTTTAATTAAAAATGGATTTTTTCAAAAACAGCAGTGGGAGTATGGTAGAACTGGAAGTGATTCCAGAACCGCAAACGATTACTGAAGATTTGATAAGGAACCTGAAGATTCAATCTGATTTGACATTCCATTGGCCACTCCGCAGATAAGGTGGGTAACTTCAGGCACCCGAGAGGTACTTCGGTAGCCTCAAGGACGGTGACAGGGAAGTTCTTGTTTACCCACACTTGCCATTGTTGTTGTTCCAGGCTGCGAGACCCGGCAGGAGGATGAGTATAGCGTCGTTCTAAACTTGCTTTAGAAGTGCACGTCTATATGACTCTGCCAGAGGGTTGTCGTAGTCAGTGGGAGCAGCGGAAGCATTGGTGGACATCAGGCTTATGTCTATTTATAGACTAAAGCAGTTGTAGAAGAGATAGATCATCTGTTTCTGATGTGACAGTCATAGGTTTGACGTCATCAGAATAGGGGATGGATCTGTTGAGAAGGTAGTAGGAAGTGATATTCCTTTACTACGATCGGTTATACTTTGGTCGTCACACAGTGGTTTCTCCACAAAGGACTTGGACATTATATCAGACATACTGGTTACTAGATCTATGGTTTTAGATCTAGATTTGGGTGGTTTCCTAATCTGGGTACCTTGACAGCATTCTATGAGTATTTAGAATGGACGACTCCTGGCACGGTAGTACACCTGCAGGTAATGGAGTCACCCTCTCTAAAGGTGTCTTATAGACTGAAGGGGAGAGGGATACTCATGATTGGCAGATCACTTGCTTAGGCAATTGAGTCAATCATGAGATGTCAAGTACCACACCAGATGTTGTTCTTGCACTAGATGCAATAAGTTGATATTGATCCAATCCTGGAGAAACAGTCGGAAGCAGTTTTAGAACATAAGTGGCTGTTCTAGGGATATGATAACGGCTGCCTCTTTTAGGAGACGGTTATCATTCCAGGCTTCCAAGGTGACATGGACGACAAGGAGGTTGTCAGAGTTATAGTTATCCTTCTGACGAGGGGCAGTATTTTGGACAGATGGTCCAAGGTGATACTGAGGGTGGCATGGCGCGCAGGATACTGATTAAGTTCAGTTGACGATACAGTCTAAGAAGTTTGGATTTGGAGTTCATTTATGAGCTACGTCCCATCAGACATCCAGACATTCTAAGGCAGGTATTGCTCTTTTCGGGAGATGGCTTTCTCCGCGAACTTGAGATATAGAGAGACATAGAAAGAAACTTCTAGGCGGATCCACTCACTGAGGCTATTCCTCGACCGCAATAGTTTCACAAACGGGATTTGTGAGACTGACTAGTAGAGGAGTTGGGTGTTCGGTATCACACGGGCTGTGAGTATGCGACATCGCAATAATTAGCCTTGAGTGCAAGTGGGAGATTGTTGGAGATAGTGCCCTCAGAGTCAATTATTGGATCACAGGCACGTGATTGCAATGATTGAGGGAGGACCTATCCCGGTAGGACAGTCTTACTCGAGATGATAGTATGCTATCTGGTTTACCTTTATCATCGTGTACTGTTTTAAGTGACATGACAGGTCGCTATTACACGTTGATAGAGCCCCTAGGATTCTTGCTTGACCACCAGCAGTATGAGGGCGATCATATACGTGGGAGCTGGTAGTCTATAAGCACATCCTTAAAAGGTCCCTAGTCGTTGGAGTTTCGAGACAGGGCATCGATTCTCCAGAGTAGACTAGTGTATACAGTCGAGACCCCGACGAGGGGCGGTGGCCGGTCTCACAAGCCATTGGTGTCAGTTGGATCACCTAAGATGTATACAGGTGCTCATTGGGTTATGAGTACACCGGACAGGACTCGCCGGGAATATGCTAGTTGGTCATATACCAGACGTCAGATGGCAGTTCCCTGGTGACATGTGTGTAGGTTAGTTCATCGACCTGAGGATCGTCATTTGTCTCGTGTGAGTTCCCACTGTACTTTGATTACTACCCTACCACGGCTCAAAGGAGTCGTGCAAACAGGTTTTAGTTGGGTACAGTCCCGAGCCACATGGAGGCAGTGAGCGGATCTTCGGGGGTTTCGTCTCTCCCGGTATTGGGGGTGAGGTCGCGCTGTGTCTAGGAGAGCCATTACACAAAGACCTTGGCCAAGGCAGGAGATTTACTGGTAGGTATTCCAGTAGTATCTCAGGGTGTTCTGGGCTACACTCCGACACGACTTGTACCGCTTTTGGGGGTCTGACTTTTACCAACCCCCTAGGCCCGCCATGCGATGCTCATAGACGAACGGACCGGACTGTACGGATATTGTCACTGACAGGCTCAGTTGGGTGTCGGGGTGAGCTTCCTCATCGACGTCCCTTTTGGTCAATAGCTGGTGGCCCGTCACGTATTGGCTTATACCTCTGACGTGCTAGTGGTTAAATCCACAGCCATAGTATTGACGAGTCTTTAGAGTCCACCACACTTCCAGTTACTCAAGCTTTCGGGCGAAACGCTGTAGAGGCCGTATGGAGATATGGCAGGGTCCGATCAGATACGTGCGGTATTGCACGGATCAGGATCGGACGGTTTGTACTAGTGGCCGTATTGTTATATGGCAGCGTTCGATCAGATACGTGCGGTATTGCACGGATCAGGATCGAACGGATTTTACTAGCCGGCTTTGGTTTAAGCCGATCCTAGTATAGTACAGAGTAGATATTGTCTCATTGCATTTGTATCCGGACGGAATACAAATGCGGGTGTGTATGCACAGTGTGGGGTTTTCCTGTAATTTATTACGGGACCAGTTTTCTGGAGTTGCCAGTTTGCATTCCGTTCCGGCCGGTTTTCCTTTGTTCTTTCCCGGCCGGACTTTTCCGATGGAGGGGGTTATTTGCAATTGTGCAAATAACTTTTGTGGAGGGGGTTTCTTGTAAAAGATTGATTATGATAGCTTTCATTTCTTTTCAACCATGCTTTTGCTTTATGAGATTTGATTGTGATAAAGTGAGGGTATGGGTTCAATAGTATGAAGCATGGTGTATGTTTCTTTGTCTCTTGATGTGGTCACCCTTTCTACATCTCCTACACTCACCTCCCTTCTTGCTTCATATAGATTTTCCTCCACCATTCTCTTTTGCATGAGAGATTATTCATTATTCAAGAGAGAAAAAGAAAGAGAGAAAAAGAAAGAGAGAAGAAGAAGAAGAGAGCTTCATCTTGAGAGTTTCATCCATGATCTCATTTTCTTGCTAGAAAAATGCAAGCACCATTTTTCTATTCTCCATTCCTCCATCCAAAGGCAACAAACCCCAAAGAGACAAAGCACTACACTTCCTACAGCACATCTTGAGCATGTCGAGTTGCCGGCTTCATGCCCGAGTTGCCTCGGTATAGAGGCGGGAGCCCGTAAAAGATGCAGGCGACGTGGTGCCCTTCCGGCGAGGAGGCGATGACCGGAGATCCCGTGAGGAGATCGGAGAGGAGATGAAGACCGGAGGACTTGGATCGTCGGTATACATCTCTTCCCTTTCTTATTGTAGCTTAGACTTGTTAATGGTTACGATCCGGAGTTTAGTGCGCGGTGGTGCCGGTTTGCAAAGTCCGCAAAATTTAAGTTATTCACCGTTTCCGCGTTTGGCCGTCGGATTGACGGCCGCGGCGCCGCCGTGCACTTACATATACCACTATGCAAAGCAAGAACTATAGAAGCAATCAAAAGATAAACCGAGTTTGTAGCATCTGCTAGTTTCACTAAAGAGGTCACTCCCGGTGAAGGGATCTCGGCTCTTTCCTTATCGAATAATGTGCTGGATGTTCTAGAAGGAACACCGCTATGCAAAGCAAGAACTAGAGCTACCAGTTTTTAAACAAGTTTCTACAACATCTTTAGGTTTCTTTTATTTCATTAATCTCATTAATGAAGTCCCATTTTTAATTATGCTTCACAAGCATCACATTTGAAACGAAATCTGCAATATAACATATATCTCATATATATAATATAAACATTCGTCTCAGGTAGTAATATGATCTCATCACAGAACATTGCAGCAGAAGAACATATATGAATTATTGGATATACTAGGACGTCCGTGTTTTCAATACGAGCATTTATAAAACACGGATTCTACGGTCGCGATGAATAGCCAAACCCACATCCCTAGACCCCTACGAGAGCGGCAAGCAACACTGCCAATTCTAAGGTTAGGAGACCCGGTCTCGACTCCTCGAGATGGTCTCCCACTGGACCCTAGAACCCGGTTACTAGTGCTCCCCGTCTTGGGCCTACCTAATGCGGAAAAGTAAATAATATACAACGATGACATCATCCTCAGCCCGGAAGTGCCCCAATAAAAGAATATTACATACAAATGAATTCTACATGAATGAAAAAGAAAAACTCTCATCTCACATAAAAACCTCCGGCTATTCAGAACACGACGATCTAATATAACATATCACACCAACACATAATATCTCATATCATCAACGTAAGTAAGTATGCGTATCCCGATTGTCGTTGATGTATAGCAATGAAGCCGGCGATACACCACATACTACGCTTACGGTCACAGAAAAGAAAGTGTAAAACTACAACAGTTGGAATCCGCAACCTTCTTAGACATCGCATGCCTAACCAAATGAATTCCTTAGACATCGCATGCCTAACAATTATAAACCCCGCATTTTAGTCTCATTATCGAAAACTCTTTTCAAAGTCAAGTCGGGGAATTCAACAAGATTCCCGATATTCTGATCGAATGCTCGTCGCAAACTTTAGTAGACGGACACACCCCCGGATGCCGTCGACGAAGTGCACTAAGGCTGAACACCGCTGCCGCGAGCACCCGAACGGATGCTTTTGGCGACGGGGTTCTCCTACAGTCACTTGGTCGGGGCTTTGGGGCGTGGCTGTCTATTAAGTTTACCCGGCGAGTATTCGCGTACACTACGTGATTGCGGACTTTCGATCACATCAAAATTCCGTGGCAACCGATCATCTGAGACTAAACTTCTATGTTTATAATATTCAAATTAGTTATCTCATAACTACCTGTGGATTCCAAATATTGTATCACATTCCAGATAAATAGACAATGTTAAACTTCCCGATCGAATAATCAAACACCCAAGATTTCCCCAATATATCTCAACACTTGAAATCAGTTTAAAAACATCCATCATATGCCACAGTTGATGGTCCAGCCGTAGAAGGGTCAAGCCAACGCCTCACATGTGGCACGCCGTACTGCCACAAACCCTAAGGTTCAGAAGCAGTTCAAGACGGTCACATAATCGAGTTAAGGTTTGTTGTCTTCTAGAGGGTCCACCGCGTTACTTGCATGACTTTACGAAAGTTTCAAACATGAGAAAAAATCCAACTTTTGAAAATTTTCCGACAGGGGAAAAAGTGAGTTATTAATATCCGTTCGAACTTTTCAACAGTTTCTTAAAAATATCCGGAAAAACTAAACAAAGTTTAATTATCCGATCGAATCACTAAGTCCCCAATACAACCCAGAAAACTCAACACTTGAGTGAAAATAAAAATATCCCAAAAGAATCAGAAAAACCGTACGGACATTACTGTGTAAAAATTTAGCATTAATTAGCCTCTACGGCCGCGGAACCGCCGCGGGACCCATGCTCCTGCCGCGGTTCCGCGGCGGATTAGACGAATTACAATGTAATTTTTTACACGTGTCCATACAATTCCCTGCTTATTTTTTAAAGTATTTTTAATGTGGAAAAATCACAGTTTTTGGAAAATGTCCAGAGAAGGGTTCGGATTAGGGTTTCGTGTTTCGATCGGACTTTAAACTTCGTCTAGACGTCGCCTAAAACTCTAGCTTGGCTCTGATACCACTGTAGGGTTGCTGGGCACACGCACAAGGGTCTACGAGGCATCAACCATGACCGATTAAAATTTTAGCCGTGCCGAACAACCCGAAGCCGGATCTTTAAACTAGAGTTTAGGCGAAAACAAGCATGTTAACTACTTTAACACTAAGTGAGAGGGATTACAACCTTTGTAGATCCGGTCCTTCACTTCTAAAGCTCCGTGTTGAAGTCCCTTCGCTGCGATCATCGTGTTCCGGACTCTCGAGTGGTTCCACGAAGAGAAAGATGCAGTCTTGCTTCCGATCTTCGATACAAAGATGATCTACCTTGAAGTTTCGTTAACACAAGCTAACACTCATAATATGAAGTGAACACCTGCATCTAAATGGCAATTATAGATGAGGATGATGAAGTAGGATTTTTTGCTCTCTTTTATTATCTTATTCTCACTCACTTTCATCACAAAATCAAAAGCAAGAAAGCTTTTCCATGAAAAGAGAAGGAAGAAGAAGAAGAATAGTCATCAAATCCTTTTGTGATGAATAATGAAAGGATAATTATGATGAATAATGCAACCATAGTCAAGTAACCTTTGTAGAGATTGAACTAGGGTTAAGGGGTGTGGTTGGGTTAATAAATATCATGCAAAAATATCTAAACAAATATCTTTACACAAAACAAAAAGAAAGCTTCTAGAAACATCTAGATAAGCTTAACCCTAATCAAACCCTAACCATGTTTAATCTCCACTAAACATGTTGCATTAGTAATCATACCATGTTACAATATTATATATCACATATACAATATTTATCATAACAAAATAAAATAATACAATTAACATATATCGCATATATATCAATGTATTACCCGAGTGAGAAAAAGAATCTTTTAGTGAGCTAATATTAGTTAATGTAATTTAATATATCAGATATATTATTATACATTAAATTATCGAATCAACACTTGATCCGACAATCCGGCTATATCACATATAACCGACTAATATTTATCCGTACTGATTCATCGAATCAACACTTGATCCGATGACCCGGCTGATATCATATATCGCGAGAATAGAATACGGTATCTCATATCGCATTATCCTCGGTCCCGCACATATCACATATGTGCCCCTACTCCGTTTTGCCTGAGCCAAGAAACCTCTGTGTAGAACTCTAAAGAATCGTCAATACGCCGGCAGTAGGTGATGATCATATTAAACACCCACAAGCTGCAAGCGGTCAGCTAAACGTAACAGCCACCCAGGTATTGAGCGCTCAGAAGATCAACAAGCAAGCATGCACATTCTCCTGTGAATCCAAACAGTAACACTCACGTACAGTCCGGTCTCGTCGTCTGATATGTCGCATATCTCGCCTAAGGGTGGTAAACGTCAGACCCCAGTAGCTCGATAAGTCGTGTCGATATGAGGTCTATAACAGTTCGAGAAACTACTGATAACACTTACCAGTAAATCTCAGCAACCGTGGCCAGGGATTTTCGGTTATAGCCAATCGAACACAGCATAACATCAACTCCCTATACCGGGAGAGACGAATCCCCTCCTATCGCTCATTGCCTCCATGTGATTCGGGACTGTACCCAAAAACCACCTTTTTGCACACCCTCTTGGACGTTTTATGATGGAAATCAAAGCACAGTGGGAATCACACAAGACTCTATGACGATCTCGGGTCAACAGACTACTCTGTACCAGTGTCACCGGAGAACTGTCATCTGACGTGAGGTATAATACCTTTTGGGAGTTCTCGGCGAGTCCGTCCAGTGTACCCAGTCTCCACTGAGCACCCGTACACCATCCTTGATTTCAAACACCGATGGATATGGGATCATCCATCGCCCATCATATAGGTCAAGATGCGTATACGCTAGTCTACTCTGGTGCATCGATGCCCTGTCTCGATACACCCTCGACTAGGAACAGTTATAGGATGTACTCGTCGACTACCGTGGCCCCACTAGTATGATCTCATCATAGTCCCAGTAGTCGAGTACATATCCTAAGGGCTTTATCAACATGTAACATAGAGACAATCCGAGTACATGTTAAGATAAAGTACAACCAGATAGCATACTATCATGTCGAGCAAGAAAGTCCTCCCTATATATGTCCTAGCATCCACTACAATATACATCGTATGTACAGTAATGGCCTCTGGGGCATACATATAACTAACAGGATCGATCGGTATAGCCACTCTCCCTTCTTAGTTGTTTGCTAGTTTAGCGTTAATGGTTCGATCCGGGTGAAATACTACGATTGCGCCGGTTTCCTAAAAAGTTTTTGTTTCCGCATTTGGCCTCGGAATGATGGCCGGGGCGCTACCATAGACTTACATGGTATCAGAGACACGGCATTAACCTTTACTAGCTTGTTCTAACGTGTTTAAAATATCGATCGAACGAAATTTCCAAAACCGCATTTTCAGTGTTAAAGTTTCTGTCGAATTCTTTTTGTCGTCTAAAAATTTTTTTGGGTATGTCAGAAAATTATGCAGGCTTTTTTAAGACTCTGGAAGAAATTTGGTCGACTGAACCCACAAGACCGCCGCGGAACCGCTGCACAAACCTTGTGTTGGCCGCGGTTCCGCCGCAGTTTTGGAGTAACAATGTACCATTTTTCTTCTGGGTGTCTTTCATGTGGAATTGTGGTTTCTGGAATATTTTGTTTGGGCTTAGATTTTATTAGAGTACTGGTTTTGTACTTGGGGCCCACTTCGGGAAATTTTGTCAATCGAAATTTTAAATACATTAGTTCACAGTACTTACTTTATATCTGCGACCGTGAATGTCACTCGAGCGGTAAATCTCGTCTAATTGCTATAGCTCTTTTAGACGGGTTTTACGAACGTGACATTCGCGTTGATGTTCTGTGTTGTGCTGTGATGTTGCGGATTTGTCGTGGTGGATAGCTTGGTGCAATGTTAGTACGTTTAGTTTTATTTGTACATTTGATATCGCAGGACGAGCGTCCGACATGTGGACTGTCGTCACTGCCTGTTTGTATATTATTCTTTTGGGGCATGACCGGGTTGAGGTCGATGTACCCGTTGTACATATTTTATTTTCTATACTAGGATTACCCCGCGGTGGAGTGCACGGATAACCGGGTTCTAAAGGGCAACGGACCCGCATCTCATGGCTTTGAGACGGAAGGGGCTTCACTCTAGAATTGGCGGGCTATTCGCCGCACTCGTAGGGGGTACAGGTTGACCCAAGGTGGGGTGATCAAGTTACCGGATTCCGTGAAGTGTTGGGTGGTCCATTCACTTTGCTGAAGGGGCTGCCTCTGTTCTGGTTTTGGCGGGTAACTTGCCGCACCCGTAGGGGTCTAGGTTTTCATTGCACAGGCTATCCACACGACCAGGGGAACGTCGGGTTTCAGTTGCGGCTCAAAGGAAACCCGGGGCTCCCAGATTATCTGTATTGTTCTGTGATGCTTATTACATTTCTGTGATGTTGCATTTATCTCTCCTGGAGCGATTATTATATATTGATATATATACTAGTAGATATTGTACATGTTTTTCATCCGCGCTAGTCCAGCCCCCGCTTTGTCGTTAGTTAAGTAACCTAACGGGTGATGACGGGACCCAGTGGCGAATGCGGATGGCATATACATACATTATATTTTCGTTCTTTCCTGGTGTGATTATTTGATGGGATTGCGTTGAATCGGATCAATGCAAGGAAAACAAACCTATTCGATGTTGTTGGAACAATTTTAAAAAGCTGTTATTACTAGGACGTTCTCTTTTTTTTTGCACAGTGATATTCGGTTATGCATATCCAGCACCTCAGTCGATGAGGCAAGGGCCGAGATCCCTTCACCGGGAGTTACCCCTTGGACAGAAGTTTGCGTCAGGATAATAACTTCACTATAGTCGATTACTTTTTGCTTTGCATCGTGGTATTCAGTTGGAATATCCTGCACCTCATTCTACGGGGAAAGAGCCGAGATCCCTTAACCGGGAGTGACCTCTTTAGCAAAGGTTTTTGCCACTATATTTTTCTAAAAAGTTGTCAGGTTCCTTCAACGATATCAAGTTCATTACGTTAAAGGTTTTTCGCCAAAAACCATTCGTAGCCCTCCGTCATTTCGGATAAGTAGCGCATAGTATTCGTGCGGTGTTTGTTGGCCAAATTCAAGGCATCGTGTGCGGTAGCTGTGTGTTGCTTGTCCGTTGCATAGATAGATGCATTGGTTTAGGACAGTCGTACCACTTTGTTGGCCAAAGTCAAGGGTGTATGCGGGTGGGTCTAAATCAATCAGGATAATGACTGGTAGAACTTGACTTGCGGGTTATGATTTGTTGGCCAAAGTCAAGGTCATAAACCGCTTGGGGTAAAAAATCACATCGGGAGTTTCTAAAGAAACTGAAACTTGCCAGGCATGTGCATACCTTCTAGAGTATGATAACGTGAGTGGATTGCATCACGTTATCATGCAATGATAGTTGGATCCCGATTCCCATTGATGAGTTGGTTTACTCGTCGGGTGATCCCGACTAATTCTTCTTTCAGGTTTGGAGGAGAATTTGAGGATACAGTGGGAGGTTTCCTGATTAGATAAAGTGTTAACCATTCTGATCTAGGATAGAGTGCACACAGAGTGTTTCTTTTCTCTCTCTCTTTGGCAGCGACCATGGCCCGACCCTAGACTATGACTCAGTGACCAAGTTGACCGAACTTTCTTAAAACACTGGCTTTTGGATTGTCTGAGTTGCATACATCATTGCCACTCCTTTTACCATTTGCATTTCTCCAGAACGCCCCTTATCATTACGAACGTCCACTTCCATTGGATAAATCCATTGTATGGTTATATACGAACACGAAGGAACTTTTTCCAGATTCGAGGATGGATTCTGGTTCTGGAGTGATTGAATAAGACTATTCAGTTGTCTTTTCCTTTTACCTTCTCTCAGGTTGTGAGGGCTCCTAGGATTAGGAGAGGGTACACCTATTACGCTCATTGGATAGTCTTCTTCCAAACCATAGGCAAGTGCCGAAAGGTAGGGAATGAAGAAAACCAATTAGCCTAAGTAGGGTGTACAGAAGGTAATAAGTTAAGACAAATAAAGGGATTAGAAAGAGGGCAAAGTAAATTGCGACTGCTATCATTTATGACCAAACCTAGTATCTCATCGCCACTCCTACTTCACCTTTTGTATTTCTCCAGGACACTCCATATCACTACGAAGATCCAAAATTATTTGGATAATCCATCGTATGGTTATATACGAACTCGAAGGAACTTGTTCTAGTTCGGGGATGGATTCTGGTTCAGGAGAAATAGGAATAAGGTTTATTCAGTTGTCTTTAATCTTCATCTTCTCTCAGGTTGCGAGTTCTCCTAGGATTAGGAGAGTACACCTGTTACGCTTATTGGATAGTCTTCTTCCAAACCATAGGCTGGTAACGAACGGTAGGGAAGGAAGAAAACCATTTAGCCTAAGGGGGTGTACAGAAGGTAATGACTAAAGACATATAAAGAGATTTGGAGAGATGGTAAAGTGATATACGGTTACAGTCATGAATATGATAATGGAAGAGGCATTAATAGGAATACCCGGATACCCCTTCGATACATTTTCATGTTTCAGTTTCACTGTGTATTGTTAATGGAAAACTGATTTCCCAATTAGTACTTACTCCAGGGTATGTATTTACCAGGTATGATTCTCACATCTGTATGGTTTAACAGATGATGAGTGGGAGCAAGTTATTGGGAATTGGGTGATCATCCTCATTATATCGGGATTCGTAGTAATTGGTGATATTTGAGGAAATCGCCTGGGTTGTTTGCCGGACGGCAAATATTTGGTTTTGAATATCCGTTGTTGTGTACCAATTTCAAATTGATATATCTGTACGTTTATTTTTAATAAAGTGAGATATAACTTTTTGAAATTATGTCCATTACAATTACCTATATAAGTGGATGGTTAGGTAAGGAGCATTAAACAGCGGTGTAATTCTTCATAACCATAGTACTGTTTTCAACCTATGACGCACAGGATTTGAGTTATTCAACTCAGGGGACTTATACAGAGTATTGTATGTTGTCCAGTGTCCATTAGGACGGAGGGGTTGGTACTCGTACTATATTCTGTTTACTTATGACTTCTCTACTTCTTAGACATGTGTTTCATAGAAATACAAGATCCAAGTTTTGAGAAGTTATAGGTATATGAATAAAGTAGAGAACCAGGTATTGCAAGTATCAGGATTCTTCAAGGCGATCGAAGATGTAGATACCAGTGTATGGTATTCAGTTGTTAGTAATGATTATGAGAACTTGCTTCTCTTTCAGGTTACTCATATCTGGAGTAATGCCGATCGGCCTCTCTCCATTTAGTTGACATGCACTGGAGACAGCTGCATGATTTGAATCTGGTTCCAATTAAATCAGTGCCTCTGTTTCTATATTGGATATAGAATAGTTCATATCTTAACAATGTTAAGGTACGGGGAGTTGTCCGGCTTATGCCTAAAACCAGACTCTGGATAACTCAAGGCGCGTTTCTGTAATGGTTGTTTGTGGGTTAACCCGGGCTATGACGAGGGTTGACTTTCTACCATCTGGAAGATCAATAGTGATATTGTTCTTGACACACCACGGTTTTAGTAAAATGGATTTTTTTTCAAAAAACAGTAGTGGGAGTATGGTAGAATTGGAAATGATTCCAGAACCGCAAACGATTACTGAAAATTTAATAGGACCTAAAAATTCAATCTGGATTGTCATTCCATTAGCCACTCCGTAGATGTGGTGGGTAACCTCTGGCATCCGAGAGGTACTCCGGTAGCCTCAAGAACGGTGACAAGGAGGTTCTTGTTTACCCAGACTTGTCATTGCTGTTGTTCCAGACTATGAGACCCGGCAGGAGGATGAGTATAGCGTCATTCTGAACTGCCTTTAGAAGTGCACGTGTATATGATTCTGCCAGAGGGTTGTCGTAGTCAGTGGGAGCAGCGGAAGCATAGTGGACAAGAAGCTTGTGTCTGTTTATAGACTAAAGCAGATATAGCGGAGATAGATCATCTATTTCTGATGTGACAGTCATAGGTTTGACTTCATCAGAATAGGGGATGGATCTGTTAAGAAAGTTGTAGGGTGTGATGTCCTGGTATTTGGATGACATACACAATGTAGGAAGTGAAATTCTTATACTACGATCGGTTATACTTTGGTTGTCACACAGTAGTTTCTCCACATAGGGCTTGCATATTATATCAGACATTATGGTTACTAGATCTATAGTTTTAAATCTAGATTTGGAAAGTTTCCCAATCTAGATTTGGAAAGTTTCCCAATCTGAGTACTTAGACAGCATTCTAAAGGTATTTTAGAATGGACGACTCCTGGCACGGTAGTATACCTGCAGGTGATGGAGTCACCCTCTCTAAAGGTGTCTTACAGACTAAAGGGGAGAGAGATGTGCATGATTGACATATCACTTTCTTAGGCAATTGAGTCAATCATGTGATGTCAAGTGCCACACCAGATGTTGTTTTTGCACTAGATGCAATAAGTTGATATTAATCCAATCCTGGAGAAACGTTCGGAAGCAGTTTTAGAACAAAAGTAAATGTTCTAGGGATTTGATAACGACAACCTCCTTCAGGAGACAGTTATCATTCCAGGCTTCCAAGGTGACCTGTATGACAGAGTGACTGTCAGAGTTATAGTTTTCCCTCTGTCGACGGGCAGTTGTTTGGACAGGTGGTCTAAGCGGATACTGAGGGAGGCATAGCGCAGGATACTGATTACATTCAGTTGACGATACAGTCTAAGAAGTTTGGATTTGGAGTTCATTTATGAACTAGGTCCCATCATATATCCAGACATATTCTATGACAGGTATTGCTCATTTCGGGAGATGGCTTTCTCCGCGAACTTGAGATTAAGAGAGACATAGAAAGAAACATCAGGGCGGATCCACTCACTGAGGCTATTCCTCGAACGCAATAGTTTCACAAACGGTCTTTGTGAGACTGATCAGTAGAGGAGTTGGGTGTTCGGTATCACACGGGCTGTGAGTATGCGACATCACTGTAATTAGCCTTGAGTGCAAGTGGGAGATTGTTGGATATAGTGCCCTAAAAGGCAATTATTGGATCGCAGGCACGTGATTGCAATGATTGAGGGAGGACCTATGCCGGTAGGACAATCTTACTCGAGATGATGGTATGCCATCTGGTTTATCTTTATCATCGTGTACTGCTTCAGGTGATATTACAGATCACTATTACACGTTGGTAGAGCCCTTAGGATTCTTGCTTGACTACCGGCAGTATGATGGCGATCATATACGTAAGAGTTGGGTAGTCTATAAGCGCATCCTTAAAGTGGTCCCTAGTCGTGGGAGTTTCGAGAC
This sequence comes from Agapanthus africanus, assembly GCA_030015575.1. Lineage (NCBI taxonomy): Eukaryota > Viridiplantae > Streptophyta > Magnoliopsida > Asparagales > Amaryllidaceae > Agapanthus > Agapanthus africanus. The sequence goes on along the minus strand of JASDDO010000012.1, from coordinate 111,500,010 downwards.
TGGGCAAAGATACTCCATTAGTAGACTAGTGTATACAGTCGAGACCCCGACGAGGGGCGGTGGCCGGTCTCATAAGCCATTGGTGTCAGTTGGTTCACCTAAGATGTATACAGGTGCTCGTTGGGTTATGAGTACACCGGACAGGACTCGTCGGGAACATACTAGTTGGTATTATACCTAGCGTCAGATAGCAGTTCCCTGGTGACATGTGTACAGGTTAGTTCATCGACCTGAGATCGTCATTTGTCTCGTATGAGTTCCCACTGTGCTTTAATTACTACCCTACCACGGCTCAAAGGAGTCATGCAAACAGGTATTAGTTGGGTACAGTCCCGAGCCACATGGAGGCAGTGAGCGGATCGGCAGGGGTTTCGTCTCTCCCGGTATTGAAAGTGAGATCGCGCTGTGACTAGGAGAGCCATTACACGAAGTCCTTGGCCAAGGCAGGATATTTACTGGTAGGTATTCCAGTAGTATCTCAGGGTGTTCTAGGCTACACTCCGACACGACTTGTACCGCTTTTGGGGGTCTGACTTTTATCAACTCCCTAGGTCCGACATGCGATACTCATAGACGAACGGACCGGACTGTACGGATATTGTCACAGACATGCTCAGTAGGGTGTCAGGATGGGTTCGCTCATCGACCTCCCTTTTGGTCAATACTTGGTAGCCCGTTATGTACAGCTAGTACTACTGACGTGCTAGTGGTTAAATCTAAAGCCAAAGTATTGACGAGTCTTTAGAGTCCCCCACAGATAGTTTCTCAAGTTTCGGGCGAAACGTTGTAGAGGCCGTATGGTATTATGGCAGAGTTCGATCATATACGTGCAGGCAAGCACGGATCATGATCGGACGGATCATACTAGTGGGCTTTAATTTAAGTCGTATCCTAGTATTAATTTGTTGGATTACTTTCGTCTCGTCGCATTTGCATTCAGTCGGAATGCGGATGCAGGTATGTATATACAGGTGAGGGGTATTCTTGTAGTCCGTCATGAGTTTACTTTAGATGATGCCGTTCTTTTTATTGTTATAAACATTTGGGTTAATGTTTATTTTGGTGGAAATTGTGAGTGGATTTCATCATGAGGAGCATTAATTGTGACACATGCATAAGTGATGACTCGTGGTCTCTTTATTTGTGCATATGTCTCATTTTGGATTGATTTAATGTGTTGAAATGATAAGAGGAGAGAGGGAGGGCAGCTATGAGGCAAGGGTTAGCTCTTGGATTTTATTCTTGCTCTCCATTATAATTCCAAAACATTAAGAAAAGAAAAGCCTCTTCTTCTTCTTCTTCCTCTAGCTCACCATTTCCATCAGTGGCAACATCTTCAACCTCCATCCATACACTCTCATGTGTTGAGAATTAATGGATGCTTGAGACAAAATTATCACACACATTTTTTACATCGCCTTGGACATGTCGGCTAGCAAACTTCATGTTCGAGTTTGTAAGGTTCCTAGGCACACTAAGGAGGTCTCACAAGGCATCAACCATGCCAAATTCAAAATTTTCCGGTGCCGAGAAACCCTAATGCGATCGTTGACTAGAGTTTTAGGCGAAACTACAACTAGTTAACAACTTAACTACAAAGTGAAAGAGGCTACAACCTTTGTAGATCCGGTCCTCCACTTCCTTAGCTCCGTGATGTTGTCCCTCCGCTGCGATCATCGGATCCCGGACTCTAGCGATGGTTTCGTCGAAGAAATGATCGGGCTAGGTCGTCGACTTCGATGCCGAAGATGATCTACGTCGAGGCAACTCAAGATCAAGCTCCAACTTCACCAAGTCATGAAACTTTTGAAGAAAACACACTATACTACTTGGCGAGTGGTAGAGGATGAAGAAATAGGAAATGGGTTGGATTTGGATTTGGATTTCTCACTTGGAATCATCACTTGACATTTTTGAAGCAAGCTTTTCTTTTCTTTCTCAAGAAGAAGAAGAAGAAGATGATAGAAAAAGAATTATTTCAAAAAGAAAATCTAAGCGATTCTTATCATTTTGCAACCATGGTTGAGTGTAGAGAATAAACTAGGGTTAGGTGAATGGTTAGGTTAAGAATAAAACAAAAGGCTTAGACTTTGTCAAAGGTGCTATGAAGCTTCATGAAGCTTCAAGCCAAAGTGTGAAAAGCCACCACCTTTTGTTTTTGTTTCTTGCCAAAAGTAAATAAATGAAATAAATAAATAAGGCAAAGGAAACCGTAACCATTAACCAAACATGGTTTAAACCAACATACACCCAAGTTTGCATGTATCATCAAACATGATACAATTTTGTGCACAAAAATATATCGCATATACAATGTGCACAAACAAGTGAGAAAAACATCTTAAGTGAACCAATATTAGTTAATGTAAAGTAATATATCAAATATATAATTATACATTAAATCATTAAATCAACACTTGATTTAACGATCCGGTCACATCGCATATGACCGACTAAAATCCAATGTATCGACTTATCGAATCAATCCTCGATTCGATAACCAAGTTATATCGCATACAACCAATCGATACATTCATCGTGAGAATAGAATACGGTATCACATACACGCATTATTCTCGGTCCCGCATATATCTCATATGCGCTCCTATTTCGTTTCGCTTGAGCTAGGAAACCTCTGTGTAGGACTCTAAAGACTCATCAATATGCCGGCAGCAGGTGATGATCATATCAAACACCCACAAGCCGCAAGCGGTCTGCTAAACGTAACGGACACCCGGGTATTGAGCGATCAGAAGATCGACGAGCAAGCCCGCTCACACTCCTGTGAATCCAACCAGAAACACTTACCGTACAGTCCGGTCTGTTCGTCTGATATGTCGCATATCTTGCCTAGGAGTGGTAAACGTCAGACCCCAGTAGCTCGATAAGTCCAGTCGATATGAGGTCTATAACAATTCGAGATACTACTGGTAACACTTACCAGTAAATCTCAGCAACCCTGACCAGGGATTTTCGGTTATAGCCAATCGAACACAGCGCAACATCAACTCCCTATACCGGGAGAGACGAATCCCCTCCTATCGCTCATTGCCTCCATGTGATTCGGGACTGTACCCAAAAGCCACCGTTTTGCACGCCCTCTTGGACGTGGTAAGGTGGAAATCAAAGCACAGTGGGAATCACACAAGACTCTATGACGATCTCGGGTCTACAGACTAACCTGTACCAGTGTCACCAGAGAACTGCCATCTGACGTAAGGTATAATATCATCTGGGAGTTCTCGGCGAGTCCGTCCAGTGTACCCAGTCTCTACTGAGCACCCGTATATCATCTCTGATGTCAAACACCAATGGATATGGGATCATCCATCGCCCATCTGTATGGATCGAGAAGGTATACGCTAGTCTACTCTGGTATATCGATGCCCCGTCTCGATACACCCACGACTAGGGACCTTGAAGGATGTACTTATGGACTACCATGTCCCCACTAGTATGATCCGCATCATAGTCCAGGTAGTCAAGTACACATCCTAAGGGCTTTACCAACATGTAACAGAGAGACAATCAGTATACACGTTAAGGTAAAGAGTAACCAGATAACATACTATCAAGTCGAGCAAGAAAGTCCTCCCTATATATGTCCAAGCATCCACTACAATATACATCCTATGTATAGTAATGGCCTCTAGGGCATACATATAACTAACAATCTCCCACTTGCACTAGGGCCATCTGTAGCAGTGGTTGCTGTATCTCGTACTCAACCATCCCATAAAAGTCTCTCTCTGGGAAAAAGGCCTTTGTGAGTGGATCCGCCGTGTTGTCCTCTGAGTCTCCTCTCCTTACCTCGATCTCCTTGGAGATCAACCATCTCCATGATCAGGTGATACTGCCTTAGAATATGTCTGGATCACTGATGGGACAGACGTTCCTTAGCATAAGCCACAACTCCATTGTCACACAATGGGAAGAACAAAGTTCATCTCATGAACAAATATACATCCAGACTGCCTCTTTGGTAGCATCTTAAGCAGCGATGTATCCAGCCTTTATCGTCTAGTATGCCACGGTATCTAGCTTGGAACTCTTCCAACATACCGTCCCTTTACTGAGGGTAAAGACAATGCCTGTGACTGACTTTCAGTCGTCCTTATCACCCTTGAACCCTTCCAGTGATTCTCCCCAGGACCAATTGATACCATCTCACTATAACTAGTGAGTATCCTAATATCCAATTAGATCTATCTCATAGATCCAAAACCCAGGATTTAGTACGTATCACTTTGATCCTATATGGAGAATCATTGTGATAAGCGGAGATTGATCGAGCATAGTATATGAAACTACTTCCCTATCAAGAGTATGTCATCCATGTACTCTACGAGGATCACCACCATACTCCCTATTACCTTTTTGTATATACAAGGTTCATCTACCATTTTGATGATGCCAAACTCTTTGACTAGCACATCAAAATAGACGTTCCAACTCCGCGATGCCTGCTTTAATCTGTAAAGCAACTTGCACACGTTTCCGCTGCTCCCACTGTTTACGAAGCCCTCTGGCTGTGTACTTATAGACGTTCTCTTCTAAATCAGTATTTAGAAAAGCAGTCATGACACCCAACCACCAGATATCGTAGTCATGGTATGTAGCCGTGGCAAGTAGGATCTGGATGGACTTAAGCATAGCCACTGGAAAAAGATTTCATCATTATCCACGCCTGGTCGATGACGAAAACCTTTAACAAGTCAAGCTTTGAAAGTCTCAACTTTTCCATCTACACCAAGTAATCTTCTCAAGATATACTTGCTCCTGATGGGGATTTAACCCTTCAGATAAAGCAACTAAAGTCCATACTTTGTTGGTGTATAAGGATTCTATCTCAGATCGCTAAGCATCCAGCCATTCTTACAGAGTCCCACTCCTGATGGCCAGCTGGAAACTAGTTAGGTCATCATCCCATGATGCAATCCTCGCTCCCACTGTGATAGAGAAACCGGAGTATCTCTCAGGTGGGTGAGGAACCCTACTACATCGGCGGAGAGGCTGAGGTTCGTTGGTAACTATTGAATCTTTTGGTTCTTCCAGATCATCAGCTGCAGTTTGTATAGCTGGAACATTTTCAGTTCTACATAACAGATCTTGCCTCGAGCTTGTCCGGATTTTGCTTTTAGACATAGGCCGGACAACCCCAAATCTTAACAAGCTAAAGATATGGGCTCTTCCCTTTCCATATCTCATATGATGTGGTAGGCAACTGATTTGATTTGAACCCTATTCAATAGGTTTGCAGCTTCTCAAGTGCATAACTCCCAAAAGGAAATAGGTAACTCAGTAGTACTCATCATAGAGCACACCTTATCATATAGGGTGTGATTTCTCCGCCCCGATATACCATCGTGCTATGGTGTATACGGAGGAGTAATGCTGAGAGAGAATATCATTCTCCTTTAGAATAATCCAGGAATTCTGTGCTCAAGTATTCTCGTCCTCGATCACATCAAAGGACATAATACTTTTACCCGTTTTGGTTCTCTACTTCTAACTTATATTCTGTGAATATCTCAAAAGGTTCGGACTTGTGTTTCAACAGGAACATATATCTGAATCTTGAGAGATTATCAGAGAATGTAATGAAATACAAAGAACCGGTCTTGGCATGTGTAGACAGAGGACCTACATACATCAACATGTATCATCCCAAGAGTTCACTAACTCTTTCTCTGTTTCCAGTAAACAGAGCTATGGTCATCTTATCTCTGTGACATGACTGGCAAGTTTCACAAGATGTAAATTCAAACTAATTTAAATATGCATCTAAATGTAACTTCAGCCAGTCAGGTCGCATTGATATGACCTAGTCTACAATGCTTCAAGAAGGATTCGTTCATTTCTGAACTCTTCCTCTTGTGTGTGTTCCGTATACTAAGAACTGTAGTTTGATTTAGAACATCAATGCTTTTAGATAACGTGCCTGAACCGATCAACTTTTGATATAGGAAATGTTCAAAACATTATTCAACAATACAAAATTTTATTATTTCTTTACTTCTAAAGAGACTGATATGATTTTGTATATCAGGTTCGGTATCTAATAGCATTTGTTCAGAATCAATGTACTGGTAATACAGGGTGACAGTGACCAACAGACTTGGCTGCAACACTTGCCCCGTTTTCTGTCTCATGAAACTTATCACCCGTTCTCAGTTCTTTACCTTTCTTTAGCCCATGTACTAGATTACATATGCGGGATCCTGATCCGGTATCTAATACCCAGGACATAGAGGATACAGAGAAACAGTTTTTTATAATGAACACACCCGAAAAAGATGCATCATCTTGCACTTTCTTCGTTTGGGCGGCATGGGAATCCTGGTATTCCCCTATTTCCTGCTCAGTTTTATAACAATTATAAGTTGGAACGGGACCAACGTTCCCCAGCTCAGTATAACAAGCGGGTTCGGTCAATACAACCATATTATTATCTTGATTAAGGCGTGATATGGTCGCTACCTGGAGAGAGAGAAAAGAAAACACTCTGCGTGCGCTCTTGCAAGATCAGATTGGTTATTATTTTATCTAATCAGGATGGCTCCCACTGTTTCTATCAAATCTTCCTTCAAACCCTAAAAGGAAAGACTAGCCGGGATTAATTACATACTACAAGTTCGCCAATCTTTCAGCCAGGCCAGTGTCGGTATTTTGAGGGAGGTCCCCCATGCTTTCGCACGAACCTAATTAATCTAAACCTCATTTTCCCAGAGGCGTAACCCCGTTGACACCTTTCTAGACACCTACTTGATCGGCTAATTGTAATGTGTAAAACTCTCCCAGGAGTAACAATTACTCGCAGTGGGTATCGGGATCCAACTATCTCATAGAAGGTATGCAATCTCATTGCAAATATCAACACTTGAAATTCCCGATAATATTTTGCCCCTAACCTCCTATGACCTTGACAAAGGCCAACAAACCATAGGATGCTAGTCAAGTTCAACCCGTCATTTCCTGATTGAATTAAACTCACCCGCACGACCCTTGACAAAGGCCAATAAGGTCGCACGACTACCCTAACCCAATCTGCATCATATGCATAAGCAGATAAGCACCAGTTAGCTACCGCACACTACGCCTTGACAAAGGCCAACAAACGCAGCACGAATACTAACTACTACTTATATGAAATGACGGAGGGCTACGACAGGTTTTTCTGAAAACCTATTGCGTAATGAACTTGATATCGTTGTAAGATCGAATGATTTTAAAATGGAGTGTTTCTGAGGCTTTTCTAGTTTTGCTAAAGGAGTCACTCCCGGTGAAGGGATCGTCGGCCCTTTCCTCGTCGAATGAGGTGCGGGATATATCATATATATCACTGTGCAAAGCAGAAACTATAGAAGCAATCAAAAGACAAACCGAGTGTGTAGCATCTGCCAGTTATTGCTAAATGGGTCACTCCCGGCGAAGAGATCTCGGCCCTTTCCTCATCGAATAAGGTGCAGGATGTTCTACATGGAACACCGCGATACAAAGAAAGAACTGTAGCTACCTTATTTTATTTTTGAAATTCGATTCCACAACATCTTAGGTTTCTTTTCTTTCATTAATCACATTAATGAAGTCCCATCATTTAAGTTACCTAAACATCACAGATAAATACGACGTACACTTATGCCATCCGCATTCGCCTCGATGTCCCCTCGTGCACCGTTAGGTTAAGTAACTAACGACAGAGCGGGGCAGGGCTAGCGCGGGTGTAAAACATAAGTAACGTCTATATAATATATCATATATACTATATACAGTATTTATCACAGAACATATCAAATGATCACATCACAGATATCGCAGCAGAAGAATCATATGAAATATTGGATATACTAGGACGTCCGTGTTTTCAATACGAGCCAGTATAAAACACGGATTCCACGGTCGCGATGAATAGCCAAACCCACACCCCTAGACCCCTACGAGAGCGGCAAGCAACCCTACCAATTCTAGAGTTAGGAGACCCGGACTCGACTCCTCGAGTTGGTCTCGCACTGGACTCCAGAACCCGGTTACTTGTGCCCTCCTCCTTGGGTCTATCCTAGTGCGGAAAAGTAAATAATATACATCAACGGTGACATCTTCCGCTACCTGGAAGTGCCCCAATAAAAGAATATTACATACAAGTCTTTACATGAATTAAATGAAAAACACTCATCTCACATAAAAAAAAACCCGGCTATTCAAACACGACGATCCAATATAACATATCCAGCAACACATAACATCACATGTCATCAACGTAAGTAAATATGCGCATCCCAATTGTCGTTGACATATAGCAACAAAACCGGCGATATCACATATTACACTTACGGTCACAGAAAAGAAAGTGTAAAACTACAACAGTTGGAATCCGCAACCTGCATAGACATCGCATGCCTAATCAAATGAATTCCTTAGACATCGCATGCCTAACAATTATAAACCCCGCATTTTAGTCTCATTATCGAAAACTCTTTTCAATATCAAGTCGGGCAATTCAACAAGATTCCCGAAATCCTGTTCGAATGCTCGTCGTAAACTTCAGTAGACGGCCGCACCCCCGATGCCGTCGACGAAGTGCACCAAGGCGGAACACCGCTGCCGCGAGCACCCGAACGGATGCTTTCGGCGATGGGGTTCTCCTACAGTCACTTGGTCGGGGCTATGGGGTGAGGCTGTCTATTAAGTTTACCCGGCGAGTATCCTCGTACGCTACGTGATTGCGACGGACTTTTGATCGCATCAAAATTCCGTGGCAACCGATAATGTGAGACTAAAGTGCTAGATTTATAACATTCATTCAGTTATCTCATAACTACTTGTGAATTCCAATTATTGTATCCCATTCCAGATAAATAGAAAATGTTAAACTTTCCGATCGAACATTCAAACACCCAAGTTTTCCCGAAACCGCTCAACACATGAAATAGGTTTAAAAACATCCAGTTCATGCCTCAGTACCAACGGTCCAGCCGTAGAAAGGTCAAACCAACGCCTCACATGTGGCATGCCGTACTGCCCCAAACCCGAAGGTTCAAAGGGCAGTTCAAGACGGTCACATAATCGAGTTAAGGTTTGTTGTCTTCTACAGGGACCATCGCGTTACTTGCACTACTTAGAACGTCATTAAACTACGGAAAGATCCAACACTTGGAAATTTCCCGACAGGGGAAAAATTGGGTATTTATATCCGGTCGAACTTTTTAACATATTCTAAGATTATCCGGAAAAACACAGACGAAGTTAAACTTCCCGATCGAAACACGGAGTCTCCAATACAACCCAGAAAACTCAACCGTTGAGTATACATTAAAATTACCCAGAAAACACAGGAGTCAATTATAAACATTACTGTGCAAAGTGGGGTCAAAGAATCAACAGTATGGCCGCGGAACCGCCGCGCCACGTGGGGTACGGCCGTGGTTCCGCGGCAGTTTGACGGAGTTAGGACCCCGTTTTGCACAGTAATTCATAAAAAAAACCCTGCTTATTTTTCTGCATATTTTTAATATGGAAAATTCCGAGTTTTGGAAAAATGTACAGAGAAGGGGTCGGATTAGGGTTTCGGGGTTCGTTCGGATTTCTAACATCGTCTACACTTCGCCTAAGGCTCTAGCTAGGCTCTGATACCACTGTAGGGTTCCTAGGCACACTAAGGAGGTCTCACAAGGCATCAACCATGCCAAATTCAAAATTTTCCGGTGCCGAGAAACCCTAATGCGATCGTTGACTAGAGTTTTAGGCGAAACTACAACTAGTTAACAACTTAACTACAAAGTGAAAGAGGCTACAACCTTTGTAGATCCGGTCCTCCACTTCCTTAGCTCCGTGATGTTGTCCCTCCGCTGCGATCATCGGATCTCGGACTCTAGCGATGGTTTCGTCGAAGAAATGATCGGGCTAGGTCGTCGACTTCGATGCCGAAGATGATCTACGTCGAGGCAACTCAAGATCAAGCTCCAACTTCACCAAGTCATGAAACTTGTGAAGAAAACACCCTATACTACTTGGCAAGTGGTAGAGGATGAAGAAATAGGAAGTGGGTTCACTTTGGATTTGGATTTCTCACTTGGAATCATCACTTGACATTTTTGAAGCAAGCTTTTCTTTTCTTTCTCAAGAAGAAGAAGAAGAAGATGGTAGAAAAAGAATTATTTCGAAAAGAAAATCTAAGTGATTCTTATCATTTTGCAACCATGGTTGAGTGTAGAGAATAAACTAGGGTTAGATGAATGGTTAGGTTAAGAATAGAACAAAAGGCTTAGACTTTGTCAAAGGTGCTATGAAGCTTCATGAAGCTTCAAGCCAAAGTGTGAAAAGCCACCACCTTTTGTTTTTGTTTCTTGCCAAAAGTAAATAAATGAAATAAATAAATAAGGCAAAGGAAACCCTAACCATTAACCAAACATGGTTTAAACCAACATACAGCCAAGTTTGCATGTATCATCAAACATGATACAATCTTGTGCACAAAAATATATCACATATACAATGTGCACAAACAAGTGAGAAAAACATCTTAAGTGAACCAATATTAGTTAATGTAAAGTAATATATCAAATATATAATTATAAATTAAATCATTAAATAAACACTTGATTTAACGATCCGGTCACATCGCATATGACCGACCAAAATCCAATGTATCGACTTATCGAATCAATCCTCGATTCGAAAACCAGGTTATATCGCATACAACCAAGCGATACATTCATCGCGAGAATAGAATACGGTATCACATACACGCATTATTCTCGTTCCCGCACATATCTCATATGCGCTCCTATTTCATTTCGCTTGAACTAGGAAACCTCTGTGTAGGACTCTAAAGACTCGTCAATACGCCGGCAGAAGGTGATGATCATATCAAACACCTACAAGCCGCAAGCGGTCTACTAAACGTAACGGCCACCCGGGTATTGAGCGATCAGAAGATCGACGAGCAAGCATGCTCACACTCCTGTGCATCCAACCAGTAACACTTACCTTACAGTCCGGTCTGTTCGTCTGATATGTCGCATATCTTGCCTAGGGTGGTAAACGTCAGACCGCAGTAGCTCGATAAGTCGTGTCGATATGAGGTTTATAACAGTTTGAGATACTACTAGTAACACTTACCAGTAAATCTCAGCAACCCTGGCCAGGGATTTCCGGTTATAGCCAATCGAACACAGCGCAACATCAACTCCCTATACCGGGAGAGACGAATCCCCTCCTATCACTCATTGCCTCCAAGGGATTCGGGACTGTACCCAAAAGCCACCGTTTTGCACGCCCTCTTGGACGTGGTAAGGTGGAAATCAAAGCACAGTGGGAATCACACAAGACTCTATGACGATCTCGGGTCTACAGACTAACCTGTACCAGTGTCACCATAGAACTGCCATCTGACGTAAGGTATAATACCATCTGGGAGTTCTCGGCGAGTCCGTCCAGTGTACCCAGTCTCTACTGAGCACCCGTATATCATCTCTGATGTCAAACACCAAAGGATATGGGATCATCCATCGTCCATCTGTATGGGTCGAGAAGGTATACGCTAGTCTACTCTGGTATATCGATGCCCCGTCTCGATACACCCACGACTAGGGACCTTGAAGGATGTACTTATGGACTACCATGTCCCCACTAGTATGATCCGCATCATAGTCCAGGTAGTCAAGTACACATCCTAAGGGCTTTACTAACATGTAACAGAGAGACAATCAGTATACACGTTAAGGTAAAGAGTAACCAGATAGCGAACTATCATGTCGAGCAAGAAAGTCCTCCCTATATATGTCCAAGCATCCACTACAATATACATCCTATGTATAGTAATGGCCTCTAGGGCATACATATAACTAACAGAGTTGCTTCGGATGAAGCGGGAGCCCGTAAAAAGACTCATTGATGTGGTGCCCTTCCGATAAGGAGATCGGAGATCGGAGATGCCGCGAGGAGCTTGGGATGGTAGCCAAAGACCGAAGGACACGGATCGATCGGTATAGCCACTCTCACTTCTTAGTAGTTTGCTAGTTTAGCGTTAATGGTTCGATCCGGGTGAAAGACTAAGATTGCGTCGGTTTCCTAAAAAGTTTTTGTTTCCGCATTTGGCCTCGGAATGACGGCCGGGGCGCAACCGTAGACTTACACTTTCTTGCTCGACATGATAATATGCTATCTGTTTACTCTTTATCTTAACATGTAGACTGGTATTGTTATACTGTCTTTCTCTCACATGTTAATAAAGCCCTTAGGATATGTACTTGACTACCAGGACTATGATGCAGATCATACTAGTAGGGCTAGGGTAGTCCACAAGTTCATCCTTTAATTGTTCCTAGTCGGGGAGTATCGAGATAGGACATCGGTATTCCAGAGTAAACTAGTGTGTACGTTTCTTGACCCTGTATGGGGCGATAGATGATCCCACATCCATTGGTGTTTGACATTAAAGATTGTACACAGGTGCTCATTGGAGAATGGGTACACTGAACAGGACTTACCGAGAACTCCTAGATGGTATTATACTTATCGTCAGATAGCAGTTCTCTGGTGACACTGGTACAGGTTAGTCTGTGGACCTGAGATCGTCATAGAGTCTTACCATGCTTTGATTTCCTCCCTACCACGCTCAAGGTAGCAAGCAAACAGGTGGAATTTGGGTACAGTCCCGAGTCACATAGAGGCAATGAGCGATAGGAGGGGTTTCGTCTCTCCCGGTATTGGGGGTTGATGTTGCGCTGTGCTCGATTGGCTATAACAGGAAGTCACGGGCCAGGGCTGATGATGAGATTTACTGGTAAGTGTTATCAATAGTTTCTTGTTCTGTCGAAAATATCGCACTTTTGATATAACATTTTCCTTACTTTTCTTAAATATCTAAAGGTGTTTATTATAAATATAACACATATGAGGGTTTATCTGTAAAAATACTATTTTCATATGTTTATATATTATAATTAACATTATGAAGGAAAATATATGCATATAATATTTATATAATATTTTGATAATTTAAATATGCATATCATATCAAATATCCTTAATCAATATTCATAAAATATAATATCATATCAAATTGGTTAGGATAATATCTCAAAAATACCAAATATTACTAATATTATTCATTGAGATATTGTGCAAAGTTTAGTTCAGATCCGAAGATCGAGATGTTGAGATGTCGGGAATCAAAAATCTGCCGATAAAGTTAAATAAAATCGAAGAATCAATACTGACAGAGACTCAGAAAAGATATGAAGAATCCAGACATCAAATAAATCTCCATGTGTCACAACAAAACAGCCCCAGAAATTTGCACCCAAGATCTCACCAACAAACCGCGGATCCGCGGCCAAGCCATGCAATATGCGGCGGATCCGTGGCCGATTCACTGAATCAGGAGTTTGGATTTTCAGGTTAGATTTGCTACAACTAACCCTAATTCTAAGGATCTTTGGTTTCTGGTTTTGGGGTTATATAAAAGACCGAGGGCTAAACTTAGAAATCATCAATCTTTTACACAAGCTAATCACCATCAAAGAACAAGTGATCCAAGACAGGTCCAAGATTCGACGTGATAAAGCGACGTGAGATTCAACGGAACATCTACATCCGACAAGGCAAAGATCGAGAGCAACTTCTTCTTTCTCTTGTAATCTAAACTTGAAGTTTGTACTTGTAAAGTTGATTAATAAAGGTAGATCTTTAGTTTAATTAGTTTAATTATTTAGTTACATTATGAATTTCATCTCTATCCGTTCTTCTATCTTCATCATGCGCGACTAATTCTCCGCTTGATAGGGTTCGTAGGATTAGGGTAGAACAGTGGATGAGAAAATGTTTTAACTTCTTTTAAGTCTTATGAAGTTTATAAACTTTAGTAAAATAAATGTTAACATCCTTATCGGACGCGCTACTAATTTATTGCTAGTCTCGACCGCGATTTGAGATCAGATTAACAATTGTTTTGTTAAGGGCTAGACATGAATAGAGATCAATGAAAGGGCAAGGGTCAATAGTGGGGAAACCCTAGTTTCTTCCAAGAATCCTAATTCTCAATCATCACTATCTATCTAGTATTAAATCTATCAATAGATAAAATGAGTAATCTTTATTAGTCATCCATAACTACTAAATCCAAACGAACCCTACAAGCATTCTTCTTATAAAATCTATATCCGTATTCAAACTAGATCTGTATTCTACATCCGTATTTTGACGTAGATCTAGAAACTATTCTCCACTATTCTTTACTCCTCTATTCTTCCTCTTTTTCAACACGTCTAAAGTAAGATTGAAAGATTCCACATATCCCTGAGGACGGCCCATACTCATCTCGGTCTAGCTACGCGCGACACCGTTATTGACTGCGGTTACTGCACACACTTCTTTAAATACAAATCAAACAAATGGCGCCGTTGCCGAGGATACGTGCGTATTTTTTTATTCTTACTATTCGTATTGAATTCTTATTTGATCTATATCATAAAACAAAACAAAACGCATCTTGCATATTTAACGATTAGTGTGCGATTTTTGCGAGGGAATCTAGAGTCACTGTAGCGAGGAGATAAGGATTCAGAGACATTCATCAAGACCCAGATAAGTAAGGGAGGCCACCGTAGCAAAAAGTTTTCAAAGAACTCTCAACTCCGCGGTGGAACCGCGGCAAGAAGTGCGTTTTGGCGATGGAACCGCGGCGGTGTTGGTGAGTTCGGGCTTAAATTTTCTCCGGTATCTTTTCTATCTCTTTCTCTCTCCTCTGAAAAATCCAATAATATAATTTCTGCAGAATTCCTTGCAAAATATCGCCGCTCAAAAATCTTTTTGCGAGTTTTGTTTCGCGGTTTGTTTTTGCATATTTTAATACGGACATTAAGGGGCAAAGTCTAAATTCAGATTAGGTGGGGATTTCATCATCCTTTCTAAGCCCCAAAAATCATAAAACGAGCATTCGCATCACCCTACATTAATTAAAAAATATCTTGACCAAGACTCTAAGGACCGTCGTGTTCAATAAGGACAGAGGAAGGTCATGGGTAATCTATCGCTTATCCGTATTACTTTTGTGGTCCCACTGGAAGTTTCTCTTGATAGGACCTTTGTCGCATTATATATGAAGGTGTTGATCTAACAACAAAATAGATGCTCGAAACCATGTGTCAATGTCATTTCCTGTCTAAAGATGATGGTGAAGCTTGGCAATTTCTGGAAAATCTCGCTGAACAAACCTTACAGTGGGAAAGCGTTAGACCTGCATCGTCTAGGGGAGTTATCCATTAGCTCGATATTTCCATCGTTGTGAAAGCCGAAATGGCCGCGATACAAAAGAAACTCGATGCTATAGAAAACAAAGTATCTTCATCCCCCCTAAACCAATTTACTCTCCCCAAAACCGTGTGTGGTTGCTATTCCAACCCATCACATCTAACAGAAGAATGTCCTTTGAATGCACCATTTCAAGGTCAAGAACAAATTAATGTTACTTTTCAGCAATGACCTCGAAACGATCCTTATTCTTCCATATATAATCAGGAATGGAGGAATCATCCTAATTTTTCTTGGAACCAAAACCAAAACCAAAATCAAAACCAGTTCCAAAGCAATTATCAAAGACCTCCTTCACAGCAACAGCAACCACACCCACAGAGTCAGCACCCCTTTCATTCGCAACCTTTTCAAAATCCGGCCAACAATTCTACACCTTATAATAATTCTTTCCAACCAGCCGGTAACGAAAACTCATCTGCCCTCGAACGAAGCGTGGATATGTTTATTAAACATGCCATGCATCGACGGATGAAATAAAGTCTTCTATCCAATCATTAACACAGACCACCACCTCCCATGGTGAAAGTATAAAATCGATAGAGGCACAACTTGCAGAAATAAATGCTGCGATGAGTGCGAGAGAAAAAGAGAAACTTCCATCTCAACCTATACCTAATCCTGGCCACTTACAAAATTATAATGTGAGTATCGTTACCACATTGAGATCAGGAAGAGTGCTGGATAACCAAGTGTGTGAACATGTTGCTGACGTTGATGATATTAATGATACCCCGGCTTCTACTTCTTCTCCTATTTCGTCTAGTCCACCACCTTCTTTCGAGCCTATTCTCCGTTTTCCCCAAGGCTCGAACACTCAGCTTACTTCCTTGAGTCAACCTAAAACAATCCCAACTCTAATTCTGGGATCCATTCCATCCCCACAATCCTCTCCAATGTTGGACCTAACCATTATTGATAAAGCACCTTATCCAAAGAGGTTAAGGGGAAACAAACCAAGTCCATAAATAGAGAAGATTGTGGAAATTTTTAAGCAAGTTAACATAAACATTCCTCTCCTAGATGCTATTCAACAAGTTCTGTCTTATGCAAAAATTCTAAAAGACTTGTGCACTAGAAAGAGAAAAACTCAAGTGCCTAAAAAAGTTTTCTTAGCGAGTAATGTAAGCACTGCTTTTCCCTAAAAACTACCCAAGAAACGAAAGAACTCCGGAAGTACTACCATATCTATTTCTATTGGGGGTAAAGATATCAATCGTGCTCTACTAGATTTAGGCGCTAGTGTTAACTTGCTTCCGTATTCTGTGTATGAGAAATTAGAGACCGGAGAGTTAAAACCGGCGCACTGCACTCTTCAGATGGCCAATCGATCTATCACTCAAGCTAGGGGTGAGCTAGAGGATGTGTTAATCAAAGTCGGGGAATTTATATTCCCTGTGGACTTCATCGTTATAAATACACAGCCTGTAGCGAACCCACGAAACCAAATTCCAGTGATTTTAGGTCGACCTTTTCTTGTGACTTCCAAAGCAATAATCAATTGTCAAAACGGCTCTATGACCCTATCCTTCGGGAAGATGTCAATTGAGATTAACATTTATAAGTTGGGAAGTGAACCCTCCGAACCCTATGCTCAAGTATTATCTGTCGAAGCAATAAATTTCGACAGCAGCGAATTTGAACAGCTTCACGATTTTGATCTTGACTCTGCTAGCACGTTGTTGTTTGACACTTCTATTTGTTATACACGTACGGACACTTCTATCGAGCTGTCCGGGTCAACATCTAACGCTGAATATGAACCTTTTATGGAGTCTAAGTATCATCCCGTTCTTTCCGATGAGATTATTATTCGGGATATCGATGAAAGCTTTGAAGAAATTTTCGCAGAAGAACTCGCATTCTTAGAAAACATGGGTGTTGTGATGAATCAACTTCAACACAAAGAAGTTGAACCACCACCCCTTCTTCTTATCAATAACAAGAATGCGAGTAATCCACCATCACTGTTTCGTCTCTATAAACCGAGACGTAAACACGTTCTATTCCTCCCCTTATCCCCTCCCCATTTCTTCACGTCGATAGGTGACTTGTTCTTCTACCAACCAGTGCGTTATATCGATAAAATATTTGAATGGTTGGTGTTGGCTTTTGGTCTTTGTAAAGCATTGCATAGACCAATAACTTTAACCCCCTCATAATTTTAAATGCTTAATACAATTTTACTCAAGTTTGGGGGGAGGGATATATTTTGGCTCTTGAAAGAAAATTTTTACAAAATTATGAGACAAAAATAAGTTTGGGGGAGGATTTCACTTTCATTATTTCTTGTCCCCGTTACTTTTCCTCCTAAGTCTACAGTTTTTTTAAGCTTGACAGATGACATCAGTGAAGACACTGCTGCAAACAGGTTTGGGGGAGGTTTGTGCTTATTCACGCATTATTTTGCATCATACTATATATAAGCAAAACAAAATTTGATAATGAAAGTTTGAAAATGAAAATTTACATATGAAAGATATGAATAGTTTGAGAAAAGCAAGAAAGTTAGATATTTTCTTAAACGAAACTAGTAATAAGTAGTTATGAGCCGTTGTCCCAAGGGTTAGTAAGATGAAGGAAATTACTAATCTGAGAATAAAAATAAGTCTGAAAAATAATCCATATTCTTAAGTCCAAACATTTGAACGTTAATACCCTACTATACGCAATTACATACATCTTGAAACTTAGGATAGTAGAGGATACCTTGAAATGCTCTTGTCTAAAAGCCTTAGTATGAAGGAAAATAAAATAAAATATAAGTGGTGAAGAAAAAAAATGAACACTGGTTTTGTAATTTCTTAAGGCAGTATAAAAAAAATATAGCGAGGGTGCTTTATCACCAGTGCCTTAGACCAACTGGTTTGGGAGCCACTGCTAAGCCTTAGGTGTTGCAAGACGAGGAATTACACCTTAAGACGCGAGCACATTTTGTAATCGGTTGGTTAGTACCTTAAGAAGTATTAACGGTCGCATGAAAAATGTGTGAACAATTCCATCTAAAATATTCACCAACTAAAAAGTACTAAGGATGATGGACAAGAGTATGATAGTTTGAATGGAATTCTCTAAGTGTATGAAGTTTCTCAGGTTGGAATTCCATCTAAATATATGTACCAGAATAATGTAGACATCAGATCAGGCCAGCACCAAAAGTTGGAGGGCCCAACTCTCCCAAAGGGCCGTGGATCCGCGGCCAAAGTGGGGTCCAGGCCGCGGATCCGCGGCCATATAGTGGCGGCAGACAAACATCTTATGGGGGTAGTTTGGTCATTCTGTTTGGGTTCTGGTGGTTGCCCTAGGGTTTCATTTTCTGGCCTATAAATAGCCCAGAACTTTGTGAAGGAAAGGGGTCCATTCTTGTATTTTCATTTTGCCTAGTTTTAGTGTTGTTCTTCTTCCTCTTCTCACCTCTTCTCCATTAAACTTGTAGTGAGCTTTTGAGTGAAGAGTGATGAATAAAGAAGACCATTTTTATTATCATGCTTGTCTCTTTCTTTACTTATTGTAACTTGTTGTAATTTTAATTGCTAAGTAGTTGTTGTTATTTTCTTGCTATTTCTTTCTTCTCTCTTTTTCTTTATCATTCATACGACAATGATACTTACGCTCGATCCTCGCCAAGGTGAGGTCGCAAATAGTTAGTCGTATTCTTCTCATCTCCTTCTTTCTATCTTCCTCTTTGTTTTGTTTTGTTTTTCCTTATCATAAAGTGTGAGTAGTTTTATACTTGTTAGGGTAGGATAAGGGAAGTTTGAGAGAAGGAAATCTCTCTCACTCTTTCCTTGCCCAACAACTTAAATCGACTCCCGTTAATTGAACCACAATCCGCTCCTTACGGCACCCTATCCTACATGATAGCGGTGATTCCGTAGTGAAACCGGTTGTGGTTGAATTAACCGGAGGTTATGGATAAGAGCCAAGAACGGACGGAAAAGCACCAAAAGGAAGGACTATGCGTTGGAAAGCCTAGCTTATACTCGCAAGTTCCTTCCTAGTCGTGCTAATCCCCGTTGTTGTCGATTACCGTAACACCGATATTAAGTGGGGCAACGAAAGATGTGGAGACTCCTAACTCAAACTAACCTAATCCTCACCCTAACAAGCTCTCTTTAAATATCAACTTACACTTAGATAACCACAACAAAATCTGAAAACAGGACTTAACTCGTTAAAACACTTTGAAAAAGACTCCCATCTCCCTGCGGACGACCCGTACTCAACCGGCTAGCTACATGCGAAACCGTCTTGATTGCGGTATTTAAACTAGAACTTGAACACGCACGTACCTTATCAATCATGGATCCGCGGCCAAACCATGCAATATGCGGCGGATCCGCGGCCGATTCACCGAATCAGGAGTTAGGATTTTCAGGTTGGATTTGCTACAACTAACCCTAATTCTGGGTATCTTTGATTTCTGGTTTTGGGGCTATATAAAGGACCGAGGGCTAAACTTAGAAATCATCAATCTTTTACACAAGCTAATCACCGTCAAAGAACAAGTGATCCAAGACAGGTCCAAGATTCGACGTGATAAAGTGACGTGAGATTCAACGGAATATCTACATCCGACAAGGCAGAGATCGAGAACAACTTCTTCTTCCTTTTGTAATCTAAACTTGAAGTTTGTACTTGTGAAGTTGATTAATAAAGGTAGATATTTAGTTTAATTATTTAGTTACATTATGAATTTCATCTCTATCCGTTCTTCTATCTCCATCATGCGCGAGTAATTCTCCGCTTGATAGGGTTCGTAGGATTAGGATAGAACAGTGGATGAGAAAATGTTTTAACTTCTTTTAAATCTTATGAAGTTTATAAACTTTAGCAAAATAAATGTTAACATCCTTATCGAGCGTGCTACCAATTTATTGCTAGTCTCGACCGCGATTTGAGATCAGATTAACAATTGTTTTGTTAAGGGCTAGACATGAATAGAGATCAATGAAAGGACAAGGGTCAATACTGGGGAAACCCTAGTTTCTTCCAAGAACCGTAATCCTTATTCATCACTATCTATATAGTATTAAATCTATCAATAGATAAAAGGAGTAATCTTTATTAGTCATCCATGACTACTAAATCCGAACGAACCCTACAAGCATTCTTCTTATAAAATCTATATCCGTATTCAAACTAGATCTGTATTCTACATACGTATTTTGATGTAGATCTATAAACTATTCTCCACTATTCGGTCTAGCTACGCGCGACACCGTTATTGATTGCGGTTAATATACACCCTTCTTTAAATACAGATCAATCATTTCTCGACCCGTTATGAGCCTCACATCGGCATGACTTATCAAGTTATTGGGGTCTGACGTTTACTACCCCCAGACTCGATATGCGACATATCAGACGAAGAGACCAGACTGTACGGTAGTGTTACTTACTGGATTCAAGGGAGTATGGACAAGCTTGCTTGTTGATCTTCTGATTGCTCAATACCTGGATAGCCGTTACGTCCAGCTAGTTCCGCTGACGGCTTGTGGGTGACTGATATGATCATCACCTACTGCTTACGTATTGACGAGTGTTTAGAGTTCTACACAGAGGTTTCATGTCTCAAGAGAAGCGAAGTAAAGCACATATGTGATATGTGCAGGACAGAGATTGATACGTGTATGTGATACCGTATTCTAATCTCGCGATATATGATATCAGTCGGTTATATGAGATATAGCCGGGTTATTGAATCAAGTGTTGATTTAATAAGTTGACATAAATGATATTAGTCAGTTGTAAGTGATATAGCCGGATTATTAAATCAAGTGTTGATTTAATAATTTAATATATAATTACATATTTGACATATTAATATATATTAACTAATGTCAGGTCACTTAAGAATTTCTTTTCTACTAATACATTTAAATATATATGTGATATATATTAATGTATTTATTTTGTGTCATGCTTGATGATACATTGGACATGGGTGTATGAAACTCATACCAAACTAAAGATAATTTTGGGATTTAATTATTAAGGGATAAATCAAAATTAGGTGGAAATTAGCATGGCTAAAGATGCTTTTAGAAGCATATGGAAGCCTTGACTTAAGTCCACTAAGTTTGTTTTACTCTAGATATTTATTAACCCAATGATTATTTTTAGCCATGGTTAAGTCTCTACAAATATGATTTGAGATTTTTTCTCACCCATGGTTGATCACTTGTTCATCTTCTACTTCATCTCATTTTTCTTCACTAGATTTTGAGTGAGGTGAAAAAAAAGTAATTCTAAAGTGAGCAAAATTCTTACTTCATCAATCTATACCAAACTAGCCATTTAGAATAGATTTTTTACTTCACTAATTTCTCAATTAGTGAAAAGGTAGCTTAAGTTAGAGATTTTTCGACGTAGATCATCTTCGGCCTCAAAGATCTTTGAGCAAGCGCATTCCTTTCGCCTAGTGGAGCCTAAGGAGAGTCTGGGACACCACTACTTGGAGCTAAGGGGCTACTACACGGAGCTTTAGAAGTGAAGGACCGGTCTACAAAGGTTGTATTCCTTGTTCACTTAGTGTAAAGTTGTTTGCATGCTTTAAAAACCCTAATTCTCTAGTTAGATCCTTGGTTCGGGTTGCTTAGCACTCTAGATTTTTGAAATTGCATACTCGATGCTTGCCGAAACTTAACGAAGGTGCTAAGCGAACCCAACAGTGGTATCAGAGCCAAGCTATAGCATTAGGAGTTCTCTAGGTGAAGTTAAAGTGTTCGATCGACTATTTGAAACCCAAAAATTCCGGGTTTCTGGAAAGAATTTCAAAAGTTGGAATTTTTCTGATTAAAAATATGCAGAAAAATGTGCAGGGTTTTCTATGGATCCCCACGAAAAACGATGGCCCAACTCGACCTAACGGCCACGCAACCGCGACCAAACCATGGGTTTGGCGACGGTTCCGCGGCGCCGTGGGTGAGGCAGGGAGCGTGCCTTCTTGTGTTGGTCCGTAGGTACTTGGGGCACTCTTTGGGTATTTTTAATTATGACTCAAGTGTTGAGGTCTCTGGGAAATTTGGATGTTTGATAAATCGATCGAAATGTTTAATATCGTTTAGATATCTGTGATTTGTGATACAATATTTGGAATCCACAATAATTAGTTTTGTGAAAACTAATTAGAATTTTGTGAATCTAGCAATTTAGTCTCTTTTGATTGGTTACCACGTGGTTTTGATTTAGATCAAAACTCTGTCGCAATCTCGTATAGTACGCATACACTCGCCGGGTAACACTACTAGATAGCCGCGTCCCATAGCCCCGACCAAGTGACTGTAGGAGAACCCCGTAGCCAAAAGCATCCGCTCGGGTGTCCCTCCTAAGTTCGCTTCGTCGACGGCATCGGGGGTGCGGCCGTCTACTAATGTTTGCGACGAGCATTAGATCAACTGTTGGGAATCTTGTTGAATTGCCCGACTAGATATTGAAAAATGTATTCAATTTGAGACTAAAATGCCGGGTTTATAATGTTAGGCATGAAATTCGGAATATGTGATATTCCGGGTTTATGATATCTAAGGAATTTATATGGTTAGGTATGAAATCCGAAGTATGTGATATTTCGGGTTTACGATGTCTAAGAGTGTTGCGGATTCCAATTATTGTGGTTTTCATTTTCATTTCTGCGACCGTAAGTGTAATATGTGGTGTATCGCCGGTTTCGTTGCTATATGTCAACGACAATTGGGATACACATATTTACTTACGTTGATGACATGTGATATTATGTGTTACTGTGATATGTTATATTGGATCGTCGTGTTTGAATAGCGGGGGTTTTTGCGTGAGATGACAGTTTTTCATTTTCATTCATGTAAAAATTTGTATGTAATATTCTTTTATTGGGGCACTTCCAGGTTGAGGATGATGTCACCATTGATGTATATTATTTACTTTTCCGCGTTAAGATAGACCCAAGGTAGGGAGCATATGTAACCGGGTTTCAGAGTCCAGTGGGAGACCATCTCGAGGAGTGGAGATCGTGTCTCTTAACTCTAGAATTAGTAGGGTTTCTTGTCGCTCTCATAGGGGTCTAGGGATGTGGGTTTGGTTATTCATCACACGACCGTGGAATCCGTGTTTTTTACTGGTTTAATTTAAAACACGGACCTTCTAATATATCATATATTTCATATGTTGACTTTTGCTGCAATGTTATGTGATGAGATCATATAACTGCGTGAGACGAATGCTTTATATTATATATATGATATACAATAAACATTGCCTATGTTTTGCATCCGCGCTAGTCTTGCACTCGCTCTGTCGTCAGTTAACTAACCTAACAGTGCATGACGGGACCCCGTGGCGAATGCGGATGGCATAAGCGTACGTTGTATTTTCGTTTCTTTATTTATGATGCTTAGAAAGCATAAATGATAGAACTTCATTAATGAGATTAATGAAAAAGAAAGAAACTTAATGATATTGTAGAATCAAATTTTCAAAAAAGTAGCTCTAGTTCTTGCTTTTCATAGTGGTATTCCTTGATGAATATCCAGCACCTTATTCGATGAGGAAAGAGCCTAGATCCCTTCACCGGGAGTGAACTCTTTAGGAAAAGCTAGCAAATGCTACACCCATTCGGTTTATTTTGAAAAACTCGATTTTAAAAAGCGGAGCTTAAACCACTCCTTTTCTAAATCACTCGATTCTACAACGATATCAAGTTCATTACAAAAGGTTTTCTTAAAAACCTGTCATAGCCCTCCGTCATTACTAAAAGATAAGTACTATTTAGTATTCGTGCTGCGTTTGTTGACCTCCGTTAAGGCATAGTGTGCGGTTGCTGATTAGTCCTTATCTGTCGCATATTATGCGATTGGATTAGGGTAGTCGTAAGGCCTTATTGACCTTGTCAAAGGTCGTGCGGGTGGGCTTAATTCAATCAAGAAATGAACGGGTTGAACTTAACTTGCGGTTTATGGTTTGTTGACCATGTTAAGGTCATAAATCGTTTGAGGCAAAAACATTATTAGGAATTTAAAGTGTTGAAATTTGCAATGAGATTGCATACCTTCTATGAGATAGTTGGATCCCGATACCCACTGTGAGTAAGAGTTACTTCTGGGAGAGTTTTTCACATTACAATTAGCTAATCCAGTAGGTTTCTAGAAAGGTGTCAACGGGGTTATGCTTCTGGGAAAATGAGGTTTATTTTAATTAGGCCCGTGCGAAAGCACGGGGAACCTCCCTCAAAATACCGACACTGGTATGGCTGACCGGTTAGCGAACTTGTAGGGTGTAATTAATCCTGGCAAGTCTTACCTTTTAGAGTTTGAAGGAAAATTTGATAAAAACAGTGGAAGCCATCCTGATTAGATATGATAATAACTAATCTAATCCTGCAAGAGTATACGCTAAAGTGTTTTATTCTCTCTCTCTCTCCAGGTAGCGACCATGACACGCCATAATCAAGATAATAATATTGATGTATTGACCGAACCCGCTTGTTATACTGAGCTGGGGAACATTGGTTCCTCTCTATCTTATAATTGTTATAAATCTGAGCAGGAAATAGGGGAATATCCGAATTCCCACACGACCCGAATGAGAAATGAGCATGTTGATGCATCTTCTTCGGGTGTGTTCATTTCGGAGAACTGTTTCTCGGTCCACTCTACATCCTAGGTGTTAGATACCGGATCAGGATCCCACATTTGTAATATGTTACATAGGCTAAAGAAAGGTAGAGAACTGGGAAAAGGTAATCATTCTCTAAAAGTAGGGAATGGTGCAAATGTTGCATCCAAAGCAGTTGGTGAATATCACCTTGTATTACCAAATTGGAATACATAGATCTTGAACGACTGTTATTACATACCATTTATGATATGCAGTTTAATATCGATTTCATTATTAGATAAAGAAGGATATAAATTTGTAGTAGAGAATAATGTTATGAACATTTTCTTAAATCAAGTGTAGATTAGGTTTGGTACGTTATGTAATGGATTATATGTTCTGAATCAAAATACAGTTCTTAACTTACAGAACACACATAAGAGGAAAAGTTCAGAAATGAACGAATCCTTCTTGTGGCATTATAGACTAGGTCATATCAATGTGACACGACTAGCTAAGTTACATAAGAATGGATATTTGAATCCGTTCAAATTTACATCTTATGAAACTTGCCAGTCATGTCTCAAAAGCAAGATGACCAAAACTCCATTTACTGGACACGAAGAAAGAGCTACTGAACTCTTAGGACTGATACATAATGATGTATGCGGTCCCAATTCTACACATGCGAGGAATGGTTCCTCGTTCTTCATTACATTCACCAATGATCTCTTAAGATTCGGACATGTGTTCCTGTTGAAACACAAGTCTGAAGCTTTTGATAAATTCAAAGAATATAAGTGCGAAGTAGATAACCAAAAGGGTAAAAGTATTAAAATCCTTCGATCTGATCGGGGAGGAGAATACTTAAGCACGGAATTCCTAGATTATTTAAAAGAGAATGGGATTCTCTCTCGGCTTAGTCCTCCGTATACACCACAGCACAATGGTATGTCATAGCGGTGGAATCGCACCCTATTAGATATGGTGCGCTCTATGATGAGTACTGCTAAGTTACCTATTTCCTTTTGGGGTTATAAGCTTGAGACAGCCGCATACCTATTGAATAGAGTTCCAACCAAATCCGTGCCTACCACTCCATATGAGATATGGGAGGGAAAGAGACCATGCTTTAATTTCATTAAGATATGGGGTTGTCTGGCTTATGTTTAAAACCAAAATCCGGACAAGCTTGAGGCAAGGTCAGTTCTGTGCAAGTTTGTAGGGTATCCCAACCATTCACGAGGGCATATCTTATACCACCCTGAGAAACAAAAGCTGTTTATTGCTCAACATGCCACCTTTTTTGAAAAGGAATTTCTTGTGAAAGAAATTAGTGGTCATGAGGTAGAACTGGAAGAAATTCTATCTACACAAACTACAGCTGATGATTTGGTGGAGCCGAAGGATTCAATAGTCCGCGACGAACCTCAGCCATTCCGTAGATCTAGTAGGGTTCTTCATCAACCTGAGAGATACTACGGTTTTCTCATTGACGGTGGAAGCAAGGATTGTATCATGGAAGATGATGACCCAACTAGTTTCGAGCAGGCCATCACGAGTGGGGATTCTGTGAAATGGCTGGATACAATGAGATCTGAGATGGAATCCATGTGCACCAACTAAGTAGGGACTTTGGAAGTTGCTCCTGAAAGGGTAAAACCCATTGGGAGCAAATGGATCTTTAAGAAGAAACTTGGTGTAGATGGAAAAATTGAAACTTTCAAAGCTAGACTTGTAGCAAAAGGTTTTCGTCAACGACCGGGTGTCGATTATGAAGAAACATTTTCTCCAGTGGCTATGCTTAAGTCCATCCGGATCTTACTTGCCATCGCTGCATACCATGACTACGAAATCTAGCAGATGGATGTCAAGACCGCTTTTCTAAATGGTGATTTAGTAGAGAGTGTGTACATGACACAGCCAGAGGGCTTCGTGGACAGTGAGAGCAGCGGAAAGGTGTACAAGCTGCTTAAATCAATCTACGAGTTAAAGCAGGCATCGCGGATTTGGAACATCTGTTTTGATGTGGCAGTCAAAGAGTTTGACTTTATCAAAAACATAGATGAGCCGTGTATATACAAAAAGGTTGCAGAGAGTAAGGTTGTCTTCCTCGTATTGTACGTGGATGACATACTCTTGATAGGAAATGATGTTCCTATTCTGCACTCGGTCATGCTCTTATTATCACAAAGATTCTCCATAAAGGATCTGGGTGATGCCTCCTACATCCTAGGGATTAAGATCTATAGAGATGGATCTAAATGGATGTTAGGATTGTCCCAATCCAGGTACATTGAAACCAAACTAAAGAGGTTTAGTATGGAAGATTCCAAGCATGGAAATTTACTCACGATCTCAGGAATCACTCTCTCCAAAGAGATGTCCCCCAAGACAGATTTGGAGAGGGCTATCATGCAAGGGATACCCTATGCTTCGGCAGTCAGGTCTATTATGTATGCGATGCTATGTACCAGACCGGATGTAGCATACGCCCTTAGTGTTGTAAGAAGGTATCAATCGGATCCTGGGGAGAATCACTGGACAGTTATGAAGAACATTCTTAAGTACTTGAGAAGGACTAAAGAAATGTTCTTGGTGTATGGTAATGGTGAACTCTAAGTGGAGTCCTTTACCAATTTGAGCTTCCATAGTGATAAAGACGACAATAAGTCGGTCTCAGTTTTTTCTTCACCCTAAATGGAGGGACGGTATGTTGGAAGAGTTCCAAGAAAGATACCGTGGCAGACTCGACGATGGAGGATGAATACATCGCTGCCAACGATGCCGCCAAAGAGGCTGTCTTGATGAGGAAGTTCATAACTGAACTTGGAGTGGTTCCATCCATTGAGCATCCAATACCTTTGTATTGTGATAACAATGGAGCTGTGACTTTAGCCAAGGAACCTAGGTCCTATCAGCGATCCAGACATATTCTGAGGCGGTATCACTCGATCCGGGAGATAGTTGATCGCCGGGAAATCGAGGTCAGAAGAGTTGACATGAAGAATAACATGGCGGATCCACTCAAGAAGGCCATCCTGCAGATACAATTTGAGAGACTCTTTGGGAGGTTAGGTATGAGATACAACAACTACTGGCCTTAGTGCAAGAGGGAAATTGTTAGTTATATCTATACCCAAGAGTCCATTATTGTACATGATTGTATATTATAATGGATGCTTGAACATATATAGAGAGGACTTTCTTGTTCGACATGATAGTTTGCTATCTAGTTACTCTTTATCTTAACATGTAGACTGGTATTGTTATACTGTATTTCTCTCACATGTTGATAAAGCCCTTAGAATGTGTACTTGACTACGAGGACTATGATGCAGATCATACTAGTGGGGTCAGGGTAGTCCACAAGTTCATCCTTTAATTGTTCCTAGTCGAGGGAGTATCGAGACAGGACATCGATATTCCAGAGTAGACTAGTGTGTACGTTTCTTGACCCTGTATGGGGTAATGGATGATCCCACATACATTGGTGTTTGACATCAAATATTGTACACAGGTTCTCATTGGAGAATGGGTACACCGAACAGGACTCGCCGAGAACTCCTAGATGGTATCATACCTATCGTCAGATAGAAGTTCTCTGGTGACACTGGTACAGGTTAGTCTGTAGACCCGAGATTTTCATAGAGTCTTGTGTGATTCACACTGTGCTTTGATTTCCTCCTTACCACGCTCAAGAGAGAGTGCAAACAGGTGGATTTTAGGTACAGTCCCGAGTCACATGGAGGCAATGAGCAATAGGAGGGGTTTTGTCTCTCCCGGTATTAGGGGTTGATGTTGCGCTGTGCTCGATTGGCTATAACAGGAAGTCCCTGGCCATGGCTGATGATGAGATTTACTGGTAAGTGTTATCAGTAGTTTCTCGACCCGTTATGAGCCTCACATCGGCAAGACTTATCATGTTATTGGGGTCTGACGTTTACCACCCCCAGACTCGATATGTGACATATCAGATGAAGAGACCGGATTGTACGGTAGTATTACTTACTGGATTCACGGGAGTATAGACAAGCTTGCTTGTTGATATTCTGATCGCTCAATGCCTGGGTAGCCGTTACATCCATCTAGTGCCGCTGACGGCCTGTGGGTGACTGATATGATCATCACCTACTGCTGGCGTATTGACGAGTCTTTAGAGTCCTACACAGAGGTTTCCTGGCTCAAGCGAAACGAAGTAGGGCACATATGTGATATGTGCGGGACCGAGATTGATACATGTATCTGATACCGTATTCTAATCTCGCGATATATGATATCAGTCGGTTATATGAGATATAGTCGGATTATTGAATCAAGTGTTGATTCGATAAGTTGATATAAATGATATTAGTCGGTTGTATGTAATATAGCCGGATTATTAAATCAAGTATTTATTTAATAATTTAATATATATAATTATATATTTGATATATTAATATATATTACTAATATTAGCTCACTTAGGAATTTCTTTTCTACTAATAAATTTAAATATATATGTGATATATATTAATGTATTTGTTTTGTGTCATACTTGATGATACATTGGACATGGGTTTTTGAGACTCATACCAAACTAAAGATAATTTGGGGATTTAATTATTAAGGGATAAATCAAAATTAGGTGGAAATTAGCATGGCTAAAGATGCTTATAGAAACATGTGGAAGCCCTGACTTAAGTCCACTAATTTTGTTTTACTCTAGATATTTATTAACCCAACCATTATCTTTAGCCATGGTTAAGTCTGTACAAATATGATTTGAGATTTTTTCTCACCCATGGTTGATCACTTGTTCATCTTCTTCTTCATCTCATTTTTCTTCACTAGATTTTGAGTGAAGTGAAAAAGAAAGAGAGAATAATAATTCTAAAGTGAGCAAAATTCCTACTTTATCAATCTATACCAAACCAGCCATTTAGTATAGGTTGTTTGCTTCACTAATTCCTCAATTAGTGAAGAGGTAGCTTAAGTTAGAGATTTTTCGACTTAGATTATCTTCGGCCTCGAAGATCTTTGAGCAAGCTCGTTCCTTTCGCCTAGTGGAGCCTAAGGAGGGTCCGGGACACCACTACATGGAGCTAAGGGACTACTACACGGGGCTTTAGAAGTGAAGGACCGGTCTACAAAGGTTGTATTTGTTAGTTATATGTATGCCCTAGAGGCCATTACTGTACATGATATGTGTATTGTAGTGGATGCTGGGACATATATAGGTAGGACTTTCTTATTCGACATGATAGTACGCTATCTGGTTGCTCTTTATCTTAACATGTATACTCATTGTCTCTCTGTTACATGTTGATAAAGCCCTTAGGATGTGTACTTGACTTCCAGGACTATGATGCAGATCATACTGGTGGGGCCTGGGTAGTCCATGAGTACATCCTTCAATGTTCCTAGTCGTGGGAATATCGAGACGGGACATCGATATTCCAGAGTAGACTAGCGTATATCTTCTCGACCTATGTGATGGGCGATGGATGATCCCATATCCATTGGTGTTTGACATTAGAGACGGTATGCGGGTGCTCAGTGGAGACTGGGTACACTAAAAGGACTCGCCGAGAACTCTCAGATGGTATTATACCTCACGTCAGATGGCAGTTCTCTGGTGACACTGGTACAGCTTAGTCTGTTGACCCGAGATCGTCATAGAGTCTTGTGTGTCTCCCATTGTGCTTTGATTTCCACCCTACCACAGCTCTACTGAGTCGTGCAAACAGGTGGTTTTTGGGTACAGTCCCGATTCACATGGAGGCAATGAGCGATAGGAGGGGATTCGTCTCTCCCGGTATTGCGGGTTGATGTTGCGCTATGCTCGACTGGCCATAACTGGAAATCCCTGGCCAGGGTTGCAATGATTTATTGGTAAGTGTTATCAGTAGTTTCATGCTTGTTATAGACCTTACATCGGCATGACTTATCAAGCTGCTTGGGTCTGACGTTTACCACCCCTAGGCGAGATATGTAACATATCAGACGAACAGACCGGACTGTGCGGTAAGTGTTACTGATTGGATTCGCAGGAGTATGAGCAGGCTTGCTCGTTGATCATCTGATCGCTCAATACCCGGGTAGTCGTTACGTTTAGCAGACCGCTTGCGGCTTGTGGGTGATTGATATGATCACCACCTACTGCCGGCGTATTGAAGAGTCTTTAGAGTCCTACACAGAGGTTTCCTGGCTCAAGCGAAACAAAATAGGAGCGCATATGAGATATGTGCAGGACCGAGAATAATACCAGTATGTGATACTGTACTCTATTCTCGCGATTTGTATCATCGGTCGGTTATATGTGATATAGCCGGGTTACCGAATCAAGTGTTGATTCGATATATTGATACACTAGATATTAGTCGGTTATATGCGATATGACCGGATCGTTAAATCAAGTGTTGATTTAATGATTTAATGTATAATTATATATTTGATATATTACTTTACATTAACTAGTATTGGTTCACTTAAGATTGATTTTCTCACTTGATATGCACAAGTTGTATATGTGATATATGTTTGTGCACTAGTTTGTATCATGATTGATGATACATGCAAACTTGGGTGTGTGTATGACTTACACCATATTTAAGATAATGGTTTGGGTTTTTATTTATTTTGGTAAAACAAAATGGTGGCTTTCTTTGTCTTTGCTTGAAGCTTCATGATGCTTTCAAGCATTTTTGACAAAGTCCACTAATTTTGTTTTGCATAAGATTTTCATTAACCTAACCATTACCTCATACTATGGTTTAGTCTCTACAAAGGTAAACTCACCCATGGTTGCATCATGACAGACTTCACTTCATTATTCTTTTAAGATAATTCAATATTATTCTTTTCTTCTTCTTCTTCTTTTCTTCAAGAAGAAGAAAGCTTGCTAGAAAAATTTTCAAGTAAAGAAACAAAGTGAGAAACCCAAATCCAAAGTGAACCCACTTCCTATTTCGTCATCCTCTACTACTTGCCATTTAGTTTAGGGTGTTCTCTTCACAAAATTCTTGACCTGGTGAAGATGGAGCTTGAGTTTGAGTCTCCTCGACGTAGATCATCTTCGGTCTCGAAGTCAACGACCTAGCCGCTCATTTCTCCGAAGAAACCATCGCTAAAGTCCGGGATCCCGATGATCGCAGCGAAGGGACGTCAACACGGAGCTTTAGAAGTGAAGGACCAAATCTACAAAGGTTGTAATCCCTTTCACTTGTAGTTAAAATGTTTAACTTGCTTGTTTTCGCATAATCTCTAGTATACGATCTTGGTTAGGGTTGTTCGGCACGGCTATTTTTTTTGAATCGGGCATGGTTGATGCCTTGTTAGAGTTCTTAGGAACCCTACAGTGGTATCAGAGACAAGCTAGAGGTTTACGCGAAGTCTAGACGAAGTTAAAAGTCCGATCAAACCCCGAAACCCTAGTTTTTACCCTTCTCTGGAAATTTTCTGAAATTGTGATTTTTTGTGAAATAAAAATACTCAAAAAAATTAGCAGGGTTTTCTAGGAATTACTGTGCAGCACGTGCTCCTAATTCCCTCAAAGCGCCGTGGAACCGCGGCCGTACCTGGGTTGCGCGGAAGTTCCGCGGCCAAAAAGGTAAATCATGGCACGTGGTTTGCATAGTAATGTCCGTCTGTAATTCCTATGTTTTATAGGAATTTTTAATTTATACTCAAGAGTTAAGTTTTCTGGGTTGTATTGGGGACTCGATGATTTGATCGGATTATTTAATTTTGTTTATTTTGTCCGGGTAATTTTAGAACGTGTTAAAAAGTTCGACCGGATATCAATAACTCACTTTTTCCCGACCCGGAAAATTTCCAAGTGTTGGATTTTTCCGTAGTTTAAAAACGTTCTAAATCGTGCAAGTTACGCGATGGACCCTCTAGAAGACAACAAACCTTAACTCGATTATATGACCGTCTTGAACTGCCTTTTGAACCTTAGGGTTTGGGGCAGTACGGCGTGCCACATGTGAGGCGTTGGTTTGACCCTTCTACGGCTGGACCGTTGGTACTGTGGCATGAAATGGATGTTTTTAAACTTATTTCAAGTGTTGAGCTATTTGGGAAATCTTGGGTGTTTGTTTATTCGATCGGAAAGTTTGACATTGTCTATTTATCTGGAATGTGATACAATATTTGGAATCCACATGTAGTTATAAGATAACTAATTTGAATGTTATAAATCTAACACTTTACTCTCATTTGATCGGTTGCCACGGGATTTTGATGTGATCAAAAGTCCGTCGCAATCACGTAGCGTACGCGGATACTCGCCGGGTAAACTTAATAGACAGCCATGCCCCATATCCCCGACCAAGTGACTGAAGGAGTACCCCGTAGCCAAAAGCATCCGTTCAGGTGCTCGCGGTAGCGGTGTTCTGCCTTAGTGCACTTCGTCGACGGCATCCGGGGGTGCGGCTGTCTACTAAAGTTTGCGACGAGCATTCGATCAGGATGTCGGGAATCTTGTTGAATTACCCGACTTGGTATTGAAAAGAGTTTTCGATATTGAGACTAAAATGCAGGGTTTATAATAGTTAGGCATTTGATGTCTAAGGTATTCATTTGATTAGGCATGCGATGTCTATGGAGGTTGCGGATTCCAACTGTTGTAGTTTTACACTTTCTTTTCTGCGACCGTAAGTGTAATATGTGATATCGCCGGTCTCGTTGCTATATGTCAACGACAATTGGGATACATATATTTACTTACGTTGATGACATGTGATGTTATGTGTTGCAGGATATGTTATATTGGATCGTCGTGTTTGAATAGCCGGGATTTTTTTTATGTGAGATGAGTGTTTTTCATTTTCATTCATGAAAAAAACCTGTATGTAATATTCTTTTATTGGGGCACTTCCAGGCTGAGGATGATGTCACCATTGTATATTATTTACTTTTCCGCATTAGGATAGACCCAAGGAGGGGAGCACAAGTAACCGAGTTCTAGGGTCCAGTGGGAGACCATCTCGAGGAGTCGAGTCCGGGTCTCCTAACTCTAGAATTGGTAGGGTTGCTTGCCGCTCTCGTAGGGGTTTAGGGGTGTGGGATTGGCTATTCATCACAACCGTAGAATCCGTGTTTTATATGGGCTCAAAATAAAATACGGACGTCCTAGTATATCCAATATTTCATATGTTGTTTTCTACTGCGTTATCTGTGATGTGATTATATGATATGTTCAGATAGATACTGTATATAGTATATATGATATATTATATAAACGTTGCTTATGTTTTACACCCGCGCTAGCCCTGCCCCGTTCTGCCGTTAGTTACCTAACCTAACGGTGCAGACGGGACATCGAGGCGAATGCGGATGGCATAAGTGTACGTTGTATTTATCTGTGATGTTTAGGTGGACTTATATGATGGGACATTCATTAATGAGATTAATGAAAGAAAATAAACCAAAAAGATGTTGTGGAATCGAATTTCAAAAATCAGGTAGCTCTAGTTGTTGCTTTGCATAGCGGTGTTCCTTGTAAAACATCCAGCACCTTATTCGATAAGGAAAGAGCCGAGATCCCTTCACCGGGGGTGACCTCTTTAGCAATAACTAGCAGATGCTACAACCATCGATTTGTCTTTTGACTGCTTTTCTAGTTCTTGCTTTGCATAGTGGTATTGTGAATATCCTGCACCTCATTCGACGAGGAAAGAGCCGAGATCCCTTCACCGGGAGTGACCTCTTTAGCGAAACTAGCAAAAGCCTCAAAAACACTCCATTTAAAACCATTTGATTCCGCAATGAGATCAAGTTCAAAGTATTAAAGGTTTTCTTAAAAACCATCCGCAACCCTCCGTCATTTTAGGAAGTAGAGTACTTAGTATTCGTGCTGTGTTTGTTGACCATAGTCAAGGCACAGTGTACGGTAGCTAAGTGATGTCTTCCTACTCAGCATATGATGCGATTAGTTAGGACAGTCATGTGACTTTGTTGACCTTAGTCAAGGGTCATGTGGGTGGGTCTAATTAATCATGAAATGACGGGTAGAACTTGACTAGTGCTTATGATTTGTTGACCATAGCCAAGGTCATAGGTGCTAGGGGTAAAAACCTTTATCAGGAGTTTCAAGTGTTGAAATTTGCAATGAGATTGCATACCTTCTATATGATAGTTGGATCCGGATACCTACTGCGAGTAATTATTACTCCTGGGAGAATTTTGCACTTTACAATTAGCCGATCAAGTAGGTGTCTAGAAAGGTGTCAATGGGGTTACGCCCCTGGGAAAACGAGGTTTATTTTAATTAGGTCCGTGCGAAAGCATAGGGAACCTCCCTCAAAGTACCGGCACTGGCCTGGCTGAAAGATTGGCGAACTTGTAGAGTGTAATTAATCCCGGCTAGTCTTTCCTTTTAGGGTTTGAAGGAAGATTTGATAAAAACAGTGGGAGCCATCCTGATTAGATAAAATATATAACCAATCTAATCTTGCAAGAGCGCACGCAGAGTGTTTTCTTCTCTCTCTCCAGGTAGCGACCATGTCACGCCTTAATCAAGATAATAATATGGTTGTATTGACCGAACCCGCTTGTTATACTGAGCTGGGGAACGTTGGTCCCGTTCCAACTTATAATTGTTATAAGACCGAGTAGGAAATAGGGGAATATCAGGATTCCCATGCCGCCCAAACGAAGAAAGTGCAAGATGATGCATCTTTTTCGGGTGTGTTCATTATAAAAAACTGTTTCTCTGTATCCTCTATGTCCTGGGTATTAGATACCGGATCAGGATCCCGCATTTGTAATCTGTTACATGGGCTAAAGAAAGGTAGAGAACTGAGAACGGGTGATAAGTTTCATGAGACAGAAAACGGTGCAAGTGTTGCAGCCAAGTCTGTTGGTCACTATCACCCTGTATTACCAGAATACATTGATTCTGAACGAATATTGTTAGATACCGAACCTGATATACAATATCATATCAGTCTCTTTATTAGTAAAGAAAGGATATAATTTTGTTTTGTTGGATAATGTTTTGAACATTCCCTATATCAAGAATTGATCGGTTCAGGCACGTTATCGAAAAGCATTGACGTTCTAAATCAAACTACAGTTCTTAGTATACAGAACACACACGAGAGGAAGAGTTCAGAAATGAACGAATTCTTCTTGAGGCATTGTAGACTAGGTCATATCAATGCGACCCGACTAGCTAAGTTACATTTAGATGCATATTTAAATCAGTTTAAATTTACATCTTATGAAACTTGCCAATCATGTCACAAAGATAAGATGACCATAGCTCCGTTTACTAGAAACAGAGTAAGGGTCAGTGAACCCATGGGAATGATACATAGTAATGTATGTAGGTCCCCAGTCTACATATGCCAGGACCGGTTCTTTGTACTTCATTACATTCACTGATGATCTCTCTAGATTCAGACATATGTTCCTGTTGAAACACAAGTCCGAAACTTTTGAGATAATCACCGAATATAAGTTAGAAGTAGAGAACCAAAAACGGGTATAAGTATTATGTCCTTTGATGTGATCAGGGAGGAGAATACTTGAGCACGGGATTCCTGGACTATTCTAAAGGAGAATGAGATTCTCTCTCAGCATTACTCCTCCGTATACACCACAGCACGTCGGTGTATTGGGGCGGAGCAATCACACCCTATGTGATACGGTGCGCTCTATGATGAGTACTACTGAGTTTCCTATATCCTTTTGGGAGTTATGCACTTGAGAAGCTGCATACCTATTGAATAGGGTTCCAATCAAATCCATTGCCTACCACATCATATGTGATATGGAATGGGAAGAGCCCATATCTTAAGTTTGTTAAGATTTAGGGTTGTCCGGCCTATGTCTAAAAGCAAAATCCGGACAAGCTCGAGGCAAAGTCAGTTCTGTAGAAGTTTGTTAGATATCCCAAGCATTCGTAAGGGAATATCTTCTACCTAACAGAGGAACAAAATATGTTTTGTTTCTCAACATACCACCTTTGTGAAAGGGAATTTCTTATGAAGAAATTAGTGGTCATGAGGTAGAACTGGAAGGAGTTCCAGCTATACAAACTACAGCAGATGATTTGGTAGAACCAAAGGATTCAATAGATTCCGACGAACCTCAGCCTCTCCGCCGATCTAGCAGGGTTCCTCATCCGCCTGAGAGATACTTCGGTTTCTCGATGACAGTGGGAGCGAGGACTGCATCATGAGATGATGGCCCAACTAGTTTCGAGCAGGCCATCAAGAGTGGGGACTCTGTAAGAATGGCTGGATGCTTAGCGATCTGAGATGGAATCCATGTACACCAACAAAGTATGGACTTTGGTTGCTATATATGAAGGGTTAAATTCCCATCAGGAGAAAGTATATCTTGAGAAGATTACTTGGTGTAGATGGAAAAGTTGAGACTTTCAAAGCTAGACTTGTTAAAGGTTTTCGTCATCGACCAGGAATGGATAATGATGAAACCTTTTCCAGTGGCTATGCTTAAGTCCATCCGGATCCTACTTGCCATTGTTGCATACCATGACCGTGATATCTGGTGGTTGGGTGTCATGACTGCTTTTCTAAATAATGATTTAGAAGAGAGCGTCTATAAGAACACAGCCAGATGGCTTCGTAAACAGTGGGAGCAGCGGAAATGTGTGCAAGATACTTTTTGTGATAAAGCAGGCATCGCGGAGTTGGAACATCTGTTTTGATGTGGTAGTCAAAGAGTTTGACTTCATCAAAGTGGTAGATGAACCTTGTATATACAAAAAGGTAGTAGAGAGTAAGGTGAACATCCTCGTATTGTACATAGACGATACACTCTTGATAGGAAAAGAGTTTCCTATGCTACGCACGGTCAATCTCCTCTTATCACATGGATTCTCCATATAGGATCAAAGTGATACCTCCTAAATCCGGGGTTTTGGATCTATGAGATAGATCTAATTAGATGTTAGGATTCTCACTAGTTGTAATGAGATGGTATCAGTTGATTCTGGGAAGAATCACTGGAAAAGTTCCAGGGTGATAAGGACGACTGAATGTCAGTCGCAGGCATTGTCTTTACCCTCAGTGGAGGGACGGTATGTTGGAAGAGTTCCAAGCTAAGATACCGTGGCAAAACTAGAGGATAAAGGCTGGTGACATCGCTATCAAAGATACTACCAAAGAGGCAGTTTGGGTGTATATTAGTTCATGAGATGAACTAGGTTCCTACCATTGTATGACAATGGTGTTGAGGCTTTGGCCTAGGAACCCCGGTCCCATCAGTGACCCAGACATATTCCAAGGCAGTTTCACCTGATCACGGAGATAGTTGATCTCCAGGATGATCGAGGTTAAGAGAGTAGACTCAGAGGACAACACGGCGGATCCACTCACAAAGGCCTTTTCTCAGAGAGAGACTTTTAAGGGATGGTTGAGTATGAGATACTGCAACCACTTCTACAGATGGCCCTAGTGCAAGTGGGAGATTATTAGTTATATGTACGCCTTAGAGGCCATTACTGTACATGAGATGTGTATTGTAGTGGATGTTGGAACATATATAGGTAGGACTTTCTTGCTCGACATGATAGTATGCTATCTGGTTGCTCTTTATCTTAACATGTATACTTATTGTCTCTCTGTTACATGTTGATAAAGCCCTTAGGATATGTTCTCGACTTCCAGGACTATGATGCAGATCATACTAGTGGGGCCTGGGTAGTCCATGAGTACATCCTTCAATGTTCCTAGTCGTGGGAATATCGAGACGGGGCATCGATATTCCAGAGTAGACTAGCGTATATCTTCTCGACCCATGTGATGGGCGATGGATGATCCCATATCCATTGGTGTTTGACATCAGAGACGGTATGCGGGTGCTCAGTGGAGACTGGGTATACTGAAAGGACTCGTCGAGAACTCCCAGATAGTATTATACCTCACGTCAGATGGCAGTTCTCTGGTGACACTGGTACAGCTTAGTCTGTTGACCCAAGATCGTCATAGAGTCTTGTGTGTCTCCTACTGTGCTTTGATTTCCACCCTACCACGGCTCTACTGAGTCGTGCAAATAGGTGGTTTTTAGGTACAGTCCCGATTCACATGGAGGCAATGAGCGATAGGAGGGGATTCGTCTCTCCCGGTATTGGGGGTTGATATTGCGCTATGCTCGACTGGGCATAACTGGAAATCCCTGGCCAGGGTTGCACTGATTTACTGGTAAGTGTTATCAGTAGTTTCATGCTTGTTATGGACCTTACATCGGCATGACTTATCAAGCTGCCGGGGTCTGACGTTTACCAACCCTAGGTGAGATATGCGACATATCAGACGAACAGACCGGACTGTGCTGTAAGTGTTACTGATTGGATTCGCAGGAGTGTGAGCGGCTTGCTCGTTGATCTTCTGATCGCTCAATACCCGGGTGGCCGTTACGTTTAGCAGACCGCTTGCGGCTTGTGGGTGATTGATATGATCATCACCTACTGCCGGCGTATTGACGAGTCTTTAGAGTCCTACACAGGGTTTCCTGGCTCAAGCGAAACGAAATAGGAGCGCATATGAGATATGTGCAGGACCGAGAATAATACCAGTATGTGATACTGTACTCTATTCTCGCGATTTGTATCATCGGTCGGTTATATGTGATATAGCCGGGTTACCGAATCAAGTGTTGATTCGATATATTGATACACTAGATATTAGTCGGTTATATGCGATATGACCGGATCGTTAAATCAAGTGTTGATTTAATGATTTAATGTATAATTATATATTTGATATATTACTTTACATTAACTAGTATTGGTTCACTTAAGATTGATTTTCTCACTTGATATGCACAAGTTGTATATGTGATATATGTTTGTGCACTAGTTTGTATCATGATTGATGATACATGCAAACTTGGGTGTGTGTATGACTTACACCATATTTAAGATAATGGTTTGGGTTTTTATTTATTTTGGTAAAACAAAATGGTGGCTTTCTTTGTCTTTGCTTGAAGCTTCATGATGCTTTCAAGCATCTTTGACAAAGTCCACTAATTTTGTTTTGCATAAGATTTTCATTAACCTAACCATTACCTCATACTATGGTTTAGTCTCTACAAAGGTAAACTCACCCATGGTTGCATCATGATAGACTTCACTTCATTATTCTTTTGAGATAATTCATTATTATTCTTTTCTTCTTCTTCAAGAAGAAGAAAGCTTGCTAGAAAAATTTTCAAGTGAAAAAACAAAGTGAGAAACCCAAATCCAAAGTGAACCCACTTCCTATTTCATCATCCTCTACTACTTGCCATTTAGTTTAGGGTGTTCTCTTCACAAAGTTCTTGACCTAGTGAAGATGGAGCTTGAGTTTGAGTCTCCTCGACGTAGATCATCTTCGGCCTCGAAGTCAACGACCTAGCCCGCTCATTTCTCCAAAGAAACCATCACTAGAGTCCGGGATCCCGATGATCGCAGCGAAGGGACGTCAACACGGAGCTTTAGAAGTGAAGGACCGGATCTACAAAGGTTGTAATCCCTTTCACTTGTAGTTAAAATGTTTAACTTGCTTGTTTTCGCATAATCTCTAGTATACGATCTTGGTTAGGGTTGTTCGGCACGGCTATTTTTTTTTTGAATCGGGCATGGTTGATGTCTTGTAGAACCTTGTTAGAGTGCCTAGGAACCCTACAGTATTCTTTGTTCACTTAGTGTAAAGTTGTTTACATGCTTTAAAAACCCTAATTCTCTAATTAGATCCTTAGTTCGGGTTGCTTAGCACTCTAGATTTTTGAAATTGCATACTCGATACTTGCTGAAACTTAGCAAGGGTGCTATGCATACCGAACAGTCTGTAGACCCGAGATCGTCATAGAGTCTTATATGGTTCCCATTGTGCTTTGATTTCCTCCCTACCACGGCTCAAAGGAGTCGTGTAAACAAGTGGATTTTGGGTACAGTCCCGAGTCACATGGAGGCAATGAGCGATAGGAGGGGTTTCGTCTTTCCCGGTATTGGGAGTTGATGTTGCGCTATGATCGATTGGCTATAACAGTAAGTCCCTGGCCATGGCCGATGAGATTTACTGGTAAGTGTTATCAGTAGTTTCTCTATCGGTTATAGGCTATACATCGGCATGACTTATCAAGTTACTGGGGTATGACGATTCCACCCCTAAACTTTATATGCGACATATCAGACGAAGAGACCGGACTGTACGGTAAGTGTTGCTTATAAGCTCTGCGGGAGTTTGGACAAGCTTGGTTGTTGATCTTCAATTCGCTCAATACCTGGGTACCCGTTACGTCTAGCTAGTACCGCTGATGGCTTGTGGATGACTGATATGATCATTACCTATTGCTGGCGTATTAACGAGTCTTTAGAGTCCCACGCAGAGCTTTCCTAGCTCAAGCGAAACGAAGTAAGGCACATATGTGATATGTGCGGGACCTTAAATACATGTATGTGATACCGTATTCTAATCTCGCGATATATATTATTTGTCGGTTATATGTGATATGACCGGGTTATTGAATCAAGTGTTTATTCGATAATGTGATATGCATTTAAATGATATTAGTCGGTTATATATGATATAACCGGATTATTGAAACAAGTGTTAATTTAATAATTTGATATATATTTTTATATTTTATATATTAATATATATTAAATAATATTGTGCTCACAAAAGAATTTCTTCTCTTTAAAATACATTTAATATATATAATATATATTACTATATGTATTAATCTGCTGTGTCATGGTGGATGATGCATAGAACATGGGTGTATAAGACTCACACCAAAACTAAAGATAATTTGGGTGTTTATTTATTAAGAGTAATTCACAAATGAGGTGGAAATGAGCATGTCTTAAGATGCTTATGGAAGCATGTAGAAGCCATGACTCATTCCACTAATTTTGTTTTATTCTAGATATTTTATAACCTAACCATTATCTTTAGCCCATGGTTAACTCTTTACTTATCATTTGAGATATTTCCCTCACCCTAGTTCATTTTCTTCATCTCATTTTTGCTCTCTAGCTTTTCATGAGGTGAGAAAGAAAAAGAGAAAGTGATTTCTAAAGTGAGCAAAATTCCTACTTCATCAACCTACTCTCATCTAGCCTATAAGATTAGGTTGTTTGCTTCACTAATTCCTTATTAGTGAAGAGGTAGCTTGAGTTAGAGTAACTTCAAGGTGGATCATCTTCGGCCTCGAAGACGACGAAGCAAGCTCGTTCCTTTCACCAAGTGGAGCCTAAGAAGAGTTCTAAGGAGCACTGCTTGGAGCTAAGGGAGTACTACTTGGAGGTTTAGAAGTGAAGGACCGGTCTACAAAGCTTGTATTCTCTATTCACTTAGTGTAATACTTGTTTACATGCTTACAAACCCTAATTCTCTTAGTTAGATTCAAGGTTAGTATAGCTTAGCCTGCTAGATTTTTTAAAATTGCATACTTGATGCTTCTAAAAACCTAGTAGTGGTGCTAAGACATACTTTCATACACCACAACACAATGGAGTATCAGAGTAGAGGAATCGTACCCTATTAGATATAGTGCGTTCTATGATGAGTATTGTTGAGTTGCATATTTCCTTTTGGAGTTATGCACTTGAAACGGCTTCATACCTATTGAATAGGGTTCCGACCAAATCCGTGCCTACCAATCCATATGAGATATGGAATGGGAAGAGACCATCTCTTAAACGAGTTAAGATATGGGGTTGTCCAGCCTATATTAAAAAGCAAAATCCGGACAAGCTCGAGGCAAGATCTGTTCTGTGTAAGTTTGTGGGATATCCAAAGGATTCATATGGATATATCTTCTACCGCACTGAGGAACAAAAAAAGAGTTTGTTTCTCAACATGCCACCTTTTTGGAAAAGGAATTTCTTGTAAAAGAAATTAATGGTAATAAGGTAGAGCTGGAAGAAGTTCCAGCCACACAAACTATAACTGAAGATTTGGTAGAACCGGAGGATTCAATAGACCCCGAAGAACCTCAGCCACTCCGCAGATCTAGTAGGGCTCCTCATCCACCTGAGAGATACTACGGTTTTCTCATAGATGATGAGAACGGGGATTGCATCATGGAAGATGATGACCCAACTAATTTCGAGCAGGCCATCACTAGTGGGGACTCTGTGAAATGGCTAGATGCTATGCGATCTGAGATGGAATCCATATACACCAACAAAATATGGACTTTGGAAGTTTCTCCTGAAGGGGTAAACCCATCGGGAGCAAGTGGATCATCAAGTAGAAAATTGGTGTAGATGGAAATGTTGAAACCTTTAAAGCTAGATTTGTAGCAAAAGGTTTTCGTCAACGACCAGGTGTCGATTATGATAAAACATTTTCTTCAGTAGCTATGCTTAAGTCCATCAGGATCCTACTTGCCATTGCTGCATACCATGACTACGAAATCTGGCAGATGGACGTCAAGACCGCTTTTCTAAATGGTGATTTAGTAGAGAGCGTGTACATGACACAGCCAAAGGGCTTCGTAGATAATGGGAGGAGCTGAAAGGTGTGCAAGCTGCTTAAATCAATCTAAGGATTAAAGAAGGCATCGCGGAGCTGGAATATCTGTTTTGATGTGGCGGTCAAAAAGTTAGACTTCATCAAAAACATAGATGAACCATGTATATACAAAAAGGTAGTAGAGAGTAAGGTTTTCTTCCTCGTATTGTATGTGGATGACATACTCTTGATAGGAAATGATGTTCCTATGCTACACTCGGTCAAGATCTTCTTATCACACAAGTTCTCCATGAAAGATCTGGGCGATGCCTCCTACATCCTGGGGATTAAGATCTATAGAGATAGATCTAAAAGGATGTTGGGATTGTCCCAACCAGGTACATAGACACCATACTAAAGAGGTTTAGTATGGAAGATTCTAAGCATGGTAATTTACCCGCATGTTCAGGAATCACTCTCTCCAAAGAGATGTCTCCCAAGACTGATTTGGAGAGGGCTCGCATGACAGTGATGCCCTATACTTCTGCAATTCGGTCTATCATGTATGCGATGTTATGTACCAAACCGAATGTAGCTTACACACTATGTGTAGTGAGTAGGTATCAATCAGATCCTGGGGAAAAGCACTGGAGAGCTGGGAAGAACATTCTTAAGTACTTGAGAAGGACTAAAGAAATGTTCTTGGTGTATGGTAACGGAGAACTCCAAGTGGAGATCTTTACCGATTCGAGCTTCCAGAGTGATAAGAACGACAGTAAGTCGGTCTCGGGTTTTTTCTTCACCCTCAATAGAGGGGCGGTATGTTGGAAGAGTTCCAAGCAAGATACAGCAGCAGACTCGACAATGGAGACTGAATACATCGCTGCCAACGATGCTGCCAAAGAGGCTTTCTGGATGAAGAAGTCCATTGCTGAACTTGGTGTGGTTCCATCCTTTGAGCATCCAATACCTTTGTATTGTGATAATAATGGAGCTGTGGCTTTGGCTCAGGAACCCCGGTCCCATCAATGATCCAGACATATTCTTAGGCGGTATCGCCTGATCCGGGAGATAGTTGATCGCCGGGAGATCGAGGTCAGGAGAGTAGATACGAAGAACAAAACGGCGGACCCTCCTCCTGACGCAGTTTTAGAGACTTTTTGGGATGTTGGGTATGAGATACTACAACAACTATTCTTAGTGCAAGTGGGAGATTGTTAGGAATATGTATGCCCTAAAGGCCATTATTGTATGATATAGAGGATGCTTGGACATATATATATATAGAGAGAGAGAGAATAATGGAGGAAAGATGCCATAGGAGGGAATTTCCTCCTATGGCGTCGAAAAAATACACCCTCCCTCATTTTTTTCCGCCAATCGGCACCCACCATCTTCATCGTTATCATCTAAGACGTGGGTACACCAAATTTCATGTGATTCTACAACCATTTCACCATTGAATTAGCAATTTAAAAAGTTCTATTGTTGGTAAACGGTTAATTTTGAACCCACTAAATCAACGGTGAAAAAGTTGTAGAATCACATGAAATTTGGCGTACCCACATCTTAGATGATAACGATGAAGATGATCGGTGCCGATCGTCGGAAAAAATGAGTGAGGGTGTATTTTTTCGACGCCATAGGAGGAAATTCCCTCCTATGGCCTCTTTCCTCCATTAACCTCGTGTGTGTGTGTGTAGAG
The DNA here is from genome assembly GCA_030015575.1 of Agapanthus africanus. Taxonomy (NCBI): domain Eukaryota; kingdom Viridiplantae; phylum Streptophyta; class Magnoliopsida; order Asparagales; family Amaryllidaceae; genus Agapanthus; species Agapanthus africanus. The sequence goes on along the minus strand of JASDDO010000012.1, from coordinate 111,455,016 downwards.
GACTTTCTTGCTCGACATGATAGTATGTTATCCGGTTGCTCTTTATCTTAACATGTACACTTGTATTATTATACTATCTCTCTGATACATGTTGATAAAGCCCTTAAGATGTGGACTTGACTACCAGGACTATGATGTAGATCATACTAGTGTGGCCTGGATAGTCCACAAGAACATCCTTTAATAGTTCCTAGTCAAAGGGATATCGAGACAGGGCATCGATATTCCTGAGTAGACTAGTGTGTACGTTTCTTGACCCTGTATGGGGCGATGGTGATCCAATAACCATTGGTGTTTGACATCAAAGATTGTACACAGGTGCTCATTAGAGAATGGGTACACCGAAGAGGACTCGCAAAGAACTCCTAAATTGTACTATACCTATCGTCCGATAGCAGATCTCTGGTGACACTGGTACAAGTTAGTCTGTAGACCCGAGATTGTCATAGTGTCTTGTATGGTTCCCACTGTGGTTTGATTTCCTCACTACCATGACTCAAAGAAGTCATGCAAACAGGTGGATTTTGAGTACAGTTCTGAGTCACATGGATGGAGTGAGCGATAGGAGGGGTTTCGTCTCTTCCGGTATTGGGAGTTGATGTTGCGCTATGCTCGATTGGCTATAACAGTAAGTCCCTGGCCAGGGCTGATGAGATTTACTGGTTAGTGTTATCAATAGTTTCTCGAACCGTTATTGGCCAAACATTGGCATGACTTATCAAGTTACTATGGTCTGACGATTCCACCCGTAGACTCGATATGCAACATATCGGACGAAGAGACCGGACTGTACGGTAATTGTTGCTTATAGGTCTCATAGGAGTTTGGACAAGTTTGCATGTTGATCTTCTAATCGCTCAATACCTGGGTAGCCGTTACGTTCAGCTAGTACCGCTGATGGCTTGTGGGTAATTGATGTGATCATTACCTACTGCTGGCGTATTGACGAGTCTTTAGAGTCCCAAACAGAGATTTCCTAGCTCAAGCGAAACGAAGTAGGGCACATATGTTGATATGTGCGGGAGCCTGATTAAATACGAGTATGTGATACCGTATTTTAATCCGGCGACATTTGATATCGGTTAGGTTATATGTGATATAACCGGATTATTGAATGAAGTGTTGATTTGATAATATGATATACAAATAAATGATATTAGTCGGTTATATATGATATAACCAGATTATTGAATCAAGTGTTGATTTAATAATATGATATATATTTATACTTGATATATTTATATATTAACTAATATTAAAGCTCACTTAAGTTTTTTATTCTCTTAATATATATATATATATATATATATATATATATATTTGGATTATCCATTTTGGAAATAGATTTATGAGGTGGAAAATTAGGGAGATATTTTAAGTATGGGTGTGAGGCATGGCTCATATAATTGTTTATTAGTTTGGTTTCACTATTGAAGCATGGTTTATATTTTCTATGTGAAAATAATCATACTTCAATGAGTGAAAATAAGTGAGCCATTCTTCATACTTGCCATCCTAGCTCATTTTCTTTCTCTCTCCTTCTTCTTCTCCTTCTTCCTCCAAGCCCTAACCCTCACTTGAGTTGTGAACCTTAAAGCTTTAGAGATTTTAAAGTGAGCTAATACACCTACTTCATCAACCTACTCTAAACTAGCCATTTAGATTAGGTCGTTTCCTTCACTATTAATTAATTAGTGAAGAGGTAGCTTAACCTAGAAAAACTTCAAGGTGGATCATCTTCGACACGAAGATCACAAAGCAAGCTCGATCCCTTCTTCAAGTGGATCCAAGAGAAGTCGTAGGGACTACTACTCGGAGCTTTAGAAGTGAAGGACTTGGTCCACAAAGGTTGTAATCTCCATCACTTAGAGTAAAACTTGGTTTTATCAAATGTTAAACCCTAATGCTCTAGTTAGATTCTAGGTTAGTGTAGCTTAGCACCCCCAAGAATTTTTAAAATTGTATGCTTGATGCTGTAATTAACCTAGTGGTGGTGCTAAGACACACTTTAAAAACCAAGTGCACATGTTAAGATAAAGAAAAACCAGATAGCATACTATCATGTCGAGCAAGAAAATTCTCTATATATATGTCCAAGCATCCACTATAATCTACAATAATTGCCTCTAGGGCATACATATTCCTAACAATTTCCCACTTGCACTGAGGCCAGTTGTTGTAGTATCTGTTAGTGTATATGCCCTAGAGGCCATTACTGTATCATACTAGTTTGTATATTACTTGATGGAAGCTTGGGATATTCACAGTTGTATATACAATCTTGCTTGAAATAGTAGTATGCTACTTGGTTTGTCTCTACTTCAATATGTGCATGTGTTTCTTTTAGCATATCGCTTATATACATATTAGTAGAGCCCTTAGGATCTTTGCTTGATTACCAGCGTTGTGATGGCGCTCACACTCGTAGGGGCTGGGTAATCCATAAGCACATCCTTATACAGGTCCCTGGTCGTTGGACTATCGAGACAGGGCATCGATACTCCGGAGTAGACTAGCGTATGCGCTTCTCATCCCAGCGTGGGAGACGGTCTGTCCCACAGCCGTCAGTACGTCGTACTTGAGATAGTATGCGGGTGCTCGTTAGGTTACGAGTACACTGGACAGGACTCGTCGGGAACTGTTGGTTGGTATTATACCTATCGTCAGTTATCAGTTCCCAGGTGACATGAGTACAGCTTAGTCCGCTGACTTGACACTGTCACTTCGCCTCGAGTGTGTTCCCACTGCACTTTGATTACTACCCTACCACGGCTCAAAGGAGTCGTGCAAACAGGTAGTTTTTGGGTGCAGTCCCGAAGCACTTGGAGGCAGTGGCGGTTAGACAGGATTCGTCTCTCCCGGTATTGGGGGTTGACATCGCGCTGTGTCCAGGAGAGCCATTACACAAGTAGTCCCTGGCCAGGGCAAGCGAGATATACTGGTAGGTTTCCAGTGTTATCTCAGGGTGTTCTGGGCTACACTCCGACACGACTTGTACCGCTATTAGGGGACTGACGTTCACCGCCCCCCTAGGCCCACCATTCGATGTATCAGACGAACAGACCGGACTGTACGGAGACTATCACATACAGGATCGGTAGGAGTTCAGATGGGGTTACCTCGTCAGTCTTCTTATCGGCATCTACCTGGGGACCGTTACGTACAGCTAGTGCCGCTTGCGGTCTGTGGTTAAACCCACTGCCATCGTAGTGTAGAGTCTTTAGAGTCCCACAGAGAGAGCTATTCGCCTTTAGGCAAAATGAGTAGAGTTCGCATGGTTTTGCGACAGGGTTCGTTCACATCCTCGCACTTGTGCACGTTTGCTGTCCGGACAGCTTATATTAGCGGGCTTTGGTTTAAGCCGGATCCTAGTATATGATTTGGGATTGGTTTTATCTCATTGTGTTCGTGTTCCTCGGATCACGAATACGGGTGCGTATGCACAGTTGATTGAGACAGAGGGAGAGGAATTTGATTAGGGTTAATAACCATTGTCATTTTATTAACCCTAATGCTTATATGTGTATTATGGTTAATTGATATTAGTTTAATATAATTGTACATAGTTATGGTTGTTGACCATTTGACATTCTTGACTTGTTGACCTAGGTTGACACTTTGACCATCATCATTTCATTTGGAAGATGCTCTTTGATCCTTGCAATTTGCATTAAAAATGAAATGATAATGGTCATATCTTGATTAAGCCATGACAATTATCTCACTAATTTTCAATTTACAATAATTCACACATATATTTGAGAATGCTTCATTATTCTCTCATTCTATCATATACTTTCTCTCTCTTGCTCTTCCTCTTCCTCAAGCTCTCCCCTCTCATGTGTTGAGAAACACTTGAGCTTGAGAAAAACCACTCCATAGTAATCTCTACTCTCATCTAGGGTTCTAGGATTAGTACTTCTAGCACCTTAGTTACTTCTAGCTTGAAGTTGAAGCCAAAGGTTGAGGCTTTCGGGTGGATCCTTCTTCGACTCGAGAAGGCGACAAGGCAATCTCTTTCTTACACTCCAAGGAGCAAGGAGAGAAGGACATAAAGCCCTAGGTATAACCATTCTTCCTTGTACCTACTTTCTAGTTAGCTTTTAGTTAGTTTTGTTTAGTAAAGATCCCGACTTTGTCTAGTCCATGTTGCCTAGAGTAGGAAAAATCCGATTTTTATTCCGTTTTCCGCCTCCCCGCAAGCACCGGGGTGGGCAACATGGACTCACAGTGGTATCAGAGCCTAACTAAACATAAACTAGCTAGGTAGTAAAGTGTATGGAAGTTCAATCGGAAACAAATCACAAAACTAAAAACGCAAAACCCTAACTTTCTGTTGAAATTTTTTCTGCTCAAAATAAAATAAATCTTACGTCAAAAATCATCTCAGGGTTTTGTGAAGAAAGCCACCAAAAACGATCCAGTGAATCCCTCAAAGTGCGGCGGTTCCGCGGCAAAAGCATGCCTATTGCCGCGGAACCGTGGCCGTTTTGACTCGGTTCTGGGTCGAGTTTGGTGCAGTGTTCTTCTGGCTTGGTTTTGGGATTTTTAAGATGGTTTGTTTGTGCCCAGGTTTTCTAGAAAAGAAATTTGTTTTTGGGGGCCTATAAATCCATATTTTTTGATCGAACTTCAGTACACTTTGACTAACAGGTTATATCTGTGATGTTTATATGTATTGAACGTCTGCTAATCGCTATAAGTCGATTAGTGGGGGTTATACATATCTGTGATCTGTGTTTGATGATGGTATGTGTATATGAATGCGTTGGATTGTCGCGGGTGAATAGCCGGGGTGGATGTGAGATGAGTGTTTCTTTTTCTTTCATTCATTGTAATATGTAAATTCATGTATTATTATTTGTATGGCCGCACAACCGGGTCGGGGTTGTAGCCGTCATTGTATAATTCTTTTTACTGTTTTTGCTCCTAGGATAGACCCATGGAGGGGGTGCACAAACTACCGGGTATCTCGAAGTGTCGAGTGGCCTACTTACAGTGTTGAGAGAGGTTGCTTCGCTTCGGGTACTTGGCGGGTAGTTTGCCGCACCCGTAGGGGTCTTGGGTGGGGTATTTGGCTATTCACCGCGACCGTGTAATCCGCTTTTCGTTGCAGGCTCGAACGGATTGCGGATTCCTAGTATATCCAATGTATTCATCTTTGATCTGTAATGTCTATCATTGCTATATATTTATATACTATAACTATTTAGGCATTGCTTATGTTTTACAGCCGCGCTAGCCCAGCCCCCGCTCTGTCGTTAGTTAAGTAACCTAACGGGTGATGACGGGGCCCCGTGGCGAATGCGAATGGCATAAGCGTACGTCATATTTTGGTTGTTTTCTGCAATGGTAGGATTAAATGATGGGACGCATTAAAAGAACTAATGCAAGAAAATAAACCAAGTAAAAGTCGATTGGAACACTTTGAAAACCACTCGGTTCTTTTCAAAACTAAACTTTTAAACGCGGAGCTTGAACCACTCCTTTTAAAAGCTATCTCGTTCCATCGATTATATCAAGTTCACTACGTTCACGGTTTCGCCAAAACCATTCGTAGCCCTCCGTCATTCCACATGAATGGTCAAAAAGTATTCAAGCTATGTATTTTGGCCAAAGTCAAGGCATAGTGATTGGTAGCTATTGGGTATTCATGTGCAGCATAGATAGATGCGTAGGTTTGGGACAGTCGTGCTGCCATTTTGGCCAAAGTCAAGGGTAGGTACGGGTGGGTCCAAATTAACCAGGAGAATGACGGGTAGAACTTGACATGTGACTTATGATATTTTGGCCAAAGTCAAGGTCATAAGAGCATGGGGCAAAAATCCACATCGGGAGTTTCATAAGTACTGAAACTTGCTAGCACTGTATACCATTTGGAGTGTGATGATTCTGGTAGGATTCCTTCGGTTTTATCACGCGATGATATTTGGATCCCGATCCTACTGTGAGTATATGCTACTCCTCGGGAAAGCTCTCACTTAACGATCAATGCTATAAACTTAGTAGGTGTCTAGAAAGGTGTTAGCGGGGCTACGCCCACAGGGAAAAGAGGTTACTTAATTAAGGAACTTCGCGAAAGCGTTGGAAAACCTCCCTCGATTTATACCGACACTGGCCTGGCTGAACGGTTAAGCAAGTATTGTACGGTGAGATTGATCCCGACTAATCCTTTCTTTACGGTTTGAGAAGGGATTCGAGAGACAGTGGGAGCCATCCAGTTTAGACAAACTAAAAACCACTCTAAACTTGCAAGAGCATCATGCTAAAGTGTTTCTTTTCTCTCTCCTAATTGCAGCGACCATTCAACATGACCGGACTTAAGTTATTACTAGATAAAAATATACTGACAGGGCCAAACTACAAAGATTGGCTCAGGAATGTCAAGATGGCAATCACTTACGACAAGTTGGGGTATGTCCTTACCACCAAAGCTCCCCCTGTCCCAGGTCCCACCTCCAGCGTCGCGGATAAAGAAATCCGTAAGACAAGGGAGATCGATTGCGCGAAGGCCAAATGCCTCGTGCTTGCCTCGATGGACAACGAACATCAGAGGAGGCATGAGAATATAGACCTAGAGTCCATATTTCTCCATACAAAAGAACTGTATGGAGAGCAGTCTCGTATCGCAAGATACGAAGTGTCGAAGAAGCTATTTTCGGTAAGATTGGCCGTCGGATCATCGGTAGCGGAACACGTGCTTAAGATGATTGGCTACATAGAGGAGCTCGCGGACCTTGGGACCACGTTGGAGAATGAACTCTATACTGATTTGATTCTCCAGTCCCTTCCTTCCACTTACGCCCAGTTTATCCTTAACTTCAACATGCAAGGAAAGGAGGTTGAACTTTCCAAACTTCTGAACATGTTGAGGAGTGCTGAGGGCACCCTACAGAAAGGTAGGGAGACATCCGCTTTGTTTGTAGGAGGATCTTCCTCTTTTAGATCCAGGGCGAAAGCCAAGGGTAAGAAGAAGAAAGCCCCCGCCAAACCAAGAGGCGGTGTTAGTAAAGTGGATACGAAGGGAAAAGGAAAGGCAACAAAGGTAGCGGGAAAGCTGGTGGGGAAGGAAGAATGCTTCTACTGTCACAAAAGTGGTCACTGGAAACAGGATTGCAAGGCTTGGAAGGCCAGAACCCAGGATCTGAAGCGAGTTGCGGCTTCGGCTTCAGGTGTGTATGCTATTGAAAACTGTCTATCAATAAACTCTACATCCTGGGTATTGGATACCGGATCAGGATCTCATATCTGTAATTCTTTGCAGGCGTTGAGAAAGCGTAGAGTTTTGAAGGCAGGTGACATGACCCTCAGAGTTGCAAACGGTGCTAGCATGGATGCTGAGGCCGTGGGGGACTATCACCTGGGATTGTCGGATGGACACTTTTTGGTTTTACGTAGTTGTTATTTTGTGCCAAATACAACCTGTAATATCATTTCTGTATCTTTATTATCTAAAGAAGGTTATGAATTTGCATTTGTAAGTAATGTAGTGAACATTCACCTTAATCAAGTTTTGATTGGGTCAGGTACATTAAACAACGGTATATAGTATTGAACCAACCACAGATTTTCAATGTCCAGAATAAACACAAAAGAAAGTCTCCAGAAATCAATAAAACTTTCTTATGGCATTGTAGACTGGGTCACATCAATGCGAGAAGGTTGACTAAGTTACATACAGAAGGATATTTGGATCCGTTCGTATATCAATCGTATGCAACTTGTCAATCCTGTCTCAAAGGAAAGATGACAAAGACTCCGTTCACTGGACACGGAGTAAGAGCGAGCGAACTCTTGGGACTCGTACACAGCGACGTGTGCGGTCCAATGTCTACACATGCGCGAAGCGGTTATTCTTACTTCATTTCTTTTACGGATGACTTTTCAAGGTACGGTTATGTCTTCTTAATGAAACATAAATCCGAGGCTTTTGAAAAATTCCAGGAATATAAGAATGAAGTAGAAAAACAAACAGGCAAAAGTATCAAGGCACTGAGATCTGATCGAGGTGGTGAATACTTGAGTGCCGAGTTCCTGGGTTACTTAAAAGAGAATGGAATTCTCTCTCAGCTTACTCCTCCATACACTCCGCAACATAACGGTGTATCGGAGAGACGGAACCGAACCATATTGAATATGGTACGGTCCATGATGAGTAACGCTGAGTTGCCGCAATCGTTCTGGGGATATGCGGTAGAATCAGCTGCATACCTTTTGAACCGAGTTCCAACTAAGACTGTGCCTACTACACCATATCAGATGTGGTGTGGGAAGAGACCCTATCTTAATCACATTAAGACATGGGGATGTCCAGCTTTTGTAAAAAAGCAGCATGCGGACAAGCTCGAGGCACGCTCAGTACAGTGCAAGTTTGTGGGATATCCAAAGAACTCCAAGGGATATTTCTTCTATTGCGAAGAGGAACAAAAGGTTTTTGTTTCTCGCCATGCCCACTTTCTAGAACACCAGTTCATAGAAAAAGAAATAAGTGGGAGCGCAATAGAACTGGAAGAATTTCCAGAACCACGAGCTATTACTGAAAGCTTAGTAGAACCAGAGGGTTCGAAAGATCAGGACATTCCCACGCCACTCTGCAGGAGTAGTAGGCAGTCTCATCCGCCCGAGAGATATTACGGTTTTCTCATTGACGGGGATAGAGAAGATTGCATCATAGATTGTGATGAGCCTACTAGCTTCCAGCAAGCCATTCAGAGCGTCGACTCGGTAAAATGGCTGGATGCAATGCGGGCCGAAATGGAGTTCATGTACACCAACAAAGTATGGACGTTGGACATTGCTCCAGATGGGGTAAAACCCGTAGGATGCAAGTGGATCTTCAAAAGGAAGATTGGTGTAGATGGACAGGTTGAGACCTATAAAGCTAGACTGGTTGCAAAGGGTTTTCGTCAGCGACCTGGTTTGGACTATGACGAAACCTTTTCTCCAGTAGCTATGCTGAAATCCATTCGGATCCTTCTTGCCATTGCTGCCTTCCACGATTATGAGATTTGGCAGATGGACGTAAAGACCGCTTTTCTAAATGGACATTTAGAGGAGTGTGTCTATATGGACCAGCCAGAGGGTTTCATTCAGAGTGGGAGCAGCGGAAAGGTGTGCAAGTTGCTTAAGTCCATTTATGGACTAAAGCAGGCATCACGGAGTTGGAACATATGTTTTGATGAGACAGTTAAGGAATTTGGCTTTATCAAAAATCCAGATGAACCATGCATCTATTGTAGATTTGTAGCGAGAACTGTGGTATTCCTCGTTTTATACGTGGATGACATTCTCTTAATAGGAAATGATATTCCTATGCTACAATCTGTCAAGCGGTTCTTGTCACACAGGTTCTCCATGAAAGACCTGGGTGATGCCTCATACATTCTGGGGATCCGGATCTACCGTGACAGATCCAAGAGGATTTTAGGACTATCACAGTCCAGGTACATCGACACCATACTGAAAAGATTCAGTATGGAAGATTCCAAGCGCGGTAATCTACCGGCTTGTCACGGGATCACCCTCTCCAAAGAGATGTCTCCCAAGACTGATTTGGAGAGGGATCACATGTCTATTATACCCTACGCTTCTGCGGTAGGCTCTATAATGTATGCGATGTTGTGTACCAGACCAGATGTGGCTTATGCACTGAGTGTGGTAAGCAGGTATCAGTCAAACCCTGGGGAGAAACATTGGATAGCAGTAAAGAACATTCTCAAGTACCTGAGAAGGACTAAGGAGATGTTCTTGGTGTATGGCGGAAAAGACCTCCATATTGAGGCCTTTGCTGACTCCAGCTTCCAGAGTGACAAGGATGATTCCAAGTCCATGTCGGGTTTTGTCTTTACCCTCAATGGAGGGGCGGTGTGTTGGAAGAGCTCCAAACAGGAAACCGTTGCTGACTCGACTATGGAAGCGGAATACATCGCTGCATCTGATGCCGCAAAAGAAGCTGTCTCGATGAGGAAGTTCTTGAAAGAACTTCAGGTGGTTCCGTCCATTGTTGACCCAATACCTCTGTATTGCGACAACAACGGGGCTATAGCTTTAGCAAAGGAACCCAGGTCCCATCAGAAATCCAGACACATCTTGAGGCGGTATCACCTGATCAGGGAGATCGTGGATCGCCTGGAGATCGAGGTTCGGAGGGTTGCTTCAGAAGATAACACTGCAGATCCATTCACCAAGGCCTTGCCCCAGACTCAGTTCGAGCGGCTGATCGAGATGATAGGTCTTCGATACGCCAGTACATGGCCTTAGTGCAAGTGGGAGATTGTTAGTGTATATGCCCTAGAGGCCATTACTGTATCAAACAAGTTTGTATATTACTTGATGGAAGCTTGGGATATTCACAGTTGTATATATAATCTTGCTCGAAATGGTAGTATGCTACTTGGTTTGTCTCTACTTCAATATGTGCATGTGTTTCTTTTAGCATATCGCTTATATACATATTAGTAGAAACCTTAGGATCTTTGCTTGATTACCAGCGTTGTGATGGCGCTCACACTCGTGGGGGCTGGGTAATCCATAAGCACATCCTTATACAAATCCATGGTCGTTGGACTATCGAGACAGGGCATCGATACTCCGGAGTAGACTAGCGTATGCGCTTCTCATCCCAGCGTGGGAGACGGTCTGTCCCACAGCCGTCAGTACGTCGTACTTGAGATAGTATGCGGGTGCTCGTTAGGTTACGAGTACACTGGACAGGACTCGTCGGGAACTGTTGGTTGGTATTATACCTATCGTCAGTTATCAGTTCCCAGGTGACATGAGTACAGCTTAGTTCGCTGACTTGACACTGTCACTTCGCCTCGAGTGTGTTCCCACTGCACTTTGATTACTACCTTACTACGGCTTAAAGGAGTCGTGCAAACAGGTAGTTTTTGGGTGCAGTCCCGAAGCACTTGGAGGCAGTGACGGTTAGACAGAATTCGTCTCTTCCGGTATTGGGGGTTGACATCGCGCTGTGTCCAGGAGAGCCATTACACAAGTAGTCCCTGGCCACGGCAAGCGAGATATACTGGTAGGTTTCCAGTGTTATCTCAGGGTGTTCTGGGATACACTCCGACACGACTTGTACCGCTATTAGGGGACTGACGTTCACCGCCCCCTAGGCCCGCCATGCAATGTATCAGACGAACAGACCGGACTGTACGGAGACTGTCACATACAGGCTCAGTAGGAGTTCAGATGGGGTTACCTCGTCAGTCTTCTTATCGGCATCTACCTGGGGACCGTTACATACAGCTAGTGCCGCTTGCGGTCTGTGGTTAAACCCACTACCAGCGTAGTGTCGAGTCTTTAGAGTTCCACACAGAGAGCTATTCGCCTTTAGGCAAAATGAGTAGAGGTCGCATGGTTTTGCGACAAGGTTCGTTCACATCCGCGCACTTGTGCACGTTTGCTGTCCGGACAGCTTATACTAGCGGGCTTCGGTTTAAGACGGATCTTAGTATATGATTTGGGATTGGTTTTATCTCATTGTGTTTGTGTTCCTCGGATCACGAATACAGGTGCGTATGCATAGTTGATTGAGACAGAGGGAGAGGACTTTGATTACGGTTAATGACCATTGTCATTTTATTAACCCTAATGCTTATGTGTGTATTATGCTTAATTGATATTAGTTTAATATAATTGTACATGTTTATGGTTGTTGACCATTTGACATTCTTGACTTGTTGACCTAGGTTGACACTTTGACCATCATCATTTCATTTGGAAGATGCTCTTTGATCCTTGCAATTTGCATTAAAAATGAAATGATAATGGTCATGTCTTGATTAAGCCATGACAATTATCTCACTAATTTTCAATTTACAATAATTCACACATATATGTGAGAATGCTTCATCATTCTCTCATTCTATCATATACTTTCTCTCTCTTGCTCTTCCTCTTCCTCAAGCTCTCCCCTCTCATGTGTTGAGAAACACTTGAGCTTGAGAAAAACCACTCCATAGTAATCTCTACTCTCATCTAGGGTTCTAGGATTAGCACTTCTAGCACCTTAGTTACTTCTAGCTTGAAGTTGAAGCCAAAGGTTGAGGCTTTCGGGTGGATCCTTCTTCGACTCGAGAAGGCGACAAGGCAATCTCTTTCTTACACTCTAAGGAGCAAGGAGAGAAGGAAATAAAGCCCTAGGTATAACCATTCTTCCTTGTAGCTACTTTCTAGTTAGCTTTTAGTTAGTTTTGTTTAGTAAAGATCCCGACTTTGTCTAGTCCATGTTGCCTAGAGTAGTAAAAATCCGATTTTTATTTCGTTTTCCGCCTCCCCGGAAGCACCAGGGTGGGCAACGTGGACTTACAGTATCGCATACCCAACATCCCAAAAAGTCTCTCGAACTGTGTCTGGGGAAAGGCCTTCTTAAGTGGATCCGCCATGTTGTCCTTCGTGTCATCTCTCCCGACCTTGATCTCGCTGCGATTAACTATCTCCCGGATCAGGTGATACTGCCTCGGAATATGTCTGGATCGTTGATGGGACCGGGGTTTCTTGGCCAAAGCCACAGCTCCATTATTATCACAATACAAAGGTATTGGATCTATAATGGATGGAACCACACAAAGTTCAATAATGAACTTCTTCATCTAGACAACCTCTTTGGCAGTTTCGTTGGCAGCGATGTATTCAGACTCCATCGTCGTGTCTGCAACGGTATCTTGCTTGGAACTTTTTCAACATACCGCCTCTCCATTGAGGGTGAAGACAAAACCCGAGACATACTTGATGTCATTTTTATCACTCTGGAAGCTTGAATCGGTAAAGAACTCTACTTGGAGTTCTCCGTTACCATACACCAAGAACATCTCTTTAGTCATTCGCAAGTACTTAAGAATGTTCTTCATTGCTGTCCAGTGCTTCTCCCCTAGGTCTGATTGATACCTACTTACCACACTAAGTGCATAAGCTACATCCGGTCTGGTGCATAATATCACGTACATGATAGACCCAACTGCAGAAACATATAGTATCACGATCTTGCGAGCCTTTTCCAAATCAGTCTTGGGAGACATCTCTTTGGAGAGAGTGATTCCTGAACAAGCATGTAAGTTACCACGGTTGGAATCTTTCATACTAAATCTCTTTAGTATGGTTTCTATGTATCTCGATTGGGACAATCCCAACATCCTTTTAGATCTATCCTTATAGATCTTTATCCCCAGGTTGTAGGAGGCATCACCCAGATCTTTCATGGAGAACTTTTGTTATAGGAAGAGTTTGACCGAGTGCAACATAGGAACATCATTTCTTATCAAGAGTATGTCATCCACGTACAATACGAGAAAGACAACCTTACTCTCTACTACCTTTTTATATATACATGGTTCATCTATATTTTTGATGAAGTCAAACTCTTTGAATGCTGCATCAAAACAGATGTTCTAACTCCGCGATGCCTGCTTTAATCTGTAAATTGATTCAAGCAGCTTGCACACCTTTCTGCTGTTCCCACTGTCTACGAAACCCTCTGACTGTGTTATATACGCGCTCTCTTCTAAATCACCATTTAGAAAAGCGGTCTTGACGTCCATCTACCAGATTTCATAATCATGGTATGCAGCAATGGCAAGTAGGATCCTGATGGACTTAAGCATAGCCACTAGAGAAAAGGTCTCATCATAGTCGACACCTGGTCGTTAACGAAAAACTTTTACTACAAGTCTAGCTTTGAAAGTCTCAACCTTACCATCTATACCAATCTTCTTCTTGAAGATCCACTTGCTCCCAATGGGTTTTATCCTTTCAGGAGCAACCTCCAAAGTCCATACTTTATTGGTGTACATGGATTCCATCTCAGATCACATAGCATCCAGCCATTTCACAGAGTCCTCGTTTGTGATGGCCAGCTCGAAATTAGTTAGGTCATCATCTTCCATGATGCAATTCTTGCTCTCACTGTCTATGAGGAAACCGTAGTATCTCTCAGGTGAGTGAGAAACCCTACTTGATCTGCGGAGTGGCTGAGGTTCGTCGGGGACTATTGAATCCTCCTGTTCTACCAAATTATTAGTTGTAGTTTGTGTATCTAAAACTTCTTCTAGCTCTACCGTGCTCCCACTAATTTCTTTTGCAAGAAATTCCTTTTTTAAAAAAATAGCGTGCTGAGCAAGAAACACCTTATGTTCCTCGGTGTGGTAGAAGATATGCCCTCATGAATGTTTGGGATATCCAACAAAGTTACATAAAACAGAGCTTGTCTCGAGTTTGTCCGGATTTTGCTTTTTAACATACGCCGGAAAACCTCATATCTTAATGAAATTATGACATAGTCTCTTCCCCTCCCATATCTCATATGGAATGGTAGGCACAGACCTGGTAGGAACCCTATTCAATATATTAGCAGCTGTTTCAAGCGCAAATCCCTAAAAAGAAATAGGTAACTCAGCAATACTCATCATAGAGCGCACCATACATAATAGGGTGCAATTCCTCTGCTCCGATACACCATTGTGATGTGGTGTATACGGAGGAATAAGCTGAGAGAATCCCATTCTATTTTAGATAATCTCGGAATTATGCACTTAAGTATTTGCTTCCTTGATCAGATCGAAGGATTTTAATACTTTTACCCGTCTGGTTCTTTACTTCGCTCTTATATTCCTTAAATATCTCAAAGGCTTCAGACTTGTGTTTCAACAAGAACACATGTCTAAATCTAAAGAGATTATCGGTGAATGTACTGAAGTACGAGGAACCATTCCTGGCATGTGTAGATATAGGACCGCATACATCGCTATATATCAGTCTCAATAGTTCAGTAGCTCTTGCTCCATGTCCCGTAAACGGAGTTTTGGTTATCTTTCCTTTGAGACATGAATGACAAGTTTCATACGATGTAAATTCGAACGGATTCGAATATCCATCTTTATGTAACTTAACTAGTCTGGTCGCATTGATATGACCAAGTCTACAGTGACACAAGAAGACTTCATTCATATCTGAACTTTTCCTCTTGTGAGTATTTTGTAAATTTAGAACCGTATTTTGATTTAGAACATATAAACCATTACACAATATACCAAACCCAATATATACTTGATTTAGGAAAATGTTCATAACATTTTTCTTTAATGCAAAGTTATAGCCATCTTTATCTAATAAAGATACGGATATTATATTGCACATCATAGATGGTACGAAATAACAGTCGTTTAAAATCAATGTATTACCAGTGGACAATACTGGTGATATTCGTCGATAGTTTCGGCAGCAGCAATTACTCCATTCCCTACTCTAAGAGAAATATCACCCTTTCCTAGTTCTCTACTTTTCTTTAACCCTTGTAATATATTACAAATGTGGGATCATGATCCGGTATCCAATACCCAGGACGTAGAGCAAACTGAGAAACAGTTCTCAATAACTAACACACCCAAAAAAAGATGCATCAGGATGCTCTTTCTTCATTAGGGTTGCGTGAAAATCCTTACATTCCCCTATCCCTTCCCCAGACTTATGATAGTTGTCATAAGATAGAGCGGGACCAACGTTCCCTAACCTAGTATAATAAGCAGGTTCGGTCAATACATTCATGCTATTATCTTGATTAAAGCGTGACATAGTCTCTACGTGGAGAGAGAGAGAGAAGAAAACACTTTAGCGTATGCTCTTGCAAAATTTGATTGGATATTATTTTTTCTAATCAGGATTGCTCCCACTATTTTTATCAAATCTTCCTTCAAATCCTAAAAGGTAAGATTAGCCGGAATTAATTATACCCTATAAGTTCGCTAATCTGTCAGCCAGACCGGTGTTGGTACTCCGAGGGAGTCTTCCCGTACTTTTGCATGGAACTAATTAAATAGCCTCATTTCCACAGGGGCATAACCCCGTTAACACCTTTCTAGACACATACTGGATTAGCTAATTGTAAAGTTGAAAACTCTCCCAGGAGTAACGCTTACTCACAATGGGTATCGAGATCCAACTATCTATGGAATCTCATTGCAAATTTCAACACTTAAAATTCCTGATAATGCTTTTTACCCCTAACGACCTATGACCTTAACGGAGGTCAACAAATCATAGGCCGCCAGTCAAGTTCAACCCGTCATTTCTTGATCGATTCGAACCCATCCACACAAACCCTTGATGGAGAGGTCAACAAGGCTGTGTGACTGTCCCTACCGATCGCATCAACATGCTGCAGATAAGTATTACCCAGCTTCTATACACTGAGCCTTGACGGAGGTCAACAAACACAGCACGAATACTAAATACTACATATCTGAAATGACGGAAGGTTACAGCTGGTTTTGAAGAAAACTTTTAATGTAATGAACTTGATATCATTGGAGAATCTAGTGATTTAAAAAGGAGTGGTTTAAGCTCCGTTTTAAAAATCGAGTAGTTTTCAAAACAATCCGATTGGGTTGTATCATATGCTAGTTTTTGCTAAAGAGGTCATTCCCGGTGAAGGAATCTAGGCTCTTTCCTCATCGAATGAGGTGCTGGATATTCATAATGGAATCCCACTATGCAATGTAAGAACCAGAGCAACCTTTTTGAAAAATGTGATTCTGCAACATCTTTAGGTTTCTTTTTTTCATTAATCTTATTAATGAAATCCCATCAATTATGTTTCCTAAACATCACAGAAGAAACGAAAATAAAACACACATATATGCCATCCGCATTCGCCACAGAGACCCTGGTCTTCACCGTAAGGTTACTTAACTTACGACAGGGTGGGGTCAGGACTAGCACGGATGCAAAACATATATAGTGTCTACTAATATATCATATAGATAAGCAGCATTCGTCTTACGCGTTTATATGATCACAGAACAGAACAGAACAGCAGAAGCAGATATATGAAATATAGGATATACTAGGAGTTCCATGTTTTGGATTAAGCGAGTAACAAAAAACACAGATTCCACGGTCGTGATGAATAACCAAGCCCACACCCCTAGACCCCTAAGTGAGTGGCAAGCAACCCTGCCAATTCTAGAGTTAGGCGACTGGTCTCGACTCCTCGAGATGGCCTCCCACTAGACTCTAGAACCCGGTTACTTGTGCTCTCCGCCTTGGGCCTATCCTAATGCGGAAAAGTAAATAATATATATCGACTGGAGACAACAACCTCAACCCGGAAGTGTCCCAATAAAAGAATATTACATACAATAATTAACCTGAATGAAAATAAAAACTCTCATCTCACGTAAAACCCCCGGCTATTCAATCACGACGATCCAATATAACATATCGATATAGCAACACAATAACATCACATGACATCAACGTAAGTAAATATGTGTACCCCTGATGTCATTGTCGTATATCAACGAGATCGAGAATACCGCCACATATTACACTTACGGTTGCAGAATAGAAATGAAAATTACAATAATTAGAATCCGCATCTATAGATATCATAAACCCAGATTATCATATATTCCGAATTTCATGCCTAATGCTATAAACCTTACATTTAAGCCTCGAATTGAAAACCCTTTTCAAAAATTAAGACGGGCAATTCAACAAGATTTCCGATTAAAAAATCGAAGGCTCGTAGGAAACTTTAGTGGATGGCCACACCCCCGAGTCCATCAATGAAGTGGACTTGGGCGGAACACCGTGGCCGGGAGCACCCGAGCGGATGCTCTTAGCCATGAGGTTCTCCTATAGTCACTTGGTCGGGGAAAAGGGGCGTGGGTGTCTACTACCGTCTCCCGACGAGTATTCGCGTACGATACGAAATTACGACGGAGTTTCGATCCAAATCAAAACTCCATGGTAATCCATCATTTGAGACTAAAATGTGATAATTATAAATCGACAACTAGTTTTCGTAAAACTAATCAATGTGGATTCCAAAAAATTGTATCACATTACCAAAGCAATTAGACAAAGTTAACATTTCGATCGATATTTCAATCAACAACAATTCATAGAGACCTCAACCACTTAAGCCTCATTAAAAATATCCAGAAAATCCAAAAAATGAATATGAAGAAGCACGAGAAAACTGGCTTTCTAACTCCACAAGTGCGCGGTAGAACCGCGGCCAAGACATGGTCTAAGCGGCGGTTCCGCGGCCACTTGGAGGAATTAGGAGCTCGTATTTCTTGTGCCACCATAGAATAGCCTGCACGATTTTCTGAGCATTTTTAATCTGAAAAATCTTGAAGTTCTAAAAATTGGACAGAAACTAGAATTATTCGGAGTTAAAACGTCGATCGAACACTTTAACATCGTCTAGTCTTCGCCTAAGCCTCTAGTTTGGCTTTAATATCATGAAAGTACGTCTTATTACCTCTACAAGGGTTCTATGAGAATAAAGTATGCAATTTTAAAATTTTAGAGAGCTAAGTATACTAAACAAAATTATACTAGAGTTTTAGGGTTTGAAAGATAAGCAAACTAAGTTCTAAACTAAGTGAAGAGGTGCTACAACCTTTGTAGTCTAGTCCTTCACTTCAAAATCTCCACGTAGAAGTCCTTATAACTCTTCTTTGACTCCACTTGATGGATGTAACAAGCTTGCTCGAAATCTTCGTCGTCGAAGATGATCCACCTTGAAGCTTCTCACACTCAAGCTCACACTTCACTGATCAAGGTATTAGTGAAAAGAACCTATACTAATTTTCTACAGTAGTATAGCTTAATGAAGTAGGGATTTTGCTCACTAAAAATATTTCATTCCTTTTCTTATTCTTAACCTAGAAAGAAAACTTGAGAGAAGAAGAAGAAGATGAACTTGGAGATGAGAATGAGAGTTTTAGGATAAGATGAGATGAAGAAAAATGATTAATATGTATGAATAAAACAAAGAAAGGAAGATGAGTCATGGCTTCTCAATACTTCCCCAAGAAACCAAAGGATGACTCATTCTTATTTTCTTTAATTCATATATCTAAATTATTATCTTCTCATCTTTTCTATAATGTGATTCTTACACATCCATGTTTTATGTATCATCAACCATGACACAAAATGCATATATATATATATATATATATATATATATATATATATATATATATATATATATATATATATATCAAATATATACTGAGCTGAAAAGAATTAAAGTGAGCTTAACAATAGCTTATATATATCAAATTATTAAATCAACACTTGATTCAATAATCCGGTTACATCACATATAACCCGGCTAATATCAATTAACGCTATATTAGAATACGGTATCATATACTCGTATTTAATCAAGCTCTCACACATATTTCCATACATGCCTTACTTCGTTTCGCTTGATCTAAGAAACCTCTATATGGGACACTAAACACTCGCGAATATGTTAGCGGTAGGTAATGATCACATCAAAGAACTACAAGCCGTCAGCAGTACTAACTGGACATAACGGCTACACAGGTATTGAACGAATAGAAGATCAACAAGCAAACTTGTCCAAACTCCCGTAAAGCCTATAAGCAACACTTACCGTACAGTTCGGTCTCTTCGTCTGATATGTCGCATATCGAGTCTGGGGGTGGAATCGTCAGACTCCAATGACTCGATAAGTCATGCCGATGTATGGCCTATAACCTTTCGAGAAACTACTGATTACACTTATCAGTAAATCTCATCAGCCTTGGCCAGGAACTTGCTGTTACAGGCAATCGAGTATAGCGCAACATCAACTTCTAATACCAGGAGAGATGAAACCCCTCCTATCGCTCACCGCCTCCATGTGACTCGGGACTGTACCCAAAAACCACTTGTTTGCACGACTCATTTGAGCCGTGTTAGGGATGAAATCAAAGCACAGGGGGAACCACACAAGACACCATGATGATCTTGTGTCTAAAAACTAACCTGCACAAGTATCACCAAAGAACTGCTATCTGACGATAGGTATGGTACCATCTAGGAGTTCTCGGCGAATCCTGCTCGGTGTACTCATTCTCCAATGAGCAGCCGTGTACAATTTTTGATGTCAAATACCAATGGCTGTTGGATCAACCATCGCCCCATACAGGGTCAAGAAATATACATACTAGTCTACTCAGAAATATCGATGCCCTGTCTCGATACTTCCTTGAATAGGAACTGTTAAGGATGAGCATGTAGACTACTCAAGCCCCACTAGTATGATCTACATCATAGTCATGGCAGTCAAGCCAACATCCTAAGGGCTTTATCAACATGTATCAAAAAGATAGTAAACTAAAACAAGTGCACATGTTAAGATAAAGAGCAACCAGATAGCATACTATCATGTCGAGCAAGAAAGTCCTCTATATATATGTCCAAGCATCCACTATAATCTATAATAATGGCCTTTAGGGCATACATATTCCTAACAGTTTACTTAATTAGGCCCGCTATTTCAGTGATTCGTATAGCGGATATCTACCACTTACCTGATTCCATGATTGCTAAAGAAGATGTAAAGGATCTATATTACAACTTGTCCCTCGGAAGTCTAGGAGCGGGTCTAGTAACTTGACCAATGTGATCCTACTTCTAAGGTTTGCTTGTGTGTTGTTTGTGTTCGTGATTTGTTAGACTCCTTAGTTTATTTTCCGTATTTAAAAAATGGTTGATGAACATACTAAACCCTCTTTATATGAAATTTTCTATCCAGTTAACTCAACACTTTCTGATTGCATTCGAATGAATAAATATAGGAGCGGTTACACATCCATAACCGACAGAACTTTTAATCCTTCCAATTTTATAAGCCAACAACAATTCCCATCAAATCCATATTATTATAACGTCGGTCCCCTTTATGAAAATATCCAATTAGATTCTTATCAACCATTCTAAACATTCACACCTTCATTAGATATTGATAATAATAAGAAGACGAGACTTGCTAGTGTTGAGACGTAGTTTGCCACTTTTATGAAAACGCTAGTGCTACCAACCAATCAATTACTAATATTGAAATTCTTCTTGGCCAGATAACAGCTGCAATCACTAATAGGAAAGAGAAAGTGACCATCCCAATGCAAACTCATACAAACCCGATTGTTCCCAACACCTTATAAAATCATGACTAACCTATTGAGGATATGTTTGAGAATAATCATTGTTTGGAATATATAAATGAGGAAAGTGTGGATGAGTCTACTTCAAGTGAGTTTGACACCTACCCTAAAAATTTTGAATTTCCAATGTGGCCTCCAACATCAAATTTATATGAAGATGATTTAATTGATGATATATTTGGAGTTGAGATATTTTATTTAACCGATTGTAAAAGTTTTGAGGATGATGTTTTTGATGAAATAACAGTAGCGGATATAAATTTTGAGAAAATTTTGGATATTGAAACCGCATTAGTAAAGGAATCTTGTGATTTTAATGAGGTTGACTTTGATAGAAAATTTGAGAAAACTATTTATAGGGAGTCCACAATTTCAGTAGGAACATATAATGAAATTATTGAAGAAAAATTCTCTGGACCCATGAGCCGCTATGTTAGCTTTTAATGAGAATCTAGATTTAAAAAATAATCTCTGCATATTTTAATTATTTTACAAAAACCATATACAATACATTCTAACCATGTCAAAAACATCAAAATATTACACAATGGAGTTATTCAAGCATCAGGATAATGATTGGAATTGACTGACATCAAATGGAGTATCAAATTGCCTCAATCGCACTCAATATGATTTCAACAAAATATACGAGAAAGTTGACATCAAGGATCGTTCAAGACGTTCAAGAATTTTTCATTTTATTTTTTGAATTTAGAGTTAAGTTAATCTCAAAATGTTAGAATAAAAAAAAATTCCATCTAATTCAAAAACAAATTCCTAAAATCCAATTTTTTCTTTAAATGATGTCTGAAAAAAACTATGTCTGAATATCAGACATACAGACGTCTATTTCAGGAAAATATACATCAATATTGACATCAATATAGACGTCTATTGTGCATTTTTCAAAATTTAAATTTGGTGGGAATTTCGATTTTAAAACGATTTTATAACGGCAAGAAACGGTCCTATAATTTAGGGGGGGTTATTTTAACTACCCCAACTGCCCAAAACATTTTCTATAAATAGGACAAGGTTTCATTTGAATTTTAACGAACTCTTGCTTTAAAACTTTGGTTTAATAGATTTTCTAGAATTCGCGAAAACTCTTTCTCTCAATATTCTTCGAGTCTTTGCTATTCTATTTCTGAGCGAAACAATCTTTCTACACCTTTAGACTTTTCTAAATACTTTAAAAAAGAATGATTGTTAGAATATCGAAGAAGGTACCAATTTTAAACTTGTGTTAATATTTTGAAAAACTTCTTCGATTTGATTTGATTTTAAACTTTTATATTCTCCAAAGTACAATCCACCATTTGCTTGCTTGATTCTCAGTTTTTTATTATTCTTGTGAGATTGTTAGGATTGTCAAAATTGGTGTAAATTAAAATTGTTATAATTTTGAATTGTAAAACCTAATGAATTATGGTTATTTAAGTCCTTCACAAATTTTAAAGGTTTAGGATTTAAGCCTGTTGTAAAAAGTCTAGGCGTTGACTGCCTGCAAGTGCAAAGGTTCGGACTTGAGCCTGGAAAAAGGTCTGGGTTTCTCCACCCGCCAAGGAGTTAGTGAATCCTGAGCAGTAGTCTCAGGTAAGGACTAGCCACAAAAATAGTGAACCTCGTTAAAAATCCTTCGTGTCATCTATATTTATTTTTATATTTTTTACCTCTGTGATTGATTCTGTAACTGTGATAATTTAGCATACTTAAAATTCTTTTATTCCGCTGCATATTTTGTGTTTTCGCAAAAATACTCTGAATTTGCCACATAACCTTATTCACCCCCCCCCCCCAAGGCTACTTTCATTCTCAAGATAGTCATGAACCTTCTCATGCAATTAGAGAAAAGATAAATGTTGGGAAAGACTCATGAGCCGTCACTAGCACTTTTGCGCCGGCTCAGGGCTGATATTTGGCTGATATTGGTTCTAACGTTGTATTTGGTATAAATCATGAGCATAAATCAATTAAATACGTTCAAATACTCCTTTTATTGGTATTTATAGATACAGAGTGTTACAGATACAAAGCGGAGAAAGTAAAGATCAAACACAATTGCAGATCTAGCTTATTAGAATGGGTCAAATGGAAAAATCCTTTCCAGATGTCTGTAGTAGAGTGTGAAATGATATGTTTGTACTTTATTTTTCTCATTTCCGTTTTATTTGCAACAAATATAATTTATAACGATGAATTAAAATTTTAATCTCAGATTTATATTCCCATGCATCACGAAGAATATTGGATTTTCTGTATCTGGTACATTACAAAAGAAATTTTTGTGATATATGATCCAATGTTCAAGGATGTCATGAAACTATATAAGCGTGAATGTGAAGCGCTGATTAGCCCAATTTAAAAATGTTTATTATTTTTATTTTCTTATAAGTTGTAATAATTTGTTTAACTCAATAATTTTTTTGCAGCAAAATCATTTTGGTAAGCATATGCTGAAGGATGTACCCAATCCTAGCAAAATTGGTTTAACAAAGGCTTGGAAATTTAATAAGGGTCATCCGAGACAAGACACTAGATCACTCTATTACGCTGTATTTGTAATGAATAACATGCATTGCTTGTCGTAGGGACTCTTCTGAACTCACAAAAATAGTATAGAAAGTTTTAGATATAAAATGTGTTATGAGGTAACTAATCAGAAACTACCCAACTGATATAATAAATTTTATATTTTGCATGTGTATATTATGTGTGGCTGTGTGTTGAACAATGAATTTTTAGATTTCACAAGTATATATAATATGTGTTGATGTTTGGATCTGAAATTTGATATTTGATTTATGTAAATGATGTAAATTTATAAGAAAATGATCTACATTTCTGTATATTTTGAGCTCACTAATTATTTAACGACTACTTAAAATAACGGTTATATTTTGAGCTCGCTTCAAGAACAGAGAGCATACTATGTAACCGTTGCTTTAAAAGCGGTTATATTTTACATTTTGAACTCACTGACTATGTAATCTCTACTTAAACTAGCAGTTATATTTTGAGCTTACTCCAGTAAAAGAGAGAACACTTTATAACCACTACTTTAAGTAGCGGTTTTATTTTGAGCTCGCTGATTATTTAACCACTACTTAAAATAGTGGTTATATTTTGAGCTCACTTAAGGAACTGAGAGCACACTATATAACTGCTGCTTTAAATAGCAGTTATATTTTATATTTTGAGCTCACTTACTATTTAACCGCTACTTAAAATAGCGGTTATATTTTGAGCTCACTCCAATAACAAAGAGTACATTATGTAACCGTTGTTTTAAGTAGCGGTTATTTTTTCTGTACCAACAAATTTAACAACCGTATTAATTGACACAACCAATATAAACACATTTAACAATATCATTAGTTGACATAACCAATATAAAAAAATTGATAGATAAATATCAAGTATCATTCTTTTATATCAAATATCATTCATATACAACAAATGTCATTCATTTACCAAAAAATTAAAAATATGTTATAGTTTACATCAAGCATCATTCATTTACATCAAATATTATTTATTTACAACAAACTATTCTAACAAACCAGACGATTGGTCAAATACCATGACGGCACAAGACACATGAGATTCGGCTGATCAGGATGGATGTCTTCTACATGTTGTGTTTTTCACATCAGACAAGTTCTTTTGTTATAGAATGTTAATTGGTTGCATCCTGTGCAGAACCACTTCTTGTTTTTCTCATCACTATTATTATTAGCGATACAAGATTTAATCTGATTCATTTTACGACTCCTAGGATTAGATTGTAAACGATTTTGTATTTTTAAAATATCATTTTTACGGATTTGAAATCATCTGTTGTTTCATTTACCAAATCTTTTTTCACATTCAGTATTTCAACTAGAAGTTCAGATATTCGTATCGTAAGTTTGGACAATTCCCCAAGTATAATTTTGTATCTATTCTCTGATGCGGCACTTCTCATGCCAATTTGATCGAACTCGTTGCATAAATGACTATACCGCGACGTTTCAGTCATCTGCACCGAAAGTGGTACGGTACTCATCATGATAATATTTAGATTAATATTTCTCTTTCATCTTGACAAAATATATTGAGACGGTATATTATTAAAAAATTTAGATATAAAAACTCTGAATATATATACCTACATAATACTCTGGTTGATTCAAAATGATTGTAAATGCCCTAGGAAAAATTCCCTTTTATCGTAAATCAGACATAAAATACTCTTCGCTTGTCTTTTTTCGGATCAAGTACGTTCTGAACTTTATATCTTGTTATCACATCGACTTTTTAAAATTTCTGGATATTAAATGATTGAGATTTTCGGAGCTCTATTTGAATCTTTTCAAAAATTCTTTTGGTGTAAATTTTAGAAGCATCTAATTCCAGTGGCATATTTGTTGCACACATACGATTTTTGCATAGCGTATCAAAATCCATTTTTTTCATGCGCTCGTAATGCATTTGTAGTGCAATTCACGGTTTTAGAAAAAACTCTTTAATTGTAGTGTTTCAAGTAAGATAAGTATCAAAAAAAGTATGCATACTCTCACTATGCCTTGTTGTTCACGTTCCTGCAAAAAAAAATTCTTGTTGTATAAGCCAGTATCCATTTCTCCTTTATACTGTAAATTATTGAAATCCATTTATACTTACTAATTTGGTGCTTTTCATCGAGTGCGGACCACTTATTCTTAAATTGCTCAACTGTCAAACTTTTATCGACGCAACATTTGAAATCGTTTTGAAAACCGGTATACTGATGATATAAACTCTGCAATTTCTTAGGATACTTCTGACTAATATACCATATGTAATAATGATATCTTGTGTCTGGAAATATCTTGGCAATAGCGTTGGATATGTATGCCCCAGAGGCCATTATTGTATATGCATACATGTGGATGCTTGGACATATGTATGTATAGGACAATCTTGCTCAGATATATATAGTATATTATTTGAGTTGTTTTTATCTTGATATGCGTATTTCTTTTTATTGATATTTTATCCTGTTTGCATATATTGATAAAGACTCGATACAGTAGTATACTATTATGGTTTGACTTTATCTTAACATATGCATATGTTATATATGTCGGTTACATGTTGATAAAGCCCGTAGGATCTTTCTTGACTACCAGCGTTATGATGGCGATCATATTTGTGGGAGCTGGGTAGTCCATAAGCACATTCTTAAAAGGTCCCTAGTCGTGTGAATATCGAGACTGGGCATCGATATCCGGAGTAGACAAGTGTATTTGTTTCTAGACCCCGACGATGGGCGATGGTTGGTCCCACTGCTATTGGTCTTTCGCACCTAAGATTGTATACAGGTGTTCACTGGGTGTGAGTATACTGGACGGACTCCCCGAGAACTTCTATATGGTACCATACCTATCGTCAGATAGCAGTTCTCAAGCGGCATGAGTACAGGTTAGTCTTCAGATCTGAGATCGTCATTTGTCTCATGTGAGTTCCTACTGTACTTTGATCACTACCATACCATGACACTACTAAGTCGTGCAAACAGGTTTTGGTTAGGTATAGTCCCGAGCCACATAGAGGCAGTGAGCGATTGTTGGAGATTCGTCTCTCCAGGCATAGGGGGTCGATATCGCACTGTGTTCGATTGGCCAGGACCATAAGACCTTGGCCAAGGCAGTTGGGATTTACGGATAGGTTGATCAGTAGTTTCCCGGATTGGTCCTGAGCCGCATCAGCACGAATTATCGGGTTATTATGGTCTGAAGTTTACCACCCCCCAAACCCGGTATGATATACTCTCAGACGAACAGAATGGACCGTACAAAGATTGTCACGGATAAGATCAGTAGGGGTGCGGATGAGTTTCCTCGTCGGCCTTTCTTTTTGACAGGTATCCAGGTAGCCGTTACGTACAGCTAGTCCCGCTGACGTGCTTGTGGTTATGGATTTATCCAGTAACTCACTACCGGCGTACTGTCGAGTCGTTAGAGTCCCACACAAAGGGTTTCCCTGCTTCGGGCGAAACGATGTAGAGGCTTTATGGTTTTACAGTTGGGTTCGATCGCATGCGTGTACTTATGCACGGATGATGTTCGGGAGGATAATACTAGTAGGTTTTGGTTTAAGCTGGATCCTAATATTATATTGTTGGATTATTTTTGTCTCTTTGTTTTCGTATTTTTCGGAATACGGATATGGGTATGTATATACGGTGAGGGGTATTCTTGTAATTGTGCAAGAGTACTTCTAGAAGAAGACACCTCATTTGCTGTATAACCATTTTAGTTAAATTGTTAATGAGGTGGAGGATGAGGTGTTGATTGGTAATAAATGAAGCATGGCTACTTGGTGACTCACTTAGTGACTTATGGATGACTATTGAGGCATGGTGGCTTAAAGATATTTTGGTTGAATTATTTTTACTTCATAGTTATCAAAACTTAGCCATCTTCATATGATTCTATGCTCAACACTCTCTCTCCTCTAAGCTCTCTTCTTCTTCTTCAAACCCTAATTGTCTCATTAGTTGAGAAACCTAGGGTTCTTGAGACTAATCAATCTACAATTACTCTCTACATCTTCTAGGCTACTTAGATTAGCATACTAGGTATCCTAGTTAGCTCAGTTTAGAGGTAGGAGCTCAAAGCACATACTCTCGGGTGGATCATCTTTGACGGAGGGAGACAGACGATCAAGCTCGATCATGGAGGCCACTAGGAGCATACGAAGAGGATAGAAAACCGAAGGACATGGATCTTTCGGTGAGAATTTCTATCACAGTAGATAGCTCCTCTTGTTTAGCTAGTTTAGGTTTATCGAAGATCCGGTGAATGAGTTATTCTAGCGCCAGTTTCAAACCCTAAAAAAAAATTTGTTTCGTAAACGGCCACGGTACATGGCCAGGGCGTTAGTATAACCCAACAAATAGCATTTGTCGTAGCTTGGTCTTAATTAGTGATTATAGATAGTGGTGTCTTATTATTCATTGTAATTAAGCACTGCTGAAACAACCAGGTGAAAAACTCTTCTGACTCAATCCGCAGTAACGCCAAACCAAATATTTATGATTTATAATGATAATTAACACCGGTAAATAGGGCTAAAGGCATTTGATATTTTTTAGTTCGATATGTGGTATCAAAAATAATTGCATCACCGAAAATTTTATAGAAAGTTTTAGAGCGCGCATCCACGAATAAGAGAGTATCAATATGATTTTCTTCGTCATATTTTATTACGTAAGTAAAATTAGGTTTCTCAATTTGAATGGATAGCAAATAAGCTAAAATAGTTTGGGCATCCGATACGTCCATTGATTGATAACGTATTTTTCATAATACACTCTTTACATCGTTTAACCCGTAATCAAGATTCTCTAGCCCGCCATGACCTTATCCTAGTAACGTATATATTTTGCTTGGACCAACCCCACTTTACTTCAAATTATGAATTTGAGTTCTGTCGAATTTGGAAATTTTTTTGTGACAAGATAGGTATTGTACCATTGGCTGCGATACAAATAGAAGTTTTGCTCTCTCTTATAAGAAGTTATTATCCATCAATCTTTCCTTTTAACAACAAACATACGAGCTCCGCAGTTGAATCCAATATAATTACATCTCCAGAACACCGAAAAAAATATTATACGTTTTACATCGAGGTTCAACTGTTTATGTTTTACAGCCTTATTACATTCAAATAGTCTAGAAATTACAGAATTATTGCGAACTACACGACGAGTAGAACGAACTCTGATAGCAAACCCAATATTTCGAGCATATGCTATACAACATCTATAAGCATGATTTAGTAAATTGAATATCATGTCAATTTCAGGTTCTACCAAATCACATCTAATATTATCAAAATTTTCATATTTTGAATCACTTGTTACACTTTCTTCTTTATTCTCATCAGGACTGATTTTAAGAGGCAGATCATTTTTACATTTGCATCCACTAGTTGATGATATAAACTTAACATTTTTGCTTTCAGGAGTTACTAAATCGATAGGAATAATAGGTTTTTTCAAGAATTGATCTTCGTATATTTCCATACTATTCCTTTTTCTTCTATTTCTGAGATAGTCCACTCATAGACTTGATTAATTGACATGCTAGCACATTTAAACGTAGAAGTAAAAAATTAACCACAACCATTTTGAAATATTTCGTTGAGAAAGGCGTAGACGTACTTTGACGAAAGATAGGGTTTCAAAATCGAGAGATCACTTCGAAAACTTTGTTGAGGAAGACACAGGGTGATCTGGAGGAAGTTAGGGTTCCCAAATCGCTTGGTGACATATTTCTCAACAACTAGAAAAAAATTATTTAAGCAGCGGTTTGATATTTATTTATAACCGCTACTTTAAGTGACGGTTAAATAAGACCTGTTAGATTTTACCGCTTTTTAAAGTAGCGGTTAAGTTTGCACGGTCCAGATGTGTTGGATAAATTAACTTTTGATATTAACCGCTACTTTAAGTAGCGGTTAAATAACGACCGTTAGATTTTAATGGCTTCTTAAAGATATGGTTAACTCTGAACTGTCCTGATTTGTTGAATAAATTTTTTTATCCAACATTGTATCTAGGACCGGACCCATATTTAATTTGCCAAAAAGTTAAGCTATAGATTACATTTAAAGTATATTTTAATAAAATATTTAGCCCGCTTCAGTATTGCTAAATTAACAAGATGACTAATTAGTGTTTGCACTTGCAATGCACCCTTATATGCGTTAATATTTGACAAAAGATTTGAGAATTTTAGTTAAGATAATAAACTTATTTTAAAGATTTTTTAGTTAAAATAATGAGGATTTTAGAGACTTTTAATGAAGACTTTTCGATATTTTCAAACCTTAAGATGTTAGGATTTTCTTTTAATATTTCTTAATATAAAAATAGATTTTTAAGTCTCATAAAATGATATGACACTTTACATGTCAGTCCGTTTAAACTTTTATATGCAATCACGCCAAAAATTGTGGCTATAATAGGAGAGATTAAGCGAGGGGGGTATTTTGAAAAATATGCACTACTACGATAATCACTTGCCCCTACAAATTTAGCCGTAGGGGCAAACCACTGCCTCTACGAATATAACTGTAGGAACATAAAATTCCTCCGTAGGTCCAAAAGCCGTAGGTGCAAGTCTTCGTCCCGAACATGCCCCTACAGAGTAATAATCCCCCCACGTCTTAATCCAAAAGGATATTTATCCCTAGAGATTATTCCGTAGGAACATAATTTTTATTTAATTTATCTGTTTGTAAAATAAAATAATTGTCCCTAAGGAGTTGTCCGTAGGGCCTGATAAATGGCCTGATAAATGACCCTACGGAGTTGTTCGTAGGACCTGATAAATGCCTCTACGGCTTAAACCTTACTGGCAAGTTTTACCCTTATTACTGAGTCTGTAGGGACAAAATATCAGATATTCCAATATTTTGTCCCTACGGAGAAATGCGTAGGGACAATACGCATTAATCCGTAGGGGCAACTGTATCCCCTACGGATTAATCCGTAGGGACATATCAGTTTTTTTTTAAAACGGGGTTTTCCGTTTTTTCCTCGCCCTGTGCATAATAATATATATATATATATATATATATATATATCATATAGCCAAATACAGAAATATTCATAAATATTTCACGTATAATATATAAAAGAAATAAACAAAAAGAATACGAAATCAATCTAAAATAATCGTAAACATACAAACAACCACCAATATCGTCCAAAATATATCAAATAAGTACATACATATTCAGAAATATAAATAAAACTATCTTAGCTCGGTCCAGCTCCTCCACCTATAATTATCGCCGTAATCTGACGCATCTGCTGCTCGTTGCAATTCTAAATCGTCAAAAACTTGACTAATAAAGGAGTGGACTGTGCGGGAGTCTGAGCGGACTGTGGAGCTATAGGTGTGGTCTGCATAACCACGGCCGAGGTAGCGGCTTGCGGAGCAGCAGCGGAAAGAGATGCATGTGGAGCCGCAGCCGAAGTAGCCTGTCGAATCTGTAAAATTTTGTATTTGTGTAATAAACGAGTAAGAACGATGTATTAGATTTCAGTCGAATTCGTATCGTTATCAGATTATTGAGAAACCGCGAATTTATATATGCTTTGTTGAGATTCCACATGTTCTGTTGAAATTCATATGTTATGTATGGAATTTATACATGTTGAAATTTCACACATTCAAAGCTATTCTTTTATACCTCAATCTAAGAATACTTGGGGACTTAGGCCTAGTTTGGGTATCTAGTTTGGAAAACCGTAGTTTATTTTATGTGGAGGTATAAATGATGCTTACTCAAACTTGTAAGCCTGTATCTCTCCTTAATTGTTTAGATTTGATTGGATGCTTGGTTTTGGCGTTATCTAATTTACAAAAAAATGTTTTCTTCTTAAGTTTTGAATTTGGAGAATCATAACTTTTTAAATTCTAAAATGAAGAAAGATGTGACAAGGTTATGATTATAGAGTTCATTTTAATTAGATAGTTTTATGTAAATGTGATTAATCAAATCTAAGTCTAAAACCAAATAAGCTCAGGCTACTAATATTATATATGTTACTATCTATAATGTGATATAATAGTTTACTAATAAGTAATATAAGTACCAACATCTCCTTCAACTTATCGACGGTGGTCTTCAAGACGACAACATCATGCTCTAGACGTCGCTCACGGGGGTTAGGGGAAGTAACTGCCGGAGTGGAGACCAACTTCATATTGGCCCTGTTAGGTCTTAGTCCCCGGCCTATCTCCCAACCTTTGTGCTGCCCTCCATGTGCGGTGTCGAGGACTGAGATCGGTAGGATTGGATCAGTCTGTCCACTAAAATCGATCCCGATACCTCCTCCTGGTTCACTGCCCGCTCCTACTCCCACATTAACCATTAAAATATAAGTATATCATTTAAATCTAAACTTATTGAAACAAAAATTTCATTCAAATTAAAATAAATATTAACACTTACGCAATACTCCTGAGTAGCGATGTCGGGGAATCGAAGCTCGCCCGTGGCGAGATCTGTCGAGATGCCGTGGACGACAAGATACGAGATCAATACGCTCGGTATACCACCCTGCGCCAGGGTCTGAGCTCTCTGTAATTCGCCAAAAATTTACATATATTATAAAATAACTCTTAATATCACATTATATCAAAATAGATCTATTGTAATTTACCGATGCCTCCATGACACAAGTAATATTCCTCGAACCACCTGTGTAAGTGAGGCGACCCCTCTTCGCCAACTTCCTATTCTCCTTATTTTGATCGGTATGTTTCTGCATAACATAATCAGATTTAGTTTTCTAATTAAGCAACACAAAAAAATAAATTATATACTGAACAATGGATTACATTTAAATTACAAACCTATTTGCGTTCAGAGTCATAATATTGGCACATGAGAGGCCATGTATCTATGTCGATCTGACAAAGGCCGGAGAATATAGGAGAGTTGCTCTCTCCGCCTCGGGGGTCGCCATCCATACCAAATATCAATCGATCTTCAGCTCGTTCCTATTATATCGAACCTTAGATTGCATGTTCTCTATGAGGCCTAGGTAAAGAGCGTGAAGATCGAGCACACTGTCAGGGTGATCAGGGTCGAGTACAGGCTGAAAGTCGTAATCCAACTGTAAATACAAGAAAATAATGTATTTAAATTATAAGTGTTAAATAATAATAAATTTATTTGATATGTAAAATGAAAATATATATTAATACCCAAGCCTGATCCCAAAAGAGGGCAAATGAGCATCAGTGCTGATCGTCCCACTCAACGTGAAGTGGATACTTATTTTGGATGCGTCTCTCATCCCCCATATACCGGCCGAACCTCTCGGCATAATCGCCAGTATAGCGATAATCGAGGGTAAAGAAAAGTAGGAATGGTGCCTCCACCCTAGCTCTATCGGGCCTCAGCCTGTAGGACTAATTCGGCCCTTGAGTCCCCCTCTTGGAGTGCGGCCGTCTTGCATCTACAAGAAATATGAAGACAAAACGGTATTTAGAAATCAAGAATTAACGAAAATTTAAGTGCGATATATACCTCCGGAGACAGTAGCACGAGCTCGGGCTCGGGCAGCAGAACGAGCGGGACGATAGTTCCAACGATGATGAACAACAGATGACTCAAACGTGGACGCATCCCTTCCAACTAGAAAATAAATATTGACGATAAAATTAAATGAAGTTCATGGTTATTCTTAGAGAATATGTAAAATGAAAAAATATTTTATATTTCAAAATACTAATCTGCAGAGAGCGCGGAGGGTACGGAAGTGGCAAGAGTAGCCTCTGCGCCAGATGTGGATGCACCACCTACAATTAGACAATTAAAAATAGATTATATAAGTAATTGGAAAAAGAATGTGTATATCTATAATATAACATTCTAAATTAATATGCATTCAATATAGGATATATAAATATACCTGCAGTTGCGGTGGGTCCTCTGCCCAGGATGTGGAGGCACCACCTACAGCTAGACAATCAAAAATTGATTATCTAAGTAAGAGCAAAAATAATGTGTGTATACTTATAATATAATATTCTAAATCAATATGCATATATTATAGGATATATAAACATACCTGCAGGTGCGGTGGTGGGCTTTGCCCGGGATGTGAAGGCACCACCTACTGCTAGACACTCAAAAATTGATTATCTAAGTAAGAGCAAAAAGAATGTGTGTATATTTATAATATAACATTCTAAATCAATATGCATGCACTATAGGATATATAAAGATACCTGCAGGTGTGGTAGTGGCCTCTGCCTCTGATGTGGACGCACCACCTACAGCCAGACAATTAAATATTGACTATATAAGTAATTTTAAAATAAATATGCGTGTATATCTATAATATTACATTCAAAATGAATATGAGTGCAATATACCTGGAGGTGAGGTAAAGTCCACACGAAAAGAGTCATCCGAAAGGGATACGGATCGGGGTGCAAGACCAGCCCTCTGCGCAGCTCCCCGGGCGGCAAAACCGCTCTACCTCTGCTACGGCTGGTGCTCCTGCCGCCCCTCGCTGCTACGGGCGTCGTCATCAGACCTAAATAAGAGTACAATCATTACATATGCATGCAATATATGTATAGATCATAGAAATGTGTAGTAATAATATAAAATTACTGATAATCTTTTTCGTTTCATAGACGCATTGGACATATCTACTTGGATTTCATCATCGATATCATTCATAACCCACGAAACTTCATGATCAGCCGAAGACAACCTGTCTTTGGAAACAGACGGTCGGAGCACTCTAAGTCTTCTATCTTCTTCATTCACATCGATGTCCTCCATACGATCCTCGAATTTAGGGACCTCGTAAACATCCCTAGGTTTCCAACGGTATACGACACTCCATCCCGGATGCTTCAAGCACTGTGAGCAATATACTTGAAACGCTTGTTGCGGAAAAATAAATGGATCGTCCTGACCGTAAAATCAAAGTGTGTCCAAACTAGTCAATCCATATTCATCTTTCTAAGTCCATAGATTGTTTCACCACTTATCCGTATCGGTTCGTGTATCGTACCAAATATACTAAAATATATAAAACGGTTCTTATCGTCCGGGATATTGGATGCCAAGTATGCAATTTAAGTATCCATAATAAACAACACCATCCGATCCTACGATCACAATCCCACTATTCTGAGTGGTTTGAGATATTTCTATGTCCTTAACTTCAAAATTGTATCTAAGGACACTGAATCTTTTATAGTATGCAACCTCCATTCTAGGAAACTGAACTAAACATCTTGAATATTTCCCTAATGATACAAACAAGTTCGGATCGTGGATCTGACAAAACAAATTTTACGGCAAATATATAACGATATAAGTTTAGATTAAGAATGGTAGTAATAATATATTATTCGAACAACTTACATGATCTGCAACCCAATCGCAAAAATTATCCTGATGATATTTTTCCAATCGTTCATCATTCCAATCAGGATACCCCTCACGTACCTCATCAATATGAATTCTGTTCTCAACAATATATTATGACATTAATATTATATCATTTCATACACACACGCACATACAAATACAATTAATTCAAAAAAACTTACTCTCTAATTTCTTCAAAACATACGCTATTGAGGAGGATAAACCGATATATCTTGTTGATAAATTTAGGGTCAACTCTCTTATAATCAGTTTTACCATATGGCCCGTCCTGAATTCTCCGAAGCCAGTTAAGCTTCATCTCAATGTTCTCGTCTAGACAGCAGGAACAAAATGTGGTTACTTCATCTAGAAGATAACCTTGTATGATAGAACCCTCTGGTCGATTTCTATTTCTTATAT
Organism: Agapanthus africanus; assembly: GCA_030015575.1. Lineage (NCBI taxonomy): Eukaryota > Viridiplantae > Streptophyta > Magnoliopsida > Asparagales > Amaryllidaceae > Agapanthus > Agapanthus africanus. The sequence continues at coordinate 111,419,677 of JASDDO010000012.1, read as the reverse complement.
ACTTTTTTAGAGTGTAGAGGCACCTAAAGAAAAATATGTTAAATAAATAAATACGGACATATAAGACAACAATAATTTTCCAAAATGCGTGAAACGAAAAATTCAACGTACCTTTCGAAGGGATACACCCATCGATATTGAACTGGTTCGACACACATAGCCTCAGTTGCAAGTTGAACCATCGGGTGTATTATGATATCGAAGAATGACGGCGGGAAAATATGCTCAAACTTGCAATGTATCAACAAAATATAATTTTCTAGATTCTCCAGCGTTAAAACATCCAAGTTTTTAGTGCATAATTCTCTAAAAAAGTAACAAAGGTCATTGATTATTAGACCAACTGATTCGGGAAAGGAAGTCCTGAGGGCTAATGGGAGAAGGTGCTCTATAATAATATGGTGATCATAACTTTTCAGCCCATTAATCTTGCCTTTCACAATTTTTATCTTTTTGCTAAATGATCCTGAGAAACCTGTGGGAACTTTCAAATCAAGCAACACCTATAAGAACATTTTCTTCTCCGGTTGTGACATATGATACATGGCATTGGGAAATACAAACTTGCCAGGTTTACCTTCTATCGGTTTCGGATGCAATTCATTTCTAATTTCTCAGTCCTGAAGATCCATCCGAGCACGAAAGTTCTCTTTCGATTTTTTGTCTTTGCAAAGAAACAAGTTAAGTACGTGCTCGGATACTCTCTTCTCTATGTGCATGACGTCCAGAAAATGATGCACTAAATTTGTTGACCAGTACGGAAGCTCATAGAAAATTCTTAACTTGTTCCGGTATGATGGTTTGACCTGTTTTGCCAGATCTATTCCGAAGGTAATATTATTGTAACCATCCCACTGAGCAGTCCCGTCCTCTTCGGACAATGAGGCTGGAGGCCCAAGAAGCTCCTGATGACCATTAAAGGGAGCAACGTCTAACCTGTATGGATGGTCTAGTGGCAGGAAATGCCGATGACCTCAATAACAAACATTCCTTCTAAAATTCAACCATTTCGATATTGTATCTTGATGACAATAAGGGCATGACCATGTACGGACCAACCTGATAGCATTCCATATGCAGGAAAGTCATTAATTGTCCACATTAAAGCTGCACGCATTGTGAAGGTTGTATCTGTGTTTGCATCGTAAGTCCCTACACCATCAATGAATAAAGATTTTAACTCGTCGATCAGAGGTCGGAGATAGACGCTAATATTTTTTCCCTGTGAGTTTGGTCCGTCAATAAGAAGAACGAAATGGTTATTGACAAAGAAGAAAATCCGTAGAGATAAGTTTTTCGTTGAAAAGAATAAATTATCGATTAACAAAATTAGGTTTGAAGATACCTAAGTATGAGTTGTATTCTTTGTATGTGAGTTTCAATTTATGATTTCGCTTAGGTATAGGGTTGTTAGTGTGTATGCGCATTGTGTGTGCATTTGTTATGTATTCGTGTTGTATGTATATGCCTTTATGAGACCCTTACGGCTCGTAAAGTCGAAAATCCTTAGTCAACAGGATCCTAACCCTAATTGCTAAGCCACCTTTGTTCAAATCGACAAAGGAAAATGATGATTCGCTCCTGGCAACATTCCAGTGGCAGCGATGCTGATGCCTAAATTAGTATCAAATTCCAAATCCTTTCAAAACAAATGATGATTCGCTCCTGGCCATATTCCAGTCGCAGCGATGCTGATGCTAAGATTGGTATCAGATCTCAAGTTCCAAACTCGCAATAAAAATCAGCGAGCCAAAAATGCATATGAAATATCCGAAATGATGGGGCAACTCGCAATAAAAATTAGCGAGTAAAATATATGCATATAAAAATAGCCGAAATGTTTGGGCAACTCACAATAAAAAGCAACGAGTAAAAAGAAAAAACAGCCGAAATGATTGGGCACCGCTAAAAAATAGCCGAAATGATTGGGCAATCACGACTTTCGCGATATAAAAAGCTGAAATGGTAGAGCATCGCGGAAAGAAACAAAAAAAATGAAACTATTGCCCTACAGGTGAGATCACATTGACCCCTGTATACAATCCATGGGCACAAACGGAAAGGAAACCATATTACCCCACCGAGCTTCATCAAAAGGAAGCCAGATATCGATGGCTACATCTATAGCGTAGAAATCAACAACGGCGTTCCTTCTCGTTCCAACCGGAAGCAGACACGACGTCAGCAAAACGGAGCCACGGCAAAGTCCTCTAGTTCTAAATCTCGACCGTTCACAGACAGTCTAGAGACTACCTCGGAGCCACAGTAAAGTCCCTTAGTTCCAAATCTCGAAGGTCACAGACAGCCTAGAGACTACCTCGGAGCCACGGCAAAGTCCCCTAGTTCCAAATCTCGACGGTTCACAGACAGCCTAGAGACTACCTCGGAGCCACGACAAAGTCCCCTAGTTCCAAATCTCGATGGTTCACAGACAACCTAGAGACTACCTCGAAGCCATGGCAAAGTCCCTAGTTCCAAGTCTCAACGACAGCATCCACAGCCTAGAGATCAACAACAGCGTTCTTCCTCCCTACAGCAGGATACAGATGCGACATCAACAAACGGAGCCATGGCAAAGTCCCCTAGTTCCAAATCTCGACGGTTCACAGACAACCCAGAGACAACCTCGACATTCGTCTCAATATTGCAGACATAATGTCAACAAACGAAGAAAAGGAAAATCCCTAGCTTCAGGGTCTTGACGGAAAGTTAAATGAGATCTGAAAGACTATCGGAGATCATCCCACTCCAGCGCAGTGTGATCATGACCCATCGGGGCTTCTAAACTGAGCCTAACCTCAAGTAAAAAGTGACATGGAATATCACGAACGCTTTCTCTTTCGACGGTAATATCACCTGGAAGATTACTTGAAGGCGTATTGTCCAGCTCCCGAAGGGATCAGAGACACGACAGTCGCGGGGCTACTCGAACAGCAAGATTACGTATCGAGAAATACATTGGCCAACGCGACGGTAGGACGGGTAAAAAACCTTAGTACCACAGACCTTAACGGACTTCTATTAGCAGGAGTTAACTGTGACGTTAGGATATCCTTGCGATAACTTCTCGATTCATCTCGACTCGTGGGGAAAACAATGTTCCTGCGAGAACTTCTCGACTCGTCTCGACTCGTAGGGAAAGGCCTTAGGCAACGGGGATATCAACCAGTTTCCTAAGCACCGGGGCTCTGCAAGTCGGTCCAAGATGGACTATTGTATACTATCCACGGGCCACACTCTCCAAAGTCAAATATCGACAAGGAGGGAAAAAACCACTTACGAGTTCTCTCGACTTGTAAGGGGGAAAATTCTCTTGTGAAATCCTTACGACTCTTAAGAGAAAACGCACTTAAGAGTCCTCACGACTCCTAAAGAGAAAATACACCTACGGGATCCTCTCGACTCGTAGGGAGAAAAGTCTTTATGAGACCCCCACGGCTCATAAATTTGAAAAGTCTTAGGCGGCAGATCCAAACCTTTTTCCTAAGCCATCTGTTGAAGTCGGAAATTGCACCCCTGTTGACCAAGTCAAAGTCAAAGTCAACCCCAAGCCAAGTGGGCCATGCCCAGGTCGAGTCCGAACATGAAGCGGCCGGCCCTCCCCCATGCCAAAATAAAATCATGTAATAAATAATTTTTATGTAATTTTTTATGCATGAATGTAAACAAAATGGGCACAAAGCCAAATTTTTGTAAGCCTATGGCTTATGTGCAAAAAGAAATAGCACATGAGCCATGGGATGGGAAAAATACCATTTTGTAAAGCCCAAGGGGCTATATGCAAATATGTAAGCCTATATAAGGCAACATGATGAAAATATCTAAGAAACTTTTTCATTCCCCTCAAAATCTAGGGATTGTACATCTTTCCCCTTTCTGAAGGTTCTAAACCTTCTTCATTCTTTTGAATTAAATCAAGAGTTTTACTCTTCTTTTTCCAAAACTAAATAGTTTTTTACCACAAAACCCATAAAGGGGAGCTTAGATCTCCCATTAGATCTCAAAAAGAAGAGATTTTTAAAATCTCACATCTCTTGATCTTCAAGATCCAGCCAAAAGAGGAGGAAGAAGGAGACCCATCACCTAAAAATCCCACTTTGGGAAGATCCAGAACTCAAGGGAGTAGCCCGTTTCAGCATCTCCAAAAACATCTTAGGAGTTTAACACCCCTCTAATTTCTCTTTCGGGAGTTTAAATCCCATTTCTGGGGCTAAAAGCCCATTTTCCTCGCCGGCGTCCAAGCGCCCGAGCGCCCCTAGCGCTCAAGCGCCCGGCGTCCACGTGCCGGGCACGTGGTGCGCTAGCGCTCGAGCGCACAGCACCTAAGCGCACTGCGCTTAAGCACACTGCGCCCCCGTGTCGGACACGTGGTGCGCTAGCTCTCAAGCGCACAGCGCTCAAGCGCACAACGCCCACGTGTCGGACACGTGGTGCACCCAGCGCTCGCGTGCTAGGCACATGAGGCACAAGCCCTACGCGTCCTTCGGACGCTTTTCCCCTTTTTATATATATGTATACATGTATTGTTAGTGTATATACCCTAGAGGCCATTACTGTATCATACTAGTTTGTATATTACTTAATGGAAGCTTGGGATATTCACCTTGTATAGACAATCTTGCTCAAAATGGTAGTATGCTACTTGGTTTGTTTCTACTTTAATATGTACATGTGTTTCTTTTAGCATATTGCTTATATATATTAGTAGAGCCCTTAGGATCTTTGCTTGATTACCAGCGTTGTGATGGCAGTCACACTCGTGAGGGCTGGGTAATCCATAAGCACATCCTTATACAGGTCCCTAGTCGTAGGACTATCGAGACAGGACATCGATACTCCGGAGTAGACTAGCGTATGCGCTTCTCATCCCAGCAGGGGAGACGGTCTGTCCCACAGCCGTCAGTACGTCATACTTGAGATAGTATGCGGGTGCTCGTTAGGTTACGAGTACACTGGACAGGACTCGTCGGGAACTGATTGGTTGGTACTATACCTATCGTCAGTTATCAGTTCCCAGGTGACATGAGTACAGCTTAGTCCGCTGACTTGACATTGTCACTTTGCCTCGAGTGTGTTCCCACTGTACTTTGATTACTACCCTACCACGGCTCAAAGGAGTCGTGCAAACAGGTAGTAGTTGGGTGCAGTCCCAAAGCACTTAGAGACAGTGACGGTTAGATAGGATTCGTCTCCCCGGTATTGGGGGTTGATATCGCGCTGTGTCTAGGAGAGCCATTACACAAGTAGTCCCTGGCCAGGGTACGCGAGATATACTGGTAGGTTTCCAGTGTCATCTTAGGGTGTTCTGGGCTACACTCCGACACGACTTGTACCGCTATTAGGGGACTGACATTTACCGCCCACCTAGGCCCGCCATGCGATATTCTCAGACGAACAGACCGGACTGTACGGAGACTGTCACATTCAGGCTCAGTAAGAGTTCAGATGGGTTTCACCTCGTCCGTCTTCTTATCAGCATCTACCTAGGGACTATTACGCACAGCTAGTGCCGCTTGCGGTCTGTGGTTAAACCCACTGCCAGCGTAGTGTCGAGTCTTTAGAGTCCCACACAGAGAGCTATTCGCCTTTAGGAAAAAGAGTATAGGTCGCATGGTTTTGCGACAGGGTTCAGTCACATCCGTGCACTTGTGCACGTTTAGTGTCCGGGCAGTTATCACTAGCGGTCTTTGGTTTAAGCCAAATCCTAGTGTACGTTTTGGGAATAGTTTTATCTCGTTTGTATTCGTGTTCCTCGGAACGCGGATGCGGGTGTGTATGCACAGTTGACAGAGAGACAGAGGCAGAGAATTCCCATTAGGGTTGTTGACTGTTGACTTTTGCTAAACCCTAATGAGAATAAGAAATATGATTAATGATAATATTAATTAAGTATTATTATGCCATGGTTGGGTTGAAGGGTTGACTTTATTGACTTGTTGATTTTGTTGACCGGTTGACTAGGTTGGACTAGTTGACCATCATCATTACAATGGCTATCATTTCATGGCAAAGACTTTTGCTTGCTTGTTCTTCTTTACAAAATGAGTGCATGAAATGATATTGCCATTTTGACTTGAACCATCACATAATACTCAATTACTATTATTGTTATGATTGTTTTTGATTATGAGAGCTTGGATAGCAAAAGTCTTGTTCATTCTTTCATTTCATTTCTCTCTCTTGCTCAAGCTCTCTCCCTTTTCCTCTTGCTCTCTCTAGCTCAAGGCAACTCCCTCTCATGAGTTGAGAACCATTGCCTTATAGATAAAGACCCCATATCACTTCTCTACGCATCTTAGTTCACAAGGCCTAGCAAGCCAAGTTTTCTAGTTTCTTCTAGTTTGAAGTAGAAGCCAAAAGGTAGAAGCTTTCGGGTGGATCCATCTTCGGCGTGAGGAGACGACGAGGTGAGGCCGATCCGACCACCGCAACGAGTTGAAGACGAAGGAGTTCAAGTTAAGGTACAACCCCCTAACCGAGTAGGTAAAACTCCTAGTTAGGTTGTTAGGTAGTTGTTTAACAAAGATCCGTATTTTGAGTCCATGTTACCACCCTAAGAAAAATCGTTTTTCACCATTTCCGCAAGCCCGTAAGTACCGGGAGAGGTAACGTGGACTTACATGTATATATATATAGATACACACACACTCCACAATACCGTCCCTGTTAGAAAAAAAATTTCTAACGGGGCGCTGCCCCGCACCCCGCAAGGGGGCTGCTAACCCCCTTGACCCCAAGCCCGCTATCCGGGTAGCAGGACCCCCGTAAAAAACTCTGCGGGGCCCCCGATATATCCCAAACCCCTTCAAAACACAACACTGCACATTGAGTTCGCATGACCAGTTTAACCAGTCAATCGGAGGTTTTCTCGCTCCAAATGCGAGGGGTAATTAACGGCAGCTTAGTCCTCGACTGCCGGAGATTCGGATCCCCACAATCAATAAACCCCAGCCTACCCTAGACAGGGGGAATCTGTAATGCGCCTGACAAGCGCGCGCGTATTCCCATCTCAATAGGGTGACGAAAAACACCGTACAGATTCTGGCACGCCCGGTGGGACCATCTCTCTTCCCATATTTCGGGTTAAACGTTCATGCGAACTCAATCAATATAAATATTTATATTTATACTAAAATAATGCTCTTTCATGCAGGTTTTCAAGAAATCACTTCTCAACAATGTCTCCAAAGATGAACTCCGCTCCCATCTCCTATACGATGAAGATGGACTCCCGGACGGTCCTCCCGGCCAGTCTCGGGCGACAATGGGAAGAGCCGCTGCTACCATTCGGCTCTATTATGTTCGTGTCAGCTAACGCCGTCCCTTCTCTTCAAGCTCCGGTAACTGACAAACCGGTCTCAAAAGAGAAAAGGCCGAATGTCAAGGTCACGAGGGCACCTCTGCCCAAGAACAAATCCGTTTCCAAACGACCCTCCATCGCTCCAGCTGGGGGCAAGGCCATCAATGTTAATGAAGCAACAGGGCATCTCGGGCAAGCTCCAGCGGTACCCCCGAAAACTGCTCGATCGGGTATTTTCTTTAAGCTCCCTATCAATCGACTCGCGGTGGCTTCCCAGAAAACGGATGCCCGCCAAGCCTTCAATATCGAGAAGCTAAGGCAGAAAAGGCTCAGATACAGAGCCAACAAAAGGGCTAGGGCTCATATTAGGGTGAGCTTCATGAGGCCCCAAGAACGGGGTTACCGCGCCAATGATAAAGAGACGGTTGGATATGTGGTCCACACTGTCTACATGGTCGGACATGAAGAAACGAACCCTCCCATGCTTCACAGCCATGGTGATGATATGGTGGACGCTACCCAATGCCTACTCGGCCTAAATGATGAAGAGCTCGCACAGGACGATAAGCCAAAAGAGCCCGGGGTGCCTGCGGAATTGTGTTCAGGCAATAAGGATGACCCGGTTGTCATAACCGGAACTATAGAACAAGCATTATTCCGATAGCTTCAGAGGCAGCTTCAGGACAGGGATGAGAAGTTAACCAAGGTACAGTCTAAGGTCAACGAATTGACAAACGTCGTGGCAAATCTCGCGACCCAAGTCGCCCGATTGCAATTACAGCAGAATCAAATTTTGGTTCATGAGCCAGGGACTGATACCAGGAGGCAGCCAACTGATACCCCCTTCAACCTAAGAGCGGAGCGCCTTCGCAAAAAACGGCCGCGATCAGCCTCCAGTCCCTCCGATACATACACCGGAGGAGAATCTCCACTGAAAGAGAAGCTGGATAAGGTCTATTCCTTCAAAAGGGACAAAGTCCACAAGATATTCAAAAGGCGCCCTAAGAAACGGTCTACAACTGCCAGAATCAAAGAGACCGCAAGAAGCGAATATGACCAACGACCCCAAATATTGCCCCTATCACAGAGTGATAGGTCATGCCATTGAGGACTGCTTCGTCTTCAAAGATTAGGTCGAAAGGCAACACAAGAAAGGAGAGATAGAACTGTCTAAAGGCGTGTTAGCAAACAGTCAAGCTACGACCGCCGATTTCATACAAATGGAGACCGAAGCCTTTCGGGAACCCAATCCTCCCAGACATGTGCCATTATCTGAAAAGGGCGAACGAAAGACTGATCGGCCTCAAGGACCAGCATCAGTAAGGGCACCTACTCTAATGGGGAGAAAGAAGAAGGTGTAATCCTTCAGGAGGGATGAGGTCCGCAATATATTCGAGAAAGCCTTGAACAACGATCTGCAACTGCCTATTCCGAAGAGGCCACATGAAATGAATATGACCAGTAACCCCGTATACTGCCCATACCATAGGGTGCTGAGTCATACCATTGAAGACTGCTGTGTTTTCAAAGATTGGGCAGAGGACCAATACAATATTGGAAAAACCTCACAGTCCTCGGACGTATCGGCAAGCCACAGAGCTACGGTCATCAACACAACTCCGCCGAGATCAAAATTCAAGGAGCTGGGATAAGCAAAGATGACCTCTAAGTCGTTAAACTGGGAACGATCGACCACCACGTCATTAAACTGGGAATGATCGACCTCTAAGTCGTTAAACTGGGAATGTAAAAAAATATATATGTAAATAAACAAAAAAATGTGTAAATAAAAGAAAAATAAAGAAAAGCCGAAATGATGGGGCAACTCGCAATAAAAATCAGCGAGTAAAATAAAGATGAAAATAAAGCCGAAATGATGGGGCAACCGCGAATAAAAACCGAAATGATAGGGCAATCGCGATCTTCGCGATAAGAAAAGCCGAAATGATAGAGCAATAACGGTAAAACAAAAAAAAACAAAAAAAACGGCGCATGATGAGTCGCTCCTGGTACCATATTCCAGTGCAGCGATGCAGACGCCAACAAAAATCCGATTTTTCAAAATTTCCCCAGCCTTACGGCCAGTCCCCAAATTGACTATCGTATATAATCCAAAGGCTCAAATAATTCTCAGCATACCTATGCCCCACCGCAGTCACCAGTTATGCGGCTGGTCTCCGCCCTTGGAATTATGGTCCATTGGGAAAGTCCCACTCATGTGTCCTCACGATACATAAGGAGAACAAACCTTCGTGGGATCCTTACGGCTCACAAAGGAAAAACACACTTGGGGGTCCTCACGACTCCTATGGAGAAAATGCACCTATGGGATCCTTACGACTCGTAGGGAGAAAATGATTTTATGGGACCCTTACGGCCCATAAAATTGAAAAGCCTTAGGTGATAGGGATCTAAACCTGTCTCCTATGCCATCGCTTCCCAATAGACAATGACGAATGATGAGTCGCTCCTGGTACCATATTCTAGTGCAGCGATGCAGACGCCGGCCAAAATCCAAATCCCCAAGTGGCGAATGATGAGTCGCTCCTGGTACCATATTCCAGTGCAGCGATGCAGACACCGGCCAAAATCCAAATCCCTAAGTGGCGAATGATGAGTCTCTCCTGGTACCATATTCCAGTGCAACGATGCAGACGCCAACAAAATTCCAAATCCCATACCCCAACAGCGAATGATGAGTCGCTCCTGGTACCATATTCCAGTGCAACGATGCAGACGCCAACCAAATTCCAAATCACATACCCCAACGGTGAATGATGAGTCGCTCCTGGTACCATATTCCAGAGCAGCGATGCAAACGCCAACAAAGTCTCGAAATTTTTCCGGCCCTACGGTCTGGATCATACATCCTGCAAAACCGTATACAATCCACTGGCGTGAAACGATCCCAATCTCTCCCAAGTCCTACCGGTGAGATCACATTCAAAGTCCCACCAAAAATGAAAATAAAATAAAATATAAAAAAAATGGTATGTCCACAAGCAAAATTGGCACGGATGAAAACCCGAAAGGGCTCCGTGTGTAAAAAACAGGAGGACTGCCGGCGAGTTTGTGAAAACCCAAAAGGGCGCAAACTCATATTCCAGTGTAGCGATGCTGATGTCAACCCAAATCACAATCAACAAGTCAACTTCAACGCCGACACCGCAGAAAGCAGAGCAAGTCAGAATCCAATCTCGATACCGCAAGAAGCGGAGCAAGTCAAGTTCACCCCTGACACTGCAAGAGGCAGAGCAAGTCAAATAGAGCGTCGACCGTCCATATCGCAAAAAGAGCAGTGCAGGCTTCCTACAAAGCAGGAACCAAATCACTCCGGGCGAGGGAAAAGTCTATCATGGACACTCCGTCTTAGAGACACGTCAAGCATCAACCGTACATGTCGCAAAAAGGGCAGTGCAAGCTTCCTACAAATCGGGAAATAAATCGCTCTGGATCAGAGCGTTGACCGTCCATGTCGCAAAAAGGGAAGTGCAGGCTTCCCACAAATCGGGAACCAAATCGCTCCTGATCAAAGCGTCGAGTGTCCATGTCGCAAAAAGGGCAGTGCAGGCTTCCTACAAAGCAGGAACCAGATCACTCCAGGCCAGGAAAAAGTCTATCACGGACACTCCGTCTCGGAGACGCGCTAAGCGTCGACCGTCCATGTCGCAAAAAGGGCAGTGCAGGATTCCCACAAATCAGGAACCAAATCGCTCCGGATCAGAGCGTCGACCGTCCATGTCGCAAAAATGGCAGTGCAGACTTCCCACAAATCGGGAACCAAATCGCTCCGGATCAGAGCATCGACCGTCCATGTCGCAAAAAGGGCAGTGCAGGCTTCCCACAAATCGGGAACCAAATCACTCCGGGTCAGAGCGTCAGCCTTCCATGTCGCAAAATGGGCAGTGCAGGCTTCCCACAAATCGGGAACCAAATCGCTCCAGATCAGAGCGTCGACCGTCCATGTCGCAAAAAGGGTAGTGCAGGCTTCCTACAAAGCAGGAAACAGATCACTCCAGGCCAGGGAAACGTCTACCACGGACACTCCGTCTCGGAGATGCGTCAAGCGTCGACCGTCCATGTCGCAAAAAGGGCAGTGCAGGCTTTCCACAAATAGGGAACCAAATCGCTCCGGATCAGAGCGTCGACCGTCCATGTCGCAAAAAGGGCAGTGCAGGCTTCCTACAAAGCAGGAACCAGATCACTCCGGGCCAGGGAAAAGTCTACCACAAATACTCCATCTCGGAGACGCGTCAAGCGTCGACCGTCTATGTCGTAAAAAGGGAAGTGCAGGCTTCTTACAAAGCAGGAACCAGATCACTCCGGGCCAGGGAAAAGTCTACCACGGACACTCCGTATCGGAGACGCGTCAAGCGTCGACCGTCCATGTTGCAAAAAGGGCAGTGCAGGCTTCCCACAAATCGGGAACCGAATCGCTCCGGATCAGAGCGTCGACCGTCCATGTCGCAAAAAGGGCAGTGCAGGCTTCCAACAAATCGGGAACCAAATCGCTTCGGATCAGAGCTTCGACGGTCTATGTCGCAAAAAGGGCAGTGCAGGCTTCCCACAAAGCGGGAACCAAATCGCTCCGGATCAGAGCATCGACCGTCCATGTTGCACAAAGGGCATTGCAGGCTTCCTACAAAGCAGGAACCAGATCACTCCGGGCCAGGGAAAAGTCTACCATGGACACTCCGTCTCGGAGACGCGTCAAGCGTCGACCGTCCATGTCGCAAAAAGGGCAGTGCAGGCTTCCGACAAAGCGGGAACCAAATCGCTCCGGATCAGAGCGTCGACCGTCCATGTCGCAGAAAGGGCAGTGCAGGCTTCCTAAAAAGCAGGAACCAGATCACTCCGGGCCAGGGAAAAGTCTACCACGGACACTCCGTCTCGGAGACGCGTCAAGCGTCGACCGTCCATGTCGCAAAAAGGGCAGTGCAGGCTTCCCACAAATCGGGAACCGAATCGCTCCGGATCAGAGCGTCGACCGTCCATGTCGAAAAAATGGCAGTGCAGGCTTCCCATAAATCGGGAACTGAATCACTCCGGATCAGAGCGTCGACCGTCCATGTCGCAAATAGGGCGGTGCAGGCTTCACATAAATTGGGAACTAAATTGCTCCGGATCAGAGCGTCGACTGTCCATGTCGTAAAAAGGGCAGTGCAGGCTTCCCACAAAGCGGGTACCAAATCGCTCCGAATCAAAGCATCGACCGCCCATGTCGCAAAAAGGCAGTGCAGGCTTCCTACAAAGCAGGAACCAGATCACTCCGGTCCAGGGAAAAGTCTACCATGGACACTCCGTCTCGGAGACGCGTCAGGCTTCCCACAAAGCGGGAACCAAATCGCTCTGGATCAGAGCATCGACCGTCCATGTCGCAAAAAGCGCAGTACAGGCTTCTTACAAAGCAGAAACTAGATCACTCCAGGCCAGGGAAAATTCTACCACGGACACTCCGTCTCGGAGACGCGTCAAGCGTCGACCGTCCATGTCGCAAAAAGGGCAGTGCAGGCTTCCCTCAAATCGGGAACCAAATCGCTCCAGATCAGAGCGTCGACCGTCCATGTCGCAAAAAGGGCAGTGCAGGCTTCCCACAAAACGGGAACCAAATCACTCCGGATCAGAGCGTCGACCGTCCATGTCGCAAAAAGGTCACTGCAGGCTTCTTACAAAGCGGGAACCAAATCGCTTCGGGCTAGGAAAACGTCTACCACAGACACTCCGTCTCGGAGACGCGTCAAGCGTCGACCGTCCATGTCGTAAAAAGGGCAGTGCATCCCAAAAAGTGGGAACAAAAGCAAGTCGCCTCCAGTGAAAGAAGATCCATCAATTTCATGCACACGACTCACATATGTGGTGTGCATTTATTGATGGGGGGAACTTTGTTGAAGTCGGAAATTGCACCGCGGTTGACCAAGTCAAAGTCAAAGTTAACCCCAAGCCAAGTGGGCCATGCCCAGGTCGAGTCCGAACATAAAGCGGCCGGCCTTCCCCCATGACAAAATAAAATCATGTAATAAATAATTTTTATGTAATTTTTTATGCATGAATGTAAACAAAATGGGCACAAAGCCAAATTTTTGTTAGCCTATGGCTTATATGCAAAAAGAAATAGCAAATGAGCCATGGGATGGGCAAAATGGCATTTTGTAAAGCCCAAGGGGCTATATGCAAATATGTAAGCCTATATAAGGCAACATGATGAAAATATCTAAGATACTTTTTCATTCCGCTCAAAATCTAGGGTTTGTGCCTCTTTCCCCATTCTTAAGGTTCTAAACCTTCTTCTTACTTTTGAATTAAATCAAGAGTTTTACTCTTCTTTTTCCAAAACTAAATAGTTTTTTTACCACAAAACCCATAAAGGGGAGCTTAGATCTCCCATCAGATCTCAAAAAGAAGAGATTTTTAAAATCTCACATCTCTTGATCTTCAAGTTCCAGCCAAAAGAGGAGGAAGAAGGAGACCCATCTCCTAAAAATCCCACTTTGGGAAGATCTAGAGCTCAGGGGAGAAGCCCGTTTCAGCATCTCCAAAAACATCTTAGCAGTTTAACTCCCCTCTAATTTCTCTTTCGGGAGTTTAAATCCTATTTCTGGGGCTAAAAGCCCCTTTTCCTCACCGGCGTCCAAGTGCCCGAGCGCCTAGCGCCCCAAGCGCTTAAGCGCCCAGCGCCCACGTGCCGGGCACGTGGTGCTCTAGCGCTCGAGCGCCTAGCGCTCCAGCACCCAGCGCCCACGTGTCGGACACGTGGTGCGCTTTCGCTCGAGCGCACAACGCCTAAGCGCACTGCGATCAAGCGCCCAGCGCTCAAGCGCCCAGCGTCCACGTGTCAGACACGTGGTGCTCTAGCGCTCAAGCGCCCGGCGCCCACGTGTCGGAAACATGGTGCGCTGGAGCTTAAGCGCCCTGCTCTCGCATGCTAGGCATGTGAGGCGCTGGCCCCACACGTGGTGCGCTAGCCCTTAAGCGTACAGCGCTCAAGCGCCCCGCGCTCAAGCGCCCTGCGCCCACGTGTCGGACACGTGGTGCGCCCGGCGCTTAAGCACCCGGCGCTCGCATGCTAGGCACGTGAGGCACTGTCCCCACGCGTCCTTCGGACGCTTTTCCCCTTTTTATATATATGTATACATGTATATATATATCGATACACACACACTCCATAATACCGTCCCCGTAAAAAACTCTGTGGAGCCCCCGATATATCCCAAAACACAACTCTGCACATTGAGTTCGCATGACCAGTTTAACCCGTCAATCGGAGGTTCTCTCGCTCCAAATGCGTGGGGTAATTAACGGCAGCTTAGTCCGCGGCTGCCGGAGATTCGGATCCCCGCAATCAATAAACCCCAGCCTACCCTAGGCAGGGGGAATCTGTAATGCGCCTGACAAGCGCGCGCGTATTCCCATCTCAATGGGGTAACGAAAAACACCCTACACCATCGCCGCCCAACAAGGAGGTCAAGATGGACTATCTACAGGCCACATTTGCCAAAGCCACATTCGCCAATGAAATAAAGAAGCTACTTACGGATCCTCACGATTCGTAAGGAAAAATACCCGAGTGAGATCCTTACGACTCACGGAGGCGATGAACCCTTAGAAATCCTCATGATTTCTAGGGAGAATTTACACTTATGAGATCCTGTCGACTTATAGGGAGAAAAAAACCTTCTTGAGACCCTTACGACTCATGAAGATGAAAAAAGTCTTAGGCTACAAGGACCCTAAACTTGTCTCCTAAGCCCTCAATTCTATGGACATGCATAACTCTGCACTACTTCACCCACGTACATACTTTCGTGGCCAAAGTAGTGGGGGCATTTGTTCTCGCCAAAATTTTCGGCCAAGAGCGATTTATTCCCTTAAAACCCATATAAAAAAGGGAGAGAAGAAAGAGGAAAAGATTTCACGGTTGGACATCACGTGTTAAACACGTGAGCGCTTATATGCAAAGCATATGAGCGCTGAAAGAAAATAACAAAGGGTCAAACAGGCCTCACATGAGCGCTCATATGCATAAATAACCAAGGGAAAAAAAGACATCACGTGTTAAACACGTGAGCGCTTATATGCAAAGCATATGAGCGCCGAAAGAAAATAACAAAGGGCCAAACAGGCCTCACGTACAAAACACGTGAGCGCTCATATGCAAAGCATATGAGCAATGAACATCAATAACCAATGGCCAAACAGACATCACGTGTTAAACACGTGGGCGCTCATATGCAAAGCATATGAGCGCTGAATAAAATAAACCTAAAAGGCCAAACAGGCCTCACGTGTAAAACACGTGAGCGCTCATATGCAAAGCATATGAGCGCTGAACATAAATCACCAATGGCCAAACATGTCTCACGTGTTAAACACGTGAGTGCTCATATGCTCATATGAGCGCTGAAAATATACAGACTAAAACCCTCACTAAGGGTCACGTGTTAAACAAGTGAGTTCTCTTGCCGCTCACATGCAAAGCATGTGAGCACCAAAATTTAAAACGCTCCTATCAAATTCTAGAATTAAATTCTGTTTGGGAAACATTTTCCTGATCTTGTTAAACTAAAAAGATATGATAGAATAAAATTCTAATCTTGTTAAAACTAACAAAATATTCATAATCTTGTTAAACAAACAAGAAATGTTCTCTGTTAAAAGAGAGCATTTACATTTAAAAATCCAACGGTGACGAAAATTCACCGATTGATCTAAAAGATCATGAAATCAATCAAGATCTCACAATGAGAGATTCTCTCAACAAATTGCTTTTTTCCTTCTCCTATAATAGGAGCAAGGAGATTAAATCTAAAGGAGAAGACCACCCCATAAGCTTCTAAAAAAATATACAGAAGCCTCCTAAAAGCTCCCACAAAACAAAAGAGAATTTAATTCTCAAACCAAGAGTTTAACTCTTCTCAAAGAACTTAGTTCTTCCTCTGGTCGAGGTCTGCAGAAGCAGATCTCCCTACAAGTTGAGAATTTAATTCTCATCGGGGAGATTCTGTTATGCATATTCAAAACTTAAGGGAAAGAACTAAGTTCAAAGAATTTAATTCTTCCAAAAGTATACATAAATTTAATTCCTCAGATAAAATTAGGGTTTAACCCTGCAAAAGAATTTAATTCTTATAAAACAAGGGACCTGAAATTCTTAAAACTCAGATCAAAATCTCTATGCATATAAAAGAAAAGACCGGTCACGTTTTCCCACGTGAGCACCTCCGATGAAAAAAAGGAATGACTGAGATCGAATCACGTGATCCCCAAACAATTGCTTAGATGGAAAAGGGGAAAAATCCAAAAACAGGGCACATATTTTGAGTACCTCACGTGTTCGCACGTGAGCATTATATGAGCTAAGTGCTTAGCACTTATAAAAGGAAGAGGGAATGAACCCAAAGAAGCAGTGCCCAACTCTGGGGCGCCTCATGTGCCCACACGTGATGGTCACAAAAATTAAGTGTTTAACGCTTATATACAGATGGGGATTTGGACCCAAGTGTACAGCGCCAACTTTCAGGTGCCTCACGTGCCACACGTGAGTGCCCCAAATTTCAGTGTTTAACACTTCTTTAGAAACTCGCGTGAGAGCACGTGAGCACCGAGCATATATTAATGTTTAACACTATAAGAAACCAACTTCAGCCCCAAATTGGCTAAGTCTTCTTGAGATTAAAACGTCTTGGATCTCCAAGTAGACAGAGCCTCTATGCTCATGACTTCCCAAACTAATTGACTAGAAATATGTCCATCACACATCTCCTAAGTTAATCTTAGTCTTCAAAAAATGACTAATGATTCTTAGATGATCCACCATGATCTCTCCCCTCAATCTGGAATTTGGTTCAAGGGTACATTTCTCCACACCTCCTATACTTGTCGTTGTAATTCATCAACGTATTCAGAGAGGTGGAGGGACCCGACAACCAACAACTCTTGGGTGCACTCCCAGACCGATGAGCACATCCCGCTGTGGACCGCAACGTTCTTAAACTAGCTATGAACCGAAACTTCCTTAAACTAACAACGGACCACAACGTCCTTAAACTAGCTATGGACCGAAAACGTTCTTAAACTAAAACAATAGAGCCCAAATGCTCTTTTGTTGGATCTGAATGATCCTAAATCCTGTTGAGTAGATCTTAGTCTAAAATTAGACTAACGTATCCTCAACAACCATTTAAGTTGATCTTAATCTCAAACGAGATTAACGATCCTTAAATCAACCCAAACCCAAATCTAAGAATATATGGATTTGGACTAATCTACGCCCTACGGGCGGCAACATAAATTAGTCTCCGTATACAATCCACGGGCAACCAAAAATAAAACAAACACACACGACACAAAGTGACCTTCTGGAGCAGGAGAAAGTGGTTATCGCTACGCGGTAACGTAATTAACTGTAGGGGCTTGCGCTTGCAGGAGAGAGCATCCCCACAATCAAAAACCCCTCAGAAATGAGGGGGAATCTGACAAAGTCTGCTACAACAACCGCATCCGTTCAAACCTCCGATACACGGTGCTATAAATCAGCTTGGCATCTTCGGAGAGGTGGACGGATAAACCTAAATAGCATCTGCCCCCAAATTCTGGCAAGATGTTTGTCTTCCGAGTTTTCGGCGGTGAACAGATTCTGGTACGCCTGGTGAGACCTTTTCCTCATTCCACTCCACACTTCGCGTGTCATGTTTTTCCGCGATCAAATAATCGCGGTATATATGTTTGTTGTTGCTCTTGGGTGATGGCATACTGAAGCCGGCGTTTCGTCATTATAAAGAATGGCGTTTGCTCCCACCCTAGCAACTCAGACTCTGTTATATCCGATGGAGTCAAGTATGGGCCACTTGCAGCCTCAAATCTTTGCAATCCGGCCCTTCAAGAAATCAACGGGCTTCTCTTTGGGTCGATGATCCCACCTCCCACCCTCGGTGCCTCAACGCCGATGGAGGAAACCCAGAGTAAGTCTGTCTTCCACAGGTTGGTTCCCCAAGCTCCAACTTTTCCAACAGAATCAGTTCTCAAACAACTGACACCTGCCAAGGACAAAGGTCGATGTAGGGTGCAGAATATTAAGCTCTCAAAGGAAACATGGGGCAGACTCGGAAAAATCCTGAGGCTAATCAAATCACGACCGCAAGAAATGGTCGACGTCGATATCGGCATCATACAAAACGAGCTGGGGGCATTTCTCCGTATGGTCCTGTTGTAACCCCAGTGGTGAATGTTGTTGTTCCAATCGGGAACAGCTTCAAACTGTTGCGAAGGGTCAGACAAAATTCTCCCACCCCAATATTGAAGAAGTCTCCGCAGCCCATGAAGATCCCACGAGAGCAGAAACCAGTTCGCTCCCTGAGACAACTTTCCTCGTCTATATATAAGGTGTGGAAGCAGGTGAAGGGGACTCATCCCAAGACGGATCCTGATACAGTGGTTCCTCCCAAAACCAAAGCGGCTTTTCACAAAAAAGAGAGGCATAATAAAGCTCAAGTGCCCGAAGCAAACACCAAAGGCCAAAACTCCAAACACCCCAAGCCTTGGGGCATGGTAGTTCACATAGTCTATGTGGTGAATTCCAAAGACGAAGTTCGAGCTTCTACTAGTCACCGACTTCAAACTCGGTCCCTGAAAAAAGTTCAACTGCAGCGTGAAAAGCTGCAGGAGATGCTCGCTCAGGAGGCAGCAAACGCAAATCCATCGTCTAAGGAAAATCCCGAGGACGCACCCGAAGAAAGAGAAGAGAAGGAGTTGGATATTGATTTCCTAAAGCGCACTCTGAAATAGAAAGATGAAGAAGCGGCAGAAATGTCCACTAAAATGAACCAGATGGCCCTTCTGATTCAGAATATGGCTGGAATGATGGTTCAATCGGAACCACTGGAAGATGAACCGCGGGTAGTCGGTCTTAAAGATAAGGATGACATTTCAAATCCTCTGCAAACTTCATCAACGACCGAGGAGGAAATGATTCCTAAAAGAAAAGCTGGACACATATATCGCTCAGCAAGTCAAAACTCACTATGAAAGTGAAGTATCAAATAGGCTAATCAAGAATGGTCGACCATATCCGACGTGCTACGATCAAATACAGTACCCACCAGAATACATACTTGCGACTCCACATATACAAAGGAACCGGGAATCCTCGCCAGCACATTGCGCGATTTAAATCCATGTGCGGCAATTTTGGAGAGAATGATATACTCCTCCTCTGACAGTTCGTCGGCTGTCTGGCGGGCATTGCCTTCGAATGGTATGCGGAACTCCCAAATGATTTCATGAAGAGCTTTGACGAAATGGATATGCTCTTCTGTCAGGGATTCGCTAATGAGAATGAACATACTACCGTGACGGCCCTGGTCAACAAAAGGGTTAGACCGAATGAGACTTGGGTTTAATATGTTACCCGATGGAGAAATCTCTGGTCAAATATGAGCAACGCATCGATGAAGTTGCAGCCATGGGTATGCTCATAGCCACCCTTGACCCAAATTCAAAGGCGTCCTCGTATATGGCCCTCTTCAAGCCGACGACCATCCAAGAACTCATGGATAAAATGGCTCGATTGAATCAAATGGGTCAAGAATCTTTCTCATCCGATGATGACGAGTGAAAAGCGGAGGTAAGATGGCGTTTGTCGCCTACGCTCAACAAAAATAAGCGGCGCTAAAGCAACTTGTCGCCAAAATAGTGACGACGTGGGTACTCGTTCCTCCCGAGATATATACAGGGGGCATATTTCTCACTGGCGGAAGAATCTCTATGTAGAATGGTCAATTCTTCTCAAAGGACAGGAAGGATATTAAGGGGCCTACAAACAGTTCCTACAATCTAGTGGAATGCCCCGCTCAAAAAAACGGTATGTCCACGAGCAAAATAGGTACGGATGAAAACCCGAAAGGGCGCCGTGAGTAAAAACGGCAGGACTGCCGGCGAGCTTATGAAAACCCGGAAGGGCGCAACCTCGTTAAAATAAATACACGTACGAGATCCTCATGACTCGTAAGGAGAATCCCCCAGTGAGATCCTCACGGCTCATAGGATTCAAAAGCCTTAAGTTATAGGGATCTGGACCTGTTTTTAAGCCGTCATATCCCCCAAATTGCCCTACAGGCGGTCCATATTGACCCTTGTATACAATCCAGGGGAACGAATAAATATTTCTTTGCCAAGTTCTGCAAATGGTAAGAAATGTCCCCATATGGTGAATAACACTTGTAGGTCCATTCGATTTATAAGGAGAAAACACTCTTATGAGATATTTACGACTTATAAGAGAAAACACCACTTAGAAGTCCTTACGACTTCTAAGGAGAATATACACCTACGAGATCCTCACGACTCGTAGGGAGAAATACCTTTATGAGACCCTTACGTCTCGTAAAGTCAAAAAAGCCTTAGTCGACAGGATCCTAACCCTGTCTACTAAGTCACCTTTGTCCAAATAGACAGGGGCAAATGATGATTCGCTCATGAAACTATCCCAGGTGTAGCGATGCTGATGCCTAAATAGGTATAAAATTCTGAGTCCTCTCAAGGCAAATGATGAGTCGCTCCTGAAAATATCCCAGTTGTAGCGATACTGATGCCTAAACAGGTGTAAAACTCTAAGTCAACCTCTTCGGCAAGTACCGTCCTTAAAACCATCTAATGAAGAAGGGGACCCCGTTCGTCAGTGACACGGGATGAAATCAAGAAATACCTGTAGAATCCACCGGTACTGACTGCTCCGGTCAAGGAAAAGCCCCTCATCATGTACACAACAGCCCTTGAAGGTTCTTTAGGCGTGCTATGGGCACAGGAGAATGATTAGGGAAAGGAGAGAGCTCTCTACTATTTGAGTCGAGTTCTCCTGGGGGCAGAAAACAACTACTCCCCAATCGAAAAGCATTTCCTAGCATTAATCTTCGCGGTAACGAAGCTCCGACATTACGCCTTGGCACATGAGGTCCATCTCATATCAATGGTGGATCCTCTCAAATATTTGATGTCAAGAGCTATACTAACTGGAAGGCTTGCTAAATGGACCCTCCTCTTGATGGAATTCTTGATAATCTATCGACCTCTTAAGGCAGTGAAAGGCCAGACCATCGCCGACTTTCTCGCAGAGCATCCGATACCCGCCGACTCTCCCTTGAACTGCGAGTTGCCGGACGAACACGCGTTTGACGCAATCGACAAGGAGAAAGAAGGGAGTGATACCCGATGGGAACTCTACTTTGATAGGGCATCATCTATGAAGAGGCGGAAGCAAAGCACCCCCATAATCAAAGCCGGAGTAGGCCTTATCTTTGTGACTCTACAAGGAGGGATAATGCGATTTGCCCTTTCCTTAACAAAGCCAAGAACAAAAAATGAAGCGGAATATGAATCTTTGATAGCAGGTTTCGAGACCGCCATTGACATGGGAATCGAGAACCTCCTCATATATGGAGACTCCCAGCTGGTCGTTAGCCAAGTAAATGGCGACTATCATACGTGTAAGCCCGAGTTGGTAAAATATGGCAAAAGAGTACAGCAATTACTGACTCAAATCCCCTCCTACGTCCTTGAAAGCATATCGCATGTAGAAAATAGCAAGGCGGATGCGTTAGCCAAACTCTCTAAGGAACTGGCTGACGAAAACCTCGATGACGTAAGGATCATTGTGCAAAGCCACCGGATTCTCGCACCAGCAGAAATATCTCCAGAGTCGTCTAAAGAAGAGGAAGCGACCAAACAAGTGGCCTTCCAAATAGAGGACGAAAAAAGGCTAAGGATTGGAGAGAAGTCTTCATAGACTACTTCAAATCCCATCGAACGCCCGAAAACGCATCATCAAGACATCAACTCATGAAGCGAGCTCTGTTTTTCGCCTTCGTCAGTGATACTCTATATAAAAGATCATTCGATTATTTGTGGTTAAGATGTCTGGGACCAGAAGAAGCAAGGAGAGTCGTCCAAGAAACCCATGACGGACTCTGCGGTTCTTATCAAGCCGGGCCAAAGATGAAGCTGAAATCAAAAAGATGGGATACTATTGGTCCACGATGATTCAGGACTGCCTCGAATACATGAAGCAGTGTCACTCGTGCCAGATTCATGAGGACTTCATCCATCAGCATTTAAATCCTCTACATCCGACATTGGATAGTTGGCCGTTCGAAATGTGGGGAACCGATATAATCGAGCCTATCGAGCCAGCATCGTCCAGGGGACATCGGTTCATATTGGCAACAAATGATTACTTCTCTAAGTGGGCAGAGCCAGTACCCTTAAGGGAGGTGAAGACGGAGAATATCCTCCATTTTTTCAGGACACATGTCATCTACCGGTTCGGCACTCGGCGACGGATCATCTCGAATAATGCGTCGGCCTACAGAAGCCATAAGGTCAGCCGCTTCGCACAATAACATAATACAGACTGGAGATACTATTCAGTCTATAACCCCCGAGCTAACGGTCTAGCTGAGGCTTTCAACAAGACCTTGACGAAGATCATAAAGAAGACGGTGTCCAGAAACAGAAAGGATTGGCAAGAGAGATTGCATGAAGCTCTCTGGGCTTATCGGACCACGTTCAAGAAGGCCACGAATACAACGCCATTCGCGTTGGTATTCAGAACGGAAGCGGTTCTCCCCTTGGGGATAGAACTACCCTCTTTATGAGTGGCGGTCCGACATGAGCTAACGGATGAAGAAAATGCCCACCTTCGGCTTGAAGAGCTTGATGCCCTCGATGAAACTTGTCTCACGGCACAGCAAAACCTAGAAGCCTACAAAACAAGGATGACGCACTCATACGAAAGACTAATTGGGCCAAGAGCATTTCGCCAAGGCGAACTCGTACTAGTTGTCAAAAGACCTATGATCCCCAACCGTGCCAAACGGGGGAAATTCGAGCCGAACTATGAGGGCCCATACGTCATAGACAAGTATTATCAAGGAGGTGCCTACTTGCTCATGAATATGCATGGCGAAAGACCCTTCCGGCCAATAAATGGCCACTTCCTTAAGAAATACTACCCCTGATAAAGTCACAACTCAGGTTAACGATAGATGACGACGCTCGTGTCCGCTCGCTAATTTCCTGAGTCATCACTCTGTAAGTAGTATCCGGCAAAAACTTCGCTAACACTGGACCGAAATGTTCTTAAACTAACATTGGACTGAAATGTCCTTAAACTAACACTAGACCGAAATGTCCTTAAACTAACACTGGACCGAGATGTCCCCAAACTAACAACGGACCGAGATGTCCCTAAACTAACAATGGACCGTAATGTCCTTAAACTAAATACGTCGCCTCAAACACGGTGATAGTGGAATTCAAGTCCACAAATCCTATCGGCGAGGACGGCAACTCAAGTCCCACCGGCTGCACAGCTGCCCTGGTGGCGAAGTCCCCCATAAATTCCATTGGAGAACAGAGGGGTAAAAAAACGGTACGTCCATAAGCGAAATGGGCACGGATGAAAACCCGAAAGGGCGCCGTGAGTAAAAACAGCAAGGCTACCGGCGAGCTTGTGAAAACACGAAAGGGCGCAATCTCGTTGTAAAAATAAATTTAAAAAAACGGTATGTACACAAGCGAAATGGGCATGGATGAATACCCGAAAAGGCGCCGTGAGTAAAAACAGCAGGGCTACCGGCGAGCTTGTGAAAACCCGAAAGGGCGCAATCTCGTTGTATAAAAAACGGTACGTTTAAAAGCAAAATGGGCACAGATGAAAACCCGAAAGGGCTCCGTGAGTAAAAACAGCAGGGCTACCGGCGAGTTTGTGAAAAACCGAAAGGGCGCGATCTCGTTAAAATAAAAAAAACCTGCAAGGTCGTCTTGACCTTGTGAAGAGAAAACACCTGCGTGAGATCCTTACGACTCAGAAGGGAGCAACACACTTAGGGATCCCCACGATTCCAAAGGAGAAATTACGCTTACGAGATCCTTACGACTCGTAAGGAGAATTCCACCTATGAGACCCTCACGGCTCACAGGATTCAAAAGCCTTAAGCTACAGGGATATGAACCTATTCTTAAGCCATCACACTCCCCAAGTTGCCCTACAAGCGGTTCAATATTGACCCTTGTATACAATCCACGGGCACAAATAAATGTTTCCCCCACCAAGTCCCACCAAAGACGAGGAATGTCCTCATGTGGTGAACGACACTTGTAAGTCCTCTCGACTTATAAGGAGAAAACACTCTTTTAAGATCCTTAAGACATATAAGAGAACACACACTTAAGAATCCTCACGATTCCTAAGGAGAAAACACACCTACGAGATCCTCACGACTCATAGGGAGAAACGCCTTTATGAGACCCTTACGGCTCGTAAAGTCGAAAAGCCTTAGTCAACAGGATCCTAACCCTGTTTGCTAAGCCACCTTAGTTCAAATTGACAAAGGCAAATGATGATTCACTTCTGGCAACATTCCAGGGGCAGCGATGCTGATTCCTAAATTAGTATCAAATTCCAAGTCCTTTCAAAGCAAATGATGATTCTCTACTGGCCATATTCCAGTCACAGCGATGCTGATGCTAAGATTGGTATCAGATCTCAAGTTCCAAACTCGCAATAAAAATCAGCGAGCCAAAAATGCATATGAAATAGCCGAAATGATGGGGTAACTTGCAATAAAAATCAGCGAGTAAAATATATGCATATAAAAATAGCCGCAATGTTTAGGCAACTCGCAATAAAAAGCAGCGGGTAAAAAGAAAAAACAGCTGAAATGATTGGGCACCGCGAAAAAATAGCCGAAATGATTGGGCAATGATATAAAAAGCTGAAATGATAGAGCATCGCGGAAAGAAACAAAAAAATGAAACTTTTGCCCAACAGGTGAGATCATATTGACCCCTGTATACAATCCATGGGCACAAACGGAAAGGGAAACATATTACCCCACCGGGCTTTGTCAAAAGGAAGCCAGATCTCGATGGCTACATCTATAGCCTAGAAATCAACAACGGCGTTCCTTCTCGTTCCAACCAGAAGCAGATGTGACGTCATCAAAACGGAGCCACGGCAAAGTCCTCTAGTTCCAAATCTCGACGGTTCACAGACAGCCTAGAGACTACCTTGGAGCCACGACAAAGTCCCCTATTTCTAAATCTCGACGGTTCAAAGACAACCTAGAGACTACCTCGGAGCCATGGCAAAGTCCCTAGTTCCAAGTCTCGACGGCAGTATCCACAGCCTAGAGATCAACAACAGTGTTCTTCTTCCCTCCAGTAGGATACAGACGCGACATCAACAAATGGAGCCATGGCAAAGTCCCCTAGTTCCAAATCTCGATGGTTCACAGACAGCCTAGAGACAATCTCGGCATTCGTTGCAATATTGCAGACACAATGTCAACAAACGAAGCAAAGGAAGATCCTTAGCTTCAGGGTCTTGACGGCAACTCAAATGAGACCTGAAAGACTATCGGAGATCACCCCACTCCAGCGCGGAGTGGTCATGACTCATCGGGGCTTCCAAACTAAGCCTAACCTTAAGTAAAAAGCGACATGGAATATCCCTAATGCTAGCTCTTTCGACGGTAATATCACCTGAAAGATTACTTGAAGACGTCTTGCCCAGCCCCCTAGAGATCAAATGAGACACTACAGTCACGGGGATACTTGAACAGCAAGATTGCGTATCGAGGAATATATCGGCCAACGCGATGGTACGATGGGTAAAAAACCCTAATACCGCTGACCCTAACGGATTCTATTAGCAAGAGTTAACTGTGACGTTAGAACATCCTTGCGAGAACTTCTCGATTCGTCTCGACTCGTGGGGAAAATAATGTTCCTGCGAGAACTTCTCGACTCATAGGGAAAAGCCTTAGGCAACGGGGATAAGGACATGTTTCCTAAGCACTGGGGCCCTGCAAGTTAGTCCAAGATGGAATATTGTATACTATCCACGGGCCACAGAAATGCCCCCGACTGAAAGAAAGAAGAGAAGAAATCCTTTCTTCTCTTCTTTCATGTGAACGGCCCGGCCCTATCTTGTAAAAAATGGTTTTTCATGCTATACACCACGTTGAGACAGACCAACCAACAACACAAATCAAGATCGTACCAAAGTGGTACAAATGAAGGACAGCTATTGAATCAACTGTTAGAAAGGGACGTAGCGGTTCAGAGGCTTCCCGTCCCCGGATGGTGTAAGTCCTTCTCTAACTTAAAGAGCAGGAAACAACGCCCCTATCTCTTAACGAAAAACGGTCTCATAGGCTTTTGTCGCCCTTATTGAGTAAGTAGAACGACGTCCCTGGTCCCGTGGACCCTTCTTTCGGGATCACTTTTTAGAGCATTTATTCCGCCAGACTCTTTCAAGTAATATCGGCAAAAAGGGAAAAATCCACTTACGAGTCCTCTCAACTTGTAAGGGGGAAAATTCTCTTGTGAGATCCTTATGACTCTGAAGAGAAAATGCACTTAAGTGTCCTCACGACTCCTAAGGAGAAAATACACCTACGGGATTCTCTCGACTCGTAGGGTGAAAAGTCTTTATGAGACCCTCACGGCTCATAAAGTTGAAAAGTCTTAGGCGGCAGATCCAAACCTGTTTCCTAAGCCATCGCTACCCTACAAGGAGGTCAAGATGGACTATCTACAGGACACATTTGCCAAAGCCACATTCGCCAATGAAATAAAGAAGCTACTCACAGATCCTCATGATTCGTAAGGAAAAATACCCGAGTGAGATCATTACGACTTATGGAGGCAATGAACCCTTAGAAATCCTCACGATTTCTAGGGAGAATTTGCACCTATGAGATCCTCTCGACTTTTAGGGAGAAAAAAAACCTTCTTGAGACCCTTACGGCTCATGAAGATGAAAAAAGTCTTAGGATACAAGGACCCTAAACTTGTCTCCTAAGCCCTCAATTCTATGGCCATGCATAACTCTGCACTACTTCATCCACGTACATACTTACGTGGCCAAAGTAGTGGGGGGCAATTGTTCCCGCCAAAATTTTCGGCTAAGAGTTATTTGTTCCCTTATAACCCTTATAAAAAAAGGAGAGAAGAAAGTGGAAAAGAGTTCACGGTTGGACATCACGTGTTAAACACGTGAGCACTTATATGCAAAGCATATGTGCGCTGAAAGAAAATAATAAAAGGACAAACAGGCCTCACATGTAAAACATGTGAGCGCTCATATGCAAAGCATATAAGCACCGAACATAAATAACCAAGGGCCAAACAGACATGACACGTTAAACACGTGGGCGCTCATATGCAAAGCATATGAGCGCTAAATAAAATAAACCTAAAGGGCCAAACATGACTCACGTGTAAAATACGTGCCAAACAGGTCTCACGTGTTAAACACGTGAGCGCTCATATGCTCATATCAGCGCTGAAAATAAACAGACTAAAACCCATACTAGGGGTCACGTGTTAAACACGTGAGTTCTTTTGCCGCTCACATGTAAAGCATGTGAGCACCCCAATTTAAAACGCTCCGATCAAATTCTAGAATTAAATTCTATTTGGGAAATATTTTCCTGATCTTGTTAAACTAAAAGGATATGATAGAATAAAATTCTAATCTTGTTAAAACTAACAAAATATTCATAATCTTGTTAAACAAACAAGAAATCTTCTCTGTTAAACAGAGAGCCTTTGGATTAAAAATCCAACGGTGAATAAAATTCACCGATTAATCTAAAAGATCATGAAATCAATCAAGATCTCTCAATGAGAGATTCTCTCAACAAATTGATTTTTTCCTACTCATATAAATAGGAGCAAGGAGATTAAATCTAAAGGAGGAGACCATCCCATAAGCTTCTAAAAAATATACAGAAGCCTCCCAAAACCTCCCACAAAACAAAAGAGAATTTAATTCTCAAAACAAGAGTTTAAATCTTCTCAAAGAACTTAGTTCTTCCTCTGGTCGAGGTCTGCAGAAGCAGATCTCCCCACAAGTTTAGAATTTAATTCTCATCGGGGAGATTCTGTTATGCATATTCAAAACTTAGGGGAAAGAACTAAGTTCAAAGAATTTAATTCTTCCAAAAGTATACAGGAATTTAATTCCTCTGATAAAATTAGGGTTTAACATTGCAAAACAATTTAATTCTTATAAAACAAGGGACCTGAAATTCTTAAAACTCAGATCAAAATCTCGATGCATATAAAAGAAAAGACTGGTCACGTGTTCCTACGTGAACCCCTCCGATGAACAAAAAGTTATGACTGAGATCGAATCACGTATTCTCACGTGACCACCAAACAATTGCTTAGATGGAAAAAGGGAATAAATCCAAAAACAACGCTCACATTTTGAGCACCTCACGTGTTCGCACGTGAGCATTATATGAGCTAAGTGCTTAGTGATTGGTATGAAAAAATGTTTGTAGAATAACCGCAATCAATAATGGTGTCGCTTGTAGCTAGCCGAGATGAGTACGGGTCGTCCGCAGGAAAACATGGAATCTTTTTATCTTACTTTAGACGTGTTGAATAAAATAAACGAAGAGAAGAGGATAGTTTATTTAAGATCTAAATTAATTTCGGATGTAAATTATATAGGAAAAAGGCTTGTAGG
Organism: Agapanthus africanus; assembly: GCA_030015575.1. NCBI lineage: Eukaryota > Viridiplantae > Streptophyta > Magnoliopsida > Asparagales > Amaryllidaceae > Agapanthus > Agapanthus africanus. Next base: position 111,390,842 of record JASDDO010000012.1, on the reverse strand, counting down.
GTTCGTTAAGATTTAGTAGTCATGGATGATTAATTAAATATTACTCCTTTTATCCTTTAATAGATTTAAAACTAGATCGACGGTGATGCATGTAGATTTAGGGTTTTCGGAGGGAATAGGGTTCCCACTCTTAACCCCTATCTTTACATGGATCTCCGTTCATGTCTAGCCTTTACCAAAACAATTGTTAATCTAATCTTAAATCGCGGTCGTGACTACCAATGAATTGATAGCGCGCCCGATTAGGATGTTAACAATTCTTTTGATAAAGTTTATAAACTTTATAGGACGTAAAAAGAGTTAAAAGATTTTAATCATCCATTGATCTACGCTAATCCTATGAACCTTAACAAGCAGAGAATTACTCGCGCATGTTGGGAATAGAAGAAGAAAGGATAGTTAAAGAAATCATAATGCAGAAATAATACAGAAAATAAATAATTAAACAAAATGATCTACCTTTAATAATCAACTTCACAAGTACAAATCCTACGAATTTAGATTACAAGAGGAAGAAGTTGCTCTCGATCTTTGCCCCGTAGGAAGTAGATGCTCCGTCGATCTTCACGTCGCCTAATCACGTCGAATCGTGGACCTGTCGTGGATCACTTGTTCTTTGACGGTGATTTTCTTTGTGGTAAAGATGATGAGTTTTAATTTTAGCTATCAGTCCTTTATATTGCTTTCAAATTAGAAATCCTAGATCTCATAGGTTTAGACTTGCCATAAAGATCCACTTTCCAAGTTTTCATATTGGCAGATTTTTGATCCTGCCATTTTGAATATCTTGATCTCTTGACCTGAGCTAAATCTGCACAAAATCTCCATGAATAATGTTAGTAATATTTATTAAATTAAAGAGAGTATCTTAATTACTTTATATGGTAATAAATCTTTAAGAAACTGATTAAGAATATTTAATATGCTATTCACTTTATATGGTAATAAATTTTTAAGAAACATGATTAAGAATATTTGATATGCTATGCATCTTTTAATTACTAAAATATTATGCATATATTTTGAAATATTATTCTAACCATTTGTATGATATTATATCTTTTAAGAATTGTGATTAGAATATTTGATATGATATGCAAATTTTTAATTACCAAAATATTATATAAATATAAAATGCCTATATTTTCCTTCATAATGTTAATTATAATATATAAATTTATGATAAATAGTATTTTGCAGATAAATCCAAATATGTTCTATATTTATAATAAACACCTTTAAATATTTAAGAAAAGTAAGGAAAATGTTAAATCAAAAGGGAAATATTTTCGACCGAACAAATGCCCCCAAACTTAACTTTGATCGTCCCGAGCAAACTTGTTAATCAAGAGAGGGAAAAAGAAGAAAATAAAAACTAACTAGCACACTTTCGTAGGAAACACAATTACACTGAGCATGTGCAACAAGCCGTTAAAGCTCTAGTTGTCCCTTGTAGGAGGATTGTTGTCTCCTGAGGGTTTTCAGTGGATTACACCCACAAAATCCTATAATAAAAGAAAGATGGTGAAAGTTACATATAAAGATAAGAACTATAAAAGAAAGAATTTGAAAATAAGAGTTTCCAATTATATTAGCTTTTCAGTTGTCATGAGCCCTATCTTAATGGTTATGAAAAGATGTTAGAAATTGCATCATCCCTCAATAAAATATCGCCTTTATTCTTCCTCCCTATGTTTTATCGAAACATCGATCATATACCCCTACGTGTGTGTAAATGACATCCCTACATTTAGAGATTTTAATTCAAGCTATCATACTCTTGTCCATCTTCCATAGTACTTTATAGTTGGTGGATATTTTCGATAAAATTGCTCACACATTTTTCATGAGACCGTTAATACTTCTTGAGGTACTAACAAACCGATTACAAAATATGCTCGCGCATTTAGGCATAATTTCTTGTTTTGCAACACCTAAGGCTTAGCAGTGGCTCCCAAACTAGTTGGTCTACGGCACTAGGTGATAATACACCCTCGCTATATTTTTTTTATGCTGCCTTAAGCAATTACAAAACCAGTGTTCATTTTTTTCTTTCTTTACCACTTATACTTTTTTTCCCTTCATACTAAGGTTTTTAGACAAGAGCATTTCATGGTATCCTCTACTATCCCAAGTTTCAAGATGTGTGTAAGTGCGTATAGTAGGGTATCAACATTCAGATGTTTAGCCTCAAGAATAGGGACTATTTTTCAGACTTATTTTTGTCCTCATATTTAGTAATTTCCTTCATCTTACTAACCCTTGGGACAACAACTCATAAATACTTATTACTAGTTTCGTTTAAGAAGACATCTAACTTTCTTGCTTTTCTTAAACTATTCCTATCTTTCATTTGTAAATTTTAACTTTCTAACTTTTATTATCAAAATTTTATTTTTTTTGCTTATATATAGTATAATGCAAAGTAACGCGTAAATAAGCATAAAGCTTCCCCAAACCTGTTTGCAGCAGTGTCCTCACTGTTGTCATCTTTTAAATCTCAAAATCTGTAGACTTGGGAGGAAAAGTTATCAAATGGGATAAGAAATAATGAAAGTGAAATTCTCCCCCTAACTTATTTTTTGGCTCGTAATTTTGCAAAATTTTTCTTTCAAGAGCCAAAATATCCCCCCCCCCCCAAACTTGAGTAAAATAGTATTAAGCATTTAAAATTATTAGGGGGGTTTAAAGTTATTGGTCAAAGTAAAGCCTTACAAAGACCAAAAGTCAACACCAACCATTCAAAAATTTTATCGATGAAGCACCAAAGTTGGTGGAAGAACATGTCGCCTATTGACGTGAAGAAGTGGGGAAGAGATAAGAGGTGTAATGGAAAAGGTTTACGTCTCGGTTTACAGAGACGAAACAATGATGATGTATTACTCGCATTCTCATTCTTGATAAGAAGAAGATGTGGCGGTTCAACTTCTTTGGGTTGGGGTTGATTCATCACAACGCCCATGTCTTCTAAGAATGCGAGGTCTTCAGCGAAAATTTCTTCAAAGTTTTCATCGATATCCCGAATAATAATCTCATCGGAAAGAATGGGATGATACTCGGACGCCATAAATGGTTCACATTTAGCGTTAGATGTTGACCCGGACAACAACGTAATAGCGGAGTCGAGATCAGTATCGTGAAGCTCTTCAATTTCGCTGATGTCGGAATCTATTGTTCCGACAGAACACATATGAGCATAGGGTTCAGAGGAATCACTTCCTAACTTGTAAATGTTAAGCTCAATTGATATCTTCCCGAAGGATAGGTTCATAGAGCCGTTTCGACAATTGATTATTGCGTTGGAAGTCGCAAGAAAAGGTCGACCTAAAATCACCGGAATTTGGTTTCGTGGGTTCGCTACAGGTTGTGTATCTATAACGATAAAGTCCAAATGAAATATAAATTCCCCAAGTTTGATTAACACATCCTCTAGCTCACCCCTAGGTTGGGTGATAGATCGATCGGCCATCTAAAGAGTGCAGTGTGCCGGTTTTAACTCTCCGATCCCAAATTGCTCATTTACAGAATACGGAAGCAAGTTACACTAGCACCTAAATCGAGTAGAGCACGATTGATATTTTTACCCCCAATAGAAATAGAAATTGTAAGACTTCCGATGTCCTTTCGTTTCTTGGGCAGTTGTTGTGTAAAAGCAGTGCTCACATTACTCGCAAGGAAAATTTTTTTAGGTACTTGAACTTTTCTCTTCCTAGTGCACAAGTCCTTTAGGATTTTCGCATAAGATGGAACTTGTTGAATATCATCTAAGAGAGAAATGTTTATGTTAACTTGGTTAAAAATTTCAACAATCTTCTCCATTTGTGGGTTAGGTTTGTTGGTTCTCAATCTGTTTGGAAATGGAGCTTTATCAATAAGTTTTGGGTCCAACATTCGTGGGGAAGAATTTGATCTCAGAATTGGAGTGGGAATCGTTTTAGGGAGACTCGGTGAAGGGTTCGAACCTAGTGGGAAACGTAGAATAGGCTCGAAAGTAGGTGGGAGACTAGACGAAGTAGGGGAAGAAGTAGAAGCCGGAGTATCATTGGTATCACTAACGTCATCAACATGTTCACCCACTCGGTTATCCAGCACTCGTCCCGATCACAACTGTAAGTCGACGTTGAACACCCCACGACTTGCGGGGAGGCGGAAATATGAAAAACAATCATTTTGTTTGAAGCAACATCGACTAACCGAAAGGATCTTTGCTAAACTATAACTAACACTAACATAGGAGTTGTTAAATACTATGACAAGAGATTATACCTAATAAACCTAGTCCTTCATCTTCTCGTTATCCACTTCCTCGTCGGCCTCCTCTATGTAATAGACGATCCATCCGAGAGCTTCTACTCCAAGCTTTGCCTCTAATCTTGAGGTAACTAGGTTTCTTTAGTTGCTAATCAAAGTCACCTAGATGATATAGAGTATGGATATGGATTAATTAGTCTTGCTAATCCTCGATCTCAACACATGAGAGGGTAGGATTAGGGTTTGAAGAGAGAGAGCTTGAGGAGAGAGAAGGTGAGGATGAGAATGATATGAAATAATGATCCTTCTTGAATATATGAAGCATAATCATTTATCAAAATAAATAAATAAAATGATTAATCATCATGCTTCATTTATTCATTATGTGTGATTCATTACATGAGTCATTAACCAATTAATGCAACATTAATGACATGAATGATTCACACAAATGAGTCACTAAATCAATAAATGCTTATGCCACCTTAACCCTCAAGTCATCATCCTTCTAGAAGCTTCCCGCCAAATTACGAGAATGCCCCTCCTATCCGTGAAAACACGGAAAAACTTTAGACTGTATAAATCCAATAATCCGATACTAGAATCTGGCTTAAACCAAAGCCGGCTAGTAAAAACTATCCGAACATCGTATGTGCGTTTAAACACGTATGCGTCCGAACCCTTGTCGTAAAACCATACGACATCTATATCGTTTCGCCTGGAGCAGGGAAACTCTCTGTGTGGGACTCTAAAGACTCGACTACTACGCTGGCAGTGGGTTTAACCACAGACCGCAAGTGGCACTAGCTGTACGTAACGGTCCCCAGGTAGATGTCGATAAGAAGGCCGATGAGGAAACCTATCTGAACTTCTACTGAGCCTGATGTGACAATCTCCGTACAGTCCGGTCTGTTCGTCTAGGACTATCACATATCGGGCCTAGGGGCGGCAAGCGTCAGTCCCCTAAAAGCGGTATAAGTCGTGTCGGAGTGAAGCCCATTACACCTTGAGAAACTACTGGAACCTACCAGTAAATCTCGCTTGCCCTGGCCAGGGACTTTGCGTAATGACTATCTGACACAGCGTGATATCAACTCCCAATACCGGGAGAGACGAATCCTGTCTAACCGCCACGGCCTCCAAGTGCTTGGGACTGCACCCAACTGCTACCTGTTTGCATGACTCCTTTGAGCTGTGGTAGGGTAGCAATCTAAGAACAGTGTGACACACTCGAGGCGAAGTAGCAGTGTCAAGTCTGCGGACTATACTGTACTCATGTCACCTGGGAACTGTTAACTGACGACGGGTATAATACCAACCAACAGTCCCCCGTGAGTCCTGTCCGGTGTATCCGTAACCCAACGAGCACCTGTATACTATCTCCAGTACGACGTACTGATGGCTGTGGGACAGACCATCTCCCTAACTGGGATGAGAAGCGTACACACTAGTCTACTCCGGAGTATCGATGCCCTGTCTCGATAATCCTACGACTAGGGACCTGAAAAAGGATATACTTGTAGACTACCCAGCCCCCACTAGTGTGACTGCCATCACAACGCTGGTAGTCAAGCAAGATCCTAAGGTCTCTATCAATACGTACACACATATTAAGATAGATAAAACCAAGTAGCATACTACCATGTTTAACATGACTGTTATATAACTGTGAATATCCCAAGCTTCCATTAAGTAATATACAAACTAGTATGATATAATAATGGCCCCTAGGGCATATACACTAACAATCTCCCACTTGCACTAGGGCCATGTACTGGCGTATCAAAGACCTATCATCTCTGATAGTCTCTCGAACTGCGTCTGAAGTAAGGCCTTCGTGAATGGATCGGCAGTGTTCTCCTCTGTAGCAACTGTCCGTACCTCGATCTCCCAGCGATCTACGATCTCCCTGATCAGGTGATACCGCCTTAAGATGTGTCTGGACTTCTGATGGGACCTGGTTCCTTCGCTAAAGCTATAGCTCCGTTGTTATCGCAATACAGCGGTATTGGATCAACAATGGTAGGAACCACCTGAAGTTCTGTTAGGAACTTCTTCATCCAGACCGCTTCTTTTGCGGCATCGCAAGCAGCAATATACTCCGCTTCCATCGTCGAGTCAGCAACAGTGTCCTGCTTGGAACTCTTCTAGCACACCGCCCCTCCATTGAGAGTAAAGACATAACCTGACATGGAATTGGAATCGTCCTTATCACTCTGGAAGTCGGAATCAGCAAAAGCCTCGATCTTGAGGTCTTTTCCGCCGTAAACCAAAAACATCTCCTTAGTCCTTCTCAGGTAGTTGAGAATGTTCTTCACTGCTATCCAGTGATTCTCCCCTGGGTCTGACTGATACCGGCTTACCACGCTCAGTGCGTAAGCTACATCTGGTCTGGTGCACAACATTGCATACATTATAGAGCCTACCGCAGAAGCGTAGAGTATAATAGACATGCGATCCCTTTCCAAATCAGTCTTGGGAGACATCTCTTTGGATAGGGTGATTCCGTGACAAGCCGGTAGATTACCGCGCTTAGAATCTTCCATACTGAATCTTTTCAGTATAGTGTTGATATACCTGGACTACGAAAGTCCCAACATCCTCTTGGATCTATAACGATAGATCCGGATCCCCAGAATGTAAAAGGCATCACCCAGGTCTTTCATGAAGAACCTGTGTGACAAGAATCCTTTGACAGATTGTAGCATAGGAATGTCATTTCCTATCAATAGAATGTCATCCACGTACAAAACGAGGAATACAACATTCCGTGCTGCAATTTTACTATATATACATGGTTCATCTGGATTTTTGATAAAGTCATATTCTTTGACCGTTTCATCAAAACAGATGTTCCAACTCCGCGATGCCTGCTTTAGTCCATAAATGGATTTAAGCAACTTGCACACTTTCCCGCTGCTCCCACTCTGATTGAAACCTTCTGACTGATCCATATAGACGCACTATTCTCAATTACCATTCAGAAAAGCCGTCTTTACGTCCATCTGCCAGATTTCATAATCATGGAAGGCATCAATAGGAAGAAGGACCCGAATGGATTTGAGCATAGCCACTGGAGAAAAAGTCTCGTCATAGTCCAAACCAGGTCTTTGACGAAAACCCTTTGCAACAAGTCTAGCCTTATAGGTTTCCACCTGTCCATCTACACCAATCTTTTTCTTGAAGATCCATTTGCATCCTATGGGTTTTACCCCACCTGGAGAAAAGTCCAAAATCAATACTTTGTTGGTGTACATGGACTCCATTTCGGTCCGCATTGCATCTAGCCATCGTACTGAGTCCCAACTCTGGATAGCCTGCTGGAAGCTAGTAGGTTCATCATCATCAATAACGCAATCCTCTCTATCCCCATCTATGAGAAAACCGTAGTACTCTCAGGCGGATGAGACGGCCTACTACTCCTGCGGAGGGGTGCGGGAATGGCCTGTTCTTCTTGAATTACTGGTCTTACCAAACTTTCAGTAGTAGTTTGTGGTTCTGGAATTTCTTCAAGTTCTATTTCGCTCCCACTTGTTTCCTTTTCTAAGAACTGATGTTCTAGAAAATGGGCATTACGAGAAACAAAAACCTTTTGTTCCTCTGCGTAATAGAAATAATACCCCATGGAGTTCTTTGGATATCCCACAAACTTACATTGTACTGATCGTGCCTCGAGTTTGTCCGCAGGCTGCTTTTTATGAAAAGCTGGACATCCCCATATCTTTAGATACTGAAGATAGGGTTTCTTCCCACTCCACATCTGATATGGCGTGGTAGGCACAGTCTTGGTAGGAACTATGTTCAAAAGATATGCTGCTGATTCTAGCGCATAACCCCAAAAAGATCGCGGTAACTCAGCATTACTCATCATGGAATGTATCATATCCAATAGGGTTCGATTCCGTCTCTCCGATACACCGTTATGCTGTGGAGTGTATGGAGGAGTAAGCTGAGAGAGAATTCCTTTCTCTTTTAGGTAACCTAGGAACTCGACACTTAAGTATTCACCACCTCGATCAGATCTTAGTGTCTTGATACTTTTGCCGATTTGGTTTTCTACTTCATTTTTATACTCTTGGAATTTCTCATAAGCCTCGGATTTATGTTTCATCAAATAAATGAATCCGTACCTAGAGTAATCATCCGTAAAAGTAATGAAATAGGAAAAACCACCTCTTGCATATGTAGACATTAGACCACATACATCGCTGTGTATGAGTCCTAAGAGCTCGCTCTCTCTTACTCCATGTCCAGTGAATGGAGTCTTTGTCATCTTTCATTTGAGACATGATTGACATGTGGCATAAGTTTGATATTCGAACGAGTCTAAATATCCTTCTCTATGTAACTTAGTTAACCTTGTCTCATTGATGTGACCTAGTCTACAATGCCATAAGAAAGCCTTATTTAAATCTAGAGACTTTCTTTTTACTGTGTTCTGGACATTGAAAATATGTAATTGGTTTAAGACATATATATTGTTATCCAGTGTACCGGACCCAATCAAACTATGATTAAGATGGATGTTAACAACATCGCTTACAAACGTGAAATCATAACCTTTATTTGATAATAAGGAAAATGATATGATATTATACGTTCAACTTGGTACACAAAAACAGTTATGTAAAACCAAAATATGTCCACAGGTCAATCCCAGGTAATAATCCCCTACGGACACAGCTCCCACGCTAGCTGCGTTAGCAACCATCAGGGTCATATCACCAACCTTCAGCACTCTACGGTTTCTCAGTGCCTGCAATGAATTGCATATATGAGATCCTGATCCGGTATCCAATACCCAGGAAGTAGAGTTGATTGACAGACAATTCTCAATTACAAACACACCTGAAGTCGAAGCCACAGCTTGCTTCGGTTCCTGGTTCTTGGCGTTCCACGCCTTGCAATCTTTCCTCCAGTGCCCTTTCCTATGACAATGGAAGCACTCATCCTTGGCCACTACTGGCACCGCAATCTTTTTCTTTCCCTTGGCTCCCACCTTACTAACACCTCCTCTAGGTTTGGTGGTGGCCTTATTCTTCCTTCCTTTGGCCTTAGCCTTGGAACCGGAAGAAGAAGCACCGCGAACAAACATAGTGTGTGTTTCCCTTGCCTTCTGCAAGGTGCCCTCTGCACTCCTCAACATGTTAAGGAGTTCTGAAAGTTCAACTTCTTTTTTTTGAATGTTGAAATTCAGAATAAACTGGGCATAGGTGGAAGGGAGGGACTGGAGAATCAGGTCTGTATAGAGCTCATTATCCAAAGTCGTCCCAAGGTCTGCGAGCTCTTCTATATAGCCAATCATCTTTAGGACATGTTCTCCTACCGATGATCCGACGGCCAACCCGCTTGAAACAAGTTCTTTGAGGTCTCGTATCTTGCTATACGAGATTGCTCTCCATAAAGTTCCTTTTTATGGAGAAATGTGGCATCAAGATCCATATCCTCATGCATCCTCTGATGTTCATTATTCATCGAGGCAAGCACGATGCACTTGGCCTTCGCGCAATCTAACTCCCAGGATTTGCGGATTTCCTTATCCGCATTACTGGATTTGGGACCTGGGACTGCAGGTGCCTTAGCGGTGAGGACATACCCCAATCTGTCATAGGTCAAAGCCATTTTGGCATTCCGCAGCCAATCTTTATAGTTTGGCCCTGTCAGTGTATTTTTTTCTAATAGTAACTTAAGTCCTGTCATTATCTGGGTCGCTGCAATTAGGAGAGAGAGAGAGAACACTTTAGCATGATGCTCTTGTAAGTTTAGAGTAGATTTTAGTTTATCTAAACTGGATGGCTCCCACTGTTTTTCGAATCCCTCCTCAAACCAAAAAGAAAGAACTAGCCAGGACTATTCTCACTGTACAATACTTGCTTAACCGTTCAGCCAGGCCGGTGTCGATACTTCGAGGGAGGTTTTCCAACTCTTTCGCGAAGTTCCTTAATTAAATAACCTCTTTTCTCTTGGGGCGTAACCCCGCTGACACCTTTCTCGGCACCTACTTGGTTTATAGCATTGATCGTTAAGTGACGAATCTCCTGATGAGTAGCATATACTCACAGTAGGATCGGGATCCAAATATCATCGTGTGATAATGCTGAAGGAATCCTACCAACATTCATCACACTCCAAATGGTATGCATCTCTTTGCAAATTTCAGTTTCTTTAGAAATTCCCGATATAAATTTTTGCCCCATGCTCTTATGACCTCGGCGTTAGGTCAAAATGTCATAAGTCACATGTCAAGTTCTACCCATCATTATCTTATTAATTTGAACCCATCCGTACATATCCTTGACGTTCGGCCAAAATGATAATACGACTGTCCCAAACTAACTCATCTATCTATGCAACAAATGAATACCCAGCAGCTACCAAACACTATGCCTTGGCGTTAGGTCAAAATACATAGCTTGAATACTATTGAATACCCAAATGAAATGACGGAGGGCTACGAATGGTTTTGGCGAAACCGTGAACGTAGTGAACTTGATATGACTGAAGGAACCTGATAGCTTTTAAAAAGAATGGTTAAAGCTCGGCAATTAAAAATATCTTTTGTTTTAAAAATAACCGAGTGGTTTCTTTTAAACTGTTCCAACGATTCAACTTTGGTTTATTTTCTTTGCATTAATAATAATGCGTCCCATCATTAACCTATCATTGCAGAAAACAACGAAAATACAACGTCCTCTTATGTCATCCGCATTCGCCACTGGGTCCCGTCATCACTCGTTAGGTTACTTAACTAACGACAGAGCGGGGGCTGGGCTAGCGCGGGTGGAAAACATAAGTGACGTCTAAATAGCTATCATATATAGATATTGTACATTCGTCTGATGCAATAATAGGCATTCCAGATCACAGATGAACATTATTGGATATGCAAGCAATCCGCGTTTCTTTTAAGCCTGCAACGAAAGACGGATTACACAGTTGTGATGAATAGCCATTACCCCACCCTAGACCCCTACGGGTACGGCAAACTACCCGCCAAGTACCCGAAGTGAAGCGTTCTCCCTCAACAATGTGAGTAGGTCACTAAACACTTCAAAGTACCCGGTAGTTTGTGCACCCCACCTTGGGTCTATCCTAGGAGCAAAAACAGTAAAATGAAATAATACAACGGTGGCTACAACCGCAACCTGGATGTGCCCCGCAAAATTATATTACAACATATTACAATTACATCGAATGAATGAATATAATAACCCATCTCAAACCCCGGCTAATCATCACAACAATCCAATCAAGTTCATAATCACAAACAGTAAAATCATTACAGAAATGTGCAACCCCCTGCCAACCGACATACTAGCAGTTAGGGGAGGTTTACGAACACATTATACAGTTCACAGATATAATCTAATTACCAAACATCATATAATTTCGATCGAGCAAACGCTTTAGATTCTACTCCAAAACTTCTCTGTGCACCTGAGACTTGAGCAGAAAAAAAAACATTCCAGAAAAAACAAAATATTAACAGAAGAGTTACTGGGGAAGATTGGGGTGAATCGGCTCCAACTCGGCCGCGGATCCGCGGCGGATCGCCTGGATCGGCCGCGGTTCCGCGGTTGTTTAGCCGATTCATGCACCCAATTTTCTCCAGTATTCTTATATTTCCCTGCTTGTATTTTTAGAGGTCCCTGAAAAAATTTTAGACCTCGTTTTAAATTCGACAGAAACTTGGTGAATACGATATTATTTTGGTTCGTTTTGCGTTCGAAATTCTTACGACTTTGCTAATAAGTTAGTTATTTTTTAGCGAGGCTCTGATACCACTGTAAGTCGACGTTGAACACCCCACGACTTGCGAGGAGGCGGAAATATGAAAAACAAACATTTTGTTTGATGCAACATCGACTAAACGAAAGGATCTTTGCTAAACTATAACTAACACTAACATAGGAGTTGTTAACTACTATGACAAGAGATTATACCTAATGAACCTAGTCCTTCGTCTTCTCATTATCCACTTCCTCATCGGCCTCCTTTATGTAATAGACGATCCACCCGAGAGCTTCTACTCCAAGCTTTGCCTCTAATCTTGAGGTAACTAGGTTTCTTTAGTTGCTAATCAAAGTCACATAGATGATATAGAATATGGATATGGATTAATTAGTCTTGCTAATCCTTGATCTCAACACATGAGAGGGTAGGATTAGGGTTTGAAGAGAGAGAGAGAGCTTGAGGAGAGAGAAGGTGAGGATGAGAATGATATGAATTAATGATCCTTCTTGAATATATGAAGCATAATCATTTATCAAAATAAATAAATAAAATGATTAATCATCATGCTTCATTTATTCATTATGTGTGATTCATTACATGAGTCATTAACCAATTAATGCAACATTAATGACATGAATGATTCACACAAATGAGTCACTAAATCAATAAATGCTTATGCCACCTAAACTCTCAAGTCATCATCCTTCTAGAAGCTTCCCGCCAAATTACGAGAACTCCCCTCCTATCCGTGAAAACACAGAAAAACTTTAGACTGTATAAATCCAATAATCTGATACTAGAATCTGGCTTAAACCAAAGCCGACTAGTAAAAACTGTCCGAACATCGTACGTGCATTTAAACACGTATGCGTCCGAACCCTTGTCGTAAAACCATACGACCTCTATATCGTTTTTCCTAGAGCAGGGAAACTCTCTTTGTGGGACTCAAAAGACTCGACTACTACGCTGGCAGTGGGTTTAACCACAGACCGCAGGCGGCACTAGCTGTACGTAACGGTCCCCAGGTAGATGTCGATAAGAAGGCCGATGAGGAAACCCATCCGAACTCCTACTGAGCCTGATGTGACAATCTCCGTACAGTCCGGTCTGTTCGTCTAGGACTATCGCATATCGGGTATGGGGGGCGGCAAGCGTCAGTCCCATAAAAGCGGTATAAGTCGTGTCGGAGTGAAGCCCATTACACCTTGAGAAACTACTGGAACCTACCAGTAAATCTCGCTTGCCATGTCCAGGGACTTTGCGTAATGGCTCTCTGACACGGCGCGATATCAACTCCCAATACCGGGAGAGACGAATCCTATCTAACCGCCACTGCCTCCAAGTGCTCGGGACTGAACCCAACTGCAACCTGTTTGCACGACTCCTTTGAGCCGTGATAAGGTAGCAATCTAAGAACAGTGGGACACACTCGAGGCGAAGTAGCAGTGTCAAGTCTACGGACTATGCTGTACTCATGTCACCTGGGAACTGTTAACTAACGACGGATATAATACCAACCAACAGTTCCCCGTGAGTCCTGTCCGGTGCACCCGTAACCCAACGAGCACCTGTATACTATCTCCAGTACGACGTACTGATGGCTGTGGGATAGACCATCTCCCCAACTGGGATGAGAAGCGTACATACTAGTCTACTCCAGAGTATAGATTCCCTGTCTCGATAATCCTACGACTAGGGACCTGAAAAAGGATGTGCTTGTAGACTACCCAGCCCCCACTTGTGTGACTGCCATCACAACGCTGGTAGTCAAGCAAGATCCTAAGGGCTCTATCAATACGTACACACATATTAAGATAGATAAAACCAAGTAGCATACTACTATGTTTAGCAAGACTGTTATATAACTGTGAATATCCCAAGCTTCCATTAAGTAATATACAAGCTAGTATGATACAATAATGGCCCCTAGGGGAAACTGAGCTTTATCAATAAGTTTTGGGTCCAACATTTGTGGAGAAGTTTATGGGGGAAGGATTCGATCCCAGAATTAGAGTGGGAATCGTTTTAAGGAGACTCAGCGAAGGGTTCGAACTTAGTGGGAAACATAGAATAGGCTCGGAAGTAGGTGGGAGACTAGACGAAGTAGGGGAAGAAGTAGAAGCCAGAGTATCATTGGTATCACTAACGTCATCAACATGTTCACCCACTCGGTTATCTAGCACTCGTCCCGATCACAACGTAATAACGGCACTCACATTATGATTTTGTGAGTGGCCAGGATTCGGTAGGGGTTAAGATGGGAGTTTTCCTTTTTCTCTTGCACTCATCGCGGCATTCAACTGTGTAATTTGAGCTTCTATTGGTTTAATACTCTCGCCGTGGGAGGCGGAGTATTTCTTTATGGTATCAATAGAAGACCTCATATCAGCCGACATTTGGATGGAATGTTTCACAAACAAATCCAAAGTTTGTGCGAGCGAAGAGGAGTTATCGGTACCGGTCGTTTGGAAAGAATTATTAGAAGGTACAGAATTGTTGACTCGATTTTGAAAATTTTGTGACTGAAAGAGGAGCTGACTCTGTTGTGGTGGTTGCTGTTGCTGTGGAGGAGGTCTTTGGTAATTGCTTTGGAATTGGTTTAGATTTTGGATTTGGTTTTGGTTCCAAGCAAGGTTAGGATGATTCCTCCACCCCTGATTGTATATGGAAGAATAAGGATCGTTTCTAGGTCGCTGTTGAAAATTAGCATTGGTGTGTTCTTGACCTTAAAACGGTGCATTCATAGGACATTCTTCCGTCAAATGTGATGGGTCGGAACAGCAACCACGTATGGTTTTGGGATGCGTAACCCGGTTTAGGAAGACTGATGAGAATTTTCTTTCTATAGCGTCGAGTTTCTTTTGTATCACTTCCATTTCGGCTTTTACTGTGATAGAAACATCGAGCTGATGGACACCCCCTTTAGATGGTTGTGGTCTAACGCTTTCCCACTGCAAAGTGTGTTCAGCGAGATCTTCCAGGTATTGCCAAGCTTCACCATCGTCTTTGGACATGAAATGACATTGACACATGGTTTCAAGCATTTGCTTTATCGCAGGATTAATACCCTCATATATAATTCAGCATAAATCCCATCTCTTTATTCCGTGATGAGGACATTGGACAAGCAGATCCTTGAACCGTTCAAAGCAATTCCAAAATGGTTCATTAGGAAGCTGGGCAAACTGGTTGATTTCGCTCCGAACACGGGCGGTCATATGATTGGGGTAAAATTTCTTAAGGAATGCTATCATGAATTCGTCCCAATTGGTAATAGAGTGTGCGGCAGTATTATAAAGCCATTTTTCTGCGAAGTCGCACAAGGTGAAAGGGAGAAGACACAAGCGCATAGCATCCACAGAAAATTGTGATGTACCAATCATTGTGCATACGTTTTCGAATTTGGTGATAAAAACGTACGCGTCTTCAGACTCAAGCCCATGAAATTTGGGTAACAGGTTGATGAAGTGGGGTTTAATTTCAAAATTATCCCCATTGGCGAGTGGAATGGATAGACAAGTAGAAAGGGGACCACGTATAGGATAGCATCTCTCATGGAGAGATATACGCGGTGGGTTCTGCACACCTGCGGGTGGTGGAGGAGTGGTATCGTTCAATCCCGATGGAGATCCGTCCATTTCGGGAGATGTCGTGGGTGGAGGGGGAAAAGGAGATGAAGAAGCACCGACTTCGGAGTCGATAGCCGAAACGCGAACAAGACGGGCACTAGAATCCCGTGTCCAGCCGAGCATACACTAAGCGGGTTTTGTGCAAGTGGCAGCGTATGTGTTAATTAAAAATTGGTTTGTTTTGAAAAGTGTCGGACTTAAGATAAATCACAAATGCACAATCAACCCTAGAACTAAGGTCACCTAGGTCAAGTCACTAGACCGCTCCTAAACATCCAAAGGACAAGCCGCAGGATCAATCCTCTACCACCTCTTTACTACTCGTGTGGCCAGGTAAGTGGGAGGTATCCTCTACACGAATCACCGAAAATAGCAAGCCTAATTAAGTAACCACTTGCCTTAGACACACTTGCCTTAGACACCACGCAAGTAATGCGGATAAGCGATAGATTACCCACGACCTTCCTCTGTCCTAATTGAACGCGAAAGTCCTTAGAGTCTTGTCTAGATATTTTTTAATTAATGTAGGGTTGATGCGGATGCTCGTTTTGTGATTTTTGGGGCTTAGGAAGGGTAATTAAATCCCACCTAATCTGAATTTTGGTCTTGCCCCTTAAAGTCCGTATTAAAATATGCAAAAAACAAACCACAAAACAAAACTTGCAAAAAGATTTTTGATCGGCGATATTTTGCAAAGAATCCTGCAGAAAATATATTATTGGATTTTTCAGAAGAGAGAGAAAGATATAGAAAAGATACCAGAGAAGTTTACAGCCCTAGATCCCCAAATGCACCGCGGATCCGCCACCAATCTGCTCTTTGTGCCGCGTTTCCGCCGCCAATCTGAAGGATCATTTGAAGATTTTTGCTACGTGGCCTCCCTTGTACCTCTGGATCTTGATGAATGTCTCTGAATCTCTGTTTCCTCAAATCTGTGACTCCAGATCTCCTTGCAAAATTCACACAATAATCGTTAAATACACAATTTGTAGTTTTGTTCATTATATGATATAGATCGAATTTCAACACGAATAGTATGAAAAGAAAATTACGCACGTCTCCCCGGCAACGGCGCCATTTGTTTGGTATGAAAAAGTGTTTGTAAAATAACCGCAATCAATAACGGTGTCGCTTGTAGCTAGCCGAGATGAGTACGGGTCGTCCGCAGGGAAACTTGGAATCTTTTTATCTTACTTTAGACGTGTTGAATAAAATAAACGAAGAGAAGAGGATAGTTTATTTAAGATCTACATTAATTATGGATGTAAATTATATAGGAAAAATGCTTGTAGGGTTCGTTAAGATTTAGTAGTCATGGATGATTAATTAAAGATTACTCCTTTTATTCTTTAATAGATTTAAAACTAGATCGACAGTGATGCATGTAGATTTAGTGTTTTCGGAGGGAATAGGGTTCCCACTCTTAACCCCTATCTTTACATGAATCTCCGTTCATGTCTAGCCTTTACCAAAACAATTGTTAATCTAATCTCAAATCGCGGTCGTGACTACCAATGAATTGATAGCGCGCCCGATTAGGATGTTAACAATTCTTTTGATAAAGTTTATAAATTTTATAGAACGTAAAAAGAGTTAAAAGATTTTAATCATCTATTGATCTACCCTAATCCTACGAACCCTAACAAGCGGAGAATTACTCGCACATGTTGGGAATAGATGAAGAAAGGATAGTTAAAGAAATTATAATGCAGAAATAATACAGAAAATAAATAATTAAACAAAATGATCTACCTTTATTAATCAACTTCACAAGTACAAATCCTACGAATTTAGATTACAAGAGGAAGAAGTTGCTCTTGATCTCTGCCCCGTAGAAAGTAGATGCTCCGTCAATCTTCACGCCGCCCTATCACGTCAAATCGTGGACCTATTGTGGATCACTTGTTCTTTGACGCTGATTTGCTTTGTGGTAAAGGTGATGAGTTTTAATTTTAGCTATCAGTCCTTTATATAGCCTTCAAATTAGAAATCCTAGATCTCATAGGTTTAGAATTTCCATAAAGATCCACTTTCCAAGTTTTCAGATTGGCAGATTTTTGATCCTGTCATTTTGAATATCTTGATCTCTTGACCTGAGCTAAATCTGCACAAAATCTCTATGAATAATGTTAGTAATATTTATTAAATTAAAGAGAGTATCATAATTACTTTATATGGTAATAAATCTTTAAGAAACTGATTAAGAAAATTTAATATGCTATTCACTTTATATGGTAATAAATCTTTAAGAAACATGATTAAGAATTTTTGATATGCTATGCATCTTTTAATTACTAAAATATTATGCATATATTTTGAAATATTATTCTAACCATTTGTATGATATTATATCTTTTAAGAATTGTGATTAGAATATTTGATATGATATGCATATTTTCATTTACTAAAATATTATATAAATATAAAATGCCTATATTTTCCTTCATAATATTAATTATAATATATAAAAATATGGTAAATAGTATTTTTGTAGATAAATCCAAATGCGTTCTATATTTATAATAAACATCTTTAAATATTTAAGAAAAGTAAGGAAAATACTATATCAAAAGTGCAATATTTTCGACTGAACACTTAGCACTTATAAAAGGAAGAGGGAATGAACCCAAAGAAGCAGTGCCCAACTCTGGGGCACCTCATGTGCCCACACGTGATGGTCATAAGAATTAAGTGTTTAACACTTATATACCGTTGGGGATTTGGACTCAAGTGTACAACGCCAACTTTCATGCGCCTCACGTGCCACACATGAGCGCCACAAATTTCAGTGTTTAACATTTCTTTAGAAACTCACGTGAGAGCACGTGAGCACCGAGCATATATTAGTCTTTAACACTATACGAAGCCAACTTCAGCCCTAAATTGGCTAAGTCTTCTTGAGATTAAAACGTCTTGGATCTCCAAATAAACCGAGCCTCTATGCTCATGACTTCCCAAACTAATTGACCAGAAATATGTCCATCACACATCTCCTAAGTTAATCTTAGTCTTCAAAAAATGACTAATGATTCTTAGATGGTCCACCATGATCTCTCCCCTCAATCTGGAATTTGGTTCAAGGGTACATCTCTCCACACCTTTGATATATGTCGTCGTAATTCATCAACGTCTTCAGAGAGGTGGAGGCTCCCGACAAACAACTCTTGGGTGCACTCCCAGACCGATGAGCACATCCCACTATGGACCACAACGTCCTTAAACTAGTTATGGACCGAAACGTCCTTAAACTAACAACGGACCGCAACGTCCTTAAATTAGCTATGGACCGAAAACGTGCTTAAACTAAAACAATAGAACCCAAATGCTCTTTTGTTGGATCTGAATGATCCTAAATCCTGTTGAGTAGATCTTAGTCTAAAATTAGACTAACGTATCCTCAACAACCATTTAAGTTGATCTTAATCTCAAATGAGATTAATGATCCTTAAGTCAACCCAAACCCAATGTTCCCCTCCGAAAGACGGCGCACAAGACTGCGAAGTCCTGGTGCTGAGATTCGGGACAGATGCTATTTGGTTTTATCCGTCTACCACTCCGAAAATGCCAAGTTGATTTATGGCATCATGTATCGAAGGTTTAGACGGATGCGGCCGATATAGCAGACTTCGTCAGATTCCCCCTCAGGGTGAGGGGTTCTTTATTGTGGGGACGCTCTTCCCTGCAGGCGCAAGCCCTTGCAGTTAATTACGCTACCGCATCGCGGTAATCACTTTCTCCTTCTCCAGAATTTCACTTTGTATCGTGTGTGTTTGTTTTGTTCGTGGTTGCCCGTGGATTGTATACGGAGACTAAGTTATGCCGTCGCCCGTAGGACGTGGATTAGTCCAAATCCGTATTTACTTTGATTTGGGTTTAGTGTTTTAGTTTAAGGATACGTTAGCCATATTGAGGCAAAGATCAATTTAAACGTTCGTTAAGGATACGTTAGTCCTTTTTGAGACTAAGATCAACTTAACGTGGTGATCCATTTAATATATGGCCGTCGGGACTCGTCACCTCTCTGACGTCGTTGAAGGATTACAACGACATGTGTCAGAGGAGTTCAGAGATGTACCCTTTAACCAAAGTTGATTTGGAGTTTAATAGTTCATTTGAATGTTTAAGGATACGTTAGCCGTGTTTGGGGCTAAGATCGACTTAAACGGGACCATTTAGATCCGGCAAAAGAGCATTTGGAGGCTCTATTGTTCCAGTTTAGGGACGTAGGGGTCCATAGGTAGTTTAAGGACGTTGCGGTCCATTGCCAGTTTAGGGACGTGGTGGTCTATATTCCAGTTTAGGGACGTGGTGGTCCATTGCTAGTTTAGGGACGTAGTGGTCCATCATTAGTTTAAGGACGTTTCGGTCCAATATTAGTTTTAAGGGCGTTTCGGTCCGATATTAGTTTAAGGACGTTTCGGTCCGACATTAGATTAAGGACGTTTCGGTCCAACATTAGTCTAACGACATTTCGGTCCAACATTAGTCTAAGGACGTTTCGGTCCACTATTAGTTTAAGGACGTCTCGGTCCAATATTAGTTTAAGGACGTCTCGGTCCACGAGTTTAAGGACCCCGCAGTCCATATTGATGTGTGGTCGTCGGGACCCGTCACCTCTCTGACGTCGTTGAAGGATTACAACGATAGGCGTCAGAGGAGTTCGGAGATGTACCCTCGAACCGGATATTGATTTAAGAGAGCAGCTGCGCTCGGTCAATTTAATTTGAGGACTTACGGCCATGATTGGGCTAAGTCTAGTGGAAGAATGTTCAACGTTTTTATTTATCTTTGGCCTATTAGGCTTGTGCTAGGGCTTTGCCCCTGCTAGGCCTTTTTTATTTGGGCTCTGTCCCTTTGTAAATGTTGCAGAGCATCTGTTTTGGTTTGGGCTCTGCCCTTTTTAAAATAATGCATTGCATTTTATTAGGCCTGTTAGGCCTTCTTTAATTGGGCTTGGCCCTTTTGTAAGCAATGCAGTGCACTAATTATTTGACAGTGGCTTGTCAGGCGCTTTGTGCCAAATAATAAGCGCAAGCGCTCGTGGAAGCGACACGTGTCGCACTCCGGTGAATGTAAGCGCAATAGCGCAGTGCGCTGTGTCAGTGCGCTGCGCTGTTGCGCTGTTGACACGTGGCGCTCCCTGGTGGCTTGCGCCAACAAAGGAGCGCAACAGTGCAATTTTTCTAGTGCAAAACACTGTTTTATATTTTGATCGATTTTAAATAAAAGAAAACAAGTTTTTTCTTGTTTTCAAAGAACCAATGGTTCATAAGAAAGTGAAAAGCACTATTATTATTTATTTTTTTCTTTTTATTTAAGATTTTTGGTCTTGTTCTTAGATCAATAATCTGTTCATAAGAGAATTTTCTCTTCTTCCTAAAGGTTTTTTACCTTTTCTTCTTTTGAAATTCCTTCAGAGTTTTCTCTATTCGAAGTTCTTGATTTTTCCCCAAAAAAATGTTCCTCCTTTTGAATTGAGGTCTAGGGTCCTTTTTATAGTTCCCATAAATTAGTTAAATTGTTTAAAAAGATCTTTCTCTGAGTGATTTGGGGAATTTTCCCCACCGTTGGATCTTTGATCCAAGGGCTTCTGTTTTACAGAAGAAAATCTTCTTGTTTTAACAAGAACAGAAAGATTTCTTAGAATTTTAATTCTGTTTAGCGCAAATGCTCCAGAGCGTGACACGTGTCACACAGCGCACAGCGCAGCGCAACTGCGCTGACACGTGTCGCGCAGCGCACAGCGCAGCTCCGCTGCGCTTGTGCAACAGCGCTGACACGTGTCGCGCAGCGCACAGCGCAGCTCCGCTGCGCTTGTGCAACAGCGCTGACACGTGTCGCGCAGCGCAGCGCTTTGCGCCAAAGTGACTGCGCTGACACGTGTCGCGCAGCACAGCGCTTGCGCAACTGAACCTTTGTTGCTATTTTTGTTTTTTAATAGAGCTTTGCTCTGATTGGGCGCGCTGCCTTGGGCGCTCCGCTGATGTGTCTGCGCCTGACACGTGGCGCGTTACGCGCAGCGCAAAGAATCTGAAGCGTTGCTTCATTTATTAAAGTTTAAATTTTCAAAGTAGAGCTTTGCTCTAATTGGGGGAAGATGAAGTGTTGCTTCATCTCCCGTCTTGGGATTTGAACAGAGCTTTGCTCTGATTGGGGTAAACAAATGCCCCCCACCGTTGCGCTTGCGCAGCCCCAAACGCGAGCGCAACGGTGGCAGAATTCCAACCGCTGCGGCAACTTTTGGAAGTTGAAGAGGCATTTGATCCCTATAAATAGGACCTTTGGTCCCCCACAGATGCTTATCATCTTTAAGATTTTTATTTTCAAAAGACTTCAGAGCTTTGCTTTTATTTAAGAACTTTTAAAGCCCTGCTCTTGTTTCTTTTTAAGAACTTTCAAAGTTCAGAACCCAGCACCCTTTTAGGTAAAATTTTAAATTAAATCAAATTAAGTTTAATTAACAGAGCCTTGCTCTCATAGATCTTTTGATCTAAAGAAAATCCTTTTGGGGTTTCACCAAATAGAGCTTTGCTCTCATGAATCTGTTTCAGGGTTTCTCAACCCATGAACAGAAACTTGCATTTTTGGCAAAACATAGATCCCTTTGATCTAAAAGAACTCTTAAGAGTGTTTCATTGATCTTAGAGTTTGAAGATGACATTTTATTCTTCAGTGCATTATATCGTTTTGCTTAATCAGTCTTTCTGATAATTCTGTTGATCCTCTTTCACAGGAACAATGGACGTCCACATGTATGCTCTTAACGAGATCATCTCTTACGGGGACATCCGCCGACTTGGCCACTCTCAAAATCGAGAGTTCACAAACGAGGAGTGTGCTGAAATAATGAGTCGCTTCGACACGTACAATGGTCCACTTCTTCCCCGGCGTTCCTCCCTCCTTAAGCTTATCGTGGGAGCCATCTAGGAAGCGCTTCCCCTCTTCTGTTCCGGCGTGCCACTTAGGGCGTTGGATGCTGCTGAGGACAAGGTGCACTCGGTGTACCTGTTGAACTTTATCTCGAAGAGACGGCGAGACAGTCTTATCGATCTCTTGCACGAGGTCTTTCAACATCCCGCCATACTCGCTGCTTATCGGAGGGTGGAAGACATCAGGGGGGACCCTGACGCTTGTGCTCGCGAAAGAAAGCATACTAGGATGGTCCGCGATGCCTGGAAAGTCATAGATAGAGTAGCTTTTGAGTTCCTCATTCCATGCCCTGGGTTCGAGGTTATTCCCTTGTAATAATGTTTTTAGTTTATTGCTTTTATGATTGTAAGAACTTCTAGCGATATTAGTGAAAATTTTTGTTTTTCCTAGCCTGTCTTATCTTTTGTTCTGGATCTTTTGCATGAATAAATGTGTCTCGAACGCTTGATCAAATTTAGATCAGATGCTCTTTCCGTCGCTTTCTTCTTTCTTTTATTCTCGGTATGCTGTGTTAATAAACAAGGTCGATAGATAACAGAGTAAGCATCTAGATTTCTCCAAGGGATAGCGATGGCTTAGGCCGTAGGTTCAGATCTGCTGCCTAAGACTTTTTAACTCTATGAGCCGTGAGGGTCTCATAGAGACTTTTCTCCCTACATATCGAGAGGATCTCGTAAGTGGTTTTTTCTCCTTAGGAATCGTGAGGATTCCGAAGTGTGGTTTTCTCTTATAAGTCGTAAGGATCCTATAAGAGAATTTTTCCCTCTTATGAGTCGAGAGGACCCGTAAGCGGTTATTTCCCTCCTTGTCGAAACTCGACTTTGGAGAGTGAGACCCGTGAATAGTATGCAAGAGACCGTTTTTGATCGACTTGCAGGGTCCCATTGTTCATGAAGCAAGTTTTTTAGTCCCTGCTGCCTGAGGCTTCATCTTGCAAGTTGAGACGAATCGGGAATTTTCGCGCGGAGACACTGGTTTCTCTGCGAGCCGACGCGAATCAGGAGGCTCTCGTCAAGGAGTGTTTGTATCCGTGAGTCGAGGAATTTTCTAGAGATTATTTGTTTCCCTAGCGCCAAGGATTATTTGTTTCCTTGGGGTTTGAAACGAGTCGAGAATTTCCCACGGAGGCACTGGTGGCTCTGCGAGTCGACGCGGATCAGGAAGCTCTCGTCAAGGAGTGTTGGTATCCGTGAGTCGAGGAATTTGCTAAGGAATATTTGTTTCCTTAGCGCCAAGGATTATTTTTTTCCTTGGGTTTGAAACGAGTCGAGAATTTCCCACGGAGGCACTGGTTGCTCTGCGAGTCGACGCGGATCAGGAGGCTCTCGTCAAGGAGTGTTTGTATCCGTGAGTCGAGGAATCTGCTAAGGATTATTTGTTTCCCTAGCGCCAAGGATTATTTATTTCCTTGGGGTTGAAACGAGTCGAGAATTTCCCACGGAGGCACTGGTGGCTCTGCGAGTCGACGCGGATCAGGAGGCTCTCATCAAGGAGTGTTTGTATCCGTGAGTCGAGGAATTCGCTAAGGATTATTTTTTCCCTAGCGCCAAGGATTATTTGTTTCCTTGGGGTTTGAAACGAGTCGAGAATTTCCCACGGAGGCACTGGTGGCTCTGCGAGTCGACGCGGATCAGGAGGCTCTCGTCAAGGAGTGTTTGTATCCGTGAGTCGAGAAATTCGCTAAGGATTATTTGTTTCCCTAGCGCCAAGGATTATTTGTTTCCTTGGGGTTTGAAACGAGTCAAGAATTTCCCACGGAGGCACTGGTTGCTCTGCGAGTCGACGCGGATCAGGAGGCTCTCGTCAAGGAGTGTTTGTATCCGTGAGTCGAGGAATTCGCTAAGGATTATTTGTTTCCCAAGCGCCAAGGATTATTTGTTTCCTTGGGGTTTGAAACGAGTCAAGAATTTCCCACGGAGGCACTGGTGGCTCTGCGAGTCGACGCGGATCAGGAGGCTCTCGTCAAGGAGTGTTTGTATCCGTGAGTCGAGGAATTTGCTGAAGACACTGATTTCTTCGGCGTTGGGACGAACTGTTGAGATTTGACTTCATTTTCTTGCGAAGCCTGCTGGGGAAGTATGGTTCCCTTCTTCGTTTACGCCCTTGGATTGTATACAGGGATCGATGTGATCTTAACCGTAGGGCCAAAGTTTTCATCACTTTCTTCTTCTTTTTTTGTTCTATTTCTGCGATGCTCTATCATTTCAGCTTTTATATCGCGAAGGTCGCGATTGCCCAATCATTTCGGCTATTTTTCGCGGTGCCCAATCATTTCGGCTATTTATTTTATTTTTACTCGCTGCTTTTTATTACGATTTGCCCAATCATTTCGGCTATTTCCCATGCATACATTTTCTTTACTTGCTGTTTTTTATTGCAAGCTGCCCCATCATTTCGGCTATTTCGTATGCATGTGTGACCTATCGGCTTTTTACCGTAAACCTGAAATTAGACACTGATTTTGGCATCAGCACCGCTACAACTGGGATATTACCAGGAGCGAATCATCATCTGCCTCTGTCGATGTCGAACAAAGGTGGCTTAGCGAACAGGGTTAAGGTCCTGTCGGCTAAGGCTTTTGACATCATGAGCCGTAAGGGTCTCACGAAGTTATTTCTCCCTACAAGTCGTGAGGATCTCGTAGGTGTATTTTCTCCTTAGGAGTCGTAAGGTTTCCTAAGTGTATGTTCCTCTGTAAGTCGTAAGGATCCTATAAGAGGGTTTTCTCCTTGTAAGTCGAGAGGACTTATAAGGTTTGTTCATCATGCGTACATATCCCCGGTCACGGATGGAACTTGGTCAGGGAAATGTTTATTCGCGCCCGTGGATTGTATACAAGGGTCAGTATTGAGCCACTTGTAGGGCAATATCGGAAATTGTGGGGGTTGCTTAAGCACAGGTTTATGTCTCTGTAACTTAAGACTTTCAACTCTTATGAGCCGTGGGGGTCCCATAAGAGAGTTCTCCTTACGAGTCGTGAGGATCTCGCAAGTGTATTTTCTACTTAGGAATCGTAGGGATCCCTAAGTGTGTTGCTCCCTTGTGAGTCGTAAGGATCTCACGCGGGTGGTTTCTCCTTACAAGGTCGAGAGAACCCTATAAGTGTCCTTTAATGAGGTTGCGCCCTTTCAGGTTTTCACAAACACTCGCCGGTAGCCCTGCTGTTTTTACTCACGGAGCCCTTTCGGGTTTTCATCCGTGCCCATTTTGCTTATGGACATACCTTTTTTTATTCTTTTTATTTTTATATATTTTTTACGAGGTCACGCCCTTTCGGGTTTTCACGAAAACTCGCCGGTAGCCCTGCTGTTTTTACTCACGGAGCCCTTTCGGGTTTTCATCCGTGCCCTTTTTGCTTATGGACATACCGTTTTTTTTTATTTTATTATTTTTATATGTTTTCTTTTTTATATCTCATCAGCCTAAAGATGCTGCGGTAGTAGTTTAAAGACGTTTCGGTCTGCTATTAGTTTAAGGACATTTCGGTCCGCTTTGAGAAGGCTGGCTACTGCTGATAGAGTTTGAGCTTAGGAAGATAGCGAGCGGACATAGTCGTCGTCATCTACCATTGACCTAGGCTGTGGCTCATTAAGCATAGTATTTCTTTAGGAAGCGACCGTTTATTGGCCTGAAAGGCCTTTCACCGTGCATGTCCATGAGTAGATAGGCCCCACCTTGGTAGACCTTATCTATGATGTATGGGCCTTCATAGTTTGGCTCCAATTTTCCTCGCTTGGCGCAATTGGGAATCATAGGCCTTTTGACCACTAGCACAAGTTCGCCTTGGCGGAATGTCCTCGGTTGGGTCAATCTTTCATATGAGCGCGTCATCTTTGCTTTATAAGCTTCCAGATTTTGCTGTGCTATGAGCCGGGTTTCATCAAGGGCGTCAAGCTCCTCAAGCCGAAGGTGAGCATTTTCTTCGTCCGTCAGCTCGTAGTGGACTGCCACTCGTAGAGAGGGTAACTCTATCTCGAGGGGGAGTACTGCTTCCGTCCCAAATACCAACGCGTACGGCGTTGTGTTTGTGGCCGTCTTAAATGTTGTTCGATACGCCCAAAGAGCTTCTTGCAGTCTTTCGTGCCAGTCCTTCTTATTTCGGGACACCGTTTTCTTTATGATCTTTGTCAAGATCTTGTTGAAGGCCTCGGCTAGACCATTAGCTCGCGGATTATAAACCAAGGAATATCTCCAGTCTATATTGTGCTGTTGCGCGAAGCGACTGATCTTGTGGCTTCTGTAGGCTGGCCCGTTATCGGAGATGATCCGTCTTGGCGTTCGAAACCGATATATGACATGCGTCTTGAAGAAGTGGAGGATATTTTCCTTCTTCACTTCTCTTAACGGTACTGCTTCTGTCCATTTGGAGAAGTAGTCAGTCGTCGCCAGGATGAAACGATGTCCTCTAGACGATGCCGGTTCGATGGGGCCGACTATGTCAGTCCCCCGCATTTCGAATGGCCAGCTAGCCACCGTTGGATGTAATGGATTTGGATGTTGGTGGATGAAGTCCCCATGGATTTGGCATGAGTGGCATTGCTTCGCATATTCGAGGCAGTCCTGAATCATCGTGGGCCAGTAGTAGCCTATCCGTTTTATCTTCAACTTCATCTTTGGGCCCGCTTGATGAGAACCACAAAGTCCGTCATGAACTTCCTGAACGACTCTTTTCGCTTCGTCGGGTCCCAGACTTCTCAACCACAGGGAATTAAATGACCTCTTGTACAAAGTATCATTGACGAAGGCGAAAGACAGAGCTCGTTTCATGAGCCGATGTCTTGTGGACGCTACTTCAGGCATTCGGTGGGATTTAAAGTAGTCTATGAAGACTTCTCTCCAATCCTCGGCATTTTTCCAATCTTTTACTTGCAGGGTCGTCTGCTTGCTCGTTCCCTTTTCTTCGGATGATTCCGGAGATATTTCTGCTGGGGCAAGCACCCGACGGCTTTGTACCACGATTCTTACACATCGAGGTTCTTGTCGGCCAGTTCTTTAGCAAGTTTAGCCAACGCGTCTGCTTTGCTGTTTTCCGCGCGCGGTATGTTTTCTAAAGTGTAGAAGGGAATTTGGGTCAACAGTTGCTGCACCTTTTCGCCGTACTTCACCAACTCCGGTTTGCATGTTTGGTAGTCGCCGTTTACTTGACTAACGACCAGTTGAGAGTCTCCGTATATGAGGAGTTTTCAATTCCCATGTCGATGGCGATCTCGAGGCCTGCTATCAAAGCTTCATATTCGGCTTCATTGTTCGTCCTCGGCTCTGCTAAGGAGAAAGCGAAGCGCATTATCCCTCCTTGTGGAGTCACGAAGATGAGGCCTACCCCTGATTTGATTATAGGGGTACTTTGTTTGCGCTTCTTTACGGAAGATGCTCCATCGAAATAAAGCTCCCACCGGGTATCATTACCGTCGATCGCATCAAACGCATGTTCGTCTGGAAGATCGCAATTCAGTGGAGAATCGGCTGGGATCGGGTGCTCAGCAAGGAAGTCGGCGATGGCCTGGCCTTTCACTGCCTTGAGAGGTTGATACGTTATCGAGAACTCCATCAACAGCAGAGCCCATTTAGCGAGTCGACCTGTCAATATGGCTTTCGACATCAAATATTTAAGGGGGTCCACCTTTGAAATAAGACGAACCTCGTGCGCCAACGCATAGTGCCTGAGCTTTGTTATCGCAAAGATCAACGCTAGGCAGTGTTTTTCAATGGGGGAGTAGCTGCTTTCTGCCCCCAGCAGGACTCGACTTAAGTAGTAGAGTGCTCTTTCCTTCCCTTGATCGTTCTCTTGTGCCCATAATGCGCCTAAGGAACCTTCGAGGGCAGTTGTATAAAGAATGAGGGGCTTTCCCTTGACCGGAGCAGCCAACACCGGCGGGTTCTGCAGGTATTGTTTGATCTCGTCTAGTGCGCTTTGGCATTTTTTATCCGAGACGAATGGGGTTCCCTTCTTCATAAGGTGACTGTAAGGACGACACTTTCCTGAAAGGTTGGCTATAAATCGCCGTATATACGCGAGCTTTCCTTGGAGAGACCGCAGCTGTTTGAGAGTCCTTGGCGGAGGCATTTCCATGATCGCCTTGATCTTTGACGGATCTATCTCGATACCCCGATGTCGGACGATGAATCCCAGGAATTTGCCTGAGGAAACTCCGAATGCACATTTGAGAGGGTTCATTTTCAATTTGTATTGCCGAAGGCGTTGAAATACAGTCTTCAAATGCTCGAGATGTTCTTCGTATGATTTGCTTTTAACCACGAGATCGTCGATATAGCATTCGACGATTTCGTGTATAAGGTCATCGAAGATCTTCGTCATGGCCCTTTGGTAGGTGGCACCGGCAACCGAAGGGCATCACCTTGTAGCAGAATATACCCAAAGGAGTCCTGAAGGCGGTGTGATTCTGGTCTTCGGGATGCATTTTTATCTGATTATATCCTGACGAGCCGTCCATGAAGGAGAAAACCTCGTGGGTGGACGTATTGTCTATCATCAGTTCGGTGACTGGCACTGGGAAATCGTCTTTCGGGCAAGCTTTATTGAGATCCCGGAAGTCTACGCATATGCGCACTGTCCCATTTTTCTTCATCACCGGGACGATGTTGGCAATCCATTCAGGGTATTGAACTTCCTGGATGAAGCCAGAGTCGATCAGCTTTTTGACTTCAGCATTGATACTCATTTCAAGCTCGAGCCGCATTCTTCTCGGCTCCAGTTTGACTGGCTTGGTGTCCGGGGATATCGCCAATCTGTGCACAGTAATTTCTGGATCTAGTCCCGGCATTTCGGAATAGTTCCACGCGAAGCAATCCCTTGTTAGTTATATGTATGCCCTAGAGGCCATTACTGTACATTGGATGTATATTGTAGTGGATGCTGGGACATATATAGGGAGGACTTTCTTGCTCGACATGATAGTATGCTATCTGGTTGCTCTTTACCCTAATGTGTACACTGATTGTCTCTCTGTTACATGTTGGTAAAGCCCTTAGGATGTGTACTTGACTACCTGGACTATGATGCGGATCATACTAGTGGGGACATGGTAGTCCATAAGTACATCCTTCAAAGTCCCTAGTCGTGGGTGTATCGAGACGGGGCATCGATATACCAGAGTAGACTAGCGTATACCTTCTCGACCCATACAGATGGGCGATGGATGATCCCATATCCATTGGTGTTTGACATCAGAGATTATATACGGGTGCTCAGTGGAGTCTGGGTACACTGGACGGACTCGCCGAGAACTCCCAGATGGTATTATACCTTACGTCAGATGGCAGTTCTCAGGTGACACTGGTACAGAGTAGTCTGTTGACCCGAGATCGTCATAGAGTCTTGTGTGGTTCCCACTGTGCTTTGATTTCCATCTTACCACGTCCAAGAGGGTGTGCAAAACGGTGGTTTTTGGGTACAGTCCCGAATCACATGGAGGCAATGAGCGATAGGAGGGGATTCGTCTCTCCCGGTATAGGGAGTTGATGTTGCGCTGTGTTCGATTGGCTATAACCGGAAATCCCTGGCCAGGGTTGCTGAGATTTACAGGTAAGTGTTACCAGTAGCTTCTCGAACTGTTATAGGCCTCATATCGACACGACTTATCGAGCTATTGGGGTCTGACGTTTACCACCCCTAGGTGAGATATGCGACATATCAGACGATCAGACCGGACTGTGCGGTACGTGTTGCTGGTTGGATTCACAGGAGTGTGAGCGGGCTTGCTCGTCGATCTTCTGATCGCTCAATACCCGGGTGGCCGTTACGTTTAGCAGACTGTTTGCGGCTTGTGGGTGTTTGATATGATCATCACCTGCTGCCGGCGTATTGACGAGTCTTTAGAGTCCTACACAGAGGTTTCCTGGCTCAAGCGAAACGAAATAGGAGCGCATATGAGATATGTGCGGGACCGAGAATAATGCGTGTATGTGATACCGTATTCTATCCTCGTGATGAATGTATCGAATGGTTGTATGCGATATAACCCAGTTATCGAATCAAGGATTGATTCGATAAGCCGATACATTCGATACTAGTCGGTTATGTGCGACATGACCGGATCATTGAATCAATTGTTGATTTAATGATTTAATGTATGATTATATATTTGATATATTACTTTGCATTAACTAGTATTGGTTCACTTTAAATGGATTTTCTCACTTCAAGTGCACATTGTATATGTGATATAGTTTTGTGCACTTGTATGTATCATGTTTGATGATACATGTTTACTTGTGTTTGTGTAAAGATTGAACCATGGTTATTTAAATTGTTAGGGTTTTGATTTTCATACTTATTTATTTATTTATGTATTTTGGAAAGGATTAAAGAGAAGAATGGTGGCTTTCTTTGTTTGTATTTGAAGCTTCATGAAGGTTTGACCAAAGCTACTATTCTTGTCTTCTTCTCATAACCCTAACCATTCAACTAACCTTGGTTAATTCTCTACACTAAACCATGGTTGGAATATGATAAGTATTCAATTTCTTTTCCATTTTTAATATACTTATCATAACTATATCATCATCTTCTTCTTCTTCTTCAAGAAGAAAACCTAGTTTCCATCAATGGTGATTGATGAAAAAGGGTGAGAAATCCAAATCTAAAGTGAACCCACCTCCTATTTCTTCATCCTCTACCTCTTGCCAAGTAGTAGAGTGTGTTTTCTTCACAAGTTTCATGACTTGGTGAAGTGGGAGCTTGATCTTGTGATGCCTCGACGTAGATCATCTTCGGCACGAAGCCGACGACCTTACCCGCCCATTTCTCCGATGAAGCCGACGCTTGAGCCCGGGATTTCATTTGGACAGCGGAGAGGACTTCATTACGGAGCCGTGGAGGTGGAGGACCGGATCTACAAAGGTTGTATTTCCGTTCACTTAGTTAATTTGTTAACTAGTTGCTTGATTCGCCTAAACTTCTAGCCGACGATCCGTATTAGGGTTTCTCGGCACCCGTTAAATTTGAAATTGGCATGGTTGATACCTTGTGAGACCTCACTAGAGTGCCTAGGAACCCTACAGTGGTATCAGAGCCTAGCTAGAGCCTTAGGAGAAATCTAGACAGATTTTGAAGTCCGATCGACCCGAAACCCCAACCCTAAAATGCTCTCTGGACAATTTCTGAAATCTGGCCTTTTTCGAAAATAAAAATATGCAGAAAAATCAGTAGGGAATCCTAAGAATTACTGTGCAACACGTGTCCATGATTCCACTATAGCGCGGCGGAACCGCGGCACAAGCTGGCTTGTGCGGCGGTTCCGCGGCTGTTTTGTCGCCTTGTTCATTGAAAATTGCACAGTAATGTCACATTAGTACTACTGAGTTTTCTGGGAATTTTTAATATTTATTCTAGAGTTGTATTTTCTGGGGTTGTTTTGGGGATTCGGTGTTTCGATCGGGGTATCAGATTTTGTCTATGTGTCTTTCTGGATAATTTTTAGAATATGTTAAAAAGTTCGACCGGATATAAATACCCAATTTTTCCCCTGTCGGGAAATTTCCAAGTGTTGGATTTTTCCGTGGTTTAAAGACGTTCTAAGTAGTGCAAGTAACTCGATGGACCCTCTAGAAGACAACAAACCTTAACTCGATTATGTGACCGTCTTGAACTGCCCTTTGAACCTTCGGGTTTGGGGCAGTACGGCGTGCCACATGTGAGGCGTTGGCTTGACCCTTCTACGGCTGGACCGTTGGTACTGAGGCACGAACTGAATGTTTTTTGACTTGTTTCATGTGTTGATCTGTATCGGGAAAACTTGGGTGTTTGACTGTTCGATCGGAAAGTTTAACATTTTCTATTTATCCGGAATGTGATACAATAATTGGAATTCACAATAAGTTATGAGATAACTGAATGAATGTTATAAACATAGCAGTTTAGTCTCACTTGATCGGTTGCCACGGAATTTTGATGTGATCAAAAGTCCGTCGCAATCACGTAGCGTACGCGGATACTCGCCGGGTAAACTTAATAGACAGCCTCACTCCATAGCCCCGACCAAGTGACTGCAGGAGAACCCCGTCGCCGAAAGCATCCGTTCGGGTGCTCCCGGTAGCGGTGTTCCGCCTTGGTGCACTTCGTCGTCGGTATCGGGGGTGCGACCGTCTACTAAAGTTTGCGACGAGCATTCGATCAAAATGTCGGGAATCTTGTTGAATTGCCCGACTTGATATTGAAAAGAGTTTTCGATTTTGAGACTAAAATGCAGTGTTTATAATTGTTAGGCATGCGATGTCTAAGAAATTCATTTGGTCAGGCATGCGATGTCTGAGATGGTTGCGGATTCCAACTGTTGTAGTTTTACACTTTCTTTTCTGTGACCGTAAGTGTAATATGTGATATCGCCGGTTTCGTTGCTATATGTCAACGACAATTGGGATGCGCATATTTACTTACGTTGATGACATGTGATGTTATGTGTTGCTGGATATGTTATATTGGATCGTCGTGTTTGAATAGCCGAGGGTTTTTATGTGAGATGAGTGTTTTTCATTTTCATTCATGTAAAAACTTGTATGTAATATTCTTTTATTGGGGCACTTCCAGGTAGCGGATGTTGTCACCATTTGTATATTATTTACTTTTCCGCACTAGGATAGACCCAAGGAGGAGGGCATAAGTAACCGGGTTCTGGAGTCCAGCGGGAGACCAACTCGAGGAGTCGAGCCCGGGTCTCCTAACTCCAGAATTGGTAGGGTTGCTTGCCGCTCACGTAGGGGTCTAGGGGTGTGGGTTTGGCTATTCATCACGACCGTAGAATCCGTGTTTTATACTGGCTCGTATTGAAAACACGGACGTCCTAGTATATCCAATATTTCATATGTTTCTTCTGCTTCGATATCTGTGATGTGAACATGTGATGTTCTGTGATAGATACAGTATATAGTATATATGATATATTATATAGGCGTTACTTATGTTTTACACCCGCGCTAGCCCTGCCCCGCACTGCCGTTAGTTACCTAACCTAACGGTGCACGAGGGGACATCGAGGCGAATGCGGATGGCATAAGTGTACGTCGTATTTATCTGTGATGTTTAGGTACTTAAATGATGGGACTTCATTAATATGATTAATGAAATAAAAGAAACCTAAGATGTTGTAGAATCAAATTTCAAAATAAAACAGGTAGCTACAGTTCTTGCTTTGCACAGCGGTATATATGATATATCCTGCACCTTATTCGATAGGGAAAGGACCGAGATCCCTTCACCGGGAGTGACTCCTTTAGCAATAACTGGCAGATGCTACACATTCGGTTTGTCTTTTGATTGCTTTTAAGAGTTTTTGCTTTGCACAGTGATATATATGATATATCCCGCACCTCATTCGACGAG
Organism: Agapanthus africanus; assembly: GCA_030015575.1. NCBI lineage: Eukaryota > Viridiplantae > Streptophyta > Magnoliopsida > Asparagales > Amaryllidaceae > Agapanthus > Agapanthus africanus. Next base: position 111,356,960 of record JASDDO010000012.1, on the reverse strand, counting down.
GAAAGGACCGACGATCCCTTCACCGGGAGTGACTCCTTTAGCAAAACTAGAAAAGCATCAAAAACACTCCATTTCAAAATTTATTCGATCCTACAACGATATCAAGTTCATTACGCAATAGGTTTTCAGAAAAACCTGTCGTAGCCCTCCGTCATTTCAGATAAGTCCTATTTAGTATTCGTGCTACGTTTGTTGACCTCCGTCAAGGCGTAGTATGCGGTAGCTAACTAGTATTTATCTGCTTATGCATATGATGCAGATTGGATTAGGGTAGTCGTGCGGCCTTGTTGACCTCCGTCAAGGGTCGTGCGGGTGGGTTTAATTCGATCAAGAAATGACGGGTTGAACTTGACTAGTAGCCTATGGTTTGTTGACCTCCGTCAAGGTCATAGGACGCTAGGGGCAAAATTATCGGGAATTTCAAGTGTTGAAATTTGCAATGAGATTGCATACCTTCTATGAAATAGTTGGATCCCGATACCCGCTGCGAGTAAGAGTTACTCCTGGGAGAGTTTTATACATTACAATTAGCCGATCAAGTAGGTGTCTAGAAAGGTGTTAACGAGGTTACGCCTATGGGAAAACGAGGTTTACATTAATTTGGTTCGTGCGAAAGCACGGGGGACCTCCCTCAAAGTACCGACACAGGCCTGGCTGAAAGATTGGCGAACTTGTAGTGTGTAATTAATCCCGGCTAGTCTTTCCTTTTAGGGTTTGAAGGAAGATTTGATAAAAACAGTGGGAGCCATCCTGATTAGATAAAATAATAACCAATCTATTCTTGCAAGAGCGCACGCTGAGTGTTTTCTGCTCTCTCTCTCTCTCTAGGTAGCGACCATATCACGCCTTAATCAACATAATAATACGGATTATTGACCGAACCCGCTTGTTATACTGAGCTGGGGAACGTTGGTCCCGCTCCAAATTATAATTGTTATAAGACAGAGCAGGAAATAAGGGGAATACCAAGATTCCCATGCCGCCCAAACGAAGAGAGTGCATGCTGATGCATCATCTTCGGGTGTGTTCATTACAAAGAACTGTTTCTCAGTATCCTCCGAATCCTGGGTATATGATACCGGATCAGGATCCCAGATATGTAATCTGTTACATAGGGCTACAAAAGGGTAGAAAAACTGAGAACGGGTGATAAGTTTCATGAGGCAGAAAACGGGGCAAGTGTTGCAGCCAAGTCTGTTGGTCACTGTCACCCTGTATTGTAATACATTGATTCTGAATGAATGTTATTAGATACCGAACCTGATATACAAAATCATATCTGTCTCTTTATTAGTAAAGAAACGATAAAATTTTGTATTGTTGGATAATGTTTTGGACATTTCCTATATCAAAAGTTGATCGGTTCAGGTACGTTATCTAAAAGCATTAATGTTCTAAATCAAACTACAGTTCTTCGTATACAGAACACACACAAGAGGAAGAGTTCAAAAATGAACGAATTCTTCTTGAGGCATTGTAGACTAGGTCATATCAATACGACCCGACTGGCTGAAGTTGCACAAAGATGCATATTTAAATCTGTTTGAATTTACATCTTGTGAAACTTGCCAGTCATGTCACAAAGATATAATGACACCAGCTCTGTTTATTGGAAACAGAGAAAGAGTTAATGAACTCTTGGGACTGCTACATGATGATGTATGGAAGGTCCCCTGTCTACACATGCCAGGACTGGTTCTTTATACTTCATTACGTTCTCTGATGATCTCTTTAGATTCAGACATATGTTCCTGTTGAAACATAAGTCCGAACATTTTGAGATATTCACAGAATATGATTTAGAAGTAGAGAACCAAAATACGGGTATAAGTATTATGTCCTTTGATGTGATCGAGGAGGAGAATACTTGAGCATGGAATTCCTGGACTATTCTAATGGAGAATGAGATTCTCTCTCAGCATTACTCCTCCGTATACACCATAGCCAGATGGTATATCGGGGCGGAGCAATCACACCCTATATGATAAGGTGTGCTCTATGATGAGTACTACTGAGTTACCTATTTCCTTTGGGGTGTTATGCACTTGAGAAGATGCATACCTATTGAATAGGGTTCCAATCAAATCAGTTGCCTACCACTCCATATGAGATATGGAAAGGGAAGAGCCCATTTCTTAAGTTAGTTAAGATTTGGGGTTGTCCGGCCTATGTCTAAAAGCAAAATCCGGACAAGCTCGAGGCAAGGTCTGTAATGTAGAACTGGAAAGGTTCCAGCTATACAAACTGCAGCTGATGATTTGATAGAACCAAAGGATTCAGTAGAAACCAACGAACCTCAGCCTCTCCGCCGATCTAGTAGGGTTCCTCACCCACCTGAGAGATATTTCAGTTTCTCTATGACAGTGGGAGCGAAGATTGCATCATGAGATGATGACCCAACTAGTTTCGAGCTGGCCATCAGGAGAAAGACTCTGTAAGAATGGCTGGATGCTTAGCGATCTGAGATGGAATCCTTATACACCAATAAAGTATGGACTTTGGTTGCTATATCTGAAGGGTTAAATTCCCATCAGGAGCAAGTATATCTTGAGAAGATTACTTGGTGTAGATGGAAAAGTTGAGACTTTCAAAGATAGAGTTGTTAAAGGTTTTCGTCATCGACCAGGCGTGGATAATGATGAAACCTTTTCCAGTAGCTATGCTTAAGTCCATCCAGATCCTACTTGTCACGGCTACATACCATGACTACGATATCTGGTGGTTGGGTGTCATGACTGCTTTTCTAAATGATGTTTTAGAAGAGTGCGTCTATAAATACACAGCCAGAGGGCTTCGTAGACAGTGGGAGCAGCGGAAACGTGTGCAAGATGCTTTATAGGATTAAAGCAAGCATCGCGGAGTTGGAACATCTGTTTTGATGGATTAGTCAAAGAGTTTGACATCATCAAAATGGTAGATGAACCTTGTATAAACAAAAAGGTAGTAGGGAGTATGGTGGTGATCCTCGTAGAGTACGTGGATGACATACTCTTGATAAGAAAGGAGTTTCTTATGCTACGCTCGATCGATCTCCGCTTATCACAAAGATTCTCCATCCAGGATCAAAGTGATACCTACTAAATCCTGGACTTTGGATCTATGAGATAGATCTAAATGGATGTTAGGACACTCACTAGCTGTAGTGAGATGGTATCAGTTGATCCTGGGGAAAATCACTGGAAGTATTCCAGGGTGATAAAGACGACTGAATGTCAGTCACAGGCATTGTCTTTACCCTCAGTAAAGGAACGGTATGTTGGAAGAGTTCCAAGCTAGATACCGTGACATACTAGACGATAAAGGTAGGATACATCGCTACTTAAGATGCCACCAAAGAGGCTGTTTGGGTGTATATTGGTTCATGAGATGAACTATGTTCCTCCCATTATGAGACGAACTATGTTCCTCCCATTATGAGACAATGGAGTTGTGGCTTATGCCAAGGAACGAAGGTCCCATCAGTGATCCAGACATGATCTATGGCAGTATCACCTGATCATGGAGATGGTTGATCTCCAGGGTGATCGAGGTTAGGAGAGCAGAATCAGAGGATAGCACGGCGGATCCACTCACGAAGGCCTATTCCCAGAGAGAGACTGTTATGGGATGGTTGAGTATGAGGTACTACAACCACTGCTATCAGATGGCCCTAGTGCAAGTGGGAGATTGTTAGTTATATGTATGCCCTAGAGGCCATTACTGTACATTGGATGTATATTGTAGTGGATGCTGGGACATATATAGGGAGGACTTTCTTGCTCGACATGATAGTATGCTATCTGGTTGCTCTTTACCTTAACGTGTACACTGATTGTCTCTCTGTTACATGTTGGTAAAGCCCTTAGGATGTGTACTTGACTACCTGGACTATGATGCGGATCATACTAGTGGGGACATGGTAGTCCATAAGTACATCCTTCAAAGTCCCTAGTCGTGGGTGTATCGAGACGGGGCATCGATATACCAGAGTAGACTAGCGTATACCTTCTCGACCCATACAGATGGGCGATGGATGATCCCATATCCATTGGTGTTTGACATCAGAGATTATATACGGGTGCTCAGTGGAGTCTGGGTACACTGGACGGACTCGCCGAGAACTCCCAGATGGTATTATACCTTACGTCAGATGGCAGTTCTCAGGTGACACTGGTACAGAGTAGTCTGTTGACCCGAGATCGTCATAGAGTCTTGTGTGGTTCCCTCTGTGCTTTGATTTCCATCTTACCACGTCCAAGAGGGCGTGCAAAACGGTGGTTTTTGGGTACAGTCCCGAATCACATGGAGGCAATGAGCGATAGGAGGGGATTCGTCTCTCCGGGTATAGGGAGTTGATGTTGCGCTGTGTTCGATTGGCTATAACCGGAAATACCTGGCCAGGGTTGCTGAGATTTACAGTTAAGTGTTACCAGTAGCTTCTCGAACTGTTATAGGCCTCATATCGACACGACTTATCGAGCTATTGGGGTCTGACGTTTACCACCCCTAGGTGAGATATGCGACATATCAGACGATCAGACCGGACTGTGCAGTAAGTGTTGCTGGTTGGATTCACAGGAGTGTGAGCGGGCTTGCTCGTCGATCTTCTGATCGCTCAATACCCGGGTGGCCGTTACGTTTAGCAGACCGTTTGCGGCTTGTGGGTGTTTGATATGATCATCACCTGCTGCCGGCATATTGACGAGTCTTTAGAGTCCTACACAGAGGTTTCCTGGCTCAAGCGAAACGAAATAGGAGCGCATATGAGATATGTGCGGGACCGAGAATAATGCGTGTATGTGATACCGTATTCTATCCTCGCGATGAATGTATCGAATGGTTGTATGCGATATAACCCAGTTATCGAATCAAGGATTGATTCGATAAGCCGATACATTCGATACTAGTCGGTTATGTGCGACATGACCAGATCATTGAATCAATTGTTGATTTAATGATTTAATGTATGATTATATATTTGATATATTACTTTGCATTAACTAGTATTGGTTCACTTTAAATGGATTTTCTCACTTCAAGTGCACATTGTATATGTGATATAGTTTTGTGCACTTGTATGTATCATGTTTGATGATACATGTTTACTTGTGTTTGTGTAAAGATTGAACCATGATTATTTAAATGGTTAGGGTTTTGATTTTCATACTTATTTATTTATTTATGTATTTTGTAAAGGATTAAAGAGAAGAATGGTGGCTTTCTTTGTTTGTATTTGAAGCTTCATGAAGGTTTGACCAAAGCTACCATTCTTGTCTTCTTCTCATAACCCTAACCATTCAACTAACCTTGGTTAATTTTCTACACTAAACCATGGTTGGAATATGATAAGTATTCAATTTCTTTTACATTTTTAATATACTTATCATAACTTCATCATCTTCTTCTTCTTCTTCTTCTTCTTCAAGAAGAAAACCTAGTTTCCATCAATGGTGATTGATGAAAAAGGGTGAGAAATCCAAATCTAAAGTGAACCCACCTCCTATTTCTTCATCCTCTACCTCTTGCCAAGTAGTAGAGTGTGTTTTCTTCACAAGTTTCATGACTTGGTGAAGTGGGAGCTTGATCTTGTGATGCCTCGACGTAGAACATCTTCGGCACGAAGCCGACGACCTTGCCCGCCCATTTCTCCGATGAAGCCGACGCTTGAGCCCGGGATTTCATTTGGACAGCGGAGAGGACTTCATTACGGAGCCGTGGAGGTGGAGGACCGGATCTACAAAGGTTGTATTTCCGTTCACTTAGTTAATTTGTTAACTAGTTGCTTGATTCGCCTAAACTTCTAGCCGACGATCCGTATTAGGGTTTCTCGGCACCCGTTAAATTTGAAATTGGAATGGTTGATGCCTTGTGAGACCTCACTAGAGTGCCTAGGAACCCTACAGTGGTATCAGAGCCTAGCTAGAGCCTTAGGCGAAATCTAGACAGATTTTGAAGTCCGATCGACCCGAAACCCCAACCCTAAAATGCTCTCTGGACAATTTCTGAAATCTGGCCTTTTTCGAAAATAAAAATATGCAGAAAAATCAGTAGGGAATCCTAAGAATTACTGTGCAACACGTGTCCATGATTCCACTATAGCGCGGCGGAACCGCGGCACAAGCTGGCTTGTGCGGCGGTTCCGCGGCTGTTTTGTCGCCTTGTTCATTGAAAATTGCACAGTAATGTCACATTAGTACTACTGAGTTTTCTGGGAATTTTTAATATTTATTCTAGAGTTGTATTTTCTGGGGTTGTTTTGGGGATTCGGTGTTTCGATCGGGGTATCAGATTTTGTCTATGTGTCTTTCTGGATAATTTTTAGAATATGTTAAAAAGTTCGACCGGATATAAATACCCAATTTTTCCCCTGTCGGGAAATTTTCAAGTGTTGGATTTTTCCGTGGTTTAAAGACGTTCTAAGTAGTGCAAGTAACTCGATGGACCCTCTAGAAGACAACAAACCTTAACTCGATTATGTGACCGTCTTGAACTGCCCTTTGAACCTTCGGGTTTGGGGCAGTACGGCGTGCCACATGTGAGGCGTTGGCTTGACCCTTCTACGGCTGGACCGTTGGTACTGAGGCACGAACTGAATGTTTTTAGACTTGTTTCATGTGTTGATCTGTATCGGGAAAACTTGGGTGTTTGACTGTTCGATCGGAAAGTTTAACATTTTCTATTTATCCGGAATGTGATACAATAATTGGAATTCACAATAAGTTATGAGATAACTGAATGAATGTTATAAACATAGCAGTTTAGTCTCACTTGATCGGTTGCCACGGAATTTTGATGTGATCAAAAGTCCGTCGCAATCACGTAGCGTACGCGGATACTCGCCGGGTAAACTTAATAGACAGCCTCACTCCATAGCCCCGACCAAGTGACTGCAGGAGAACCCCGTCGCCGAAAGCATCCGTTCGGGTGCTCCCGGTAGCGGTGTTCCGCCTTGGTGCACTTCGTCGTCGGTATCGGGGGTGCGACCGTCTACTAAAGTTTGCGACGAGCATTCGATCAAAATGTCGGGAATCTTGTTGAATTGCCCGACTTGATATTGAAAAGAGTTTTCGATTTTGAGACTAAAATGCAGTGTTTATAATTGTTAGGCATGCGATGTCTAAGAAATTCATTTGGTCAGGCATGCGATGTCTGAGATGGTTGCGGATTCCAACTGTTGTAGTTTTACACTTTCTTTTCTGTGACCGTAAGTGTAATATATGATATCGCCGGTTTCGTTGCTATATGTCAACGACAATTGGGATGCGCATATTTACTTACGTTGATGACATGTGATGTTATGTGTTGCTGGATATGTTATATTGGATCGTCGTGTTTGAATAGCCGAGGGTTTTTATGTGAGATGAGTGTTTTTCATTTTCATTCATGTAAAAACTTGTATGTAATATTCTTTTATTGGGGCACTTCCAGGTAGCGGATGTTGTCACCATTTGTATATTATTTACTTTTCCGCACTAGGATAGACCCAAGGAGGAGGGCATAAGTAACCGGGTTCTGGAGTCCAGCGGGAGACCAACTCGAGGAGTCGAGCCCGGGTCTCCTAACTCCAGAATTGGTAGGGTTGCTTGCCGCTCACGTAGGGGTCTAGGGGTGTGGGTTTGGCTATTCATCACGACCGTAGAATCCGTGTTTTATACTTGCTCGTATTGAAAACACGGACGTCCTAGTATATCCAATATTTCATATGTTTCTTCTGCTTCGATATCTGTGATGTGAACATGTGATGTTCTGTGATAGATACAGTATATAGTATATATGATATATTATATAGGCGTTACTTATGTTTTACACCCGCGCTAGCCCTGCCCCGCACTGCCGTTAGTTACCTAACCTAACGGTGCACGAGGGGACATCGAGGCGAATGCGGATGGCATAAGTGTACGTCGTATTTATCTGTGATGTTTAGGTACTTAAATGATGGGACTTCATTAATATGATTAATGAAATAAAAGAAACCTAAGATGTTGTAGAATCGAATTTCAAAATAAAACAGGTAGCTACAGTTCTTGCTTTGCACAGCGGTATATATGATATATCCTGCACCTTATTCGATAGGGAAAGGACCGAGATCCCTTCACCGGGAGTGACTCCTTTAGCAATAACTGGCAGATGCTACACATTCGGTTTGTCTTTTGATTGCTTTTAAGAGTTTTTGCTTTGCACAGTGATATATATGATATATCCCGCACCTCATTCGACGAGGAAAGGACCGACGATCCCTTCACCGGGAGTGACTCCTTTAGCAAAACTAGAAAAGCATAAAAAACACTCCATTTCAAAATTCATTCGATCCTACAACGATATCAAGTTCATTACGCAATAGGTTTTCAGAAAAACCTGTCGTAGCCCTCCGTCATTTCAGATAAGTCCTATTTAGTATTCGTGCTATGTTTGTTGACCTCCGTCAAGGCGTAGTGTGCGGTAGCTAACTAGTATTTATCTGCTTATGCATATGATGCAGATTGGATTAGGGTAGTCGTGCGGCCTTGTTGACCTCCGTCAAGGGTCGTGCCGGTGGGTTTAATTCGATCAAGAAATGACGGGTTGAACTTGACTAGTAGCCTATGGTTTGTTGACCTCCGTCAAGGTCATAGGACGCTAGGGGCAAAATTATCGGGAATTTCAAGTGTTGAAATTTGCAATGTGATTGCATACCTTCTATGAGATAGTTGGATCCCGATACCCGCTGCGAGTAAGAGTTACTCCTGGGAGAGTTTTATACATTACAATTAGCCGATCAAGTAGGTGTCTAGAAAGGTGTTAACGAGGTTACGCCTCTGGGAAAACGAGGTTTACATTAATTAGGTTCGTGCGAAAGCACGGGGGACCTCCTTCAAAGTACCGACACTGGCCTGGCTGAAAGATTGGCGAACTTGTAGTGTGTAATTAATCCCGGCTAGTCTTTCCTTTTAGGGTTTGAAGGAAGATTTGATAAAAACAGTGGGAGCCATCCTGATTAGATAAAATAATAACCAATCTATTCTTGCAAGAGCGCACGCTGAGTGTTTTCTTCTCTCTCTCTCTCTCCAGGTAGCGACCATATCACGCCTTTATCAAGATAATAATACAGATTATTGACCGAACCCGCTTGTTATACTGAGCTGGGGAACGTTGGTCCCGCTCCAACTTATAATTGTTATAAGACAGAGCAGGAAATAAGGGGAATACCAAGATTCCCATGCCGCCCAAACGAAGAGAGTGCATGCTGATGCATCATCTTCGGGTGTGTTCATTACAAAGAACTGTTTCTCAGTATCCTCCGAATCCTGGGTATATGATACCGGATCAGGATCCCAGATATATAATCTGTTACATAGGGCTACAAAAGGGTAGAAAAACTGAGAACGGGTGATAAGTTTCATGAGGCAGAAAACGGGGCAAGTGTTGCAGCCAAGTCTGTTGGTCACTGTCACCCTGTATTAGGGTTTCTCGGCGCCCGTTAAATTTGAAATTGGCATGGTTGATGCCTTGTGAGACCTCACTAGAGTGCCTAGGAACCCTACATCCCTATGCTGTAGAAGCACGTCCTTTAACTCAGCTACCCTTTCTTCAGATAGTAACTCGCTGATGAATGTCGGTCGTGGATCGTTTGCCGTCCCCAACTCAATTTTCTTGAGGTTATCTGCAGTGGTATGGATTCCATCTTCCAGCTCTTTCGGCGCTGGGGGAAATTCTGAGATTATCTCGTCGTTGCTGTTTTCGAAGCACCAGGGAAGGTCATCCATGTTCTCGCGCTCTTCTTTTGATATCGTTATCACGTGACAAGTACGAATTCGCTTCCAATCCCAATGTGGAACTGGTTCTTCTTTCGTGGCCTTGGGTTCGTGCTTCTGTGGCGGCGCTACCCTCCAGTTGTCAGACAGAGTGAATTTGCCAAGCTGATACTGATCTTCAACCCAATTCTCGAAAGTGAAGCAATCTTCAAGAGGATGCCCTATTACTCGATGGTAAGAGCAATAGTCCGGGTGTGAGACTTCGCCTGCTTGTTCGGGGTGTTTAGACTCCGGCAGTGTAAGCATCTGATGTTTTAGAGCGAGGTCAAGTATCTTCTTCGTCTTATCCCGAGGAAAAGAGTATGCTCGACCCATTTTCTTCATGATGGATAGATCAATAACGCTCGAATCCCGTATGCGTGGCTTCTTAGCCCTGCTTTGTTGCTGTTGAGCGCTTTTTTGGCCTTTCGACTAATTTCTGCTTTTGCGCCGAGCCTTCTTTATAACAGGTTGACAAGGAGCGGCATTTTCATCCTTCACGGCCTGTTGGAGAAGGCGTTGCGTCTTGGCTTTCTCATAGATGACCATTTCGCGGTTATGGTCGTCTCGGACTTTTTGACCCCCTTCCCTTATAAGCTTGTCCATTTGTTCTTCGAACGACGGACTAGGTTCTTTTGCGTCTGGAACTTTCACTGGCTCAGGATTAGCGTCCTCCCATTGAGCATCTGCTTCTTCATCGAAGTCATACATGACATAGCAGCTGTTCAGTAGCTCTCGTTTCTTTGACCGGATGTATCCAAGTCCAATTGTTTCCATTTTCCCATTAGGCAGTTTGCGTTGAGTCCCGGGAACGTTCCAGATTTTGTCATAGAACTTGGCTTTTCGGACGGTCTGCTTGAAGGATATCCCCTGGCGTTTTAGCAGCTTTTTCAAACCCTCTGTATAATATCTGGGAAGACGGATAGGCTGAAGCCTGTCGAGCGTAGGATCTACGCCATGCCAGATTTCTTTTTCCACCTTGGTTTCTTCAGAGCAGTAGAACAAAATTGCTTTCTCGCTTTCTCGCCTGGGAGGGATGTAGAACGTTTATAGCTCTTCTACATTGTAGATATCAAGCGCATCCAGTTCCTTAAAGTGTTTAAGCGGCACCATGGTGACTTGTAGACTTTGCTCTTCGTCAGCGAATGTTCGTATGGAAGGCCGAGCAGAGAATACAACACGGACCTCATCTTCTGAGTCGCTACCAAAGATCAACGTAGGAGTTGACGGTCCTGGTTTGTTGTGTTGGGACGGACCCGAATACACTATCTCCTCTTCCTCCACGGTATCACTGCCGAAGACAGGGATGGTGTCGTTAGCTTTGTTCTCCTGCTTGTGACACTTCTCTGTGTCTTCGAAATCCGGCAAGAAGTATTTGGCATCTTCGTATTTGCGGACCTCGTTCACAGAGAACGGGTTCAGCTCTCCCGTCACGGTATACTCGAAACCATCCTTAAAATACTTCATACACTGATGTTGTGTAGAAGGGATGATGTTGTACTCGTGTAACCATGGTCGGCCGAGCAAAGTGTTGTAGCATGTCTTGGCGTCTATGACATGGAACTTAATGTCCATGACGAGTAACCCGAAGCGTAGCGTCAGTATCACAGATCCAAGAGTCTTTGATGATTGGGAGTCGAATCCGGAGATGGTGATCTTGTCCCGATCAAGGTGCTGGACGCTCATGCAGATTTCTTTTAACACCCGCACGTTGAGGAGATTAACGGAGGATCCATTGTCGATCAAGACTTTTCCTATCTTTATATCATGGCAGTATCCTGAGACATAGAGGGGGCGATTGTGTTCACACGTCCCAAGGAGAAGGTCCTCGTCGCCAAAAGTGACATCGGCCGTATGCACTTCCTCCAATTCATCCTTCATCTTTTCCTCGGCCAGGAAAGCTTGGAATTGCTCCGGATCTTGTAGTGCTTTGATTAACGAATCTCTCGCCTCCTTCGATAGCAAAAAGGCGTCAAGAATGCTGAGCTGCGAGGGTAGTTTTGTAGCGTCTTGAAAAGTCGTTTTGGTGTTTTCCTGAAATTCGGTGAAAATTCGGTATTTTTCCGAAAACCGTCTTTCTCGTTATTTTGCAGTTAGGGCTAATTATACTTAAAATGGATAGGTAATTACTTGTTTTTAGTATCTAATGAGTTAATTATGAAATTTTGGTCATTTAAAATTTTTTCCCTATTTTTCAATTTTTTTTAATATTATTTTAAGCGGGTAAGAAAATACATTAAATAAGCGATAAATACAAATTTTTCCGGGCTAATTTTAATCTTTAAAATTATGATAATTATAATCTAGTGATAACATAAATTTTTAGTAATTTATTTTGATTTTTAACAAATTTTTGTGATATGAAACGAATTTATTGAATTTTGAGCTAAACCCTGCAATTTTTGAGTTGTAGGGGGCCTTTTTGCATAAAATTTCTTTTGTAAAACCCCTCTCTCTTTTTCCTCAGCCCTAGGATATCCCCACCTTGTGTAAGTCCAGAAAATTCTGACCTCATTTCTTGGGTTGCTTTCTTGAGTTGAATTTGATAGTTTATGGATTTATTTTAAATGTAATGGATAAAGTATGATACTTTGACTTTTGTGGACTTGACCATGACTTTCCCCACTTGCCCACACCCTCCCCCATTCCTCCTCTGGCCGAAAACCTGCACACCCTCTTCTTCCTCTCTTTTCTTTTCATTTTCCTTCATTTTCTTCAAAAAACCACATCAAAATCCACACTTTATTCAAAAATCCAAACAAATCCTTATGCTATCATTTTCCTTAGCCATTCTTGCTTGAATCTTGGTGCTTGAGGCCATCAATTGGAGCAAAATTTTCTTGCTTGATCCATAGATCAAGAGGTATAATTCTCATCATGTTACTTTCTTTTGCAAAAATTCCTTTAATTGTATGGTTTAGTGTAGTTTTAATCTAGTTTTCTTAGGTTTGCTTGAAAAATTTAAACTAGGGTTTTGAACCATGATGGTTAATTAAGTTGTTTTATAGTTAATCTAGTTGTTAATGAACTAATCTATATGGTTACCTTGTTATGTAGTCTTCTAATTGTGTTAATTTAGTTAACTTTAAAAGTTCGATTTTAGTTGTAATTGTCGTTTTAGGAATTTTCAAGAGAGGGTTTTGTATGGAATTGAGTTGTGAAGCTTGATTAGTGAGTTGATTAAGGTTTAGAAAACATTATTTAGTTGATTGAACCTAATTGGTTATCTAGTATTTTGCTAACCTAAATCTAAGAGGTGAACTTGCTAATTGGGTTTGAAATTAGTGTTAATTAAGTTTTTCGAGTATGGATTTTGATTTGGAATTTGCTAGGTTATAAATTCAAGAATTGGTGGTTATGGAAAATAGGATTGGAATCATTGCTATTGTGTTGTAATTAGTGTTTGTAGATTGCTTGTAGTGTGCTTGGGTAATTATGCTTTATTGTAGTCGTTTTGTCGCAAATCGGCGATTTTTGCACCGATTTTGGAATGCAAATGCTTACTAGTTTTGTATAAAAATTATGTGATGAATTATTTTTGATATCTTGATGATTGTAATGGCTTGTCCTACGACTTTTAGGATGCGTGAGTGCGGTTTTTTTGAGTAGTCGGGTTTTAGTTTTGCCGGGCGACCAAATCGGCGTTTTTTGGCAGTTTTTGCGATTTTCGCGTGTGTTCCGCGCACTTTGTGCACGTTGTACCTAACTAGCGAACTTTAGTAGTTTCGTTGGGGTTTTGCGTCGTTCTTGATATGTAACCTTATATGTTGGTATTGATGTAAATTCCAGGTTCGGTCGCGGAGACGTCAGACGCGGCGCGAAAGGGAAAGGCGGTGATTGGACACAGCTAGCCAGGGATCCCGGTGAGTAGATGTAACATCTACGGGGGACTATCGTTGGATGGCGCAAGCCGCCCGATAGTTTTAGTAACTTACAAATCCTTAGTAATGTTAGTAATTAGGGGTGAAATACTTAATTGACTATTTGCTGCATCCATGCATTATATTGACATACCTATACGAAACCATTTCATAGAACACCTGCACCATTACCAGGGTTTTTATATGCAGCACGAGCACTATTCATGTTTACACACACACCCTGGTAATTGCCATGCCACCACACTAGATAACTTTTAAATTGAAACCTTTTACTAATTGATACTTAAACTGGTACTATTGCCTTTAATTCCTTAAAAATGAAACCGTAGTATTGCTATTCATGTGCATGAACTTCATCATATTAATTGTTCATGCTTAATACATTAATCACACATCGCAACTTGATTATTGATATCATACGCATTCATTATCATTGATATATGCACTTATGAGGATTTCTTGAGATTTTATGATATTGCTGGATTTCGGGGAAAAGCCGCAAAATTTCTAAACTTATTATATTTTTTAAAATATGTAAATTGCGGTTTTCTAGTGACGTAAGTGTCGTCCACCATGAGTTTGCTGTGGATTTGGAAATCCGTGTCGAGGAGTGGAGGAACCGGCACGGGTACATGGTGGGCCCGGTAAGGTACCCCGGGGCAAGAGGAATGTGGTGATGACGTTGAGCCTGGCAGGGGACGGATTACCTACCGGTGACTGTTTGGGACGGCGGATATCCAGAGGATACCGACCGTGGCCGCTAGATGATGAGATATTGATATTTGAGATGGGTCAGCCGGACGGCAGAGGCCAGAGATACATTTATGAGATTTGAGACAGCTTTTGAGTGTCGTTGCTGGACACCGATTTTCGTCGATTCATTGACATTATGCTGGCATTCTAAAAGAGTTTCAAAAACAAAAAGAGATAAAATATTTCTTATATATACCTATTGAGACCTCAGATATTCATGTTGCATACATATTAGTACACTGATGTTATATACACACCTGCTAGTGCATCCAGTCATACCTGTATTATAGATGCCAAGATGCTTGTGTGCATGCATACGATAGCCTTTGTAGATGTTATTTATTACTCACGAGTTGGCAACTCACCCCCGTTGTGCCACAGTCTTTTGCAGGTCCGCTCCGTCAGTTCAGTAGGGGCGGGCGCACTTGTTCTTTTGCCTCTTTTGCTTGGGCTCGAGATTTGCTCATAGGTGGGTTATGTTATCATTTTTGTACCACCTTGTAAATTCTTGTATCTAGTGTACTCCATCTACTGTTTCTACCAGATTATTGTATATTGACCTAGAGATGAGACTGTGAGGTTTGTGGATTTATTGCTGTATTTTGGGGTCGAGCTCACTTGAGCCGACATGCTACTTTTTCATGCTTCCTTATGATTATTATGCCTGTTGTCATTTATATTGCGTGGGATTTGTGACCGCCTTGTGGCGAAGAGCTAGCTCCCGCTTGGGGATGCCTTATTGTTGGATTTATATATATTTTTGTTGTACCCATTTTTGGGGGGCCAGTATTTACAAAGGAGACTCTGCCGAAATTTTTGGAAAAATTAGTATTGTTTTTAAAAGGGGTTTTATATGACTTATTTGATAAACTTGCTTTCAAATGTTTGGGTTTTCTTCACTCTTTTGCTTAATTGGTTTTGTTTTCTGGGCTTTTGGCTTACTTATTTTACGGACGCCTTTAGACGTTTCGTAAACTTAAGTGCCAGTCATGTTCCGTACCCTGCGGGTCGTGACAAGTTTCCTCAGATGCGGTAGGACGTTGTAATCCACCTTATTCTTCTTCGGCGGGTTGTTGGCGCTTAGCTCCTCCAGAACTTTGTCATCTAAGACGATATCTTCAGAGACCTTTTCTTTCCCTTAATCTTTTCTGCTTGAGGGTCCGAGGTTCTTTTCAGGCAGCGTCTGATTCCGCAGCCGAATATTTTCGCAAACCTTCGGCTCTTCTTCTTTTCCCGAAGTGGATTCTTTAAAGAGAGGGGCAAGTTCCAGCTCCTCATCAGAATCACTCCCGAATGTAGGCACTTGTGACCCGCTGGTGTTAACCATGCGACAATCGCCGGTAGTTCTTTTAAGCTCTTCGGTCGTATTTTTCCGCTCCCGACGAGTTTTGCGCTTCTCCCGCTTAAAGCGTTGTCGATGAGCAACGTATCCTTGCCACCATCTATCAAAAGCTTTGCACTCTTGAGTGGGGTGAGAAACCATCTGATGATATAAGCAATAGAAGGGGTGCATTTCCAATTCACCGGTGATGTTTCCTTCAGAGTATGGTAGCTTCATGCCCATTGATATGGCCTTAGCAAACTTTTTCCTCATCTTGAATTGGCTTTTGTCGGTAGCGGAGGTGTTTTGCTCCAGCGGGATCATCGCAGCTCTTTCATCAAGTCGCTGGCGCTTGGCCCTTTCAAATATAGCCGTCTCGCATTCTCGATCAGCTTTACTTTTCAATCGAGCTTCGTTGAGGAATGCGTCAATCATTTCATCTGATGTCCCCAGAATTTTTGGTTTAGGATCTGCCCCAGCGCTTCAGTACAAGGGGTTTCCTCATCGTCCATGGACGAATGGGAAATCACATGACAGCTCGCCACGCATTCTTCAGATTCATCAGGTGAACTTTCTCCCTCATATTCCTCTTGAAAGACATGATTGAGGAACTCTTGGAATGTAATGGGAGTCCGTGCCTTCTGGTTGTATTCCTCCAGCGTGTCAATTTGTTTTTGCAAGTCCGTGCGCTTGTCGCCAGGCTTCACGGGCTTCTTAGATTTCTTCTTCTTCTTTTTCGAAGATTTTGACGTCTGGTTGCGAGTGCTTGGGCCACCACTAGCGGTCTTTGGAGTTGGACGTGGCTTCAACATCCCTTCAATAACCTGCGGTTCCAACGGGTTCTTCCACTTGATCGCTGGACATGTCTGAAGATTGTTTAGCATCCTCTTTGTCTTTGTTTGATAATACAACCTCCCAAGGAGCTTCTTCAACGACGGAGCATGTTTCCCCCGGCGTATTCGTCCCTTTAGAGTGTGGGGCTGCGGGGGATTCACCTTCCATTTGTCAGATAATGCGAACTTGCCCTGTCGGTACTGGTTTTCAAGCCATTTTTTTGAAAACGTAGCAGTCTTCGATCGGATGGCCTAGTACTCGATGATAAGGACAGTAGTTGGGCTCGTTGACGTCACTTGGTTGCAACGGACGTTTTGGATCCGGCAGATTTATGAGTCTATTGCGCAATGCCAGCTCGAATAACCTTCTCGTTTTATCGTGGGGAAACGAGTAACGACGCCCTAGTCTCTCCTCAAGGTCTACGTACGGGCGCATATTATTTTGACGCACAACCGGCTTCGAGTTGCTCGGTTGTTTTTGAGCATTAGCGACGACGATCGCTTTTCCCTTCCCTTTGTCATTTCGGGAGTCCAGCTTTGGAAGAGGAGGTTTATGGCCCATCTGATACATCTGCGCTAGCTTGTCAATCAAGGCCTGGAAGGTAGTCGGCTTGAAAAACATCATAAATTGTGAGATGGTTGCTTGCGGATCAAGGGTTCCCACAAACATACCCACAGCGGGAGCTTCTTCAATGCGCTGCTCGCACTTCGACCATAAGTTCCGCCACCGTATAGCATACTGAACCCACGTCTCGCCTGGCTTTACCCTGGTGTTAATCAGTACTGTCATCGGGGTGCGTTCACTGGCACTTGCAAAACGCTGAGTAAACAACAGCTCCATCTCCGCGAAGGTTTTGATAGAGTCGTTCGGGAGCTCAGAGTACCACTCGAACGCCGTGTCCGATAAACTTCCAACAAACTGGCGAAGCAAAAGCTTGTCATCACCGCCGGTGTTGCCACAGAGTACCCTGAACTGGGCAACATGCTGGTGAGGATTGCCCGTCCCCTTGTAGACATGGAACTTAGGAATTGTGTAACCGGGTGGGTACTTGATTTGATCGTACCAACTTGGATATGGCCGCCCCGTTTTTACGACCTGGCCGGCTGCTTCGGTCGTATGATGAACCCGTATTTGTTGGGCGATGTCTCAGCTTTGGAGATTGTATCCTCTTTAGCCGTCGACAGAGCTGGTGGAGGATTTGATATCTCTCCCCTATCGTCTCTAAGGACGATCGGGGGCTCTTCGGTCGGAGGATCTTGTTGTATCATCATCCCTATCATGTCTTGGAAGAGGAGGCCCATACGTTGTATGTTGGCTGCTTGTTCAGCAGCCTCTTTGTCCTTCTTCTCCAATATTCGACGAAGGAATTCAGCGTCGGTTTCTTCCTCCTGACGTTCGTCCGAGGACGTTTCAGGGTTTTCTTTTGGCCCTGTAAGTGCGGCCATAGCGTTCATCATTTCTTGGAGCTTTTGCTGTTGCTCCTGCGCCTTGGTTACTGATCGCGTAAGCGGTCGATGACCCGTAGATGTGCGACTGTCCTCTTTACCAGATGCAACGTAGATGGTATGAACCATAATGCCCCCTGACTTAGGGCGTTTGGGTTCACCACCTTTGATATTCATCATTGGCGTAGGGACCTTTTCTGGCCTTCTTCTCTTATGGGCCGTTGAAGTTGAAGGGGCCGTTGCAGTGGGCACCCTAGCGACTGTCATCCTTTCCTGTTTGATCGGATGGTCCTTTTCTTTTTCCACTTTCGCCTTTTTCCGTTGACGAGAGCGATCTGGGTCAGTTACGGAGTCTTGAACTCTCCGCCAAACTTTATAAATTCTTGAGGACAGCCGTTGAGGGGGCTGTTCTTGCTTCGTTTCTGGAACTCTCTCCGCAGGCGGAGGAGATCTTTTCAGTGTAGCGGTTGGAGAATTCTTACGTACCCTCCTCAGCAGTTCAAAGCTGTTCTCAGTTGGAACAACAGCGTTGACCTCCACTACTGGAGCCGGTGGAGTTAGCCCTGAGGGGGAGTTGCCCCCTGCCTTCCTCACTCATTGCCAATGGCGACGTCGAGCATGACGAGCCGTTGGGACTGGCTCGGAGATTGAGACATCTTCTTTTTTCCCCCTATCTGAATGAGGCGCCGCCGGTGTTAACCTCTTAAAGATTGAGGTTGTCTTTTGAGGGGTTATATTCAACCCGTCGAAGACGGATCCTCGAGCAGGGGCAGGAGCAGGAATCGTCAGTCTTGAAAAGACTGACTCTTTGACAGGGGAAGCCGCCTTGACGACTTCTGGAGCAGCAGTTATTGCTTTCCTTGGGACAGCCAGTTTAGAGTTCTGATTTAGCCTGGTGAAAACAGAGGCTGTCGGTTTTGTAGTGGGCGACCCGTTGACAGGGGCTGTCGTAGCAGTGAGCCGGTCGAAGACCGACTTCTTGTTCACTTCCAATGCAGGTATTGGCATAGAGAAGGTTGTAGGTGGGATCATGCTCCCGAAGAACAGGCCAGTGGTGGCTTGGGTCACCTGGTCTACCGGCAGAGCGAGGAAGGAAGCCGCTTGGGGCCCATATGCTACACCTCCCGGTGAGGTGGAACGTCCGTTGCAGTGGCACTTCGAGCAGTTGGTGCAGTTAAAAGCCATTGATTCTTGAGTTCTGCTCCAGGCAAAAGACCAAATCTTAGTAACTTGAAATCCGAAGGCAACCATTAACAAACCGCGATTGGTTCGCGAAGACGACACACGAAGTGTGGAGTGGAAAGAGAAAAAGGTCCCACCGGGCGTGCCAGAATCTGTTCCCCTCCGAAAGACGGCGCACAAGACTGCGAAGTCCTAGTGCTGAGATTCGGGGCAGATGCTATTTGGTTTTATCCGTCTACCTCTTCGAAAATGCCAAGTTGATTTATGGCATCGTGTATCGAAGGTTTAGACGGATGCGGCCGATGTAGCAGACTTCGTCAGATTCCCCCTCAGGGTGAGGGGTTTTTGATTGTGGGGACGCTCTTCCCTGCAGGCGCAAGCCCCTGCAGTTAATTACGCTACCGCATCGCGGTAACCACTTTCTCCTTCTCCAGAATTTCACTTTGTGTCGTGTGTGTTTGTTTTGTTCGTGGTTGCCCGTGGATTGTATACGGAGACTATGTTATGCCGTCGCCCGTAGGACGTGGATTAGTCCAAATCCGTATTTACTTAGATTTGGGTTTAGTGTTTTAGTTTAAGGATACGTTAGCCATATTGAGGCTAAGATCAACTTAAACGTTCGTTAAGGATACGTTAGTCCTGTTTGAGACTAAGATCAACTTAACGTGGTGATCCATTTAATATATGGCCGTCGGGACTCGTCACCTCTCTGACGTCGTTGAAGGATTACAACGACATGTGTCAGAGGAGTTCAGAGATGTACCCTTTAACCAAAGTTGATTTGGAGTTTAATAGTTCATTTGAATGTTTAAGGATACGTTAGCCGTGTTTGGGGCTAAGATCGACTTAAACGGGACCATTTAGATCCGGCAAAAGAGCATTTGGAGGCTCTATTGTTCCAGTTTAGGGACGTAGGGGTCCATAGGTAGTTTAAGGACGTTGCGGTCCATTGCCAGTTTAGGGACGTGGTAGTCTATATTCCAGTTTAGGGACATGGTGGTCCATCGCTAGTTTAGGGACGTAGTGGTCCGTCATTAGTTTAAGGACGTTACGGTCCAATATTAGTTTTAAGGACGTTTCGGTCCGATATTAGTTTAAGGACGTTTCGTTCCGACATTAGTTTAAGGACGTTTCGTTCCAACATTAGTTTAAGGACGTTTCGGTCAAATATTAGTTTAAGGACATTTCGGTCCAACATTAGTTTAAGGACGTCTCGGTCCAATATTAGTTTAAGGACGTCTCGGTCCACGAGTTTAAGGACCCCGCAGTCCATATTGATGTGTGGTCGTCGGGACCCGTCACCTCTCTGACGTCGTTGAGGGATTACAATGATAGGCGTCAGAGGAGTTCGGAGATGTACCCTCAAACCGGAAATTGATTTAAGAGAGCAGCTGCGCTCGGTCAATTTAATTTGAGGACTTACGGCCATGATTGGGCTAAGTCCAGTTGAAGAATGTTCAACGTTTTTATTTATCTTTGGCCTATTAGGCTTGTGCTAGGGCTTTGCCCCTGCTAGGCCTTTTTTTTGGGCTCTGTCCCTTTGTAAATGATGCAGAGCATCTGTTTTGGTTTGGGCTCTGCCCTTTTTAAAATAATGCATTGCATTTTATTAGGCCTGTTAGGCCTTCTTTAATTGGGCTTGGCCCATTTGTAAGCAATGCAGTGCACTAATTATTTGACAGTGGCTTGTCAGGCACTTTGCGCCAAATAATGAGCGCAAGCGCTCGTGGAAGCGACACGTGTCGCACTCCGGTGAATGCAAGCGCAGTGCGCTGTGTCAGTGCGCTGCGCTGTTGACACGTGGCGCTCCCTGGTGGCTTGCGCCAACAAAGAAGCGCAACAGTGCAATTTTTCAAGTGCAAAGCATTGTTTTATATTTTGATCGATTTTAAATCAAAGAAAACAAGTTTTTTCTTGTTTTCAAAGAACCAATGGTTCATAAGAAAATGCAAAGCACTATTATTATTTATTTTTTTCTTTTTATTTATGATTATTGGTCTTGTTCTTAGATCAATAATCTGTTCATAAGAGAATTTTCTCTTCTTCCTAAAGGTTTTTTTACCTTTTCTTCTTTTGAAATTCCTTCAGAGTTTTCTCTGTTCGAAGTTCTTGATTTTTCCCCAAAAAAATGTTCCTCCTTTTGAATTGAGGTCTAGGGTCCTTTTTATAGTGCCCATAAATTAGTTAAATTTGTTAAAGAGATCTTTCTCTGAGTGATTTGGGGAATTTTCCCCACCGTTGGATTTTTGATCCAAGGGCTTCTGTTTTACAGAAGAAAATCTTCTTGTTTTAACAAAAACAGAAAGATTTCTTAGAATTTTAATTCTGTTTGGCGCAAATGCTCCAGAGCGTGACACGTGTCACGCAGCGCACAGCGCAGCGCACAGCGCAGCGCATCTGCGCTGACACGTGTCGCGCAGCGCAGCGCTTGCGCAACTGAAGCTTTGTTGCTATTTTTGTTTTTTAATAGAGCTTTGCTCTGATTGGGCGCGCTGCCTTGGGCGCTGCGCTGATGTGTCTGCGCCTGACATGTGGCGCGTTGCGTGCAGCGCAAAGAATCTGAAGCGTTGCTTTATTTATTAAAGTTTAAATTTTCAAAGTAGAGCTTTGCTCTAATTAGGGGAAGATGAAGTGTTGCTTCATCTCCCGTCTTGGGATTTGAACAGAGCTTTGCTCTGATTGGGTTAAACACCCAAATCTAAGAATATACGGATTTGGACTAATCCACGCCCTACTGGCGGCAACATAAATTAGCTCCGTATACAATCCACGGGCAACCAAAAATAAAACAAACACACACGACACGAAGTGACGTTCTGGAGCAGGAGAAAGTAGTTATCGCTACGCGGTAACGTAATTAACTCCAGGGGCTTGCGCCTGCAGGAGAGAGCGTCCCTACAATCAAACACCCCTCAGAAATGAGGGGGAATCTGACGAAATCTGCTACAACGGCCACATCCATCCAAATCTCCGATACACGGTGCCATAAATCAGCTTGGCATCTTCGGAGAGGTGGACGGATAAACCTAAATAGCATCTGCCCCCAAATTCTGGCAAGACGTTTGTCTTCCCAGTTTTCGGCGGTGAACAGACTCTAAAGTTTCTTCCATCCATCAAAGTTGATCTTCCGCCCTTGACCCGATAGAGAGTGGCAATCGCGACGATTCAAATACTAGCCGCCACAATGGTGGCTGGAGCGGCTCGTCTTCCCTTCCTAATGTCATCAACGCCTTATCCGCTCGGATAGACTGGCTCATGTCGCAGATGGATGCCCTCGTCCGCGTTCAAGCGGCGGGCCCTACCCACCAGACCACAACTCCCCCTTCCCGCGACAACTACGTCCGTAGAAGGGCGGATGACCTCGCTCATCTCAGCGTCTCCGAACACCGGCGAGCCAACTCCGGCGACCACGACCCTCGCGCGGCGAATGATTCCATGACCCGCTGGACGCCGGACAGCTCCACACCCCAATCTCAGAAGAGACCAGGCCATCTCTGCAACACCCACCGCGCACTCACACTGGCTGAGGAGATGTCGGTCAGTTCACCTGCTTCCAGTCACAACCGACACCCCTACTCCCGCCGAGGCCGCGCGCACACAGAACGTCGGGACTACTCAAGGAGGGCCTCCCCCGAGGTTTTATGAAATCTGATAGAACGAAACCGAAGCCACACTGCCGTGCAGACCTGGAGCGAGGATAGCCACCACTCCGACTGTGCAGAATCCTCGGGGTACCACCACCGGCTCGCGGCCTTCGAATAGAAATTTGATGGTATACGATGAGATGGCCATACGTCCGGTGAGGGAGCCAGGTATTCCGCCGATTCATTCTCAAAGCCCTTTATAGAAGGGCTGCTGGCCAAACACGTCTCGTCCAGGAATAAGCCTCCTAAAGTAGCCCTCTTCGATGGGAAGTCTGACCCGAAGGACCCCTTAGATGCATTTACAGCGGGCATGAGCTTCCAAGATAACTCGGACGCGGCTCAATTCCGAGCTTTCCCCACCACGCTAATCTGAGCTGGCTAGGACTGGTTCCGGAGGCTTGCGCCGCGCTCCATCTCCATCTTTGATGAGCTAGCTACCCAGTTCCTCGGCCATATCGTCGGCAACCGACAGCAAAAGAAGACAGTGGACTGCTTATTCACTGTCAAGAGCTAAGACAAGGAATCCTTCAAAGGGTATGTCACCCGCTTCTACAATGCCCTCCTGGAGGTACCCGAGCACCGCGATGAAACAGTCATCACAGCGCTGAGGTCGGGTCTTAGGCACAAAGAGTGGCTCCGTTCTTTTGCATTGGTGCAACCTAAGACCATGGCCGAAGTGAAAGCGTGGACCGAACGAGAAATACAACTCAAGTCCGAGGTGAACTCCAACATGCCCGGAGCGACCAAGCTGATCGGAAGAAGAGGGACAGGGAAGAGAAAAGGAAAGACGATCGTCCGAAACCTTACTCTCCGAGGTTCCAGGAGTACACTCCTCTAAACATTTCCCAGACCGAGCTACTGGAGGAAGCTAAGGGTGAAGATTTCTTCAGGCTCCCGCCATCTACCCGTTGGATGGGCAAACGGCTTCGAGGCCCGTATTGCGCTTATCATCGGGCACAAGGACATCCGACTGAGGATTGTAAACAGCTGCGCGGTTACATCGAAGAGCTGACCCGCTCCAGTCACTTGGCAAAGTACCTGCGAGATAAACGTCAAACAGATAGAAGACAAGCTGATCAAATTAAAGACAGAGAGCTGACGATCGGAATGATCATGGTCGTCGCCGACTGACCCAATTCCGAACAACGAGGACACCTACCGAAACCGGTCATTCAATGCAGGAGAATTTAAACTGAATCACATAATATGTATTTTATTTAATAATAAAGATTCTTATTTCCCTGCAATCTAAACTACTTCTCTTTGTCTCCATGCTAAAACTCCCTGCAGGGCCGACGAATGTCTTCCTTCTCAGCTCATCCACAGCGGGTAGATTCCTGCCCAACAACCCTGTGGATCGAAAGCCCTCTTCACGAGGCGACCGAGTATCTTCCTACTCGGTTCATCCACAGCGGGTAGCTTCCTGCCCAACAACGTTGTGGATCAAAAGCCCTCATCACGAGGCCTCCTAGCAATTTCCTGCTGGCCTATCTGCAGCCGGTAGATTCCTACTCAACAACGCTGTGGATCGAAAGCCCTCCCCACGAGGCGACCGAGTAGCTTCCTGCTCGGTTCATCCGCAGTGGGTAGCTTCCTGCCCGACAAACGCTGTGGATCAAAAGCCCTCATCACGAAGCCGCCTAGCAATTTCCTGCTGGCTCATCCACAGCGGGTAGATTCCTGCCCAACAACGTTGTGGATCGAAAGCCCTCCTCAAGAGGTGACCGAGTAGCTTACTGCTCGGTTCTTCCATAGTAGGTAGCTTCTTGCCCAACAAAGATGTGGATCAAAAGCCCTCATCACGAGGCCGCCGAACAATTTCCTGTTGGCCCATCTGCAGTGGGTAGCTTCCTATCCAACAAACGCTGTGGATCAAAAGCCGTCATCACGACGCCGCCAAACAATTTCCTGCTGGCCCATCTGCAGTGGGTAGCTTCCTTCCCAACAAACACTGTGGATCAAAAGCCCTTATCACGAGACCGCCGAGCAATTTCCTGTTGGCCCATCTGCAGCGGGTAGATTCCTGCCCAACAACGCTGTGGATCGAAAGCCCTCCTAACGAGGAGACCGAGTTGATTCCTACTCGGTTCATCCACAGTGGGTAGCTTCCTGCCAAAAAAATGCTGTGGATTAAAAGCCCTCCTCAAGAGGCCGCCGAGCAATTTTCTGCTGGCCCATCCCTAGCGAGTAGCTTCCTACCCAACTACGCTAAGGATTGAAAGCCCTCTTCACGAGGCGACCGGGTAGCTTCCTGCTCGGTTCATCTACAAGCCGGTAGCTTCCTTCCCAACAAACGCTGTGGATCATAAGCCCTCCTCACGAGGAGACCGGGTAGCTTCCTGCTCAGTTTCTCAGCAGTAGGTAGCTTCCTGCCCAACAAACGCTGTGGATCATAAGCCCTCCTCACGAGGAGACCGGGTAGCTTCCTGCTCAGTTTCTCAGCAGTAGGTAGCTTCCTGTCCAACAAACGCTGTGGATCAAAAGTCCTCATCGCGACGACGCCGAGCAATTTCCTGCTGGCCTAGCTGCAGCAGGTAGATTCCTTTCCAACAACGCTATAGATCGAAAGCCCTCCTCACGAGGCGACCAAGTAGCTTCCTACTCGGTTCATCCACAGTGGGTAGCTTCCTGCCCAACAAACGCTGTGGATCCAAAGCCATCATCATGAGACCGCCGAGCAATTTCCTGCTGGCCAATCTGCAGCGGGTTGATTCCTGTCCAACAATGATATGGATCTAAAGCCCTCATCACGAGGCGACCGAGTAGATTCCTACTTGGTTCATCCACAGTGGGTAGCTTCCTGCCCAAAAAATGCTGTGGATTAAAAGCCCTCCTCAAGAGGCCGCCGAGCAATTTTCTGCTGGCCCATCCCTAGCGGGTAGCTTCCTACCCAACTACGCTAAGGATTGAAAGCCCTCTTCACGAGGCGACCGGGTAGCTTCCTGCTCGGTTTATCTACAAGCCGGTAGCTTCCTTCCCAACAAACGCTGTGGATCATAAGCCCTCCTCACGAGGAGACCGGGTAGCTTCCTGCTCAGTTTCTCAGCAGTAGGTAGCTTCCTGCCCAACAAACGCTGTGGATCATAAGCCCTCCTCACGAGGAGACCGGGTAGCTTCGTGCTCAGTTTCTCAGCAGTAGGTAGCTTCCTGCCCAACAAACGCTGTGGATCAAAAGTCCTCATCGCGACGACGCCGAGCAATTTCCTGCTGGCCCATCTGCAGCGGGTAGATTCCTGTCCAACAACGCTATAGATCGAAAGCCCTCCTCACGAGGCGGCCAAGTAGCTTCCTGCTCGGTTCATCCACGGTGGGTAGCTTCCTGCCCAACAAACGCTGTGGATCCAAAGCCATCATCATGAGGCCGCCGAGCAATTTCCTGCTGGGCAATCTGCAGCGGGTTGATTTCTGTCCAACAATGATATGGATCTAAAGCCCTCATCACGAGGCGACCGAGTAGCTACCTGCTCAGACCAACCCTAGCGGGTAGCTTCCTACCCTACTACGCTAAGGGTCGAAAGTCCTCATCATGAGGCGACCGAGTAGCTTCTTGCTCGGCCCGTCCCTAGCGGGTAGCTTCCTACCCAACTACGCTAAAATTCCAAACCACTCATCATGAGGTGACCGAGTAGCACCCTGCTCGGCCCATCCCTAGTGGGTAGCTTCCTACCTAACTACACTAAGGGTCTAAAGCCCTCTTCAATAGGCCACCGTGCAGCTTCCTGCTCAGTCCGACCGCAACAGATAACTTCATATCTACGCTAAGGTTCCAAACCCCTTCCTCACGAGTCCATATAATCGAGCAATGACAACCTATGCAAACTTGGCTATCGTTCGATCCATACTCGATGCGCGATCGCCACCTTGACTCCGAGAGAAAGGAGGATACCGACCTTCCTACAGTTTGATATCAATCGGTTAATACTCAACGCGCGATCGCCACCTTGACTTCGGGGGAAGAGAGGATACCGACCTTCCTACAGTTAGATATCAATCGGTTCATACTCGACGAGCGATCGCCACCTCGACTCTGGGGAAAGGGACGGTACCGACCTTCCTACACTTGTCTATCATTCGACTCACACTCGACACGCGAGCATCGATCTAACATTCGCGAGATGAAAAGACCTTCGAGCTAAAAATACTTGCGGAATGAAAATTCGAGCAATGAAAGTATACGAGCTAAAGTACTTGCACAGTGCGCAGACATTGGAGCAAGAAAAAAGTATACTTTATTTACAATCAAAAATAAACACAAGGTATTCTGGGTTCCTCAGCCTTGCGAAAGTTCCCGGAGGCTTACAAAATTTTGAAAAAGAAAAAACAAAAAATTCTCAAGGAAGGAAAGCTCAGGCCGCCCGCTCCGCCAGGATCTCACCCTGCTCGATGCCGCCATCATGGACCGGAGCTTCTGCCACTGGGTTGACACTTCAGCCGACGGCTTCGCCTCCAGCGGCCACCTCGGTGCCTCCCCCCTGCGGCGCTTCCTCGGAGAGAGGGTACTTGGAGCGGAGCTCACCATCGGCGAACTCCGGCATTGACACCTTGACGTCGTCGAGGGCGTCGTGCCAAACGATGGCCGCGGATTCAGCGAGATCGGCATAAAATTGGTCGGATGCCTTGTATCCCTCCACGGCCTTCGCCACCCGGCTCTCGGCGAGCTTCACCGCGTCTATCACCGCCCGGACATCCTTCCAAAGGACATCCCTCGACTTCTTCATCGCGTTGTAGAGGTTGTTAGCCTCCTCCAACTTGGCTTGAATAGCCCGGTTGGACTCACTCAGAAGTTGGTGGGATTCCTTCAGCTTAGAGTTCGTCAGCCCCTCGGCAACCAATCGCGAG
Source organism: Agapanthus africanus (assembly GCA_030015575.1). Lineage (NCBI taxonomy): Eukaryota > Viridiplantae > Streptophyta > Magnoliopsida > Asparagales > Amaryllidaceae > Agapanthus > Agapanthus africanus. The sequence goes on along the minus strand of JASDDO010000012.1, from coordinate 111,329,312 downwards.
TCGAGATAGCCGCATTCTCCTTCGCCTGCTGCAGTTGAAGGTGAAGATCATCTTCCCGCGAGGAAGATTCGCCTGCCTTCTTCATGGCCGGGGTGATCTCCTCGGACTCCATGGCGACGAGGAGGACGCAGTGATGAAGGACCTGAGAAAAGCAGCAAACGGGTTAGAAAACACAAACCGAGAAAAAATACTTAGGGAATTTTTAATGAAAGCTGGATGCCGACCTGAACCATCTCCTGAGCTATGGCGGCCACCTGGGCCTTTATGGTTCCCCGGGGAATGTTAACCCTGGCTGCTTGCTCCATGTCCGAAAGCAGGCTGTCGGCGATAGAGAGCCACGAGGGCACCTCATTGCAGAAGTCGCCCTCCTGCACTGGGGTCCCGATAGAAGGCGTCTGAGATACCGTCATCTTATGTATTTTGAGGGGGATTTCGGCGGACTCGGCCTCCTCGTCCCTCGCCCGGGGCGCCGGGTCCCGCGCGTTCTTATGAACCCCCCCCGCCTCCGTGGCGTTATTCCGGGACTCAGGAAGCGGCAGAAGGCTTGATCGGTGGAGTTGGCCATGGAGCAGAGCTCGGACCGGGTCAGGACGAGCTTGCGCCCCCGGTCTACTTTCCTTCGGCCTTTGCGGCCATAACAGCTGGGAATTTTGATCGGTCCGTGGGCTCGGCAAAAAGAAGAACACACAAATAAAAAGAGTGTTAGTGACGATGAAAAGGCAAAGAAAGTTTGTCTAAAGTCTAAACAGATCGTCTAAAGCCCAGACTTACCCAGAAAACACGCAGGGCTGAGCCCATCCCAACTCAGAGCATGCTCGGACAGCAGGACATCAGCCCGCTGGATCGGCTCCCACAAGGACACTGCCCTTGCCTCGGGGGGACGACCGTTTCGCCCTCGGGCAGTCGGCCCTGTGCCACTGTATAGGAACAGGCTAATCCTTGCCCTCAGGTGGCCCGACGAATATAAACTTCTCCTTCCATTCATGGATGGACGAAGGGACGACTACTACTCCCGACCCGGCCATCCCACCCTTACATTTTTTAAACGAAAAATACACCCATCTCGGCTCATCCTTGCCGGTGCCAGGGTGATTCTTATAACAAAGGAAAGAAATAAGGAGGGTCAAACTGAAGGGGATATTTTCAAGTTTTAACAGGACCAGAAACCCGAGGGCAATTCTCCACGAGTTCGGCGCGAGCTGGCCCGGGGCAAGGTGGAAATAACGAAGCACCCCACAAACCTCGGTTGGGAAAGGAAAATGCATTCCTGCCCGGAATGCTTCCAGATACAGGGAAATCTCCTTTCTCCGCACCTGGTCCGCCCGCTCACCCTCTATAGCCAAACGAAGTAAATAGTTAAAGGGATATGGAAACGAGCCCGAATTTCGGAAAGCTCATCCAGACTCTTCAAAACAGAGGGCGCATCGCGGCTGTTCCCGATGCGCTCCTTGGGAGCCTTGTCGCAGCCCGACGACGAGTGACAAGGGCAGACCTGACACTTGGGGGAAAACCAGACACCGAAGATGCAGCAGAAGAAGAACCCTCTCGGCTATCTGAAGCCGAGGAAGGGTAGAAGACCCACTGGACTCGACCCCAGCAACCGGGGCCTTATCGTCCGACTCTACACTTACTACCTCTACAGACTCCTCGGATGAAGACATCTAACCTGATTCAAAGGAAGGGACTCGTCGAGGAAAAATGAGAATCTGATCTAAGGGGAAGAGCGCCGGACAAACTTCGACAATGAAAGAGAATTAGGGTAAAGGTGTTGGCCCTAGGATGGTCCTCTCCTATTTATACACCCTAAAGAAAGCATCCAGCGGCCCAGATTGATTCCCGCCAAAACGAAACGTCGCGCCTAGTGGGCGTCAGGGCTCTACGTGGCGATCGACCATTAGGGACGTATCTTCGATTGCAGGAGTCAGAGACAGCCTGTCGCGTCTGCCAACCAACATCGGACACATGGCCCGCAGCCCAACTGATGATCGACCGAAATGGCGCCCCTTCGTTAAAGCGCAATCATTTCACTGACACCATCGGGGATACGCGTGAAAACTTAGGCGCACGGTGAGATGACACGTGGACTCGAGGATTGAAGCGACGCAACCACCAAATCCATGTCGTCCCCGGACAATCCATACTATGATTCTCGGCACCAAACTGAGCATAAGAAAATCGAACAGGACACTCTCGACCCGACCCATAAATAGGTCGGGAAGAGAATGGGGGGCTAATGATGATGCTCAGAAGTGAGGATTCCCCAGATCATGTAAATAGGTCGGGACAAGAGTGGGGGGCTAATCATGATGCTCAGAAGTGGGGATTCCCCAAATCATGACATGTAGCAGATGATGTGTCCCGAAAGCTACGGAGCTGAAATAAGTATGATGCTTTGGGGGCTTACCTCGGGACCTCATCTCCGAGGATACACCCGACCTATCAGAGACCTCCCTGAGCACCTTCTATACTCACCCAACAAACAACCAACAGCTCGCCTTCGACATGCCGAGCTCCCTCGGCCCCCCGGCTCATTTTCGAGCCTCCTGACATGCCAAGCTCACTCGGCCTCTCGGCTCGTCTCCGAGCATGCCGAGCTTCCTCGGCCTCCTTACTCGTCTCTGAGCCATCTGACAGGCCGAGCTTCCTCGGTTCTTCCGATCAACCGAGAACGCGGATCCAAGCGCCTCCGCAACGGCTCCGCGTATGTCGCCAAGGCGAGATATCCGCCGCCCCATGCAGGCTCGTTTCCCCATTAATGAGCCGATCCCGCCATTAACGCGGGCGTAACGTAAGGGCGTAAACCTCTCACCGGCTCGCTCCATGCGACCATTATAAAAAAAACCCTCTTCCAGACGACTCAGGTAACTCGAATGGATTCCAATACGCCGCTGCTCTGCTAATATTCCTCGGCACTAATTTGATCGTCAGAGGGTCCTACGGTGGTACACCCACCCCGGGACTTCCTTTGCAGGTAGCTCGGCGCAACACCAACCCACTGAGATCCAGATGCTCAACCTCCACAAACCAATCTCAACCGTCCGAGAACGCTCACTACCAGATCTACGGAGGACAGCATCTGAAGGGAGATCACACCCTCCATCAATACATAAGTTCAAAATATTGCGTGGATTCAAATAATGGTAAAACACAATAGTAAGGTGCCTGCAATAACAAAACACTTTTGAAAACTGTTTGAAATTCATATTTGTTTATCACTACAGTCTCAGAGATTATGACTGCTCACAGCCCACTGAAAGTTTAGGATGGTTTACTAGGAATTTACTCTTCAAAAAATGTTTTTCATTATTAGAGTTGAGATGTACATTTTGAGAGTAGAGAAATAGATTTTTGAAATATTTTTGTTGATATTTTAGGGTCATAGTAAGAATCACATTGCCAATTTTAGTTATAAACTCATGGTGTGATGATTCGGTGGCACAAAATTAACATAAAGAATTTTTTTTTTAAAAAGATGATCCGTTCATTTTGTAACCGATGAATCAAATTAATTGTTTGTAATGACCAGATGTAAAGTTGATGACCAGGTTGTAAAGCAAAATATGTGTACTGATTTCCATGTGCCTTCCTAAGAGATAATTAAGAGTCTTCTTCTCAAACCTCTTTAAGAGTCTTCTTCTCAAGTTATTTTCATCATTGCATCCCCTCTTCAATCTAAACCCTAAATCAGCATGTCTATTTAGTTCCAGCAGCGGGATTACGAGGCCCACCATCAAGATCATTTGTGAATGGGAATTGGTGGCTAAGCCCTACACTTTGAGAACTTTAAAAAACCCAGGAAGAAGGTTTTTGAGGTGCCCTAAATGGAACCAAGATGGAGATTGTGGGGCATTTGCATGGGATGGAAAACTTAGAATTCGGGATTTTTCTAGTTCACAAATTGGATCTGAAATTGCAAGCCAAGAGAGCTTAAATGATGATGAACAGCAATGCAAGAGTGGTATGTTATTCAAAACCACGACTTTCATCTGAAATTAAAGTGATGAGTTCAATGGAGAAGAAGATGCTTGTGTTAGAGTTGGTGATGTGGTTTCTTTCTGTTTTTTTCTATTTCCGTTGGGTATTTTCTTAGACATATGTAATGAATGCTCTTTTAGGTTTTCGGTTTATGATGCGTATTTGATCAATTTATTCGCTTGCCTTCCATACCTGATACATTTTAATTTACAAAGTATATTATTATCATGACAAATTAATGCAACTCAGAAGAAATTCCCGCTCAGAAAATAGAAGGTCCCATCTAGGGACCCAAAATTCCCACATAAAAGAAAAAAAAGCGCACTTGAGAAACAAACAATTCCAGTTTCGAGTACATCTGAAGTCAAACGTCCCACTTTGTAATATTAAAGTCCCACACTGTAAACCTAAAGTTCTTTTTGGTAAGCATAAAGCTCCACTGAGAATACTTGATACTTTTTAATTTACAAAGTATTATCATGACAAATTAATACAGCTCAGAATTTCCCACTCAGAAAACAGAAAATCCATCTAGAAAACCGAAAGTACCACATGAAAGAACAAAAAGGCTTACTTGAGGAACAAGCAATTCCAGTTTCAATTACATCTGAATTCAAACGTCCCACTCAGTAAACTTAAAGCCTCACGTAGTAAAGTTAAAGTTCCAGTTTGTGGGCAGAAAGTTCCACTTAGGAAAATTAAAGTCCTACTTAGAACAACTTGGAAGTTCTTGATTTAAAAACCTGTAAACAAGAAAAGATAATTGAAAACAAAACAATACTACCCTATGCATGGTTTTGCTCCATTGGCTGTGTACAATCCCGAAAGAAGTCCCACGATACAAATTGATGGTCCATGTCCCATATAGCATACCAGAAGTCCTACTTAGCATACCAGAAGTCCCACTTAGGAACATAATGTCCCTATAAGAAGTAAAAATAGTCCCACCCCCCAAAAGAAAATTCGTTTTAAAGGTGTAAAAGCATTGAGTTCCACTTGGTAAACAGTAGTACAACTTACAAGTTTTATATTTCCATCTGGAAACTTTTTAGTCCAATGTGGAAATGTGTCAATTTCAAGCATACTTGCAAACCAAGTATCAAACAAACCAGGACATACTACATAGAAAATTGCTTTAACGCATCTGACAAGCATTTCTTAATATAAAAATGAATATTGGGGTATTACAAAAGGACCGAAAAAGAAAAAAATAAACCATTAGGGTATAAAAAAAACAAAGTCATTGATCACTATGATATCAAACACACTAAAAAAGCTATAGTCATCCAAATTGATGGTGAATCCATCCCAATTCAACCGTGGTAATCGATTACATTTCCGGAACCAAATTGTGCACTTCTTTCTTTACGTTCTCTTCTCTGTTGTGTGCGGACATTAGCATGTAAGAAATGAGCTTCTTTCGGAACAACTTTGTTATATTTTGGATAGGGAAGAAGCAAGATAATTAATTAAGAAAATTGCGGAAAATTAAACCGAGTGACTCATGTTAGTACCTTGTCTATCTCGGAAGTTATCTCCTCTGCATTCTACAGTTCCATATAATTGCACAAATACAAATCACAACCGTTTTTTTCCCCTTTTTGTAAAGAGATCTTGGAAACTGTATGTAGTGGCCATATCCCAAAATGTAAATCGCTAAAGCTTACTAGCAATTCTGGTTTGGCTTTTATGGCTGCATCCAATCGTCTTTCCAAAGTACAACTATGCATTTATAAGCAATTAATATCAAACCACGTACTCCATATTGTACTTAAAAGGCAAATAACTGCTCGTAGATGATTTCTTACAATGTTTTCCACTAGGGATTGATATTTTTCTAAATATGCGTTTCTTAGATAATCCAATACTTGTCATTCTCCAACCATTTTATTAAGAACAATAAGACACCAATGCTCTTTGTCAAGATTGCAAGGGAACATTAGCTAAATAAGTTCATAAAACATAACAACGAAAAATAATAAGTATTAATAAAAAAAAATAGTTAATATAATCCGCCATGTGTCTGTAATGGTAAGGGAATTAATTTAATTTAATTTAAATAAACCATATCATGGCCAGAAATTGCCTTGCTAAATGCCACGTAGTTCTTCAGTTCGATGCGTTTTAGTTTGTATGTGTATTTTCTAAACGCTTCGTCGATAAGTTTACAAGTCTCAAACACACATTCATAATAAATAACCCCTCTTCTTTCATCCTTTTCCAGTCTTAATAACTTTGTAAAACGGTAAATTATCAGCCGAGCAAAGAAAAGAGGTGAGTTTTGGATCGTATAATATAGAAGAAATTGGGTGAGGAATACGGTCTGTGTTCATACACGTGATATGTACACATACCGTGCCACCTATCCATGATTTGAATCCATTAACATTAAGAAGGAATTCTAGCTCGTTTAGCTGTACCAACGCCCTTCCAATTTGCACTTCTACGGCACCCTTTTCCCTGTTGTTCTGAAGATATTGAATGGCTGCCCTCTCAATAATGTCCAGATTATCTTCTGCCGGTTTCATAAATCTATTTCTATTTCTATTTCTATTTCTATCAAGTAGATGTTGATGAAAGGGAAACATCAGGCATGAGCTGGGCTTCGGCCATCTCCTTTCCTTCGGATTTTTAGCGGAGTCGACTTTGTTATCTTTATGGAGTGTTGTGTTTTCACTCATTGATGACTCTGATTCAGACAGGACCAAGACAGTATTTTTATGGTTTTCTGACGGAGATGGATGTTCGTGGACCATTGTTGGTTTCGGAGTTGATAAACAAGTAGAAGGTGATCGTCCGATATTTAGGGTGGAGAATTCTGGAGTGAAAGGCACAATTAGTCCCTCGTTATGCAAAGTTATGCTTTGGTGAGTGTTACATAACTGAGTCAAAGTCTATAAAAAATTAAATGGAATAATAAATTAGTTGGAGGAAAAAATAAATATAATTAAAAAACATAAGATGACAGCATACCAGCATGACTTCTATAATTTTATCATCCATTTGAGTAACAACGCCTTTAATATTGTTTACATTTTCTTCCAATGCCGCCAGCCAAATTCTCACTGATCTATGCATTCGTTGAAGACAAATATGAGCTACTAAAAATTTATGACTGTCATTGATCAATAATTAACAGGTAAGGGCTTGGTTCATTTCAGATATTACACACTCAACATTATCGGGGTCACCCAATGTCACAATAGGTGGAGATTGGTCTGCTCATTTCATGCACCGTGTGATCAATTTAGGTTATATTTTCCTCAGCGACTTCAAAAAAGATTTTGTACCCAATAAATATGTGCTTTAGGAATTATAAAATAAAATAGAACAAGATTTCTTCACACTCATTGTTCAGTCGAAAATAGTGCACTTTTAACATGACAATTTCCTTATTTTTCTTAATCATCTAAAGGTATTTGTTACAAATATAACACATATTAGAAGCTCATCTGCAAAATACCATTTACCATGTGTTTATATATTATAATCAACATTATGAAGGAAATTGTATATTTAATATTTTACGCATAATATTTTGTATCTCAAACATAACTAACATTCTTCATTGAGATATTGTGCAAGTTTAGCTCAGGTCGGATATCCAGAAACAAGAATCTGCCGATAAAGTAAAGAAAGTCGAAGAATCAAATACTGGCAGAGACTCAGAAAAGATATCAAAAACCCAAATATTAACAATAGAAGATTCCAGAAGAATGAAGCCAAGAACCCACCGAGTCGAGGCCGATCCGCGGCCGAGTTGCCACGGTTCAGCGGTCAAGAAGAGGAGTTAGGGTTCAAGATTCTTCTGGAAGATTCTGTGCAACAAACTTTGTTTGTTGGGATTTTCTGTTACTGGATTTAGGGCTATAAATAGGACCGAGGGCTACATCCAAGTGGATCCAATCTCTTCAAATAAAATCAAGAAAAGAGCCAACAAATCTCTATATCAAATCCAAGATCAAATCCAATATCAAAAGGGGGATCTAAGATCTAAGATCAAGAATTTTCGATCTTAAGATCCAAGATCGATAAATCATCGAGAAATTCAACAAGCGATATCAATCAAGTCTCCTTTACACGAAGCCAATCATCGTCAACGAGCAAGCGATCCAAGGCAGGTCCAAGACTCGAGGTGATCAAGCGACGTGAAGATCGACGGAACATTTACTTCTTCGAGGCAGAGATCGAGAGAAAATTCTTCTTCCTCTTGTAATCTAAACTCGAAGAATTGTATTGTGAAGTTGAGTAATAAAGGTAGAACATTAGTTTTATCATTTCTCTTTCTTTTAATTTCCTCATTATGAATTCTTTCTCTATTCTTTCTTTTATTTTCATGATGTGTGAATAATTCTCTGCATGATAGGATTCGTAGGATTAGGGTAGATCAATGGATGAGAAAATTCTGTACTCTTTTTAAGTCTTATGAAGTTTATAAACTTTAACAAAAGAATCATCAACATTCTTATCGGGCGCGATATCAAATTCTTGATAATCTTGACAACGATTTGATATAAGATTGATGATCTTTTTGTTAAGGGCTAGACATGAATGGAGATCAACGAAAGGACAAGGGTCAATAGAGGAGAAACCCTAGTTTCTTCCAAAGAACCCTAATCCTCATTCATCGCCATCAATATAGTTTTAAATCTATCAATAGATAAGAGGAGTCATCTTTATTAGTCATCTAGGGCTACTAAATCCAATCGAATCATACAAGTCTTCTTCAAATAAAATTTTCTTGATAATTCAATTAGATCTTGAACTATTTTCTTGATTTTCTTGAAACTACTTTCTTGATTTTCTTGAAACTATCTTCTTGATTTTCTTTATTTTCTCTTTTCTATTTCTTTCAACCGATCTAAAGCAAGAAATATAAAATTCCATGAATCCCAGAGGACGACCCGTACTCACTAAAGATTCGCTACACATGACACCGTTATTGATTGCGGTTATTTTACTACTACTTTTTCTTTCACAAAATTACTGATCAAACAAATGGCGCCACTGCCGGGGATCCGTGCGTAAGTTTTCTTTCTTGCTATTTGGGTTGAAATATTATTATTCCATCAAAATATAAATCAAGAACGCATCTTGTGTTTAACAATTAGTGTGTGAATTTTGCGAGAGAATCTGGAATCATTGTTGCAGGGAGATAAAGATTCAGAAACATTCATCAAGACCATAGGAGCAAGTGAAGCAACTGTAGAAAAAAGAATTTCAAGAACCGTCAAGTTGGCGGCGAAACCGCGGCAAGAAGGCCATTCTCGCGGCGGAACCGCGGTGGCTTGGGTGACTTAGGGCTTCAAATCTCTCTGGTATCTTTTCTATCTTCTTCTCCCTCCTCTGAGAAAGTCCAATAACAATTTTTCTGCAGGATTCTTTGCAAAAAAAATCGCCGCTTAAAAAATTTTTGTTGCATGTTTTGTTTTTGTATATTGTAATATGGAAAATTAAGAGGCAAAGACCAAATTCAGATTAGGTGGGGATTTTATTATCCTTCCTAAGCCCCACAAATCACAAAACTAGCATCCGCATCACCCTTCATTAATTAAAAAATATCTAGACCAAGACTCTAAGGACTGTCACGCTCATTAAGGACGGAGGAGGGTCGTGGGTAATCTACTGCTTATCTGCATTTCTTTGTGGTGTCTAGGCAAGTGTGTCTAAGGCAAGTGGTTACTTAATTAGGCCCGCTATTTCGGTGATTCGTATAGCGGATACCTCCCACTTACCTGGCACTTACCTGGGCACAAGACTGATAAAGAGGTAGAAGAGGATTGATCCTGCGATTTGTCTTTTAGAAGTCTAGGAGCGGTCTAGTGACTTGACCTAGGTGACCTTAGATCTAGGGTTGATTATGCATTTTTGTGATTTTTCTAAATCCTTCATTTTCAAAAACAAACTTTTCTTTTTACGTAATTTTCACAAACGCTGCCACTTGCGCTAAACCCGCTTAGTGCATGGTCGGCTGGACACGGGATTCTAGTGCCCGTCTTGTCCGTGTTTCTTCTATAGACACCGAAGTCGGTACTTCTTCTTCTTCTTTTTCCCCACCACCCACAACATCAACCGAGATGAACGGTTCTCCATCAAATTTTAATAACACCACTCTGCCACCACCCGCAGGTGCGTAGAATCCACCGCACATATCTCTTCAAGTGAGATACTACCCTATACGTGGTCCCCTTCCTACTTGTCTTTCAATCCCACCAGCCAATGGGGATAATTTTGAAATCAAACCACACTTTATCAATCTTTTGCCTAAATTTCACGGTCTAGAGTCTGAAGACGCATACGTTTTTATCACTAAATTCGAAAACGTATGTTCTATGATGGGAACTTCACAACTTTCTGTGGATGTTATGCGTTTACGTCTTCTCGCGTTTACTTTGTGCGATTTAGCCAAAAATGGCTTTATAACACGACCGCACACTCTATTTCTAATTGGGAAGAATTCGTTATAGCATTCCTTAAGAAATTTTATCCCAATCATAAGACCACCCGTGTTCGGAGCGAAATCAACCAGTTTACCCAGCTTCCAAATGAACCATTTTAGAAATGTTTTGAATGGTTTAAGGATCTGCTTGTCCAATATCCTCATCATAAAATCCATAGATGTGATCTGTGCCGAATTATATATGAGGGCATTAATCCAACGACAAAGCAGATGCTTGAAACTATGTATCAAGGCAATTTCATGTCTAAAGACGATGGTGAAACTTGGAAATTCTTGGAAGATTTTGCTGAAAACACTTTGCAATGGGAAAGTGTTAGACCACCATCATCTAGGGGAGGTATCCATCAACTCGATGTTTCCATCGCAGTAAAAGCCGAAATGGCAGCGATGTAAAAGAAACTCGAAGCTATGGAAAACAAATTTTTATTAGCCTCCCTAAACCAGGTAACTCTCCTTAAAACCGTGTGTGGATGATGTTCCAATCCATCACATCTGACGGGAGAATGTCCTTTGAATTCTCCGGTTCAAGGTCAAGAACACACTAATGCTGCTTTTCAGCAACGACCTAGAAACGATCCTTATTCTTCCACATATAATCAGGATTGGAGGAATCACCCTAATTTTGCTTGGAACCAATACCAAACACAAACTCAAAATACGGTTCCAAACTAAAATAACTATCAAAGGGTTTCTCCACAGCAACAGCAAGCACCACAGAGTCATCACCCCTTTCAACCACAAACTTTTCAAAATCCGGCCAACAATTCTGCACCTTATAATAATTCTTTCCAAACGACCAGTACCGAAAACTCTTCTGCACACGAACGAACCTTGGATTTGTTTATGAAACATTCCAGGCAAATGTCGGCTGATATACAGTCTTCTATCGAAACAATAACGAAAGACTCTGCCTCCCATGGTGAGAGTATAAAATCGATAGAAGCACAAATTGCACAGTTAAATGCCGCGATGAGTGCTAGAGAGAAAGGGAAACTTCCATCTCAACCCTTACCGAATCCTGGCGACTCACAACATTATAATGTGAATGCCATTACCACATTCAGATCAGGAAGAGTGCTGAACAACCAAGTATGTGAACAGGTTGATAATGAGGAATCAATAAATGATACCCCAGCTTCCACTTCTAACCCTATTTCGTCTAATCTACCATCTTCTTCTGAGCCTATTCTCCGTTTTGCCCTAGCCTCGAACCCTCCGCCCACCTCCTTGAGTCAACCTAACACGATCCCCACTCCAATTCTGGGATTCGTTCCACCCCCACGATCTTCTCTAATGTTGGACCTAACTCATATTGATAAAGCTTCTTATCCAAATAGGTTAAGGGGAAACAGACCAAGTCCATAAATGGAGAAGATTGTGGAAATTTTTAAGCAAGTTAACATAAATATCCCTCTTCTAGATGCTATACAACAAGTTCCGTTCTATGCGAAAATTCTAAAGGACTTGTGCACTAGGAAGAGGAAAGTCCAAGTACATAAAAGTTTTTCTTGCGAGTAATGTGAGCACTGCTTTTACACAGCAACTACCCAAGAAAAGTAAGGACCCAGGGAGTCCTACAATATCTATTTCTATTGGGGGTAAAAATATCGATCGTGCACTACTCGATTTAGGTACTAATGTTAACTTGCTTCCGTATTCTGTGTATGAGCAGTTAGGTATCGGAGACTTAAAACTGTCGCACTGCACTCTTCAGATGGCCAATCGATCTATTACCCAACCTAGGGGTGAGCTAGAGGACGTGTTTATCAAAGTCGGGGAATTTATATTCCATGTGGACTTCATAGTTATTGATACACAGCCTGTAGTAAACCTACGGAACCAAATTCCGGTGATTCTAGGTCGGCCTTTTCTAGCGACTTCCAACGCTGTAATCAATTGTCGAAACAGTTCTATGAATCTATCCTTCGGGAAGATGTCAATTGAGCTTAACATTTACAAGTTGGGAAGTGAACCCTCCGAACCCTCTGCTCAAGTATGTTCTGTCGAAAGGATGGATTCCGACAGCAGCGAATTTGAACAGCTTCACGATACTGATCTAGACTCCCTTAATACGTTGTTGTTTGACCCCGCTATTTATTATACACATACGGACCCTTCTGTCGAGCTGTCCGGGTCAACATCTAACGCTTATTATGAACCTTTTATGGAGTCTGAGTATCATCCCATTCTTTCCGATGAGATTATTCTTCGGGATATCGATGAAAGCTTTGAAGAAATTTTCGCTGAAGAACTCGCATTCTTAGAAGACATGGGATTTGTGATGAATCAACCACAAACCAAAGAAGTTGAACCACCACCCCTTCTTCTTAACAATAACAAGAATGCGAGTAATCCATTATCATTATTTCGTCTCTACAAATCGAGACGCAAACCCGTTCTATTACACCACTTATCTCTTCCCCACTTCTTCTTGGCTATATATAACATGTTCTTCTATCAACCGGTGAGTTACATTGATAAAATATTCGAATGGTTGGTATTGACTTTTAGTCTTTGTAAAGCTTTGCATAGACCAATAACTTTATCCCCCTCTTATGATTTTAAAAGCTTAATATTATTTAACTCAAGTTTGGGGGGGAGAAAAATATTTTGGCTCTTAAAAATAAAATTTGTACACAAAATTGTGGGCCAAAAATAAGTTTGGGGGAGGTTTTCATGTTTAATTATTTTCTTGTCCCCGTTAATAACCTTTTCCTCCCAAGTCTACAGGTTTTGAGATTTAAAAGATGACAACAGTGAGGACACTGCTGTAAACAGGTTTAAAGGAGGTTTGTGCTTATTTACGCATTACTTTGCATAAGCACAAATTTTTTTCCTTTGATAATGAAAGATTAGAAAGTGAAAAATTATATTTAAAAGATTGGAAAAGTTTATGAAAAACAAGAAAATTAGATGTTTTCTTAAACGAAACTAGTAATAAGTAGTTATGAGCCGTTGCCCCAAGGGTTAGTAAGATGAAGGAAGTCACTAATCTGAGGATAAAAATAAGTCTGAAAAATAGTCCATATTCTTGAAGCCTAACATTTGAACGTTGATACCCTACTATACACATTTACACACGTCTTGAAACTCGGGATAGTAGAGGATAACTTGAAATGCTCTTTTCTAAAAGCCAAAGTATGAAGAAAATATAAATGAAGCATAAAATTATAAAATGGTGAAGAAAAATGAACACTGGTTTTGTAATCACCAAGGCAGCATAAAAAAAATATTGCGAGGGTGCTTCATCACCTAGTGCCTTAGACCAACTGGTTTGGGAGTCACTGCTAAGCCTTAGGTGTTGCAAGATGAAGAAATTGCTAATTACGCCTAATAAGAAAGCGCATTTAGTAATCGGTCGGTTAGTACCTCAAGAAGTATTAACGGTCGCATGAAGAATGTGTGAGCTATTCCATCCAAAATATTCACCGACTAAAATGTACTGAGGTAGATGGATAAGAGTATGATAGCTTGAATTGAATTCTCCGAGTGTAGGGATGTCTTTTACACACACGCAGGGGTATAAGATCGGTGCTTGGAAGAAAGGTAGGGAGAAAGACTAAAGGCGATGTTTTATTGAAGGATGATGTGATTTCTGACATTTTTTCATGACCATTAAGATAGGGCTCATGACAACCGAAAAGATAGTATAGTTGGAAACTCTTATTTTCAAGTTCTTTCTTTTATATAATTCTTATCTTTATATGTAACTTTCACAGTCTTTCTTTTATTATAGGATTTTGTGGGTGTAATCCGCTGAAAACCCTCAGGAGACAACACTCCTCCTACTAGGGACACCTAGAGGTTTAACGTCTTGTTGCACGTGCTCAGTGCAATCGTGTTGCCTACGAAAGTGTGCTCGTTAGTTTTTCTATTTTTCTTTTCGCCTTCTGTTGAATAAATAGTTTGCTCGGGACGATCAAAGTCAAGTTTGGGGGTATTTGTTCAGTCAAAAATAGTGCACTTTTAACATAATAATTTCCTTACTTTCTTAGTCATCTAAAGGTATTTGTTATAAATATAACACATATTAGAAGTCCATCTGCAAAATACCATTTACCATGTGTTTATATATTATAATCAACATTATGAAGTAAATTGTATGTTAAATATTTTACGCATAATATTTTGTATCTCAAACATAACTAACATTCTTCATTGAGATATTGTGCAAGTTTAGCTCAGGTCGGATATCCGGAATCAAGAATCTGCCAATAAAGTAAACAAAGTTGAAGAATCAAATACTGGCAGAGACTCAGAAAAAATAAGAAGGTTCCAGACATCAAATAAATACCCAAATATTAACAAGAGAAGATTCCAGAAGAATGAAACCAAGAACCCACCGAGTCACGGCTGATCCGCGGCCGAGTCGACCGAGTTTCCGCGATCAAGAAGAGGAGTTAGGGTCCAAGATTTTTCTGGAAACTTCTGTGCAACAAACTTAGTTTGTTGGGATTTTCTGTTACTGGATTTGGGGCTATAAAAAGGACCGAGGGCTACATCCAAGTGGGTCCAATCTTTTCAAATAAAATCAAGAACAGAGCCAACAAATCTCTATATCAAATCCAAGATCAAATTCAATATCAAAAAGGGGATCTAAGATCTAAGATCAAGAAATCATCGAGAAATTCATCAAGTGACATCAATCAAGTCTCCTTCAAACGAAGCCAATCATCGTCAACGAGCAAGCGATCCAAGACAGGTCCAAGACTCGAGGTGATCAAGCGACGTGAAGATCGACAGAACATTTACTTCTTCGAGGCAGAGATCGAGAGCAAATTCTTCTTTCTCTTGTAATCTAAACTCGAAGAATTGTATTGTGAAGTTGAGTAATAAAGGTAGAACATTAGTTTTATCATTTCGCTTTCTTTTAATTTCCGCATTATGAATTCTTTCTCTATTCTTTCTTTTATTTTCATGATATGCGAATAATTCTCCGCTTGATAGGATTCGTAGGATAAGGGTAGATCAATGGATGAGAAAATTCTATACTCTTTTTAATTCTTATGAAGTTTATAAACTTTAACAAA
Source organism: Agapanthus africanus (assembly GCA_030015575.1). Taxonomy (NCBI): domain Eukaryota; kingdom Viridiplantae; phylum Streptophyta; class Magnoliopsida; order Asparagales; family Amaryllidaceae; genus Agapanthus; species Agapanthus africanus. The sequence goes on along the minus strand of JASDDO010000012.1, from coordinate 111,313,847 downwards.
AGAATCGTCAACATACTTATCGGGCGCGATATCAAATTCTTGATAATCTTGACCATGATTTGAGATAAGATTGATGATCTTTTTGTTAAGGGCTAGACATGAAGGGAGATTAATGAAAGGACAAGGGTCTCTAGAGGAGAAACCCTAGTTTCTTCCAAAGAAGCCTAATCCTCATTCATCGCCATCGATCTAGTTTTAAATCCATCAATAGATAAGAGGAGCCATCTTTATTAGTCATTCAGGGCTACTAAATCCAATCGAATCCTACATGCCTTCTTCATATAAAATTTTCTTGATAATTCAATTAGATCTTGAACCATTTTCTTGAAACTATTTTCTTGATTTTCTTGAAACTATTTTCTTGATTTTCTTGAAACTATCTTCTTGATCTTCTTTATTTTCTCTTTTCTATTTCTTTCAACCGATCTAAAGCAAGAACTATAAAATTCCTCGAATCCCAGAGGACGACCCGTACTCACTAAAGGTTCGCTACACGTGACACCGTTATTAATTGCGGTTATTTTACTACTATTTTTTCTTTCACAAAATTACAGATCAATCACTCATCTTGATGTTTCCAAGTAGGACTTACTATTTTTGAAGAGATAAAGTTAAAGGAAGTTCGACCGTGTACTTATAAAAAAGAAATGAAGATAGAAAGTCCCACTCAGATAACATAAGGTCCCTTTCAGAATAATGAAATGTTCTAGTCGGAAGAACAAAAATTCCCACTTGTTGATCCAAAAATTTCACTTAGTTTTCTATACGACACATGATTCATCAATTGTAAGTTCATATAGATCCTTGTAAGGATATAAAAAAATAAAACCCGTGGAGCAAATCACATCCCATGACTCTTCTATCCAAACGATTTGGTACTTCAATTGCCATTCACAATTCTCTTCCTTACGTTTAACCAAAGCTTTAAATTTACATTTTGTATAACAAAGCAATAGACATTGTAGTCGTGACACAACAATACCTGAAATCATTCATACCCATGTGTCAACATGTAACTATCTCTCTATATGCAACGATGTTTGTTCCAACAGGCCATAACGGGGATATATTGTACATCATAATCGAAAATTGTACCTCGTACACGGACGTGCTCATAATACCAAAGCTGTTATCATTTTTCATGTGTGGGGAACAAGATCAGATATCTATCTTATATTCATTCACTAAGTGTAAACTGTTTACAACATAACAAATAAACAAACAAGGACCTATTGCGAGAACATAATCCAAATCAACCACGGGTCGTAAGTGCATGCATACCTGAAGTAGGAAAACACATCTCTTCTGCCACCTACATCTCTTTTCTCTCTGAGCACTTATGCTCAATAAAAGAAAGTCAATAGAAAACTTGGCCAGTTATAAACTCGTATCCTTTCGACGTCCTCGAGAAGAGCCAAATAGTCAGTTCATATTGTTACTGAGGTATCGGGTGCTAAAATCAATGCAATAAGTAGAAAAACAAATCTATGTTTGAAATGATCGTCCGTAATAGTAGTTGATGTTATGGATTGCTCTAGGGTTTCTAAATTAATCCTAAGGTTGTGGTCTGTATATATTTCAATATAACGTTTGTCAATAATAGCAATTCTGGGAACTTTTACTTTATCCCGGTTATATTCAAGCCTGGAAGAATGTAGGTATCGAGGTTGGTAATTTCAAATTCACAGTCACCAATCGCTATGGATCTAGTAGAGTGGTTAAGTCGTTTAAGTCGAGAGGCAATCAGAATGTAGGATAGGGGCACATCTGGCATACTTAAGATGTTTGTTTGCAGCCAAAAATAGAGACGAACTAGGATAGGACGTCTTGCCTGAATACGGGGGAAGATGCTTTTTGGAACATATCCATCCACCTCTCCGAAGATACCAAGTTGATTTATGGCACCGTATATCGGAGGTTTAGATAGATGCGACCGTTGTTGCATGGCTTATCAGATTCACCCTTATATGTGAAGTTTTTTTTATTGTGGAGACGCTCTTCCCTGCAGGCGCCAACCCCTGCAGTTAATTACATTATCGCATTACAATAACTTTCGCCTTCACCAGGTAGATCACTTCGTGTCGTGTTATGTTTGTTTATATGGGGTTTCCTATGGATTGTATAAATAGACTAGTTTTATCATCGCCCATAGGGCACGTATTAGTCTAAATCCGTATATATTAGATCTTGGATCGAATTTTAGGACGCATATCTCATATGAAGTCCATCAGTTCGAAATATGTCATCTGAGGGTCGTTAGTCATCTTTGAGACTAAGATCAACTCAGGAATATGGTTAAGGATCGTCAATCTTATTTTGGATCAAGGTCAACTCAACAAATATGGACTAAGAACCGTTAGTCGTCTTTGCGACTAAGATCAACTGAGATTTAATGATATTTTTATCATATATAAGAAGCAAAAGCTTCAATACTTAATCTGATTTAACTCCAAGAGGCTTGCTGTCCGAGTGCGCAAGTGCATATGGGATGCACACGCAAGTTTGTTCCATCTGAAAAAGGTGCGCATGTGCATTGCACGTGGTTACGCACTTGTTGCAAGTCATGGTGCTGCACACGAGCATATCACGTGGCTTGCATTCAGTATCATTTCAAAATCATATGTGCGCATGTATATACGTGCACATGTATTTAAGTTGGCATCTTTTTATTTACGTACACGTGCATGTCACGTGCCGCTCGCACATCCGTGGTCAATATATATTAAGTGCGTGCGCACGTGCATATCACGTGATGCACATGCCTTCATATGCAGCTTCCATCAAGTGCGCACATCTCCGTATCACGTGATGCGCATATCTCCAGGGACTTAATTTTCCCATAGATGATGTTTTATTAAGTGCGCACTTGGGTTGGGTGCGCACTTGTTTAGATTTTGTTTAGATCAGAAAGCAAAATCTTTCGATGAGAAGCAATAGCTTCTGTTCTTTGATTTCTTCTTCTTCTTTTCCTTCTTTTATTTTTCAAGAAGCAACATCTTCGATTTTTTGTGACGCAAAGGCATCCATGATGGGTTTTTCCCTTAAGACCTTTTGATCTTTTATTTGTGAATCAATAGATTCAAGAAAGAAGCAATAGCTTTTATTTTTAAAGCAAAAGCTTTATGGGGGAGAATAGATCTTCTCCTTCTTTCATATTTTTACCTTATTTTAGGTTGAAGAAGAAGATTTTTCTTAAGCTTATAGGTGTCGTCTCACTTTGATTTCTTCATATGGGGCTCCTATTTATAGGAGAGCAAAAACTAGGGTTGGTTTCTACCAAATTAGGCTAGTTTTGATTTTATTTTGATTTAATTTGATTTGTTTTGGATTTAATTTGGATTAAATCAATAATGGGGCAAGTGCGTGAAAGTGTGTCTTAGCATCACCACTAAGTTTAAACCGTCATCAAGCATGCAATTTTAAAATTTTCTTGGTCCTAAAGTACACTAACCTAGAATCTAACTAGATTATTAGGGTTTACATGATGATATGAGAAGCTTTACACTAAGTGAAAGAGTATACAACCTTTGTAGACCAAGTCCTTCACTTCTAACGCTCCGGGTAGTAGTCCCTACGACTCCTCGTAGCTCCACTTGAAGAAGGATCGAGCTTGCTCCTTAATCTTCCACGCCGAAGATGATCCACCCGAAGTTTCTCTAGGTCAAACTACCTCTTCACTAATCTAGTATTAGTGAAGTAAAAAACCAAGTCTAAAGTGTTAATCTAGACTAGGAAGATGAAGTAAGGTGTTTAGCTCACTAAGAAAAACTCTAATGCCCTAGGGTTCACAACACATGTGAGGGTTAGGGTTTTGAGGAGGAAGAAGATGAAGAGAGCAAGAGTGTGTGTGAAATGAGCTCAAGAAAAAATACAAGTGAAGAATGGATTCTCTCTTGACCTCGCTTATTGAAGTATCCAATATTATCAAATAATATATTAGAACCATGCTTCAATAGTGATAACAAATAAATAAACTAAAGAAAAAGCCATGCCTCACCCATTCCACAAATATCACTCATTTTCCACCTCTCTTTTCTATTTTCTTAAAATAGAAAATCCAATATATATATATATATATATGTATATGTATATATCACATATATACATATAAATATATATTAAGAGAATAATAATTAGTAAGCAATAATATTAGTTAATATATAATTATACCAACTATAAATATTTATCATATTATTAAATCGACACTTGATTCAAAAATCTGGTTATATTACATATAACCGACTAATATCATTTATCTGTATATCATATTATCAAATCAATACTTGATTCAATAATACATTTATATCACATATAACCTAACCGATATCAAATGTTGCCAGATTAGAATACGGTATCACATACTCGTATTTAATCAGGCTACCACACATATCAGCATATGTGCCCTACTTCGTTTCGCTTGAACAATGAAACTTCTATGTAGGACTCTAAAGACTCATCAATACGCCAGCAGTAGGTTATGATCACATCAGTTACCTACAAGCCGTCAGCGGTAGTTGCTGGACGTAATGGCTACCCAGGTATTGAGCGAATTGAAGATCAACAAGCAAGCTTGTCCAAACTCCCGTGAAGCCTATAAGTAACACTTACCATACAACCCGGTCTCTTCGTCTGATATGTCGCATATCGAGTCTGGGGGTGGATACGTCAGACACCGGTAACTTGATAAGTCATGCCAATGTGTGGACGATAACGGTTCGAGAAACTACTGATAACTCTTACCAGTAAATCTCATCAGCCATGGCCAGGGACTTACTGTTATAGCCAATCGATCATAGCGCAACATCAACTCCCTATACCGAAAGAGACGAAACCCCTCCTATCGCTCACTGCCTCCATGTGACTTGGGACTGTACCCAAAATCCACCTGTTTGCACGACTCCTTTGAGCCGTGGTAGGGAGGAAATCAAAGCACAATGGGAACCACATAAGACACTATGATGATCTCTGGTCTATAGACTAACCTGTACTAGTGTCACCACAGAACTGCTATCTGACGATAGGTATTGTACCATCTAGGAGTTCTCGGCGAGTCCTGCTCGGTGTACCCATTCTCTAATGAGAACATGTGTACAATCTTTGATGTCAAACACCAATGGTTGTGGGATCAACCATTACCTCATACAGGGTCAAGAAACGTACACACTAGTCTACACTGGAATATCGATACCCTGTCACGATATCCCCTCGACTAGAAACTATAAAAGGATGTGCGTGTGGACTATCCAGGCCCCACTAGTATGATCTGCATCATAGTCCTAGAAGTCAAGTCTACATCCTAAAAGCTTTATCAACATGTATAAGACGGACAGTATAATAATACAAGTGTACATATTAAGATAAAGAGCAACCAGAGAGCAGACTATCATGTCGAGGAAGAAAGTCCTTTATATATATGTCCAAGCATCCACTATATCATACAATAATGGCCTCTAGGGCATATATATTCCTAACAGCGCGCACCGTCGGATCGATTTCCAGTGCATGTGCAGCGTTAGATCTCATGATCTTGTTAGTCATATGTATGCCGTAGAGGCCATTATTGTACATTATTGTATATTATAGAGGATGCTTAGACATATATAGAGAGAGAAGACTTTCTTTCTCGACATAATAGTATGCTATCTGGTTGCTCTTTATCTTAACATGTACACTTGTATTATTATACTGCCTTTCTGATAAATGTTGATAAAGCCCTTAGAATGTGTATTTGACTACCAGGACTGTGATGCAGATCATACTAGTAAGGCCAGGGTGTTCCACAAGTACATCTTTTAATAGTTCGTAGTCGAGGGAGTATCGTGACAAGGCATCGATATTCCAGTGTAGACTAGTGTGTACGTTTCTTGACCCTGTATGGGGCAATGGTTAATCTCATAACCATAGTGTTTGACATCAGAGATTGTATACAGGTGCTCATTGGAGAATGGGTACACTGAACAGGACTCACCGAGAACTCTTAGATGGTACTATACCTATCGTTTGATACCAGTTCTCTGATGACACTGGTACAAGTTAGTCTATAGACCCGAGATCGTCATAGTGTCTTGTGTGGTTCCTACTGCGCTTTGATTTCCTCCCTACCACGGCTCAAAGGAGTCATGCAAACAAGTGGATTTTGGGTACAGACCCGAGTCACATGGAGGCAGTGAGCGATAAGAGGGGTTTCCTCTGTCCCGGTATTGGGAGTTGATGTTGCGCTATGCTCGATTGGATATAACAGCAAGTCCCTGACCAGGGCTGATGAGATTTATCGGTAAGTGTTATCAGTAGTTTCTCGAACCGTTATGAGACACACATCGGCATGACTTATTAAGTTACCGGGGTCTGACTTATCCACCCCCAGACTCGATATGCGACATATCAGACGAAGAGACCGAACTGTACGGTAAGTGTTACTAATAGGATTCATTAGAGTTTGGACAAGTTTGCTTGTTGATCTTCTATTCGCTCAATACCTGGGTAACCGTTACGTCTAGCTAGTACCGCTGACGGCTTGTGGGTAACTGATGTGATCATTACCTACTGGAGGCGTATTGACGAGTCTTTAGAGTCCCATACAGAGGTTTCCTAGCTCAAGCGAAACGAAGTAGGGCACATGTTTGTATATTACATATACTATTGTGTCATGGTGGATGATACATAGAACATGGGTGTATGGGACGCACACCAAGCCAAGGATAATATTGGGTGATTTATATTTAAAGTAAAAAAGGAAATTAGTGGAAAATGAGCATGGTTTATGATGCTTCATGAAGCATATAGAAGCCATGACTCATCCCACTAATTTTGTTTTACTTTAAATAGTTTATAACCTAACTTTTATCCTTAGCCATGGTTAACTCTCTACAAATATCACTTGTGATATTTTCTTCACCCTAGTTCTTCACAAGCTTCATCTTTTTCCTCCTCTTGATATTTCCTTGAGTGAAAAAGAAAAGGAGAAAAGAAATTCTAAAGTGATCAAAATTCCTACTACATCAATTTATACCAAACTAGCCCTTTAGTATAGCTTGTTTCCTTCACTAATTCTTTAATTAGTGAAGAGATAGCTTGAGTTAGAGATTCTTCAAGGTGGATCATCTTCGGCCTCGAGGATCCTTAAGCAAGCCCGTTCCTTTCGCCAAGTGGAGCCTGAGAAGAGTTCTAGAGACCACTACTTGGAGCTTTAGAAGTGAAGGACCGGTATACAAAGGCTGTATTCCCTTTTCACTTAGTACAGAATATCTTTACTTGTTTACAAACCCTAATTCTCTAGTTCGATTCTTGGTTAGCATGCTTTAGCACACTAGATTTTTTAAAATTGTATACTCGATGCATGTTTAAACCTAGTAGTGGTTCTAAGACATACTTTCATGGTATTAGAGCCAAGCTACAGCATTAGGTGAAGTCTAAACGAAGTTAAAGTAATCGATCGAGTTTCGAAACCCTAAATTTCCATAGTTTCTGTAAATTTTTTCAAAAGTTGATATTTTTCATATTAAAATATGCAGAAAATTATGCAGGTATATAATGGAGCCTCAAGAAATTCGAGGGCCCAATTCGAACACTTGGCCGTGGAACCGCGGCCTAACCTAGGGTTTAGCTGCGGTTGCGCGGCAACATTGGTGAGTTGTGGACTTGTGTTTCTTATGCTGCTCCAGAATGATATTTTGCACTTTCTGGGTTGTTTACCGCCGGAAACTGGGAAGACTGACGTCTTGCCTGAATCTGGGGGCAGATGCTAATTGGTGCTATCCGTCCACTTCTCCGAAGATGCCAAGTTGATTTATGACACCGTGTATCGAAGGTTTAGACGTATGCGGCCGATGTAGCAGACTTCGTCAGATTCCCCCTCGTTTGAGGGGTTTTTGATTATGGGGACACTCTTCCCTACAGGCGCAAGCCCCTGCAGTTAATTATGCTACCGCATCGCGGTTACAACTTTCTCCTTCTCCATATGGTCACTTCATGCCGTGGGTGTTTGTTTTGTGTTTGGTTGCCCGTGGATTATATACGGAAACTAATTTATGTTATCGTCCGTAGGACGTGGATTGGTCCAAATCCGTATCTTCTTAGATTTGGGTTTGGAAGTTTGGTTTAAGGATACGTTAGTCTCGTTTGAGACTAAGATCAACTTAAACGTTTGTTAAGGATACGTTAGTCTAATTTCTAGACTAAGATCAACTTAACGGGATCGTTTAGATCCAACAAGAGAGCAATTGGGCTCTATTTTTTAGTTTAGAGACATTGCGGTCGATTACCAGTTCAGGGACATGGTGGTCCAATGGTAGTTTAAGGACATCTCGGTCCAATGTTAGCTTAAAGACATCTCGGTCAAGGTTAAGGAAATCATAGTCCGTGAGTTTAAAGACCTCACAGTCAAGGTTAAGGACATCATAGTCCGTGAGTTTTAAGACCTCACAGTCAAGGTTAAGGACATCATAGTCTATGTGTTTTAAGACCTCACAATCAAGGTTAAGGACATCATAGTCCGGGGGTTTAAAGGGACCCCACAGTCCAGTTTAAAGACGTCGTAGTCTATAAAGTTTAAGGACATCATAGTCCATGAGTTTAAGGACCCCACAGTCCGTAGAAACGTGTGGTTGTCGGGACCCGTCACCTCTCTGAAAACGTTGAAGGATTACAACAACAGATATCAGAGGAATAAAGAGATGTACCCTTGAACCGGTGTGAATTGATTGGAAGATCTGTAGCCCAACTTGGGACTAAGGTCTATTGAATATTCGTGAGCAGATGGGCTCAGTTTGATATAAGTTGAGGACTTATGGCCAGATTTGGGCTAAGTCCAATAAATGTTTAACATTTTATTTTGTTCTGGCTATTAAGCCTTTATTTGGGCTTAGCCCTTTTAATAATGCTAGGCATTGGGCTCTGACATTTTTGTCTTGATCAGAACAAATTGTATTCTGACAATGGGCCACGTGGCGCGCCAGGCGCTTTGCGCCAGTTAAAGAGCACATCGCGCTTCTATCAGGTAGCGCACACGAAGAGGACACGTGTCGCGCTTAGCGCTAAGCGCTAGTTCATTAGCGCATTGCGCTTTTAATTTATGAGCATTTTGCACTAGTCTGTTGGTGTGCCAGTGAGTAACACGTAGCGCGCTTGGCGCTGAGCGCCAGCCCATGAGCGCAGTGCGCTGTTTCAGGAGCGCAAAGCGCAGATTGTGTCTTTAGTTGACACGTGGCAGCTTTTGGCACTGAGCGCCGGTCCAATAAGCGCAAAAGCACAATTCATGAGTGCAAGGCACTTTCTAAATAGCGCAAAGCGTATTTGATCAGATTTAAGATCAAAGAACAAATTTTTGTTCTTCTTAAAGGAGGCTTTGCCTCAAGATTCAAGAACAAAATTTCTTGTTTTATAAAAGGGCTCTGCCTTTATAGATCAAAGATCTGTGAATGAAGTGAAATACTTATTTTATAATTTTATGATTGGATCTTTTGATCTTTTTTCTTTTTATCAAAAACCTTGGTGTTTTTTCAGATCTATGATCTTTTTTAGAAGATGGTTCTTCTTTTTATGAGATAGTTTCATCTCTGTTGTTCAAGAACATAGTTCTTTACCTTGAATATGAAGAAATGATATTTTTCTTTTCTAAGAGCTTGCTCCTCTTTTTCTCAAAGTTTGCAGAGCGTTTTCTCTCTCTCTTTTTCTGTCTCTTTTTTTAGACTTGAAGTCTAGGGGCCTTTATATAGGGCCAATTGATTTGTTAAATCAGTTTTAAGAGATCTTTCTCTGATTGATTCGGGAATATTTCCCACCGTTGGATCTTTGATCCTAAGGCTTCTGTTTTACAGAAGATAATCTTCTTGTTTTAATAAGATTGAAAAATCTTTCCATAACAGAATTTTAGTTCTGACTAATTAATAATTTAGTATTATTAGATCTTTTGATCTAACGATGGGGATTTTTAATCCCAGCGCTGGCGCACCTTGCGCTAGCGCACTTACGTTCGACACGTGGCGCACAGCGCAGCGCAACTGCGCTAGCGCACCTATGTTTGACACGTGGCACGCAGCGCAGAGTGCAGCGCAACTGCGCTAGCGCACCTGTGTTTGACACGTGGCGCTCAGCGTGCAGCACAACTACGCTAGCGCACCTGTGTTTGAGACGTGGCGCGCAACGCGCAGAATCTGAAGCGTTTCTTCAATTTAAATTTTGAATTTTGAAACAGAACTTTGCTCTAATTGGGGGTGCGCTGCCTAGGGCGTAGCGCGCAGGATCTGAAGCGTTGCTTCATTTCAAATCTTGGAATTTGAACAGAGCTTTGCTCTAATTGGGGAAACAAATATCCCCCCACCGTTGCGCTTACGTGTTCCGCACGTGAGCGCAGCGGTGGCAACATCTGAGCCTTTGGATCAACTCAGAAGTTGAAGAGGCGGCTTAACGCCTATAAATAGGACCTTTGGTCCTCTATATGATTATCATCTTCTTTGAGAATTTTGTTCAGAGCACAGCTCTTCTGTTTGAGAACTTCTCAACAGCAAAAAAGTAATTCTTTCCAAACTTAGGTAAAATTTTTTAAAAAATTTAATGAGTTAGGGTTTTACCCATTAACAGAGCCTTGCTCTTAATAGATCTTTGATCTACAGAAAACCCATTTAGGGTTTCACTAGCAGAGTTTTGCTCCATAGATCTTTGATCTAAAGAGAACCCTTTTAGGGTTCCATTAATAGAGGTTTGCTCTCTAAAAGGAAAGGATTTTACTTATGATTTCTTAATTCCTTAATGGAGTTTTACTCCTTTCAAATCATATAGAAGAACTCTTAAGATTTTTTCATGGATCTTGAAGATTAAAAAAAATGGAATTTTATTTTTGATGAATTATATCTTCTCAAAGCAAGGCTCTCAATGTTCTTGGGGAATTTCTTTAAATTCCCCTCATAATTGATTTTGACAGGTGTCACTCCTGTCTGCAGAGCACTGCTCTCGAGGAGTTTAACTCCCTGTGCCTGTTTTTAATAAGACTTCGCTTAATCAGTCTGTCCGCTAATTTTTGTTGCTTTTCTTTTTCAGGAGTAATGAACGCTCACATGTATGATCTCGACGAGATTATCGCTTACGGAAACATCCGCTCACTTGGCCGTTCTCAGAATCTATAATTCACAAACGCCGAGCGTGTTGAAATTATGAGTCGCTTTGACGCATACAATGGTCGACTGCTTCCTCGACGCTCCTCTCTCCTGAAGCTTATTGTGGGAGCGATATAGGAAGCGCTTCCTCTATTCTGTACCGGCGTGCCTCTTAGGGCATTGGATGCCGCCGAGGATAAGGTGCACTCGGTGTATCTGATGAGCCTAATCTCAAAGAGAAGGCGAGACAATCTTATCGATCTCCTGCATCAGGCTTTTCAACAATCGGCCATACTTGCTGCCTATCGGAGGATGGAGGACATCCGTGGGGATCCCGACGCTTGTGATCGCGAAAGAAAGCATACTAGGATGGTTCGAAATGCCTGGAAGATTCTGGACAAAGTCACTTTTTAGTTTCTCAATCCATGCCCTGGATCTGAGGTTTTGCCATTGTAATTATTTTGACAATGTTTTTGTTTATTGCTTTCATAATTGTAAGAACTTATTCGCAGTATGAATGGCAAGTTTCTCGTTTCAGCTTGTTTTATTTTACGTACTAAATCTTTTGCACATGCATGAACGGGTATGCCTCGAACGCTTAAATAAATGCGAATCAAATGTTCAACTTGTTGCTTTCTTCTCTTTGCTGTGTTGTTGCCATGTGCTTTTAGCAAGTGCGGTCTGTAGATAGTATATATCCATCAATCTTAGGCTCTTTATAGGGTGGTGATGGATTAGAAAACAGGGTTAGGATCTGTCACCTAAGACTTTTCAACTTTATGAGCCGTGAGGGCCTTATAAAGAATTTTCTCCCTACTGGTCGAGAGGATCCCGTAGATGTAATTTCTCCTTAAGAATCGTGAGGATTCCTATATGTGTTTTCTTTTGAAAGTCGTAAGGATCTCACAAGAGAATTTACTCCCTTGCGAGTCGTGAGGACCCACAAGTGATGGGTGAAGTTGCCCTTATCCGCATTTCACGGGGTCAGGGGTTGCTCTGGATGCTTCCCACGGGTTCACTGCCATGTTTTGCGAGGACCAGGATTCGCTCTGCACGTTTCCCACGGGGTCAGGGTTGACATTATCCACGTTCCACGTGACCAGGAATTTTGCTCTGGATGCTTCCCACGGGTTCACTGCCGTGTTCGACGAGGACCATGCTCCGCTCTGGATGCTTCACACGGGGTCATTGCCATGCTCTGCGAGGACCAGGATCCGCTCTAGATGTTTCCAACGGGGTCATTGTCGCGTTCCACGTAACCAGGAATTTTGCTCTGGATGCTTCCCATGGGTTCACTGTCGTGTTCGGCGAGGACCAGGCTCCGCTCTGGATGCTTCACACGGGATCATTGCCGTGCTCTGCGAGGACCAGGATCCGCTTTGGACGTTTCCTACGGGGTCATTGTCGCATTCCACGTAACCAGGAATTTTGCTCTGGATGCTTCCCACGGGTTCACTGCCGTGTTCGGCGAGGACCAGGCTCCACTCTGGATGGTTCACACAGGGTCATTTCTGTGCTCTACGAGGACCAGGATCCGCTCTGGATGTTTCCCATGGGGTCAGGATTGGCATAAGCCGCGTTCCACGTAGCCAGGAATTTTGCTCTGGATACTTCCCACGGGTTCACTGCCGTGTTCGGTGAGGACCAGGCTCCATTCTGGATGCTTCACATGGGGTCATTGCCGTGCTCTGCAAGGACCAGGATCCGCTCTGGACGTTTCCCATGGGGTCAGGATTGACATAAGCCGCGTTCCACGTAGCCAGGAATTTTGCTCTGGATGCTTCCCATGGGTTCACTGCCGTGTTCGGCGAGGACCAGGATCTGCTCTGGATGCTTTACACGGGGTCATTCCCGTGCTCTGCGAGGACCAGGATCCGCTCTGGACGTTTCCTACGGGGTCATTGCCGCGTTCCACGTAATCAGGAATTTTGCTCTGGATGCTTCCCACGGGTTCACTGCCGTGTTCGGCAAGGACCAGGCTCCGCTCTGGATGCTTCACACGGGGTCATTGCCGTGCTCTGTGAGGACCAGGATCCGCTCTGGACGTTTTCCATGGGGTCACGATTTGACGTAAGCCGCATTCCACGTAGCTAGGAATTTTGCTCTCGACGCTTCCCACGGGTTCACAGCCGTGTTCGGCAAGGACCAGGCTCCGCTCTGGATGCTTCACACGGGGTCATTGCCATGCTCTGCGAGGACCAGGATCCGCTCTGGACGTTTCCCACGGGGTCATTGCCGCGTTCCACGTAACCAAGAATTTTGCTCTGGATGCTTCCCACGGGTTCACTGCCATGTGCGGCAAGGACCAGGCTCCGCTCTGGATGCTTCACACGGGGTCATTGCCGTGCTCTGCGAGGACCAGGATCCGCTCTGGACGTTTCCAGCGGGTTCAGGATTTGACGTAAGCCGCGTTCCACGTAGCCAGGAATTTTGCTTTGGATGCTTCCTACGGGTTCACTGCCGTGTTCGGCGAGGACCAGGCTCCGTTCTGGATGCTTCACATGGGGTCATTAACATGCTCTGCGAGGACCAGGATCTGCTCTGGACGTTTCCCACGGGGTCAGGATTGACATAAGCCGCGTTCCACGTAGCCAGGAATTTTACTCTGGATGCTTCCCACGGGTTCACTTCCGTTTTTGGCAAGGACCAGGCTCCGCACTGGATGCTTCACACGGGGTTATTGCCGTGCTCTGCGAGGACCAGGATCCGCTCTGGACGTTTCCCATGGGTCAGGATTTGATGTAAGCCGCGTTCCACGTAGCCAGGAATTTTTCTCTGGATGCTTCCCACGGGTTCACTGCCGTGTTCGGCGAGGACCAGGCTCCTCTCTGGATGCTTCACACGGGGTCATTTCCGTGCTCTACGAGGACCAGGATCCGCTCTGGACGTTTCCTACGGGGTAAGGATTGACATAAGCCGCGTTCCACGTAGCCAGGAATGGTTGACTTCATCCGCATTTCACGGAGTCAGGGTTTGGCTCTCGGTCATCTATGTACGCCGAATCATAGAACTGGGGGTTGCCACTGTTCCGCTTTGCTTGATGTTGTGGCTGTTGTAACGAGACGAATGTTGAGATGATCTCAAGGCTATCTGCGAACCGTTGAGATTTGGCTTCTTCTTCTGATGAAGCCTGAGGAGGAAAGGTGTGATTCCTTCTTTGTTTGCGCCCCTGGATTGTATACAGGGATCGATGTGATACCACCTGTAGGGCATAAATCTCATTTTTTTTATTTCATTCCGCGATGCTCTATCATTTCAGCTTTTATATCGCAAAGGTTATGATTGCCCAATCATTTCGGCTATTTTTTGCGGTGCCCAATCATTTCGGCTATATTTTTTTATTTTTTACTCGCTCCTTTTTATTGCAAGTTGCCCAATCATTTCGCCTATTTTGCATGCATACATTTTTACTTGCTGATTTTGTCACAAGTTGCCCCATCATTTCGGCTATTTCGCATGCATGTGTGGCTTGCTGGCTTTTCGCTGCAAGCTTGGAATTATACACTGATTTCGGCTTCAGCACCGCTACAACAGGGATATTGCCAGGAGAGAATCATCATTTTCCTCTGTCGATTTCTAACAAAGGTGGCTTAGCGAACAGGGTTAGGATCCTGCCGACTAAGGCTTTTGACTTCATGAGCCGTAAGGGTCTCGTAAAGGTATTTCTCCCTGCGAGTCATGAGGATCTCGTAGGTGCGTTTTTTCCCTAGGAATCGTGAGGATTCCTAAGTGCATGATCTCTTATAGGTCGTAAGGATCTTACAAGAGTATTTTCTCCTTATAAGTCGAGAGGACCTATAAAGGTTGTTCACCGTGTAGACATATCCCTAGTCACGGATGGGGTTTTGTTAGGGAAATGTTTATTCGCGCCCGTGGATTGTATACAAGGGTCAGCGTTGAGCCGCTTGTAGGGCAGTATTGGAGGTTGTGGGGGCTGCTTAAGAACAGGTTCAGATCCCTGTAGCTTAAGACTTTTGAATCTTTTAAGCCATGAGGGTCCCATAAGAGGGTTCTCCTTACGAGTAATGAGGATCTCGCAAGTGTAATTTCTCCTTAGGAATCTTGGGGATCCCTAAGTGTGTTGCTCCCTTGTGAGTCGTAAGGATCTCACGCAGGTGGATTCTCCTTACAAAGTCGAGAGGACCTTGCAAGTGTTTTTTAACGAGATTGCGCCCTTTCGGGTTTTCACAAAACTCGCCGGTAGCCCTGCTGTTTTTACTCATGGAGCCCTTTCGGGTTTTCATCCGTGCCTATTTTTCTTATGGACATACCTTTTTTCTCTTTTTTTCTATTCTAACGAGGTTGCGCCCTTTCGGGTTTTCACAAAACTCGCCGGTAGCCCTACTGTTTTTACTCACGGAGCCCTTTCGGGTTTTCATCCGTGCCCATTTTTTTTATGGACATACCGTTTTTTTTATTTTCTTTCATTCTTTTTTTTATATCAGCCTTGGATGCTGCAATCCACAGTAGTTTATCGACGTCTCGGTCAACGGTTAGTATAGAGACATTGCGGTCCATTGTTAGTTTTAAGGACATCTCGGTCCGTTGTTAGTTTAAGGACGTCTCGGTCCGCTGTTAGTTTAAGGACGTCTCGGACCGCCGTTAGTTTAAGGACGTTTCGGTCCGTTGTTAGTTTAAGGACGTTTCGGTCCGTTGTTAGTTTAAGGACATTTCGGTCCGTGAAAAGAAAGCCGGCTACTACTTATAGAGTTTGGACTTAGGAAGATAGCGAGCGGACATAGTCGTCGTCACCTATCATTGACCTAGGCCGTGACTCGTCAAGCGTAGTACTTCTTCAGGAAGCGACCGTTTATTGGCCTGAAGGGCCTTTCGCCATGCATGTCCATGAGTAGATAGGCTCCACCCTGGTAAACTTTGTCTAAGATGTACGGGCCTTCATAGTTTGGCTCGAACTTCCCCCGTTTAGCACGATTGGGGATCATAGGTCTTTTGACCACTAGCACGAGTTCGCCTTGGCGGAATGTTCTCGGCCTAGTCAATCTCTCATATGAACGTGTCATCTTTGCGTTATAAGCCTCCAGATTTTGTTGCGCTATGAGCCAGGTTTCATCAAGGGCGTCGAGCTCCTCAATCCGAAGGCGAGCATTCTCTTCGTCCGTTAGCTCGTATTGAACTGCCACTCGTAGAGAGGGTAGCTCTATCTCGAGGGGGAGCACCGCCTCTGTACCGAATACCAATGCGTACGGCGTTGTGTTCGTGGCCGTTTTGAACGTAGTTCGATATGCCCAGAGAGCTTCGTGCAGTCGTTCATGCCAGTCCTTCTTATTTCAAGACACTGTCTTTTTCACAATCTTCGTCAAGGTCTTGTTGAAAGCCTCAGCTAGACAGTTAGCTCGGGGATTATAGACCGAAGAGTATCTCCAGTCTATGTAGTGCTGTTGTGCAAAGCGGCTGATCTTGTGGCTTCTGTAGGCTGGCCCGTTATCGGAGATGATCCGTCTCGGAGTTCCAAACCGATAAATGACGCGTGTCTTAAAGAAATGGAGGATGTTCTCCGTTTTCACTTCCCCCAGTGGTACTGCTTCTGCCCACTTGGAGAAGTAATCAGTTGTCGCCAAAATGAACCGATGTCCTCTGGACGATACTGGTTCGATGGGGCTAATTATGTCAGTTCCCCACATTTCGAATGGCCAGCTAGCCACTGTCGGGTGTAACAGATTCGGTGCTGATGGATAAAATATCCGTGGATCTGGCACGAGTGGCATTGCTTCGCATACTCGAGGCAGTCTTGGATCATCGTGGGCCAATAATAACCCATCCGCTTGATCTTCAGCTTCATCTTCGGGCCGGCTTGGTGAGAACCTCGGAGTCCGTCGTGAGTTTCTTGGAAGACACTTTTTTCTTCTTCAGGTCCCAGGCATCTTAACCACAGAGAATCGAATGACCTCTTATACAGAGTATCATTGACGAAGGCAAAAGATATGGCTCGCTTCATGAGCTGATGTTTTGAGGACGCATCTTCAGGCATTCAACGGGATTTGAAGTAGTCTATAAAGACTTTTCTCCAATCCTCAACCGTTTTGTTCATCACAGAATTTTGTATTTTATACCGCCCATTCTTAATCACATTGCATATAGGTAGGTGCTTTTAATCCGTATTTGCTGCATGTTTACAGATTACAGGTTTCCAGTCCAAAAGAATACAAATCCGACAAAATCTCCACAGTTATGCCAAAAATCAGAACATCTGTCACAAACAGATAAAAGTCGGATTCCAGTATCCGTCCAGTACCAGTTCAAAAGATGGGACGAAACTAGTTGTCATTTGTGACTAAATCAAGCGCGCGGCCCAAGGGAGATAGAAGTCAAAGGAGAGGAAAATTAAAAGCAATCTTAGACTATGAAATCTGAAGATATTCTGGAAGACTTATTGCATTTTAAAGTTTTCAGACACAAGGAAAAATGAGTGCAAGACCAGAGACAAGAAAATGACAAGGTTTGGCCACCAACCCACCGCGGTTCCGCGGCCAAATGACCACTATGGCCGCGGTTCCGCGGCGGACACGTGTCCTCATCTGATGCAATTTTGGGGTTATTTCTGTAATTATATTTGGGCTTATATTTTATTCTTGTTGTGTCAGAAACATGCCTATAAATAGCCCAGTTCGAACCAGAGCCAAAGGAGTGGATTCTTGTATTAGATTTTAGTTTAGTTTTCAATAAGAGTTGTATTTTCTTCATCTTCCTCCATTAAATCTTGTAGTGGGCTTTATTGAGTGTTGAAGAATGAAACAAGTATTATTTTCCTACATGCATTTCTTGTAATTTAGTTCTTTTATTTTGATTGTAATTTCAATTGTTAAAAGTAGTTGTTATTTGTTTGTTGTTTTATTCTCTTCTATTTTCTTTTATCCTTACAACCATGATGCTTAGTGTGATCCTTGCCTAAGTAAGGTCCTAAATAGCTAGTTGTGATTTTCTACCTCAATTCTTATTATCTTTCTTTCTTTATTTCATTTTATTTATCTTTTATAATGGGTGAGTAATTTCTCACTTGTTAGGGTAGGAAAAGGGAAGCTTAAGAGAAGGAAATCTCCCTCACTCTTTTCTTTGCCCAACATCTTCATTCGAACTCCCGTTAATTGAAGCACAATCCGCTCCCTACGGCACCCTATTCTTTATAATAGCGGTGATACCCTAGTGAGACCGGCTGTGGTTGAATTAACCTGAGATTACGACTAAGAGCCAAGAAAGGACGGACAAGGACCAAAAAGAGGAAACTATGTGTTGGAAAGCCTAGCTTATACTCGCAAGTTTCCTTCTTAGTCGTGCTAATCCCCGTTGTTGCCAATTACCGTAACATCGATATTAAGAGTGGCAAATGAATTAAGTGAGCGAGCTTCTAACTCAAACTAACCAAATCCTAACCCTTAACAAGTTCTCTTATCATTCATTTCTAATTAGCTAATCTTAAAACAAACCTGGACATATTTGGACTTAACTCGTTAAAACACAAAGAAAAAGACTCCCATCTCTCTGTGGATTGACCCGTACTCATCCGGCTAGCTACAAAGCGAAACCGTCCTGATTGCCGTAATTAAACTAGAACACGCAGAAAATCTATCAATCAAATGGCGCCGTTGCCGGGGACACGATAGTTTATTTCTTGGTGTAATTTCGGGTTAATTTGTGAATATAAATATAAACAAAAACAAATATATATATATATATATATATACTGTAAAAATCATCTTGTTATTCTTTGTGCAAGAGTGCAGGACAGGAAGAAGTTCAAGTTTAGTGCCAAAGTCGTGGGGAGTTAGACCCATATCTCGCGGCTACACCGCGGCGGATCAAGGAGAAACCCAAAATCCTCTGTGAGTATCCCAATCCTCTTCTTAACTCCTCTGAACTCCACTGAACTGTTCTTTCTGTAGCATTCTTTGCACTGCCGCCAAATAAAATTATGCTGAGTGTTTTAGATTTTTTTGATTGTTACTGTTTTGCATCGATAATACGGACTTTAAGGGGCTCTAACACCATTCCAGATTGGGTGGGGATTTCATCACCCTTCCCAGGACCCCAGAAATCACATAAGGCATATGCATTGACCATTATTTAATTAAAAAATACTAGACTCAGCCCTAAGGACGTCGCGCTCAATAGGACAGAGGACTAGTTGTAGGCATCGGCCGTTTATCCTAACCTGACTTTGTGGTGTCTAGGCAAATGTGTCTAAGGCAAGTGGTTACTTAATTAGGTCCACTACTTATAGTGGAGAGCCTCCCACTTACCTGGCACTTACCTGGCCGCAATTAGCGGTGAAGAGGCAGTTTGAGGTCCTATTTCTAGCCCTTTGGAACAGTTAGAAGCTGTCTAGCTGACCTAGGTAACCCTAGATCTAGGTGTGATTGTGCATATTTTTGTCTGTGATTGTTTGAAGCCGTAAGTCCGTACATATTTCTGCAAAGCTCTTTCTAAAAAAAAGGAAAAAAAAAACACAAAACAAAAACTTTTATAAAAACTTGCCCTTTTGTCGCCAGAATACCATTTTTTTTCACCCACCTCCCATCGTATTTCTCCATTGACGTTTTCTTACCCTAACCTTCTCTGATTTGACTACACTAAACTCGTTTAGTGTATGCCCATTTGGACTCGGAACACTAGTGCCCGCCTAGTCCGCGTTACGTTAGTCGCAACCGACTACGCGATCGACTCAGACGTCGAAACTCCTTCCACGCCTCTTTCACCCTTACCTTTGCCGGCCAACTCTGACGTTGACCGCGATTCTGTTCATACATCTTCACCTTCACCTTCACCTTCCCCACACTCTTCTAACGAGATGTCGGGATTTCCTCATAACATCACCTTACCTCCTGCGGGAATAATTCCACCTCGAGTAGGTGCGAATAACCCGCGACCACCTCTTGTTGAAGCGCCGCAACGAATTGCACTCCAAGATTGATTCTATCCTACTCGCGCTGCACTCCCTACCTGTCTTTCCCTTCCACCGGCCAATGGGGATAATTTTGAAATTAAGCCCCACTTCATTAGCATGCTTCCGAAATTTCATGGGCTTGAATCTGAAGATGCCAATATCTTCATCAACAAGTTCCAGAATGTTTGTGCAATGATGAAAACGACCCAGCTGTCAGATGTTGGTATACGACTACGGGTCATTCCGTTCACTTTGTGCGATCTTGCTGAAAAGTGGCTGTATAGCACTGCTTCCCACTCCATAACCAGTTGGGACGAGTTTGTGAAAGTATTTCTCAAGAAATTCTATCCTAATCACAAAACCGCGAGGATCCGTAACGAAATCAACCAATTTTCCCAGCTTCCGACTGAACCTTTTTGGAAGTGATTTGAACGATATAAAGACCTTCTTGTTCAGTGCCCTCATCACGGTATTGAAAGATGGCAACTTTGCCAAACTTTATACGAGGGCCTGAATCCAGCAACCAAGCAGTTGTTGGAAACCATTAGTCAAGGCCCCTTCCTATCCAAGTCTGACAAGGAAGCATGGCAATTCTTCGACGACCTTGCGGAACAAACGCTTCAATGGGAAAGCACCAGACCAAGTACTTCTTCTTCCTCCTCTACTTCTACTGGTCAGTCCAGGATAGGCATTCACCAACTCGATGTCTCTATTGCAATGAAAGCCAAAATGGCTGCAATAACGAAAAAACTTGAAGCGATAGAGAGCAAATTTTCATCTCCTGCTCCTGCCCCTGTTCTTCCCCTTCGTACCATTTGTGCTTGTTGTTCCGATCCATCTCACCTAACCGAAGAGTGTCCTTACAATCCACCATCTCAAGGACAGGATCAGGTTAATGCTGCATTTCAGCAAAGACTAAGAAATGATCCATACTCTTCCACGTACAACCCTGGATGGAGAAACCACCCTAACTTCGCATGGAACTAGAATCAAAATCAGTTCCAAGGGCAGAACAATTTTCAAAGGGGGCCTCCTCAACAACAAGCACAGCAACAGTATCAGCAACCCTACCAATCCCAACCTTTTCAAAATGCGACGAACAATTTTGCGCCCAACAATTCCTTTCCTCAAACCAACTCTGTTCTGTGCAACAATGATAAGGTTTCCTCGCTAGAACGAAGTATGGAGGCGTTTGTTAAACAATCAACACAATCGACCGCCAACATCCAATCTTCTATTCAGTCTCTGGTGCAACACACCGCTTCTCATGGGCAAAGCATCAAGACTATTGAAGCCCAAATTGCACAGCTGAATGCGGCTCTAAGCGAGCGAGAGAAAGGGAAGCTTCCATCTCAGCCGCTCCCAAATCCTGGTCACCCACATAATGTACATGTTGCTCTTGAACAACAGAACCATATTGTGAGTGCCGTGACTACATTGCGATCAGGAAGAATACTGAACAACAACATCGGCACAACAATTGAGGATAATGACACCCCGACCGCTTCTTCTTATTCTTCTTCACCTTCAGAGCCTATTCTCCATTCATCTAAAGGCTCTCTTTCTTCTTCTTCTGCTCTGAACGGACCCACATCTCACTCCACGAAAATTCCGACTCTGGGATCCATTCCAACTCCACAATCTCCTCCACAAATATTGGACTCAACCAATTTCAAAAACGTTCCATTTCCAAACCGGTTGAGGTCCAATAAACAAAATCCACAAATGGAGAAGATTCTGGAATTGTTTAAACAAGCTAACATCAACATTCCCCTTTTAGATGATGTCCAACAAGTCCCTTCCTACGCAAAAATCTTGAAGGACTTGTGCACGAAAAAGAGGAAATCTCAGGTACCCAAGAAAGTTTTTTCAGCTAGTGTTGTGAGTGATGCTCTTACCCAAGCTTTACCTCAAAAACAAAAGGACCCTGGCTATCCTACGATTTCAATCACCATTGGAGATAAAAACATCACCCGCGCACTCTTGGATCTTGGTGCCAGTGTTAACCTGCTTCCGTACTCAGTATATGAATAACTAGGTATAGGAGAGCTGAAACCCACACATTGTACTCTCCAAATGGCCGACCGATCTATCACCCATCCTAGGGGTGAGTTAGAGGATGTGTGGATTAAAGTTAGGGACTTCATATTCCCCGTTGACTTCATTGTTCTAGAGACACAGCCTCTAGCTAACCCCCGGAACCAAATTCCGGTGATACACGGACGTCCATTCCTTGTAACCTCTAATGCTGTAATCAATTGTCGAAATGGTTCGATGAACCTATCTTTTGGAAACATGACAATTGAACTCAACATTTTCAGGTTGGGGAATCAGCCCTCTGAACCTAATGCTCATATACTAGATGTTTGTTCGATCCAGGAGATCACCTCAGAGGACTGTGAATTCGAGGAGTTTTTGTTCGATCACAGCAATCTTGACGCCACTAGTGCGTTCCTCTTCGAACCT
Organism: Agapanthus africanus; assembly: GCA_030015575.1. Lineage (NCBI taxonomy): Eukaryota > Viridiplantae > Streptophyta > Magnoliopsida > Asparagales > Amaryllidaceae > Agapanthus > Agapanthus africanus. The sequence goes on along the minus strand of JASDDO010000012.1, from coordinate 111,291,392 downwards.
ACTGCTGCTTCTGCTTCCGGCTGTGATTACGAGTGTTTCACCTTCTCGAACGATCTTGGCCAGTCACCACCCGAGTTTGAATCCTTTGAATTTCCGGATGAGTTAGCTGAACCATCCAACTCGGTCGCTTACACTCATTTTGAACCTCTGCTGGAATCCTTTGAGTTCGAGACCTTTTCACCAATATTGCCTTCAATCATTTCACCGCCATCGCTCGAGCTCAATCCATTGCCGTCTCACCTTAAGTACGCTTACTTGGGTGAAAACGAGACCCTCCCTGTTATCACCTCGGCTTCTCTAGCTCCAGAGCAAGAGAGAGCCCTTCTTACGGTCTTGCACAGCAATAGGCAAGCTTTTGGCTGGTCAATAGCGGACATCAAGGGGATTAGTCCCCTGATCGTTGAACATCACATTCATCTGATGGATGATGCCAAACCAGCCAGGGATCCACAAAGGCGACTCAACCCAGTCATGAAGGAGGCTGTAAAAAAGGAGATCGTAAAGTGTCTAGATAGTGGTATTATTTACCCTATCTCTGATAGCCAGTGGGTTAGCCCCATTCATGTTGTCCCCAAAAAGTTGGGCATAACAGTCATAACCAACGAGGCGAACGAGTTAATCCCTACTCGTACCCAGACTGGGTGGCGAGTATGCATTCATTACAGAAAACTCAACGCCGCAACACGGAAAGACCACTTCCCGCTACCTTTCATTGACCAAATGCTTGAAAGATTGGCTGGACACGAGTACTACTGCTTTCTGGATGGCTACTCCGGCTATAATCAGATTCCCATCGCCGAAAAAGACCAGGACAAGACCACATTCACCTGTCCTTTCGGCACTTTTGCATATCGTCGCATGCCTTTTAGGTTATGAAATGCGCCCGCTACTTTCCAGCGGTGTATGATGGGAATCTTCTCAGACATGGTGGAAAAATTCTTGGAGATCTTCATGGACGATTTCTCTATTTTCGGCGATTCCTTTGATGAGTGTTTGCTGCATCTTGACGCTGTCCTTACCCGGTGTAAGGATAAGAACCTCACTTTGAACTAGGAGAAGTGCCACTTCATGGTACGCGAAGGTATTGTCCTAGGACATATCATTTCACAAAATGGCATAGAGGTTGACAAAGCGAAGATTGAGGTCATTTCCAATCTCCCTCCTCCCAGATGCGTCAGAGACATCCGAGCCTTCCTTGGCCATGCCGGTTTCTATAGACGGTTCATCAAGGACTTTAGCAAGATTGCTAGGCCCTTAACTCTTTTACTGGCCAAGGACACGACATTCGACTTCAACTCGAGCTGTATGACTGCATTCGAGTCATTAAAAAGCTCACTCACTTCTACTCCCGTTCTTTCTTCTCCTGACTGGACGTATCCATTTGAGATTATGTGTGATGCATCCGACTTTGCCATTGGTATTGTCCTTGGACAGCACATTGATAAGATACCGCACGTAATCTATTATGCTAGCCGAACCCTGAACGATGCCCAATTGAACTACACAACAACCGAGAAGGAATTCTTGGCTGTTGTGTTTGCTTTAGAAAAGTTCAGGCCTTACTTGATCGGCTCTCCAGTCATTGTCTACACGGACCATTCAGCTCTTCGCCATCTTTTTACAAAGAAGGATGCAAAATCTCGGCTGATACGTTGGATCCTCTTGCTTCAAGAGTTTGACCTTATCATCAAGGACAAAAGAGGATGTGAAAACGTAGTCGCCGACCATCTCTCACGACTTCCTTCTTTGTCGTCGCTTCAAATTCCGATCAACGATGTTTTTCCGGATGAACAGCTCTTAACAGTATCTTGCGAACCCTGGTTCGCAGATATTGTAAACTATTTGGTAGCAGGATTACTGCCGAAAGAATGGTCCGGTCAGGACAGACTTCGATTCTTATCCCAAGTAAAACACTTTTAACCCTACCTGTTCAAGTATTGCCCCGACCAGATTTTCGTCGGTGCGTTCCTGATGATGAATTCAAGAGTGTGCTGTCATTTTGCCACGATCAAGCGTGTGCCGGGCATTTTGGCCCAAGATAGACAGCTGAGAAGATCTTGCAGTGTGGCTTCTACTGGCCACAACTCTTCAAAGATGCTCATGACTACTGCAAGACTTGCTCCCGGTGCCAACACTTGGGCCGAATATCCAGGAGAAACGAGATGCCGCTCCAACCAATCTTGGTTGTTGAGATTTTCGATGTTTGGGGTATTGATTTCATGGGGCCGTTTCCCAGCTCTTTAGGGAACCTGTACATTCTTCTGGCTGTTGACTATGTCTCTAAATGGGTCGAGGCCGTACCAAGCCGGACTAACGACAACAAGGTTGTCGTTAAATTCCTTAAAGAAAACATCATTTCACGGTTTGGACACCCCCCGCGCGATCATTGGTAACAATGGAACGCATTTCTGTAATAGGACTTTCGAGGCCTTGATGCGGAAATACTCCATCAATCATAAGCTATCCACGCCCTACCACCCCCAAGCAAGTGGGCAAGCCGAAGTGTCTAATTGGCAAATCAAACAGATTTTGGAGAAAACGGTTTCCAAGAACCGTAAGGACTGGTCTTCTAAACTCACTGATGCCCTTTGGGCGTTTCGAACTGCTTATTAGACCGATCTTGGTATGTCTCCTTATCGACTTGTTTACGGAAAGGCTTGCCACCTTTCAGTAGAAATCGAGCATCGCGCATTTTGGGCGATCAAAGAACTGAACTTGACCCTTGACGATGCGGGCAGCCATCGGAAGCTGCAGCTAAACGAATTAAACGAGCTTCGGGATGAAGCTTACGAGAACGCGGTTGTCATTAAGAACCGAACGAAGGTGTTTCACGATAAACACCTTCTGCGCAAAACTTTCACACCTGGCCAACAGGTACTTCTTTACGACACCAGACTACATTTCCATCCCGGGAAGCTCAGATCTCGTTGGAAAGGCCCATTCTTTGTGCGAACTGTATATCCGTACGGTGCGGTGGATTTGGAAAATCCAGAGGACGGTTCACAATTCAAAGTGAACGGACACAGGTTGAAACCGTTCCACATCGCAGACCCATCAGAGGAGCTCTTGCTCTTGCAGGAGCCGGGTTACATCGACTAATCTTCCTCTCCCTACACCCAAACTTCGGTTATCCAGCCAAAAACAGTGGAAACACTGTTTCAAATAAATTTAGGGGTATGTATATACAATTTTGTTTTTTTTGTGCCTGGTAAACTTCCACTTGTATTAATACAATAAATAAACAATAAAAAATAATAAAATAAAATAAAAATATATATATATATAATAAATTTTTTCAACCCATAAAATAGAATATTCTTTTTACTTAATTCTTTTATTTCATTATTCTTTTTATAGGTGTTTTAGTGCAAATAACCAAAACCCCTATAAATAAATCTCTAACCCATTTCAGAACACTTCTGCCTCAAAAACAAAAACACAACAGAAACCCTAGCCGCCAACAGAAATTCAGCCGCCGACCTCCCCTTCCGGCCACGGAAACGCCGCCGAAACCCCCTAAAACCGCGGAAGCGCGGCCGTCCAGTCGACTTGCCCTTTGGATTTTTTCCAGAGGAGGTTTGATCTTCTTTCTCCCTCTTTTCAGATCTGTAAAATTCCTAATTTCTGTTCATGGCTCCACATTTCCAATTTGAAAGAAACTTCTCACAATTATTCGCCCATAACACGTATGGTAGCTATTTTGGCGACGAAATCCGGAAACGTGGATGGAATTACCTCTTGTATAACCATCCGAATGCATTCGCACTTCCGGATCTCGTTGGTTGGTTCTTTGATAGTATGGAGGAAGGTTGCTTTGAAAAATATGGGTTCATTCGCTTACTTTGGGGTGATCGAGAGATTATAATAGACAGAGACTTCATTCAAGAAGTCACATTGATACCCCGTATACCCGCTCATGACCAACCCCTCCAATTTGAGGATTACATGCCATTAATAGGCAACGATTGTTATAGGGAGCCTAGAAAAGGGATTCAGGCACGTACACTGTATGTGAATGTGTTGACCGTGTGCCGATCGGCACAAAATAACATATTTGGTAGTTCGCACAATACGACGTTTTTCACACCTTCACTACACATCATGCATACGTTAATGACTAGAAACCCAAGTTATGATATGTTCACTGTGTTACTTCAGTCGATTGGCACTGGCAAACGTGAGGCCAATTATCCGTGCCCAATGTTGGTACACAACTGTGTCGCCATTTCCTCCTTGTTGATGAGTTTGAATGTCACATGCAAGATGGAGTTCCCATTCGACCCCTTCTTGAGGGTGTCTCCACATCCTATACTCGACTCTACGATATATGGTCACACACTGAGCCGGCCGAGAATGTGATGACCATGACACCAAGCTCGAGCTCCACATCGAGCGACGAAGAGCTCACCCCCGCTGCGCAAGCGCGCCTAATTCGACGAACACATAGGGGGGTTGAAAGAGTAATTAGGATGATGAAGAACTTTGATCAACGTCTAACGAACCTGGAACACGGAATGGCCACCCTCCTGGCAAGAGAGGAAAGATCAAGATCACGATCAAGGGGTCCAAGGGCAGAGAGTAGTGAGGCAGCGACAAGCGAGGCAGCGTCTAGGCGACGCCGCAGGGAGCAGTGAGGGCACTGCTATCAATAAGTTTGGGGGTGGGATTGGGTTGTAAATAGTTATCCTTGCATTGCATCTGCACGTTTTATTTATCTTTTATGTAAATATTTGTTTCTACTTTGCATGTTTAAATTCTGCATCGCATTTTTTTTCCTGCATTGCATTTTTTTAAAAAAAATTATATAAAAAAAAACTGGAAAATGAAAAAAAAATTATTAAAAAAAAATCTTGAAAATGAAAACAAAAATTTTAAAAGAAAAAAAAAATTCTATATTAACCATTTTTTACTCAAGCTCGATATGACGGTTGACTAGTTAGAAACAACTAGATCTTAAACTTAGTTAATTAAAAACCCTAAAAATAACCGTCCTTGAAATATAACTGTAGAAAATATACGTCTCAGTGGTTTATTTTGAAATAAGCAAATTTTGAGTTTAGTTCTTAGGCTAAGTCAAAATGAGGGAAGAGTATTGAAGCTCTATTTGAAGAGTAAGTCTGAAAAATAATTCTGAATTTTAAGTCTAAATTTCGGAAAATATATACCCTACAAATCGCACATACACCACCTTGAAACTTGGAATAGTAGAGAATACCTAGAAATACTCTTGCCTGAAAACCTAGTATGAAAGAAAAAATGGTATTTAAAACTAAACACCAAAAGAGCACCATTGAAAAATATATCCGGTCTTGAAAAAGAAAAATAAAGAAAAGAAAAAAAAGAAAAAGAAATAAAATACAAGACCTGGAAACTGTTATTTACGCTTTAAAGCTCACACATTTAGTAATCGGATGTTAGTGCCTCAAGAAAAATTAATAGTCGCATGAAAGATGTATGAGCAAAACCGTCCATCATTATTGAAAAGAAGTAGTGCTAGGTAATAAGGCAAGGATATTATAGCTTGAACTGAATTTCCAAGTGTAGGGGTGATAATTACACACACGTAGGGGTATATAATCAGAGTTTGGAGGAGAGATAGGAATGAAAAATAGGGTTTATTTCTTCAGTAGAGTTGATAAAAATTCCAGATTTGAGATTGCGTTTAAGAAGGAAAATTCAAGAGATGCTGAAAGCTTTGTAAAATGGCTAGACGTATAGGATCTTAAGTTAGATAAAAAGGAAGTGTGAAGAATACGGGTTAAAGATTTATAAGTTAATGATAATAGAGTTTCTTGCTAGAATGCTGAAATGTAGTATTAGAGTCGACGGCCAATTTGATCGGATTTTGTGGGTGTAGTCCGCTGAAAACCCTCAGGAGACAACACTCCTCCTACTAGGGACACCTAGAGGTTTAACGGCTTGTTACACGTTCTCAGTGCAATCGCGTTCCCTGCGAAAGTGAGGTTAAGACTTTTTGTGAATAAAATGGCTTTGCTCGGGACGAGCAAAACATAAGTTTGGGGGTATTTGTTCATCACAGAATTTTGTATTTTATACCGCCCATTCTTGATCACATTGCATATAGGTAGATGCTTTTAATCCGTATTTGCTGCATGTTTACAGATTACAAGTTTCCAGTCCAAAAGAATACGAATCCGAAAAAATCTCCACAGTTATGCCAAAAATCAGAACATCTGTCACAAACAGATAAAAGCCGGGTTCCAGTATCCGTCCAGTACCAGTTCAAAAGATGGGACGAAACTAGTTGTCATTTGTGACTAAATCAAGCGCGGGGCCCAAGGGAGATAGAAGTCAAAGGAGAGGAAAATTAAAAGCAATCTTGGACTATGAAATCTAAAGATATTCTGGAAGACTTATTTCAGTTTAAAGTTTTCAGACACAAGGAAAAATGAGTGCAAGACCAGAGACAGGAAAACGACAAGGTTTGGCCACCAACACACCGCGGTTCCGCGGCCAAATGCCCACTATGGCCGCGATTCTGCGGCGGACACGTGTCCTCATCTGATGCAATTTTGGGGTTATTTCTGTAATTATATTTGGGCTTATATTTTATTCCTGTTGTGTCAGAAACATGCCTATAAATAGCCCAATTCGAGCCAGAGCCAAGGGAGTGGATTCTTGTATTAGATTTTAGTTTAGTTTTCAATAAGAGTTGTATTTTCTTCATCTTCCTCCATTAAATCTTATAGTGAGCTTTATTAAGTGTTGAAGAATGAAACAAGTATTATTTTCCTACATGCATTTCTTGTAATTTAGTTCTTTTATTTTGCTTGTAATTTCAATTGTTAAAAATAGTTGTTGTTATTTGTTTGTTGTTTTATTCTCTTCTATTTTCTTTTATCCTTACAACCATGATGCTTAGTGTGATCCTTGCCTAAGTAAGGTCCCAAATAGCTAGTTGTGATTTTCTACCTCAATTCTTATTATCTTTCTTTCTTTATTTCATTTTATTTATCTTTTATAATGGGTGAGTAATTTCTCACTTGTTAGGGTAGTAAAAGGGAAGCTTGAGAGAAGGAAATCTCCCTCACTCTTTTCTTTGCCCAACATCTTGATTCGAACTCCCGTTAATTGAAGCACAATCCGCTCCCTATGGCACCCTATTCTTTATAATAGCGGTAATACCCTAGTGAGACCGGCTGTGGTTGAATCAACCTGAGGTTACGACTAAGAGCCAAGAACGGACGGACAATGACCAAAAAGAGGAAACTATGTGTTGGAAAGCCTGGCTTATACTCGCAAGTTTCCTTCTTAGTCATGCTAATCCCCGTTGTTGCCGATTACCGTAACATCGATATTAAGAGTGGCAAATGAATTAAGTGAGCGAGCTCCTAACTCAAACTAACCAAATCCTAACCCTTAACAAGTTCTCTTATCATTCATTTCTAATTAGCTAATCTTAAAACAAACCTGGACATATTTGGACTTAACTCGTTAAAACACAAAGAAAAAGACTCACATCTCTCTATGGATCGACCCGTACTCATCCGGCTAGCTACAAAGCGAAACCGTCCTGATTGCGGTAATTAAACTAGAACACGCAGAAAATCTATCAATCACGTTTCTTGATCTTTTACTTGTAGAGCCGCTGGCTTGGTCGTTCCCTTTTCCTCGGACGTCTCTGGAAATATTTCTGCCGGTGTGAGGACTCGACGGCTTGCACAACGATCCTCACGTCATTGAGGTTCTCATCAGCCAGTTCCTTAGCGAGCTTGGCTATTGCATCCGCCTTGCTATTTTCCACACGCGGTAAGCTTTCCAAGGTGTAGGAAGGAATTTGAGTCAGCAGTTGCTGTACTCTCTCGCCATACTTTACCAGTTCTGGTTTGCATGTTTGATAGTCGTCGTTCACTTGACTAACGACCAGTTGGGAATCTCCGTATATGAGGAGGTTTTCAATTCCCATGTCGATGGCGATCTCGAGACCTATTATCAAAGCTTCGTACTCGGTTTCATTGTTTTTCCTCAGCTCTGTTAAGGAGAAATCAAAGCGCATTATCCCTCCTTGTGGAGTTACGAAGATGAGGCCTACCCCTGATTTGATTATGGGCGTGCTTTGCTTGCGTTTCTTCATGGAAGACGCTCCATCAAAATAAAGTTCCCATCAGGTGCCATTACCGTCGATCGTGTCAAACGCATGCTCGTCTGACAGTTCGCAATTTAAAGGAGAATCGGCAGGTATTGGATGTTCGGCGAGGAAGTCGGCGATGGCCTGGCCTTTCACTGCCTTAAGAGGCCGATAGGTTATCGAGAATTCCATCAAGAGCAGGGCCCATTTAGCAAGCCGTCCTGTTAATATGGCCTTCGACATCAAGTATTTGAGAGGATCCACTTTTGATATGAGATGGACCTCATGTGCCAACGCATAGTGTCTGAGCTTCGTTATTGCGAAGATCAATGCCAGGAAGTGTTTTTCGATGGGAGAATAATTGCTTTCTACCCCCAGCAGAACTCGACTCAGATAGTATAGGGCTCTCTCCTTCCCTTGGTCGTTCTCTTGTGCCCATAATGCGCCTAAGGAACCTTCAAGGGCGGTTGTATACAGAATGAGAGGCTTTCCCTTGACCGGAGCAGCCAGCACTAGCGGATTCTGTAGGTATTGCTTCATTTCCTCCGGTGCGCTTTGGCATTTGCGATCCCAAACGAATGGGGTTCCTTTTTTCATCAAGTGACTGTATGAATGGCACTTGCCGGAGAGATTGGCTATGAATCGCCGGATATACGCGAGCTTTCCATGGAGAGATCGCAATTGCTTGAGAGTCCTTGGCGGAGGCATTTCCATAATTGCTATAATCTTTGACGGATCTATCTCGATGCCTCGATGTCGGACGATGAATCCTATGAATTTGCCCGAGGAAACTCTGAATGCGCATTTGAGAGGGTTCATCTTCAAGTTGTATTGCCGAAGGCGTCGAAATACGATCTTCAGACGCTCGAGATGTTCCTCGTATGATTTGCTTTTAACCACGAGGTCGTCGATGTAGCATTCGACGATTTCATGTATGAGGTCATCGAAGATCTTCGTCATGGCCCTCTGCTAGGTGGCACCGGCGTTCTTTAAACCGAAGGGCATCACCTTGTAGCAGAATATACCCAAAGGGGTCCGGAAAGCGGTGTGCGTCCGGTCCTCGGGATGCATCTTTATCTGATTATATCCTGACGATCCGTTCATGAAGGAGAAGACTTCGTGAGTGGATGTGTTATCTATCATCAGCTCGGTGACTGGTACTGGGAAGTCGTATTTTGGACAAGCTTTGTTGAGATCCCGGAAGTCTACACATATGCACACTGTCCCATTTTTCTTCATCACTGGGACGATGTTGGCGATCCAGTCAGGATACTGGACCTCTTGGATGAAGCCAGAATCGATCAGCTTCATGGTCTCGGCATTGATGCTCATCTCAAGCTCGAGCCGCATTCTTCTCGGTGCTTGTTTGATTGGCTTGGCGTCCGGGAATATTGCCAATTTGTGGACAGCAATCTCTGAATCTAGTCCTGGCATCTCGAAATAGTTCCACGTGAAGCAATCTTTATGCTGTATGAGCACGTCCTTTAGCGTAGCCACCTTTTCTTCGGACAGCAGCTCGCTGACGAACGTCGGCCGCGGGTCACTTGCCGTCCCCAAATCAATTTTCTTGAGGTTATCTGCAGAGGTATGTATCCCATCCTCCAGCTCTTTTGGTACCGGTGGAAATTCCGAGATTACCTCGTCATCATCGTTTTCGAAGCACCATGGGAGTTCATCAACATTCTCGGGCTCCTCTTCTGACAGTGTGATCACGTGACAAGTGCGAGCTCGCTTCCAAGACCGATGTTGATCTGGTTCTATTCTCGTGGATCTGGGTTCATGCTTTTGTGGCGGGGTTACCCTCCAGCTACTGGACAGAGCGAACATGCCTTGCTGATATTGGTCTTCGACCCAGTTCTTGAAGGTGAAGCAGTCTTCGAGAGGATGTCCTATTACTCGGTGATAAGAGCAATAGTCCGGGTGAGAGATCTCGTTCGCTTGCTCGGGGTGTTTGGACTCCGGAAGTGTCATCATCTGATGTTTTATGGCAAGATCGAGTATCTTCTGTGTTTTGTCCTGGGGAAAAGAGTATGCTCGACCCATCTTCTTTATAAGAGATGAATCCTGGCCACTCGATTCTTGATCGTGTGGCTTCTTGGTCCCGCTTTGTCGCTGTCGAACGCCTTTCCCGTTCTTTGATTTATTTTTGCCTCTGCGTCGGGCTTTTTGTATGACGGGTTGACAGGGAGGAGCATTTTCATCTTTGGCAGTCTGTTGAAGAAGGCGTTGCGTCCTGGCTTTCTCGTAGATGGCCATTTCGCGATTATGGTCATCTCGAACCTTTTGACCTGCTTCCCTTATAAGCTTGTCCATTTGTTCTTCGAACGACGGACTGGGCATTTTCATGGCGGGAGCTCGTTCTGGTTCAGGGTTAGCATCTTCCCACCGAGCATCTCCTTTTTCATCAAAGTCATGTATGACAGGAGTAGTTCCCGTTTCTTGGATTCAACATACCCAAGCCCGGTCGTTTCCATTCTTCCATTAGGCAACTTTCGTTGAGTCCCGGGAACGTTCCAGATCCTGTTATAGAACCGTGCTTGTCGCGCAGTTTGCTTAAGGGGTACACCTTGACGTCCCAAAAGTCTTTTTAGTCCGTCTGTGTAATATCTGGGCAAAGGATGGGCTAGAGCCTGTCAAGTGTAGAATCCGCACCATGCCAGATCTCTTTCTCCACTTTGGTTTCCACGGATCAGTAGAATAGGATCTCCTTTTCATTTTTTTGCCTGGGAGGGACGTAGAATGTCAGCTGTTCCTCCACACTGTAGGTTTCAAGTGCGTCTAGTTTTTTATGATGCTTTGGCGGAACCATGGCAACCTGCAAAATTTGATCTTCACCAGCGATGGTTTGTATTGATGGCCGAGCAGAGAATATGGCGTTGACTTCATCTTCTGAGTCGCTGCCGAAGATAAGCATAGGAGCGGAGGATCCCAGCTTGTTGTACTGGGGCGGACCTGAATAAACTATCTCTTCCTCCTCCTCGGTATCACTCCCGAAGACCGGAATGGTAGGGATAGCTTTGTTCTCCGGTTTGTGAGATCTCTCCGTGTCCTCGAAATCTGGCAAGAAGTATTTTGCATCTTCGTACTTTCGGACTTCGTTCACGAAAAATGGGTCAACTCCCCTGTCACAGTGTACTCAAGACCATCCTTGAAATATTTCATACACTGATGTTGTGTAGAAGGGATGATGTTGTACTCGTGTAACCAAGGCCGGCCGAGCAAAGTGTTGTAGCATGTCTTGGCGTCAATGACATGGAACTTGATGTCCGTGATGAGCAGCCCAAAGCGTAACATCAGTATTATGGACCCAAGTGTCCGTGATGACTGGGAGTCGAACCCGAAGATGGTGATTTTGTTGCGAGCGAGGTGTTGAACGCTCATGCAGATTTTCCTTAACACCCGTACGTTAAGGAGATTGACGGAGGACCCATTGTCGACCAAGATTTTTCCTATGATGATATCATGACAGTATCCGTAGACATATAGGGGACGGTTGTGTTCGCACGTCCCAAGGAGGAGATCTTCATCGCCGAAGGTGATATCGGCTGTGTGCACTTCTTCTAGCTCGTTCTTTATCTTTTCTTCAGTGAGGAAAGCTTGGAATTGCTCTGGCTCTTGCAATGCCTTGATCAATGAATCTCTTGCTTCTTTTGATAGTAAAAGGGTGTCGAGAATGCTGAGCTGGGAAGGTTACTTCCTTAGGTGCGCCAGGACGTTGTACTCCACCTTACTTTTCTTTAGCGGGTCCATGGCGGTCAGCTCTTTCATGACTTGGTCATCTAGGGCGATATCCTCAGAGACCTTTTCTTTCCCCTTATCTTTTCTATTGGACCCACTGTTCGAGGGCCCATGATTCTTTTCGGGTAGCTTACAATTGCATAGCTGAATATTTTCACAGGTCTTCGATTCTTCCTCCTTTCCCGAGGTGGATTCTTTGAAGATAGGGCCAAGAGTCATCTTTTCGTCGGAGTCGCTCCCGAAGGTGAGAACCTGCGATCCCCCGGCGTTGACTGTGCGACGGGTGCCGGTAGTTCTTTTATACTCCTCAGTCGTACTTCTCCGCTCCCGACGAATTTTGTGTTTCATCCGCTTGAAATTTTTCCGGTGAGTAACATATCCCTGCCACCATCTTTTGAAAGCGTTGCACTCCTCAGTGGGGTGCGCAATATTTCAATGATATAAGCGGTAGCTAGGATGCATCTCTACTTCATCAAGAGTGTTTCCTTCGGAGGGTGGTAGCTTCATCCCCATTGATATGGCTTTGGCGAACATTTTCCTCGTCTTGACCTTGCTTTTATTCGTGGAGGATATACTTTGATCTGGCGGGGGTATTTTACCCCTTTCGTCCAGTCGTCATCGTTTGGCCTTTTCAAATATGGCCATCTCACGCTCCCGATCAGCTTTGCTTTTTAGAAGAGCTTCGTTTAGAAATGCATCGATCATCTCGTCTGATGGCTCTGGAAGCTTCGGTTCAGGATTTGCCCCCAGTTTCTCAGTGCAAGGAGCTTCTTCATCGTCCATCGACGAGTGAGAGATCATCTGGCAACTTGCTACGTAATCTTTAGATTCATCCGATGAGTCTTCTCCATCATTTCCGTCCTCAAGGACGTGGCTGAGAAACTCTTGAAGTGTAACCGGAGTCTACGCCTTCTGGTTATACTTTTCCAGCGCATCAATCTGTTTCTGTAGGTCCATGCGCTTGTCACCAGGCTTCACGGGCTTCTTGGATTTCTTCTTCTTATTTGTAGATTTTGACGACTGGGTGTGAGTGCTTTGGCTATCACCACCAATTTTTAGAGTTGGGCGCGGCTTCAGCATCACTTCGATGATCTGGGGTTCTAGCGGATTATTCCACCTGATCGCCAGGCACATCTGGAGATCATTCAGCATTCTTTTGGTTTTGGCTGAAAGAACGACCTCCCATAGGGCTTCTTCAACAAAAGAGCACGATACCCCCGATGTGTCCATCTTCTTTGGAATGTGCGGTTATGGTGGGCTTACTTTCCACTTCTCAGACAGCGCAAACTTGCCTTGCTGGTACTGATCCTCGATACACCCTTTAAAGACGAAGCAATCTTCAATTGGATGGCGTACCGTTTGGTGGTAAGGGCAATAATTGGGATTACTCGCTTCGCCGGGTTGCAATGGCCGCTTTGGATTCGGCAGATTGATAAGTCGGTTGCGCATCGCTAGCTCGAAGAGACTTTTCGTTTTGTCCCGTGGGAACGAGTAAGGACGCTTCATTTTCTCATTATAATAGCGTCGTCTCTCTTCCAATTGATCCGTTAGTCTTAGAGCACTTGGCTGCTGTTGGGTGTTCGCAACGAAGGTCGCCTTCCCTTTACCCTTTTCGTTCCGCGGCTCCGGCTTCGGAGGAGACGGTCTATGACCCATCTGATCCATCTGGGCTACCTTGTCGATTAAAGCCTGGAATATGGTCGGTTTGAAGAACATCATGAACTGTGAAATAGTTGCATGAGGGTCTAGAGTGCCCACGAACATGCCCACCGCTGGTGCTTCTTCGATGCGTTGTTCGCATTTCGACCACAGATTCCGCCATTGGATTGCGTACTGAACCCACGTCTCGCCCGGCTTCACCCTAGCATTGATCAATGCCGTTATTAGGGTGCGTTCACTAGCACTTGCGAATCGCTGGGTGAACAACAACTCCATTTCTGCGAAAGTTTTGACGGAGTCGTTTGGAAGTTCAGAGTACCACTCAAATGCCGTTTCCGATAAGCTGCCGACGAATTGGCGGAGCAAAATTTTATCATCGCCGCCGGTGTTGCCACAAAGGGCCCTGAACTGAGCAACATGTTGATGGGGATTGCATGTCCCCTTGTACACATGGAATTTGGGGATCGTATAGCCTGGCGGGTACTTTATTTGATCATACCAACCTGGATACGATCGCCCAGTTCTAACAATTTGCCCAGCCGCTTCATTCTCCTGGTGAACTCGTATCTGCTGATCGATGTAATCATCCAGGACGGACTTGGAAATAGTTTCCTCCTTGGCTGCAGAAAGAGCCGGATGTGGATTTGATATTTCTCCTCTATCATCTTCAATTATTACTGGAGGATTTTCGGCTGGGGGATCCGGCTGGATCATCATGCCCACCATATCCTGGAATAGAAGGGCCATTTGCTTTATATTGGCCGCTTGTTTCGCGGCCTCTTTATCCTTCTTCTCAAGCATTCTCCGAAGGAATTCGGCATCAGTTTCTTGCTCATGGCGTTGTTCCGATGATGCCTCCGGGCTTTCTTTTGGTCCGGTAAGTGCGGCCATTGCAGTCAGCATCTCCTGAAGCTTCTACTGTTATTGTTCCTGGGCCCTTGTTATTGATCGGGTAAGCGGTCGATGGCTTGTTGAAGTGCGGCTTTCTTCTTTTCCAGAAGCCATGAAAACAGTGTGTACCATCATGCCCCCGGACTTAGGGCGTTTAGGCTCAATGTCTTTGACATTTGTCGCAGACACGGGGATTTTCTCCGGCCTTCTCCTCTTATGAGCGGTCGAAGTTGAGGGGGCCATTGCAGTGGGCACCCAAGTAACCATCGCCTTCTGTGGCTTAACAGGACGGTTTTCTTCCTGTCGGACCTTCAGCTTCTTCTGCAAGCGGGGATAGTCTTGATCAACAATCGACTCTCAAACTTGTCGCCATATTTTGTAAACTTTGGAAGACAGCCGTTGAGGGGACTGCTCCGGCTTTATTTCTGTGACAGTCTCCACCGGTGGCGAAGATCTTTTCAATATGGCAGTAAGCGAGTTCCTGCGCACCTTGTCCAGCAGCTTAAAGCTTTTCCCGGTTGGAACAGCAGCATTAACTTCCACCGTTGGAGCTGGTGGAGTTAGCCCAGAGGGGGAGTTGCCCCCAGCCTTCCTTACTCGGCGCCAGTGGCGATGTCGAGCGTGTCGAGCTGTTGGGGTTGGTTCGGCGATGGGGATGGCTTTGTCTTGCCCCCTGTCCAGGTGAGGCGCCGCCGGTACCATCCACTTGAAGACCGACGTTCGTTGAGTAGTCATATCCAATCTGTCAAAAACAGACCTTTTGGCAGGGGAAGCTGCCCTGATAACTGCTATCTGACGATAGGTATTGTACCATCTAGGAGTTCTCGGCGAGTCCTGCTCGGTGTACCCATTCTCTAATGAGAACATGTGTACAATCTTTGATGTCAAACACCAATGGTTGTGGGATCAACCATTACCTCATACAGGGTCAAGAAACGTACACACTAGTCTACACTAGAATATCGATACCCTGTCACGATATCCCCTCGACTAGGAACTATAAAAGGATGTGCGTGTGGACTATCCAGACCCCACTAGTATGATCTGCATCATAGTCCTAGAAGTCAAGTCTACATCCTAAAGGCTTTATCAACATGTATAAGACGGACAATATAATAATACAAGTGTACATATTAAGATAAAGAGCAACCAGGGAGCATACTATCATGTCGAGAAAGAAAGTCCTTTATATATATGTCCAAGCATCCACTATATCATACAATAATGGGCTCTAGGGCATATATATTCCTAACAGTGCGCACCATCGGATCGATTTCCAGTGCATGCGCAGCATTAGATCTCATGATCTTGTTAGTCATATATATGTCGTAGAGGCCATTATTGTACATTATTGTATATTATAGAAGATGCTTGGACATATATAGAGATAGAGGACTTTCTTTCTCGACATGATAGTATGCTATATGGTTGCTCTTTACCTTAACATGTACACTTGTATTATTATACTGCATTTCTGATAAATGTTGATAAAGCCCTTAGAATGTGTACTTGACTACCAGGAATGTCTACCAGGAATGTGATGCAGATCATACTAGTAGGGCCAGGGTGTTCCACAAGTACATCTTTTAATAGTTCCTAGTCGAGGGAGTATCGTGACAAGGCATCGATATTCCAGTGTAGACTAGTGTGTACGTTTCTTGACCCTGTATGGGGCGATGGTTAATCTCATAACCATATCAGAGATTGTATACAGGTGTTCATTGGAGAATGGGTACACCGAACAGGACTCACCGAGAACTCTTAGATGGTACTAAACCTATCGTCTGATAGCAGTTTTCTGGTGACATTGGTACAAGATAGTCTATAGACCCGAGATCGTCATAGTGTCTTGTGTGGTTCCTACTGTGCTTTGATCTCCTCCCTACCACGGCTCAAAGGATTCGTGCAAAAAAGTGGATTTTGGGTACAGTCCCGAGTCACATGGAGGCAATGAGCGATAAGAGGGGTTTCCTCTCTCCCGGTATTGGGAGTTGATATTGCGCTATGCTCGATTGGATATAACAGCAAGTCCCTGACCAGGGCTGATGAGATTTACTGGTAAGTGTTATCAGTAGTTTCTCGAACCGTTATGAGCCACACATCGGCATGACTTATCAAGTTACCGGGGTCTGACGTATCCACCCCCAGACTCGATATGCGACATATCAGACGAAGAGACCGGACTGTACGGTAAGTGTTACTAATAGGCTTCATGGGAGTTTGGACAAGTTTGCTTGTTGATCTTCTATTCGCTCAATACCTGGGTAGCCGTTACGTCTAGCTAGTACCGCTGACGGCTTGTGGGTAACTGCTATGCTCATTACCTACTGGAGGCATATTGACGAGTCTTTAGAGTCCCACACAGAGGTTTCCTAGCTCAAGGGAAATGAAGTAGGGCACATATGTGATATGTGCGAGACCTTGATTAAATACGTATATGTGATACCGTATTCTAATCTTGCGATATATAATATCGTTCGGTTATATGTGATATAACCGGGTTATTGAATCATGTGTTCATTCGATAAATTTATATACATATAAAAGATATTAGTCGGTTATATATGATATAGCCGGATTATTAAATCAAGTGTTGATTTAATAATTTGATATATATATTTATATTTGATATATTAATATATATTAACTAATATTAGCTCACTAAAGAATTTCTTCTCTTGAATAAACATATATGGTGATATATATATATATATATATATATATCTGTGTGTGTGTGTGTGATACATACATACATATATACATATATATATATATATATATATATATATATTTGTATATATATTACATATACTATTGTGTCATGGTGGATGATACATAGAACATGGGTGTATGGGATTCACACCAAGCCAAGGATAATATTGGGTGATTTATATTTAAACTAAAAAGGAAATTAGTGGAAAATGAGCATGGCTTATGATGCTTCATGAAGCATGTAGATGCCATGACTCATCCCACTAATTTTGTTTTACTTTAAATAGTTTATAACCTAACTTTTATCCTTAGCCATGGTTAACTCTCTACAAATATCACTTGTGATATTTTCTTCACCCTAGTTCTTCACAAGCTTCATCTTTTTCCTCCTCTTGATATTTCCTTTAGTGAAAAAGAAAAGGAGAAAAGAAATTCTAAAGTGAGCAAAATTCCTAATACATCAATTTATACCAAACTAGCCCTTTAGTATAGGTTGTTTCCTTCACTAATTCTTTAATTAGTGAAGAGGTAGCTTGAGTTAGAGATTCTTCAAGGTGGATCATCTTCGGCCTCGAGGATCCTTAAGCAAGCCCGTTCCTTTCGCCAAGTGGAGCCTAAGAAGAGTTCTAGAGACTACTACTTGGATCTTTAGAAGTGAAGGACCGGTATACAAAGATTGTATTCCCTTTTCACTTAGTATAGAATATCTTTACTTGTTTACAAACCCTAATTCTCTAGTTCGATTCTTGGTTAGCATGCTTTAGCACACTAGATTTTTTAAAATTGTATACTCGATGCATGTTTAAACCTAGTAGTGGTGCTAAGACATACTTTCATGGTATCGGACCCAAGCTAGAGCATTAGGTGAAGTCTTAACAAAGTTAAAGTATTCGATCGAGTTTCAAAACCCTAAATTTCCATAGTTTCTGTAAATTTTTTCAAAAGTTGATATTTTTCATATTAAAATATGCAGAAAATTATGCAAGTATATAATGGAGCCTCAAGAAATTCGAGGGCCCAATTCGACCACTTGGCCGTGGAACCGCGGCCTAACCTAGGGTTTAGCTGCGGTTGCATGGTAACATTGGTGAGTTGTGGACCTGTGTTTCTTGTGCTGCTCCAGAATGATATTTTGCACTTTCTGGGTTGTTTACCGCTGGAAACCGGGAAGACTGACGTCTTGCCAGAATCTGGGGGCAGATGCTAATTGGTGCTATCCGTCCACCTCTCCGAAGATGCCAAGTTGATTTATGACACCGTGTATCGAAGGTTTAGATGGATGCGGCCGATGTAGCAGACTTCTTCAGATTCCCCCTCGTTTGAGGGATTTTTGATTGTGGGGACGCTCTTCCCTGCAGGCGCAATCCCCTGCAGTTAATTACGCTACCGCATCGCGGTAACAACTTTCTCCTTCTCCATATGGTCACTTCGTGTCACGGGTGTTTGTTTTGTGTTTGGTTGCCCGTGGATTGTATACGGAGACTAATTTATGTTGTCTTCCGTAGGACATAGATTACTCTAAATCCGTATCTTCTTAGATTTGGGTTTGGGGGTTTGGTTTAAGGATACGTTAGTCTCGTTTGAGACTAAGATCAAGTTAAACGTTTGTTAAGGATACGTTGGTCTAATTTCTAGACTAAGATCAACTTAACAGGATCGTTTAGATCCAACAAGAGAGCAATTGGGCTCTATTGTTTAGTTTAGAGACATTGCGGTCGATTACCAGTTTAGGGACATGGTGGTCCAATGGTAGTTTAAGGACATCTCGGTCCAATGTTAGTTTAAAGACATCTCGGTCAAGGTTAAGGACATCATAGTCCGTGAGTTTAAAGACCTCACAGTCAAGGTTGAGGATATTATAGTCCATGAGTTTTAAGACCTCACAGTCAAGGTTAAGGACATCATAGTCCATGAGTTTTAAGACCTCACAGTCAAGGTTAAGGACATCATAGTCCGTGGGTTTAAAGGGACCCCACAGTCCAGTTTAAAGACGTCGTAGTCTATAAAGTTTAAGGACATCATAGTCCATGAGTTTAAGGACCCCATAGTCCGTAGAAACGAGTGGTTGTCGGGACCCGTCACCTCTCTGAACATTGAAGGATTACAACGACAGATATCAGAGGAGTAAAGAGATGTACCATTGAACCGGTGTGAATTGATTGGAAGATCTGTAGCCCAATTTGGGACTAAGGTCTGTTGAATATTCGTGAGCAGATGGGCTCAGTTTGATATAAGTTGAAGACTTATGGCCAGAATTGGGCTAAGTCCAATAAATGTTTAACATTTTATTTTGTTCTGGCTATTAAACCTTTATTTGGGCTTAGCCCTTTTAATAATGCTAGGCATTGGGCTCTGACATTTTTTTCTTGATCAGAACAAATTGTGTTCTGACAATGCGCCACGTGGCGCGTCAGGCGCTTTGCGCCAGTTAAAGAGCGCATTGCGCTTCTGTCAGGTAGCACACACGAAGAGGACACGTGTCGCGCATAGCGCCAAGCGCTAGTTCATTAGCGCATTGCGCTTTTAATTTATGAGCGCTTTGCACTAGTCTGTTGGCGCGCTAGTGAGTGACACATGGCGCGCTTGGCGCTGAGCGCTAGCCCATGAGCGCAGTGCGCTGTTTCAGAAGCGCAAAGCGCAGATTGTGTCTTTGGTTGACACGTGGCAGTTTTTGGCGCTGAGCGCAGGTCCAATATGCGCAAGAGCGCAATTCATGAGTGCAAGGCACTTTATAAATAGCGCAAAGCGCATTTGATCAGATTTAAGATCAAAGAACAAATTTATGTTCTTCTTAAAGGAGGCTTTGCCTCAAGATTCAAGAACAAAAGTTCTTGTTTTATAAAAGGGCTCTGCCTTTATAGATCAAAGATCTGTGAATAAAGTGAAATACTTCTTTTATAATTTTATGATTGGATCTTTTGATCTTTTTTCTTTTTATCAAAAACCTTGGTGTTTTTTCAGATCTATGATCTTTTTTAGAAGATAGTTCTTCTTTTTACGAGATAGTTTCATCTCTGTTGTTCAAGAACATAGTTCTTTACCTTGAATATGAAGAAATGATCTTCTTTTTTTCTAAGAGCTTGCTCCTCTTTTTCTCAAAGTTTGCAGAGGGTTTCTTCTCTCTCTTTTTCTGTCTCTTTTTTAGACTTGAAGTCTAGGGGCCTTTATATAGGGCCAATTGATTTGTTGAATCAGTTTTAAGAGATCTTTCTCTGATTGATTTGGGAATATTTCCCACCGTTGGATCTTTTGATCTTAAGGCTTCTGTTTTACAGAAGATATTCTTCTTGTTTTAATAAGATTGAAAAATATTTCCATAACAGAATTTTAGTTCTGATTAATTAATAATTTATTATTAGTAGATCTTTTGATCTAACGGTGGGGGGTTTTTAATCCCAGCGCTGGCGCACCTTGCGCTGGCGCACCTACGTTCGACACGTGGCGCGCAGCGCAACTGCACTAGCGCATCTGTGTTTGACACGTGGCACGCAGCGCAACTTATCTAGCGCACCTGTGTTTGACACGTGGCGCGCAGCGCGCAGAATCTGAAGCGTTGCATCAATTTAAATTTTGAATTTTGAAACAGAGCTTTGCTCTGATTGGGGGTGCGCTGCCTAGGGCGTAGCGCACAGGATCTGAAGCGTTGCTTCATTTCAAATCTTGGAATTTGAACAGAGCCTAGCTCTGATTGGGGAAACATGGGTATTTTTAGTGAGGCTCAAGCTGTTGAGGTCTCTGGGATTTATGGGTGTTTGATAATTCGATCGAAATGTTTAACATCGTTTAGATTATACTGATATGTGATACAATATTTAGAATCCACAATAATTAGTTTTGTGAAAACTAGTTTCTGTTTTTTAAATCTTGTGTTTTAGTCCCTTTTGATCGATTGCCACGGAGTTTCGATTCGGATCAAAACTTCGTCGCAATCTCGTATTGTACGCGGATAGTCGCCTGGAAACACTAGTAGATAGCCACACCCCATAGCCCTGACAAAGTGATTATAGGAGAACCCCGTTGCCAAAAGCATCCACTCGGGTGCTCGCGGCCGCGGTGTTCCTCCCAAGTGCACTTCGTTGATAGCATCGGGGGTGCGGCAATCTACTCAAGTTCCCGATGAGCCTTCGATCATAATATCGGGAATTTTGTTGAATTAGCCGACCCATATTGAAAAGTGTTTTCAATTCGAGACATAAATGCAAGATTTAAACTGTTATGCATGAAATCCGAGATATGAGATATTCCGGTTTTATGATGTCTAAGGTGTGATGCGGATTCAAATTATTGTGGTTTTTCATTTCTTTTCTGCGACCGTAAGTATAATATGTGGTGTATTTCCAATCTTGTTGCTATATGTCAATGACATTCGGGATACGCGTATTTACTTACGTTGATGACATGTGATGTTATGTGTTGCTGTGATATGTTATATTGGATCGTCGTGTTTGAATAGCCGGGGGTTTTTGTGTGAGATATGAGTTTTTCATTTTCATTCATGTAAAAAAATTGTATGTAATATTCTTTTATTGGGACACTTCCGGGTTGAGGATGATGTCACCATTGATATATATTATTTACTTTTCCGAATTAGGATAGACCCAAGGTGGGGAACACAAGTAACCGGGTTCTAGAGTCCAGTGGGAGTCCATCTCGAAGAGTCGAGACCGGGTCTCCTAACTCTGGAATTGGCAGGGTTGCTTGCTTCTCTCGTATGGGTCTAGGGATGTGAGTTTGGCTATTCATCACGACCGTGGAATCCGTGTTTTTCATTACTGGATAAATTTAAAACATGAACCTCCTAATATATCTTATATTTCATATGTTGACTTCTGCTGCTTGAGTTCTGTGATGTGATCATATAACCGTGTGAGACGAATGCTATATATATATGATATATATAATAAACGTTGCTTATGTTTTGCACCCGCGCTAGTCCAACCCCCACTTTGCCGTTAGTTAAGTAACCTAACGGTGCATGACGGGGCCCCATGGCGAATGTGGATGGCATAAGCATACGTTCTATTTTCGTTTCTTCTATGATATTTAGGAATCATAAATGATAAGACGTCATTAATGAGATTAATGAAAGAAAAGATGCCTAAAGATGTTGTAGAATCAAATTTTTCAAAAAGGTAGCTCCAGTTATTGCTTTGCATAGCGATATCCCTTTATGAATATCCAGCACCTCATTCGATGAGGAAAGAGCCGAGATCCCTTCACCGGGAATGACCTCTTTAGTAAAAGCTAGCAAATGCTACAACCCACTCGGTTTGTTTTGAAAAATACTCGATTTTAAAAGTGGGGCTTAAACCACTCCTTTTTCAAATCACTCGATTCTACAACGATATCAAGTTCATTACATTAAAGGTTTTATTCAAAACCAGTCATAGCCCCCCGTCATTTCAAATAAGTGCTATTTAGTATTCGTGCTGCGTTTGTTGACCTTGTCAAGGCGTAGTGTACGGTAACTGATTAGTGCTTATCTGCCGTATATGATGCGATTGGATTAGGGTAGTCGTACGGCTTTGTTAACCTTGTTAAGGGGCGTACGGATGGGTTTAATTCAATCACGAAATGACAGACTGAACTTGACCAGTGCTTATGATTTGTTGACCTTGTTAAGGTCATAGGTTACTAGGTGTAAAAACAGATATTGGGAATTTCAAGTGTTGAAATTTGAAATGAGATTGCATACCTTCTATAAGATAGTTGGATCCCGATACCCACTGCGAGTAAATGTTACTCTTGAGAGAGTTTTTCACTTTACAATTAGTCGATCCAGTAGGTGTCTAAGAAAAGTGTTAACGGGGTTATGCCCCTGTGGAAACGAGGTTATTTAATTAGCTCTTTGTGAAAGCATGGGGAGACTCCCTTGGAGTACCAATACCTGCCTGGCTGACCGATTGGCGAACTTGTACAGTATAATTAATCCCAGCTAATCTTACCTTTTAGGGTTTGAAGGAAGATTTGATAAAAACAGTGGGAGCCATTCTAATTAGATAAGATAACAACCAATCTAATCTTGCAAGAGCGCACGCTAAAGTGTTTTTCTTCTCTCTCTCTCCAGGTAGCGACCATGACATGCCCTAATCAAGATAATAATATGGATGTATTGACCAAACCCGCTTATTATACTGAGCTGAGAAACATTGGTTCCGCTCTATCTTATGATTGTCATAAGTCTGAGCAAAGAATAGGGGAATACTCGGATTCCCACGCCTCCTGATCGAAGAAAAAGCATGTTGATGCTTCTTCTTCGGGTGTGTTCATTATCGAGAACTGTTTCTCAGTATGCTCTACGTCTTGGGTATTGGATACCGGGTCAGGATCCCACATTTATAATTTATTACATGGGTTAAGGAGAGATAGAGAACTGGGAAAGGGTGATATGTTTCTCAAAGTAGGGAATGGAGCAATTGTTGCAACAAAAGCTGTTGGCGAATATCACCTAATATTACCAAATGGTAATACATTGATTTTGAACGACTGTTATTACATACCGTCAATGATGTGCAATTTAATATCAATTTCTTTATTAGATAAAGAAGGATATAACTTTGTATTAGAGAAAAATGTTATGAACATTTTCCTAAATCAAGTGTTGATTGGGTTTGGTACGTTATGTAATGGTATATACGTTCTAAATCAAAATGCAGTTCTTAATATACAGAACACACACAAGAGGAAAAGTTCAGAAATGAACGAATCCCTCTTGTGGCATTGTAGACTTGGTTCTATCAATGCGACAAGACTAGCTAAGTTGCATAAAGTTGGATATTTTAATCCGTTCGAATTTACATCATATGAAACTTGACAGTCATGACTCAAAGGAAAGATGACCAAAACTCCATTTAATGGACATGAAGAAAGAGCTACTGAACTCTTGGGAGTCATACATAGTGATGTATGCGGTCCTATGTCTACACATACGAGGAATAGTTCCCCGTACGTTATTACATTCACCGATGATCTCTCAAGATTCGGACATGTGTTCCTGTTGAAACACAAATCTAAAGCTTTTAAGAAATTCAATGAATATAAGTACGAAGTTGAGAACCAAACGGGTAAAAGTATTAAAGTCCTTTGATCTGATCGAGGATGAGAATACTTAAACACGGAATTCTGAGACTATTTAAAAGAGAATGAGATTATCTCTTAGCTTACACCACAGCACAATGGAGTTTCGGAGTAGAGGAACCGCACCCTATTAGATATGGTGCGCTCTATGATGAGTACTGCTGACTTACCTATTTCCTTTTGGGGTTATGCGCTTGAGATAGCGGCATACCTATTGAATCAAGTTCCAGCAAAATCGGTGCCTAAAACACCATATGAGATATGGAGTGAAAAGAGACCATATCTTAAACGAGTTAAGATATGGGGTTGTCCGGCCTATGTTAAAAAACAGAATCCGGACAAACTCGAGGCACGATCAGTTCTCTGCAAATTTGTGGGATATCCTAAAAATTCACATGAATATATCTTCTACCATACTGAGAAACAAAAAGTGTTTGTCTCTCAATATGCTACCTTTTTAGAAAAGGAATTTCGTATGAAAGAAATTAGTGGTAATGGGGTAGAACTTGAAGAAGTTCCAGCTACACAAACTACAAGTAATGATTTGGTAGAACCGGAGGATTCAATAGTCCCCGATGAACCTCAGCCACTCCGCAGATCTAGTAGGATTCCTTATCCACCTGAGAGATACTACGGTTTTCTCATAGACGGTGGGAGCGAGGATTGCATCATGGAAGATGATGACCCAACTAGTTTCGAGCAGGCCATCATAAGTGGGGACTCTGTGAAATTGCTGGATGCTATGCGATCTGAGATGGAATCCATGTTCACCAACAAAGTATGGATTTTGGAAGTTTCTCCTGAAGGGGTAAAACCCATTGGGAGCAAGTGGATCTTCAAGAAAAAACTTGGTGTAGATAGAAAAGTTGAGACTTTCAAAGCAAAACTTGTAGCAAAAGGTTTTCGTCAACGACCAGGTGTCGATTATGATGAAACCTTTTCTCCAGTGGCTATGCTTAAATCCATCCGGATCCTACTTGCCATCGCTGCATACCATGACTACGAAATCTGGCATATGGACGTCAAGACCGCTTTTCTAAATGGTGATTTAGAAGAGAGCGTGAACATGACACGGCCAAAGGGATTCATAGACAGTGGGAGCAGCGGAAGCTTGTGCAAGCTGCTTAAATCAATTTACGGATTAAAGCAGGTATCAGGGAGCTGGAACATCTGTTTTGATGTGGCTATCAAAGAGTTTGACTTCATTAAAAACGTAGAAGAACCTTGTATATACAAGAAGGTTGTAGATGGTAAGATTGTCTTCCTCGTATTGTACGTGGATGACATACTCTTGATAGGAAATAATGTTCCTATGCTACACTCGGTCAAGCTCTTCTTATCACAATATTTCTCCATGAAAGATCTAGGTGATGCCTCATACATCCTGGGGATAAAGATCTATAGAGATAGATCTAAACGGATGTTGAGATTGTCCCAATCTAGGTATATTGACACCATACTAAAGTGGTTTAGTATGGAAGATTCTAAGCACGGTAATTTACCCGGTTGCTCAGGAATCACTCTCTCCAAAGAGATGTCTCCCAAGACTTATTTGGAGAGGGCTCGCATGCAAGGGATATCCTATGCTTCTGCAGTTAGGTCAATCATGTACGCGATATTATCCACCAGACCGGATGTTTCTTGCGCACTTAGTGTTGTAAGTAGATATCAATCAGATCCTGGGGAGAAGCACTGGACAGCTGTGAACAGCATTCTTAAGCACTTAAGAAGGACTAAAGATACGTTCTTGGTGTATGGTAACGGTGAACTCTAAGTGGAGTCATATAACGATTCGAGCTTCCAGAGTGATAAGGACGACAGTAAGTCGGTCTCGGTTTTTTCTTTACCCTCAATGGAGGGGCGGTATGTTGGAAGAGTTCCAAGCAAGATACCCTGGCAGACTCGGCGGTAGAGGCTGAATACATCGCTGTCAACGATGCTTCCATAGAGGCTGTCTGGATGAAGAAGTTCATAGCTAAACTTGATATGGTTCCATCCATTGAGCATCCAATACCTTCGTATTATGATAACAAAGGAGCTGTGGCTTTGGCTAAGGAACCCCGGTCCCATTAGTGATACGGACATATTCTTAGTTGGTATCACCTAATCCGGGAGATAGTTGATCGCAGGGAGATCGAGGTCAGGAGAGTTGATACGAAGAACAACACGGCGGATCCACTCACGAAGGCCCTCCCCGAGACGCAATTTGAGAGACTTTTTGGGAATTTGAGTATGGGATACTACAACAACTGGCCTTAGTGCAAGTGGGAGATTGTTAGTCATATGTATGCCCTAGAGGCCATTATTGTACATTATTGTATATTATAGTGGATGCTTGGACATATATATATATAGGACTTTATTGCTCAACATGATAGCATGCTATCTAATTGCTCTTTATCTTAACATGTACACTTGTATTATTATACTGTCTCTCTAATACATGTTGATAAAGCCCTTAGGATGTGTACTTGACTACCAGGACTGTGATGCAGATCATACTAGTGGGGCCAGGGTGGTCCACAAGTACATCCTTTAATAGTTCCTAGTCAAGGGAGTATCGTGACAGGGCATCGATATTCCAGTGTAGACTAGTGTGTACATTTCTTAACCCTGTATAGGGCGATGGTTGATCCCATAACCATTGGTGTTTGACATCAGAGATTGTACACAGGTGCTCATTGGAGAATGGGTACACCGAACAGGATTCGCCGAGAACTCCTAAATGGTACTATACCTATCCTCAGATAGCAGTTCTCTGGTGATACTGGTACAGGATAGTCTGTAGACCCGAGATCGTCATAGTGTCTTGTGTGGTTCCCACTGTGCTTTGATTTCCTCCCTACCATGGCTCAAAGGAGTCATGCAAACAGGTGGATTTTGGGGACAGTCCCGAATCACATGGAGGTAGTGAGCGATAGGAGAGCTTTCTTCTCTCCCTGTATTGGGAGTTGATGTTGCGCTATGCTCGATTGGCTATAACAGTAAGTCCCTGGCCCGGGGTGATGAGATTTACTGGTAAATGTTATCAGTAGTTTTTCAAACCGTTATGAGCCACACATCGACATGACTTATCAAGTTATTGGGGTCTGACGTTTCCACCCCAAGACTCGATATGTGACATATCAGACGAAGAGACCGGACTGTACAGTAAGTGTTCCTTACAGGCTTCATGGGAGTTTGGACAAGTTTTCTTTTTGATCTTCTATTCGCTCAATACCTGGGTAGCCTTTACGTCCAGCTAGCACCGCTAACGGCTTGTGAGTAACTGATGTGATCATTACCAACTGCTGGCGTATTGACGAGTCTTTAGAGTCCCACACAGAGGTTTCCTAGCTCAAGCGAAACGAAATAGGGCATATATGTGATATGTGCGGGACCTTGATTAAATACGTGTATGTGATACCGTATTCTAATCTCGTGATATATAATATCGGTCGGTTATATTTGATATAACCGGGTTATTGAATCAAATGTTGATTCGATAAATTGATATACATATAAAAGATATTAGTCGGTTATATATGATATAGCCCGATTATTAAATCAAGTGTTGATTTAATAATTTGATATATATATTTATATTTGATATATTAATATATATTAACTAATATTAGCTCACTAAAGAATTTCTTCTCTTGAATATATATATATATGGTGATATATATATATATATATATATTACATATACTATTGTGTCATGGTGGATGATACATAGAACATGGGTGTATAGGACTCACACCAAGTCAAGGATAATATTGGGTGATTTATATTTAAAGTAAAAAGGAAATTAGTGGAAAATGAGCATGGCTTAAGATGCTTCATGAAGCATGTAGAAGCCATGACCCATCCCACTAATTTTGTTTTACTTTTGATATTTTATAACCTAACATTTATCCTTAGCCATGGTTAACTTTCTATAAATATAACTTGTGTTATTTTCTTCACCCTAGTTCTTCACAAGCTTCATCTTCTTCCTCCACTTGATATTTCCTTTAGTGAAAAAGAAAAGGAGAAAAAAAATTCTAATGTGAGCAAAATTCTTACTTCATCAATTTATACTAAACTAGCCTTTTAGTATAGGTTGTTTCCTTCACTAATTCCTTAATTAGTGAAGAGGTGGCTTGAGTTAGAGATTCTTCAAAGTGGATCATTTTCGGTCTCGAAGATTCTTAAGCAAGCTCATTCCTTTCGCCAAGTGGAGCCTAAGTAGAGTTCTAGAGACTACTACTTGGAGCTTTAGAAGTGAAGGACCGGTATACAAAGGCTGTATTCCCTTTTCACTTAGTACAGAATATCTTTACTTGTTTACAAACCCTAATTCTCTAGTTCGATTCTTGGTTAGCATGCTTTAGCACACTAGATTTTTTAAGATTGTATACTCGATGCATGTTTAAACCTAGTAGTGGTGATAAGACATACTTTCATGGTATCAGAGCCAAGCTAGAGTATTAGGTGAAGTCTAATCGAAGTTAAAGTATTCGATCGAGTTTCAAAATCCTAAATTTTCATAGTTTCTGTAAATTTTTTCAAAAGTTGATATTTTTCAGATTAAAACATGCAGAAAATTATACAGGGTATATAATCGAGCCTCAACAAATTCGTGGGCCCAATTCGACCGCTTGGCCGCGGAACCGCGGCCTAACCTAGGGTTTAGCTGCGGTTGCGCGGCAACATTGGTGAGTTGCGGACTTGTGTTTCTTGTGCTGCTCCAGAATGATAATTTGCACTTTCTGGGTATTTTTAGTGAGGCTCAAGCTGTTGAGGTCTCTGGGATTTATGAGTGTTTGATAATTCGATTGAAATGTTTAACATCGTCTAAATTATACTAATATGTGATACAATTGTTAGAATCCACAATAATTAGTATGCGACACTCTAAGACGAAGAGACGGATTGCACGGTGATTGTCACTGATAAATTTGCAGGGTTCAGATGAGCTTACTTGTTGACCGTCTTTTGATCAATACCAAGGTAGTTGTTACGTGCAACTAGTACCGCTGACGTGCTTATGGGCTATGGATATGATCCTAACATACTGCTAGCGTATTATCTAGTCTTTAGAGTCCCACACAGAAGTTTCCCAGCACAGGGAAAACGATGTAGGGAACGTATAGTGATACGTGCAGGAGTTAAATTAAACACGTGTTTGTGATACACGTATTTTAATCGGGTGTTTAATGATATTAGCCGGTTCATATATGATATAACCGGATTATTAAATCAAGTGTTGATTTAGTAATTAGATATATATTTATATATGATATAGATATATATTAAACTATTATCATGTTCATTTTATTTCTTCTCTTTATATATATTTATATTTGATATAAATGTGTATTATGTTAGCTTATACATAATAGTTGTGTGTATGGGATGCACATGGAAAATGAGATGATAATTCTTTTGTTTCTTTATTTTTTGAAAAAGAGAATGAGTCATTGAAAAAGAAGTGTGTAGATTTTGTGACTCATTATTATTTTATATCAAAAGATAACCATGGCTGCTTTTTGAAAAAGAATAATTATCATCTCATTCTCACCATCTTCATCATCTCTCTTGAGTTTTTCTCAAGTGAGGATAGAAAAGAAAATGAGAAGAAAATTAGTGAGCTAATTAACCTACATCCTTACTAATCACTGCTAGCATGTTTGATTAGTGAGTTTGCTTCACAAATGATATGATCAATTGAAGGTATAACTTGTGATAGAGGGATCTCAAGGTGGATCATCTTCGACAAAGATATCACCGAGCAGGCTTGTTCCAGACTTCATGGAGACTAGCTGGAGTCCAAGAAGAGATGGACAACGTGCTACAAAGGTTGTAGCCCACCAAACCCTTTCTTTTAGCTTTCTAGTTTAGTGTCAAGTTTAGTCTTTTGGTTAGATTCTTGGTTTTGGATTTCTATTGCTCTCTAGTTTTTTTTTAAACAAACGCTTTATCCACGCTTTAAAGCCCCCTAGGAGAGCCTAGCGTCTTAGCAGTGGTATCAGAGCCATACCAAAAGACTAAAACTTGTTTAGACGAAGTTAGAGTTTCGAATCACAAAACTTGCCGATTTCTATTTCCGAAGTTTAAGTCATTGTTCGTTTTTGAAAACGCGACCTGGAATTTTTTTAAACAATACCAGTGAGTTGTAAATGTTTTGAAAATGGTGTGACAGGAACCTAGGCCCACAATTCCAAAATAAAACCGTCGGTGTCGGTTTTCCGTCGGTTTACTATTTGAGTTTTGGGGTCGTGTTCCTACAGTCGCTTAATTGTTTGGAAATAGGATTCTTGGGATTATTTGATTTGTCCTAGGTTTTTGATTTGATCATCATAGTGTTCAGAAAGTTTTGCAATTGAAACTATAGCATCGTTTTTTATTTTACGGATAAAGTTTTTTGTTGCTAAACGTCGCCGAATTGATGTGATCAATTCGACGGGGTTGCACACTAATTGTTTACGATATTGTGATATTGTGATATTGTGATATCTTGATATTGTGTTATTGTTTATCAGATCGTTGCGATGAATAGCCCCTCGTGTGAGATGCTTGTATTTTTGTTATATATGTATTTCTTTATTTTGGTACAAGCGACCGGCTTGTGGTCCTCATTACCAATTGTTGTATATTTTTTCATTGGGACAGTTTTGGGTTGAGGTTAATGTCGTCACTTGATGTATTTTTTTCGATTCATGTACTATGATACCCAGCAGAAAAGCGCACGGATCGCCGGATTCTAGAATACAGCGGGTGGCAATCTCAAGGAGTTGAGATCTGGGTTACCATATTCTAGAATTAGCAGGTGGTTCGCCGTGCTTGTAGGGGTTAGGTATGACCTACGGAGGAGCGCCCAAGTTACCGGGTTCTACATAGCGATGGGTGGCCCACTCATGATATTGAGTGCGGGTTGCCTTACTATTAGGATTGGCGGGTAACTTGCTGCGCTCGTAGGGGTCAGGGATCAAAGATGTATAGGCTATTCACACGACCGTGGAATTTCTTGTTTTATGATTGGCACAAATGAAACGTGTTATTCCTAGTATATCCGCTTTTCCATATTCTGTGACATTCATTGCATGCCAGTAATGTGTTTACCTGCCTGTGATGATATTTATCGCGTACCTGTAATGTTGATTATCTGCCTACGATAATATATATATATATATATATATATATATATATATATATATATATATTGATATATATGATATATAAATATATGTTATATACGTTTTGCACCCGCGCTAGCCCTGCTCCCGTCCTGCCGTAAGTTAAGTAACCTTACGGTGAAGACTCGGGGCCCCGTGGCAAATGCGGATGGCATATATGTGCATTATATTTTCTTTTCATAATTTTTCTATGATTGTGTGAAAAGATGCTAGGTAATGAGACTATCTAAATGATGGGATTACGTTAATAGGATTAATGCAAGGTTAAATAAACCTAAAACACATTGTAGAAACTAAATATTAGATATTAGTGTTATAGTTGATTCCTTTACTTTGCATCGAGGTATTCGGTTAGGAATATCATGCACCTCATTCGATGAGGAAAGTGCTTAAATCCCTTCAAAGGGAGTGACCTCTTTGGCAAAACATTATGTTACTACAAGTTTGCAAATTGAATAGTCGTATCCTATTTCTTTGCACAGTGGTATTCAGTTAGGAATATCCTGCACCTCATTCAATGAGGTAAGATCCATGATCCCTTCATGGGGAATCCGCACTTAAGGAATAGTCTATGTAACTATAAATTTACAAAACCATTCGGTTCCTATGATGACATCAAGTTCATTACGTTAAAGGTTTTTTTAAAAACCAGCCATAGCCCTCTGTAATTTCAGGAAGTAGAGTACTTAGTATTCGTGCTATGTTTGTTGACC
Organism: Agapanthus africanus; assembly: GCA_030015575.1. Classification (NCBI taxonomy): domain Eukaryota; kingdom Viridiplantae; phylum Streptophyta; class Magnoliopsida; order Asparagales; family Amaryllidaceae; genus Agapanthus; species Agapanthus africanus. The sequence continues at coordinate 111,259,353 of JASDDO010000012.1, read as the reverse complement.
ATAGTTAAGGCATAGTATACGGTAGCTAAGTGGTATTTTCCTTCTTGCATATGATGCGATTAGTTAGGATAGTCGTACGATTTTGTTGGCCTTAGTTGCGAGTGGGTCTAAAACAGTCACGAAATGACGAGTTGAACTTAACTAGCGATTTATGATTTGTTGACCATAGTTAAGATCATAAGCCGTTAGGGGTAAAAACCGATATCAGGAATTTCAAGTGTTGAAACTTACAATGAGATTGCATACCTTCTATGGTGTAGGGTGACTTGTTGTCCTTGTCAAGGTTACTACTCTGTGATAGTTTGGGTGTCGATTCCCACTTCGAGTAATAATTACTCTCAGGAGATTTTCCATAATGATCCCGGCTAGTTCTCCTTTTAGGGTTTGAAGGAGAATTTGACAAAACAATGGGAGACCAGATTAGATAAATTAATTAACCAATCTAATATAGGATGGAGTGCATGCAGAGTGTTTCTTTTCTCTCTCTGAAAGTGACCCAAGAATGACCTTAAACTAAAACTCGTAAACCAAGTTAACTGAACCTTTTTAAAATCAATGGCTTTGGTATGTCATGATTGCCCTATTTCACGACATAGTTACATATGTCCTTACCTTTTCCACTTCCCCTTTTGCTTCCTCCAAAATACTCTGTATCTAATACAGAAATCCATATTGCATTGAAGGCCATCTCGTATAGTTACATACGAACTCGGAGAAAGTGTTTAAGTCGAGGATGGCCTCTGGTTCTGGAGAAAGTTAATTGTATATGATACAATTCATTTGTCTCTCCTCTCCACCTTATCTCAAGATTGAGAGCTCCTTAAATAATAAAAATATACCAGTTATACTTGTTGGATAGTCTTCTTTCAAAGCTTAGGCTGATGCTAAATGGTAGTGTAAGAAGAAAATCAACCAGTATAAGTCCGGTATACAGAAGGTAAGATGGAGAGACATCAAAAGGGGTTAAACTGAGCGGAAAGGAAGATGCTACTACTGTTATGACCCTGGGCAGAGTAAGAGGCATTATTAGGAATACCCGGCCATCCCTCGAAATATTTTGATGTTTCATGTATTCTATGCAATTGCAATCGAAAATATTTTTTTCAATTAACTCTGACTCCTGAATATATAGATACCGGATTAATATCTCACATCTGTAAGTTGTTACAGATGTTGAGAAGGAGTAGAGTATTAGGAAAGGTGATTTTATCCTCAATGTCGGATATCGGAGTAATTTTTGTTATTAAGGAAATCCTCTAGTTTTGCCTATCAGCAAACTTTTGGTTTTAAATAATCGTTGTATTGCACCATTTTTTTAACTGGTATATCCGTCTCTTTATTTGATAAAGCGGGATATAAATTTTGAAAAACATGTTATGAATATTTTCCTTTATCATTTGATGATTGGGTAAGGTACATTGAATAACGTGATAAAACATTCTTAATCAAAATACAGTTTTCAAATTACAACACATAGAGTATGATTTAGTGAACTCATGGGACTTATACATAATGATGTATGTTGTCCAGTGTCCACCAGGACAGAGAGTTGGTACTTATACTTCATTCCATTTTCCTATGAGTTCTCTAGTTATATACACGCATTCTTGTTGAAAAGCAAAGTCTAAATATTTTGCGAAGTTTATAGGATATAAGAATAAAATAGAGAACCAAACGTTGGACGTATCAAGATTCTTCGAAATGTTCGAAAATGTGGATACTTATGCTAGGTATTCCACGGTTACACATTCAAGAATTTAATTCTCTCTCTCTCAGATTACTCATCCGTGGGTGCGCTCCTTGATGAGTAAAGCTGAGTGGCCTTTTTCATTTAGAGATATGCACTGGAAACAGTAGCATACCACTTGAATATGGTTCCATCTAAATTACCGCCTGTGATTCTATATGTGATATAGAACATATCTTAAGATTTTTAAGATATGGAATTATCCGGTTTATATTTAAAAACACAATCCGGACAATCTCAAGGCACATTTCGATAATAAGAAGATTGTAGGTTATCCCAAGATTTAGTAAGGGTTTAACTTCTATCATTTTCGAGATCAAAAGTTGTTTTGTTTTCGACACACCACCATTTTAGAAAAGGAATTTCTTGTAAAAGAAATTAGTAGGAGTATAGTAGAACTGTGATTCCAGAACCGAAAACGGTTACTGAAGATTTAGTAGAACATAGTGATTCGATTGACTCTGACAAACCTTAGCCATTCCGGAGATTTAGTAGGTAACATCAGGCACTCGAGAGATACTTCGATTTCCTCGTAGATGGTGATAGGGAGGCTTTCATCACATGATAATAACCTTACTATATCAGAAGACCATAGGAAGTGATGACTTCCAACTGATGGCTGGACGCCAAGCTATTCAAGTTGGACTCCATACACTGCAACAAAATATGGACTTGGTTGGATACTCCTGAAAGTGGTAAAACCCATAAGGAGCAAGTAGATCTTTCGAGATCAATGCAAATGGAAAGGTATTAGCCTAATAAATCTAGACTTATAATAAAAGTTTTTCATCAAATACCCGATGTGGATCATGATGAAACTTTACTTCAGTGTCTGTGCTGAAGTCCACACAGATACAACTTGCCATTATCGTTTTTCCATGACTATGATATCTGGCAGATGGATGAATATAACGTCTTTGTAAATAGGGATATAGAAGTGTATGTATAAATGACTCTGCCGGAGGGTTATCGTAATTAGTGGGAGCAGCGAAAAGTGTGCAAATAGCTTACGTCTATTTATAGACTAAAGCAGGCATAGCGCAGAAGGATCATCTGTTTTGATGTCACGGTCAAAGTATTTGATTTCATCGAAATGATAGATGAACCTGGTATTTGTAAGAAGGGTGTAGAGAGTACTATCATGTTCTACATATTTTATGTGGATGACAAACTCTTGATAGGAAATGAAGTTCCTATACTACAGTTTGATCAAACTATGGTTGTCACAAATGCCTCTCTATATAGGATTTGAATAATATATCAACGGATTATGGTAACTAGGTCTATATAGATAGTTCTAGTAGGAGCTTTTGGGACTGTCCCAACTTAGGTATGATGACACTATTGTAAAGCGGTTTAGAATAGATGACTCATAGCGTGGTAGCGTACCCGCATGTAGAAGAGTCACTCTCTCTAGGGAGATGTCATGTACCAAACCAGATGTTATTTTTGCACTTGATGTAGTAAGCAGATATTAGTCCGATCTTAGAGAAACAAAGAAAACCAGTGAAGAACATACATGGATGTTCTTGGTGTAAGGTAATGGCAACCTCCATTAGGAGGTAGTTACCGATTTTGGATTCTTAAGTGACAAGAAAGACAGAGTACCTGTCGCGGGTTATTAGTTTACTCTCTTTAGTGGGAGAAGTATATTGGAAAGAGTTCCAAGCAGGATAATGAGGTAGTCATGGCGCTGCATGCTGATTATGAATCAGCTATGGATACAGCCCAAGAAGTTGTTGCATAAAATTGTTCATTTATGAATTTTGTCCTATCATCTATCCAGGAAAATTCTGGGGCAAGTATCGTTTAATTCGGGAGATAGTTGATCTCCGCGAAGATTGAGATATAAAGAGATAAAGATAGATTCATTGTAGCGGATCCACTCACTGAGATTGTTTCTCGAATACAGTTTGTGAAAATGTTAGTAGAGAAGTTGGGTATGCGATACGGCAGTAATTAGCCTTAAGTGCAAATGGAAGATTATTGGATATAGGTAACTTCAAGGCAATTATTGTAATTGTAGGAAAACTTATACTAGAGAACAATATTACTCAATATGATAGTATGCTCTCTGATTTGTCTTTATCATTCATGTGTATACGTTTTATTCGTTATGATGTATCGCTAATACATAATGATAAAGCCCGTAGGATATTTACTTGACTACAAGAATTATGATAGGGATCATACTAGTGGGGCCTAGGTAGTCTATAAGCATATCATTAAAAGTCCCTAGTCGAAAGAGTATCGAGACTGGCATCGATACTCCAGATTAGACTAGCGTATATATTTCTTGACCTCAACTTGGGCAATAGTTGATCCCATAGCCATTGGTGTTTGACACCAAAAGTTATATACAGGTGCTCATTAGATGAATGAGTTACACTGGACGGATTCACCTAAGAACTCCTAGATGGTATTGTCCCTATTGTTAGATAGCAGTTCTCATGTGACATGAGTACAGGGTAGTCTGTTGATCTAAGATCGTCATAATGTCTTGTGTTTGTTTCCACTATACTTTGATTACTACCATACCACAGCTTTAAAGAGTCAAGAAAACAGGTTTTAGTTGGGTACATCGCGAAGCACATGGAGGCAGTGAGCGATCGAAGGGATTTCGTCTCTCCTAGTATTGGGAGTCGAGGTCGTGCTGTGCCAGATCAACTATAACCATAAATCCTTGGCCAAGGAAATTGAGATTTACTGTTAAGTGTTATTAGTAGTTTCTTAGTTGGTTATGAGTTTATGATCAACACGACTTATCGGGTTATTAGAAGTCTGACAGTTTCCACCTCCCAGACCTGATATGCGACACTCTAAGACGAAGAGACCGAACTGTACTGTGATTGTTACTGATAGACTTTGCAGGATTCAGATGAGCTTGCTTATTGATCTTCTCTCGATCAATACCTGATTAGCCATTACGTGCAGCTAGTACTACTAACGTGCTTGTGAGCTATGGATATGATCTTAACCTACTTCCAGCGTATTATCGAGTCTTTAGAGTCTCACACAGAGGTTTCCCAGCACATGCAAAACGATATAGGGCCCAAATAGTGATACATGCAGGACTTCGATTAAACATGTGTATGTGATACACGTATTTTAATCAGGTGTTTAATGATATTAGCAGGTTCATATATGATATAACCGGATTATTAAATCAAGTGTTGATTTAGTAATTTTATATATATATATATATATATTTATATATATATATATATATATATATATTTATATATATATATTTATATATATATATATATAACTAATATCATCACTTTATTTCTTCTCTTTATATATATATTTATATTTGATATAAATATATGTATCATGTTAGCTTATACATGATATTTATGTGTATGGGATGCATATGGAAAATGAGATGATAATTCTTTTGTTTCTTTATTTTTGAAAAAGAGAATAAGTTATTGAAAAAGAAGTGTAGATTTTGTAACTCATTCTTGTTTTATATCAAAAGATAACCATGGCTACTTTTTTGAAAAAGAATAATCATCATCTCATTCTCACCGTCTTCATCATCTCTCTTAAATTTTTCTCAAGTGAGGATAAAAAAGAAAAGGAGAAGGAAATTAGTGAGCTAATTAACCTACATCCTTACTAATCACCCCTAACAAGTTTGATTAGTGAGTTTTGTAACACCCTAGTTTGATCATACGTTTTTCTAATTATATTAATTAGTACTTTGAGTTTCTTTTAATTATTATTGTTTGCGTTGTGATTGGTGTTTGGAGAGTATGTATAATTATCGGACCTGCCCGCTTGCGTTAAATCTGTTATGGGTTGATATTTAGATATAGTATATTTTATTGATATTTATCCATAGACTAAATCTATATGAATCTCAAATAATAGATATAAAAAATAAAATATATATATATATTTGGTAGCCACACGTTATGGGTATTTTATATGTAACATTTAATTGTTAGTATGGTTTTATCCTATTTTTATATCTCATGATATTTATTGAGGGTTATATATTACATATATATCCTAAACATCCTAAAATAATGTGTATAATATGTTAGCTTAGAATGTTTTTCCAACCATTATATTTATGGTTTAAGTGGGTTACGTATGTGTAGATAACTTCTGGGTATATTTTTGAGATTTAGTAGAGACGGATCGGAGATCATAATATCTTTATAAAATATTATTTAGTTAAAAGAGTTACATACATATATATACCTATTATAAAAAAATAAAATAAAAATATATTTCAAAAAAACCATCTCTTTCTTCCTCTCTTTTCCTTCTCGTCTCCAACCCCGACACCCTCGTCGCTACCCTCTCTTCGACCATCACCTACAAGCCACTCATCTCGCCATCATCACCTTCACCTTGTCACCGACTCCCTCTCCTACAAGGCCTCGTCGCCACCCTCCTCTCTACCCGCAGCACCCACCATCGCCGAGGCCTTCTCCCTCCTCTTCCTCAACACACCCATGACCTTCACCTCTGCAACCCACCAATCCTCACCTCAAGACATCGACCACCCATCTCCTCCTTCCCTCGAAACCATCACCGCCGCCCCACTTCAGACCCAAGCACCCTCCGCGCCATCAAACTCCAACCCCATAGATCACCTTCACCACCTTCCTCCTACGCTCGAGAACCCAACACCTCCACCGCTTTCTCCTAGTTGTTGTCTTCATCTTCCTCTCAATCACCCATCGACACCTTAACCATCACCACCTTCCTCTTCATCTTCCTCCTCAAACCCTAGCCGAGCACTTAAGACGAGACCACCATCGACAACACCCCTCTCCTTTGCAACCGAGACCCTTCGCCGCGCCTAAATCCTAGCCACGCCACCGGCTTCACCCCTCAACAAAGAACCCATCTCGGCTGCTACCCCATCATCGATCATCTCGAGAGCTCACCGTCGATCAACCCTTGTCGACGCCATCTTATCCAAGTCCTCACCATCAACCGAGACCACCAAGATGAGCAGCAGCCCAATCGTCGTCGAACTTCATCTCCAAGCCGAGAAAGCTTGGATCTTGGCTTCATGTTTCCGTTGTTCTGTGTTCATTTTGCTCCGTTTGTCAAAACCGAGGCAAGTTTCTAACTTGCTGCATGCTATAGTTTACATAATATACATATATATTGTCGTTATATTATTATTATTATACTGTTATATATAATCCGTATATCGTTAGCTAGTTAACATTAACAAGTTTTATAATTATAGTTTATAATGTTTATGCAGATTATATGTATTAATAATAACTAGTAATTATAACAAACTATTCAAGTTTAGTCAAATCGATAAATTGAATTGTTAGGAATTGATATGGTTATTTCTTTACATATCACACCTAAATAACGGTTACAACCATATTCATCATGATCTGTTTACACGATATTCTTACGAAATAAACGCTTCACTTGATTTAATATACTATCATTGACATGCCTGTAACCAGCCAGACTGATACTATTTTTGTTATCATATTAATACATGTTGCCTGTAATACCTACTGATGCCAACAATCCTAACGTTTTGTCCTGATGGACGTAACATATTGTTTTGATAGACATAACATGTACCTGTCTGTTCCTGTGTTGGTATTAGGTAAATATTATCTTCATACCTGACTTGGAAAATGATACTTGGAGAAATGGGGAAATCAAAAGTGTAACTGAAGTGTAACTCAAAAGGATATTACATGTTTCCGTGGTTCCGGGGGTTAACGGAACAAAATCATTATTGATTTATACATCTTGTATCCGTGGTCCCGAAGGGTAACGGGATATATCTTGCGTCCGTAGTCTCGGAGGGTAACGGGATATATACTTTTGAGTTACATGGAGGAATACATTAATTGGTTTCAAATACCTGTAAGATAGATAACTTAGGTACATGGACCCAGAGGATACACAGGACATGTTTGACTATCCATACCTTACTTGTTATATTACCTATGACTGCTTTTGTTTATACTCATGCCTCATTCTTGCACGTGACATCCTATATAGCATACTTTTCAATTTATTATTATTATGATATTTATGACGCACTGACGTCTGGGTTTTGCATGACCCAGATCCTTTGATTTTATCACAGGAGGATCAAGAATATTTTGACAGGATTGCCGAGCAGTGAAGAGCTTTCCGCTTGTTTTAGTTTAGTGATACTTTAGGTTTATTTTCTTTTTATGGATTTATCGTTATGATCCCATAAGGGACGAGGCTAGGATATTATTTCTTGTTGGATCTTTATTTGTTTCCGCTACCTTTTCGTTATTATTTATTGTGGCAGTTTGGACATAAGGTAGGTAGATATTTATTTACTATTGATATCTGATTGATAGTCGTAATATGACTATGGAAGGATATTTTCTCACCATAGGTAACGTGGTAGGCTTTGTTACGTTCCGTATTTATGTATTTTGGGAAGCGGAGCGTAACAAGTTGCTTCACAAATAATATGATCAATTGAAACTGTTGCTTGTGATGGAAGGATCTCAAGGTGGATTATTTTTGGCAAGGAGATCGCCGAGGGGGCTTGTTCCAGATTTTATGGAGGCTAACCGGAGTTCAAGGAGAGGTGACTAATGCACTACAAAGGTTGTAGTCCGCCAAACCCTTTCTTTCAGCTTTCTAGTTTAGTATCAAGTTTAGTCTTTTGGTTAGATTCTTGGTTTGGGATTGCTATTGCTCTCTAGTTTTTTTTTTAAAACTATCGTTTCCACCATGCTTTAAAACCCCCTAAGCGAGCCTAGCATCCCATCACAATCAATTTTATCCTTTAACTTTGAAGTTGGATATTCTTATTCCACCATTTTAGCAGACTGACGCCTTTCCAGTTTCTTCTCTTTCAGGTATCATAGATATCCGTCTGTATTCGATCAGGGAGATTGTTTCTCGTGCCGACATCCTCTTTTACAAGCCAGCTTTTACTGACGCTCAATGTGAAGACATGCTTCGACGTTATGAGGCTCATGGTGGGTGAAACCTTCATCGACGCTCCACTCTACTCCAGCTGATATTTCAAGCCATCCATAATGTCATTCCTGGGGTTATGGATATAATGCCTCTCCCTGCTCTTGACTAAGCCACGGATAAAGTGCATTTAGTTTTCCTGATGGGGTTTATCTCCAAATTATTGAGAGACTGTGCAACCGCCATTCTGCATATAATCTTCCAATCGCGAGCGATCTTATCCGCATATGATAGAGGCGAACAGGCGTGCACAGCGATAGATGATAAGGCCTTCGAGTCTTTGTCGGAGTCCATTTATGACTTTACCCATTCTTATAACTCGGTCAATCTATTGCCGCTCTAAACTTTTGGGCGATGTGACAAATTTCGCTTTTATTTGTCTTTTACTTTTTTGTATTAATTTGGAATCCATCTTTTTGACGTATCAAAGAAAAACATCTCTTCTTTTACATTCGCACTTCTTTTTCATTTTGTGCTAGAATGGTTTAGCTTAGTTTGTTTACTCATTTCGGAGTTTTCAGTTTATCATGTGCGCATCTTAAAGATTTAACATGTGCGCACGCGTTTTGCACATGCGCATGGCACTTAGTGATTTTTGCCAAGTGCGCATGGCAAAAGATGCACACACGTGCTGCACACATGTCGCTGCCTATGTCATTCATTAGCCTTAATATGCGCACGTGTACAAGTGTGCATATCATCAAAACGTTTTCCAAAAAGTGCGCACTTGACATTTGATGCGCACTTAAATAGGTGCGAACAATGTTCTCAAAACACATCTGCACGACTGCCTCCCTCTGTTCATCACTGAGTCTCTTGAGCATCCGGAAAAAACGCGTCAGCGAACAACGAGCATCAATGTTCTGTTCATATGTGGATGAAGTCAGCTACGAAAAAACCAGTATATATTTATATATGGATGTTTGAAAATGCGATTGTTGAAAACCAAAAAAATTATTGGTTTTCAAGTGGGAATTAACACTTTTCAATATGGGATTATATATGTTTTCAAGCAGAACTATATGATCTTCATGTTGGAAATTATTCCATGTGATGCTTTTCTTCTTAAAGTGGGGCTTTATGTTTTTAAGTGGGACTTTCTGTGTAAATGTGATACTAACTTTGTAAAGCTTTTCCTGGTTCAAAGTGGAACTTTATAAACACCGCGTGGTATTTTTCTTCTTTCAGTGGAACTTTATGTTTTATAAGTGGGACGTTATGTCTAAATGCGACTTTTCTTCTATAAAAATTTTCCTGCTAGAAAGTAGAACTTTCGGAATTCCACGTGTTACTTTTCCTCTTTAAGAGAGACTTTATTTTTTATAAGTGGATCTTTAAGTTTAAATGTGATTTTTCTTTTTTTAAATTTTTAGAAGTTGAAAGTAGAACTTTAGAATTCCATGTGGTACTTTTCCCTTTTAAGTGGGAAAATTTGTTTTATAAGTGGATATTTATCCCTAAATGAAATTTTCCATTTTTAAAAATTTTTGTAGTCTGAACTGGAACTTTCTGATCTTCATCTGGGACTTTTTGTGTATAGTGTGACTTTATGTAGTCTAAGTCATACATTTAGGTAAAAGGTAAAAAAAACCCATCAAACCTCCATTCCAAAATACGTTGGTGCCATTGCTATTTTTTAGTATTATGGATAGGGCTACAATACCCATTTCAATTGTAGGGGAAGTAAAATACCCGATTAGAGAGATAGTGAAAAACACATACCTTGGTACAATTGTTTCTTTGCTGCATCATGGAGTACACTGACCAAAAATTTTGAGATGTTATATAATACAGTAAATGAGCACTGTGGCCATGCTAAGAGAAGTTTAGGATTATATTGAAAATGGAGCCAGAAGATGTTGTAGACCGTGCTAAAAGAAGTTTAGGATAATAATGATAATGGAGGCAAAAGATGGTGTAGGATTGAGTGGGCAAAAACGTTACGGTGTACGAGGATAGTTCATGGCATCAATGCATGCTCGCAGAACGATAAGACCATTAGCTTTTAAACCTGCCTGTATATTTTGTTATTCAATGATAGTGCATGACATTAAATTCATGCTCTCGGTACGAAGAGAAAAAGAAGAGAGTTGATTATATTCTTTTGGGATGAACTTGTATTATCCTTGAGTCAAACAAAAAAACCAAGTTGGGGAGCTGAAAGACAGGGAGAAAGAAAGCTGTGGAGAGAGAGCCCGAGCAGGTAAAGCATATAAAGAGCAAGAGAGAGGGAGAAATAGCGTATGAAGTAAAATGAATTCAAAACATTCAAATAAATTCATTAAGTAGGACCTTTTGTGTCTAAGTGGGACATTATTATGCTTGTATTGATGGTAACCATGTTTGATTAAAGATTAATATGTTGTTCACGACATTTTTTCCATTATTTTTATTTTTAATTATATGTCTTAATTTTCTAGTGCGTAATTTTTTTAATATAATTATTTGAATTTAATAACTATAACGGCTAAATTCTCAATATCCGTGTACAAAAATTCGATCACATCCTTACGGATATATCTTATAATAAATAAATAGGTTACATACCAAAAATTACATGATTTGAACTGTGATTCATAACCTTGGATTTTTCTTTTTAATTTGAACCGTACCAATTTGATATATGATGATAAAATAACTTAAATAAAAAAATTCAAATTTTCTGAAGTTCATCTGGACCTCGATCATATGCTTTTAAAATGAATTTTTCTTTGTGCATTAATTTTGTAAGTTTATGATCGAGGAACAAATAGTCTTCAAATTATTTGATTTCTTTGTATAATCTATATTAATATCGTAGATCGCTCCATACGGTTGTAATTTTTTTTTTCGTAAATTTTTTAATATAATTATTTGAATTTAATAACTATAATGGGTAAATTCTCAAGATCCGAGTACAGAAATTCAATTTCAATCTTACGGATATGTTTTAAAATACATAAATAGGTTACATACCAAAAATTACCTGATCATGAACTCACAAAATTAATGCACAAAGAAAAAATAATCTTAGAAACTTATGATGTGGGCCCAGATGAACTTCAAAAATTTTGAATTTTCTTATCTAGGCTGTCACGACCTAGAATTTAGCTCGTGACCGGCACTTAAATCACGCAACGTCTAAAGGCATAACGTAATTCAAGTAAGCCGAAGCCCAGAAATCTAAACCTTTTTGCGAAAAATAGTAGAGGTGCAGTTTTGAAATAAAGGTATAATGAAATCAAGTTTTCCTTTAAATGCATAGATATGATATATGAAAATGCAAGTGGATTATATTATAGTTGAAAACATTTTACGTCTTTAAAAATTTGGGCAGCACCTCCCTTGTATATTTTGATCTAAAACCACATACAACCAATATGTATAGGCATCCCCAAATAGGAGCTAGCTCTTCGCCAATCGGCAGAAACACAACCACGCAGGTAAACAATATATATATATATATATATATATATATATATATATACACGACGCCCAACGGAGAAGATCAAAAATAGAATGAAACAAATAATAAAGCGAGACATCAAAACCTCAAAAAGAAGCGAACATACACCCAACGCTCTGAGTCTCGCAACACGAGTCTAACTATGTCTACCAATATACAAAGTCTAGTTTCTGATTGATGGAGTTTATCTAGATACAATAGAGATAAATATAGGAGTGGGCACGATCTAATGTGTCCCACCTACCATAGCAAACACTCTGAAAGAAACTGTGTGCCAGCAATATCGCTATTGATCCAAGCGGTCAAACCTGCAAGAAAACTGTAGCACAACGGGGGTGAGTTACCAACTCGTGAGTAGAAAATATCAGCAGGTATAAATCGAATAATCAGCGATTCCTAAGTCATACGGTAACATGAAGGTAATACTATGATATCTAGGGTGACCATGTATGAATATGTATCAACAATATAATCAATGCCAATGACACATGTAAAAACCAAACATCCGAATCATATGCCTGTATGTATATAAGAATCACCAACGTGTGTCTATCAAAGACATATCAAATCATGAAACCTGAGTGTCCAACAGCGACACTCGAAACATCATGAATCCCGTGTCCAGCATCGACACGTAAATCCTCATATCTCAGGTGCCGCATCCTCTGATCGGCCTTCATATCCATCTCACGACTCCAGTCGGTATCCTCCGGATAACCGTCGGGTCCAAACCATCACCGGTAGGTAGTGCTCCCTCCGCCTGGCTCATCACCTAACTCTACGTGCTTCTTGTTCCGGGGTACCTCACCGGGTCCACCATGTACCCGCAAACGGTTCATCCCTTCTCGAATCGAGTCTCGAAAACATGCTCAGAACCGAGAAAACTCATGGTGGACACGAAATATCATATCAAGAGAAACCGCATTTTTAAAACAATACACAATTTCCTTTGAAATATAACCATGGTTCTCAAATCCAGAGATCTCATAAAAACAGCACCTCAATGCATGTAACCATAAAGTACGATGTATGCAAACATAGAACGGTAATATGAGCATGTCAAGTATATCATGCAAGCATTTCCTATTATAGTGCTGAACAATGAATGTACTTTTACGGTTAAAATTAATATCATGATATGGAAGTTCTACTGTGCGAGTGGCATAGCAATTACCGATGATGAATGTGTGTGAGCCGGCAAATCGGTGTAAGTGTAACATGCGCATCATCGGTAATTGTGCAGGTGTACTAGCAGCTGATATCATATAATAATAAATACTGAGATCCTGGTACGTATGTCACGAGGGATAATCTCATACAAACATGAATAATCAACGGGTATATAAATCTACAAATGAACCATACGGTCAGTTTTAAAAGATATGAATCGTAGTTTTGAAACTAGGGGCTACGGTGTTTTTAAGGAAAAGACACCATTTGAAAATCCGTAGTGTCTCTTGAGGTTTCCGTTTAAAAGATGCATATGATTCGTCAGTTTTGGAAATAAGTATGGTTCATGTGGAACTTTTACGTCGACGATCCCGCCTCATAGCATCTGATATGGCAATATCCTCGATCATCATCCTCAATTCACGAGCGCGGATCAATCATCCGGTATATCTCATCGCATACGGTAATCCATCATACGGGAAATCAAACAGAATAGGTATTCTATTGTCCTATACATCAATAAGGGTACGGATCTAGGGTCCCGTACATCATATCTTATTAATCTCACAACACATCCATCTAATCTCATGTCGTATTTATACCAATCTCGTGTGGTATTTATACCGATTTCGTATTTATACCGATCTCATGTCGTATCGATATCGATATCATGTCATATCACTATCAACCCATACTTGTCCTCTTTTAATTCTATATATATCACACTTCACATTCTCATATCATATCTTTTAATCATATCCGTAGGTTCATATCATAGGCTCTCTCCACCTATATTCTATATATATCATGACTTTCCATTCAAAGTTTGCGGGGGTGCTATACGCCATCCACCCAACTTTCTCCATAGATATAAATCTACTCACCTGCTAAACTCCTTGCTTAGCCAAAGTCGATGCGCTGCGTCATCTCGGAAGTCCACGCGAAGGTACCTATAATGAAACACATCGTAATGCTATTAAAACCAATATCTGAAAACCGATACGGTACACGAATTCTTTATAGGTTAGAACGTATAGCTTACGCATGCAAGAACAACCAAATAACCCTCATCGTTGATGTACAAACGTCCAACGGCCAAATCTCATCAAGAATTTCATAAATCCAAGTTCCAAATATCGGAAAACATCGTCAAACCCAACTCAAAATCTCCCAGATTCTTACACAGATAGATAGGGACAAAACTAACAGTACAGTAGCTAGGCTATGAGGAGTGTGAGCTACAGGACAAACCCCAACACCAAACTTCACAATTTGGCCGGCCAGAGTGCTACAGTAACCGTCCCCGCCGGCCCCACCTTAGAGTTTTGGTCTCGTTCTTCTATGGTGGTCTTTTAGTGGTCTAACTAGGTTTGTAGTTGTTTGATTTTCTTGCAAAGACCCCAAGTTGCTCCAGATTCCATTTAACCCTCAAGAATTCCACAAAACTAACATCGGAAAATTTCAGTTTTCGTATATGGGGTTCTAGCTCAAGTCCAGACCAGAATTCTAGCATTAAAAGGGTTTGTGGCCACTACTAAATATCAATTACACTTTCACAAACAAAATATCCCTAAAGCTCTTCTTGGAAATATCAAAGATCACTAATCTATATCGGCTTAACTCTAAACTAATATAGGGTGTAAAGAAACTAAAAACTTAACTAAAGGAATAAAAATATACCTCATTTGGCAACTCAAGAAAATTCTTGGGTTGCCCAAAGTGCTCAAAATCCAAACTTGATCTTGCTATAGGGTGTAGGATGAGGTGGGGATCAACTTTTGTGAAGGGAGTGTGGGGTTTTGGTGATAATTTGGGGTGTTCGTGGAGGAGGTAGAGGAGGTGGAGCAAGTGAAGAAGAAGATGAAGAAAATGAGGAAGAATGAAGAAGGAATAAATGAATGGATAAGGTCAAGTGTAGGAGCCATACCCACCCCCTTCTCTCTCTCATTCTCTCTTATGGCATGCACATGCAATCATGTTGTCCCCCCTCTCTCTCATCAATTATCCTCTCTTTCTTTTCTTTTCTCCTTTTTCCTTCTCTCAACTAAATAAAAAACCAAATGCAAAAAAACAAACATGTAACAAAATGCAACATGTCATGGTGCACTAGCCATGGATATTTAAAAATACGGATTTGGCTTAATCGTGATTAGTACTGCGCTAATCAAGTTTAATTTAAACTTGTATATAATTAATTATAAAATGCTCAAATCCAATAAATATCTTTTTAATAAATAAATCATTTTAATCTCCAATTATTTTCCAATTATTGGTATATAATTATACCATGTTACGAAAACCCCAATTGGCAAATCGAATAGTTTTCGCGAAATATATTATTTTATTATTTAAATTCCAAAAATAATATTTTATATTTTTGAAATGTTACAATCTTCCCCCCTTAAATAAATTCGGCCATCGCATTTAAATTTAAACCCCCAAATAATAAATCATTTCAATAAACATTTTAAATCAACAGGGCTCCGAAATCACGGAATACACAGAAATACAATAGCGCATCATGTGCGCATGAAAACGAATGCGAACTCAAAATCGAACTCCGTCAAGCGTCACGCAATCACTAGAGTTATAAAGGAAATGCAAATCTCAAAATCCACTGCAAAGATCCAATATATTATAGTCAAAATCATAATACGTATATAATACGCATCCTCTAAAAACTAAATAAAACACATGCAAAATCTTTTCCGAATCGCCGTGCGATGCGTAGCTCATGGCACAAGTGGCGGACGCTCATTTGTAAGGTAGTAAATATACGTTCATATATGTTTTGCTCAAAATATACGTCCCGTCTTTTTGAAATATCCCAAAAGGTTTTTCTCATAAAAGTTCATGTCGCTCACGGACACGTAGGAAATAGCGAGACTATAGCTCTTTTTTGAAAACCCTTTGGTAAACTTTTGATACATGAAAAAGTACTCAGGTACTGTCCTCGGATCATTCCTTCTCGGCTACTATATAATATAGTACCCAATATCAAAATATAATGCTCAAGAGCAAAAATCAGCCTCAAAAGGAGTATCCAACATCACGTGCGTCTGGTGCGCACGAAAATTAAAGCCAAATACAAGTGCCACGAATGTGCACAAAATCCAAACTAAGTGCAACGGGTATTCACGAAAGTATCTGTCAAGCTCAACGGGTGTGCACGACAACAATATCAAGCGCATCTAGAGTGCACGAAAATCTCAATCCAGTGCAACTAACATGCACGAATAAAAATCTCAATCAAGTGTATCCGGTGTGCACAAAATCTCATACCATGCGCCCAATATGCGCGAAAATCGAAATCAAGTGCGTCAGGTCCGCATAAAATTTCTAGTGCAGTAAAGCGCATGAAAATGAACGTCAAGTGTAACGGTGCACGAAAACATAGATCTAGTGCAACAATGTACGAAAACATAATCTCAGGTACACTAGGTACCCGAAAACTCATCAATATCTCAAATGCACACAAAAACAACACCGAGCATGCCGAGGTGTATTAAAATCATAAGCCTGCGAAACTGCATGCACAAAATCCATATCAATGCACTGCAAGCACATGTAAGCTATATCGAGTGCATAAGTCATGTCGAGTGCATACAACATGCCCGAAATAAAATTGACTGCATCGAAAAACATAGAGTCATAAATACGTGCAGCCAAGGTACAAAATCGATATCAAGTGCAATAGGTATGCACAAATCATAAACCAATGTAGCGGTGTATAAAACATAAATCAAGTGCAATAACTATGCACAAAATGTAAATCTCCAGTAGGTGCAGCCATGGTGCAAGAAAACAATATCATGAAACTCAATCATCAAAATTCAAATCCAAATGATAAAAGTGTGATATCGCAATAATTGACATTGAGGTACACCTCCTTCAATGTCGAAAAATGTTGGTACGCCCAAAGGTGGCAGAACAAGAACATCTGCTTGCCTCGTGCTCACGGTCGGGCGTCCTCTGTCTCTGGGTCCTTGTTTTTCCTCTGTGGATAACCGATCCCATAATCTTTATGCTCGTCGGCCCGGTCAGTTGTAATGACGGAACAATTCCATTCTGGTACTCCGCTGATCATCTTTTGGCCAATCAACATGACCACTCGCAAACGGCACGTTACTGATGGCGGCATCTGGCCCTCTGAATACGCGCGACTGATCCTGTGTGCAAATCTTTATCGCTATGGTGTCCTGGAAAGAACATGCTTAGGTTTCTTCCGATCTCACCTATGTCGAACTGTACGGAGGTTGTTACTCTATTCTTAGCCCTTTTTCTCTTATCCGGACAGTTGCGTCCCCATCATGGCTTTTCTCTGAAATTTGGCCGTATCCAACGCCTCTGCATACATTTTAATCCTTTGGCATCAAAGGGGAGTAACAACAGTTCGTTAATATCTCGCACGAACCTATTGTTCGACTCGTCGTCATTATCATCTACTTTGACGTCATAACTTGCTGGCTAAGTACTGCGATACTTTCTCGGCTACAGTCAATCCGGAGTCTCTCACACGGACTCGAAATACGAACTCGGGTATCTTCGTATCTTCACCACTCTGTGGAAGATATCAAGCCGAACACGTCCTCGGGAACTCGTCCAAATCATCAGAGTAATATGCTTCATTCGTCCGTTCTCAATCAACTTACCACGCATCTGGATGAGGTCCTTCTATCTGAAGCTGGCCAACTTACTGATCTCACATCGGAGTATCCAGTGAACAATGTCCTTTTTTGATCGATTTACTCTAGATTTGAGTAAGACCCTTCAAACCGGGATTCTTAAACTTAATTGAGCCTACATCGGCGCACCAAATCAGACGAATCATCTTCGTCGCTCTATTCAAGATGGACTAGCGGTCCTCTGTCATATCTCTGCCTGAAAGCTCCAGTTGTTTCAGCTTATAACTCTGGACGTGACATCCCGTCAAATCTCAGTAATAGCTGGGCCATCTGTCTGCATGGTACACAACATCGCGATTGTTGGGGTCAAAAATTACACCCCGATTGACCAAGTCAAAGTTAAAGTCAACCCTAAGCCCAGGTCAAGTGGACCCATGCCTAAGTCGAGCCCCGCGGCCAGCCTCCTCCATACCAAAATGAAAATTATGTAATAAATAATTTTGATGTAATTTCCATGCATGAATGTAAAATAAATGGGCATAAAGCCAAAGTTTTGTAAAGCCCATGGCTCATTTGCAAAAAAAAATGAGCACATGACGCATGGGATGGGCAAAAATATCATTTTGTAAAGCCCAGGGGGCTATATATAAATTTGTAAGCCTATATAAGGCAACATGATAATGAAATAAAAAAAAAGAATTGATTCCCCTCAAAAGCTAGGGTTTTTGTACCTCGTTCTCCTTCCTCAAGGTTCTAAACCTTCTCCTTTTTTTTGAATTAAATTAAGAGTTCCACACTTTCTTTTCCAAAAATAAATAGTTTTTCACCACAAAACCCTTGAAGGGGAACGCGGATCTTCCATCAAATCTCCAAAAGGGGAGATTTTTAAATCTCACCCTCTTTTCTCCATGATCCAATCAACAGAGAGGAGGAAGAAGGAGACCCATCTCCAAAAATTCCACTTTGGGAAGATCTAAGGCTCAAGAGAAAACCCAGAGTTCAGGGGAGAAGAAAGGGGTCCCCTCTGACCATCTTCAAAGATTTCTAGGAGTTTAACTCCATTCAAGATCTGTTAGAGTTTAACTCCATAAGCAAAACCCTTTTAAGGAGTTTAAATCCAAATCTATACATAATCCCTGTTAGGAGTTCAACTCTAATGCCCTTTGGAAGTTCAACTCCCAGCCCGAGGCTAAACCCATTTTCCGCTGGTGTTTCCAGCGGTCGTGTGCCGCGCACGTGACCTACGGGTGTCCAGCGGTCGCGTACCGTGCACGTGACCCGTGGGTACCCAGCGGTCGTGTTTAGGGCACGTGACCCGCGGGCACTTAGCGCCCACGTGCGCCTTATAGGATCCGAGGGCAATCAGCGCTCAGCGGTCGCGTGCCGCGCACATGACCCGCTGACGCCCAGCGATCGCGTGCAGGGTACGTGACTTACGGGAGCCCAATGCCCACACACCTGGTACGTGACCCACGGACGCCAAGCGCCCACGCGCCTGGCACGTGACCCGTAGGCGTCTAGCGCCCACGTGTCATGCATGTTTCTTCAAGACGCTCATCACCCCTCATTTACCATGCACGCCACACCTAGAACACGTCCCCCGTTGGAAAAAAATTTCTAACGGGGTGCTGCCCCGCATCCCGCTAGGGGGCTGCTAACCCTCTTGACCCCCAGCCCGCTATCCGGGTAGTGGGACCCACGTAAACTCTGCGAGGCCCCCGATATACCCAGGACCCTTCAAAACACAACACACGTACACTGCACATTGAGTTCGCGTGTCCAGTTTAACCCGTCAATCGGAGGTTCCTTCGCTCCAAAGGCGAGGAGTAATTAACGGCAGCTTAGTCCATGGCTGCCGGAGATTCGGATCCCCACAATTAATAAACCCCAGCCTACCCTAGGCAGGGGGAATCTGTAATGCGCCTGACAAGCGACGCAAATTCCCATCTCAATGGGATGACGAAAAACACCCTACGGATTCTGGCATGCCCGGTGGGACCTTTTTCTTTCCTCCCATATTTTGGATTAAACGTTCATGCGAACTCAATCAATATATATATCGATATTTATTCTAAAATAATGCTCTTTCATGCAGGATTTCAAGCGATCAAGCCTCAACAATGTCTCCCAAGACAAATTTCGTTTCTGACGTAGCTCCAGTAACTTACGTGGTCAAGATAAATGCCCATGTGATCCTTCCAGTGAGTCTCATGAGGCGGTGGGAGGAACCTCCACACCAATTTGGTTCGATCATCATCTACCCCGCTGGAAGCACTCATCTGGTGGAGACCCCGTCAAACCAAGTGGTCAAACCGACCTCAAGGGGCAGGAGGCCAAATGTGGTGATCTCGAGGGCACCACTACCCAAACGCAAGTCACTGTTTGAACGACTTTCCTTGGCCCCAGCTGGGGGAAAGGCCATCAACACCAACAAAGTAACAAGGCATCTCAGGAAATCTCCAGCGGTGCCCCTGACAACTGCTCAATCGGGTATCTTCTCTAAGCTCCCCATCAGTTGACCATTACATCGTTAAACTGGTAACAGTTGACCACCACGTCGTTAAACTGGAAACAGATGAGCTCTAAGTCGTTAAACTGGAAATAGATGACCACCACATCGTTAAACTAGGAACAGTTGACCACCACATCGTTAAACTGGGAACAGATGACCTCTAAGTCGTTAAACTGGAAACAATAGACCCCTAAGTCTTTAAACTGGGAACAGTTGACCACCACATCGTTAAACTGGAAACAAATGAGCTCTAAGTCGTTAAACCGGAAACAGATGATCACCACGTCGTTAAACTGGGAACAGTTGACTACCACGTCGTTAAACTGGAAACAGATGACCTCTAAGTCATTAAACTGGAAACAGATGACAACCACGTCGTTACACTGGGAACAGTCAACCACCACGTCGTTAAACTGGGAACAGATGACCTCTAAGTCGTTAAATTGGAAACAATAGACCCCTAAGTGTTTAAACTGGGAACAATTGACCATCACGTCGTTAAACTGGAAAAAGATGACCTTTAAGTCGTTAAACAGGAAACAGATGACCACCGTGTCGTTAAACTGGGAACAGTCGACCACCACGTCATTAAACTGGGACCAATCGACCACCACGTCGTTAAACTGGGAACAGTCGACCACCACGTCGTTAAACTGGAAACAGACGACCACCAAGTCGTTAAGCCGGGAATGTAAAAAAATGTGTGTAAATAAAAAAATGTGTAAATAAAAGAAAGAAAGAAAAAAAGCTGAAATGATAGGAAGATCACGATCTTCGCGATGAAAGAAGCTGAAATGATAGAGCAATCGCGGAAAAAAAACCCTCCAAATGGAGAATGAAGAGTCGCTCCTGGTACCATATTCTAATGCAGCGATGCAGACGCTAACCAAATTCCAAATCCCTAAATTCCCAACAGCGAATGATGAGTTGCTCTTGGTACTATATTCCAATGCAGCGATGCAGACGCCAACCAAAATCTAATTTCCCAAAGTTCTCCCAGTCCTACGGCCAATCCCAAAATTGACTACCGTATACAATCCATGGGCTCAAATAATCCCCATCCCACCCATACCTCACCGCAATCACCAGTCCAGCGGTCGGTCTCCACCCTTGGAATTATGCTCCATTTGGGAAGACTCGCTCATGTGTCCTCACGATGAATGAGGAGAACAAATCTTACGGGATCCTCACGACTCATAAGAAAACACCTTCGTAGGATCCTTACGACTCACAAAGAAAAAACACACTTGGGAGTCCCCACGATTCCTAAGGAGAAAATGCACCTACGAGATCCTTTCGATTCGTAGGGAGAAAATGCTGTAATGGGACCCTTACGGCTCATAAAATTGAAAAGCCTTAGGTGATAGGGATCTAAACATGTCTCATAAGATATCGCTCCCCAACAGGCAAAGGCAAATGATGAATTGCTCCTGGCACCTGTGCTTCAGTGTTAGCAACGTTGATGTCAACCCAACCCCGAAATTCTAAATCGATTCAATAGACCCCTAAGTCTTTAAACTGGGAATAAATGACCTCTAAGTCGTTAAACTGGGAACAGATGACACCTAAGTCGTTAAACTGGGAACGAGGGAAATCCCCTCAGGGTAAATGATGATTCTCTCCTGTTACAATATTCCGGTGTGGCGGCGCTGATGCCAAACCAAAATCAAAATCCCTAAATCCTCTCATAACAAATGATGATTTGCTCCTGGTACCATATTCCAGTGTAGTGATGCTGATGTCAACCCAGATCCCATGTTCTCCACGGCAAATGATGATTCGCTCCTGGTACCATATTCCTGTGTAGCGATGCTGACGCCAAACAAAAACCCAAATTCCAAACCCCAGGCTTAAAAGCCCGCTGGACGGATAAGAAACTCCCAAATCAAATCAAACCAACAATCTCTGCATCGGAATCACGCTTCATCTCAGAATGCACCCCATGTCGAAATCATACTTCGCCTCGGAGTATCTACCTTCCCTGTCGGAATTATGCTTCGCCTGGGAATTAGCCTCTACATCAAAAACAGTGAAACTCCGTGCCGGGGACAAATCAACCAGTGACACTCCATGCCGGGGAAATGTCGACCGGCGACACTCCGTGCCGGGGAAACGTCGACCAACGACACTCCGTACCGGGAAAACTTCGACCAGCGACACTCCATGCCGGGGACACGTCAACCAGCGCCACTCCGTGCTGGGAAAACGTCAAACAGACACTTCGCCTCGGGGAAACGTCCAACGGTGACACTCCGTGCAGGGGAAAAGTCAACCAGTAACACTCCGTGCCGAAGACAAGTCAACCAGCGACACTCCGTGCTGGGGAAACGTCAAACAGACACTCCGTGCCAGGGACAAGTCGACCAGTGACACTCCGTGGCGGGGACAAGTCAACCAGCGGCACTCCGTGTCGGGGAAATGTCAAACAGACACTCCATGCCGGGGACAAGTCAACCAGCGACACTCCGTGCCGGGGAAATGTCAAACAGACACTCCGTGCCGGGGACAAGTCAACCAGCGACACTCCGTGCCGGGGAAACGTCAAACAGACACTTCGTGCCAGGGATAAGTCAACCAGCGACACTCCGTGCCGGAGAAACGTCAAACAGACTCTCCGTGCCGGGGACAAGTCAACCAGTGACACTCCGTGCCGAGGACAAGTCAACCAGCGACACTCCGTGCCGGAAAAACGTCAAATATACACTCCATGCCGGGGATAAGTCAACCTGGGACATTCCGTGCCGGGGAAACGTCAAACAAACACTCCGTGCCGGGGACAAGTCGACCAGCGACACTCCGTGACCGGGGAAAAGTCAACAAGTGACACTCCATGCCGGGAACAAGTCAACCAGTGACACTTCGTGCCAGGGAAACGTTGACCACAGACACTCCGGGTCGGGGACAAGTCAACCAATGACCTCCTCGTCGGAATTATGCTCCGCCTTGGAATCAAGTCAATAAGCGACCTCCCTGTCGAAATTATGCTCTGCCTTAGAATCAAGTCAACAAGAGACCTCCTTGTCGGAATTATGCTCCATCTTGGAATCAAGTCAACCAATGAACTCCCCATCGGAATAATGCTCCGTCTCGGAATCAAGTCAACCAACTAGCTTTGCGGCGAAATCATACTTCGTCTCAGAATGTACCCCGTGTTGAAATCATGCTTCGCCTCGGAATGTCTGCCTTCCCTGTTGGAATTATGTTTCGAATCGGAATTATGCTCCGATCGTCGGAATTATGCTCTGACCCCTTAGAATCATGCTCCGCTCTTCGGAATTATGCTCCGGTCCCCGGAATTATGCTCCGACTCCTAAAATTATACTCCGACCCTTGAGAATCATGCTCCAATCCTGAAATTATGCTCTTCGGAATAACGCCCCGACCCTGGAATTATGCTCCGCAAATCGGAATGATGCTCCGACCACCGGAATCATGCTCCTGGAAAGATGCTCCGCCCCCGGAATGATGCTTCACCTCAAAGTCAAACTTGTGCAGAATAAGATCCATCAATTTCATGCACACAACTCATATACGTGGTGTGCACTTATTGATGGGGGCGCTTTGTTGGGGTCAAAAATTACACCCCGGTTAACCAAGTCAAAGTCAAAGTCAACCCCAAGCCAGATGGGCCTAAGCCCAGGTCAAGTGGGCCCATGCCCAAGTCGAGCCCCGCGGCCAGCTGTTCATATCAGATTTTTGCATTTTCATACCGCCCAATTTTTATCACATTGCATATCCGTAGGTACTCTTGAGCCGTGTTTGCTAGTCAATTGCAGGATACAGGTTCTCGGCTCTAAACGGAGAAATCCATGGAAAAACACGACAAAATCCGGGTTCCTGCCAACCACAGATAAAACACGGATCTCCGCTCTTTATCCGTCTGTTGCCACACACCAGTTTAAGAGACAAAATGGCAAATCAATGTCATTTTCATGCACAAGGCTCAATGGCAACACAAGATCCAAGAAATCTACGCGAAGCTCGAGGAAATCATGACAAAAAGATCCACATCAAATCACCTTTTGCTCAACAGAAATTCTGGAAAAATCGTGAAGAAAATATGAGAAAATACATATACCAGAATAAAGGGCACACAGAACCAGGGAAGCACAAGAAAAACGAGGGCCCAACTCCTCCATACGGCCGCGGAACCGCGGCCAATGGGGGGTCTAGACCGCGGTTACGCGGCCATACTGGCGCCGCAGTTGTCCAATCTTCAGGGGTAGTTTTGACATTTCATGTAGAGGCAGAATTTTGCCCTAGGTTTTCATTCTCCAGCCTATAAATAGCCCAGAACCTTGTGAAGCCAGGGGTGCATAATCTTGTATTTTCCTAGGGTTTAGAATACTTGTTCTTCTTCCTCTTCTCATCTCTTCTCCATTGAAAAAATTGTAAGTGAGCTTTTGTGAGTGAAGAATGATGAATAAAGAAGTTCATTTTATTATTATACTTGTCTTGCTCTTATGTTAATTGCTTGTAATTTTCATTTGTTAACTTAGTTGTTGTTATTTCTTGTTGTTTCTTTCTTTTCTCTTTTCCTTTATCATTAAAACAACCATGATGCTTACGCTTGATCCTTGCCAAGGTGAGGTCGCAAATAGCTAGTTGTTATCTTCTAATCTCTTTCTTTCTATCTTCCTCTTTTGTTTTGTTTTCTTTTCATTATGATGTGTGAGTAGTTTCCATACTTGTTAGGGTAGGATAAGGGAAGTTTGAGAGAAGGAAATCTCTCTCACTCTTTCCTTGCCCAACATCTTAAATCGACTCCCGTTAATTGAACCACAATCCGCTCCCTTCGGCACCCTATCCTACATGATAGCGGTGATTCCGTAGTGAGACCGGTTGTGGTTGAATTAACCGGAGGTTATGGCTAAGAGCCAAGAACGGACGGACAAGCACCAAAAGGAAGAACTTAAGCGTTGGAAAGCCTAGCTTATACTCGCAAGTTCCTTCCTAGTCGTGCTAATCCCCGTTGTTGCCGATTACCGTAACACCGATATTAAGAGGGGCAACGAAAGAAGTGAGCGACTCCTAACTCAAACTAACCTAATCCTAAACATAACAAGCTCTCTTTACATATCATTTTAACACTTAGTTAATCACAAACAAATCTGGAAAACTGGACTTAACTCGTTAAAACACATAGAAAAAGATTCCCATCTCCCTGCGGACGACCCGTACTCAACCGGCTAGCTACAAGAGAAACCGTCTTGATTGCGGTAATTAACTAAACTTGAACACGCAGAATCCCTCTCAAGCAAATAGCGCCGTTGCCGGGGAGACGGTAGTTTATTTCTTTGTGTAATTTCGGGTTAACTTGTGAATATAAATATAACCGAAAAACAAAACAAAAAAATATACTTTGTAAAAAATCATCTTGTTATTTTTGATTAGTTTTTGCGCAAGTGTGCAGGATAATACGGAGTTCAAGATCAGTGCCAAAGACGTGGGAAGATAAACCCATATTTCGCGGCTACACCGCGACGGATCAAAACGAAGCAAACGGTCTACTGTAAAAATCTGGAGCAGATACAGTAAGCAAGTCAAAATTCAGCACATCCAGACAAGTAGAGGACACCTAACCCAGCCCACACAAGCAAACTAGAGCTCCAATTCCTCAACATAGCCGCGGAACCGCGGCATTAGAGCCCTATTGCCGCGGAACCGCGGCCATTTGTGCCTTTCATTTCCCAAAAATCCCTGTAAGTGTTTCTCTCCTCTCTCCCACTCCTCTGGACTCCACTAGACTGTGTTTTCTGCAGCATTCTTTGCGCAAACTCTCTTCCCCCTTCCAATAAACTGTTCTTGTGCAGGATTCTTTGCGCCGCGCTAAAAATAAAAATTGTTTGCAGTTGATTTGTTATCGCTTTGCATTCATTAATACGGACTTAAGGGGCTTGAAACCAATTCAGATTGGATGGGGATTTCATCACCCTTCCCAGGACCCCAAAAATCACAAAAAGCATATGCATTGACCATTGTTAAATTAAAAAATACTAGACTCAGCCCTAAGGACTTCGCGCTCAATAGGACAGAGGACTAGTTACGGGCATCGGCCGTTTATCCTATCTGACTTTTGCGGTGCCTAGGCAAGTGTGACGAAGGCAAGTGGTTATTTAATTAAGGAACTTCGCGAAAGCGTTGGACAACCTCCCACTTACCTGGCACTTATCTGGCCGCATTAGACGGAGAAGAGGCGGTTTGAGGTCCTATTTCTAGCCCTCTGGAACAGTTAGGAGCTGTCTAGCAGACCTAGGTGACCCTAAATCTAGGTGAGATTGTGCATATCTTATTTGTGATTGCTTAAAGCCGTAAGTCCGTACATATTTCTGTAAAGCTCTTTCTAAAAAAAAAGGAAAAAAAATCAAAAAAAAAACTTTTATAAAAACTTCCCCTTTTGTCGCCAAATCCATTTTTCACCCTCCACCCATCGTTTTTTTCCATTGACGTTTTCTTACCCTCACCTTCTCCGCTTTGACTATACTAAACTCGTTTAGTGTATGTCCGCTTGGACTCGGGACACTAGCGCCCGCCTAGTCCGCGTTACGTTAGTTGCTACCGACTACGTGATCGACTCAGACATCGAAACTCCGTCCACTCCTCTTTCACCCTTACCTTTGCCGGCCAACTCCGACGTTGACCGGAATTCTGTTCATACATCTTCACCTTCACCATCACCAACCTCTTCTTCCGCGATGTCAGAATTTAATCCGAACATCTCTTTGACTACCCCTGGATTGGCTCCACCTCCTACGGAGACCAATAACCCACCACCACCGCCTGTTGTAGCGCCGCAGCGAATCGCGCTCTAGGATCGTTTCTATCCCACCCGTTCTGCACTTCCCACCTGCCTTTCTCTTCCACCGGCCAATGGGGATAATTTTGAAATTAAGCCCCACTTCATCAACATGCTTCCACGATTTCATGGGCTTGAATCTGAAGATGCCTATATCTTCATCAATAAATTTCAAAACGTTTGTGCCATGATGAAAACTACCCAACTGTCGGACGATGCTATACGTCTACGGGTCATTCCGTTCACTTTATGCGATCTTGCTGAAAAATGGTTGTATAGCACCGCTTCCCACTCCATAACCAGTTGGGACGAGTTTGTAAAAGCATTTCTAAAGAAATTTTATCCGAATCATAAAACCGCAAGGATCCGCAATGAAATCAACCAATTCTCTCAGCTACCTTCTGAACCCTTCTGGAAGTGTTTTGACCGGTACAAAGACCTTCTTGTTCAGTGTCCTCACCACGGTATAGAGAAATGGCAACTTTGCCAAACCTTATACGAGGGCCTGAACCCAGCAACGAAGCGGTTGTTGGAAACCATCTGTCAGGGCCACTTCCTATCGAAATCTGACGAGGAAGCGTGGCAATTCTTTGACGACCTTGCGGAGCAAACGCTACAATGGGAGAGCACCAGACCGACTTCTTCTTCTTCTACCTCCACTTCTACCGGTCAGTCTAGGGTAGGAATTCACCAACTTGATGTCTCTATTGCGATGAAAGCTGAAATGGCTGCAATAACGAGAAAGCTTGAAGCAATAGAGAGCAAATTTTCTTCTCCTG
This sequence comes from Agapanthus africanus, assembly GCA_030015575.1. Classification (NCBI taxonomy): domain Eukaryota; kingdom Viridiplantae; phylum Streptophyta; class Magnoliopsida; order Asparagales; family Amaryllidaceae; genus Agapanthus; species Agapanthus africanus. The sequence continues at coordinate 111,231,304 of JASDDO010000012.1, read as the reverse complement.
CTCCTGCCCCTGTTCTTCCCCTTCGTACCATCTGCGCTTGTTGTTCCGATCCTTCTCACTTAACCGAAGAGTGTCCTTACAATCCACCCTCGCAAGGACAGGATCAGGTCAATGCTGCATTTCAGCAAAGACCGAGTAATGATCCATACTCTTCCACCTACAATCCCGGTTGGAGGAACCACCCCAATTTCGCCTGGAATCAGAATCAAAATCAATTCCAAGGCAACAATTTCCAAAGGGGCCCTCCGCCGCAACAACAAGCGCAACAACAAACTCAACAGCAGTTTCAGCAGCCCTTCCAACCCCAACCTTTCCAAAATCAGACGAACAACTTTGCACCCAACAATTCTTTTCCACCAAACAACTTTGTTCCGTCAAACAACGATAAGGTTTCCTCGCTCGAACGAAGTCTGGAGGCGTTCGTTAAACAATCGACACAATCCACCGTAAACATCCAGTCTTCCATTCAGTCCTTAGTGCAACATACTGCCGCTCACGGGCAAAGCATCAAGACCATCGAGGCCCAGATTGCACAGCTGAATGCGGCCTTAAGCGAGCGAGAGAAGGGGAAGCTCCCGTCCCAGCCACTCCCAAATCCCGGTCACCCACATAATGTACATGTTGCTCTTGAACAACAGAACCATATTGTGAGTGCCGTGACCACATTGAGATCGGGAAGGATGCTGCAAAACAACATTGGCACACGGATCAACGATGACACCCCGGCCGCTGCTTCTTCTTCTTCTTCTTCTCCTGCTTCTTCGTCTTCTGAGCCTATTCTTCATTCTTCAAAAGGCTCTCCTTCTTCTTCTTCTTCTGCTCTGAACGGACCCACTTCTCACTCCACGAAAACACCTGTTCTGGGATCCGTTCCAACTCCACAATCTCCTCCACAAGCATTAGACTCAACCAATTTTAAAAACGTCCCATTTCCAAACTGGTTGAGGTCTAATAAACAAAATCCTCAAATGGAGAAGATTCTGGAGTTATTTAAGCAGGTTAACATTAACATTCCTCTTTTAGATGTTGTCCAACAAGTCCCGTCCTACGCGAAAATCTTAAAGGACTTGTGCACGAAAAAGAGGAAGTCTCAGGTACCCAAGAAAGTTTTCTTGGCTAGTGCTGTGAGTGATGCTCTTACCCAATCTTTACCACAAAAACGGAAGGACCCTGGCTGTCCTACGATTTCAATTACCATTGGGGATAAGAACATCAACCGCGCACTATTAGATCTTGGTGCCAGTGTTAACCTGCTTCCGTACTCAGTATACGAGCAATTAGGCGTAGGAGAGCTGAAACCCACGCACTGCACTCTCCAAATGGCCGACCGATCGATCACCCATCCTAGGGGTGAGCTAGAGGATGTGTTAATCAAAGTCGGGGACTTCATATTCCCCGTTGAATTCATTGTATTAGACACACAGCCTGTAGCTAACCCCCGGAATCAAATTCCGGTGATACTCGGTCGCCCATTCCTTGCAACCTCAAATGCTGTGATCAATTGTCGCAATGGTTCGATGAACCTCTCTTTTGGAAACATGACGATTGAACTCAACATTTTTAGGTTGGGGAATCAGCCCTCCGAACCTAATGCTCATATACTGGACGTCTGCTCGATCCAGGAGATCACCCCAGAAGAATGTGAATTCGAGGAGTTTTTGTTTGATCACGATAATCTTTATGCCACTAGTGCGTTCCTCTTCGAACCTTCTGCTGTTTCTGCGCCCGACAACGACTACGAGTGTTTCACGTTCTCAAACGATCTTAGCCGCTCACAACCCGAGTTTCAATCCTTCGAATTTCCGGATGAGTTGCCTGAACCATCCAACTCGGTCGCTTACACTCGTTTTGAACCTTTGCTGGAGTCCTTTGAGTTCGAGACCTCTGCACCAATCTTGCCTTCAATCGTTTCACCTCCATCGCTCGAACTCAATCCTTTGCCGTCTCACCTTAAGTATTCTTACTTAGGTGAAAACGAGACCCTCCCTGTCATCATTTCGGCTTCTCTAGCTCCAGAGCAAGAGAAAGCCCTTCTCGCAGTCTTGCACAGCAACAGGCAAGCTTTTGGCTGGTCCATGGCGGACATCAAGGGGATTAGTCCTCTGATCGTTGAGCATCACATTCATCTGATTGATGATGCCAAACCAGCCCGGGATCCACAAAGACGGCTCAATCCAGTCATGAAAGAGGCTGTGAATAAGGAGATCATAAAATGTCTAGATAGTGGTATCATTTACCCTATCTCAGATAGCCAGTGGGTTAGCCCCATTCATGTTGTCCCCAAGAAGTCGAGCATCACGGTCATAACCAACGAGGCGAACGAGTTAATCCCTACTCGCACCCAAACTGGGTGGCGAGTATGCATTGATTACAGAAAACTCAACGCCGCAACGTGGAAGGACCACTTTCCGCTACCTTTCATTGACCAAATGCTTGAACGATTGGCCGGACACGAGTACTACTGCTTTCTTGATGGCTACTCCGGCTATAATCAGATTCCCATCGCCGAAAAAGACCAGGACAAGACCACATTCACTTGTCCTTTCGGCACATTTGCATATCGTCGCATGCCCTTTGGGTTATGCAATGCGCCCGCTACCTTCCAGCGGTGTATGATGGGAATCTTCTCAGACATGGTGGAAAAATTTCTGGAGATTTTCATGGATGATTTCTCCATCTTCGGCGATTCTTTCAACGAGTGTTTGCTGCATCTTGACGCTGTCCTTACCCGATGTAAGGACAAGAATCTCACTTTGAATTGGGAGAAGTGCCACTTCATGGTGCGCGAAGGTATTGTCTTAGGACATATCATCTCGCAAAATGGCATAGAGGTTGACAAAGCAAAGATTGAGGTCATTTCCAATCTACCTCCTCCCCGATGCGTCAGAGATATCCGAGCCTTCCTTGGCCATGCCGGTTTCTATAGACGGTTCATCAAGGACTTTAGCAAGATTGCTAGGCCCTTGACTCTTTTGCTGGCCAAGGATACGCCATTCGACTTCAACTCGAGCTGTGTGACTGCATTCGAGTCATTGAAAACCTCACTCACTTCTTCTCCCGTTCTTTCTTCACCTGACTGGACGCACCCATTCGAGATTATGTGCGATGCATCCGACTTTGCCATTGGTGCTGTCCTTGGATAACACATCAACAAGATGCCGCACGTAATCTATTATGCGAGCCGAACCCTGAACGATGCCCAACTCAATTATACAACAACTGAGAAGGAATTCTTAGCTGTTGTATTTGCTTTAGAAAAGTTCAGGCCCTACCTCATCGGCTCTCCAGTCATTGTCTACACAGACCATTCTGCTCTGCGCCATCTTTTTGCGAAGAAAGATGCAAAATCTCGGCTAATACGTTGGATCCTCTTGCTTCAAGAGTTTGACCTTGTCATTAAGGACAAACGAGGATGTGAAAACGTAGTTGCCGACCATCTCTCACGACTTCCTTCTTCGCCTTCGCTTCCAATTCCGATCAACGACGTTTTTCTGGATGAACAGCTCTTGATAGTATCTTGCGAACCCTGGTTCGCAGATATTGTGAACTATTTGGCCACGGGATTACTACCGACTGAATGGTCAAGTCAGGACAGATTTCGTTTCTTATCCCAAGTAAAACACTTTTACTGGGACGAACCCTATCTGTTCAAGTACTGTCCCGACCAGATTATTCGTCGGTGTGTCCCTGACGAGGAATTCAAGAGTGTGCTGTCGTTTTGCCACGATCAAGCATGTGGCGGGCATTTTGGCCCCAGAAAGACAGCTGAGAAGATCTTGCAATGTGGTTTCTACTGGCCACAACTTTTCAAAGACGCTCATGAATATTGCAAGACTTGCTCCCGGTGCCAACACATGGGCCGGATATCCCGGAGGAACGAGATGCCTCTCCAACCGATCTTGGTTGTGGAGATTTTCGATGTTTGGGGGATCGATTTCATGGGGCCGTTTCCCAGCTCTTTTGGGAACTTGTACATCCTTCTCGCTGTTGATTACGTCTCTAAATGGGTCGAGGCTGTGCCCAGCCGGACTAACGACAACAAGTCGTTAGGTTCCTTAAAGAAAACATTTTCTCCCGGTTTGGGCACCCCCGAGCGATCATTAGCGACAATGGAAGTCATTTCTGCAACAAAACTTTCGAGGCCTTGATGCGGAAATACTCCATTAATCATAAGCTATCCACGCCCTACCACCCCCAAACCTACGGGCAGGCCGAAGTTTCAAATCGGCAAATCAAGCAGATACTGGAGAAGACGGTTTCCAAGAACCGTAAGGATTGGTCGCTGAAACTCACTGATGCCCTTTGGGCATTTCGAACCGTTTATAAGACCGACCTTGGCATGTCTCCCTATCGGCTTGTATACGGAAAAGCCTGCCACCTACCTGTCGAAATAGAGCATCGCGCATTTTGGGCGATAAAAGAACTGAATCTGTCTCTCGAAGATGCGGGCAGCCATCGGAAGCTGCAGTTGAACGAACTGAGCGAGCTTAGGGATGAGGCTTACGATAACGCGGTTGTCGTTAAGAATCGAACGAAGGTGTTTCACGATAGACACCTTTTGCGCAAAACCTTCGTACCTGGTCAGCAGGTACTGCTTTACGACACCCGACTTCACTTCCATCCAGGAAAGCTCAGATCTCGCTGGAAAGGGCCGTATTTTGTGCGGAATGTGTATCCGCAGGGCGCTGTGGATTTGGAAAATCCAAAGGACGGTTCATTTTTCAAAGTGAACGGACACCGACTAAAACCGTACCTTAGCGCCGAACCAACAGAGGAGCTCCTGGTCTTACAGGAGCCGGTTTACCCATCATAATCTTCCTCTGCCTACCACCAAACTTCGGTTATCCAGCCAAGAGCAGTGGACACTGTTCCAAATAAGTTTGGGGGTATGTATAGACCATTTTGTATATATTTGTGGATATTCTTTTTCTTTTCTTTAACAAACAAAAACAAAAAAAAATTGTGTATCGCTAACCGACAATTTTGACCCTTCAAATGATCTCTTCATGCAATGACAGTGAGGACACTGTCCAGTTTAAGTTTGGGGGTACGCTCGGTACGCATTTCTAACCTTCGCATTCATATGTATATTTTGCATCTATAAAACCCATTAAAATCTAAAAATTTTCTAAAAACATAAAAACTTTTCTGTCAAGTTAGCTAGTGGGAGGACTCTGATTCAACATTTCGACGATTTTGTTTGATAAAATAAGAATAACTAAATCTTAAGTTTAGATTTTGAAAACCTGAAAAATAACTCTCCTTTAAAGTTAACTATAGCCGATATACGTCTTTACATCACACTACACGTGTCGTGAGTTTTTGGGAATTAGATGACAAGTCTTTTATGTCGAAAAACTTTTAAATGGATCAATGATTTTCTGAGGATCAAATAGGTTTGTTCTGAAATAAGTAATATCAAGAATAGTTTATGAAGTGAGTGAATATGAAGGAATGTTATTGATGCCTTAATTGGAACTAAGTCTGAAAAATAACCCATCTCGAACTTGATTGGAATGATTACACACCGAAACACGTCTTTTATCCAAAAAAATATTGAACTGCCGGTTATATCTCCGTTCGTATTAAATCATCATGATTTTCACACCAAACTGTCTTTTGTTTTTGGACCTAGGTAACTTGAGTAATTAAGTCCGCTGGGGTGTTTTTACACCTAATGCCCTAAAACCAACTGGTTTGGGTGCATTGGCCCAAAGCTCGCTAAGAAGCCTAGAAAGTCCAGTTTAAAACAAAATCAAGCAAGTGTTCTCTCCGAGCTAAAATTCCTAACGGTTCTTTATGTGAGAATAATCTTGATAAAAGACAGGCTTTTATAAAAAAATTTAGCGGAGATATGAAGGTTTTATTCTATGATAAAGACTATTGCACGTTCACAGAGGTGTGTATGAAATGAAAACAAGAAAAATGTGGAGTGAAAAATAAGACCTAGTTTCCTGTTAAGGAAGATAGAAATTCTAAAGTTGAAACTTTACTGGAAAACGAAACTTGAAAAATGTTTAACTCTTTATAAAACTTATGTGATCCTTTCAAAATTTTATCTGGGCTTTATTGTGTGACATGATGATGTAAATCGATCCTTCTGGAAACTTAACGACACTATTTGCACTGCACGTAAAGACATATAAAATCTGTAGTTAAATAAGAAGCGAGGTGTGAAAAAATAAAGGTTCGATAGTCTAGACTTAGGATAATAGAATTGTTATTTTCTGAACCAAAACTTTAGGGTTTGAATCTTAGTTATTTTACAAAACCAACTTGACCGGATTTTGTGGGTAGTATCCGCTGAAAACCCTCAGGAGACAACATTCCTCCTACTAGAGACACCTAGAGGTTTAACGGCTTGTTGCACATGCTCAGTGCAATCGCGTTCCCTGCGAAAGTGAGGTTAGAAAATTTTTTGTGAATAAATTGGCTTTGCTCGGGACGAGCAAATGATAAGTTTGGGGGTATTTGTTCATATCAGATTTTTGCATTTTCATACCGCCAAATTTTTATCACATTGCATATCGGTAGGTACTCTTGAGCCGTGTTTGCTAGTCAATTGCAGGATACAGGTTCTCGGCTCTAAACGGAGAAATCCATGGAAAAACACGACAAAATCTGGGTTCCTGCCAACCACAGATAAAATACGGATCTCCGCTCTTTATCCGTCTGTTACCACACACCAGTTTAAGAGACAAAATGGCAAATCAATGTCATTTTCATGCACAAGGCTAATGGCAACACAAGACCCAAGAAATCTACGCGGAGCTCGAGGAAATCATGACAAAAAGATCCACATCAAATCACCTTTTGCTCAACAGAAATTCTGGAAAAATCGTGAAGAAAATATGAGAAAATACATATACCAGAATAAAGGGCACACAGAACCAGGGAAGCACAAGAAAAACGAGGGCCCAAATCCTCCATACGGCCGCGGAACCGCGGCCAATGGGGGGTCTAGGCCGCGGTTCCGCGGCCATATTGGCGCCGCAGTTGTCCAATCTTCAGGGGTAGTTTTGACATTTCATGTAGAGGCAGAATTTTGCCCTAGGTTTTCATTCTCCAGCCTATAAATAGCCCAGAACCTTGTGAAGCCAGGGGTGCATAATCTTGTATTTTCCTAGGGTTTAGAATACTTGTTCTTCTTCCTCTTCTCATCTCTTCTCCATTGAAAAACTTGTAAGTGAGCTTTTGTGAGTGAAGAATGATGAATAAAGAAGTTCATTTTATTATTATACTTTTTTTGCTCTTATGTTAATTGCTTGTAATTTTCATTTGTTAACTTAGTTGTTGTTATTTCTTGTTGTTTCTTTCTTTTCTCTTTTCCTTTATCATTAAAACAACCATGATGCTTACGCTTGATCCTTGCCAAGGTGAGGTCGCAAATAGCTAGTTGTTATCTTCTAATCTCTTTCTTTCTATCTTCCTCTTTTGTTTTGTTTTCTTTTCATTATGATGTGTGAGTAGTTTCCATACTTGTTAGGGTAGGATAAGGGAAGTTTGAGAGAAGGAAATCTCTCTCACTCTTTCCTTGCCCAACATCTTAAATCGACTCCCGTTAATTGAACCACAATCCTCTCCCTTCAGCACCCTATCCTACATGATAGCGGTGATTCCGTAGTGAGACCGGTTGTGGTTGAATTAACCGGAGGTTATGGCTAAGAGCCAAGAACGGACGGACAAGCACCAAAAGGAAGAACTTAAGTGTTGGAAAGCCTAGCTTATACTCGCAAGTTCCTTCCTAGTCGTGGTAATCCCCGTTGTTGCCGATTACCGTAACACCGATATTAAGAGGGGCAACGAAAGAAGTGAGCGACTCCTAACTCAAACTAACCTAATCCTAACCCTAACAAGCTCTCTTTACATATCATTTTAACACTTAGTTAATCACAAACAAATCTGGAAAACTGGACTTAACTCGTTAAAACACATAGAAAAAGATTCCCATCTCCCTGCGGACGACCCGTACTCAACCGGCTAGCTACAAGCGAAACCGTCTTGATTGCGGTAATTAACTAAACTTGAACACGCAGAATCCCTCTCAATCACCAGCCTCTTCCATGCCAAAATGAAAATTATGTAATAAATAATTTTTATATAATTTTCATGCATGAATGTAAAATAAATGGGCGTAAAGCCAATTTTTTGTAAAGCCCATGTCTCATGTGCAAAAGAAATGAGCACATGAGGCATGGGATGGGTAAAATTGCTATTTTGTAAAGCCCAAAGGGCTATATGTAAATTTTTAAGCCTATATAAAGAAATATGATAATGAAATTAAAAAAAGAATTGATTCCCCTCAAAAGCTAGAGTTTTTGTGCCTCCTTCTTCTTTCTCAAGGTTCTAAACCTTCTCCTTTTTTTTTTGAATTAAATCATGAGTTCCACTCTTCCTTTTCCAAAAAGAAATAGTTTTTCGCCACAAAACCCTTGGAGGGGAACGCAGATCTTCCAGCAAATCTCAAAAAGGAGAAATTTTTAAATATCACATTCTTTTCTCCAAGATCCAGTCAACAGAGAGAAGGAAGAAGGAGACCCATCTCCAAAAATTCCACTTTGGGAATATCTAAGGCTCAAGAGAAAACCCAGGGCTCAGGGGAGAAGAAAGAGGTCCCCTCTGACCATCTTCAAAGATTTCTAGGAGCTTAACTCCATTCAAGGTCTGTTGGAGTTTAACTCCAAAAACAAAACCTTTTTTAGGAGTTTAACTCCAAATCTATACATAATCCCTGTTAGGAGTTCAACTCCAAAGCCCTTTGGGATTTCAACTCCCAACCCGGGGGCTAAGCCCCTTTTTCGCTGGTGTTCCTAGCGGTCACATGCCGCTCACGTGACCTACGGGCGTCCAGCGGTCGCGTGCCGTGCACATGACCCACGGGCACCCAGCGGTCGTGTGTAGGGTACGTGACCTGCGGACACTTAGCATCCATGTGTGCCTCACGGGATCTACGAGCGCTCAGCGCTCAGCGGTCGCGTGCAAGGAACGTGACCTGCGGGCGCCCAGCGCTCAGCGATCTCGTGCCGCGCACGTGACCCGCTGGGGCCCAGTGATCACGTGCAGGGAACGTAACCTGCGGTCACCCAGTACCCACGCGCCTAGCACGTGACCCGTGGGAATCTAGCGCCTACGTGTCATGCACGCATCTTCAAGACGCTCCTCACCCCTCATTTAACATGCACTCCACACCAAAAACACGGCCCCCGTTGGAAAAAAATTTCTAACGGGACGCTGCCCTGCACCCCGCAGGGGGCTGCTAGCCCTCTTGACCCGAGCCCACTATCCGGGTAGCGGGACCCCCGTAAACTCTACGAGGCCCCCGATATACCCAGGACCCATCAAAACACAACACACATATACTGCACATTGAGTTCACATGCCCAGTTTGACCCGTCAATCGGAGGTTCCTTCGCTCGAAAGGCGAGGGGTACTTAACGGCGGTTTAGTCTGCGGCTGCCAGAGATTCGGATCCCCACAATCAATAAACCCCAGCCTACCCTAGGCAGGGGGAATCTATAATGTTCCTGAAAAGCGACGTGTATTCCCATCTCAATGGGGTGACAAAAAACACCCTACAGCGATCTCTGTGGTAGGCCGTACATCAACAGTCCTCTCAATATGGCGGTCTCTATCAATGGCCCGATCATCTAGTGCAGATCCGAACACTTGCTTCAGCCGAGGGATCTCACACAACACTATACCGATACGTCCCTATATCACCAGAAAACATCATGGTCTGCCTTCGTCCATGACGAGCTCGCTCTGACCGCATCACAAGCAGCAGCTCTCTCGGCGCTCAAACTCTGGTGACAGGAACCTCAAGAAGGTATAGATGAAGATAGATAAAAGAAACGAAAAGAATCGATAGTTCCGAAATGGATATATGATCATAGGGAGGAGTGGAATCAATGGGAGTATGATCATAGGAACGAATAGAAGCACGGATCTCAAGAATGTACATCCTAAGGTCACTTAAGAGGAGCAACTCTCGTAAGTATGCCGCGGAACATACATACGGTACATCACTCTACTCAAGCTACCTACTCTGTCAACCAAGGTCGTCCTATAAGGTAAAAACTAGGGTCCTAAAACCCCCCTAGTCAAGTTTAAGTTCCGTAAGGTTAAGCCTAAACTCGAACCAAGGTTAAACCTAACGCTCTGATACCAAATTTGTCACGACCCGGAATTTAGCTCGTGACCGGCACTTAAATCACGCAACGTCTTAAGGCGTGACGTAATTCAAGTAAGCCGAAGTCCAGAAATCTAAACCCTTTTGCGAAAAATAGTGGAGGTGCGGTTTTGACATAAAGGTATGATGAAATCAAGTTTTTCTTTAAATGCATAGATAATGATATATGAAAATGCAAGTGGATTATACTATAGTTGAAAACATTTTTCGTCTTTAAAAATTTGGGTAGCACATCCCTTGTATATTTTGATCCAAAACCACATACAAGTAATATATATAGGCATCCCCAAGCAAGAACTAGCTCTTCGCCAATCGGCGGAAACACAACCACACAACTAAGCAATATATATATATATATATATATATATATATATATATATATATATATATATATATATACAATGCCCAACGGCGAAAATCAAACACAGAAAGAAACAAATAATAAAGCGAGACATCAAAACTTCAAAAAGAAGCGAACATACACCCAACGCTCTAAGTCTCGCAACACAAGTCTGACTAGGTCTACCAATATACAAAGTCTAGTTTCTGATTAATGGAGTTTATCTAGATATAATAGAAATAAATACAGGAGTGGGAACGATCCAATGTGTCCCACCACCATAGCAAACACCCTGAAAGAAATTGTGTGCCAGCGATACCGCTACTGATCCAAGTAGTCAAACCTGCAAGAAAACTGTGGCACAACGGGGGTGAGTTGCCAACTCGTGAGTAGAAAACATCAGCATGTAGAAATCGAATAATCAGCGATTCCTAGGTCATACAGTAACATGAAGGTAATACTATGATATCTAGGGTGACCATATATGCATATGTATCAACAATATAATCAATACCAATGACACATGTAAAAACCAAACATCTGAATCATATGCCTGTATGTATATGAGAATCACCAACGTGTGTCCATCAACGACACATCAAATCATGGAACTTGAGTGTCCAACAGCGAAACTCAAAACATCATGAAATTCGTTTCCGGCATCGACACGTAAATCCTCATATCTCAGGCGCCGCATCCTCTGATCGGCCCTCAGGTGCCGCATCCTCGGATCGGCCCTCATATCCATCTCATGACTCCGGCCGGTATCCTCCGGATAACCGCCGGGTCCAAACTATCACCGGTAGGTAGTGCTCCCTCCGCTAGGCTCATCGCCTAACTCTACAAGCTTCTTGCCCCGGGGTACCTCACCGGGTCCACCATGTACCCGCAAACGGTTCCTCCCTCCTCGAATCGGGTCTCGAAAACATGCTCGGAACCGAGAAAACTCATGGTGGACACGAAATATTATATCAAGAGAAACCGCGTTTTTAAAACAATACACAATTTCCTTTGAAATATAACCACGGTTCTCAAATCCAGAGATCTCATAAAAACAACACCTCAATGCATGTAATCATAAAGTACGATGTATGCAAACATAGAACGGCAATATGAGCATGTCAAATATATCATGCAAGCATGTCTTATGATAGTGCTGAACAATGAATGTACTTTTACGGTTAAGATTAATATCATGATATAGCAGTTCTGCTGTGCAGGTGGTATAGCAATTACTGATGATGAATTTGTGTGAGAAGGCAAATCGGTGTAAGTGTAACATGCGCATCGTCGGTAATTGTGCAGGTGTACTAGAAACTGATATCATATAACAATAAAATACCGGGATCCTGGTACGTATGTCACGAGAGATAATCCCACACAAACATGAATAATCAACGGGTATATATATCTACACATGAACCATACGGTCAGTTTTAAAAGATACGCATCGTAGTTTTGAAAATGGGGGCTACGGTATTTTTAAGGAAAAGACACCATTTGAAAATCCGTAGCGTCCTTTGAGGTTTCCGTTTAAAAGATGCATACGATTCGTCAGTTTTGGAAATAAGTATGGTTCAGGTGGCACCTTTACGTCGACGATCCCGCCTCATAGCATCTGATATGGCAATATCCTCGATCATCATCCTTAATTCACGAGCGCGAATCAATCATCCGGCATATCTCATCGCGTGCGTTAATCTATCGTACGGGGACATCAAACCGAATAGCTATTCTATCGTCCTATACATCAATAAGGGTACGGATCTAGGGTCTCGTACATCATATCTTATTAATCTCACAACGCATATATCTAATCACATGTCGTATTTATACCGATCGCATGTCATATCGATGTCGATCCCATATCATATCGATATCGATCTCATGTCATATCACTATCAACCCATACTTGTCCTCTTTCAATTCTATATATATCACACTTCGCATCCTCATATCATATCTTTTAATCATATCCGTAGGTTCATATCATAGGCTCTCTCCACCTATATTCTATATATATCACGACTTTCCATTCAAAGTTTGTGGGGGTGCTATACGCCATCCACCTAACTTCCTCCGTAGATATAAATCTACCCACCTGCTAAACTCCTTGCTTAGCTGAAGTCGTTGTGCTGCGTCATCTTGGAAGTCCACGCGAAGGTACCTACAATCAAAACACATCGTAATGCTATTAAAACAAATGTCTGAAAACCGATACGGCACACGAATTGTTTATAGGTTAGAACCTATAGCTTACGCATGCAAGAACAACCAAATAACCCTCTTCGTTGATATACAAACGTCCAACGACCAAATCTCATCAAGAATTTCATAAATTCAAGTTTCAAATATCAAAAAATATCGTCAAACCCAACTCAAAAGCTCCCAGATTCTTCCACAGATAGATAGGGACAAAACTAACAGTACAGTAGCTAGGTTATGAGGAGTGTGAGCTATAGGACAAAACCCAACACCAAACTTCACAATTTGGCCAGCCAGAGTGCTACAGTAACCGTCCCCGCAAGCCCCACCTTGGAGTTTTGGTCTCGTTCTTCTGTGTTGGTCTTATATTGGTCTAACTAGGTCAATGTAGTTGTTTGATTTCTTGCAAAGATCCCAAGTTGCTCCAGATTATATTTAACCCTCAAGAATTCCACAAAACCGACATCGGAAAATTTCAGTTTTCGTATACGGGGTTCTAACTCAAGTCCAGACCAGAATTCTAGCATTAAAAGGGTTTTTAGCCACTACTAAACCTCAATTACACTTTCACAAACAAAATATCCCTAAACCTCTTCTTGGAAATATCAAAAATCACTAATATATATCAGTTTAACTCTAAACTACTATAGGGTGTAAAGAAACTAAAAACTTAACTAAAGGAATAGAAATATATCTCATTTGGCAACTCAAGAAAATTCTTGGGTTTCCCAAAGTGCTCAAAATCCAAACTTGATCTTGCTATAGGGTGGAGTATGAGGTAAGGATCAACTTTTGTGAAGGGGGTGTGGGATTTTGGTGATGATTTGGGGTGTTTGTGGAAGAGGTGGAGAAAGTGAAGAAGAAGATGAAGAAAATGAATGAAGAAGGAAGAAATGAATGGATGAAGTCAAGTGTAGGAGCCATAAACCCCCCCCCCCCCCCGGAGCCATAAACCCCCCCTCCCCCCTCTCTCTCTCTCTCTCATTCTCTCTCATGGCATGCTCATGCCATCATGTTGTCCCCCCCCCCCCATCTCTCATCAATTATCCTCTCTTTCTTTTCTTTTCTCCTTTTTATTTCTCTTAACTAAATAAAAACCAAATGAAAAAGAACAACATGTAACAAAATGCAACATGTCATGGTGCACTAGCCATGGATATTTAAAAATGCGGATTTGGTTTAATCATGATTAGTAGTGCACTAATCAAGTTTAATTTAAACTTGTATATAATTAATTATAAAATACCCAAATCCAATAAATACCTTTTTAATAAATAAATCATTTTAATCTCCAATTATTTTCTAAATATTGGTATATAATTATACCATTTTACGAAAACCCCAATTCGCAAATCGAATAGTTTTCACGAAATATATTATTTTATTATTTAAATTCCAAAAATAATATTTTATATTTTTGAAATGTTACATAGGCTATTTTATCACCATATATCAAATTGGTATGGTTCAATTTAAAAAGAAAAATACATATTTATAACTCACAGTTCAACATTGATTGGTTAGATAACATGTAAAACTATTAAGGCTGCTATACACTAGTTAAGGTTGAACTGTGAGTCCTATATAGATATTTTTATAAAAAAAATCAAACGTACCAATTTGATATATGATGATAAAATAGCTTAAATAAAAAAAATCAAGTTTTCTGAAGTTCATTTGGGCCTCGATCATAAGCTTTTAATATGAATTTTTCTTCGTGCATTAATTTTGTGTATCGATGAACAGATGGCCGTCAAATCAGGTAAATTTTGATACGTAACCTATGTATGTATTGTAAGACATATCTGTAAGGATTTGATCGAATTTCTGTACTCGGATATTGAGAATTTAGCCGTTATAATTATTAAATTCAATAATTATATTAAAAAATTTACTAACCAAAAAATTAAGATATATGATTAAAAATAAAAATAATGGAAAAAATATTGTGAACCACATAGTAATCTTTAATCAAACATAGTTACCATCAATATAAGCATAATAATGTCCCACTTAGACACAGAAGATCCCACTTAGTGAATTCATTTGAATGTTTTGAATTCATTTGACTTCATACGCTTTCTCCCCCTCTTCCTTGCTCTTCCTCTACTTTACCTGCTCCGGCTCTCTCTCTACTGCTTTCTCTTTCCCTGTCTTTTCGACACCCTAACTTGGTTTTTTTGCCCAAACTTGAACCCTAGCCCTCTTTCTCGCCGGAGATCTAGACCAACTTTATTCTCGATTGTGGAAGGGATGGCTGAGTCGGATGCGAAACTTAACTCTAGCATGGGGGTCATCATAATAATGACCCAAAACACAACCGAGATGATAATCCTCAGCCCATTCCCAATCCTAATCCTAACCCTAATGCTATTCGTTACTTTGATTTAGTACATGTTCCTACTTGTAGCGAAAACCCTAATCTTTCTACACATCCCAGCTCTGATTCATATTTCAAATCATATAGAAAATCCAGCAAATTGAAAAGATTAGAGGTGAAAAGGTTAGTGAAAAGGCTAAATTCAAAGTTTGTGTGTCTTCATTGCTATAAATTCATTTCAATTTTTTGTATAGATACTTGTAACTTATGATTTGTAATTTGTATGTATACAGTGTAACTTTCTGATATCCAATTCTTAAATAATCTTCCAGAAAAAAAGGGTACGAAACTCATGACCACTTCGCACATCACCAAATACAGAGATTTTATGCAGAAGATCAGGTTGGAATTGCCCAGTGAAACCGAAAATGCAGTGTTAAGTACTCCCTTTAGATATTACTTGGCAATGTCCTCGCTGGCCCAGGATAGACCAGTTATAGATATGCTGATCTCCTGTTATGACAAATCGTCGGGAATGTTCCTAATAAAAGATGAATTTCATACACTCGACGTTGATTTGCTTTCTATTCACACATGGTTACCGAAGACCGGGGAGACATATGTTTCAAGCAAGAGAGTAAAAGCGCCGCTTTGGGACAAATACATTGAGAAGAAGCCACACAACATGAATGGCCATAACTTCTTGCAAAAGCAAATCAAGGAGCTTACAGGGGTGGTGAAACAGAAAAATACCCTCAATTATTTGATGATCTGGCTAAGCTGATCATTGTCTACCAGTTTACAATGATTTGGCTGCCACCACCGGGCGATGCAGCTCCTTTGTCCTTCTTTAGATACCTCACGATGAATGAGCTTATCAATATGTGAATTGGGCTTAAGTTGTTCACTCGTACTTGATGCGAGGGGTTGAAAAAAGAAACAAAACAGGCAAGGAATACGCCGTTGGATGTCAAGTTCTTCTTGTTGTAAGTATAATTATTTGTAAACTACGAATTTTCTTTTTAAAAGTGGAACTCTATTATTACGAGGTGGGGGTTTATGCCATCCCAAGTGGATAAAATTGAAGGATACTTACAAATTTCTATAAATTTAACCATAAAATTAAACATATTAATACCAATTGAAAACACTACTATTTATAAAGGTACTCAAAAACCAAGCAAGGTTATTCACATTTAGTATGGAGAAAGACCCACTTATAAATCAGAAAGCCCCGCTCAGTCACCGGGAAGTCCTATTTAGTATGCAGAAAGACCGACATAGTATTAAAAATAGTCCCTCTTAGACAGCTAATAATAGTACCATTTGGTAATCAAATAGTTCCACTTGGTTAGACAATAGTGCTGCTTTGCAAATTTATAGTTCCACCTGGGAACTAATTAGTACCACTTGGAAACATTGCATTTTCAAGGATACTCACAAACCTGTATGATCTTCTGTCTTTTGGCTATGGTATTTTGAAAGGACTGGATTGAGGCAACCTAAATTCATCGATCCAAGCAGGCCCCGATGCAGCATTAGTCTTCAATTGCATCGTTTAGGCATTCTTGTATCAACTGGAAAATAAGCCAGTTGGCACCTAAATTGATGGGCGCGGATTTTTTTGGATATGCCCAGGAGAAGAAAACAAAGATAGGTCCCAAACCACCTGGACTAGTATCTGTGGAAGCTCTTAGTCCGGTGGCCCATACGTTTGTTAGCGTCGAAGGTCGGGAGGAGCTGAAGAAGATAGAGAACAAGGAGGATATTTTGAAAGAAGTTGTGAATAGGGAACTGCTCAAGGAGGAGGTAGCTGAACTACTTGTTGCTGAAAAAGTAAAGTATTATAGGAATAAATATACGCTTACGAAGGGCGCTCTAACAGCTATAACCCTCCTATATGAAGCTTCGGTCATCCGCTTCGAGGATGAGATCATGCGACTACTCAAGCATCTGATCGCGAAGAGTGATCGAGAATTTATAGATGCTGAACCCTCCATTGAAGAACTTAAGAAAGGAAAAGTAGAAGAGGGAAAAGACGGGTGTCAAGAAGAAGATGGCAAAGAATATGACCGTAATAAGGTGCCAAAAAATGAAGAAGAAAGTCCGGATGAGGCAGAAGTCGATGAGAACCTCACCGTTTTTAATTCGGAACTTGACACGATTGTCAATCAGATTGTTGACGATGCAGTGAAGGAATCGGCGATTTGGATGGACGAAGATGTGGTGGCGAAGGCCGAGGAATCAAAAGGGAGGTGGAGGAAGCAGTGCCGGAATATGCTAAAGGCATGGTCCGCCAACAGAGAGAACTCGTTGAGGAAGAAAAGGCCTCCAAATCGATAAGGGTTGATGAGGATGTCACTGCAGAAGCAGTGCCGGAGGAGACGATTCAAAGATCGTCTAGGCTATTCTAATCTAAATCCTTGGCTGTTGACATGCCCGGCAATAAGCGTAAGAGATTGGAGATGGCGGAAACAGTTGACGAATACTGGCCAGCTCTTATTTGGAAGACGCAGGGGAGCATTAGGATTCTTAAACAAAGGTTATCCAAAAGCGCGCAAAGGATACTGCCATCATCTTAGAAGATGCTCCCGACAAGCCTCTACGGCCCAAGAAGATCTTGGAGGAGGAATGAACCACACTAATGAGGCAGACTGGTTATGTGAACGTACCACAGGAAAGAAAGAATGTCGGAGGAGGTAAATATATTTTTTCTGCCTAAACACTGGTACTTTATGTTTTTCAAAGTGGTACTCTATGTTTTTGTGATTTTTCATTGTTTAGTGGAACTAAAAAGTACTCTAAGTGGGGCAATTTGTTCTTTTAAGTGGAACTAAAAAATCAATCTATGAGGAATTTCCTTTGTTCAGCAATCCTTGTTGCCTTTACAGTTATGCCAGCATTAGTTCGTAAAGATGGCAGCGGATTCAAGGTGGACCTCAAAATCATTGGTTTGGACAAAATGCACCCTATAATGAGGATCGCGCTGGAGGATTTCACAAACTTGGATATGAATGCAACGAAGATACGGTGTTCCCAATCCGTGTATCGTGATTTATCCCGGTTAGATATACTCGACTTATTACGAAGTTTGACTATTACTGATGGTCCTATGGATGCCTTCGTAACAAGGCTGGACAGGCGACTAGATTCCATAAAAATAAGCCTTGCAAAGAAGGTGGCGATCCTCTCACCATGGTTCATGGTATTCCCGATTACTCTATTTTGTATACTTTATATTATCATAATATGTTCATCAAATGATAACATGAACCAATACAGAACATGCTCGTCAATGAAGCCGAAAAGGGGCCGAGCAGTTACGATGTGCCTAGAATTGAATCCTTCTCCTTCAATATGTTTGTTGATGGCCCATTAGCAGAGAAAAAAAGTAAAATCTTCTTTCCAATATGTAATCAAGATCATTGGCACCTACTTGTTCTTGATATAGAGGCCAAAGAGTTTAGGCATTACAGCTCAATAGCACTAAGCGAGGATAGCGCGTGGTTTTGGGATGCTAAGGTTGTTATGCAATGGTTAAAGCGGTTTGAAAAGAATTTTTTCGATCGTTGTGGAGGATCACGCCAATTTTTCTATAGAATCTGCCTATTACCTCAGCAAACTAACAAGTATGTAGGACTTTATTGATATGAAATGGAACTTAATATTTCTTCAAGTAGGAATTTCTGTTTTCCAAGTATAACTTAATGTGTTTTCCTTTCTTCTTCTCAAAGGGAACATTCTTCTTCGAGTTTTTTCCAGTGGAACTTTCTTTTTCCAGTCTTTCTAAGCGGGACTATTAACCTGGAAAGCCGGAAAAGTTAAACGTTCCATCTGGGAAAGCAAAAATCCACTTTAACTAAAGTTGTATTTGAGATTAGAGTTCCACTTGGGTGAACTTAATGTACCACTTGGAAAGAAATATAGTACCGGATGAAAATTAGAAAGTTCCACTTGTCATTCGGCATGAAACATAAACATATTTTTGAATAATCCTTCATTTTTTCAGTGTCGACTGTGGATTCTATTTATATTTGGACTAGTTCGAAGACGATGACCTAAATACAAACGAAAGGACACGATCTCATCCATCGACTTGCAAACATGGAAACGAACACATATTATGACCCATTTTAATACAACGTCCACAGTTGTAAATCCGCATTTCATACCGCGATTTTCTTCTTTTTCGATCTCCTTTGATCACATTCTTTAAAGGATTTAGTAAGTGGTCTAACTGTTCACCACTGTACATATTTTCTCTTTGATCTGATGGCTCTGCCTCGAGCTCTTCTTCTAAGTCTTCGATTGTGTCTTCAGTAAAGCCGTCGCTAAATTTATGAAGACTATCAGTCAGCCATTGCATTACTTCCTTATATTCAACACCTGATTTAGAGGCTTTGCAAAAGACTTTGTATCCTGAGTCAGTCATAGCTCTATACTTTCTACTCGTTTCAGTTTCAGGATTAAAGGCATGATGTCTCAGCGGTGTCAGACCGCATTTTACATTCTTCATTCAACTCCCCAGAATTAGCGGATGTGGGATCTCTTCGACGTGTAGATGCTTAAGAATGAAGAACATATGGGAGCAGGGAATACCGAAAGATTCAAAAAGGAGACAGCTACATTTAATTCGGTCTAAGACACCTGTTAATTAAACTGAATATTCAAACTCGGTACTACTACTCCGAGTGGCCACTGAAACGACGTACTTTCTAGGTTGTGCCGCATATTGTCTTACTGTACACAAAAGTACACTGCACATCTCAATTTGTATTAATTCAAATATGTCAGGAGTGTAGATTCTAGAAGCATGATTTTCCAGGCCTTGCATATCAGTACACAACAGCGGAAAAGATTGTCATGTTTTGCACTCATCTTCGGACTCATCCCTCCGGGTTTTTGAAACACATGAATCATAGTGAACAATCATGTCCTGTAAAATCATATTTCAATCTAAATGTCTGTGTAAATAAGCATTGACACTCTCACTTCTTTATGTTTTTAGAATACCTAAAAAGAAATGCCCATGCAAAAATGATTCACACCAAAGATGTCTCGTAATGTATTTTTGTGTAAACCAACGAGTGGTTGGATCAAACCTTTTCTATTCAACTTCCTTAAGAAATGATTGCCGACTATTGTCAAAATTATCAGGATCATCACGAGTGTAAATTAAACTGTTGAATGATTCAAGAAGTTCTATGTTATTAAAGTAGGTTGTGAAGTTCCTCTCAATATGCCAACTTCAAAGACGGTGCCAAGCGTTTGGCATAACAATTGCTAAAGCGGCTTCCATCGCTAGATCACCATCTATTACAATGGATATGGGTTCTTTTGGTACATGGCATCCATTAAAGCTCCTAGCAGCCATGTATATGCATCCGCTGTTTCATCTGAGACTAAACCACAACCAAAATACACTGTTGATTGTTTGCGAAAAGGTGTGTTTGTATGTATGTTGTAAATGTAAATAACCGCAATCAAGACAGTGTCGCAAATAGCTAGCCGCGATGAGTACTGGTCGTCCACAGGGAAACGTGAATTTTTTTCTTGTTTTAGACGAGTTGGTAAAACAGAGGAGGGATTGTTGTCATTTTAAATTAAAATGGGTAGAAAATTTTATAATAGAAAGGCTTGTAGGGTTTATAGGACTTAGTAGTTAATGGATGAAGTAAAAAAATATAATTCTTTTTATCTTTTTATTGTTTAATACTAGAAAGATAGCGATGAATGTAGATTAGGGTTCTCGGAGGGAATTAGGGTTTCCCACTACTGCCCCTGACCCTTCTATTGATCTCTATTTATCTCAAGCCCTTAACAAAACAAGTATTAACTAATCTCAAATCGTGGTTGTGACTATCATTAATTGATAGCACGCCCGATAAGAGGGTTAAAATTTATTTTGCTAAGATTTATAAACATTAAAACTTTTAAAAAGAATTTAAGTTATAGTTTCATCCATTGTTCTACCATATTCTACAAACCCTAACAAGCAAAAATTTACTTGCTCATGGATATTAGCGATTTAAAAGAGAGGTGGAAGATGAATGAACCCATAATTAAAATTTGAAAGTGCAGAATGTAATGCGGAAAGTAATGCCGAAAAGTAATGCAGAAAAGTAATGCGGAAAGTAAATGCAACAAAATTAAAAGAAAAGACTGCCTTTATTGATCAATTAGTGCATTACAAATCGCTTGCTGAAAAACCATGTTTTGTTAAGGGCTTAAGAAAAATAGGGATCAATGGAAGGATAAGGGGCAGTAGTGGGAAACCCTAATTCCATCCAAGAACCGTTTTTGCTCGTAGAACTCTCTCTTGATCGAGAGATAGATAAATGAATGACTAGATTAGATCATTTTGGAATGCACAGCTCTCAGTCCTTTATATAGCCCCTAAAAGTATAAACCCTAGATGCCATATTAGAGTAAGTGAAGTTACGATCATGCCCCCAAAATTCCACATCCAACGGCTACTATCCAACCGCGGTTCCGCCCTTGCCACCTATTGACCGTGGATCCGCCGCCTCCTAGTGGGTCTGGGACTTGGAATTTTTTCTGGCTTTTTCTCTCGATATGTGGAGATACTCTTGATATATAGATTCTGAAAATATTTCTCTTAGTCTCTGCCGTTGCTAGATTCTTTGATTTTATTCTAATATTTGACATATTTGGTTTGATATTCCGATTTGACTTGGATCTCTTACTTAGATTTCAGACCTGAGTTAATACCTGCACAATATCTCAAATTCATCTTGTTAGTAGTATTTGTTATTTTTGAGATATTAGTCCAACCATTTATATGATATGATATCTTAAGAATATTGATTAGAAATATTTGATATGATATGCATATTTTAATTACTAATGTTTCATTTAAATATTATATGCATATATTTTCCCTAATTATATTAATTATAAATGAAGAAACATATGATAATAATCCTTTTACAAATAAACCCACATATGTTCTTTATTTACAATTAACATCTTTTAGTTATTAATAATAGTAGGGAAAATGTTCATGCAACCGTGCAATATTTTTGACTAATCAACTGTACTGTGATGATTGTTGACCCCAACAAAAGGTATGATTGGCATTTTGTATCTATTAGCACGGTGTGTTGAATCAAAAATTATAACATCACCAAATGCAATGTAGTTCATTCTTGACTTTGCATCACACCAAAATAGACGATCCAGATTATCGGACTGGTTTGTATGAAACCTGAAAAAAATCAAAAATCCTGCTCTTTTCTTCTCTACAGAGTGGCTAGGACACTAGACGCATCTCTTTTCTGTAATTTGGTCTCTGCTCTCACGACCATAGATTGTATAGATCCCTTTTCACAAAACCTACATTTTCATAACCACCATTTATTTCCTCATATAGAGACATGATTTGGTGTTTACGAATACCTGATTTCGAAGACGTAAATATCTCATTTTTCTGTTCATTGTTTATATTTCTGTGAGACCTAAGCAAGCTAACTTCAGCTTGCGAAGCGAGGATATAGTTGTGACCAACAATGAATTCACATACAAACCATTTGTTATTAAATGGATCAAGTTGAACAACTAGTTTTGCCCAGACAGTCATATCTACTTACTACAAATAAATCTACGAAAATAAGTGGTGCCATTGGATTTACTGTGCCTTAATATACTTCTCCTAATGCTGAACCCTTTTGTCTTTAGTATATTGGTAGTAAAAGTAATACCACCTTTCTCCGTTGAGAATTTCGTGTTAAAAAATTGCTCACGCACAGGGGCAGGAGGATCTACCATTACATTTAGTATGTTGGTAGGTGACTCACAGAATATTCTCAATTGATTGCTATATGCCATCATTTGCTTTACTAGAGACCTCGTAAAAAGTTCCACTTGGGGATACAAACATTCCATTAGGAAATGAAAAGGTTCCAGTCAAAATTACAAAAGCTCCACTTGGAAACAAATAAGTTCCACTTGGAAATCAAAAGGTTTCATTTAAAATTGAAATAGTACCACTTCTACTTGGAAATACAAATATACCACTTGGAAATGAAAAAGTTCCACTTGGAACTACAAAAGCTCCACGTGGAAATAAAAAAGGTTCCACTTAAAGCTTAAAAAAGTGTCACTTGGAAATAAAAAAGTTTCAGTTAGAAATAAAAATATTCCACTTAGAAATATAAAAGTCCCACTTAGAAATATAAGAGTTCCACTTTAAAATTTGAGTATTAGGTTTGTACCTGCAATTGATTGTGGAGTGGTGGTAGTGGTTTGAGAGTGTTGAACCGGAGGTGGGATTAAGGGGGTGTTGAACGGTAAATGGAGAGACTGGAGAAGACAGGAATGGGGATATGGGGAACGCGAGAGCAGGTAGTATGGGTGGAGCTGTGATGGACAGAGGGTGTTAAGGGGTGAGGGTGATGGCCCAGATCTGGATAGGGATGGATGATCGGAACTAGTGTGGGTTTGGGCAGCCAGAAGGTGGTGCTATGAAGGAGGGTTAGGAAAGAAGATTTAGCGTTTTGAATGGGAACTATAGTGGAAGAAGGAGAAGAGAAAGATGGAGAAGAGCAGGGAACAGAGAAAGAAGAGAGCATTTAATGCCTCGAGAAAGGAGAGAGAGCATGTGAACATACATTCAAATTTTTAAAAAATTAAATCCAGCTACATCTTAACCGGCTATATCCGGTGGCAAACTTTTCCGAAATTAAAAGAAAAACCCTTTTATTCCACCGAATCATGACTTAAACTCATGTGTTTATAATATAAAATGATTTCAATTCCAAATATTAAAGAAAATTCAAGTACATGGTGGGGTGTGGTTAATTGGTTTTAAAATTTATCTATATAGATTTTGGTAGTTATTTAAAAGCAATGGTTGTATTA
This sequence comes from Agapanthus africanus, assembly GCA_030015575.1. Taxonomy (NCBI): domain Eukaryota; kingdom Viridiplantae; phylum Streptophyta; class Magnoliopsida; order Asparagales; family Amaryllidaceae; genus Agapanthus; species Agapanthus africanus. The sequence goes on along the minus strand of JASDDO010000012.1, from coordinate 111,207,370 downwards.
TTATAATTAATTAAATTGGTGATTGCATTAGATAAAGTAAATCCGAATTTATTTTTTAATGTTGATGTGGTGCTATTAGAGACTGTGTTAGGCCATCAAATTGAAATCAAAATTGAGCATCCCGAAGGGTTGTGGACCTTGTTGTTATAATAGTAGAGATAAAGATATATAAACTACACAAAAAAATTAGCATGTTCACATAACAAGATATAAAGAGGACTAAAAGTGATCATGGTATTGTATAAGCAAACATGATGATCCATCTTTTTTAGCTACTAGTATAATGCAAAGAGAGGAGCGCCATGTGGCACTCTCATCTTTATCTCTACTATTATAACTACAATTTTTTGGAGGTCCCCAATTTAAATTTTGATTTGGAATAACAAATGTTCATTGAACGCCACATGTCATTTTTATAAAAAAAAATCGAAAATATAAATCTACAAAAGACAAGAAAAATAAACCAAAATCACACAAAAAGATAAAAAAAAAATGATTTGATAATAACTACTTATCTAATAAAAACCACCTTTTAATTCATGTGTTGCGAAATTGACTTGTATTCAACAGAGTTGTGTGTTAGACATCTGAGCCATAGTGTTTCAGATGTCTGAAAAAGAAGTATTCAGAAGAACAATGCATGGACAGACGTCTGAGCGCTTGTGCTTCAGACGTCTGTCGACGATTTTGGCTTGATATGGAAAGATTTTTTTGAAGATTTGTGAAGAGATATTTGAAAAATTGTTATGAAGATTTGATGAGATCCTAAATGGAGTAGGAATTCTATTATTTTGTGTTATAAATAGATAAGGGTCTCATCAGAGAAAAGCGGCTAAACATGAAGAAGAAGAAAAAGAAAAAGAAGAAAAGACGAAGGCAAAGACGAAGGGTAGTCATCCATAGGTGGAGGTGGAGCATTAGAAGAGTAGTTTTTGTGTTTGTATGAAGAGATGAAGGCAGAAACGAAGGGTGGTCATCCACATGTGAAGGTGGAGCACCATAAGAGCAGTCTTTGTGTTTGTATGAAGAGATAAAGGAAAAGGCGAAGGGTGGTCATCCATAAATGAAGATGGAGGAATTTACCAAGAATAGTCTTTGTGTTTGTATAAGCGTTAAGATGTGAAAAGAGACGAGAGAGAATATAAAATATATATGTATTCTTGATCATTAATGAAAAAATTCTCATGTTTGCCCTGTCGATATAGGCCGTTGTTCGAACCACATTAAATATTGGTGTTATGTATTCTTATTCTTGCCCGTCTTCCTTGCATGCCTAGTAGAAAAACCCCAACATTATGAATTAAAACTAACTTAAATCATGGGTTAAAACAACCTTGACTGGTAGCTAAACTAATGGTTGTTGTTTACGGTAAAAAAAGAAGAAGAAGAACAAGAAAGATGAGTAGGCGATGGAGCCAAATAAACGCTTCTTTTTTCCTTTTTCCCATATACTTCTTATTACGATCAACGAATTCTTTTTTCTAATTTATATTTTTCAAAATTTTATGTTTAGATAATAAAATTTGATTTCAATTCAATTTAATTCTTTTCTTTTCAAAGTACTTTGTTTGAGAATTCATGATAAAATAAAGATGATGATCTCTAAAAATTGATTTATATCTGTTAAGATATGTGGATATTATAGTCCCACAATGGAAAATATGAGAGGTGCATGCATATATGATACAAGATGGGACAAATCTCAATAACGCTTCAGTCTTATTGATAGAACCCGCTTATATCAAAAACCCGTGTACACTCATATGTAAAAATATATAATCGCCCCCCTCAAAATTTAACATGGTATCAGAGCTAGGTCGATAACACCTCTGAGAGAGAGCAGCCTACATGTCTCTGAGAGACTGGCCTCTACATATATCATTACACCTCTAAGAGAGAGCCGTCTACATGCCTCCGAGAGACGTCTCTACACGTGTTGTACGATCCACGTGCAACGTCACCACGTTGCACGTAAGGAGAGTATTAAGATATGTGGATAATATAGTCCCACATTGGAAAAAAAATATGAGAGATGCATGAGTATAAGATATAAGATAGGACAAATCTCAATAAGGCTTGACTCTTATTGATGGAACCTACTTATATCAACTAGAATTTGATTATACAGAAACGAAGGAGACGACTATATATTTATATTTATATGAGTGTACACGGACTTTTGATCTAAGCGGGTTTCATCAATAAGACTCAAGCCTTGTTGAGTTTTGACCCATCTTATATTTTATACTCATGTACCACTCATAGATTTTACAATGTGGCACTATAGTATCCACACATATTTCAACATATATTAAGATATGTGGATAACATAGTCCCATATTGGAAAAACTATGAGAGAGATATGGGTATAAAATATAAGATGAGTCAAATCTCAACAAGACTTGAGTCTTATTGATGGAACCCACTTATATCAAAACCCGTGAACACTCATAAATAAAATATATAATCTCTACCCTCATTCGTGAATATATATATATAATTTAGCATGGTATCATAGCAACGTCGAACACCACTAAGAGAGAGCAGTCTACATGTTTCTGAAAGACTGGCCTCTACAGGTATCCTTACACCTCTAAGAGAGAGTCATCTACATGCTACTAAGAGACGCCTCTACACATGTTGTACAATCCACATGCAACGTCACCACATTGCACGTGAGAGGGGAATGTTGACACATGTTGTACAATCAACAAGGCTTGAGTTTTATTGATGGGACACGCTTATATCAAAACCCGTGTATACTCATAAATAAAATATATAATCGCCCCCTCGTTCGTGAATATATATAAATTTAACATGGTATCAGAGCTAGGTTGAACATCTCTGAGTGAGATATCATTACACCTTTGAGAGAGAGCCGTCTACATGCCTCTAAGAGACGCATCTACACGTGGTGTATGATCCACATGCAACGTCACCATGTTGCACGTGAGGGGGGAATGCTGAGATATGTGGATAACATATCCCACATTGGAAAAACTATGAGAGGTGCATGAGTATAAGATATAAGATGGGCCAAAACTCAACAAGCTTTGAGTCTTATTGATGGAACCCGCTTATATCAGAAGCCCGTATACATTCATATAAATATAAATATATAACCGCCTCCCTCGTTCGTGTATAATCAAACTTAATATGGTATCAGAGCTAGATTGATAACACCTCTGAGAGAGAACAGTCTACATGCCTCTGAGAGACTGGCCTCCACATGTATCATTACACCTCTGAGAGAGAGCTGTCTATATGCCTCTAAGAGACGCCTCTGCACTTGTTGTACGATCCATGTGCAATGTCACCACGTTGCACGTGAGGGAGGAGTTAAAATATATGGATAACATAGTCAAAAATATGAGAGGTGCATGGATATATGATATAAGATGAGACAAGCCTCAATAAGGCATGAGTCTTATTGATGGAACCCACTTATATCAAAAGTCCGTGTACACTCATATGTAAAGATATATAATCGCCCCCCTCGAAATTTAACAATATCTATATCGATTGAGCTATGTTCTCTTTAATTTCTTTTCAATTTTTTATATATAATATTAATACAAATTATAGGTATACATGCATCGCACGTGCAAATAGACTAGTTTTAGATTAATTTTTTATTCTTATTTATTCTTGGATGGTCCACATATCTATTTTTTGCATGTGTGGCGCACGTTGATACGTATTGGTATTAAACAGCCAAAATTTAAAAAGATTTTTAATGACTTTTAGTTAAGATAATAGATATTTTGAAAACTTCTAGTTAAAAATTACGAAAATATCCACATCGATCCCTGAAATAATAAATAAGTAAAAAATATTTTAAAAATTCTTATACTTTTGAAAAAAAATATCCACATTGAATCAAAATATTCACATCATGCGTGTTTTTATTTTACTAAAGACGTGCATAGCACGTGCCACGTGCAAAATACGAGTATCAATTACTGTTAGGAACGTGTAGCGAGCATCCATATACAGCACATCAATGTGTCATAATAGCTTAGCTATTTCTAGTTGAACCTATTTTCAAATTTATGAATTTTCGAAGATCATTAAGTCAAATCCTCGATCAAACTTTTCCATTGGTTCAATTCAAAATATTGGGGTATACATAAGTTTCAAATATTGCTTGGGTTAAAATATGGTAAGACACAATTAAGGTATGTGTGATAACAAAAAACTTTAGAAAACTCTTTGAAATTCATATTTGTTTATGACTAAATTATCAGAGATTATGACTGCTCATTGTCCGCTGAAGTTTAGAATAGTTTACTGAGTTTATCCTTCTAAATATTGTTTGCATTACAAGAGTAGATATTTAGATTTGGAGAGGAGACAGATTTTTGAAAACATTCGGTTGATAATTTTGAAAATAGAAAAAGCTAGTTCTGGTTCTTTAGATATTTTTCTCTCAAAATTGTGAGATTTTTCTTGCTATCTATCATCGTGAGAATCAAATTGTCAATTTCAATTATAGATTCACAAGCGTAGATTATGACTATTTCAATTCAAAATACTAGTATTATTCTTGTGCGATGCACATCAGAACTAAAATAAAGTTATGACATGTATATTTTTGCCATTAGTAATTAAAAGTCTTTTAAAAGATCAATTATCTTACCAAAAGCATTAAGAATTTTAAACTAAAGAACTAAAAATCCCTTGAATTTTTATATTTTATTAATAATATCATGTGCATCACACGTGCCGTAATAAATTGACATATCATCGTTGCTTAAGTTACGGCAAATTATAGATCAAGTTGTCTATATAGATTTCGGTAGTTATTTAAAACTAGTATTTGTGCATGTGCAATGCACGTGTTCAAATTAAAAAATGTTTAATATTTTTAATTTGAATTGAAAAAAATTAGAGAAGATTAAAACTTACATGGTTTGAGTGGTTAATTTATTTTCAAAATGATTCACAACGATTCTTGTAGTTATTTAAGATCAGTATAGCTGATTGTATAATTATAACTAATTTAGTTGATGATTATATTTATTAAATCTTCGTTAAAGAAAATTTTACATTCAATTTTTTTTATTGCTGATGCGACACTATTTGAGACTACGTTAGATCATCAAATTGAAATCTATTTAGAGACTCTCAAGTTTTGTGGTTATAATAATAGCTAGAGATAATGGATGTATTGTTACAACAGATTAAACTAGTGTATTGCTAGTGAGATGCACACATGTCTATAATTTGTATTAAGATTATATGTATAAAAAAATTGAAAAGAAATCAAAGGGAACATACCTCAATTGATGAAGATATAGATCAATCTTAAGAGATTATCATCTTTATATCATCATGATTTCTCAAAGAAAGTATTCTGAAAAGAAAGAAGTAAATTAAAATTGAAATCAAATTTATCATATAAACATAAAATTTTGAAAAATATAATTAGAAAAAAGAACTCATTATTGGTAATAAGAAGTATATGGGGAAAAAGTAAAAAAGCAGCCGTTTATTTGGCTCAATCACCTACTTTTCTTTGTTCTTCATATTTTTCTTTTTTCTTTTTATGGTAAACCATAGCTATTAGTTTAGCGACCTTTGAAGGTTGTTTTGCACCCGCCCCAAATCTGTTGTTTTAACCCATGATCTAAAATTAGTTTTAATTCATGAACTAAAAGATAGTTTTTATTAGATAAGTGGTTATTATTATCAAACATTTTATATCTTTTTGTGTGATTTTGGTTTATTTTCCTTCTTTTTTGTGTTGATTAATATTTTCAGTTTCTTTTCTATAAGAATGACCTGTGGCATTCAACGAATGGTTGTTTAGTCCAAATCAAAATTTAAATTGAGGACCCCCAAACACTAGTAAAATAGGGGGTTGCCCCTACGGATGAACATATCCGTTGGGACAGATTTTACTTGGCCCTACGGATTAATTCGTAGGGCTAAAAGGTTGCCCCTACGGGCACAGACGTCTAAGAATAAAAATATTAATTCTTAATTTGGTGTTTGCCCCTACGGAGCCGCAAACAAAGGACCTACGGGTATATCCGTAGGGGCAAGTAAATATCTATTTACCAAAACCCCAGATCGATCGCCTACGCTCACTTTCTCTCTCTCTCTCAATCGCGCGCGAGAAAAAACCCCAAACCGCCTCCGTCGTCGCCACCGTCGTCTCCGTCGTCGCCACCGCCGGTTTCGTCGCCACCGTCGTCGCCAGCGCCTGTTTCGTCGCCACCGTCGTCGCCACCGCCGGTTTCGTCGCCAAATCGCCACCGTCGTCGCTCTAGCCCACCAGCAGCCGTTCAGGTATAAATCTTGAGGTAAATTAAAGCATTTTTGGATTATTTTAGGCTTAGGGTTCATGGCTGGGTCTGGGTTGCGCGCGCGAGAGTTGGGGTTGGGCAGGGGTCGCGGTGGCGGTCGGGGTCGGGGTCGGGGTAGGGTTAGGGTTGGGGTTCGGCTGCTGCTGGGGTGGGGCTGGGGTTAGGGTTACGGTAGTGGGGCTGGGGTTAGGGTTACGGTGGGGCTGGTTGAATGGCTATTCTGATTAGTTGACAAATATAATGTTAATCATAATTTACTCGACACAGATGGTAGAAAATCAGAAAAAGATCAAGAAAAAAATAATCGATTTTGATTTTAACATGCAGGGTGTTGATGCAAGATGTAATATCTAGTAGCAGATGCTAGGTATATAGACTAAAGAATAGTTGTAAATGAACCGCTAGCAAGAAAATCCTATAATTATACGTACACATCGCTTGACTCATGAAGCCTCAAGCTCTTTCTTTTGGGGGATAAAACTAGTTATATTCCTGCATTGCCTAGAAATAGCAGTGAGTTGGTTAAAACTTTTCAAACACAACCCCCCCCCCCAAAAAAAAGAAAGAAAGAAAGGACAAGGGAAAAAAAAGAATAGCAACAAGCAATACAAGCTAGCAACCGTAAATAACTGCTGAGATTATGTCTACCTTGGCAATTTGAACAATGATGGTCTTGTCTGGATTGTTAAGATCCACTTTATGGGGGTGAGGAACACATTTTGCAACTGTATTTATGATTTTCATTCTGTCAAGTGTTGAAATAAAAATCAACACTTGACAATCAATCCAAGATGCTCAATAACTTGCTTCAAAACCATAATCTAATCTTGATGATGCTCAATATTAGCGATTTCCATGATCACGACACGTGGCAGATGACGTGTCTCATAACGCTTTATGATATCAGTATCCTATATTTGTAGTTTTAATTGTTGATTGTTATAGATGTATACCATTGCAATAATAGTTTTTGGTTGATGAATGCTATTGCAATGTAGGATGATCAGTTCTATCAATCTTGATCTCAATGGTTTAAAATCATGTTACACATACAACACGAATGCACAACAAACGCATAATTAGAGAGCGACTCGAGATATTCAGGTTAAAACCAATATATGATACTCGATGATAATATGAAACCTTCATATTCCCATCGATACCCATATATGAAACTAAAAGCGCCACTTAGTCCCCGTCTATCGGTTAACATACGTGCGATGCTCGTCGTGACCTAGAACTATACGAAGGTTGTTAAATATCGGACAGTATAGCTCGATACTAACAACCGTCGTATAGTCTACGCGACGAGAAAATTCAATCGTATGGTAACCCATAGATTTGTCCCGTGTGGACAAGTTAAGAATGTATAAAGCAAACGCCTTCATTCACTTGTGTTTTCATCCGTTTCGAGATATTTCGTCGGTATCTTTCCGCTGGTTCTCCGTGTACAAAGATAGATTAGATGTTCATTTCAACGTTGTTTCACAGCTTTGAAATGATTATCTATTCTATTACAGTGTACTTGGAGAACAGCGGGGAGGTGCTGCCGAAATTTACTCGAAACGGTTGAAAGCACAAGTGATGGGCGTTCGCTCTATACATTCTTAATGGGATAGAAGCCTACCCCCGACAGCCAGAACACATACATACAAACGCATAATTAGAGAGCGATTCGAGATGTTCGGGTTAAAACCAATATATGATACTCGATGATAATATGAAACCTTCATATTCCCATCGATACCCATATATGAAACTAAAAGCGCCACTTAGTCCCCGTCTATCGGTTAACATACGTGCGATGCTCGTCGTGACCTAGAACTATACGAAGGTTGTTAAATATCGGACAGTATAGCTCGATACTAACAACCGTCGTATAGTCTACGCGACGAGAAAATTCAATCGTATGGTAACCCATAGATTTGTCCCGTGTGGACAAGTTAAGAATGTATAAAGCAAACGCCTTCATTCACTTGTGTTTTCATCCGTTTCTAGATATTTCGTCGGTATCTTTCCGCTGGTTCTCCGTGTACAAAGATAGATTAGATGTTCATTTCAACGTTGTTTCACAGCTTTGAAATGATTATCTGTTCTATTACAGTGTACTCGGAGAACAGCGGGGAGGTGCTGCCGAAATTTACTCGAAACGGTTCAAAGCACAAGTGATGGGCGTTCGCTCTATACATTCTTAATGGGATAGAAGCCTCCCCCCGACAGCCGGAACACATACATACAAACGCATAATCAGAGAGCGATTCGAGATGTTCGGGTTAAAACCAATATATGATAATATGAAACCTTCATATTCCCATCGATACCCATATATGAAACTAAAAGCGCCACTTAGTCCCCGTCTATCGGTCAACATAACGTGCGATAATTTATTCTTTTCAACGACAAACGCACACACAAAGCATATACACGGATTTTCTCCTTTGTCAGTAACTATCCCGTTCTTATATTTCTCAATATAGTCAGCATAACCTACAATTTATATGTTATTCAGTCTAACATGGCCCATGAGTACGTCAGAGTTAAGGACTGGATGTATGTGGATTGGAAACAACGTATGCAACCAAAGTTTGTCGCAGGAGTTGCTGCTTTCCTTGAATTTGCACGAGCACATAATAAGATCATAATAGAGAAGATTCTCTGTCCGTGCGATAGATGTGGCAATAAGTACTGGCAGAAGGTAGAATTGGCAGAGCTTCATATTGTAAAACATGGGTTTACTAGACTTTATTCAACTTGGAAATATCACGGGGAAGGAGAAGAATGCAGTACTGCGGTAGAAGAAGAAGGAGAACACGATAATGCGGCAGGAGAAGAAGAAGAATTCGGTAATATGGCAGGATACGGAAATTTATTTCCATCAGAAGAAATGGAGGATATGGTAGAGGCTGCCCTAGGTGAATCTATTCGTACCGAAGATGACATTCCTTCCGGTCAAGGACCGCGTGCGGATAAATATGAAAATTTCATGAATGATGCTAGGAAACCAATTTATGAGAATGCGAAGTATTCCACCCTCTCATGGTTCGTCCAACTTTTCCAGATTAAGTGCCTAAATGGATGGAGCAACAAGTCATTCACAATGCTTCTTTCATTCTTGAAAGATTCTATGCCTCCGGGAAATAATGTGCCCGAAAGCTGGTACGAAGCCCAGAAAATGATGTCTGATTTGGGTCTAAAGTGCGAGAAGATTCAAGCATGTCCTAAAAATTGCGTGTTGTACCGGAAAGAGAATTCAGATTTGAAAGAGTGTCCAACATGCGGAGAGGCCAGGTATAAGCCGAAAGATTCTGATAAGAAGCCTGATATACCTGTGAAGATAGCACGATATTTTCCCATAACACAGAGGCTACAGAAGCTATTCAGGTGCAAGAAAACAGCCGAGGCAATGATTTGGCATCACCGTGCTCCTCCAAGCGAAAATGGAAAAATGAGCCATCCAAGAGATTCACCGGCATGGAAGGATTTCGATAGGAGGCACGCAATATTCAGTAGCGATCCTCGCAATGTCCGGCTCGGACTGGCTGCCGATGGCTTCTGCCCATTCAACTATATGGCTGGAAGTCACAGTACATGGCCCGTTGTAATGATAATTTATAATCTGTCGCCTTGGTTGGCTATGGACCAATCATACTTTATGATGCCTCTTCTTATCGACGGACCAAACTCACCGGGGAACAATATCGACGTCTATCTCCGACCTCTGATCGAGGAGCTGAAAACTTTGTTCATTGATGGTGTAGAGACATATGATTCAAACGCAAATACAACCTTCATACTGCGTGCGGCTTTAATGTGGACAATTAATGACTTTCCTGCGTATGGAATGCTATCAGGTTGGTCCGTACATAGTCACAAAGCATGTCCTCATTGCCATGAACACACAACATCAAAATTTTTGAATTTTAGCAGGAAGGTTTGTTATTGCGGCCATCGACGTTTTCTGCCTCCAGACCACCCCTATAGGTTAGACACGGTTCACTTTGATGGTCATCAGGAGCTTCTTGGGCCTCCATCCCCATTGTCCGGAGAGGACGTGACTGCTAAATGGGATGGTTACAATAACGTGACCTTCGGGATGGATCCGACGAGACAGGTCATACCACAATATTGGAACAAGTTAAGCATTTTCTTCGAGCTTCCGTACTGGTCTACAAATTCAGTGCGTCATTGTCTGGACATCATGCATATAGAGAAGGGAGTATCAGAGCACATACTTAACTTGCTTCTGTGTAAAGACGGGAAATCGAAAGACAACATAAATGCCCGGATGGATCTACAAGAGTGGGGAATAAGAAGTGAACTGCACCCTAAACCGGTAGCGGGTAAACCGGGCAAGTTTGTACTTCCCAATGCCGCTTATCATATGTCACAACCGGAGAAGAAAAGATTCCTGCAGGTGTTGCATGATTTGAAAGTCCCCACAGGTTTCTCAGGATCATTCAGCAAGAAAATAAAAATTGTGAAGGGCAAGATCGATGGGCTGAAAAGTTATGATCACCATGTTATCGTGGAGCACCTTCTTCCATTAGCCCTCAGGACTTCTCTCCCCGACTCGGTTGGTCTAGTAATCAACGACCTATGTTGTTTTTTCTGGGAGTTGTGTGCTAAAACACTGGAGGTTGCGACGCTGGATAAACTAGAAAATTCTATTGCGTTGATACTTTGCAAGTTTGAACGTATTTTCCCACCGTCATTCTTCGATATCATAATACACTTGACGGTTCATCTTGCAACTGAGTCGAAATTAGCCGGACCGGTACAATATCGATGGATGTATCCCGTCGAGAGGTACGTGTAATTTTTCGTTTCGCGCAATTTATAAATTTATTTTTGTCCTGTATGCCCGTGTTTATTTATTCAACATATTCTCATTAGGTACCTTTACACTCTTAAGAAGTATATACGCAATAAAAATCGACCAGAGGGTTCTATCATGCAAGGTTGTCTTCTTGATGAAGCAACCACATTTTGTTCCCGCTATCTAGACGAGAACATTGAGACAAGGCTTAACCGACCACGAAGAATTCAAGACGGGCCATATGGTAAAGCCGAGTATAAGAGGGTAGACACTATGTTTATCAACAAGATATACCGGTTTATCTTGCTTAATTGCGCATGTCTTGAACAAATTAGAGAGTAAGTTCTTTTGGATTAATTGTTATATCTGTGTTTGTGTGTGTATGAAATGACATAATATTAATGTCACAATTATTTGTCGAAAACAGAACTCATTTTAACGAGGTACGTGAGGGGCATCCTGATTGGAACGAAGAGCGTTTGGAAAAATACCATCAGGATAATTTTTGTGATTGGGTCACAGAGCATGTAAGTTATTCGAATTAGATTTTATTGCTATCAGTTTTAATCTAAACTTGTATCGTTATGTATTTATCGTAAAATTTGTTTTGTTAGATCCACGATCCGAACTTGTCTGCATCATTTGAGAGTGATTCAAGATGTTTAGCTCAATTTCCTAGTATGGAGGTTGCATATTACAAAGGATTTGGTGTCCTTGGATACAAATTCGAAGTTAAGGACATAGAAACATCTAGAATCACTCAGAATAGTGGGATTGCAACGGTAGGATCGGACGGTGTGATTTACTATGGGTACTTAAATTGTATACTCGGCATCCACTATCCCGGACGATCAGAACCCTTTTATATATTCCACTGTACTTGGTACGATCCGCGAACCGATACAGACAGTTAGTATGAATAAATTTAAAATATTTATTTATTTTACATATGCTCTATAGAATAAATATGAACTTCATGGAGATTTAGCGTCGATGTTTATTTTATAGTTGGAGGGGATGCGTCCGGGTCCGGGACCCCGGTTGTTCCTCACCGGAGGAACTATCGTCCCGCTCGTGCTGCTGCTCGGGCCCAGGCTCGTGCGCTATTCACCGGAGGTATATATCACACTTGAATTTTTGTTTAACCTGGATTTCTTAATACAACTTTGTCTTATTATTGATTGTCTTGATATTTCGTGCAGACGCAGGGCCTCTCCATCCCCAGAGGGGGACTCGAGGCCTGAATCAGTCCCATAGGCTGAGGCCTGATAGAGCTAGGGGGGAGGCAGCATTCCCCCTATTTTTTACCCTTGACTATCGCTATACCGGTCCTCATGCCGAGAGGTTCGGCCGGTATTTAGGGGACGAGAGCCGGATCGTGAAGAACTATCCACTTCACGTTGAGTGGGGCGAGCAGCACCAGCGCTCATTCGCCCTCTTCTTTGAACAGGCTCGGGTATGTATTAATATATATTTTCATTTGATCTATCCAATATATTTATTATTAACACTTGCAATCTAATAACAATGTTTTTTTTTGTATTTTCAGTTGGATTACGATTTTCAGCCTGTAGCCGACCCTGATCACCCGGGGAGGGTGCTCGACCTTCATGCTCTGTACAATGGCCTGATGAAGAACATGCAGGCCAAGGTCCGATACAAAAGGAATGAGCTGAAGGCCGACTGCTACTCCCTGTGGATAGCGACCCCCGAGGCAGAGAGAGCGGCCCTCCTATCTACTCCGGCGTTTGCGAGAGTCGACGTAGAGACATGGCCTCTATTGTGCGCTTATTTCGACTCCGAACGCAAACAAGTATGTATTTTAAATTTAATTCATTATTTATGATATAATTTATTTCTTTGTGTTTCTTAATTAGAAAACTAAATGTTAATGCGTTGTGCTGAAACAGGCCGCTCAGAATACGGAGAACAGGAAGTCGGCGAAGAGGGGTCGCCCCACTTACACAGGTGGCTCGAGGAACATTACTCGAGCCATGGAGTTATCGGTAAATTAAGAGTTATTCTCTAATATTCTGCAATATTAAGATTTATTCTCTAATATTTCTAATATTAAGAGTTACTTTCTAATATTGCAGACATCTCGGACCGTGGCGTCAGGTGGTACACCGAGCGTGCTGTCCGCATATCTTGCCGTCCACGGCACCTCGACAGATCCCGCCACGGGCGAGCTTCGATGTCCCGACGTCGCTACCCAGGAGTACTGCATAAGTGTTAATATTTTTTCTACCCAAATTTGAAATTTTAGTTTTGGAAGGTTCAAGTTTAAATTTTATACTTATACTTTACTGCTTAATGTGGGTGTAGGAGCGGGTGGTTGAGCAGGCCCAGGCCTCGGGGATCGATTTTACCGGACAGAACGATCCGAGGCTGCTGACCCCAGTTCTGGACGCCGCACACGGAGGGCACCACGGAGGTTGGGAGAGAGGCCGGGGATTAGGCCCTAGCAGGGCCCATATGAGGTTGGACTCCACCCCGGCGGTTACTTCCTCCGTCTCCAGTGACCGGCATGTCCATCAGGAACTGGATAGCTTGAGGGCCACCGTTCAGGAGTTGAAGGAGATGCTGGTATGTATACTACTTTATAGTAAAATATCATTTCATATTATATACATATCAACATATCCATAATTAGTACGTAGCTTGAGCTTATTTGGTTTTAGACTTAAGTCTGATTAATCATACATACATATGTAATTAAAATAAACAACGCTTTTCCAAACTAGATATCCAAACAGGGTTTCGAAATAACTTAATAATGAAACGAATTCGAATAATACACAGTTCTTACACGCTTCTTACACACGTTATGTCCAGACGCGACAGGGTAGATCGGCCGAGCCTCCACATGCATCTCCTTCGGCTGCGGCTCCGCAAGCCACTACATCGGCTGCGGTTCCGCTGACAGCTCCTGTAGCTCCACCGCCCACTCAGACTCCCGCAGCCGCGGCTCCGCAAGCAACTACCTCGACGGCGGCTGCGCAGACCACATCGCCAGCTCCACATGCCGCTCAGACTCCCTTATATGTAGCATTGCAGAGTGTATTGACCGAGGAGCAGGCGCGCGTTATTCTAACGTTATTCGGAGGTGGAGCTGGACCGAACTAGGGTAGCTTTTTGGTTCTTATTTTTTGAAACATGTATTTATATCACATTGTACTACATTTTGAAACGATATTGATATTGGTTTGTATTTATATCATATTCAGTTTTTGGGTTTCTTTTGTATATTATATATATGCGTGAGATATGATTATGAATACTGCAATATATGATTTGATTGATGTATATAGTATTGTGCACAGGGCGGGAAAAAATCTAGCAGCCTATTTTTTAAAAAAAATACAGACAATATGTACCTACGGATTAAGCCGTAGGTATATATGTTGCCCCTACGGGCATATCCGTAAGCGCAAACTATCAGGAAACCTGATATTTTCCCACCTGATATCAGTGCAGGGTGTTGGGAGTGCCCCTACGGATATGTCCGTAGGGGCAACTGTTTATCCTCTACGAATTTATCCGTAGGGGCAAAATATCAGGTTTCCTGATATTTTCCCCCCTGATCTCAGTGCAGGGTGTTGGGAAGGCCCCTACGGATCTATCCGTAGGGGCCACTTTCTATCCCCTACGGAGCTATCCGTAAGAGTAGAACAAGGACCTACGGAGTTATCCGTAAGTATATACAATATATTCAAAAAAAAATAACATATATAATTTGATTACCCCTACGGGGTACTCCGTAGGGGCTATAACACCTACCGATATATCCGTAGGGGCTCTAATTTGCCCGTAGGGGCAAGTTCAGGGCCTCAACTTGCACCTGCGGCCTTTGCACCTACGGGGTCTTTTTTCGCCACTACGTACATATCCGTAGGGGCAGTGGGTTGCCCCTACCGATAAATCCGTAGGGGCAACCCTTATCCGTAGGGGTAGGTGACTCACAGAATATTCTCAATTGATTGCTATATGCCATCATTTGCTTTACTAGAGACCTCGTAAAAAGTTCCACTTGGGGATACAAACATTCCATTAGGAAATGAAAAGGTTCCAGTCAAAATTACAAAAGCTCCACTTGGAAACAAATAAGTTCCACTTGGAAATCAAAAGGTTTCATTTAAAATTGAAATAGTACCACTTCTACTTGGAAATACAAATATACCACTTGGAAATGAAAAAGTTCCACTTGGAACTACAAAAGCTCCACGTGGAAATAAAAAAGGTTCCACTTAAAGCTTAAAAAAGTGTCACTTGGAAATAAAAAAGTTTCAGTTAGAAATAAAAATATTCCACTTAGAAATATAAAAGTCCCACTTAGAAATATAAGAGTTCCACTTTAAAATTTGAGTATTAGGTTTGTACCTGCAATTGATTGTGGAGTGGTGGTAGTGGTTTGAGAGTGTTGAACCGGAGGTGGGATTAAGGGGGTGTTGAACGGTAAATGGAGAGACTGGAGAAGACAGGAATGGGGATATGGGGAACGCGAGAGCAGGTAGTATGGGTGGAGCTGTGATGGACAGAGGGTGTTAAGGGGTGAGGGTGATGGCCCAGATCTGGATAGGGGTGGATGATCGGAACTAGTGTGGGTTTGGGCAGCCAGAAGGTGGTGCTATGAAGGAGGGTTAGGAGAGAAGATTTAGCGTTTTGAATGGGAACTATAGTGGAAGAAGGAGAAGAGAAAGATGGAGAAGAGCAGGGAACAGAGAAAGAAGAGAGCATTTAATGCCTCGAGAAAGGAGAGAGAGCATGTGAACATACATTCAAATTTTTAAAAAATTAAATCCAGCTACATCTTAACCGGCTATATCCGGTGGCAAACTTTTCCGAAATTAAAAGAAAAACCCTTTTATTCCACCGAATCATGACTTAAACTCATGTGTTTATAATATAAAATGATTTCAATTCCAAATATTAAAGAAAATTCAAGTACATGGTGGGGTGTGGTTAATTGGTTTTAAAATTTATCTATATAGATTTTGGTAGTTATTTAAAAGCAATGGTTGTATTATTATAATTAATTAAATTGGTGATTGCATTAGATAAAGTAAATCCGAATTTATTTTTTAATGTTGATGTGGTGCTATTAGAGACTGTGTTAGGCCATCAAATTGAAATCAAAATTGAGCATCCCGAAGGGTTGTGGACCTTGTTGTTATAATAGTAGAGATAAAGATATATAAACTACACAAAAAAAATTAGCATGTTCACATAACAAGATATAAAGAGGACTAAAAGTGATCATGGTATTGTATAAGCAAACATGATGATCCATCTTTTTAGCTACTATTATAATGCAAAGAGAGGAGCGCCATGTGGCACTCTCATCTTTATCTCTACTATTATAACTACAATTTTTTGAAGGTCCCCAATTTAAATTTTGATTTGGAATAACAAATGTTCATTGAACGCCACATGTCATTTTTATAGAAAAAAAATCGAAAATATAAATCTACAAAAGACAACAAAAATAAACCAAAATCACACAAAAAGATTTAAAAAAAATGATTTGATAATAACTACTTATCTAATAAAAACCACCTTTTAATTCATGTGTTGCGAATTGACTTGTATTCAACAGAGTTGTGTGTTAGACATCTGAGCCATAGTGTTTCAGATGTCTGAAAAAGAAGTATTCAGAAGAACAATGCATGGACAGACGTCTGAGCGCTTATGCTTCAGACGTCTGTCGACGATTTTTGCATGATATGGAAAGATTTTTTTGAAGATTTGTGAAGAGATATTTGAAAATTTGTTATGAAGATTTGATGAGATCCTAAATGGAGTAGGAATTCTATTATTTTGTGTTATAAATAGATAAGGGTCTCATCAGAGAAAAGCGGCTAAACATGAAGAAGAAGAAAAAGAAGAAGAAGAAAAGACGAAGGCAAAGACGAAGGGTAGTCATCCATAGGTGGAGGTGGAGTATTAGAAGAGTAGTTTTTGTGTTTGTATGAAGAGATGAAGGCAGAGACGAAGGGTGGTCATCCACATGTGAAGGTGGAGCACCATAAGAGCAGTCTTTGTGTTTGTATGAAGAGATAAAGGAAAAGACGAAGGGTGGTCATCCATAAATGAAGATGGAGGAATTTACCAAGAATAGTCTTTGTGTTTGTATAAGCGTTAAGATGTGAAAAGAGACGAGAGAGAATATAAAATATATATGTATTCTTGATTATTAATGAAAAAATTCTCATGTTTGCCCTGTCGATATAGGCCGTTGTTCGAACCACATTAAATATTGGTGTTATGTATTCTTATTCTTGTCCGTCTTCCTTGCATGCCTAGTAGAAAAACCCCAACATTATGAATTAAAACTAACTTAAATCATGGGTTAAAACAACCTTGACTGGTAGCTAAACTAATGGTTGTTGTTTACGGTAAAAAAAAGAAGAAGAAGAACAAGAAAGATGAGTAGGCGATGGAGCCAAATAAACGCTTCTTTTTTCCTTTTTCCCATATACTTCTTATTACGATCAACGAATTCTTTTTTCTAATTTATATTTTTCAAAATTTTATGTTTAGATAATAAAATTTGATTTCAATTCAATTTACTTCTTTTCTTTTCAAAGTACTTTGTTTGAGAATTCATGATAATATAAAGATGATGATCTCTAAAAATTGATTTATATCTGTTAAGATATGTGGATATTATAGTCCCACAATGGAAAAATATGAGAGGTGCATGCATATATGATACAAGATGGGACAAATCTTAATAACGCTTCAGTCTTATTGATAGAACCCGCTTATATCAAAAACCCGTGTACACTCATATGTAAAAATATATAATCGCCCCCCTCAAAATTTAACATGGTATCAGAGCTAGGTCGATAACACCTCTGAGAAAGAACAGCCTACATGTCTCTGAGAGACTGGCCTCTACATATATCATTACACCTCTAAGAGAGAGCCGTCTACATGCCTCCGAGAGACGTCTCTACACGTGTTGTACGATCCACGTGCAACGTCACCACGTTGCACGTAAGGAGAAGTATTAAGATATGTGGATAATATAGTCCCACATTGAAAAAAAAAAATATGAGAGATGCATGAGTATAAGATATAAGATAGGACAAACCTCAATAAGGCTTGACTCTTATTGATGGAACCTACTTATATCAACTAGAATTTGATTATACAGAAACGAAGGAGACGACTATA
The DNA here is from genome assembly GCA_030015575.1 of Agapanthus africanus. Lineage (NCBI taxonomy): Eukaryota > Viridiplantae > Streptophyta > Magnoliopsida > Asparagales > Amaryllidaceae > Agapanthus > Agapanthus africanus. The sequence goes on along the minus strand of JASDDO010000012.1, from coordinate 111,189,064 downwards.
TATTTATATTTATATGAGTGTACACGGACTTTTGATATAAGCGGGTTTCATCAATAAGACTCAAGCCTTGTTGAGTTTTGACCCATCTTATATTTTATACTCATGTACCACTCATAGATTTTACAATGTGGCACTATAGTATCCACACATATTTCAACATATATTAAGATATGTGGATAACATAGTCCCATATTGGAAAAACTATGAGAGAGATATGGGTATAAGATATAAGATGAGTCAAATCTCAACAAGACTTGAGTCTTATTGATGGAACCCACTTATATCAAAACCCGTGAACACTCATAAATAAAATATATAATCTCTACCCTCATTCGTGAATATATATATAATTTAGCATGGTATCAGAGCAACGTCGAACACCACTAAGAGAGAGCAGTCTACATGGTTCTGAAAGACTGGCCTCTACAGGTATCATTACACCTCTAAGAGAGAGTCATCTACATGCTACTAAGAGACGCCTCTACACATGTTGTACAATCCACGTGCAATGTGGTGCACGTGAGAGGGGAATGTTGACACATGTTGTACAATCCACATACAACGTCACCACATTGCACGTGAGAGGGGAATGTTGACACATGTTGTACAATCCACATGCAACGTCACCACATTGCACGTGAGAGGGGAATGTTGAAATAAGTATGGATAATATAGTCCCACATTGGAAAAACTATGAGAGGTACATGTGTATAAGATATAAGATAAGCCAAATTTCAACAAGGCTTGAGTTTTATTGATGGGACACGCTTATATCAAAACCCGTGTATACTCATAAATAAAATATATAATCACCCCCTCGTTCGTGAATATATATAAATTTAACATGGTATCAGAGCTAGGTTGAACATCTCTGAGAGAGAGTGGTCTACATGCCTCTGAGAGACTGGTCTCTACATGTATCATTACACCTTTGAGAGAGAGCCGTCTACATGCCTCTAAGAGACGCATCTACACGTGGTGTATGATCCACATGCAACGTCACCATGTTGCACGTGAGAGGGGAATGCTGAGATATGTGGATAACATATCCCACATTGGAAAAACTATGAGAGGTGCATGAGTATAAGATATAAGATGGGCCAAAACTCAACAAGGTTTGAGTCTTATTGATGGAACCCGCTTATATCAAAAGCCCGTATACATTCATATAAATATAAATATATAACCGCCTCCCTCATTCGTGTATAATCAAACTTAATATGGTATCAGAGCTAGATTGATAACACCTCTGAGAGAGAACAGTCTACATGCCTTTGAGAGACTGGCCTCCACATGTATCATTACACCTCTGAGAGAGAGCTGTCTATATGCCTCTAAGAGACGCCTCTGCACTTGTTGTACGATCCATGTGCAATGTCACCACGTTGCACGTGAGGGAGGAGTTAAAATATATGGATAACATAGTCAAAAATATGAAAGGTGCATGGATATATGATATAAGATGAGACAAGCCTCAATAAGGCATGAGTCTTATTGATGGAACCCACTTATATCAAAAGTCTGTGTACACTCATATGTAAAAATATATAATCGCCCCCCTCGAAATTTAACAATATCTATATCGATTGAGCTATGTTCTCTTTAATTTCTTTTCAATTTTTTATATATAATATTAATACAAATTATAGGTATACATGCATCGCACGTGCAAATAGACTAGTTTTAGATTAATTTTTTATTCTTATTTATTCTTGGATGGTCCACATATCTATTTTTTGCATGTGTGGCGCACGTTGATACGTATTGGTATTAAACAGCCAAAATTTAAAAAGATTTTTAATGACTTTTAGTTAAGATAATAGATATTTTGAAAACTTTTAGTTAAAAATTACGAAAATATCCACATCGATCCCTGAAATAATAAATAAGTAAAAAATATTTTAAAAATTCTTATACTTTTGAAAAAAAATATCCACATTGAATCAAAATATTCACATCATGCGTGTTTTTATTTTACTAAAGACGTGCATAGCACGTGCCACGTGCAAAATACGAGTATCAATTACTGTTAGGAACGTGTAGCGAGCATCCATATACAGCACATCAATGTGTCATAATAGCTTAGCTATTTCTAGTTGAACCTATTTTCAAATTTATGAATTTTCGAAGATCATTAAGTCAAATCCTCGATCAAACTTTTCCATTGGTTCAATTCAAAATATTGGGGTATACATAAGTTTCAAATATTGCTTGGGTTAAAATATGGTAAGACACAATTAAGGTATGTGTGATAACAAAAAACTTTAGAAAACTCTTTGAAATTCATATTTGTTTATGACTAAATTATCAGAGATTATGACTGCTCATTGTCCGCTGAAGTTTAGAATAGTTTACTGAGTTTATCCTTCTAAATATTGTTTGCATTACAAGAGTAGATATTTAGATTTGGAGAGGAGACAGATTTTTGAAAACATTCGGTTGATAATTTTGAAAATAGAAAAAGCTAGTTCTGGTTCTTTAGATATTTTTCTCTCAAAATCGTGAGATTTTTCTTGCTATCTATCATCGTGAGAATCAAATTGTCAATTTCAATTATAGATTCACAGGCGTAGATTATGACTATTTCAATTCAAAATACTAGTATTATTCTTGTACGATGCACATCAGAACTAAAATAAAGTTATGACATGTATATTTTTGCCATTAGTAATTAAAAGTCTTTTAAAAGATCAATTATCTTACCAAAAGCATTAAGAATTTTAAACTAAAGAACTAAAAATCCCTTGAATTTTTATATTTTATTAATAATATCATGTGCATCACACGTGCCGTAATAAATTGACATATCATCGTTGCTTAAGTTACGGCAAATTATAGATCAAGTTGTCTATATAGATTTCGGTAGTTATTTAAAACTAGTATTTTTGCATGTGCAATGCACGTGTTCAAATTAAAAAATGTTTAATATTTTTAATTTGAATTGAAAAAAATTAGAGAAGATTAAAACTTACATGGTTTGAGTGGTTAATTTGTTTTCAAAATGATTCACAACGATTCTTGTAGTTATTTAAGATCAGTATAGCTGATTGTATAATTATAACTAATTTAGTTGATGATTATATTTATTAAATCTTCGTTAAAGAAAATTTTACATTCAATTTTTTTTATTGCTGATGCGACACTATTTGAGACTACGTTAGATCATCAAATTGAAATCTATTTAGAGACTCTCAAGTTTTGTGGTTATAATAATAGCTAGAGATAATGGATGTATTGTTACAACAGATTAAACTAGTGTATTGCTAGTGAGATGCACACATGTCTATAATTTGTATTAAGATTATATGTATAAAAAATTGAAAAGAAATCAAAGGGAACATACCTCAATTGATGAAGATATAGATCAATCTTAAGAGATTATCATCTTTATATCATCATGATTTCTCAAAGAAAGTATTCTGAAAAGAAAGAAGTAAATTAAAATTGAAATCAAATTTATCATATAAACATAAAATTTTGAAAAATATAATTAGAAAAAAGAACTCATTATTGGTAATAAGAAGTATATGGGGAAAAAGTAAAAAAGCAGCCGTTTATTTGGCTCAATCACCTACTTTTCTTTCTTGTTCTTCATATTTTTCTTTTTTCTTTTTATGGTAAACCATAGCTATTAGTTTAGCGACCTTTGAAGGTTGTTTTGCACCCGCCCCAAATCTGTTGTTTTAACCCATGATCTAAAATTAGTTTTAATTCATGAACTAAAAGATAGTTTTTATTAGATAAGTGGTTATTATTATCAAACATTTTATATCTTTTTGTGTGATTTTGGTTTATTTTCCTTCTTTTTTGTGTTGATTAATATTTTCAATTTCTTTTCTATAAGAATGACCTGTGGCATTCAACGAATGGTTGTTTAGTCCAAATCAAAATTTAAATTGAGGACCCCCAAAGAATTATAGTTATAATAGTGGTGATTGATGTGTAAGTCTACGTTAGCGACCCGGCCGTCTACAGACGCCAAATGCGGAACAAAAACTTTTTAACTGGCGCTATCGTATATTTTAACCCGGATCTGCCATTATTGCTAAACTAACAAACTGTAAAGAGTATAGAAAGGTTATACCGAACGATCCGAGTCCTTCGTTCTTTAACCATCATCCCACGCTCCGTTGCGGCTGCTCCGATCTCGTCGATCTCCGATCTGCTCGTCCAGGTGGCAACACGTCACTGATTCTTTAAACGGGCTTCCACCTCTGACTTGAGGCAACTCGGTCGTCAAGTTTGCTAAAAGAGACGACCAAGAATGATGTAGAGAATGAGTAGATGACTTTGCCTCACTTCGTCCAAGTCCGTGGACGATCGGTAAATGAAGCTGCCATTTTTATCGGGTGATGGAATGAAAGAGGTAATGAAATTTCCATGCACCCTAAACCATAGTGTTTTCTCTCCAAAAAGGAAATCAATCACACTCTCCATTCAAAGAATGGCCGGCCACTAAATAGAAAAGAGGGAGGTGACGGTAGGAGCAAGTGGTGACCATAACATGAAGCTTATCATGAAGAAAAGATCTTAACAAGAACAAAAAGCATTTATGTAAACCATGACTCATATAAACCTAGTCATCACAAAATAAATGCAATTAAAGGTTCATGAACCTAGTCACCCCTTCTAGTTGCTTCTAGAAACTTCCAGAACACTGACTCACCTCATCTCAAGAAAAGATAAATCCGTCTTTAACCGAATGTTAAAAGACGGCTGATAGAAAACTGGAAACTGGCAACTTCCAAAAGTGATCCTGAAACGACTTTCAGGATAACCCCGTAACTATATAAATATACCCGCATTTGTATTACGACTGAATACAAATGCAACTGAGACAAAGATATTATACCTACTCAATATAATACTCGGATCCGGCTTAAACCAAAGCCGACCAGTATCATCTGCCCGAAAAATAACACGTGCATAAACGCATGTGCATTTTCCGAACCCCGCCATAAAACCATAAGGCCTCTACAACGTTTCGCCCGAACTTGGGAAACTGTCTGTGGGGGACTCTAATGACTCGTCAGTACCCTGGCAGTGGGTTTAACCACAAACCGTCAGCGGCACAAGCAATGCGTAACGGCTGCCCATGGACTGACCTCAAGTGAGGCCGATGAGCGAACTCACCCGGAAACCCTACTGAGCCTAACAGTGACAATGTATATACAGTCCGGTCCGTTCGTCTATGAGTATCGCATATCTGCCTAGGGGGCTAGCAACGTCAGACCCCCAATAGCAGTATAAGTCGTGTCGGAGTGAAGCCCAATAACACCCTGAGATACTACTGGAGTACCTACCAGTAAATCTCCTGCCATGGCCATGGACTTTGTGTAATGGCTCTCCTAGACACAGCACGACCTCGCCCCCAATACCGGGAGAGACGAATCCCCTGCCGATCCGCTCACGTGCCTCCATATGGCTCGGGACTGTACCCAAAAACTACCTGTTTGCACGACTCCTTTGAGACGTGGTAGGGTAGAAATCAAAGCACAGTGGGAACTCACACGAGACAAATGACGACCTCAGGTCGATGAACTAACCTGTACACATGTCACCAGGGAACTGCTATCTGACGATAGGTATAGTACTAACTAGCAGATTCCCGGCGAGTCCTGTCCGGTGTACTCATAACCCAATGAGCACCTGTATACATCTTAGGTGATCCAACTGACACTAGTAGCTTGTGAGACCGGCCACCGCCCCTCATCGGGGTCTCGACTGTACACACTAGTCTACTCCGGAGTATCGATGCCCTGTCTCGAAACTCCCATGACTAGGGACCACAATTAAGGATATGCATATAAACTACCTAAATCTCACGTATATGATTGCCATCATACTGTTGGTAGTAAAGCAAGATCCTAAGGGCTCTATCAAAGTGTAACATGTAATCAGTCACCTGAACATGTACACGACTGATAAAGACAAACCAGATAGCATACTATCATTTCGAGTAAGACTGTCCTACTGGTATAGGGCCTCCGCAATCATTGCAATCACGTACCTGCGATCCAATAATTGACTATGAGGGCACTATCTCCAACAATCTCCCACTTGCACTCAAGGCTAATTATTGCGATGTCGACTACTCACAGCCCGTGTGAAACCGAACATCCAACTCCTCTACTAATCAGTTTCACAAAGCCCGTTTGTAAAACTATTGTGTTCGAGAAATAGCCTCAGTGAGTGGATCCGCCAGGATGTTTCTTTCTATATCTCTCTAAATCTCAAGTTCGCGGAGAAAGCCATCTCCCGAATTGAGTAATACATGTCTTAGAATATGTCTGGATATCTGATGGGACCTAGTTCATAAATGAACTCCAAATCCAAACTTCTTTGACTGTATCGATCACTGAACCTAATCAGTATCCTCTTGGACCACCTGTCCATAATACTGTCCCTCTTCGTCAGAGGGAAAAACTATAACTCTGATAATCACTCTGTCAACCATGTTACCTTTGAAGCCTGGAATGATAATCGTCTCCCGAAGGAGGCTGCCGTCATCAAATCCGTAGAACATGTACTTATGTTCTAAAACTGCTTCCTTATGTTTCTCCAGGATTGGATTAATACAAACTTATTGCATCTAGTGCAAAAACAACATCTGGTGTGGTACTTGACATCTCATGATTGACTCAATTGCCTAAGCAAGTGATCTGCCAATCATGCACATCCCTCTCCACTTTAGTCTGTAAGACACCTTTAGAGAGGGTGACTCCATCACCTGCAGGTACACCACCATGCTAGGAGTCATCTATTCTAAAAACCATTAGAATACTGTCAAAGTACCCACATTGGGAAACTACCCAAATCCAGATCTAAAACCATAGATCCAGAAACCAGAATGTCAAATATTATATCCATATCCTGTCTGGAGAAACAACGGTGTGACGACCACAGTACAACCGATCGTAGTATAGGAATTTTACTTCCTACTCTGTGTATGTCATCCAGATACCATGACATCACACCCTACTACCTTCTTAACAGATCCATCCCCTATCCTGATTGAAGTCAAACCCATGACTGTCACATCAAAATTAGATGATCTATCTCTGCTATAACTGCTCAAGTCTATAAATAGATATAAGCATCTTGCCCACTATGCTTCCGCTGCTCCCACTGACTACGACAACCCTCCTACCGGGTCTCATATCCTGGAACAACAGTAGTGTCAAGTTTGGGTAAACAAGATCCTCCCTGTCACCGTCCTTGAGGCTACCGGAGTACCTCTCGGGTGTCTGAGGTTACCCATCATATCTGCGGAGTGGCTATTGGAATGTCAAACCTGATTGAATATATAGGTCCTATTAAATTTTCCGTAATCGTTCGCGGTTCTGGAATCACTTCCAGTTCTACCATACTCCCACTACTGTTTTCTGAAAAAGATCCATTTTACTAAAACTGTGGCGAGTCAAGAACAATATCACTATTGATCTTCCAAATGGTAGAATATCAACCCTCGTCATAGCCAGGGTCAACCCACAAACAGCCATTACAGAAACGTGCCCTGAGTTATCCAGAGTCTGGTTTTAAGCATAAGCTGGACAACTCCCCGTACCTTAATATCTTTTAAGGTACGAACTATTCTATATCAAATATAGAAACTTTGGCACTTATTTAATTGGAACCAGATTCAAATCATGCAGCTGTCTCCAGTGCATATCAACTTAATGGAAAGAGGCTAATCAGCATTACTCAACTTAGGAATCCATCCAATTATGAGTAACCTGAAAGAGAAACACGTTTCTCAAAACCATCACTATTATCTGAATACCAATCACAAGAATCTACATCTTCGATCTCTTTGAAGAATCCCGATACTTGTGACACCTGGTTCTCTACTTTATTCTTATACCTACAACTTCTCAAAACTTAGACCTTGTATTTCTACGAAACACTTGTCTAAATACTAGAGAAGTTATAAGTAAACAGAACATAGTACGAGGACCTACCCCTTTGTCCTGATGGACACTAGACAACATACAATACTCTGTATAAGTCCGCTGAGTTTAAGCAACTCAAAACCTGTGCGTCGTAGGTTTAAAAAACTGTACCCTGACGATTTCCTCAAATATCACCAATTACAACGAATTCCGATATAATGAGGATAATCACCTAATTCCCAATAACTTACTCCCACTCATCATCTGTAAAACCATACAGATATGAGAATGAAACCTGGTAAATACATACCCTGGAGTAAGTATCCAATCAGGAAAACAGTTTTCCTTTAACAATGCACTGAAACATAAAAATGTTTCGTAGGGGTATCCTGGTATTCATAGTAATGCCTCTTCCATAATCCAATTCATGACTTTAACCGTATATTTTATTGCCATCTCTCCAAATCCCTTTATTTGTCTTTAGTCATTACCTTCTGTACACCATCGTTAGGCTAAATGGTTTTCTTCCTTCCCTACCGTTCGGCACCAGCCTATGGTTTGGAAGAAGACAATCCAGTAAGCATAATAGGTGTACCCTCCTAAACCAAGGAGTACTCGCATCTTGAGAGAATGTGATGATAAAAGACAACTGAATAATACCTTATTCCTTTAAAGGTGAAATAGGAGTGGCGATGAAGTACGCGGTTTTGGTCGTGAATGAAATCAGTCGCAATTTACTTTACCCTCTTTCTAATCCCTTTATTTTGTCTTTACATATTACCTTCTGCACACCCTACTTAGGCTAATTGGTTTTCTTCATTCCCTACCTTTCGGCACCAGCCTATGGTTTGGAATAAGACTATCCAATAAGCGTAATAGGTGTACTCTCCTAAACCAAGGAGCCCTCGCAACCTAAGAGAAGGTGATAATAAAAGACAACTGAATAAACCAATTCTATTTCTCCTGAAACTTGATCCATCCTCGAAGAAGTCCCTTCGAGTTCGTATATAACCATACGATGGATCTATCCAATGGAAGTGGATATCCGTAGTAATACGGGTGTTCTGAGAAATTCAAAGGGTAAAAGAATGAGTGGCAATGACTTATGCAACTCAGACAATCCAAAAGCCAATATTTTTAAGAAGGTTCGGCCAACCTGGTCACTGAGTCATAGTCTAGGGTCGGTCAAAGGTCGCTGCCAAAGAGAGAGAGAAAAGAAACACTCTGCGTGCACTCTAACCTAGATCAGAATGGTTATCACTTTATCTAATCCGGAAACCTCCCACTGTCCTGTCAAATTCTCCTCCAAACCAGAAAGAAGAATCAATCGGGATCACCCGAAGAGTAAACCAACTCATCAGTGGGAATCGGGATCCAACTCTCATCGCATGATAACGTGATGGAATGCATCCACGTTACTCATACTCCAGAAGGTATGCGCATACTTGGCAAGTTTCAGTTTCTTTAGAAACTCCGGATATGATTTTTGCCCCATGCTCTTATAACCTTGGCTTTGGTCAAAGTGTCATAAGTCACATGCCAAGTTCTACCCGTCACTATCTTGTCAATTTGAACCCACCCGCACATGCCCCTGACTTTGGCCAATCGGCAGAACGACTGTCCCAAACCAACTCATCTATCTATGCAACAAATGAATACCCAGCAGCTACCAAACACTATGCCTTAACTTTGGCTAAAATGCATAGCTTGAATACTACTAAATACCCAAAAGAAGTGACGGAGGGCTACGGCTGGTTTTTGGCGAAAAACCTTTAACGTAGTGAACTTGATATCGCTGAAGGAACCTGATAGCTTTTTAAAATATAGTGGCGAAAACCTTTTGCTAAAGAGATCACTCCCGGTAAAGGGATCTCGTCTCTTTCCTCGTGGAATGAGGTGCAGGATATTCCACTGAATACCGCGATGCAAAGCAACTTGTAATCGACTATAGTGAAGTTATTACCCTGACGCAAACTTCTGCCCAAGGGGTCAGTCCCGGTGAAGGGATATCGGCCCTTGCCCCGTCGAATGAGGTGCAGGATATTCCACTGAATACCGCTATGCAAAACAAAAGGAAACGTCTTTGCAATAACACTTTTTAAATTTGTTCCAACAACTGTAAACAGGTTTGTTTTACTTTGCATTGATCAGAATCAACGCAGTCCCATCAATCGATCACACCAGAAAAGAACGAAAATAAAATGTACGTATATGCCATCCGCATTCGTCACTGGGTCCCGTCATCACCCGTTAGGTTACTTAACTAACAACAGAGCGGGGACTGGACTAGCGCGGGTGTAAAACATATACAACATCTAATAGTATATAAACCAATATACAATAATCGCTCCAGGCGTGATAATATGCAACATTACAGAAAAGTAATAAGCATCACAGAACAATACAGATAATCTGGGATCCCCGGGTTTCACAGAGCCGCTGCTGAAACCCGACGTTCCCCTGTCGTGTGGATAGCCTGTGCAATGAAACCTAGACCCCTACGGGTGCGGCAAGTTACCCGCCAAAACCTGAAGCGAGGCAGCCCCCTACAGCATAGTGAATGGACCACCCAGCACTTCACGGAATTCGGTAATCTTGGACACCCCTCCTTAGGTCAACCTGTACCCCCTACGAGTGCGGCGAATAGTCTGCCAATTCTAGAGTGGGGCCCCTCTGCCTCTCAAAGCCATGAGATGCGGATCCGTTGCCCCTCCAGAACCCGGCTATCCGTGCACTCCGTCGCGGGGCAAAACCAAGTACAGTAATGAAAAATAGTACAACAGGTACATCGACCGCAACCTGGTCGTGCCCCAAAAGAATATTATACAACAGGCAGTGACGGTAGTCCACATGTTGGACGCTCGCCCCGCAATATCAAATGTACAAATAAACTCAAACTGCACTACCATTGCACACTGCTATCCACCACGACAAATCCGCAACATCACAGCACAACACAGAACATCAACGCGAATGTCACGTTCGCAAACCCGTCTAAAAGAACTATAGCAATCAGACGCGGTTTACCGATCAAATGACATTCACGGTCGGAGATATAATGTAAGTACTGTAAACTGACACGTTTAAATTTCGATCGACTAAATTTCCCGAAGTGGGCCCCACGCAAATCTGCTGCACAGTAACAAAATCTGGGCCCAAAATATATATACCAAAAATCCCAATTTCCAATATAGAATCCACTGTAGAAACTTGAGTGAGTGATCTCACTTTCCTGCGGCGGATCCGCGGCTAAACCATAGCTTGGGCCGCGGATCCGCGGCGGAACAGTGGAATCACTTGCTCGAATTTCTACAGTATTCCTCAAAAACCCTTCTTGATTTTCTGGTATCGTCAAAATGACATTTGGACCAGTTTGAAAATTAACAGAAACTTTAATACTAGAAATTGCGATTTTCGAAAAATCCGTTCGATTGATCTTTTAAACGTGTTAGCACAAGTTAGTATAGCAAAATGGTGAGGCTCTGATACCACTGTAAGTCTACGTTAGCGCCCCGGCCGTCTACAGACGCCAAATGCGGAACAAAAACTTTTTAACTGGCGCTATCGTATACTTTAACCCGGATCTGCCATTATTGCTAAACTAACAAACTGTAAAGGGTGTAGAAAGGTTATACCGAACGATCCGAGTCCTTCGTTCTTTAACCATCATCCCACGCTCCGTTGCGGCTGCTCCGATCTCGTCGATCTCCGATCTGCTCGTCCAGGTGGCACCACGTCACTGATTCTTTAAACGGGCTCCCACCTCTGACTTGAGGCAACTCGGTCGTCAAGTTTGCTAAAAGAGACGACCAAGAATGATGTAGAGAATGAGTAGATGACTTTGTCTCACTTCGTCCAAGTCCGTGGACGATCAGTAAATGAAGCTGCCATTTTTATCGGGTGATGGAATGAAAGAGGTAATGAAATTTCCATGCACCCTAAACCATAGTGTTTTCTCTCCAAAAAGGAAATCAATCACACTCTCCATTCAAAGAATGGCCGGCCACTAAATAGCAAAGAGGGAGGTGATGGTAGGAGCAAGTGGTGACCATAACATGAAGCTTATCATGAAGAAAAGATCTTAACAAGAACAAAAAGCATTTATGTAAACCATGACTCATATAAACCTAGTCATCACAAAATAAATGCAATTAAAGGTTCATGAACCTAGTCACCCCTTCTAGTTTCTTCTAGAAACTTCCAGAACACTGACTCGCCTCATCTCAAGAAAAGATAAATCCGTCTTTAACCGAATGTTAAAAGACGGCTGATAGAAAACTGGAAACTGGCAACTTCCAAAAGTGATCCTGAAACGACTTTCAGGATAACCCCGTAACTGTATAAATATACCCGCATTTGTATTACGACTGAATACAAATGCAACTGAGACAAAGATATTATACATACTCAATATAATACTCGGATCCGGCTTAAACCAAAGCCGACCAGTATCATCTGCCCGAAAAATAACACGTGCGTAAACGCACGTGCATTTTCCGAACCCCGCCATAAAACCATACGGCCTCTACAACGTTTCGCCCGAACTTGGGAAACTGTCTGTGGGGGACTCTAATGACTCGTCAGTACCCTGGCAGTGGATTTAACCACAAACCGTCAGCGGCACTAGCAATGCGTAACGGCTGCCCATGGACTGACCTCAAGTGAGGCCGATGAGCGAACTCACCCGGAAACCCTACTGAGCCTAACAGTGACAATGTATATACAGTCCGGTCCGTTCGTCTATGAGTATCGCATATCTGCCTAGGGGGCTAGCAACGTCAGACCCCCAATAGCAGTATAAGTCGTGTCGGAGTGAAGCCCAATAACACCCTGAGATACTACTGGAGTACCTACCAATAAATCTCCTGCCATGGCCATGGACTTTGTGTAATGGCTCTCCTAGACACAGCACGACCTCGCCCCCAATACCGGGAGAGACGAATCCCCTGCCGATCCGCTCACGTGCCTCCATATGGCTCGGGACTGTACCCGAAAACTACCTGTTTGCACGACTCCTTTGAGCCGTGGTAGGGTAGAAATCAAAGCACAATGGGAACTCACACGAGACAAATGACGACCTCAGGTCGATGAACTAACCTGTACACATGTCACCAGAGAACTGCTATCTGACGATAGGTATAGTACTAACTAGCAGATTCCCGGCGAGTCATGTCCGGTGTACTCATAACCCAATGAGCACCTGTATACATCTTAGGTGATCCAACTGACACCAGTGGCTTGTGAGACCGGCCACCGTCCCTCATCGGGGTCTCGACTGTACACACTAGTCTACTCCGGAGTATCGATGCCCTGTCTCGAAACTCCCACGACTAGGGACCACAATTAAGGATATGCATATAAACTACCTAACTCTCACGTATATGATCGCAATCATACTGTTGGTAGTAAAGCAAGATCCTAAGGGCTCTATCAAAGTGTAACATGTAATCAGTCACCTGATCATGTACACGACTGATAAAGACAAACCAGATAGCATACTATCATTTCGAGTAAGACTGTCCTACTGGTATAGGGCCTCCGCAATCATTGCAATCACGTACCTGCGATCCAATAATTGACTATGAGGGCACTATCTCCAACATGATGATTATATTAGTTAGAGTAATTATGAGTTTATCTCTACTATTATAATGCAAAGAGGATGGGAGGCTTATGGCGCTATCACATTTTTTTGGAATTTAATATTGAAAAAAATGAGAAAAATTCTTAATTCTAAGACCGTCCACATCAACTATGTTGTTAAGAAAATCCTATAATCAATAACGATGAAAGCTTAAAAGTATTTTTAAACAAAAATTATTTCATAAATTATTATGGGTAACAAAACTTGAAGAGCTATAACAAATATATCATTTCTAAGCCAGCTTATTAAAAAATCAGAAGATATAGAATAGATTATAATAAATTAAAGCAATACATCATAAATATAGTTAAATTACAACGTATGTTGCATGTGTTCGCATGGTAAAATAAGGATTTCATATGGATATTCTTGTTATCTTAACTAAAAGTCTCAAAAAAATATATTATTTTAACTAAATATCTTTAAAAATCTTTATTAATCCTTTCAATTTTTTTCCCTTTTTTTGTTTTGATCCTATTTTGTCTAATTTAGGTGGTTCTGAATCTATTTTAATTTTTGATTTGTATTTTTCCTTAATTTCTTTTTTCAAATTTTATTAAAATTCAACGTAGCATTCATATGTTGTCTGTTAATTCAATTTGAAATTCTAATTACAACTACCCTAAAAATTGTAGTTAAAATAGCAGAGAAATAAGAAATCCACTTTTTTTTTTGATATTTTTTAAATTTAATCATGTGCTTCACACATGCCAAAACGCTAGTTCTTTTAATGCTGGTATGGCGCAATTAGAGATTGTGTTAGACTATCAAATTGAAATCAAAATTGGGGACCCCCAAAGACTCCCCAAAGACTGTGGACCTTGTAGTTATAACATTAGAGATAAAGATATATAGACCACACAAAAAAATTAGTATGATCGCACGAAAAGATATACAGATGACTAAAATTGGTGATAGTATAGTATGAGCAAACATGACAAACCATCTCGATTACTTCCAGGCACGTGTAGCGAGTAACCATACAGAGCACGTCAATGTGTCAATTTGAAATATGATAAGACACAACAGTAACGTACGTATAATAACAAATTAGACGCTCTAGACAACTTTTTGATATTCATATTTGCTTATGACTAAAGTATCAGAGGTTATGACTTCTAACAGTCTGTTTTTTTTTTGTTCGCTTTGTTCTTTATGTAATTCATATTTGCTTTGTTCTTACATTTAGACAATCATGCATATTCACGGCTAAAGTTGTTTTCTATCCAACCAAGTGAACTCTGTAAATCCTCGGCAACAGATAACGCTATCTCACTTGAACGGTAGCTACAGTCAAAAAGGAAGTCTCAAATTACCAAGGTAAAGAAAATCAAAGTCCTGGTAGAATTCCCAATCGTTGAGATGAAAAGCTACCGTCACTATGCAACACCTACTGTTTAGATGCAAAAAAGTGGCCCAAAGTCCTGTTAGAATCTGACCAGTCACCTACACTGTGGGTCATCAAAAATTACATTGATATCCCATCACAATCCCTATGTTTCTTCTTGAAATGACACTAACTATCCCATCAACACTGTTTCCTACATTAATTATAAAGTCAATCCACACAGAATTACATCTAACCCCTGGCTTAGGTTTGATGATTCTAATAGGCTAGCTAGGTTGAGATGTTGTAAGAAAGAAAGAAGTTGATCTCAAGAATTTAATGTGAAGATAAATGGCATTGGAGATATGGGACACAGGCTTGGTCCCATTCCTGTAGATGTGTATATAAAGCCTTTATTTTTTTGGAGACTTGTGGAAAGGATATATATATGCTCATATCCCATTCATCATGGATTTGGAATTATATCAAAATTCAGCAATTCAAGTTATCTGGACAGCAAAAAAGATGGGTTATATATTTTGTATAAAACTAGGAACTGACTCCGTGCCATGCACAGGCCTGGGGAGTTGCTTAACAATATATGCTATCAGATAGGGATAATGATCCGGTGAGACGTTTTCTTATGTTAGACAAATGAGCCGCATTCTATAACATCCTATCACACGTATATTTCACCGATCCAGACTGTTCACCGTGATCTACACGTCCCGTATACCCTACATATCAATTTTCATGAGATTCATACACCTCGAGCATATGCGATCAAGTGAACGAAAAATGAACGTCTCTCGGTAGTCTGATAAATGATATCATATCGATCGCGCGTGCTAAAGGTGGAAGAACCTCATGAAAATTGATACGTAGAGTATTCGTGACATGTAGATCACGGTAAACGGTCTGAATCGATAAAATACACAGGGGGTAGGGTGTTATAGAGTGCGTCTCATTTGTCTCATATAAGAATGCGTCTCACTGGATTATTACTCATTAGATAGATGGCTGAATCGTAACTAAATTTTATTGTAGACAAATCTTTCAAGCTTAACCTAAATTCTCTCGAAACAAATTAGAAAATTTCTTTATTTTCTCCAAAATTTGATTAGGCAAGGGTCCGTGTGCATTTACTGCATCGAGTTTACTACCGTCGACCGAAACTTCATTTAGCTCCAATATATATATATATATATATATATATATATATATATATATATATATATATAGATTAATGGAGGAAAGAGGCCATAGGAGGGAATTCCCTCCTATGGCGTCGAAAAAATACCCCCTCCATCAATTTTTCCGACGATCGGCCCCCATCATTTTCATCGTCATCATTTAAGATGTGGGTACACCAAATTTCATGTGATTCTACAACTTTTTCACCGTTGATTTAGTGGGTTCAAAATTAACGGTTTACCGACAATAGAACATTTTACATTGCTAAATCAACGGTGAAAAAGTTGTATAATCACATGGAATTTGGTGTACCCACATCTTAAATGATGACGAAGAAGATGATGGAGGCCGATCGTTGGAAAAATTGGTGGAGGGGGTATTTTTTCGACGCCATAGGAGGAAATTCCCTCCTATGGCATCTTTTCTCTATTATTCTCATATATATATATATATATATATATATATATATATATATATATATATATATATATATATATATATATATATATATATATAAAGTGCCTCTAAACTTAATAATTTTCATGCAGGGAAATAATTTTCATGCAGGGAAAAAGGGAATATGAGAAATTATATAAATTTAGGAAGTGCTTCTAAACTTAATAATTTTCAAGCAGGGAAAAAGGGAATATGAGAAATTGAAATGAAATTTTTATTGTTTTAGCCATGGGTAAATAAATTTGAGAAGGCTTAAATAAATTTATAAAGGCCAGACCATAAATTGTAAAGGGTTTAAATGAAAATTTCAACAAAAAGGAGGGGGCAATACTAATTTTCCCACTCTTTTAGTTTTAGGTTTCTCTGGATAAACATAGAAAGTGCCTAATTCTAATTTTCTTGAGAATATCGGGCCATGGATTTTTTTATTTTTTCTGAACAAAAGATTAAAAATTTTATTCATTAGGAGAGATATTGTCAGTATTACATAAATTAGTCAACCAGTTGGGAAGATTTGAATCCCAACTTACTGGCATGCAACGTGACAAAAGGTCATGTTTGGCCACTTCATGAGCCACCCAATTACTCAAACGCCTGCAAAAAGACCATTTACATTCTTCAAAATTCTCACTAAGATGTTTGGTATCTGCAGCATAGATAGCTAGTATCAAAGCAGGTTGTTTATTACGCCTGAAAGTTTTCCCGACTTTCTTTGAATCTCCTTCGAAAATCACTTTTCTTGTTTCCTTGAAAGTCAGAGCTTCCTTTCCGGGTAGTGAGTCACTTTAACTCTTGTTAAAGCTTTTCGTCTTACCCGGCACGAGTTCTTTTTGAAACCCTGTATCTAGTTAATCTTGTCACAGCAATAAAAGAGACCCTGCTTCCAAGTCATTGCTCAATCCTTTTAGGTGACCCTATGCTTCGGTTCCTTAAAAAGGATCGGCAAAGAATGGCCTCACAGATCTGATCTTGCGAAGGTGAGGTGGGGCCTCAGGGGGGACTTTGCCAAAGGAATGGAATGGAACCCCTTCTAAGCAAGTAAATTCCAATAGAGAAAGATCTGCAATAAGGAATGGAATTTCTTTCCAGAGAAAGAGAGAAGGAAGATATCGTGACCTGCACGTCACGCTGTGGTTGGCTCTCTTAGTAGCAGAAGCCTACTTGTATTATATTAGAGTTTTTGACTCGATCAGTGAGAGCTCTAAGTCTCAAAGCGAAGCAAGCGTTGTATTAAAATCATTCCCTACGCCTGAACAGGGATCCTCGAAATAAGTTCTCCTTGGAGCCATTCAAAGTACTTACCTTATCTCTGCCTTCAAAATTCTCCAGGATTTGAATGAAGACCCATGGTTATTTGCAGCATAGAGGGCTAAGGTGTTGTGAAGGTGTTTCGTATTTTGCTCAAGAACACTAAACTAAAGAAGGGATAGACATCTGCCCCCGACGTCTGCCAATTAAGGTCCATAGCCCAGACCAGGCACCAAACGTCTGCCACATAAGGATAGACGTCTGGCCTGAACCCTGGAAACTCATGGTTAATCAGGCCAAACGTCCGCCACAGAGGGACAGACGTCTGGAAGCACTTTTGACTTTCTGTCAAAGTTGTAAACAGACGTTTACCTCAGAAGGACAGATATCTGTTCAACGATTTTCATGAATCTTCAATTCAAGATTTATCTCGAAATTCAGATTTTTGGTGGCAGATTTGTAATTTCTGAGATCTTATCATAACTTAAATTATATAAGCTATATATAGGATCTTAGAGTTATTATTTAGGATAGATGTTTTGTATCATAAGGTTAAAGTGAGTCGTCGCTCCATAAGGGATCAAGATCATCGAATTAAGGTAAATTTTTGGCATTTCTTAGAGCATAAAGTAAAAAGAGTAAACAGCGTCTTCATAAGGGATCTAGGCAATCGAAGGTGAAGGAGAATTTGTAGAAAGAGAGAGATCTCGTTGGAGATCATAAGGAGAGAGTGTGTAGAGTTTTTTTGTCACTCTATTGAGATAAGAATATGCGTCGCTTGTAAGGCGTATTACAGATTCCCCGTTTAGAGTAGGTGGGGGTTTATTGATTGTGGGGATCCGAATCTCCGGCAGCCGCGGACTAAACTGCCGTTAATTACTCTTCATTTTTTGAGCGAGAGAATCTCCGATTGACGAGTAAAACTGGTCATACGAACTCAATATGTAGTGTGCATGTATTATGTTTTGAAGGGGCCTTGAACATATCGGGGGCCTCGCAGAGTTTTTACGGGGGTTCCACTACCTGGATAGCGGGCTGGGCTCAAGAGGGCTAGCAGCCCCTTTGCGGGGTGCGGGAAAGCGCTCCGTTAGAATTTTTTTTTGTAACGGGAGAGGTGATAAGTGTATATATGTCAAGCGCGCACGTGACAAGTGCGCATATACCAAAACGCATACCTATCAAGGTGTACACCTTGCAAAGGGGCGCACATGACAAGTGCGCACTTGCCGAGACGTGCGCCTTGTAAGGGGCACACTTGGCAAGGCGTGAGAGAGTGAAGGGAGCGAAAGGGTCCCGAATGGGCCAAAAGGACCAGCAGGGTACGCACTTAGTGAAGTGCGAACCTAGCGAGGTGCGCACCTGAGCCGGTGTGCACTTGGCTTGATGTGTACCCAACGGGGTGCACACCTAACCAAATAGGCACCTAGCACGGTGTAAGTAGGGTCAAAATCCAATGAAACAACAGTCCAAAAACACAAAGATTTTGACTTTTGAAGGTCAAAATGGGTTCTTTTCCCTTTTTTTGACGCCTCCTGACATGCGCACTTAAGAAAAGAGAAAGGAAGTGTCATGACTCGAAATAGCACGTGACTGACACTTGAATCATGTGAAGTCTATACGACCCCACCTAATTCAAGTAAGCCAAAAATCCGGAAATCTAAACCATTTTAAAGAGAAAGTGAAGGAAAACTTATTTTAAAGTAAGTAGTTTTAATAAAATAAGTAGCATTAAACATTTTTAAAACATCAAGTCTTTTCCAAAAATTTCGGCAGAGTTTCCTTTGTAAATACTGGCCCCAAATGGGTACAAACATGAATAATATACATAATGAATAAAGGCATCGCCAAGCGGGAGCTAGCACTTCGCCAATTGGCGGATACAACCACACAAGCAATATAATATACAATGCCGAAGGGCGATGATCAAATCTCAGAATAAAACCAATAGCATTACGAAAACCAGAGAAAGAATCGTAATAATACAAGCGCGCGACTTTAAGGTCGAAAGAATATACAACTGGTTTTCTAAGTCTATCAAATAATACAAGTTTGATTGATGGAGTTTACTAGATACAACTGAAATATATAAGTGTACAACGGTGGTCACGATGCCAGTGAACCCACCTACCCAAGCAATCATCCGGAAGGAAGCAGTGTGTCAGCAAAGCCGCCAAGAAAACCTGTACGGCGAAACCTGCAATAAATTGTGGCACAACGGGGGTGAGTTGCGAACTAGTGAGTAGAAAACATCACCGAGAAGAAATCTCATGTATGACTCTATCCTAGGTCATACAATAAAATCCATATAATATAACCTGAAACATCTGATAATGGCCAGGGTAAACATCTATACATAAGTGTGATACCAAGTGCTCGTGTCAGTGCCTCAGGTAGCAACATGCCACATATATGATGTGAGAATGCATGAAAACAGAATACATTTGAATGAGAAAAATGTTTTCATATCTCAATGAGATTTCTGTATAAAAATCGAAGCATCATCAATGAAATCAATAAGGAATCTGTGTCAAGCATTGACACAAAATATATATCCCAATATCTCAATATCTCGGGCTCCGGCAATCCGGACTGACCCATATCATAAAATATCAATATCTCAATATCTCGGGCTCCGGTAATCCGGACTGGCCCCGGGCTCCGGCAATCCGGACTGGCCCCGTGCTTCGGCAATCATCTGCGATATCCGCCGGTATACTCCAGATATCCGCCGCGTTACAAATAACCGGTCGGTAGTGCTCACCTTCCAGGTTCAACGCCATCATCTGCGACCATCTTGCCCTGGGGTAGCGCACCGGGTCCACCATGCATCCGCAGATGGTTCCTCCTCCTCCTCGAATCAGGTGTATGATACCGCTCAAGAGCCGAGAAAACTCATGGTGGACATATCTCACATCATATCATAAGAAAACCGCAATTTCTATTTTTAGAAATGATAATGAGTTTATAAAATCCTTGCGGTTTCTCCAAATCCAGAAATCTCATGGAAAATCCGAATCGCATAATTAAAAGTCAATAAACAGTGAATACCGGCATAAGGCCCCATAATATTGCATGACAAATGAATATACACATGCATGAAATATCACAATAATAAATGCAATGTCTAAACTAGCATATGAAAGCAAGTGAACTAGTACTATGTCGAAACTATCAGCTAGCGATTTATACCAATGAAGTAGTGTTCTCTAATGTGTACGTGACATGAAAATTACCGATGATGATGTGTGTGAGCCGGCAAGCAGGTGTACGTAGAGTATACGCATCATCGGTAATGGTGCTGGTGTCCTGACAACATGGGTTTCATAATAACTACGAAAACACATTTAGGCATGCAATGCGATGCGAATGGCAAGAATATACGGAAAATGAATAGTAAACGCAACAATAAAGAATATACATTGTATATACGAGTCATACAGTTTTGGCATTTGAAATAGCACGAATCGTGGTGTTTAGAAAATAGGGGCTACGGTGTCTTTAAGAAAAAGGTACGTCCTTTGAAATATCCGTAGTATCCCTTGGCCTGTCTTTAAAATACTCACGATTCGTCAGTTTTGGAAATAAGTATGTCTCGAGCCCAAATCTAACATCTACTAAATAAACTACAGGATAAGCTAAGGGACTAACCAAAAGGGGTAAGGAAATCCACCTAAGTCCGAGTCGATATATCTAGTAGTTGGTGATCCCGCCTCAATAGTGTCACGTACGATACAATATATAATACGACATCCTCGAATTAAAAGTGCGGATTTATCATAGTTTTAATATCTCGTACGGTAAATCCCTCGTACGGCATCCCAAAATCTGGGTACGGGTCGAATATCACATATAACACATTATTCATATGGTATCATCATCATAATATAAAGTCTAGTACATACCGATACCATCCAACATATATCCGCGTGTGAATAAAATCACATCGCCCATCGATCCGCTATAATATCATGTCGTATCTCATAACACGACTTAAATCACATAACCGATCTCACAGCATCATGCCCGATCACATCGACTCATCACCAAGTATCATATACTATCCTCATCACCCGTGTATACGTATATGTGTGTGTGTGTGTGTGTGTGTGTATATATATATATATCAACACACACATAATATATATATATATATATATATATATATATATATATATACATATATCATATACACCAAAATCGTATTACGTGTGTGCATGTGTATGTGTAAACCTTTACACTAGGGTTTTGCAACTAGGAAACTAAACTAAAACACTAACTTTCAATTACGCTACACTAACCCATGAAAACTTAAAGCCTATCTTGATACTCATACACATCTCGCAATACATATATTTACATAGATATAATCTATTCGTATGCTACACTACGAAACTGCGGGGGTGCTATACGCCATCCACCCGACTTCCCCCGTAGATATATATCTACTCACCTGATCCTTGCTTGCCGAAGTCGATGTCGCCTTGCTCCTCCTTGTTGTATGACGTCCATATGGGTACTTACACATATCACACATAGTATCGTAAACCGAAATCGCGGATGAAAACAAAAATGGCACACAAAACACACATAGGTTAGAATCTATGGTCTACGCATGCAAGAATAACCAAACAACCGAGTCAAAACCCAAATACTAAAATCCAAGTCATAAATAGTCTCAAAACCAAAGCAGCAATATAAGAAAACACTTCCAGATTTTGTTTCAGGTGAAATTAGCCAATTCTTCACATGTTGAGGGTCTAATTTACTGAAAATAAAGCCAAGGGCCCAATACGAATCAATTTGGTCATACCCAGGCCGTAAATTGCGGCCAAATGGGTTAAATCTGCGGCCTAAATGAAGGAGTTGGGGCTCGGGTCTCTATTGTAGCTTCCAGGTTGCCTGCACGACTCACAGTAATCGCTAAATAATTTTTTTGGTCTCCGAGTTATAGCAGATCTCCAAAACACATCACCAAAATCAACAAAATCCGACATCGAGGTTTCTAAGTTCAAGATGTGGGGTTTCAGTCTCATGTTTGGTCCAGGTTTTATCAATAAAGGAGTTGTAGTCACTTAAGACACCTCAATTTCACTTTTCCAATACACACAAAACCCAAACCTTCTATTGAAATTTTCCAAGTTCACTAAACATCACCTAAACAATTCTAAACTAATATGGATGCTAAAGGAAATGGATTACTACTCTAATGGTGAAAGAATTATCTAATTTTGCAACTCAATAATTTTCTTGAGTTTCCCCAAGTGCCCAAAATCCCAACTTTCTTGGTCTCCCATGCTTGTAGTGAGCTTGTGCATATTTTTAATGTAGGGAATGAAATGTTTTGATGTATTTTTTATGGTGAAGTGAGGTGGTATAGGTGGTGGAGGGAGGAGGGCAGCCATGGGAGAGAAGAGAGGAAAGAGAATGAAGAAAATGAAATGAGGAGAAGAATAGCCATGGTCAAAGATGACCCCTCACCCTCTCTCTCTTGCCCATACCTCCATATTCTAATCTTTTTCCTTTTTCTTTTCTATTAACTCTTTAACTTTTAAACAAAACCAAAGCCCCAAATATACAAAAAGGAAAACAAGATGCCATGCACACTTAAGGATTTAAGTCAAGTTTTCAAAGTGTAACAAGTGTTAGCAATATGACATGGTGCATGTCACATGCACAAAACAAAATCAATGCGTAATTAAGTACTAATCGAGTTTAGTAATACTAACTTATATACAAATCATTGTATACCACATTGTAAAGTTCCCAATTTTCATAAATTCTTTTAAAATCAATAATTGATATAAATTTACAAATAATTTCCCAATTTATCGATATATAATTATACCATATCATTAAAACCAATCTCCACACATTAAAATATTCGTAATATTTATTATTCAATTATATAAATTCCCAAAAATAATAATCCATTTTTCTGAAATGTTACAGTCTTCCCCCCTTAAATAAATTCGGTCCCCGAATTTAAATTTAAACCCCTCAAATACTAAAACATTTCAGTAGAATGATCAAGTCGTCGGGGCTCTGAAATCATACATACATAAAACATATCGTAGCGCAATACATACATAACTCAAAAATCAAAACTCCGTCAAGCATCCCGCAATCATCGGAGTTATGGTGAAGACACCAATGTCAAAGTCCAATACGAAAAC
This sequence comes from Agapanthus africanus, assembly GCA_030015575.1. NCBI lineage: Eukaryota > Viridiplantae > Streptophyta > Magnoliopsida > Asparagales > Amaryllidaceae > Agapanthus > Agapanthus africanus. The sequence continues at coordinate 111,165,130 of JASDDO010000012.1, read as the reverse complement.
CAACATGATATATATCAAAACTATAACATGTACATAGTACGCATCGTTGTAAACTCGTCAAAACATCTGAAACAAATGCATGCCAAATCTTTTTCAAATTGCTGTGCGATGCGCGTATCACGGCACAAGTAGCGGGCGTTTATTGTAAGAAAATAACTATATATATATCCTTTGTTTAACATACGCGTCCGGCCGTTTTGAAAATAATTTAGAAGGGTTTTCTTTATAAAACGTTTTGTTTCATCTCAGACACATAGGTAAATACTGAGACTATAGCTCCTTTTTGGAAATCCCTTCGATAACTATCGATGCATGCAAAAACACCTAGGTACTGTTCTCAGAACCGTCCGACTCGGCTACTAAGTAAATATCATAAAAACGTACTGCTCAAAACAAATCGTACTCAATAGTACATGCAATAATGCCACGTGTGTCTGGTGCGCACAGAAATCGAAATCAACGAATGTGCCATACCTGTGCACAGAAACAAAATCTAAGTGCAACGGGTGTGCACGAAAACACCTGTCAAGGGCAACGAGTGTGCCTGACAACAATAACAGGTGTATCTGATATGCACGAAGAATCCCGATTTTAGTGCATCTGATGTGCACCAAAATCGCATCAAGCGCGTCGGTATGCGCAAGAATCCAAATCAATTGCACAAGGTGCACGAAAACAAATATCGAGTATTACAATCGAAATCGACGATATACAACACATTTCAATCCAAATCAGGTATACCGTGGTATATAATCTCACAACCACGTGCATCAGCGTGCAAAAAATCGAATCAAAGTACTAAAAGTACATGAAAACTACACCGAAGGCACAAATCAAATCACATACATACCATGGGCATAAAATCTCAAACATCTCAAACGACATCAAATCGAAGTCGGGTGCAACTGTAGTGCACAAAATCTCGATCATGCAAATAGATCGCCCAAAATACCGAAATCCAAAATGACGGACACGTGATATTCGAATCACCAAGTCGCAAATTGTATACACTGTTGTCGATATATCCTTCCTTCAAAGTCGAGAAGGTGTCAGTGCATCCAAAGCTAGCAGAGTAAGATATCTGCTTGCCTCCTTTTCATGGTTTGGCGCCTTGTGCCCTTAGAGTCTCGTCTCTCACTGCGAATTTCTAGTTACATAGCTCCTCGGCTCAGCGGCCCAATATGGAAATGATGACGGAACAGTTCCGCTCTGGCACATCCTCTAAAAGATCTTTGGCCAACTATCATGGTCACTCATATTATGTCTCGTCGATGATGCCGAACTCTGGCCTGCTGGGTGTGCGTAATACGACCAATCCTGGGTCCAAGTCTTCTCGTGTAGTATTCCAGAAAGATCTTGTCGGGGTCTCTCCCAAATCTCGTTTCTGCTGAACTGCCCGGAAGTTATCACCCTTTACTAAATCTATTTCTTATTCCGGAATGGCAGCATACTCTTCACGACTCCTTCTGGAAGATATATCCATATTCAACGCCTCTGCATGCGTGTCACATCTCTGATGTCAACGGAGTAGAACGGCATCTCATCAAAATCTCGTACGAACCTCTTACTCCACTTTTCTCTAATGTCGACTGATTCAGAATCGTCTCTTCGTAGCTGTATGGACTGCGCTACAACGGCTATACTCGTATCTAAAGTCTCCCAAGTAATGTATCCCATCACATGATATCCGGACGACGTCGAACTTTTCGATCGATTCATCAAAGTCTCATAATTTCTCAAGAGCTCAACACTGGAGCACAGTTTAATAAAATCCAGTATATGCCATAGTTCCTATGGACCAGCCGTAGAAGGGCAAACCCAAGCCTCATTAATGGCACCACGGAACTGCCGCAAACCCTAAGGTTCAAAAGCATTTCCATGGTCATTATGTCGAGTTAGGGTTTCATTCTTCTAGAGGGTTCACAGAATTACTTGCATGTTTTCCGAATACCTTAAACTTGGAAAAATGGGTTTATGACATTCGATCGTTTTCTATCGACTCTCAACGTACCTGCGTGAAGTCTTCTCAAGCTGGAATAAATTAATCTGATGATCTCGCATTGGGGTATGCAACGAACCACATGTCCTAGTCGTTCATCCTTGGGTGACTAGCAATCTTCTATCATATCTCTATGTACAACTCGTGCTGCAATAGCTTCAAACATCTGGGGAGATATCTTGTCAGTCGCAGCAAAATTTGTCTCATTCGTCCGCACGCTAAACAATGCCTCAATCATCAAGAATAAATGGTGCTTTGACGGTCATCACATTCTAGCCGGCCTCTAGCAGTGGCCCAATCCTCTGGTGCTGATCTGCCGCTCGAGAAATCTTAGTAAAAACAACCTATCAAATGCTTATGTCGTGAAAAGCACAATAAAACAACACATCTATGCAATCGTGTGTCACCGGAATTTCGTCCTGGTCAGTCCTCGTCCAAGACGAGCTCATGCTGACCGCAACTCTAGCCGCAGCTCTCTCTGCCTGTGCAATCGTGGTAACACAAACCACAAACCGATATCGATGAGGATAGATCATATGAATGAATAGAATACTGTGCAAGGAAATGTACATCATAAGGCTTCTTAAGCGGAGTAGTATATCGTAAGTATGCCGCGGAACATACACACGGTACGTCACTCTACTTAAGTCACCTACTCCATAAACCAAGGTCAACCTATGCGGCGAAAGTTCGGGTCTAATACCCCCTCGACCAAGTCTAAGTTCCGTAAGGTCAAGCCTAGGTTCCGAATATATATACGCCCTAGACTCCGCATAGTCAAACCTAGACTCGAACAAAAGTTAAACCAAGCGCTCTAATACCAACTTTGTCACGACCCGAAATAGCACGTGACTGGCACTTGAATCATGTGAAGTCTATAGGACCCCACCTAATTCAAGTAAGCCAAAAGCCCAGAAATCTAAACCATTTTAAAAAGAAAGTGAAGGAAAACTTGTTTTAAAGCAAGTGGTTTTAATAAAATAAGTGGCATTAAACATTTTTAAAACATCAAGTCTTTTCCAAAAATTTCGGCAGAGTTTCCTTTGTAAATACTGGCCCCAAACGGGTACAAACATGAATAATACACATAATGAATAAAGGAATCCCCAAACGGGAGCTAGCTCTTCGCCAATTGGCGGATACAACCACACAAGCAATATAATAATATACAACACCGTAGGGCGAGGATCAAATCTCAGAATAAAACCAATAGCCTCATGAAAACCAGAGAAAGAATCGTAATAATACAAGCGCGCGACTCTAAGGTCGAAAGAATATATAACTGGTCTTCTAAGTCTATCAAATAATACAAGTCTGGTTGATGGAGTTTACTAGATACAACTGAAATAAATAAGTGTACAACGGTGGTCACGATGCCAGTGAACCCACCTACCCAAGCAATCACCCGAAAGGAAGCAGTGTGTCAGAAAAGCCGCCAAGGAAACCTGTACGGAGAAACCTGCAAGAAACTGTGGCATAACGGGGGTGAGTTGCCAACTCGTGAGTAGAAAACATCACCGAGAAGAAATCGCATGTATGACTCTATCCTAGGTCATACAATAAAATCCATATAATATATAACCTGAAACATCTGATAATGGCCAGGGTAAACATTTATACATAAGTGTTGTTGGGATACCTACAACGGCAGCAAGGTTTCGGGAGGCATCATCCATGCCAAGTTTAAATTTTTGTCATTCTAGATAACCCTAACCCTAGATCTTTAACTAGAGAATCAAACAAAAACTATATGTTAACAACTTAACCTATAAGAGTTAGGGATTACAACCTTTGTAGTCTGTTCCTTCGCTTCATAAGCTCTGAGTTGAGGTCCCTTCGCTGCGGTCATCAAGCTCGCGGACTCTATAGAGGCTCCATGAGGTGCATGGGACATGCTAGCTTGAAGTCTTCACTAATCCAAGATGATCTACCTTGAGGGATCACAAACCCAAGCTATCTTTTCACTAATTAGGTATTAGTGAAGTGAACACCCTAATCTAAGTGGCTAGAATCGATGATGATGATGAAGTAGGAATTTTGCTCTCTTTTGTTTTCTTTTTCTCACAAAACAATCATCACAAAATCAAAGCTAGAAAGCTTTTGGAGAGAGGAAGAAGAAGATGAAGTTGTGATGAATGAAAATGAATTATTGTTGAGGTTAGAAATGTAACCAAGGGTTAAGCATGTCATGCTTAACCCTTATAGAGAATTAACCATAGGCTAGGGTTAAAAGGTTAGGTTAACAAATATCAAGGATAAAATAAAGAGGGTAGACTTTGTCAAAGCAACATGAAGCTTCTCCAAAACTTATCCATCCAAATAAGAATTAAACCTAAAAGAAAATGTTAACCCAAAATTTAAACCCTAGCACGGTTTAATCTCTAAACCCTAGTTGCATTTGTAACCCTAATATGTTACAATATTATATATCACATATATAATATATAATGTAACAAAAGAAAATAATACAATCAACATATATCACATATACATCAATGTATCATCAAGTGAGAAAAAGAATCTTTAAGTGAGCTTATATTAGTTAATGTAATGTAATATATCACATATATAATTATACATTAAATTATCGAATCAACTCTTGATCCGATAATCTGGCTATATAACATATAACCGACTAATATAACATGTATCATCTTATCGAATCAACACTTGATCCGATATCCCGGCTATATCACATATACCCTGCCGATATCACATATCGCGAGAATAGAATACGGTATCTCATATCGTATTAATCTCGGTCCCGCACATATCACATATGTGCTCCTACTCCGTTTTGCCTGAGCCAGGAAACCTCTGTGTATGACTCTAAAGAATCGTCAATATGCCGGCAGTAGGTGATGATCATATCAAACACCCATAAGCTGCAAGCGGTCAGCTAAACGTAACAACCACCCGGGTATTGAGCGATCAGAAGATCAACAAGCAAGCCTGCACACATTCCTGTGAATCCAATCAGTAACACTACCATACAGTCCGGTCTCTTCGTCTGATATGTCGCATATCCAGTCTAGGGGTGGTAAACGTCAGACCCCAGTAACCGATAAGTCGTGTCGATGTAAGGCTCATAACGGGTCGAGAAATTACTGATAACACTTACCAGTAGATCTCCATATCAGCCATGGCCAGGGACTTCCAGTTATAGCCAATCGAACACAGCGCAACATCAACCCCTAATACTGGGAGAGACGAAACCCCTCCTATGGCTCATTGCCTCCATGTGATTCGGGACTGTACCCAAAAGCCACCGTTTTGCATGTTCTCATGAACGTGGTAAGGTGGAAATCAAAGTACAGTGGGAATCACACAAGACTCTATGACGATCTCGGGTCTACAGACTAACCTGTACCACTGTCACCAGAGAACTGCTATCTGACGATAGGTATAATACCATCTAGGAGTTCTCGGCGAGTCCGTTCAGTGTACCCGGTCTCCACTGAGCACCCGTATACCTTCTCTGATGTCAAACACCAATGGATATGGGATCATCCATTGCCTATCATATGGGTCGAGAAGCATATATGCTAGTCTACCCTGGAGTATCGATGCCCTGTCTCGATACTCCCTCGACTAGGAACAGTTATAGGATGTGCTCTTGGACTACCCTGGCCCCACTAGTATGATCTGCATCATAGTCCTAGTAGTCGAGTACATATCCTAAGGACTTTATCAACATGTGAGAGCAAGATAGTAAACTAATACAAGTCAACATGTTAAGACAAAGTGGAACCAAATAGCATACTATCATGTCGAGCAAGAAAGTCCTCTCTATATATATCCAAGCATCCACTATAATATGCATCATATGTACAACAATGGCCTCTATGGCATATATATAACTATCAATCTCCCACTTGCACTAAGGCCAGCTGTTGTAGTATCTCATACCCAACATCCCGAAGAGTTTCTCAAATTGTATCTGGGGTATGGCCTTCATGAGTGGATCCGCAGTGTTGTCCTTCGTGTCAACTCTCCTGACATCGATCTCACGGCGATCAACTATCTCCCGGATCAGGTGATACCGCCTCAGAATATGCCTGGATCTCTGATAGGATCTGGGTTCCTTGGCCAAAGCCACAACTCTATTGTTATCACAATACAAAGGTATTGGATGCTCAATGGACGAAACCACTCTAAGTTCAGTTATGAACTTCTTCATCCAGACAGCCTCTTTGGCAGCATCGTTGGTAGCGATGTATTCAGCCTCCATCGTCGAGTCTGCCGCGGTTTCCTGTTTGGAACTCTTCCAATAAGCCGCCTCTCCATTGAGGGTGAAGACAAATCCCGAGTGCGACTTAGAGTCGTTGTTATCACTTTGGAAGCTCGAATCGGTAGAGGACTCTACCTGGAGTTCTCCGTTACCATACACCAAGAACATCTCTTTAGTCCTTCTCAAGTACTTGAGAATGTTCTTCACAGCTGTCCAGTGATTCTCTCCAGGATCTGCTTGATACCTACTCATTACACTTAGTGAATATGCTACATCGGGTCTGGTACATAGCATCGCATACATGATAGAGCCTACTGCCGAAGCATAGGGTATCCCTTGCATGCGAGCTCTCTCCAAATCAGTCTTGGGAGACATCTCTTTGGAGAGAGTGAGTCCAGAGATCGTGGGTAAATACCTATATTCTCCGCCGAAAAGACGCGACCGGGATGTTGGGACGTCCGGCCTGAATTTTGGGGGCAGATGCTATTTGGTGCTATCCGTCCACCTCTCCGAAGATGCCAAGTTAATTTATGACACCATGTATCGAAGGTTTAAACGGACGCGGTCGATATAGCAGACTTCGTCAGATTCCCCCTCATTGAGGGGTTTTTGATTGTGGGGACGCTCTTCCCTGCAGGCGCAAGTCCCTGCAGTTAATTACGCTACCGCATCGCGGTAACCACTTTATCCTTCTCCAGATGGTCACTTCGTGTCGTGTGTGTTTGTTTTGTTTTTGGTTTCCCGTGGATTGTATATGGAGACTAATTTATGTTGTCGCCCGTAGGGCGTGGATTAGTCCAAATCCATATTTTCTTAGATTTGGGTTTTGGGTTGGGTTTAAGGATCGTTAATCTCATTTGAGACTAAGATCAACTTAAACATTTGTTAAGGATACATTAGTCTAATTTTAGACTAAAATCTACTTAACAGGATCATTTAGATCCAACAAAAGAGCATTTAGGCTCTATTGCTTTAGTTTAGGGACATTGCGGTCCAGTTTAAAGATGTCATAGTCTGTAAAGTTTAAAGAAATCATAGTCTATGAGTTTAAGGACCTCACAGTCCATAAAGTTTAAGGACATCATAGTCCATGAGTTTAAGGACCCCACAGTTCGTAAAGTTTAAGGACATCATAGTCCAGTTTAAAGACATCATAGTCTGTAAAGTTTAAGGACATCATAGTCCATGAGTTTAAGGACCCCATAGTCCATAAAGTTTAAGGACATCATAGTCCATGAGTTTAAGGACCCCACGGTCCGTGGAATGTCTGGTTGTCGGGACCCGTCGCCTCTCTGAAGACGTTGAAGGATTACAACGACAAATATCAGAAGAGTGAAGAAATGTACCCTTGAACCAATATTGGTTGGAGATCTGAAGTCCAATTTGGGACTAAGATCAAAGATTTATGAGCATATGGGCTCAATTAATCTGAGGTAGGGTTCTGTGGCCACTTTGGGCGCGGCTCATTTAGTTAAAATGTTAAACATTTAACAATACTGAGCATTGGTTTGGGCTCTGACAATCTTTTTATCTTTTATTGAATGCTGAGCACTCATCATAGCTCTGGGCTTTTATTTATAGAACAATTTATGTTCTCTTAGCGCACACGTGAGGAGCACGTGGCGCGCTTGGCGCTGTGCGCCAGTCAATGAGCCCAGAGCCCTTCTGTTAAGTAGCGCACACGTGAGGAGCACTTGGCGCGCTTGGCGGTGAGAGCCAATCAAAGAGCGCAAAGAGTTTCTATTAAGTAGCGCACACGTGAGGAGCACGTGGCGCGCTTGGCGGTGAGCGCCATTTCAAAGAGCGCAAAGCGCTTCTGTTTAATTAGCGCACACGTGGGGAGCACGTGGCGTGCTTAGAGGTGAGCGCCAGTTCAAAGAGCGCAAGCGCTTCTGTTTAAGTAGAGCACATGTGGGGAGTACGTGGTGCGCTTGGCTGTGAGCGCCAGATCAAAGAGCGCAGTAGCGCACACATGAGGAGCACGTGGCGCGCTTGGCGTTGAGCGCCAGTCAATGAGCGCAGAGCGCTTCTGTTTAAGTTTGGAGCGCTAAGGCTCTGCAGCGCTGTGCGCTAGATTTGGAGCGCTGAGGCGCTCTTCTTTAATTGGAGCGCTAAGGCTCTTTTTAGGCAGCTTTGCGCCCTGAGAATTAAATTCTCTCTATAAGAGACTTTATCTCATGGATCTAAGAATAAAGTTCTTCTTCTTATTATTTTTTATAGGAGATGTTTCAATCTCTTATGTTTTTAATGAAAGGCTCTGCCTTTATGGATCTATGATCCTAAGAGAATTGAATTATTCCCCCCTTTTTATAATGAGATATTATGATCTCTTTTGTGAAAGAAAATTTGTCTTATAGATCTATGATCTGAAGAAGATTAAGTTCTTCCCCTTATTTTTTTATGATGAGATACTTTGATCTCTTTTGGTGAATGACCTTGGTCTTATAGATCTATGATCTGAAGAAAAAAGAAGTAAATTCTTCTTCTTATATGAGATAATTTCATCTCTATGTTCTTTTTTTACCTTGAAGAAAATCTTCTTCTTCTAAAAGCTTGCTCTTTGTCTTTTAAATTTCTCAAAGTTTATGGGGGGTTCCTCTATTTCTTTTTCTCTTTTGATTTGAAAGCTTATGGGGAGGTCTCTCTGTATCAGACTTGAAGTCTTGGGGGCTTTATATAGGGCAAGCTGATTTGTTGAATCGGTTGAAGAGATCTTTTCTCTGATTGATTTGGGGATGTTTCCCCCGTTGGATCTTTGATCCAAGGGCTTCTGTTTTACAGAAGGAAATCTTCTTGTTTTTAAAAAGATTGGGAAATCTTTTCCTATAAAGAATTTATTCTGTATTTTGGTGATTTTTAATCACTATTGGATCATTGTTCCAACGGTGCTCTGATTTTCAGAGCATAATCTTTCCTGTTTGGAAAGATTCTGAGGAATGTTTCCTTAACAGAATTTTATTCTGGTCAATTGATAATTTTTAATCATGTTTGTTGGATTTTTGATCCAAGGGCCGAGAACATTTTGTTCTATCGCTAGCGCTCACGTGCTTTGCATGTGGTGCGCTGCTTAGAGTGCAGCGCACTTGGCGCTAGCGCTCACGTGCTTTGCACGTGGTGCGTTGCTTAGAGTGCAACGCTCTTGGCGTTGCTTCATTTCAAATTTTGAAATTTGAACAGAGCTTTGCTCTGATTGGGGGAAACAAATGCCCCACCACTGTTACGCTCACGTGGCTTACACGTGAGTGCAGCGGTGGCAACATCTCCACCATTAGATCAACATAGAAGTTGAAAAGGCTATCAGTGCCTATAAATAGGGCCTTTGGCCCTTGAGATGATCTCTGTTCATTTTCTTTCTTGTTTTATGAGAATTAATTCTCCTTCAGAGCATAGCTCTTTCCCTTAAGAACTCTTAAGAGTCAAAACTTTGCCCAATTTTTTGGAAAGATTTGAACTTATAAATAGAGCTTTGCTCTTCTCAGATCATAGATCTAGAAATATTTTTAGGGTTTTACCCATTAACAGAGCCATGCTCATCTTTAGATCATAGATCTTAAAAGTATAATCTTTTTTAGGGCGATTTTAACCCGTGAACTGGAATACTGTTCATCTTCCATGAAGAACTCTTAGAGTTTGTTCACAGATCTTGAAGATCTTGGAGTTTTTACTCTGTAGAAGCTTTGCTTTTTAGGGTTTCTTGATAGATTGTTTCATCTTCCTTATAGAGCATTGCTCTTTAGAAATTTTGGAGGGAATTTTATTCCCTTCGTGATTAATTATGACAGATGTCTGTCTGTTGCAGAGCACTACTCTCAATGGGAGATTTACTCCTTGGCCCGAGGGGCCTTCATTAAATGAGAATCCTTTAAGGATTTCCTCACTTAATGTCAGTCTCATCAAATGATGAATTTTTTTTATTAATAGTGAGAATCATCTAGATTGTGTGGGTCCCCTTTGGCCCCTTCTTACTGCATTGCGGTGTGGTACGGATTTAAAGTACCAAGTACTGAACATGACTTGTAGCATTGACGGCTAACTTTGTTCTCTTTCGCGCAGGTACCATGTCTTTCGATACTTCGTTTCCCTTTGTCCGTTCAGAAAGCGGGTTCCCTGCAGCGCCAGTAGACCGAGAAGTTTTCGCATTGATCAAGGATCACGACCCAGAGTGGAAGAATCTCCATTTATGGGGAACATGGTACAACCAGATCATCATGGGTCGGCGCAGCTTCTCTTGCGCAACACCTTCAGAGCCCATTTCGGTGATTCATTATGCTGACGTGCCCCCGGTGAACTATTCCATCGAGGTGGTTAATTGGACTTCAGAGGGTTGCCTTCAGCCCTCTATGGGTGCAATACCTGTACAACCGCCGATGGCTTTGGATATTCTAGGGCGGCGTATATGCCAGGGTAAGTCGCGCCCTTAGGGACAACCATACAACATAGGCTTGACTCCCCGTCACTCAGCTGGATATCTGCAGTGGGCCTGATACATCTTATCGGCAAAGAAGTCAGAGCTACTGAGGTTTGGGTTATACCCCGTGATCTACGCTTCTCTGTTCCATTATTCCACACCTCCAGCATGGTGGGTCATAGCCTTTTTGGAACAATGGAACGTTCCAACTCACACCTTCCTTATGCTAGATCGGGAAGTTTCCATCTCTTTGGAGGAATTTGCGGATATCTCCGGCTTGCCTGTCAGAGGGGAGCATTATGAGGAGATCTTGCCCTCCGAGGAGTATATTTTCGCTACCCAACTGGTGATGACGGATCTAACCCCAGAGAATGCCATTCAGCACCGATTCCCCAGCTTGATTAGGGTGCTAAACATTTACGAGGGCCTATTTCTTGAATCTGGAAGCCATGGGGTTAGCTTTGCGGACTTCATTGCCCGTTTTCTCCGCCCAGAAGCTTTATCGCAATAAGGTGAAAGGTTTTCCAAACTTGATCCTTTCGGTTTTGGCTTGGATAGCCGGCCGATAATGGAAGCCAATCAAAAGAGTTTCTTCCTTCCAAACGTCGCGGTCATCCCTTTTTCAGAAATCGCCGCTCAAGACATCGATGAAGAAGAGTTCTTTCTAGGGTTACTCGGTTTTTGGTTAAGCTGGTTCGCGCTTCCTATGCACCCTCGCTACATGAGGCCGTCTGTCTTCTACCCAGCTCATCGGATGGTTAAAGGGAGACAGGTTGCTGTTGGGATTGCCGGGCTGGCTCATTTGTATCACAGCCTTAGCTTGGCGGCCGACACTACTCAACCGGGGGTGCAGCCCGTGAATTTCCCGATACATTATTTTACTTCATGGCTCGAGCTGCATGTGCTTGGTGCTTTTGGAATGCACAAGCGGCCCCATTTCTATGAAACTTGCAATTTTCCACGGATCATGCGGCCGGTCGATGCTTCCACTGTGGAGCCAAGTCAGCGAGAGGCTCGGGGTGTGATTCTTCGCCCACGTACAGTCGGGGACGGCTTGACCTTTGTTGATAAGGTCATGAACATCGGTAAGGAATCCACCAAGATGGTGCAGCCACTGCGGGACACCTTTAAGGACGGAGCTTCTACCTTGAATGCTCGTGAGATTCTCCATTTATATTCGATCAGGCCGGGTTACTTGGTGTTCAGGCAGAATGACTCGGCTTTATTCATGAGATATAACCCTCACCGTTTCTCCCAGCAATCAAGTTATAATCAGGGTGTCCCGCTCGAAGCCTTTCTAGTTGAGCAAGCTGCCACAGAAGAAGGCATTCGAAATGCATTGCACCATTTTATGCGGTTAAACACTGTAACTCCACGGTAGCGCCCCGGCCATCTAACAGACACCAAATGCGGAAAAAAACCTTTTTACGAACTAGCGCTATCGTGTACCGTAACCCGGATCTGCCATTAAAGCTAAACTAACAAATTGCAAAGGGGTAGAAACGTTATACCGAATGATCCGAGTCCTTCGGTCTTCAACCATCATCCCACGCTTTTTTACGGTTGCTCCGATCTCTTGAATCTCCAGTCTTCTCGTTCAGGTGGCACCACGTCGACAGATCTTTAAACAGGCTCCTACCTCTGAACCGAGGCAACTCGATCGTCAAGTTTGCTAAAAGAGACGACCAAGATGATGTAGAGAATGATTAGAATACTTTGTCTCGTTACGTCCAAGGCTATGGACGAACGGTTAATGAAGTTGCCTTTTGGAATCGGGTGAAATGAGAAATGAGTCTTATCTAATTTCCATGAGTCCAAAACAATATCAATCTTTTTCTAGCAACTATTAGCCATGAGAGGGGGGAGGCCGGCCACTTATAGGAGAGGAGGGAGGTGAGTGTAGGAGCTAGGAGAGGGTGACTATAACCATATGATACTTATCATAACACCTTGTACAAAAAATCAATGCAAACAATGAATCACCAAAACCTAGTCATCATTCATTAATTGCACAATTAATGAACTAATGACTCACTAGCCTCATCATCATCCTTGTCACCATCTAGAAGCTTCCACACACTCATGACTCACCCTCATCAAGAAAAGATAAATCCGTCTTTAACCGAATGTTAAAGACGGGTGATAGAAAACTGGAAACTGGCAACTTCCAAAAATGATCCTGAAACGAATTTCAGGATAACCCCGTAATGGTATAAACATACCCGCATTTGTATTACGACCGAATACAAATGTATCTGAGACAAAGATATTATATCTACACAGTATAATACTCGGATCCGGCTTAAACCAAAGCCGACCGGTATTATCTGCCCGAAAAACGACACGTGCGAAAACGCACGTGCATTTTCCGAACCCTGCCATAAATCCATACGGCCTCTACAACGTTTCGCCCGAACTTGGGAAACTGTCTGTGGGGGACTCTAATGACTCATCAACACACTGGCACTGGGTATAACCACTAGCACGTCAGAGGTACGAGCTGTACGTAACGTTTGCCTATGTATTGATTGGAAGGGAAGCTGATGAGCGAACTCATCATAAACCCTACTGAGCCTAACAGTGACAATATACATACAGTCCTGTCCGTTCATCTATGAGTATCGCATATCTGCCTAGGGCTGGTAACGTCAGATCCCCAATAGCAGTATTAGTCATGTCAGAGAGCAGCCCAGAACACCCTGAGATACTACTGGAGTACCTACCAGTAAATCTCCTGCTTCGGCCGAGGGCTTTGTGTAATGGCTTTCCTAGACATAGAGCGATCTCACCCCCAATACCGGGAGAGACGAATCCCCTGTCGATCCGCTCACTTGCCTCCAATGTGGCTCGGGACTGTACCCAACTAAAACCTGTTTGCACAACTCCTTTGAGCGTGGTAGGGTAGTAATCTAAGCACAGTGGGAACTCACATGAGACAAATGACGATCTCAGGTCGATGAACTAACCTGTACACATGTCACCAGGGAACTGCTATCTGACGATATGTATAATACCAATTAGCAGGTTCCCGGCGAGTCCTGTCCGGTGTACTCATAACTCAATGAGCACCTGTATACATCTTAGGTGAACCAACTGACACCAATGGCTTGTGAGACCGGCCATTGCCCCTCGTCGGGGTCTCGACTGTATACACCAGTCTACTCTGGACTATCGATGCCCTGTCTCGAAACTTCCACGACTAGGGACACTTTAAGGATGTTCTTACAGACCCCAGCTCCCACGTATATGATCTCCATCATACTGCTGGTAGTCAAGCAAGAATCCTATGGGCTCTATCAACATGCAATAGCGAACTAAAGCATGTATACGATGATAAAGACAAACCAGATAGCATACTATCATCTTGAGCAAGACTGTCATATCGGTATAGGTCCTGCCTCAATCATTGCAATCACGTACCTGTGATCCAATAATTGACTTCGAGGGCACTATCTCCAACAATCTCCCACTTGCACTCAAGGCTAATTATTGCGATGTCGCATACTCACAGCCAGTGTGATACCGAACATCCAACTCCTCTACTAATCAGTTTCTCAAATCTAGTTTGTAAAACTCTTGTGTTCGAGAAATAGCCTCAGTGAGTGGATCCGCCCTGATGTTTCTTTCTATATCTCTCTAAATCTCAAAATCGCGGAGAAAACCATCTCCCGAATCGAGTAATACCTGTCTTAGAATATGTCTGAATATCTGATGGGACCTAGTTCATAAATGAACTCCAAATCCAATCTTCTTAGACTGTATCGATAACTGAACCTAATCAGTATCTAGCACCATGCCTCCCACAGTATCCTCTTGGACCACCTGTCCATAATACTGTCCCTTGTCAGAGGGAAAACTATAACTCTGACAATCACTCTGTCATCCAGGTCACCTTGGAAGCCTGGAATGATAACCGTCTCCCGAAGGAGGCTGCCGTCATCAAATCCGTAGAACATGCACTTATGTTCTAAAACTGCTTCCTTATGTTTTTCCAGGATTGGATTAATATAAACTTATCGCATCTAGTGCAAAAACAACATCTGGTGTGGTACTTGATATTTCATGATTGACTCAATTGCCTAAGCAAGTGATCTGCCAATCATGCACATCCCTCTCTCCTCTAGTCTCTAAGACACCTTTAGAGAGGGTGACTCCATCACCTGCAGGTACACCACCATGCCAAGAGTCATCTATTCTAAAATACTATTAGAATATTGTCAAAGTACCCATATTGGGAAACTACCCAAATCTAGATCTAAAACCATAGATCTAGTAACCAGAATGTCAGATATTATATCCATATCCTTTGTGGAGAAACAACTGTGTGATGACCAAAGTACAACCGATCGTAGTATAGGAATTTTACTTCCTACTCTGTGTATGTCATCCAAATACCAGGACATCACACCCTACTACCATCTCAACATATCCATCCCCTATTCTGATGAAGTCAAAGCCATGACTATCTCATCAAAATTAGATGATCTCATCTCCGCCATATCTGCTCAAGTCTATAAATAGACATAAGCTGCTTGCCCACTATGCTTCCGCTGCTCCCACTGACTACGACAACCCTCTGGCAGAATAATATCTACGTACACTTCTAAAGCTAGTTTAGAACGACATTTATACTTATCCTCTTGCCGGGTCTCATAGTCTGGAACAACAGTAGTGTTAAGTCTGGGTAAACAAGAACCTCCCTGTCACCGTCCTTGAGGGTACCGGAGTACCTCTCGGGTGTCTGAGGTTATCCACCATATCTGCGGAGTGGCTATTGGAATGTCAAACCTGATTGAATATATAGATCCTATTAAATTTTCCGTAATCGTTTGCGGTTCTGGAATCTCTTCCAGTTCTACCATACTCCCACTACTGTTTTCTGAAAAAATCCATTTTAATAAAACTGTGGCGAGTTTAGAACAATATTACTATTGATCTTCCAGATGGTAGAAATGTCAACCCTCGTCAAAACCAGGGTCAACTCACAAACAGCCATTACAGAAACATGCCTTGATTTATCCAGTGTCTGGTTTTAAGCATAAGCTGGACAACTCCCCTTACCTTAACATCATTAAGATATGAACCATTCTATATCCAATATAGAAACAGAGGCACTAATTTAATTGGAACCAGATTCAAATCATGCAGCTGTCTCCAGTGCATATTAACTTAATGGAAAAAGGCTAATCAGCATTACTCAACTTAGGAATACATCCAATTATGAGAAACCCGAAAGAGAAACAAGTTTCTCAAAAACCATTACTATCAACTGAATACCAGTCACAAGAATCTACATCTTCAATCTCTTTGAAGAATCCCGATACTTGCGACATCTGGTTCTCTACTTTATTCTTATACCCATAACTTCTCAAAACTTAGACATTGTATTTCTACGAAACACTTGTCTAAAAACTAGAGAAGTCACAAGTAAACAGAACATAGTATGAGGATCTACCCCTTTGTCCTGACGGACACTGGACAACATACAATACTCTGTATAAGTCTACTGAGTTGAATAACTCAAAAACCTGTGCATCATAGGTTGAAAACTGTACCCTGGCGATTTCCTCAAATATCACCAATTACAACGAATTCCGATATAATGAGGATGATCACCTAATTCCCAATAACTTACTCCCACTCATCATCTGTAAAAACCATACAGATATGTGAATGAAACCTGGTAAATACATACCCTGGAGTAAGTATCTAATTGGGAAATCAGTTTTCCATTAATAATGCACTGAAACATGAAAATGTTTCGTAGGGGTATCCTGGTATTCCTAGCAATGCCTCTTCCATAATCCAATTCATGACTACAACCGTATATCTCTTTGCCATCTCTCCAAATCTCTTTATTTGTCTTTAGTCGTTACCTTCTGTACACCATCGTTAGGCTAAATGGTTTTCTTCCTTCCCTACCGTTCGGCACCAGCCTATGGTTTGGAAGAAGACTATCCAGTAAGCATAATAGGTGTACCCTCCTAAACCAAGGAGTACTCATAACTTGAGAGAAGGTGATGATAAAAGATAACTGAATAATACCTTATTCTATTAAAGATGAAATAGGAGTGGCGATGAAGTATGCGGTTTGGTCATGAATGATAACAGTCTCAATTTACTTTGCCCTCTTTCTAATCCCTTTATTTTGTCTTTACATATTACCTTCTACACACCCTACTTAGGCTAATTGGTTTTCTTCATTCCTTACCTTTCGGCACCTGCCTATGGTTTGGAAGAAGACTATTCAATAAGCGTAACAGGTGTACTCTCCTAAACTAAGGAGCCCTCGCAACATAAGAGAAGGTGATAATAAAAGACAACTGAATAAACCAATTCTATTTCTCCTGAACTTGGATCCATCCTCAAAGAAGTCCCTTCGAGTTCGTATATAACCATACGATGGATCTATCCAATGGAAGTGGATGTCCGTAATAATACTGGGTGTTCTGAGAAATACAAAGGGTAAAAGAAGGAGTGGCAATGACTTATGCAACTCAGACAATCCAAAAAGCCAGTATTTGAAGAAGGTTCGGTCAACTTGGTCACTGAGTCATAGTCTAGGGTCGGTCAAAGGTCGCTACCAAAGAGAGAGAGAGAAAAGAAACACTCTGCGTGCACTCTAACCTAGATCAGAATGGTTATCAATTTATCTAATCAGGAAACCTCCCACTGTAATCTCAAATTCTCCTCTAAACCTGAAAGAAGAATTAGTCGGGATCACCCGAAGAGTAAACCAACTCATCGGTGAGAATCGGGATCCAACTATCATCGCATGATAACTTGATGGAAGCCACTCAAGTTATCACACTCCAGAAGGTATGCGCATGCCTGGCAAGTTTGCTTTATGTTTGAAACTCCCGATGTGATTTTTGCCCCATGCTCTTATGACCTTGACTAAGGGCCAACAAATCATAAGTCACATGTCAAGTTCTTCCCGTCATTGTCCTGGTTGATTTGAACCCACCCGTACATACTCTTGACTAAGGGCCAACAAAGTAATACGACTGTCCCAAACCAACGCATTTATCTATGCTACAAATGAATACCCAGCAGCTACCAAACACTATGCCTTGACTAAGGGCCAACAAACATAGCTTGAATACTACTGACCATCCATAAGAAATGACGGAGGGATACGGCTGGTTTTTGGCGAAAAACCTTTAACGTAATGAACTTGATCTCGTTGAAGGAAACTGATAGATTTTTATAAAAATATAGTGGCGAAAACGTTTTGCTAAAGAGGTCACTCCCGGTGAAGGGATCTTGGCTCTTTCCTCGTGGAATGAGGTGCAGGATATTCCAACTGAATACCGCGATGCAAAGCAACTTGTAATCGACTATAATAAAGTTACTACCCTGATGTAAACTACTTCCCAAGGGGTCACTCCCGGTGAAGGGATCTCGGCCCTTGCCTCGTGGAATGAGGTGCCGGATATTCTAAACTGAATATCACTATGCAAAACAAAAAGGAAACATTTTTGTAATAACACTTTTTAAAATTTGTTCCAACAACATCAAATATAGGTTTGTTTTACTTTGCATTGATCAGAATCAACGCAGTCCCATCAATCAATCACACCAGAAAAGAACGAAAAATAAAATGTACGTATATGCCATCCGCATTCGTCACTGGGTCCCGTCATCACCCGTT
This sequence comes from Agapanthus africanus, assembly GCA_030015575.1. Lineage (NCBI taxonomy): Eukaryota > Viridiplantae > Streptophyta > Magnoliopsida > Asparagales > Amaryllidaceae > Agapanthus > Agapanthus africanus. The sequence continues at coordinate 111,146,838 of JASDDO010000012.1, read as the reverse complement.
AGGTTACTTAACTAACGACAGAGCGGGGACTGGACTAGCGTGGGTGTAAAACATATACAACATCTAATAGTATATATACCAATATACAATAATCGCTCCAGGCGTGATAATATGCAGCATTACAGAAAAGTAATAAGCATCACAGAACAATACAGATAATCTGGGATCCCCGGGTTTCACAGAGCCGCTGCTGAAACGTGACGTTCCCCTGGTCGTGTGGATAGCCTGTGTAATGAAACCTAGACCCCTACGGGTGCAGCAAGTTACCCGCCAAAACCTGAAGCGAGGTGGTCCCCCACAGCATAGTGAATGGAACACCCGGCACTTCACGGAATCCGGTAAATTGAGCACCCCTCCTTGGGTCAACCTGTACCCCCTACGAGTGCGGTGAATAGTTTGCCAATTCTAGAGTGGGGTCCCTTTGCCTCTCAAAGCCATGAGATACGGACCCGTTGCCCTCCAGAACCTGGCTATCCGTGCACTCCTTCGCGGGATAAACCTAGTACAGAAATAAAAATATGTACAACGGATACATCGACCTCAACCCGGTCGTGCCCCAAAAGAATATTATACAACAGGCAGTAACGGCAGTCCACATGTTGGACGCTCGCCCCGCAATATCAAATGTACAAATAAATCCAAACTGCACTATCATTGCACCCTGCTATCCACCATGACATATCCGCAACAACACAGCACAACACAGAACATCAACGCGAAAGTCACGTTCGCAAACCCGTCTGAAAGAACTATAGCAATCAGACGCGGTTTACCGATCAAATGACATTCCCGGTCGGAGATATAATGTAAATACTGCATACTAACAAATTTAAAATTTCGATCGACCAAATTTCCCGAAGTGGGCCCCACGTACATCTGCTGTACAGTAACAAAATATGGGCCCAAAAGAATATTACCAAAAACCCCAATTTCCTAAGAAGAATCCACTGTAGAAAATTGACCAACTGAAACGCCAAGACGGCCGCGGTTCCGCGGTCGTACGGACGATTCAGTGTGTCGTTTTTCTCCATTATTCTTAAAACAGCCTGCTTAGCTTTCTGTGATATGTCAAAAAAATTTTAGACACTGTTTAAAATTAACAGAAACTGTGAACATGGAATTTGCGGTTTTTGAAAATCCGTTCGATCGATGTTTTAAACGCGTTAGCACAAGTTAGTATAGCTTAATGGTGAGGCTCTGATACCACTGTAAGTCCACGGTAGCGCCTCGGCCGTCTAATAGACGCCAAATGCGGAACAAAAACTTTTTATGAACTGGCGCTATCATGTACCGTAACCCGGATCTGCCATTAAAGCTAAACTAACAAATTGCAAAGGTGTAGAAACGTTATACCGAATGATCTGAGTCCTTCGGTCTTAAACCATCATCCCACGCTTTGTTACGGCTGCTCCGATCTCTTGAATCTCCAGTCTTCTCGTCCAGGTGGCACCACGTCGACGGATCTTTAAACGGGCTCCCACCTCTGAACCGAGGCAACTCGATCGTCAAGTTTGCTAAAAGAGACGACCAAGATGATGTAGAGAATGAGTAGAACACTTTGTCTCGTTACGTCCAAGGCTATGGACGAACGGTTAATGAAGTTGCCTTTTGGAATCGGGTGAAATGAGAAATGAGGCTTATCTAATTTCCATGAGTCCAAAACAATATCAATCTTTTTCTAGCAACCATTAGCCATGAGAGGGGGGAGGCCGGCCACTTATAGAAGAGGAGGGAGGTGAGTGTAGGAGCTAGGAGAGGGTGACCATAACCATATGATACTTATCATAACACCTTGCACAAAAAATCAATGCAAACAATGAATCACCAAAACCTAGTCATCATTCATTAATTGCACAATTAATGAACTAATGACTCACTAGCCTCATCATCATCCTTGTCACCATCTAGAAGCTTCCACACACTCATGACTCACCCTCATCAAGAAAAGATAAATCTTTCTTTAACCGAATGTTAAAGACGGGTGATAGAAAATTGGAAACTGGCAACTTCCAAAAGTGATCCTGAAACGAATTTCAGGATAACCCCGTAATGGTATAAACATACCCGCATTTGTATTACGACCGAATACAAATGTATCTGAGATAAAGATATTATATCTACACAGTATAATACTCGGATCCGGTTTAAACCAAAGCCGACCAGTATTATCTGCCCGAAAAACGACACGTGCGAAAACGCACGTGCATTTTTCGAACCCTGCCATAAATCCATACGGCCTCTACAACGTTTCGCCCGAACTTGGGAAACTGTCTGTGGGGGACTCTAATGACTCATCAACACACTGGCACTGGGTATAACCACTAGCACGTCAGAGGTACGAGCTGTACGTAACGTTTGCCTATGTATTGATTGGAAGGGAAGCTGATGAGCGAACTCATCATAAACCCTACTGAGCCTAACAGTGACAATATACATACAGTCCGGTCCGTTCATCTATGAGTATCGCATATCTGCCTAGGGCTGGTAACGTCAGATCCCCAATAGCAGTATTAGTCATGTCAGAGAGCAGCCCAGAACACCCTGAGATACTACTGGAGTACCTACCAGTAAATCTCCTGCCTCGGCCGAGGGCTTTTTGTAATGGCTCTCCTAGACACAGCGTGATCTCACCCCTAATACCGGGAGAGACGAATCCCTGTCGATCCGCTCACTTGCCTCCAATGTGGCTCGGGACTGTACCCAACTAAAACCTGTTTGCACAACTCCTTTGAGCGTGGTAGGGTAGTAATCTAAGCACAGTGGGAACTCACATGAGACAAATGACGATCTCAGGTCGATGAACTAACCGGTACACATGTCACCAGTGAACTGCTATCTGACGATATGTATAATACCAATTAGCAGGTTCCCGGCGAGTCCTGTCCGGTGTACTCATAACTCAATGAGCACCTGTATACATCTTAGGTGAACCAACTGACACCAATGGCTTGTGAGACCGGCCATTGCCCCTCGTCGGGGTCTCGACTGTATACACTAGTCTACTCTGGAGTATCGATGCCCTATCTCGAAACTCCCACGACTAGGGACACTTTAAGGATGTGCTTACAGACCCCAGCTCCCACGTATCTAATCGCCATCATACTGCTGGTAGTCAAGCAAGAATCCTATGGGCTCTATCAACATGCAATAGCGAACTAAAGCATGTATACGATGATAAAGACAAACCAGATAGCATACTATCATCTTGAGCAAGACTGTCATATCGGTATAGGTCTTGCCTCAATCATTGCAATCACGTATCTGTGATCCAATAATTGACTTCGAGGGCACTATCTCCAACAAACACCGGCTCCAGTTTCTTTATCAGTGAGCCGAGTTGCGTCCCGCGAATCTTGAACGTATATATGGCGTGGTATCAACCTTCGATGGGCGCCGTTATTAGGGAGGAAAATAAGTTGTTTCTTGATCGTAAGGGTGCAACCCCGGCTGGTATTCCGACCGTTCCCCTAAAGCAGCTGACCATCGTTCATCCTCCCTTAAGGGAGGTTGCTGCGATTGTAGTCCCGCACGCCATATCTAAGCTTCCCCTTCCTCGTGCTCCCGTGAAAGCGGTGACTGTGGCGTCTCCCGAGCCCAGCGTAGGTTCGGAGATCGGGACTCGTCGTCCAAAGGTGCCCACCAAACGTAAGCTTGTGCTAGCAGCTTCCGGCACTCGCTCACAGAAAAAGATGAAGTCGATGTTTTCTGTCGACGTCGTACTCGGCCAGGAGCCCCATGCTCCTTATAGCGAGGGCTTCAGTGAATATGGGACCAATGATGGTCTATTCATGGCACCGGATGATACCGATCTTGAAGCTGCCCTGGTGGCTTTCGAGCGACTGGCTCGCGATGAAGCAGCAATAATCACTATCACGCAGTTAGGTAGACTTCGGTCATGTTTTCTTTCGCGACTACTTTAATTATTATGCTTTTAACTGACGCTTTTCTTCTTCGACGGGTATCTCCGCCGAAGAGGCTCTAGCAACTTCCCTCAAGACTTTTGAAGAGGAAGATAAGCTTCGTGCTTCGTTGGGCCTTGGTATATTTCAGCTTATTGTGTTTTCATTCCCCTTTTTTTATGAGTAAACTAACTCTTTTTTTTATTGCAGGAACTACTTCGACCCGAGTTATCCCGAGTGCAGTGCCGATTTTGCAGGGTGGTGCGGAGATGCTTCCAAGGCCCGCTACCGAAGTCCCAGCTTCCCCGGTATCACCAAAAGAGGCTTCACTTAAGCAACCGATGACGGACTCCATAACGGCTCCAGAGGTAGCTCCTGGCTCGGACGATGACGTCTCCTTGGTGGAGGTCTTAAGAAGATCGGCTCTCACGGCCCAGGAAGAAACGAAGCACAGGAGGCGTGCAGCAAGAGAACGTAACGCTGCCTTGGCTGTAGGTGCAGGCTCGAGCGCTGATTCCCCTGTCCCTGCTTCTTCAGAGGGTGCTCCGGTCGCCCTGTCTACCGCTTATTGACAGGCGGTACGCGTGGCTCGGGAAGCAATTGAAAAGCTGTCCCAAGGTAACGTAACACTGGGTCCTTTTGTCAGAGTTTGATCTTCAGATTCTCATATACCCTACCCTGCAGGGCCAAGTCCTGGTGAGGAGGTGGCAGGTGAGATGACGGCAACCACCGAGCCCGAAGCGGCTACTCTTTCTCAGGAGTCCGGGACTGCTCCAATTGCCGCTCTTTCCACCTGCGGTTCCCTGCCATCGCCCGGCATTGCGAGTGTCACGACGGCTCTCGTGGAATCAGGGGACGAAGCCACGGGTGGCGAAACCATCCCCCCGAATGAGATCGAAGAAGTCGTGATGCTTGGTGATGCTTCCGTCACCGTTTTGGCTGATGACATGTCTGGTAGGTCTTGGGTCGCTGCATTCTTTTCGTTTTGCAATCCCTTCTGATGAAATTTTGTTCCTTTCGAATGTAGGTGTGGTGAGCGCCGAGGTTGTACCACCTGAAGAAGCACTACCAGCTGCCGCTCTGACGGTCGCTGCCCCTTCGTCTCCTCTTATATCCTCTCAAATGCTGGAAGGTATGGGTTTGCAATTAATTTAAATCGGGGACAGCATCTTTCATGTACTGATCATGTATCACCGTAATCTTGCAGGAGTTCCATTTGATCATCTGTATCAAGTGTTGAACCCGCACTTCTCCTTCCAGTCGGAAGTTACTCTGCCTGCTGGTGTCGGTGAGTATAGCTTTTAAACCGACGTCCTTTCCTTTCTTTGACGGGCGACCCGACCGTTGTTAATTTTTAATTGATTGCAGCACTACAAATTGAAGGAGGGGACGAGGGAATCATCATGCCACTAGTACTCCCAACTCTGCCCCCTGTCGTAGCCGGTATGGTAGACTCTATTGTTCGTGCATTTTCTTTATCTCTTGAGCTGACATTTAACTATGATTTGTTTTGCAGTGGTCACACCGACTCCAGCTCCGTTCAAGTCTCGCATCATAATGCCGGCGGGGCTCTTTTCTAGACGTCCATCTTCAAAAGGCGTTGTGACCAGCCTGCGTATGTTGAGCGAATACGTCGAGGAGCTTGACGCGGAGGCCCCTATATTCGCTACAGATTTTGCTGCCGAGATTAATCCAATGTTGGCGATGCTTGTGAACTTCCATAACGAAGGTGTCGTTGAGTTTTGGGTTAACCACTGCAGGAAGATTGAGGCATGCCTGCATGAGCTTGAGCTTAGGCGTCATGCTCTTGAGATTCTGGCTTTGAACTCCCAGCGGGATGCGTGGGTTGAGCAAAGTGCCCTTTTCCTTCGCCATTTCGAACAAGAAGCGACCTTGAGGCGGAAGGAACGCGAGGAGGCTTCAGGTGAATCTGCCTGGCTGCGTGCCCAAGTTGAAGCGAATGCCGCGCAACTGAGAGCCGTCTTTAACAATTTGCAGCGATGCATTTCGGATGGGCTGTCATTGAGGCGGAAGCCCGACTTCATTGAGCGGGTTACGCAGAGTCACGAAGCTGCCCAACGGGAAATCGATGAGAAGGTTTCATCATGCTTGCAGCAACGGGCTCGAGTTGAAGTGGAGCTGGTCGCCGCGGCCGATCATGAGAAGGAGTTGAGAGGAGTGCGCGAGCAGCTAGCTGATTTATTGAAGACGCCTCCTTCTCAGTAGTTGTTTTTGTATAGATTGAACACTTGTAATCTTTGAATAACATGTATCCATTTTTTATTCTTTTATATGATTCGTCTTGTACTCAATTGAATTCATGAATAAAAGATACACATTTTGCTTATCTCCCACTGTCGCTTTCTTCTCTTTGCTGTGTTGTTGGTACGTTACTCTGGAAAGTGTGGCATGTAGATAATAAAGAACATTTCATCTTAGTCTCCTTGTAGGGTAGCGATGGCTTAGGAAGCAGGTTCAGGTCTGCTGCCTAAGACTTTTCAACTTTATGAGCCGTGAGGGTCTCATATAGAATTTTCTCCCTACATGTCGAGATGATCCCGTAGGTGTATTTTCTCCTTAGGAATCGTGAGGATTCCTAAGTGTGTTTTTCTCTTAAGAGTCTTAAGGATCTCCCAAGAGAATTTTCCCTCTTACAAGTCGAGAGGACTCGTAAGTGGTTGTTTCTCTCCTTGTTGAGATTCGACTTTGGAGAGTGTGGTCCGTGAATAGTATGCAAGAGTCCATTTTGGACCGATTTACAGGGCCCCAGTGCTTAGGAAACAAGTCCTTATCCCTATTGCCTAAGGCTTTTCCTTACGAGTCGAGACAAATCGAGAAGTTCTCGCAAGGATGTACTAACGTCACAGTTAACCTCTGCTCTTTACGACAGAGGTCCGTTAGGGTCTGTGGTACTAGGGTTTTTCCCGTCATACCGTCGCGTCAGCTGATGCATTCCTCGATAGGCAATCTTGCTGTTCGAGTAGCCTTGCGACTGTCATGTCTCCGATCCTTTCGGGGGCTGGACAAGACGTCTTCAAGTAATCTTCTTTGGCAATTTGACCGTCGGAAGATCAAGCGGTAGGAATTTTGCCATGCCGCTTTTTACTTGAGGTTAGGCTCAGTTTGGGAGCCCCGATGAGTCATAACCACTTCGCGCTGGTGTGGGATGATCTCCGATAGTCTTTCAGGTTTTATATGAGTTGCCGTCAAGACCCTGAAGCTAGGAATATTGCCTTCGCTTCGTTTGCTGGCATTGCGTCTGCTGTATCGAGACGAATGTCGCGGTTGTCTCTAGGTTGTTGGTGAACCTTCGAGGCTTGGAACTAGAGACTTTGCCATGGTTCCGTTGCTTTGTGTCGCGTCTGCATCCTGTTAAGGGAAGAATGCTGGGGTGACATCGTGTCTGCTGTATCGAGACGAGCGTCGAGGTGGTCTCTAGGTTGTTGGTGAACCGTCGGGACCTAGAACTAGGGACTTTACCATGGCTCCGTTGCTTTGTGTCGCGTCTGCATCCTGTTGGGGGAAGAACGCTGGGGTAACATCGCGTCTGCTGTATCGAGATGAACGTCGAGGTAGTCTCTAGGTTGTTGGTAAACCGTCGGGACTTGGAACTAGAAACTTTTCTATGGCTCCGTTGCTTTGTGTCGCGTCTGCATCCTGCTGGAGGAAGAACGCTGGGGTGACATCGCGTCTGCTGTATCGAGACAAACGTCAAGATAGTCTCTAGGTTGTTTGTGAACCGTCGGGACTTGGAACTAGGACTTTGCCATGGCTCCGAGATTGATTGTCGCGTCCAAATCTTGCTGGAATGAGGAGGAACGCTGTCATGGGTCTCCAGGCTGTAGATGTGGCCGTCGAGACCTAACTCTCTTTCTGATGGAGCCTGGTGGGATGATATGGTTCCCTCTTTTTTTGTGCCCCTGGATTGTATACAAGGATCGATGTGATCTCACCTGTAGGAAAATTTTCATTTCATATGTATTTTTTATTTTCTGTCCGCGATGCTCTATCATTTCAGCTTTTATATCGCGAAAGTCGCGATTGCCCAATCATTTCGGCTATTTTTCGCGGTGCCCAATCATTTCGGCTATTTTTCTTTTTACTCGTTGCTTCTTATTGCGAGTTGCCCAATCATTTCGGCTATTTTTGTATGCATATCTTTTACTTGTTGATTTTGTTGCAAGTTGCCCCATCATTTCGGCTATTTCGTATGCATTTCTTTTACTTGCTGATTTTGTTGCAAGTATGGAACTTAGAACTTGATGCCAATATCAGGATCAACATCGCTACGACTGGAATATTGCCAGGAGCGAATCATCATTTGCCGTGAAAGGACTTGGGATTTGATACTGATTTAGGCATCAGCATTGCTACCACTGGGATATTGCCAGGAGCGAATCATCATTTGCCTTTGTTGGTTCGAACAAAGGTGGCTTAGCAAACAGGGTTAAGATCCTGTCGACTAAGGCTTTTGACTTTGTGAGCCGTAAGGGTCTCATAAAGGTATTTCTCCCTACGAGTCGTGGGGATCTCGTAGGTGCATTTTCTCCTTAGGAATCATGAGGATTCCTAAGTGTGTGTTCTCTTATAATTCGTAAGGATCTTACAAGAGTGTTTTCTCCTTATAAGTCGAGAGGACTTACAAGTGTCGTTCGCCATGTGAAGATATCCCTAGTCGCCGGTGGGACTTTGTTAAGGAAATGTTTATTCGTGCCCATGGATTGTATACAAGGGTCAGCATTGAACCGCTTGTAGGGCAATCTGGGGATTGTGGTGGCTTAAGAACAGGTTCAGATCCCTGTAGCTTAAGGCTTTTGAATCTTATGTGCCGTGAGGGTCTCATAAGAGGGTTCTCCTTGCGAGTCGTGAGGATCTCGTAAGTGTAATTTCCCCTTAGGAATCGTGGGGATCCCTAAGTGTGTTGCTCCTTTGTGAGTCGTAAGGATTTCACGAATGTGGTTTCTCCTTACAAGGTCGAGAGGACCTTTCAAGCGTCTTTTAACGAGATTGCGCCCTTTCGGGTATTCACAAACTCGCCGGTAGCCCTGCTGTTTTTACTCACGGAGCCCTTTCGAGTTTTCATCCATGCCCATCTCGCTTGTGGGCGTACCGTTTTTTTACCGCGTCAGCCTGGAGACGCCGCAGGTTTGCAGTAGTTTAACGACGTTTCGGTCATGCGTAGTATTTCTTCAAGAAACAGCGGTTTATTGGTCTGAAGGGTCTTTCGCCATGCATATACATGAGCAAGTAAGCCCTACCCTGGTAGACTTTGTCTATGATGTACGGACCTTCATAATTCGGCTCGAATTTCCCCCGTTTGGCACGATTGGGGATCATAGGTCTCCTGACTACTAGCACGAGTTCGCCTTGGCAGAATGTTCTCGGCCTAGTCAATCTTTCGTATGAGCGCGTCATTTTTGCATTGTAAGCTTCCAAGTTTTGCTGCGCCATGAGCCGGGTTTCGTCAAGGGCGTCGAGCTCCTCAAGCCGAAGATGAGCATTGTCTTCGTCTGTTAGCTCGTAATGAACCGTCACTCGTAAGGAGGGTAGCTCTATCTCCAAGGGGAGTACTGCTTCAGTGCCGAATACCATTGCATACGGCGTTGTGTTTGTGGCCGTTTTGAACGTAGTTCGATACCCCCAGAGAGCTTCATGCAGTCTCTCGTGCTAGTCCTTTTTATTTTTGGACACCGTCTTTTTCACGATCTTTGTCAAGGTCTTGTTGAAAGCCTCAGCCAGACCGTTAGCTCGGGGATTATAGACCGAAGAGTATCTCCGGTCTATATTATGTTGCTGCGTGAAGAGGCTGATTCTGTGACTTCTGTAGGCTGGCCCGTTATCGGAGATAATCCATCGCGGAGTGCCGAACCGATAGATGACGTGTGCTTTGAAGAAATGGAGGATGTTCTCCGTCTTCACTTCTTTCAGCGGTATCGCTTCTGCCCACTTAGAGAAGTAATCGGTTGTCGCCAATATGAACCGATGTCCTCTGGATGATGTTGTTTCGATGGGCCCGATTATGTCGGTTCCCCACATTTCGAATGGCAAGCTAGCCACTGTTGGGTGTAGCGGATTTGGATGCTGGTGGATGAAGTCCCTGTGAATCTGGTGTTAGTGTATGTTGCATGCTCCCACAACTCTTGTGGTGCGGCGGAAGCGGTGAACGAAAAATTTTCTTGGCATACAACACGCGCTTAACCGAAGATCTTGTCTAAACCACAACTAGAAAAACCTAACTAGAGATCTTATCTACTATGTTAGGGATTATACCTCAATGATACGGTCTTTCGGGTCTTCTCTTTGATGAACTCCTTAGCTCCTTTAGATGTTGCCGATGTCTTCGATCTCCGGCCACCCAAGACCTAGATGATCCACCCGAGAGTTATCGTGCGAGCTAGAAACTCTTCATAAGAGTTTAACCTAGAGACCAATTTTGCTAGAATAGGTCACTAGGATTATGTAGAGATGAGTGTATTGGATTAGCTTGAAATCTATAGCATTTCTTTCTCTTAACCTTCTCTTGATTTTCTTCACATTCCATTCACATCTCATGTGAAACTATTTATAAGAAGAAGGAGGAGGAGGAGATGAGAAGGAGTAAGTGTTTGTCATGATTTAAAGAGTTCAAGCATGATGGAAAAAAAATATAGCACTAAGAGAAATAATTGAAGCATGCATTATATAAATTAGTATCATGCTTCAATAGTAACTCCATAACAACAACCTCATCATGCTTGTACCTTTTAATTTCCACCTCATTTTATTTTTCATAAAATAAATGATGTCATTATTATGTCATTATGAGGTGGCACAATCTAGAAGGTATTCTTGTAACAATTACAAAAATACCCCTCCTCCGTATACCGTATACCGTATATTGTATACCCGCATCCGAATTCCGAAAAATACGAATACCATTAATCCAATAATATAATACCGGTATCCGGCTTAAACCAAAGCCCACCAGTATTATCCTTCCGATTATTATTCCTGTAACAATTACATGAATAAAATCGAAACCCTGCCGTAACAGCTTACGGCTGCCATAACAACTTACAACCTCTACATATTTCGCCTGAACGAGAGAACCCTCTGTGTGGGACTCTAAAGACTCGACAGTACGCTGGCAGTGGGTTTAACCACAAGCACGTCAGCGGCACTAGCTGTGCGTAACGGCTACCCAGGTACTTGACGAAAAGGTGGCCGACGAGCGAACCCATCACAACCCTTACGAGCCTGCAAGCAACACTTACCGTACAGTCCGGTCTCTTCGTCTGATACGTCGCATATGAAGTCTAGGGGTGGTAAATGTCAGACCCCAGTAACTTTATAAGTCATGCTGATTTATGGCTCATAACAGTTCGAGAAACTACTGATAACACTTATCAGTAAACCTCGAGAACCCTGGCCAGGGATTTAGGTGTTATAGCCGATCAAACATAGCGCGACATCAACTCCCTATACCGGGAGAGACGAAACCCCTCCTATCGCTCACTGTCTCCATATGATTCGGGACTGTACCCAAAATCCACCTGTTTGCACGACTCAATAGAGCCGTGGTAGGGAGGAAATTAAAGTACAGTGGGAATCACACAAGACTCTATGACGATCTCGGGTCTACAGACTAACCTGTACAAGTGTCTCTAGAGAACTGCTATCTGACAATAGGTATATATACCATCTAGGAGTTCTCAGCGAGTCCTGTTCGGTGTACCCATTCTCCAATGAGCACCTGTGTACAATCTTTGATGTCAAACATCAATGGTTGTGGAATCAACCATCGCCCCCAGGGTCAAGAAACGTACACACTAGTCTAATCTGGTAATACCGATGCCCTGTCTCGATATACCCTCGACTAGGAACTATTGAAGGATATGCTTGTAGACTGCCCAGGTCCCACCAGTATGATCTCATCATAATCCTGGTAGTCAAGCATAGTCCTAAGGGCTTCATCAACACATCACATGTTATGATAAAGATAAACCAGATAGCATACTATCATTTCGAGCAAAGATTGTTTCTGTACATATACATGTCTAGTATCCTATACAATATAGGCCTCTAGGGCATACATATCCAACAATCTCCCACTTGCACTAAGGCCTGTAATTCATGCAATAAGTACCGGCTAGAACCAGTTTCCGGCGTACCGCATGCCCAACAGCTCAAACAGTTTCTCAAACTGTACTTGAGGGATAGCCTTAGTGAATGGATCTGCTGTGTTGTCTTTCGTGTCTACTCTCCGTACCTCGATGTCCTGGCAATCCACTATCTCCCTGATGAGGTGATACCGCCTCAAGATATGTATGGATTTCTGATGGGACCTCGGTTCCTTTGACAAAGCCATGGCTCCATTGTTATCGCAATACAGAGGTATTGGATTAGCAATGGATGGAACCACTTGAAGTTCTGAAATGAACTTCCTCATCCAGACCGCTTCTTTTGCGGCATCATTAGCTGCAATATACTCAGCTTCCATCGTGGAGTCAGCGACGGTATCTTGTTTGGAACTCTTCCAACATACCGTCCCTCCATTTAGAGTAAATACAAACCCTGAGATGGACTTACTATCATCCTTGTCGCTCTGGAAGCTGGAGTCGGTAAATCCCTCCATTTGGAGATTTCCGTTACCATACACTAAGAACATTTCTTTAGTTCTTCTCAAGTACTTTAGAATGTTCTTCACAGCATTCCAGTGTTTCTCCCCTGGGTTGGATTGATACCTGCTTACTGCACTTAGTGCATAAGCTACATCTGGGCGAGTACATAACATCACATACATTATAGATCCTACTGCCGAAGCATAGGGTATAATGCTCATGCGAGCCCTCTCCTCATCAGTCTTTGGAGACATCTCTTTGGAGAGGGTGATCCCTTGACAAGCGGGTAAATTACCCCTCTTGGAATCTTCCATACTAAACCTCTTTAGTATGGTGTCAATGTATCTCGATTGGGACAATCCCAATAATTTCTTAGATCTATCTCTATAGATCTTAATCCCCAGAATGTACGAGGCATCACCCAGGTCTTTCATGGAGAACCTCTGCGATAAGAATAGTTTGACCGATTGTAGCATAGGAATATCATTTCCTATCAAGAGAATGCCGTCCACGTACAATACGAGGAATGTAACAGTACTCTCTACAATCCTTTTATAAATACATGGTTCATCCACATTTTTGATAAAACCAAACTCTTTGATTGTATCATCAAAGCAGATGTTCCAACTCCGTGATGCCTGCTTTAATCCATAGATGGATTTAAGCAGCCTGCATGCTTTTCCGCTGCTCCCACTATCAATGAAGCCCTCTGGCTGATCCATAAAAACGCATTCTTCTAAATCACCATTTAGAAATGCCGTTTTAACATCCATCTGCCAGATCTCATAATCATAGTAATCAGCTATAGCAAGCAAGATCCGAATGGATTTGAGCATCGCGACTGGTGAAAAAGTTTCATCATAGTCCAAGCCCGGTCTTTGACGAAATCCTTTTGCTACCAGCCTAGCTTTATAGGTCTCCACCTGACCATCCACACCAATCTTTCTTTTAAAGATCCATTTGCACCCTATGGGTTTTACTCCAGAAGGTGCAGCCTCCAAAGTCCATACTTTATTGGTGTGCATGGATTCCATTTCGGATCTCATGGCATCCAACCATTTCACTGAGTCACCACTCGTGATAGCTTGCTGAAAACTAGTAGGGTCATCATCATTTATGATGCAATCTTCTCTATCGCCGTCAATTAGAAAACCGTAGTATCTATCAGGTGGGCGAGAAGTCCTACTAGATCTACGGAGTGGCTGAGGTATGTCAGGTTCTATTGAAACCTCAGGTTCAATCAAATCATCGGTAATGGTTTGTGCATCTGGAACTTCTTCCAGTTCTACCGCATTGCCAACAGTATCATTTGTAAAAAATTCATTTTCTAAAAATATGGCATACTGAGAAACAAACACCCTTTGTTCCTCCTTGTGGTAGAATAGATATCCATACGAGTGTTTTGGATATCCCACAAATTTACACAAAACCGATCGTGTCTCAAGTTTGTCTGGATTCTGCTTTTTCACATAAGCCGGACAACCCCATACCTTAACTCTTTTAAGAGATGGTCTCTTCCCATACCATATCTCATATGGAGTGGTAGACACGGTTTTGGTCGGAACCCTATTCAATAGATAAATCGCAGTCTCCAATGCGTGCCCCCAAAATGATATTGGTAACTCAGCATCACTCATCATAGATCGTACCATATCTAATAATGTGTGATTCCTCCTTTCCGATACACCGTTGTGCTGTGGTGTATACCGAGGAGTGAGCTGAGAGAGAATCCCATTCTCTTTTAGGAAATCTAGAAACTCTGAGCTTAGATACTCACCTCCACGATCCGATCGAAGTTTCTTGATACTTAAGCCTGTTTGTTTTTCTACTTCAGATTTATACTCCTTGAACTTTTCAAAGGCTTCGGACTTATGTTTCAACAAGAACACGTGCCCGAATCTCGATAAATCATCAGTGAAGGTTATGAAGTATGAAAAACCACCTCCAGCATGTATAGACATTGGTCCACATACATCACTATGTATGAGGCCTAAGAGTTCAGTAGCTCTCTCTCCGTGTCCAGTAAACGGAGTTTTGGTCATTTTACCTTTGATGCAAGACTGGCAAGTCGCATAAGATTTATATTCAAACGAGTTTAAATATCCATCTTTATGTAGCTTGGTTAGTCTTGTTTCATTAATATGACCAAGTCTACAATGCCAAATGAAAGCTTCATTTATGTCTGAAACCTTTCTTTTGTTTCCGTGTTGTATATAAAAAACTGTATGCTGATTTAGGATGTATATCCCGTTATTTAATGTTCCATACCCAATCAACTCTTGATTAAGGTTAATGTTCATAACATTAGATTGCAATACAAAATTATATCCAGCATTGTCCAACAACGATACAGATATAATATTACATAACATCGAAGGTACAAAATAACATGGGTTCAAAACCAATATAGAACCCGACAGCAAACCAAGATGATACTCTCCCACTGCGGTAGCATGTACTGAGGAACCATTCCCAACCCGGAGAGTGTGATCACCTTTCTTCAACAACCTGCTATTTCTCAGCCCCTGCAGACAATTGCAGATGTGAGATCCTGATCCAGTATCTAATACCCAGGAAGCAGAGTTAATTGAAAAACAGTTTTCTGTTACAAACACACCTGAAGTGGAAGCATCACCATGCTTCTTCTTCTGGAGGTCGGCCAAGTATTTAACACAGTTTCTCTTCCAGTGCCCAGTCTGGTGGCAGTGGAAACATTCCCCACGACCTGTCGCAGCAGCCCCTTTCTTGTCCCTTCCCGATGCCTTTTTCACTCCGCCTCTCTGCTTGATGGGATTCTTCTTCTTCTTCTTTCCCTTGGCCTTGGCTTTCGGGATGGAGGAAGAAGATGGCCCAGCAATAAGAGCGGGAG
Organism: Agapanthus africanus; assembly: GCA_030015575.1. Lineage (NCBI taxonomy): Eukaryota > Viridiplantae > Streptophyta > Magnoliopsida > Asparagales > Amaryllidaceae > Agapanthus > Agapanthus africanus. The sequence goes on along the minus strand of JASDDO010000012.1, from coordinate 111,131,470 downwards.
TTTTCGCTACCTTTAGCGTGCTCTCTGCACTCCTCAACATATTGAGGAGTTCTGGTAAAGACTTCTCCGTTTTGTGCATGTTGAAGTTTACAATGAATTGAGCAAAGGCAGGGGAAAGGGACAGTAGAACAATATCAACATACTGCTCGTTCTCCATGGTCCAACCCAGGTCCTCAAGTTCTTCGATAAGTCCAATCATCTTCAATACATGGTCACCTACAGACGTGCCAGCAGCCATCCGCATCTGAAACAACTTTCGAGATGCCTCGTATCGGAGAGTACGAGATTGCTCTCCATACAACTCCTCTGTATGGAGAAAGATGGATTGGACATCCATCTTCTCGTGCTGCTTCTGATGTTCATTGTTCATAGAAGCTAGCGCGAGGCACTTGGCTGTTGCGCAGTCTGTATCCCATTTCTTGCGGATTTCTTTATCCGCAACTGAAGAATCAGGGCCTGGGCTAGGAGGGGCTGGAGTAGTCAGGACGTATCCGACCTTATCATATGTCAGGACAATATTCACGTTCCTTAGCCAATCTTTGTAATTCGGTCCAGTGAGTTTGTTTTTGTCTAATAAAAGTTTAAGTCCCGACATCGGTATCTGCTATTAGGAGATAGAAAAGAAGTCATTCAGCGATTTCTCTTGCATAATTAGATTGGTTATTAATCTTATCTAATTGTTGTCTCCCACTGCTTTTTATCAAATTTTCCTTCAAACCTAAAAAGAAAACTAGCCAGGATTAATTGCAATCTACAAGTTCGCTAACCGAAAAGTGCAAAATTCTCCCGGGAGTAACTTTTACTCACAGTGGGATCGGGATCCAACTATCATATAGAAGGTATGCAATCTCATTGCAAATCTCAACTCTTGAAATTCCCAATATGATTTTTACCCCTAGTGACTTATGACCTTAACTATGGTCAACAAATCATAAGTACTAGTCAAGTTCAACCCGCCATTTCGTGATTGATTTAGACCCACCCACATGACTCTTAACTATGGTCAACAAAGTTATGAGAATGCCCTAATCGATCGCATCAAATGCTTTGTAAGAATTCACCACTTAGCTACCGTACACCACGCCTTAACTATGGTCAACAAACGTGGCACGAATACTAAGTACTCTGCTTCCTAAAATGGCGGAGGGCAACGGATAGTTTTTATGAAAACCTTTAACGTTTTGAACTTGATATCGTTGTAGAATCGAGTGGGAAAGAGTGGTTTAAGCTCCAGTTTTAAAAATCGAATGGTTTTGTAGTATCTTTCTAATTTTGCTAAAGAGGTCACTCCCGGTGAAGAGATCTCGGCTCTTTCCTTATCGAATAAGGTGCTGGATATGAAAATACCACGATGCAAAGCAAAGTTAGATCAACTATAAAATCAAATCGAGTTCTTTGTAACATTTTCCAGTTTCGCTAAAGGGGTCACTCCCGGTGAAGGGATCTCGGCCCTTTCCTCATCGAATGAGGTGCAGGATATTCAAGAATACCGCTATGCAAAACAAAAGCTAGAGTTACCCTTTTTCTTAAAAATTTGATTCTACAACATCTTTAGGTTTCTATCTCTTATCACATTAATGTAGTCCCATCATTTACGTTTCCTAAACATCACAGAAAAGAAACGGAAAAATAGAACGTACGCTTATGCCATCTGCATTCGTCACCGGGTCCCGTCATGCACCGTTAGGTTACTTAACTAACGGCAGAGCGGGGGCTGGACTAGTGCGGGTGCAAAACATAAGCAACGTTCATTATATATCTCATATACAAATATAACCATTTCAGATCACAGATGAATGCATTGGATATACTAGGAATTCCGTATTTCATTTAAGCCCTTAATGAAAGATGGATTCCACGGTCGTGATGAATAGCCAAACCCCCTTTAGACCCCTACGGGTGCGGCAAACTACCCGCCAAATTCCCGAAGTGTAGTAACCTCCCTCAACAATTGAGTAGGCCACTCGACACTTTGAAAACCCGATAGTTTGTGCACCCCACCTTGGGTCTATCCTAGGAGCAAAAACAGTAAAAAGAAATTATACAACGGTGGCTACAACCTCATCCCGGATGTATCCGTTAAAACAATATTACATGGCTTTTTACAAATTACATGGAATGAAAGAAAAGAAAAAACGCTCTTCTCACACCCCCCGGCCATTCATCACGACGATCCAACACATTCATATACACATACCATCTCATGATATCCATATGTGCAACCCCCACTAATCGTCATATAGCAATTAGCGGACGTTTCAAACACATATCACAAAAAACGAAAAACCCGATTAGCCAAACACTATTAGAATTTCGATCGATAATTTTAAACCATGCCAACACTTGACATGTTCCTGTACAAACACCTTTGTAAAATTCTTTATATCCCAGAAAACCTAATTCTTCAATATATGAGCACTGTAGAAAACCGAGTCGACGTGGCCCCAACTTGGCGGCGGATCCGCAGCAAAACCATGGGTGTGGCCGCGGATCCGCGGCGCTTTAGTCGAGTTAGAACTCCGGATTTCTACAGTGTTCTTAGAAAACCCTGCTTGTATTTTTAAGACATGTCAAATTAATTTTGGAACACTTTCAAAAACTGACAGCAGCAAGGGCAGAATACGAGTTTTCGGGAGAAAAAACTGTCGATCGAGCTTCTAACTTTTTGCTAACATCTAATTGTGGTTTAGTTAGGCTCTGATACCATGTTAGTGTATGTTGCATGCTCCCACAACTCTTGTGGTGCGGCGGAAGCGGTGAACGAAAAATTTTCTTGGCATACAACACGCACTTAACCGAAGATCTTGTCTAAACCACAACTAGAAAAACCTAACTAGAGATCTTATCTACTATGTTAGGGATTATACCTCAATGATACGGTCCTTCGGGTCTTCTCTTTGATGAACTCCTTAGCTCCTTTAGATGTTGCCGATATCTTCGATCTCCGGCCACCCAAGACCTAGATGATCCACCCGAGAGTTATCGTGCGAGCTAGAAACTCTTCATAAGAGTTTAACCTAGAGACCAATTTTGCTAGAATAGGTCACTAGGATTATGTAGTGATGAGTGTATTGGATTAGCTTGAAATCTATAGCATTTCTTTCTCTTAACCTTCTCTTGATTTTCTTCACATTCCATTCACATCTCATGTGAAACTATTTATAAGAAGAAGGAGGAGGAGGAGATGAGAAGGAGTAAGTGTTTGTCATGATTTAAAGAGTTCAAGCATGATGGAAAAAAAAATAGCACTAAGAGAAATAATTGAAGCATGCATTATATAAATTAGTATCATGCTTCAATAGTAACTCCATAACAACAACCTCATCATGCTTGTACCTTTTAATTTCCACCTCATTTTATTTTTCATAAAATAAATGATGTCATTATTATGTCATTATGAGGTGGCACAATCTAGAAGGTATTCTTGTAACAATTACAAAAATACCCCTCCTCCGTATACCGTATACCATAAATTGTATACCCGCATCCGAATTCCGAAAAATACGAATACCATTAATCCAATAATATAATACCGGTATCCGGCTTAAACCAAAGCCCACCAGTATTATCCTTCCGATTATTATTCCTGTAACAATTACATGAATAAAATCGAAACCCTGCCGTAACAGCTTACGGCTGCCATAACAACTTACAGCCTCTACATATTTCGCCTGAACGAGAGAACCCTCTGTGTGGGACTCTAAAGACTCGACAGTACGCTGGCAGTGGGTTTAACCACAAGCACGTCAGCGGCACTAGCTGTGCGTAACGGCTACCCAGGTACTTGACGAAAAGGTGGCCGACGAGCGAACCCATCACAACCCTTACGAGCCTGCAAGCAACACTTACCGTACAGTCCGGTCTTTTCGTCTGATACGTCGCATATGAAGTCTAGGGGTGGTAAATGTCAGACCCCAGTAACTTTATAAGTCATGCTGATTTATGGCTCATAACAGTTCGAGAAACTACTGATAACACTTATCAGTAAACCTCGAGAACCCTGGCCAGGGATTTAGGTGTTATAGCCGATCAAACATAGCGCGACATCAACTCCCTATACCGGGAGAGACGAAACCCCTCCTATCGCTCACTGTCTCCATATGATTCGGGACTGTACCCAAAATCCACCTGTTTGCACGACTCAATAGAGCCGTGGTAGGGAGGAAATTAAAGTACAGTGGGAATCACACAAGACTCTATGACGATCTCGGGTCTACAGACTAACCTGTACAAGTGTCGCTAGAGAACTGCTATCTGACAATAGGTATATATACCATCTAGGAGTTCTCAGCGAGTCATGTTCGGTGTACCCATTCTCCAATGAGCACCTGTGTACAATCTTTGATGTCAAACATCAATGGTTGTGGAATCAACCATCGCCCCCAGGGTCAAGAAACGTACACACTAGTCTAATCTGGTAATACCGATGCCCTGTCTCAATATACCCTCGACTAGGAACTATTGAAGGATATGCTTGTAGACTGCCCAGGTCCCACCAGTATGATCTCATCATAATCCTGGTAGTCAAGCATAGTCCTAAGGGCTTCATCAACACATCACATGTTATGATAAAGATAAACCAGATAGCATACTATCATTTCGAGCAAAGATTGTTTCTGTACATATACATGTCTAGTATCCTATACAATATAGGCCTCTAGGGCATACATATCCAACATCTGGCACGAGTGGCACTGCTTCGCGTATTCGAGGCAGTCTTGAATCATCGTGGGCCAATATTAGCCCATCCTTTGATCTTCAGCTTCATTTTCGGGCCGGCTTGGTGAGAACCTCAGAGTCCGTCGTGGGTTTCTTGAATGACTCTCCTTGCTTCTTCCGGTCCCAGGCATCTTAGCCATAGAGAATCAAATGATCTCTTATATAGAGTGTCATTGACGAAGGCGAAAGATAAAGCTCGTTTCATGAGCTGATGTTTTGAGGACGCATCTTCAGGTGTTCGACGCGATTTGAAGTAGTCTATAAAGACTTCTCTCCAATACTTGATCTTTTCTTGGTCCTCTATTCGTAGGGTTGTTTGCTTGGTCGCTCCTTTTTCTTCAGACGACTCCGTGGACATTTCCGTTGGTGCAAGAACTCGACGGCTTTATACAACGATCCTTACGTCATCGAGGTTCTCGTCAGCCAGTTCTTTAGCGAGCTTGGCTAATGCATCATCCTTGCTATTTTCCGCACGCGGTATGCTTTCCAAGACGTAGGAAGGGATTCGAGTCAGCAGTTGTTGCACTCTCTCTCCGTACTTTACCAACTCTGGTTTGCACGTTTGATAGTCGCCATTTACTTGACTAACGACTAGCTGGGAGTCTCCGTATATGAGGAGGTTTTCAATTCCCATGTCGATAGCGATCTCAAGACCTGCTATCAAAGCTTCATAGTCGGCTTCATTGTTTGTCCTCGGCTCTGTTAAGGAAAAGGAAAAGCGCATTATCCCTCCTTATGGAGTCACGATGATGAGGCCCACCCCAGATTTGATTATGGGGGAGTTTTGCTTTCGCTTCTTCATAGAAGATGCTCCGTCGAAGTAGAGTTCACATCGGGTATCACTCCCTCCTTTCTCCCCGTCGATCGTGTCAAACGCGTGCTCGTCTGGCAATTCGCAGTTCAAGGGAGAGTCGGCAGGTATCGGATGCTCAGGGAAGAAGTCGGCGATGGCCTGGCCTTTCACTGCTTTGAGAGGACGATATGTTATCGAGAACTCAATCAAGAGGAGGGCCCATTTAGCAAGCCGTCCTGTTAGTATGGCTCTTGACATCAAATATTTGAGAGGATCCACCTTTGATATGAGATGGACCTCATGCGCCAACACATAGTGTCTGAGCTTCATTATCGCGAAGATTAACGCCAGGCGGTGTTTTTCGATGGGGGAGTAATTGTTTTCTTCCCCCAGGAGCACTCGACTCAAATAGTAGAGAGATCTCTCCTTCCCTTGGTCGTTTTCTTATGCCCATAGCGTGCCTAAGGAACCCTCAAGGGCGGTTGTGTACAGAATGAAGGGCTTTCCTTTGACCGGAGCGGTTAGTACTGGCGGATTCTGCAGGTATTGCTTGATTTCGTCCAGTGCGCTTTGGCATTTGCGATCCCAAACGAACGGGTTCCCTTCTTCATCAAGTGACTGTAGGGACGGCATTTGCCGGAAATATTGGCTATGAACCGCCGAATATACGCGAGCTTCCCTTGGAGAGACCGCAGTTGCTTGAGAGTTCTTGGCGGGGGAATTCCCATGATCGCCTTGATCTTCGACGGGTCTATTTCGATGCCTCGATGTCGTACGATGAATCCTAGGAATTTACCCGAGGAAACTCCGAATGCGCATTTCAGAGGGTTCATCTTCAAGTTGTATTTCCGAAGACGTTGGAACACTATTTTTAGATGCTCCCAATGCTCCTCATGCGATTTGCTTTTCACTACGAGGTCGTCAATATAGCATTCGACGATTTCGTGTATGAGGTCATCGAAAATCTTCATCATGGCCCTCTGATAGGTAGCGCCGGCGTTCTTCAGACCGAACGGCATCACTTTGTAACAGAATATGCCCAAAGGGGTCCAGAAAGCGGTATGCTTCTGGTCTTCGGGATGCATCTTTATTTGATTGTACCCTGATGAGCCATCCATGAAGGAGAAGACTTCGTGAGTGGACGTGTTATCTATCATCAGCTCGGTAACCGGTACAGGAAAATCGTCCTTTGGGAAAGCTTTATTGAGGTCCCGAAAATCCACGCAGATGTGCACCGTCCCATTTTTCTTCATCACTGGGACAATGTTGGCAATCCAGTCAGGGTATTGAACTTCTTGGATGAAGCCGGAGTCAATTAGCTTCTTGACTTCGGCATTGATACTCATCTCAAGCTCAAGCCGCATCCTTCTCGGTGCTTGTTTGATTGGCTTGATGTCCGGAGATATCGCCAATTTGTGCACAGCAATCTCTGGATCTTGTCCCGGCATCCCGGAATAGTTCCATGCAAAGCAGTCTTTATACTGCATGAGCACGTCTTTTAGCGTAGCCACCTGTTCTTTAGACAACAGCTCACTGACGAACGTCGGCCGCGGGTCACTTGCCGTCCCCAAGTCGATTTTCTTGAGTTTATCTGCAGTAGTGTGTATCCCATCTTCCAATTCTTTTGGTGCTGGTGGAAACTCTGAAATCACCTCGTCATCATCGTTTTCGAAGCACCAGGGGAGGTCATCCATATCCTCGCGTACTCCTTCTCCTGACAGCGTTATCGCGTGACAGGTACGAGATCGCTTCCAAGACCGATGTTGATCCGGCTCTACTCTCGTGGCTTTCGGTTCATGCTTCTGTGACGGGGTTACCCTCCAACTGCTGGATAAAGCAAACTTGCCTTGTTGATACTGGTCTTCTGCCCAGTCTTTGAATATGAAGCAGTCTTCGAGAGGATGCCCTATCGCTCAGTGATAGGAGCAATAGTCCGGATGATGAACCTCACCTGCTTGTTCGGGGTGCTTGGACTCTGGGAGGGTAATCATCTGATGTTTCATGACAAGATCGAATATCTTCCTTGTCTTGTCTTGAGGAAAGAATATGCTCAACCCATATTCTTTATAAGAGACGGACCTCGGCTGCTCAATTCTCGATCGCATGGCTTCTTGAACCCGCTTTGTCGCTGTCAAACGTTTTTTCCGTTCTTTGGTTTATTTTTGCCTCTGCGTCGGGTCTTTTGTATGACGGGCTGGCGACGAAGGGCATCGTCATTCTTTGTAGCCCGCTGAAGGAGGCGATGTGTCCTGGCTTTCTCGTAAATGGCCATTTCGCGGCTATGGTCATCCCAGACCTTTTGACCCACTTCCCTTATCAGCTTGTCCATCTGTTCTTCGAACGACGGACTTGGCACTTACATGGCGGGACCTCATTTTGGTTTAGGATTAGCGTCTTCTAACAGAGCATCCCCTTCTTTATCGAAGTCATGTATAACGTGGCAGCCATGGAATCGCTCCCGTTTCTTGGATTGAACATATCCAAGCCCGATCGTTTCCATTCTCCCGTTGGGCAATTTTCGCTGAATTCCGGGGACGTTCCAGATCTTGTTGTAGAACTGAGCTTGTCATGCAGTCTGTTTGAAGGGTATGCCTTGGCTCCTCAACAGCCTTTTTAATCCTTCTGTGTAGTATCTGGGCAGACGGATGGGCTGGAGCCTGTCAAACGTAGAATCGACGCCATGCCAGATTTCTTTCTCCACTTTGGATTCCGTGGATCGATAAAAAAGGATCGCCTTTTCATCTCTTCACCTGGGAGGGACGTAGAATGTCTGCAGTTCTTGCACACTATAGGTATCAAGTGCGTCGAGCTCTTTGTAATGCTCTTGCGGAACCATGGCGATTTACAAACTCCGATCATTGCCAGCGAAGGCTTGTATTGATGGCCGAACAGAAAATACTGCATTAACCTCATCTTCCGAGTTGCTGCCGAAGACCAGAATAGGGATGTACGGTCCCGGCTTGTTGCATTGGGATGGCCCTGAATAAACTACTTCTTCTTCCTCCTCGGTATCAAGCCCGAAGACCGAAATAGTGGTGATAGCTTTGTTCTTCGGTTTATGGCATCTTTCCGTGTCTTCAAAATCTGGTAAGAAGTATTTTGCATCTTAGTACTTTTGGACTTCATTCACGGAGAATGGGTTCAACTCCCCTGTCACGGTATACTCGAGACCATCCTTGAAATACTTCATACACTGATGTTGTGTAGAAGGGATGATGTTGTACTCGTGTAACCAAGGCCTGCCAAGCAAAGCATTGTAACATGTCGTGGCGTCAATGACGTGAAATTTGATGTCCGTGACGAGCAGCCCAAAGCGTAACGTCAGTATCACAGACCCGAGCGTCCGTGATGACTCGGAGTCAAACCCGGAGATGGTGATTTTATCACGAGCGAGGTGCTGAACGCTCATACAGATTTCCTTCAACACTCTTACATTGAGGAAGTTGACGGAGGACCCATTGTCAACCAGGATTTTACCTATCTTGATATCATGACAGTATCCGGAGATATAAAGGGGACGGTTATGCTCGCACGTCCCGAGGAGGAGATCTTCATCGCCGAAAGTGATGTCGGCTGTGTGAATTTCTTCCAGCTCGTCCTTCATCTTTTCTTCGGCGAGGAAAGCTTGAAACTGGTCAGGCTCTTGTAATTCCTTGATCAGAGAATCTCTTGCCTCTTTGGATAGCAGAAGGGCGTCGAGAATGCTTAGCTGCGAGGGTATCTTCCTCGGGTGTGCCAGAACGTTGTAATCCACCTTGTTTTTCTTAGGCGGGTCCTTGGCTGCCAGCTCTTCGACGACTCGGTCATTGAGGGGGATATCTTCAGGGAATTTTTCTTACCCCTTATCTTTTTTGTTCGATCCCTTGTTTGTGGGCTCGAGATTCTTTTCGGGTAGCGTGCGATTGCGCAGCTGAATGTTCTCACAGGTCTTCATCTCTTCCTCTTTTCCTGAGGTGGATTCTTTGAAGAGATGGTCGAGAGCCATTTCTTCTTCAGAATCGCTTCCGAAGGTGAGAACTTGCAATCCCCTGCTATCAACCATGTGACAGTTGCCGGCAGCTCTTCCTTGTTCGTCTGTCGCATTTTTCCGCTGTCGACGAGCTTCACGCTTCATCTTCTTGAAGTGTTGCCTGTGAGCGACATACCCTTGCCACCAATTTTTAAAGGCATTGCATTCTTCAGCAGGGTGTGCAATTCTCTGATGATATAAGCAGAAGTTAGGATGTATGTCCTCTTTGTTAAGGTGTACCCTATCTGGAGTGTTTCCTTCGGAGGGTGGCAGCTTCATTCCCATCGATATGGCTTTGGCGAACCTTTTCCTTGCCTTGAACCTGGTTTTATTTGCGGTGGATGTGCTTTGATCTGATGGGAGTGTTTTAACCCTTTCGTCCAGTCGCCGGCGTTTGGCTTTTTCAAATATGGCCATTTCGCGCTCTCGATCAGCTTTGCTTTTCAGAAGAGCTTTGTTTAGGAATACGTCAATCATCTCGTATGACGGTCCTAGGAGTTCCGGTTCGGGATCTGCCCCCAGTTTCTCTGCATCAGGAGCTTTTTCACCATCTATCGACGAGTGAGAGATCACGTGGCAGCTTGCCATATAATCCTCAGGTTCATCTGACGAGTCTTCTCCCTCATCTTTGTCGCTATCTCCGTGTTCAAGGATGTGGTTGAGAAACTCCTGAAGCGTGACCGGGGTTCGCGCCTTCTGGTTATATTCTTCCAACGCGTCAATCTGTTTTTGCAGGTCCGTGCGCTTGTCCCCATGCTTCACGGGCTTTTTGGTCTTCTTCTTCTTTTTCGAAGACTTTGACGGCTGGGCCTGAGCGTTTTGATTATCGCTACCAATTCTTGGAGTCAGGCACGACTTCAACATTCCCTCGATGACCTCGGGTTCTAGCGGATTTTTCCACCTGATCGCCGGGCCTGTTTGAAGATCCTTCAGCATTCTTTTCGTCTTGGCTGAAAGGGCGACCTCCCATGGAGCTTCTTCTATAAAAGAGCATGATGCCCTCGGCGCGTCCAACTATTTAAGAGCGTGCAGCTGGGGCGGACTCACCTTCCAATTCTCAGACAGCGTGAATTTTCCCTGTTGGTATTGGTCCTCAATCCAGCCTTTGAAAACGAAGCAATCTTCGATTGGATGGCTTACTGCTTGGTGGTAAGGGCAGTAATTAGGATTGTTGACATCGCCTGCCTGCAACGGACGTCTTGGATCTGGAAGATTGATGAGTCTGTTGCGCATTGCCAACTTGAACAGTCTCCTCGTTTTATCCCGGGAAAACGAGTAAGGACGTCCTAGTCTCTCCTCGAAGGATTGGCGTGAACGCGCGTTGCTTTAGCGAACAACCGGTTTTAAGTTGCTCGGCTGTTGTTGAGTATTGGCGACAAAAGTCGCTTTTCCTTGGCCCTTTTCATTTCGTGGTTCCGTCTTTGAAAAGGAAGGCTTATGACCCATCTGGTCCATTTGGGCCAGTTTGTCGATCAAGGTCTGGAAAGTGGTCGGCTTGAAGAACATCATGAATTATGAAATGGTCTTCTGAAGGTCGAGGGTCCCTACGAACATGCCTACCGCAGGAGCTTCTTCGATACGCTGCTCGCACTTCGACCATAGATTCCGCCATCGTATCGCGTACTGCATCCATGTTTCGCCTGGCTTCACTCTGGCGTTAATTAATGCTGTAATTGGGGTGTGTTCTCTAGCGCTTGCGAAACGTTGGGTGAACAAAAATTCCATCTCCGTAAAAGTTTTGACGGAGTCATTGGGAAGCTCTGAGTACCATTAAAACGCCGTCTCCGCCAAGCTGCCGATGAATTGGCGAAGCAGTAGCTTATCATCCCCTCCAGTGTTGCCGCAGAGAGCCCTGAACTGAGCGACATATTGATGGGGATTGCATGTCCCCTTGTACACATGGAATTTAGGAATCGTGTATCCTGGCGGGTACTTTATTTGATCGTACCAAACCGGATAGGGCCGTCCAGTTCTGACGACTTGGCCAGCCGCTTCATTCGCTTGATGAGCTCGTATTTGTTGAGCTATATAATCATCGAGCGTGGCTTTGGAGATGGTCTCCTCCTTGGCTGCTGACAGAGCCGGCAGAGGATTTGATGTCTCTCCTCTATCATCTTCAATTTGTAAGTCTACGTTACCCACCCCGGTACTTACGGGGAGGCGGAATAGGTAAAATAAATTTTTATCTCAAGGTAACATAGACTAACCATGAAGGATCTTTGCTAAACAAAAACTAACAAACTAATTACAAGTTCTAGCTACTAAGTTAGATGGTTATACCTAGTTCTTGAATTCCTTCTCTTCTTGTAGTGGTTGACCTTGTTGCTAGCTCCTTGGAGTGGTGTAGACGGCTCCTCCTCTTCGTCTTCTCTTTACCGAAGAAAGATCCACCCGAAGGCCTCTACCTTGAGCTCCTACCTCAACCAAGAAGTAACTAGAGTGCTTGGCTTGCTAGGCTAAGAACCCTAGAATGAGTAGAGATGTGTTTTGATGGTTTTATCTAATAAAGCTTGGATTTTCAACACATGAAACACTTAAGCTTTTGAGAGAGAGGAAGAGGGAGAGCAAATCAAGAGAGAGAATGAGCATGAGAGAATTAGAAGATAATCACAACCATGCTCTCATATGAGAGAATATGAGAATAATAATAATAATTAAGAAAATTTTGATGGTTAGTTGATATGACCATTATCATTTCACATTTAATGCTAATCGCAAGCTTCAAGAAGCATCTTGCAAAAGAAATGATCATGGTCAAATGGTCAACAAAACTCAAATGGTCAACCCAACCTCAACCATGGCACAATTATCCTTAATTAATATTATTAATCATATTTCTCATTCTCATTAGGGTTTAAAAAAAGTCAACGGTCAAAAACCCTAATGAGATTCCTCTGCCTCTGTCAACTGTGCATACACACCCGCATCCGTGTTCCGAGGAACACGAATACAATGAGACAAAACCAATCCCAAAACAAATACTAGGATCTGGCTTAAACCAAAGCCCGCTAGTAATAACTGCCCGGACACCAAACGTGCACAAGTGTGCGGATGTGAACGAACTCCGTCGCAAAACCATGCGACCTCTACTCTGTTTTGCCCAAAGGCGAACAACCCTCTGTGTGGGACTCTAAAGACTCGACACTACGCCGGCAGTGGGTTTAACCACAGGCCGCAAGCGGTACTAGCTGTACGTAACGGTCCCCAGGTAGATGCCGATAAGAAGACCGATGAGGTGAACCCATCCTAACTCCTACTGAGCCTGAATGTGACAATCTCCGTACAGTCCGGTCTGTTCGTCTGAGAGTATCGCATGTCACGCCTAGGGGGGCGGTAAACGTCAGACCCCTAACAGCGGTACAAGTCTTGCCGGGGTGTAGCCTAGAACACCGTGAGAAACTACTGGAAAGGTTACCAGTAATTCTCGCTTGCCCTGGCCAGGGACTTTGTGTAATGGCTCTCCAAGACACAGCGCGATATCAACCCCCAATACCGGGAGAGACGAATCCTATCTAACCGCTACTGCCTCCAAGTTCTTCATGACTGCACCCAACTACTACCTGTTTGCACGACTCCTTTGAGCCGTGGTAGGGTAGTAATCAAAGTACAGTGGGAACACACTCGAGGCGAAGTAGCAGTGTCAAGTTGACGGACTAAGCTGTACTCTTGTCACCTAGGAACCGTTATCTGACGATAGGTATAGTACCAACCAACAATTCCCGAGTCCTATCCAGTGTACTCGTAACCTAACGAGCACCTGCATACTATCTTCAGTACGACGTACTAATGGCTGTGGGACAGACCATCTCTCCTGCTGGGATGAGAAGTGTACACGCTAGTCTACTCCGGAGTATCGATGCCCCGTCTCGATAATCCTACGACTAGGGACCTGTATAAGGATGTGCTTGTAGATTACATAGCCCCCACTAGTGTGACTGCCATCACAACGCTGGTAATCAAGCAAAGATCTTAAGGGCTCCACTAATATGTATAAGCTATATGCTAAAAGAAACTTATGTACATATTGAAGTAGAAACAAACCAAGTAGCATACTACTATTTTGAGCAAGATTGTTTATATAACTATGAATATCCCAAGCTTCCATTAAGTAATATACAAACTAGTATGATACAGTAATGGCCTCTAGGGCATATACACTAACAATCTCCCACTTGCACTAGGGCCATGTACTGGCGTATCGAAGACCTATCATCTCGAATAGCCTCTTGAACTGCGTCTGGGGAATGGCTTTTGTGAATGGATCTGCAGTATTATCTTCTGTAGCAACCCTCCGAACCTCGATCTCTCGGCGATCCACGATCTCCCTGATCAGGTGATACCGCCTCAAGATGTGTCTGGACTTCTGATGGGACCTGGGTTCCTTCGCTAAAGCTATAGCGCCGTTGTTGTCATAATACAGTGGTATTGGATCAACAATGGTAGGAACCACTTGAAGCTCCATGAGGAACTTCTTCATCCAGACAGCTTCCTTTGCGGCATCGCAAGCAGCTATGTACTCTGCTTCCATAGTTGAGTCAGCAACGGTTTCCTGCTTGGAGCTCTTCTAGCAAACCGCCCCTCCATTGAGGGTAAAGACATAACCCGACATGAACTTGGAGTCATCCTTGTCACTCTGGAAGCTGGAGTCAGCAAAGGCCTCGATCTGGAGGTCCTTTCCGCCATACACCAAGAACATCTCCTTAGTCCTCCTTAGGTACTTGAGAATGTTCTTTACTGCTATCCAGTGTTTCTCCCCTGGGTCTGACTGATACCGGCTTACAACGCTCAATGCGTATGCTACATCTGGTCCGGTACACAACATCGCATACATTATAGAGCCTACCGCAGATGCGTAGGGTATAGATGACATGCGAGCCCTTTCCAAATCAGTCTTGGGAGACATCTCCATGGAGAGGGTGATTCCGTGACAAGCCGGTAGATTACCGCGCTTTGAATCTTCCATACTGAATCGTTTTAGTATGGTGTTGATGTACCTGGACTGCGAAAGTCCCAACATCCTCTTAGATCTATCACGATAGATCTGGATCCCCAGAATGTAGTTGGCATCGCCCAGGTCCTTCATGGAGAACCTCTATGACAAGAATCCTTTGACTGACTGTAGCATAGGAATATCATTTTCTATTAGGAGAATGTCATCCACGTATAAGACGAGGAATACCACAGTTCTCCCTACAATCTTACTGTAAATGCATGGTTCATCTGGATTCTTGATAAAGCCGAATTCTTTGACAGTATCATCAAAGCAGATGTTCCAACTCCACGATGCCTGCTTCAGTCCATAAATGGACTTAAGCAATTTGCACACTCTACCGCTGCTCTCACTCTGAATGAAACCCTCCGGCTGATCCATATAGACGTACTCTTCTAAATTTCCATTTAGAAAAGCAGTCTTTACGTCCATCTGCCAGATCTCATAATCGTGGAAGGCAGCAACGGCAAGAAGGATCCGAATGGATTTGAGCAAAGCCACTGGAGAAAAGGTTTCGTCATAGTCCAAACCAGGTCTTTGACGAAAACCCTTCGCAACAAGTCTAGCTTTATAAGTTTCAACCTGCCCATCTACACCAATCTTCTTTCTGAAGATCCACTTGCAGCCTACGGGTTTTACCCCTTCTGGAGCAATGTCCAAAGTCCAAACTTTGTTGGTGTATATGGACTCCATCTCGGTCCGCATTGCATCCATCCATTTCATTGAGTCACCGCTCTGAATGGCTTGCTGGAAGTTAGTAGGCTCATTATTTTCAATGATGCAATCTTCTCGATCCCCGTCTATGAGAAAACCGTAGTATCTCTCAGGTGGATGAGACTGCCTACTACTCTTGTGAAGTGGCGCTGGAATGTCCGGTTCTTCTGAAACCTCTGATTCTACCAAGCTTTTAGTAATAGCTTGTGGTTCTGGAATTTCTTCCAGTTCTATTGCGCTCCCACTTGTTTCTTTTTCTGAAAACTGATGTTCCAGAAAGTGGGCATGACGAGAAACAAAAACCTTTTGTTCCTCTGTGTAATAGAAAAGATACCTCCAAGAGTTCTTTGGGTATCCCACAAACTTACACAGTACTGAGCGTGCCTCGAGTTTGTCCGCATGCTGCTTTTTAACAAAAGCTGGACATCCCCATATCTTTAGATATCGAAGATGGGGTTCCACACCACATCTGATATGGTGTGGTAGGCACAGTCTTGGAGGGAACCTTATTCAAAAGATATGCAACTGATTCTAATGCATAACCCCAGAAGGATCGCGGTAACTCAGCCTTATTCATCATAGAACGAACCATATCCAATAGGGTTCGATTCCGCCTTTCAAATACACCGTTGTGTTGTGGTGTGTATGGAGGAGTAAGCTGAGAGAGAATTCCATTCTCTTTTAAGTAGTCCAGAAACTTGGCACTTAAGTATTCACCACCTCGATCAGATCTCAGTGTCTTGATACTTTTTCCTGTTTGTTTTTCTACTTCATTCTTATATTCCTGGAATTTTTCAAAGGCCTCGGATTTATGTTTCATTAAGAAGACATGTCCATACCTTGAAAAATCATCCGTAAAAGTAATGAAGTAGGAATAACCACCTCTCGCATGTGTAGACATTGGACCACACACATCACTGTGTATGAGTCCCAAGAGCTCGCTTGCTTTTACTCCGTGTCCAGTGAACGGAGTCTTTGTCATCTTTCCCATGAGACAAGATTCACAAGTAGCATAAGACTGATATTAGAACAGATTCAAGTATCTCTCTTTATGTAACTATGTTAACCGTATCTCATTAATGTGACCCAGTCTACAATGCTATAAGAAAGCCTGATTTAATTCCGGAGACTTTCTTTTAAGTGTGTTCTGGACATTGAAAACCTGAGCTTGATTCAGTACGTATATTCCATTTTCTAATGTACCTGACCCAATCAGAACTTGATTTAGGTGGATGTGGACCACATCGCTTACAAAAGTAAAATCATATCCTTCCTTAGAAAGTAAGGATACAGATATGATATTACAAGCCATACTAGGTACATACAAACAGTTACGCAGAATCAATATCTGCCCACTTGTCAATCCAAGATGATATTCCCCTACGGATTCAGCGTCCACGCTCATTCCGTTAGCAACCCTGAGAGTCATATCACCTATCCTGATAACTCTACGGTTTCTCAAAGCCTGTAATGAATTACAGATGTGAGATCCTGATCCGGTATCCAGTACCGAGGAAGTAGAGTTAATTGACATACAGTTTTCTATTACAAACACACCCGAAGCCGAAGCCACAACATGCTTCGAATCCTGGCTACTGGATTTCAAAGCCTTGCAATCCTTCCGCCAATGTCCTTTCCCGTAACAATAGGAACGTCCTTCCTTCACTATATCTAGTCCCAAAACTCTTGCCCTACCCTTTCCTTCTACTTCCCTGGTTTCCTTCAGGGTATAAGTAAAATGCAGAGACTGTAGAATCAAGTCAGTATTTGACCCGTTCTTCAACGTGGTCTTCAGGTCCGTGAGCTCATCAAAATAGCTAGTCTCTGTAAGGACGTTGTCCCCTACAGATGACCCGACAACCAACCTCGCTTGAAGCATTCGTTCGAGGTCTCATATCTTGCGATACGAGATTGCTCTCCATATAAATCTTTGTTATGGAGGATGATAGAAACTAAGTCCATCTTCTCGTGCTGCCTCTAGTATGCACCATCAACTGAGGCCAACACGAGACACTTGGCATTCGCACAGTCTTTTTCCGATGTCTTATGGATATCGGTATCCGTGACGATGGAAACTGGTCCTGAGACAACAGGGGTTTGATTAGTGAAGAGGTGTCCTAGCTTGTCATGGGTAATGGACATCTGGACAGACCTTTGCCAGTCATAACAGTCAGATTCAGTCATTTTATTATCTCGATGTAACCTATGTCTGGTCACTGGGTTGCTGCAATTAAGAGAGAGAGAAGAAAACACTTAGCATGATGCTCTTGCAAGTTTAGATTGGTTTTTAGTTTATCTAAACATGATGGCTTCCACTATTTCTCGAATCCTTCCTCAAACTATAAAAGAATTAGTCGGGATTGATCTCACCGTACAATACTTGCTTAACCGTTCAGCCAGGCTGGTGTCGGTGCTTTGAGGGAGGTTTTACGACGCTTTCGCGAAGTTCCTTAATTAAATAACCTCTTTTCCCTGTGGGCGTAGCCCCGCTAACACCTTTCTAGACACCTACTTGGTTTATAGCATTGATCGTTAAGTGAAAAGTTTCCCGAGGAGTAGCGGATGCTCACAGTAGGATCGGGATCCAAATATCATTATGAGATAATGGTGAAGGAATCCTACCAACATTATCAAACTCCAAATGGTATGCAACACTAGCAAGTTTCAGTTTCTTTAGAAACTCCCGATGTGGATTTTTGCCCCATGCTCTTATGACCTTGACGAAGGCCAACATATCATAAGTCACATGTCAAGTTCTACCCGTCATTATCCAGGTTAATTTGAACCCACCAGTACATACCCTTGACGAAGGCCAAAATAGTAGTACGACTGTCCCAAACCAACGCATCTATCTATACTACAGATAAATATTCAGCAGCTACCAATCACTATGCCTTGGCGAAGGTCAAAATACATAGCTTGAATACTACTGAACATTTAACTGAAATGACGGAGGGCTACGAATGGTTTTGGCGAAACCGTGAACGTAGTGAACTTGATATAATCGAAGGAACCTGATAACTTTTAAAAGGAGTGGTTTAAGCTCCGCGGTTTTAAAAGATTCTCTGTTTTGAAAAAACCGAGTGGTTTTGAAATTGTTCCAACGATTCAGCTTTGGTTTGTTTTCTTTGCATTAATTAATGCGTCCCATCAATTAATCCTACCATTGCAGAAAACAATGAAAATATGACGTACTCTTATGCCATCCGCATTCGCCACGGAGCCCCGTCATCACCCGTTAGGTTACTTAACTAACGACAGAGCGGGGGCTGGACTAGCGCGGATTCAAAACATAAGCAACGCCTAATAGATATCATATATAGATATATACATTCGTCAGATGCAATGATAGCCATTCCAGATCACAGATGAACACATTGGATATTCTAGGAATCCACGTTTCGCTCGAGCCTGCAACGAAAGACGGATTACACGGTCGCGATGAATAGCCAAACCCCACCCTAGACCCCTACGGGTGCGGCAAACTACCCGCTAAGTACCCAAAGTGAAGCAACCTCCCTCAACAACGTGAGTAAGCCACTCGGCACTTC
The DNA here is from genome assembly GCA_030015575.1 of Agapanthus africanus. Classification (NCBI taxonomy): domain Eukaryota; kingdom Viridiplantae; phylum Streptophyta; class Magnoliopsida; order Asparagales; family Amaryllidaceae; genus Agapanthus; species Agapanthus africanus. The sequence goes on along the minus strand of JASDDO010000012.1, from coordinate 111,112,694 downwards.
AAAGTACCCGGTAGTTTGTGCACCCCTCCTTGGGTCTATCCTAGGAGCAAAAACAGTAAAAGAAATAATATACAATGGCGGCTACAACCTCAACCCGGATGTGCGGCCATAAAATTAATATTATATCAATTTACAATTTACATCAAATGAAAGATAAAGAAACTCTCATCTCACAACCCCGACTATTCATCCGCGACAATCCAACAAGTTCATATATACAATCCAACATCATAGATCACAGATATGTACAACCCCCACTAATCGACGTATAGCGATTAGTCGACGTTCAGTACATATAACACATTACAGATATAATCAATTAGCTAAAATTTATAGAATTTCGATCAATATTCCAATTTGAAACTACCCCAAACACAACACTGTTCTCTGAAGAATCTGGGCAGAAACAAAGTATCTTAAAAATCACAAAACATCAAGCTGAACACACTGCAGGAAAAACGAGTCGCGACCGAGTCGACTCGGCTGCGAATCCGCGGTGAAACGCTTGGTTTCGACGCGCTTCCGCGGCAGTCTGACCGAGTCATGAGCTCGTTTTTCTTGGGTGTTCCTAAAAAACCATGCGCGTATTTTTTAGGTCTGTGGAAATATTTTTAGACCCGTTTTTAAAATCGGCAGAAAACATAAGATTTTGATGTATTTTGAGATTCTTTTCCGGATCGAAGTTCTAAACACTTTGCTAACACGTTAGTTGTTGTTTAGCTAGGCTCTGATACCACTGTAAGTCTACGTTACCCGCCCCGGTACTTATGGGGAGTCGGAATAGGTAAAAAAAAATTTTTATCTCAAGGTAACATAGACTAACCATGAAGGATCTTTGCCAAACAAAAACTAACAAACTAATTACAAGTTCTAGCTACTATGTTAGATGGTTATACCTAGTTCTTGAACTCCTTCTCTTCTTGTAGTGGTTGACCTTGTTGCTAGCTCCTTGGAGTGGTGTAGACGGCTCCTCCTCTTCGTCTTCTCTTTGCCGAAGAAAGATCCACCCGAAGGCCTCTACCTTGGGCTCCTACCTCAACCAAGAAGTAACTAGAGTGCTTGGCTTGCTAGGCTAAGAACCCTAGAATGAGTAGAGAGGTGTTTTGATGGTTTTATCTCACAAAGCTTGGATTTTCAACACATGAAACACTTAAGCTTTTGAGAGAGAGGAAGAGGGAGAGCAAATCAAGAGAGAGAATGAGCATGAGAGAATTAGAAGATAATCACAGCCATGCTCTCATATGAGAGAATATGAGAATAATAATAATAATTAAGAAAATTGTAATGGTTAGTTGATATGACCATTATCATTTCACATTTAATACTAATCGCAAGCTTCAAGAAGCATCTTGCAAAAGAAATTATCATGGTCAAATAGTCAACAAAACTCAAATGGTCAACCCAACCTCAACCATGGCACAATTATCCTTAATTAATATTATTAATCATATTTCTCATTCTCATTAGGGTTTAGAAAAAGTCAACGGTCAAAAACTCTAATGAGATTCCTCTGCCTCTGTCAACTGTGCATACACACCCGCATCCGTGTTCCGAGGAACATGAATACAATGAGACAAAACCAATCCCAAAAAAAATACTAGGATCTGGTTTAAACCAAAGCCCACTAGCAATAACTTTCCGGACACCAAACGTGCACAAGTGTGCGGATGTGAACGAACCCCGTCGCAAAACCATGCGACCTCTACTCTGTTTTGCCCAAAGGCAAACAACCCTCTGTGTGGGACTCTAAAGACTCGACACTACGCTGGCAGTGGGTTTAACCACAGGCCGCAAGCGGTACTAGCTGTATGTAACGGTCCCCAGGTAGATGCCGATAAGAAGACCGATGAGGTGAACCCATCCGAACTCCTACTGAGCCTGAATGTGACAATCTCCGTACAGTCCTGTTTGTTCGTCCGAGAGTATCTCATGTCACGCCTAGGGTGCGGTAAACGTTAGACCCCTAACAGCGGTATAAGTCGTGCCGGAGTGTAGCCCAGAACACCCTGAGAAACTGCTGGAAATGTTACCAGTAATTCTCGCTTGCCCTGGCCAGGGACTTTGTGTAATGGCTATCCAAGACACAGCGCGATAACAACCTCCAATACCGGGAGAGACGAATCCTATCTAACCGCTACTGCCTCCAAGTGCTTCGGGACTGCACCCAACTACTACCTGTTTGCACGACTCCTTTGAGCCGTGGTAGGGTAGTAATCAAAGTACAGTGGGAACACACTCGAGGCGAAGTAGCAGTATCAAGTCGACGGACTAAGCTGTACTCTTGTCACCTAGGAACTGTTATCTGACGATAGGTATAGTACCAACCAACAGTTCCCGAGTCCTGTCCAGTGTACTCATAACCTAACGAGCACCCGCATACTATCTCCAGTACGACGTACTAATAGCTGTGGGACAGACCATCTCCCCTGCTGGGATGAGAAGCATACACGCTAGTCTACTCCGGAGTGTCGATGCCCTGTCTCGATAATCCTACGACTTGGGACCTGTATAAGGATGTGCTTGTAGATTACCCAGCCCCCACTAGTGTGACTACCATCACAACGCTGGTAATCAAGCAAAGATCCTTAGGGCTCCACTAATATGTATAAGCTATATGCTAAAAGAAACATATGTACATATTGAAGTAGAAACAAACCAAATAGCATACTACCATTTTGAGCAAGATTGTCTATACAACTGTGAATATCCCAAGCTTCCATTAAGTAATATACAAACTAGTATGATACAGTAATGGCCTCTAGGGCGTATACTCTAACACAATTATTACTGGAGGATCTTCGGCTGGAGGGTCCGGCTGAATCATCATGCCCACCATATCTTGGAATAGAAGGGAGATTTGTTTTATGTTGGCCGCTTGTTCCGCGGCCACTTTTTCCTTTTTCTTAAGCATTCTCCGAAGGAATTCGGCATCAGTTTCCTGCTCATGACGCTGTTCTGAGGACGTCTCTGGGCTTTCTTTTGGTCCCGTGAGTGCGGCCATGGCTGTTAGCATCTCTTGGAGCTTTTGTTGCTATTGCTCCTGAGCCTTGGTCACTGATCGCGTAAGCGGTCAATGACCTGTGGAGATACGGCTATCCTCTTTTCCGGATACCATATAGACGTTATGCACCACCATGCCCCCAGACTTGGTGCGTTTAGATTCAGCGTTCTTAAGATTCGTCGCGGACAGGGAGATTTTCTCCGGCCTCCTTCTTTTGTGGGCGGTCGAAGTTGAGGGGGCTGTTGCAGCGGGCACCCAAGTGGATAACGCCTTCTGTGGTATGACAGGGTGGTCCTTCTCCTGCCGAACTTTCATCTTCTTCGATCGGCGGGAGTAGTCTTGGTTGATCACCGAGTCTTGGACCTGTCGCCAGACCTTGTAAATTTTAGAGGATAGCCGCTGAGGGGGTTGCTCCAGCTTTGTCTTTGTAGCACCCTCCACCGGTGGAGGAGATCTCTTCAGCACGGCCGTCGGAGAGTTCTTGCGCACCCTCCTTAGTGGTTCAAAGTTGTTCCCAGTTGGAACAGCAGCAGCAACTTCTACCATTGGAGCTAGTAGAGTCAATCCAGAAGGGGAATTGCCCCCATCATTCCTCACTCGGTGCCAGTGGCTACGTCGAGCATGTCGTGCGGCCGGGATCACCTCTGCTGTTGGATGAGCTTCTTCTTGCCCCTTACTTTGAGGAGACGCTGCTATTGGCGTTAGCCTATCGAAGACTGACGTCCGTTGAGAGGGGATAGTCAGTCTTGCGAAGGCCGACTTTCGAACAGGGGAAGCAGCCTTCATGACTTCACCTGGAGTGGGAATTGGAACGGTCAGTCTTGTGAAGACCGACCCCTTAACAGGAGAATCCACTTTGAGGACTTCAGGAGAAAGAATGGTTATCCGTTTCGGGATAACCCCTTCTGGTATTGCAGGCTTTTTCATGGGCCCGTTGGAGCTTTGGCCCAGTCTATTAAAAACCGAGGCACTGGATTTGGGAGACCCGTTGACAGGGGCCGTAGTAGTTGTAAGCCGATCAAAGACCGACTTCTTTGGAGCTTCTTGCGACGACATTGGGGCATTGAAGCTCATCAGCGGGAGCAAAGTCCCGAAGAATATCCCAGTGGTGGCTTGGGTCACTTGTTCCACCGTCATTGTAAATAGGGAGGCCGCTTGAGGCCCATAGTTCACTCCTCCGGTGAGGACGAAGTAGGAGTTGTTGCAATTAGTGCAGTTTGAAGCCATTGATCTTCTGTTTTCTGCATGGAGAAAGACACCAAATATTAGTACCTCGAATCCAGGGGCAACTATAGCAAACCGCGATTCGTTCGCGAAACACGACACACGAAGTGTGGAGTGGAAAGAGGAAAAGTCCCACCGGGCGTGCCAGAATCTGTTCTCTGCCGAAAAGACGTGACCGGGACGTTGGGACATCCGGCCTGAATTTTGGGAGCAGATGGTATTTGGTGCTATCCGTCCACCTCTCCGAAGATGCCAAGTTGATTTATGACACCATGTATCGAAGGTTTAAACGGATGCGGCCGATATAGCAGACTTCGTCAGATTCCCCCTCATTGAGGGGTTTTTTATTGTAGGGACGCTCTTCCCTGCAGGCATAAGCCCCTGCAGTTAATTACGCTAACGCATCGCGGTAACCACTTTCTCCTTCTCCAGATGGTCACTTCGTGTCGTGTGTGTTTGTTTTGTTTTTGGTTGCTCGTGGATTGTATACGGAGACTAATTTATGTTGTCGCCCGTAGGGCGTGGATTAGTCCAAATCCGTATTTTCTTAGATTTGGGTTTTGGGTTGGGTTTAAGGATTGTTAATCTCATTTGAGACTAAGATCAACTTAAACGTTTGTTAAGGATACGTTAATTTAATTTTAGACTAAGATCTACTTAACAGGATCATTTAGATCCAACAAAAGAGCATTTGGGCTCTATTGCTTTAGTTTAGGGACATTGCGGTCCAGTTTAAAGACGTCATAGTCTATAAGTTTAAAGACATCATAGTTTATGAGTTTAAGGACCTCACAGTCCATAAAGTTTAAGGACATCATAGTCCATGAGTTTAAGGACCCCACAGTCCATAAAATTTAAGGACATCATAGTCCAGTTTAAAGACATCATAGTCTGTAAAGTTTAAGGACATCATAGTCCATGAGTTTAAGGACCCCACATTTCATAAAGTTTAAGGATATCATAATCCATGAGTTTAAGGACCCCACAGTCCGTGGAATGTCTGGTTGTCGGGACCCGTCACTTCTCTGAAGACGTTGAAGGATTACAACGATAAATATTAGAGGAGTGAAGAAATGTACCCTTGAACCAATATTGGTTGAAGATCTGAAGTCCAATTTGGGACTAAGATCAAAGATTTATGAGTATATGGACTCAATTAATCTGAGGTAGGGTTCTGTGGCCACTTTGGGCTCGGTCCATTTAGTTAAAATGTTAAATATTTAACAATGCTGAGTATTGATTTGGGCTCTGACAATCTTTTTGTCTTTTATTGAATGCTGAGCACTCATCATAGCTCTGGGCTTTTATTTATACTGTAGGGTTCCTAGGCACTCACAAGAGGTCTCACAAGGCATCGATCATGCCAATTTAAAATTTTACGGGTGCCGAGAAACCCTAATACGGATCGTAGACTAGATGTTTAGGCGAAATACGAATCTAGTTAACAACTTAACTAAAGATAAGAAGCTACAACCTTTGTAGATCCGGATATCCACTTCCTTAGCTCCACGTAGGCGTCCTCTCGCTGTCCATCTTGAATCCCGAACTCAATCGTCGGCTTCATGGGGAAAATGGGCGGACTAGGTCGTCGGCTTCGTGCCGAAGATGATCTATGTCGAGGTTGCACAAGTTCAAGCTCCAACTTCACCAAGTGGTGAAACTTGTGAAGAAAACACCCAAAACAACTTGGCAAGAGGTAGAGGGTGAAGAAATAGGAGGTGGGTTCACTTTAGAATTGGATTTCACTCACTTTTGCTCAAGTTGCCATTGATGGGCTTAAGCTTTTCTTGAAGAAGAAGATGATCAAGAAGAAGAAAGAATATGATAAGTGTTTTAAAATGAAAAAGAAAACAATACTTATCATATCCTAACTAAGGTTAAGTGTAGAGAATAGACCATGGTTACTTGAGAGGGTTAGGGTTAAGCATGAAAATAAGAATGGTTGCATAAGTCAAAGCTTCATGAAGCTTCAATAAGAAACAAAATAAGCCACCATTCTTAATAATATCCAAAATGAATATATAAATAAATAACTAAATAAATAATCAAAACCCTAATCATCTCTTAACCATGGTTTAATTCTTCACACTTAACCAAATGAGCAAGTATCATCAAACATGATACAATGATGTGCACAAAAATATATCACATATACAACATGTACATCAAGTGAGAAAATCCATTTAAAGTGAACCAATACCAGTTAATGCAAAGTAATATATCAAATATATAATTATACATTAAATCATTAAATCAACACTTGATTTAACGATCCGGTCATATCGCATATAACCGACCAGTATCCTATGTATCGGCTTATCGAATCAATCCCTGATTCGATATCTAGGTTATATCGCATATAACCATTCGATACATTCATCGCGAGAATGAAATACGGTATCACATACACGCATTATTCTCGGTCCTGCACATATCTCATATGCGCTCCTATTTCGTTTCGCTTGAGCCAGGAAACCTCTGTGTAGGACTCTAAAGACTCGTCAATACGCCGGTAGCAGATGATGATCATATCAAGCACTCATAAGCCGCAAGCGGTCTGCTAAACATAACGGCCACCCGGGTATCAAGCGATCAGAAGATCGACGAGCTAGCCCGCTCACACTCCTGTGAATCCAACCAGTAACACTTACCGTACAGTCCGGTCTGTTCGTCTGATATGTCGCATATCAAGTCTAGGGGTGGTAAACGTCATACCCCAATAACCGATAAGTAATGCCGATGTGAGGCTCATAACGGGTCGAGAAACTACTGGTAACACTTACCAGCAAATCTCTGATCAGCCCTGGCCAGGGACTTCCCTGTTACGGCCAATCGAGCACAGCGCAACATCAACCCCCAATACCGGGAGAGACGAAACCCCTCCTATCCCTCATTGCCTCCATGTGACTCGGGACTGTGCCCAAAGACCACCGTTTTGCACGCCCTCATGGACGTGGTAAGGTGGAGATCAAAGCACAGTGGGAATCACACAAGACTCTATGACGATCTCGGGTCTACAGACTAACCTGCACAAGTGTCACCTGAGAACTGCCATCTGACATGAGGTATAATACCATCTGGGAGTTCTCGGCGAGTCCGTCCAGTGTACCCAGTCTCCACTGAGCACCCGTACACCATCTCTGATGTCAAACACCAATGGATATGGGATCATCCATCGCCCATCTCATGGGTCGAGAAGCGTATACGCTAGTCTACCCTGGTATATCGATGCCCCGTCTCGATACACCCACGACTAGGGACCTTGAAGGATGTACCTATGGACTACCATGTCCCCACTAGTATGATCTGCATCATAGTCCAGGTAGTCAAGTACACATCCTAAGGGCTTTACCAACATATAACTATAAGACAGTTTAAAGAGACAAGTGTACATGTTAAGATAAAGAGTAACCAGATAGCATACTATCATATCGAGCAAGAAAGTCATCTCTATATATGTCCAAGCATCCAATATAATATACATCATCTGTACAATACTGGCCTCTAGGGCATACATACAACTAACATATAGAACAGTTTATGTTCTCTTAGCGCACACGTGAGGAGAACGTGGCGCGCTTGGCGCTGTGCGCCAGTCAATAAGCGCAGAGCGCTTCTGTTAAGTAGCGCACACGTGAGGAGCACGTGGCGCGCTTGGCGGTGAGCGCCAATCAAAGAGCGCAAAGCGCTTCTATTAAGTAGTGCACACGTGAGGAGCACGTGGCGCGCTTGGCAGTGAGCGTCAGTTCAAAGAGCGCAAAGCGCTTCTGTTTAATTAGCGCACACATGGGGAGCAAGTGGCGTGCTTGGCGGTGAGCGCCAGTTCAAAGAGCGCAAAGCGCTTCTGTTTAAGTAGCGCACACGTGGGGAGCACGTGGCGCGCTTGGCGGTGAGCGCCAGTTTAAAGAGCGCAGTAGCGCACACGTGAGGAGCATGTGGCACGCTTGGCGTTGAGCGCCAGTCAATGAGCGCAGAGCGCTTCTGTTTAAGTTTGGAACGCTAAGGCTCTGCAGCGCTGTGCGCTAGATTTAGAGCGCTGAGGTGCTCTTCTTTAATTGGAGCGCTAAGGCTCTTTTTAGGTAGCATTGCGCCCTGAGAATTAAATTCTCTCTATAAGAGACTTTGTCTCATGGATCTAAGAACAAAGTTCTTATTATTATTATTTTTTATAGGAGATGTTTCAATCTTTTATATTTTTGATGAAAGGCTCTGCCTTTATGGATCTATGATCCTAAGAGAATTGAATTATTCGCCCCCTTTTTATAATGAGATATTATGATCTCTTTTGTGAAAGACAATTTGCCTCAGAGATCTATGATCTGAAGAAGATAAAGTTCTTCCCCTTATTTTTTTATGATGAGATACTTTGATCTCTTTTGGTGAAAGACCTTGGTCTTATAGATCTATGATCTGAAGAAAAAAGAAGTAAATTCTTCTTCTTATATGAAATGATTTCATCTCTCTGTTCTTTTTTTACCTTGAAGAAAATCTTCTTCTTCTAAAAGCTTGCTCTTTGTCTTTTAAATTTCTCAAAGTTTTGGGGGGTTCCTCTATTTCTTTTTCTCTTTTGATTTGAAAGCTTATGGGGAGGTCTCTCTGTATCAGACTTGAAGTCTTGGGGGCTTTATATAGGGCAAGCTGATTTGTTGAATCGGTTGAAGAGATCTTTTCTCTGATTGATTTGGGGATGTTTCCCCCGTTGGATCTTTGATCCAAGGGCTTCTGTTTTACAGAAGGCAATCTTCTTGTTTTTAACAAGATTGGGAAATCTTTTCCCATAAAGAATTTATTCTGTATTTTGGTGATTTTTAATCACCATTGGATCATTGTTCCAACGGTGCTCTGATTTTCAGAGCATAATCTTTCCTGTTTGAAAAGATTCTGAGGAATGTTTCCTTAACAGAATTTTATTATGGTCAATTGATGATTTTTAATCATGTTCGTTGGATTTTTGATCCAAGGGCCGAGAACATTTTGTTCTATCGCTAGCGCTCACGTGCTTTGCACGTGGTGCGCTGCTTAGAGTGCAGCGCTCTTGGCGCTAGCGCTCACGTGCTTTGCACGTGGTGCGCTGCTTAGAGTGCAGCGCACTTGGCGCTAGCGTTCACGTGCTTTGCACGTGGTGCGCTGCTTAGAGTACAGCGCTCTTGGCGCTAGCGCTCACATGCTTTGCACGTGGTGCGCTGCTTAGAGTGCAGCGCTCTTGGCGCTACTATGAAGCGCTGCTTCATTTCAAATTTTGAAATTTGAACAGAGCTTTACTCTGATTGGGGGAAATAACCCACGCTTGGATTCTTCCATACTAAACCACTCTAGTATGGTGTCAATGTATCTGGATTAGGACAATTCCAGTATCCGTTTAGATCTATCTCTATAGATCTTAATCCCCAAAATGCAGGAGGCATCACCTAGATCTTTCATTGGAATCTATGTGATAAGAAGAGTTTGACCGAGTGCAGCATAGGAACATCATTTCCTATCAAGAGTATGTCATTCACGTACAATACGAGAAAGACAAGCTTACTCTCTGCCACCTTCTTATAAATACAAGGTTCATCTACGTTCTTGATGAAGTCAAACTCTTTGACTACAACATCAAGACAGATGTTCCAACTCCGCGATGCCTGCTTTAACCCGTTGATGGATTTAAGCAGTTTGCACACCTTTCCGCTGCTCCCACTGTCTACGAAGCCCTCCGGCTGAGTCAAGTACACGCACTCCTCTAAATCACCATTTAGAAAGGCGGTCTTAACATCCATTTGCCAGATTTCGTAATCATGGTATGCAACAATAGCAAGTAGGATCCGGATGAACTTAAGCATAGCCACAGGAGAAAAGGTTTCGTCATAATCCACACCTGGTCGTTGACGAAAACCCTTTGCAACAAGTCTAGCTTTGAAAGTCTCAACTTTTCCATCTACACCAAGTTTCTTCTTAAAGATCCATTTGCTCCCAATGGCTTTTACCCCTTCAGGAGCAACTTCCAAACTCCATACTTTGTTGGTGTACATGGATTCCATCTCAGATCGCATTGCATCCAGCCATTTCACAGAGTACCCACTCGTGATGGCCTGCTCGAAGCTAGTCGGGTCATCATCTTCCATGATGCAGTCCTCGCTCCCACCATCAATGAGAAAACCGTAGTATCTCTCAGGTTGATGAGGAGCCCTACTAGATCGGCGGAGCGGCTGAGGTTTGTCGGGAACTACTGAATCATCTGGTTCTACCAAATCTTCTGTCGTAGTTTGTATAGCTGGAACTTCTTCCAGTTCTACCTCCTCACCACTAATTTCTTGCCACTAATTTCTTTTGCAAGAAATTCCTTTTCTAAAAAGGTGGCATGTCGAGAAAAAAACACCTTTTGTTCCTCAGTATGGTAGAAGATATACCCTTGTGAGTTTTTGGGATATCCTACAAACTTGCACATGACATACCTTGCCTCGAGTTTGTCCGGATTGTGCCTTTTGACATAGGCCGGACAACCCCATATCTTAACATAATTAAGAGGTAGTCTCTTCCCCTTCCATATCTCATATAGAGTGGTAGGCACTGATTTGGTAGGAACCATATTCAATAGGTGTATGGCTGTCTTAAGCGCATACCCCCAGAAGGAAATAGGCAATTCAGCAGAACTCATCATAGAGCACACCATATCTAATAGGGTGTGATTCCTCCGCTCCGATACACGTTGTGCTGTGGTGTATAGGGAGGAGTAAGCTGAGAGAGAATCTCATTCTCTTTTAGATAGTCTAGAAACTCATTGCTCAAGTATTCTCCTCCTTGATCAGATCGAAGGATCTTAATACTTTTACCCGTTTGGTTCTCGACTTCGTTCTTATATTCTCTGAATTTCTCAAAAGCTTCAGATTTGTGTTTCAACAGGAACACATGTCCGTATCTTGAGAGATTGTCAGTGAATGTAATGAAGTACGAGGAACCATTTCTGGCATGTGTAGCCATGGGACCACATACATCACTATGTATCAGTCCCAAGGGTTCTGTAACTCTTTCTCCGTGTCCACTAAATGGAGTTTTGGTCATCTTACCTTTGAGACATGAATGGCAAGTATCATAAGTTGTAAATTCGAACGGATTCAAATATCCATCCTTATGTAACTTTGCTAGTCGTGTCACATTGATATGACCTAGTCTACAATGCCACAAGAAGGATTCGTTCATTTCTGAACTCTTCCTCTTGTGTGTGTTTTGCACATTAAGTACTGTAGTTTGATTGAGAATGTATATGCCATTATTTAACGAGCCTGATCCAATCAACTTTTGATTTAGGAAGATGTTCATAACATTATCATGTACTACAAAATTATATCCTACTTTACTCAATAAAGAAACTGATATAAGATTGCATATCAGGGTTGGAATGTAATAGCATTCGTTCAGAATCAATGTGTTACCATTTGGTAATACAAGGTGATATTCACCAACTGCTTTGGCTGCAACATTTGCACCATTCCCTACTCTTATAGAATGATCACCCTCTCCCAGTTCTCTACCTTTACGTAGCCCATGTAACATATTACATATGTGGGATCCTGATCCGGTATCTAATACCCAGAACGTAGAGTGAACTGAGAAACAGTTCTCGATAACTAACACACCTGAAGAAGATGCATCAGCATGCTTATTCTTCGTTTGGGCGGCGAAAGAATCCGGATATTCTCCTATTCCCTGCTCGGACTTATAACAATTATAAGTTGGAGCGGGACCAACGTTCCCCTGCTCAGTATAATAAGCGGGTTCGGTCAATACATCCATATTATTATCTTGATTAAGGCCTAACATGGTCGCTACCTGGAGAGAGAGAGAAGAAAACACTTTAGCGTATGCTCTTGCAAGATTAGATTGGTTATTATCTTATCTAATCAGGATGGCTCGCATTGTTTTCATCAAATCTTCCTTCAAACTCTAAAGAGTAAGACTAGCCCGGATTAATTACATCTTACATTCGCCAATCTTTCGGCCAGTTCAGTGTTGGTATTTTGAGGGAGGTTCCCCGTGCTTTCGCACGGACCTAATTAAAATAAACCTCATTTTCCCAGAGGCATAACCTCGTTAACACCTTTCTAGACACCTACTTGATCGGCTAATTGTCATGTGTAAAACTCTCCCAGGAGTAACTCTTACTCGGAGTGGGTATCATGATCCAACTATCTTATAGAAGGTATGCAATCTCATTGCAAATTTCAACTCTTGAAATTCCCGATAATACTTTTACCCCTAACGTGCTATGACCTTGACGAAAGCCAACAAACCATAGTCCGCTAGTCAAGTTCAACCTGTACATTTCATGATTGAATTAAACCCACCCACACGACCCTTGACGAAAGCCAACAAGGCCGTACGACTACCCTAATCCAATCTCATCTTATGTTGCAGATAAACACTAGTTAACTACCGCACACTACGCCTTGACGAAAGCCAACAAACGCAGCACAAATACTAAGTATTACTTATCTGAAATGTCGGAGGGCTACGCAGTTTTTTCAGAAAACCATGAGCGTAATGAACTTGATATCGTTGTAGAAACAAGTGATTTTGAAAAGGAGTGTTTTTGAGGCTTTTACTAGTTTCGCTAAAGAGGTCACTCCCGGTGAAGGGATCTCGGCTCTTTCCTTATCGAATAAGGTGCAGGATATTTCACAAATACCACTATGCAAAGCAAGAACTATAGAAGCAATCAAAAACATAACCGAGTGAGTTGTAGCATCTGCTAGTTTCTCTAAAGAGGTCACTCCCGGTGAAGGGATCTCGGCTTTTTCCTTATCGAATAAGGTGCTGGATATTCTACAAGGAATACCGCTATGCATAGCAAAAAACTAGAGCTACCTTTTTTATAAATTTGATTCTACAACATCTTTTAGGTTTCTTTTCTTTCATTAATCTCATTAATGATGTCCCATTATTTATGCTTCCTAAGAATCACAGAAGAAACGAAAATACAACGTACGCTTATGCCATCCGCATTCGCCACTGTGTCCCGTTATGCACCGTTAGGTTACTTAACTAACGGCATACCGGGGTAGGACTATCGCGGGTGCAAAACATAAGCAACGTTTATTATATATTATATATACAATAATAAAGCATTCGTCTCACGCATATAAAATGATCACATCAAACTATAAAGCAGTAGAAGATAGCATATGAAATATTGGATATACTAGGAGGTCCGTGTTTTATTTTGAGCCTGTATAAAACACGGATTCCACGGTCGCGATGAATAGCCAAACCCACATCTCTAGACCCCTACGAGAGCGGTAAGCAACCCTCCCAATTCTAGGGTTAGGAGACCCGGTCTCGACTCCTCGAGATGGCCTCCCACTGGACCCTAGAACCCGGTTACTTGTGTTCCCCTCCTTGGGTCTATCCTAATGCGGAAATGTAAATAATATACAATGGTGACATCATCCTCAACCCGGAAGTGCCCCAATAAAAGAATATTACACACAATGAATTTTACATGAATGAAAATAAAAACCCTCATCTCACATAAAACCCCCGGCTATTCAAAACAAGACGATCCAATATAACATATCACAGCAACACATAACATCACAAGTCATCAACGTAAGTAAATATACCTATCACAATTGTCGTTGACATATAGCAACGAAAACGGCGATATATCACATATTACACTTACAGTTGCAGAAAAGAAAGTGAAAAACTACAACATTTGGAATCCACAATCATCTTAGACATCGTAAACCCGAAATATCACATATTACGGATTTCATACCTAACTATATGAATTCTACATATTGTATCACATTACAGAAAAAGCTAGACGATATTAAACATTCCGATCGAATCAACAAACACCCAAAATTTCCCAAAATGCTCAACACTTGAGCGTAATTTAGAAGTATCCATCACATGCCACAGTAGCAATGAACCAGCCGTAGAAGGGTCAACCAATGGCTCACTTGTGGCACCGCTAAACTACCACAAACCCTAGGGTTTAATGGCGGTTTTGACGGTCACAAAATTGAGTTAAGGTTTTATTCTTCTAGAGGGTTCACCGCATCACTTGCACGATATTTGAATGTTCTTTAACTATGAAAAAGATCCAACTCTTGAAAAAATTTCCGGCAAGGGTTAAAGTGGGTATTTGATATCCGATCGAACTTTTTAACACCGTCTAAAATAACCGAAACAAAACTTAGAATTACGAATACGAAACACTCTGAATTGCCTTTGCTAAAGGATAACATCACATGCAAAATTAGCAAACACAAACAACACCTAAAGTATCAAAACCCAGAGCCTTAAACACTGTGCAAATTTCAGCCCCAAGCGGTCCGATCTGGCCGGTTTTAGGAGTGGTGATGTCGGCCAAATTTTCAGGGAATGGGCTAAAATTTGTACGGTGTTCATATTGTATCGCATACATAATTCTGCAACTGTTTGAAAAAAAATTTGACACTCTGAAAAATTTTACAGAAACTAGGGTTTTACGTCGGGTGTTTCGGAGTTGTTTCGGTTTCGTAATCCTACACTTATCCGTCTAATTCTCTAGCTAGGCTCTGATACCATTGTTGGGATGCCTACAACGGCAGCAAAATATCGGGAGGCATCATCCATGCCAAGTTTAAATTTTTGCCATTCTAGATAACCCTAACCCTAGATCTTTAACTAGAGAATCAAACAAAAACTATATGTTAACAACTTAACATCTAAGAGTTAGGGATTACAACCTTTGTAGTCCGTTTCTTTACTTCATAAGCTCCGAGTTGAGGTCCCTTCGCTGCGATCATCAAGCTCGCGGACTCTATAGAGACTCCATGAGGTAAATGAGACATGCTAGCTTGAAGTCTTCACTAATCCAAGATGATCTACCTTGAGGGATCACAAACCCATGCTATCTTTTCACTAATTAGGTATTAGTGAAGTGAACACCCTAATCTAAGTGGCTAGAATAGATGGGGATGATGAAGTAGGAATTTTGCACTCTTTTGTTTTCTTTTTCTCACAAAACAATCATCACAAAATCAAAGCTAGAAAGCTTTTGGAGAGAGGAAGAAGAAGATGAGGTTGTGATGAATGAAAATGAATTATTGTTGAGGTTAGAAATGCAACAAAAAGAATCTTTAAGTGAGCTTATATTAGTTAATGTAATGTAATATATCACATATATAATTATACATTAAATTATCGAATCAACTCTTGATCCGATAATCCGGCTATATAACATATAACCGACTAATATAACATGTATCATCTTATCGAATCAACACTTGATCCAATATCCTGGCTATATCATATATACCCTGCCGATATCACATATCGCGAGAATAGAATACGGTATCTCATATCGTATTAATCTCGGTCCCGCACATATCACATATGTGCTCCTACTCCGTTTTGCCTGAGCCAGGAAATCTCTGTGTAGGACTCTAAAGAATCGTCAATACGCCGGCAGTAGGTGATGATCATATCAAACACCCACAAGCTGCAAGTGGTCAGCTAAACGTAACAGCCACCCGGGTATTGAGCGATCAGAAGATCAACAAGCAAGCATGCACACATTTCTGTGAATCCAATCAGTAACACTACCGTACAGTCCGGTCTCTTCGACTGATAGGTCGCATATCCAGTCTAGGGGTGGTAAACGTCAGACCCCAGTAACCGATAAGTCGTGTCGATGTAAGGCTCATAACGGGTCGAGAAACTACTGATAACACTTACCAGTAGATCTCCATATCAGCCCTGATCAGGGACTTCCAGTTATAACCAATCGAACACAGCACAACATCAACCATCAATACCGGGAGAGACGAAACCCCTCCTATCGCTCATTGCCTCCATGTGATTCGGGACTGTACCCAAAAGCCACCGTTTTGCACGTTCTCATGAACGTGGTAAGGGGGAAATCAAAGCACAGTGGGAATCACACAAGACTCTATGACGATCTCGGGTCTACAGACTAACCTGTACCAGTGTCACCAGAGAACTGCTATCTGACGATAGGTATAATACCATCTAGGAGTTCTCGGCGAGTCCATTCAGTGTACCCATTCTCTACTGAGCACCCGTATACCTTTTCTGATGTCAAAGACCAATGGATATGGGATCATCCATCGCCCATCATATGGGTCGAGAAGCGTATACACTAGTCTACCCTGGAGTATCGATGCCCTGTCTCGATACTCCCTCGACTAGGAACAGTTATAGGATGTACTGTTGGACTACCCTGGCCCTGTAAGGTTAGTATAGTACCTTGAGAAGGTTTTGTCAAGCATCAAACATGCTACTTTAAAAAATTGGGGCGCTAAACAAACCCTAACCAAGATCTTTGCTAGATAATTAGGGTAAACAAAGCATGTAAACAACTTTACATCTAAGAGAGAGGGATTACAACCTTTGTAGTCCGTTCCTTCGCTTCATAAGATTCGAGTAGTAGTCCCTTCGCCGCGATCCATGAACTTCGGGACTCTAGAGAGGCTCCACAAGCCGAATGATCCATGCTGGCTTGAAGTCTTCCTTTCCGAAGATGATCTACCTTGAAGAATCTTTAACCTAAGCTTACACTTCACTAAACAACTTATTAGAGAAGTGAACACCCTAATCTAAGTGGCTAGAATAGATGAGGATGATGAAATAGGAATTTAGCTCTCTTTTATTTTCAATTTCTCACACTAATTCATCACTAACCCAAAAGCTAGAAAGCTTTTCAAGGAGGAAGAAGAAGAAGAAAAGTCTTTGTGATGAATAATAAATTATTGTGTTGTGGTTACAAATCCAACCTTGAGTTAAGAATGAAGGGCTTAACTCATGTAGAGAATAAACCTAAGGTAAAGGGTTTGGGTTGGGCTAAGAAATATCTACACAAAATATCTTAGCTAAAAACAAAGAAAGCTTCTTGAAGCTTCTTGAAAAAGCTAACCCAAATGCTAACCCAAAACAAACCCTAACTAGTTTAATCTCCACAAAACATGTTGTATTTGTAATCATAACTTGTTACAATATTATATATCACATATATAATATATTTTTGTAACAAAAGAAAATAATACATTTAACATATATCGCATATATATCAATGTATTAACCAGTGAGAAAATGAATCAATAAAGCGAGCTAATATTAGTTAATGTAATGTAATATATCACATATATAATTATACATTAAATTATCGAATCAACACTTGATCCGACAATCCGGCTATATCGCATATAACCGACTAATATAACATGTACCGATTCATCGAATCAACACTTGATCCGATGACCCGGCTATATCACATATACCCGGCCGATATCATATATCGCTAGAATAGAATACGGTATCTCATATCGTATTATTCTCGGTCCCGCACATATCACATATGTGCTCCTACTCCGTTTTGCCTGAGTCAGGAAACCTCTGTGTAGGACTCTAAAAAATCGTCAATACGCCGGCAGTAGTTGATGATCATTTCAAACACCCACAAGCTGCAAGCGGTCAGCTAAACGTAACAGCCACCCAGGTATTGAGCGATCAGACGATCAACAAGCAAGCCTGTATATTCTCCTGTGAATCCAATCAGTGACACTACCGTACAGTCCGGTCTCTTCGTCTGATATGTTGCATATCTAGTGTAGGGGTGGTAAACGTCAGACCCCAGTAACCGATAAGTCGTGTCAATGTGAGGCTCATAACAGGTCGAGAAACTACTGATAACACTTACCAGTAGCACTCCATATCAGCCCTGGCCAGGGACTTCCAGTTATAGCCAATCGAACACAGCACAACATCAACTCCCTATACCGTGAGAGACGAATCCCCTCCTATCGCTCATTGCCTCCATGTGATTCGGGATTGTACCCAAAAGCCACCGTTTTGCACGCCCTCTTGGACGTGGTAAGGTGGAAATCAAAGCACAGTGGGAATCACACAAGACTCTATGACGATCTCGGGTCTACAGACTAACATGTACCAGTGTCACCGGAGAACTGCTATCTAACGATTGGTATAAATCTATCTAGGAGTTCTCGGAGAGTTCGTTCAGTGTACCCAGTCTCCACTGAGCACCCGTACACCATCTTTGATGTCAAACACCGATGGATATGGGATCATCCATCGCCCATCATATGGGTCAAGATGCATATACGCTAGTCTACTCTGGTGTACCGATGCCCTGTCTCGATACACCCTCGACTAGGAACAGTTATAGGATGTACTCTTTGACTACCCTGGCCCCACTAGTATGATCTCATCATAGTCCCAGTAGTCGGGTACATATCCTAAGGGCTTTATCAACATGTGAGAGCAAGACAGTAAACTAATACAAGTCAACATGTTAAGATAAAGTGAAACCAAATAGCATACTATCATGTCGAGCAAGAAAGTCCTCTATATATATATCCAAGCATCCACTATAATATACATCATACGTACAATAATAGCCTCTAGGGCATATACATAACTAACAATCTCCCACTTGCACTAAGGCCAGCTGTTGTAGTATCTCATATCCAACATCCTGAAGAGTCTCTCAAACTGTGTCTGGGGAATGGCCTTCGTGAGTGGATCCACAGTGTTGTCCTTCGTATCAACTCTCCTGACCTCGATCTCCCAGCGATCAACTATCTCCCGGATCTGGTGATACCGCCTCCGAATATGTCTGGACTTCTAATGGGACCTGGGTTCCTTGGCCAAAGCCACAGCTCCATTGTTATCACAATACAAAGGTATTGGATGCTCAATGGACGGAACCACACCAAGTTCAGTGATGAACTTCTTCATCTAGAAAGCCTCTTTGGCAGTATCGTTGGCAGCGATGTATTCAGCCTCCATCGTCGAGTCTGCAACGGTTTCCTGTTTGGAACTCTTCCAACACACCGCCCCTCCATTGAGGGTAAAGACAAATCCCGAGTGCGACTTAGAGTCATCCTTATCACTTTGGAAGCTTGAATCGGTAAAGGACTCCACTTGGAGTTCACCGTTACCATACACCAAGAACATCTCTTTAGTCCTTCTAAAGTACTTGAGAATGTTCTTCACAGCTGTCCAGTGACTCTCTCCAGGATCTTCATGATACCTACTCACTACACTTAGTGAGTATGCTACATCGGGTCTGGTACATAGCATCACATACATGATAGAGCCTACTGCCGAAGCATAGGGCATCCCTTGCATGCGAGCTCTTTCCAAATCATTCTTGGGAGACATCTCTTTAGAGAGAGTGAGTCCAGAGATCGTGGGTTGATTCCCACGCTTGGATTCTTCCATACTAAACCTCTTTAGTATGGTGTCAATATACCTGGATTAGGACAATCCTAGTATCCTTTTAGATCTATCTCTATAGATCTTAATTCCCAAAATGCAGGAGGCATCACCTAGATCTTTCATTGAGAATCCTTATGATAAGAAGAGCTTGACTGAGTGCAGCATAGGAACATCATTTCCTATCAAGAGTATGTCATCTACGTACAATACGAGGAAGACAGTCTTACTCTCTGCAACCTTCTTATAGATACAAGGTTCATCTACGTTTTTGATGAAGTTAAACCCTTTGACTACATCATCAAAGCAGATGTTCCAACTCCGCGATGCTTGCTTTAATCCGTAGATGGATTTAAGCAGCCTGCACACCTTTCCGCTGCTCCCACTATCTACGAAGCCCTCTGGATGAGTCATATACACGCACTCTTCTAAATCACCATTTTGAAAGGCGGTCTTAACATCCATCTGCCAGATTTCATAGTCATGGTATGCGGCAATCGCAAGTAGGATCCGGATGGACTTAAGCATAGTCACTGGAGAAAAGGTTTCGTCATAATCCACACCTGGTCGTTGACGAAAACCCTTTGCAACAAATCTAGCTTTGAAAGTCTCTACTTTTCCATCTACACCAAGTTTCTTCTTAAAGATCCACTTGCTCCCAATGGGTTTTACCCCTTCAGGAGCAACTTCCAAAGTCCATACTTTGTTGGTGTACATGGATTCCATCTCAGATCGCATTGCATCCAGCCATTTCACAGAGTCACCACTTATGATGGCTTGCTCGAAGCTAGTTGGGTCATCATCTTCCATGATGCAATCCTCGCTCCCACCATCAACGAGAAAACCGTGGTATCTCTCAGGTGGATGAGAAACCCTACTAGATCGGCAGAGAGGCGGGGGTTCATCGGGAACTGCTGAATCCTCTGGTTCCACCAACTCTTCTGTTGCAGTTTGTGTAGCTGGAACTTCTTCCAGTTCTACCTCATTGCCACTAATTTCTTTCATAAGAAAACCCTTTTCTAAGAAAGTGGCATGACGAGAAACAAACACTTTTTGTTCCTCGGGGTGGTAGAAGATATACCCTTATGAGTTTTTGGAATATCCTACAAACTTGCACAAGAAAGACCTTGCCTCGAGTTTGTCCGGATTGTGCCTTTTGACATAGGCCGGACAACCCCATATCTTAACATACTTAAGAGATGGTCTCTTCCCTTTCCATATCTCATATGGAGTGGTAGGCACTGATTTGGTAGGAACCATATTCAATAAGTGTATGGCTGTCTCAAGCGCATACCCCCAAAAGGAAATAGGCAACTCAGCATTGCTCATCATAGAGCGCACCATATCTAATAGGGTGCGATTCCTCCGCTCCGATACACCGTTGTACTGTGGTGTATAAGGAGGAGTAAGCTGAGAGAGAATCCCATTCTCTTTTAGATAGTCTAGGAACTCATTGCTCAAGTATTTTCCTCCTCGATCAGATCGAATGATCTTAATACTTTTACCCGTTTGGTTCTCTACTTCGTTCTTATATTCTCTGAATTTCTCAAAAGCTTCAGACTTGTGTTTCAACAGGAACACATGTCCGTATCTTGAGAGATCGTCAGTGAATGTAATGAAGTATGAGGAACCATTCCTGGCATGTGTAGACATAGGACCACATACATCACTATGTATCATCCCAAGAGTTCTGTAACTCTTTCTCCGTGTCTACTAAACGGAGTTTTGGTCATCTAGCCTTTGAGACATGACTGGCAAGTTTCATAAGATGATAATTCGAACGTATTCAGATATCCATCCTTATGTAACTTAGCTAGTCGTGTCGCATTAATATGACCAAGTCTACAATGCCATAAGAAGGATTCGTTCATTTCTGAATTTTTCCTCTTGTGTGTGTTCTGTATATTAAGAACTGTGTTTTGATTTAGAACGTATATGTCATTATTTAACGAGCCTGATCCAATCAACTTTTGATTTAGGAAGATGTTCATAACATTATCTTGTACTACAAAATTATATCCTTCTTTACTTAATAAAGAAACTGATATAATGTTGCATATCATGTTCGGTATATAATAGCACTCATTCAGAATCAATGTATTACTACTTGGTAATACAAGGTGATATTCGCCAACTGCTTTGGCTGCAACATTTGCACCATTCCCTACTCTTACGGAATGATCACCCATTCCCAGTTCTCTACCTTTCTTTAGCCCATGCAATATATTGCATATGTGAGATCCTGATCCGGTATCTAATACCCAGGACGTAGAGTGAACTGAGAAACAGTTCTCGATAACTAACACACCCGAAGAAGATGCATCAGCATGCTTGTTCTTCGTTTGGACGGCGTGAGAATCCAGATATTCTCCTATTTCCTGCTCGGACTTATAACAATTATAAGTGGGAGCGGGACCAACGTTCCCCTGCCCAGTATAATAAGCGGGTTCAGTCAATACATCTATATTATTATCTTGATTAAGGCCTGACATGGTCGCTACCTGGAGAGAGAGAGAAGAAAACACTTTAGCGTGCGCTCTTGCAAGATTTAGATTGGTTATTATCTTATCTAATCAGGATGGCTCCCACAGTTTTAATCAAATCTTTCTTCAAACCCTAAAAGGTAAGATTAGCCGGAATTAATTACACCCTACAAGTTCGCCAATCTTTCAGCCAGATCAGTGTTGGTATTTTGAGGGAGGTTCCCCGTGCTTTCGCACGGACTTAATTAAAATAAACCTCGTTTTTCTAGAGGCGTAACCACGTTAACACCTTTCTAGACACCTACTTGATCGGCTAATTGCCCTATGTAAAATTCTCCCAGGAGTAACTCTTACTCGCAGTGGGTATCAGGATCCATCTATCTCATAGAAGGTATGCAATCTCATTGCAAATTTCAACTCTTGAAATTCCCGATAATACTTTTACCCCTAACGTGCTATGACCTTGACGAATGCCAAACAACCCATAGTCCGCTAGTCAAGTTTAACCCGTACATTTCTTAATTGAATTAAACCCACCCGCACGACCCTTGACGAATGCCAAACAACGCCGTATGAATACTCTAATCCAATCGCATCATATGCTGCAGATAAGTAGTAAATAGCTACCGTACACTACGTCTTGACGAATGCCAAACTACCGTAGCACGAATACTAAGTAATATATATCTGAAATGTCGGAGGGCTACGCAGGTTTTTCAAAAAACCATGAGCGTAATGAACTTGATATCGTTGTAGAAACAAGTGATTTTGAAAAAGAAATGTTTTTGAGGCTTTTCTAGTTTCTCTAAAGAGGTCACTCCCGGTGATGGGATCTCGGCTCTTTCCTCATCGAATAAGGTGCGGGGTATATTATATATACCGCTATGCAAAACAAGAACTATAGAAGCAATCAAAAACTAAACCGTGAGTTTGTAGCATCTGCCAGTTTTGCTAAAGAGGTCACTCCCGGTGAAGGGATCTCGGCTCTTTCCTCATCGAATAAGGTGCAGGGTATATCATATATACCGCTATGCAAAGCAAAACTGTAGCTACCATTTTTTATAAAGTTTTGATTCTACAATATCTTTTAGGTTTCTTTCCTTTTATTAATTTCATTAATAAATCCCATCAATTATGCTTCCTAAGCATCACAGAAGAAACGAAAGCAGTAATATTTATATATCATCATATATATATAGTATAAGCATTCGTCTCAGGCAGTAATATGATCTCATCACAGAACATTACAGCAGAAGATAACATATGAAATATTGGATATACTAGGATGTCCGTGTTTTATATCGAGCCTGTATAAAACACGGATTCCACGATCGCGATGAATAGCCAAACCCACATCCCTAGACCCCTACGAGAGCGGCAAGCAACACTGCCAATTCTAGGGTTAGGAGACCCGGTCTCGACTCCTCGAGATGGCCTCCCACTGGACCCTAGAACCCGGTTACTTGTGCTCCCCTCCTCGGGTCTATCCTAATGCGGAAAAGTAATAATATACAATGGTGACATCATCCTCATCCCGGAAGTGCCCCAATAAAAGAATATTACATACAATGAATTTTACATGAATGAAAATAAAAACCCTCATCTCACATAAAAATCCCGGCTATTCAAAACACGACGATCCAATATAACATATCACAGCAACACATAATATCTTATATCATCAACGTAAAAAATTATGCGTATCCCGATTATCGTTGATGTATAGCAACGAAGTCGGCGATACACCACATACTACGCTTACGGTCACAAAAAAGAAAGTGTAAAACTACAATATTTGGAATACACAACCACTTTAGACATCTTAAATCCGAAATATCACATACTTCGCATTTCATGCCTAACTATATGAATTCCACATATTGTATCACATTCCAGATAAATAAACAATGTTAAACTTTCCGATCGAATAATCAAACACCCAAGATTTTCCTAATAGCTCAACACTTGAGCGGAGTTCAAAAATCCCAGAACATGTCACAGCCCCAATGAACCAGCCATAGAAAGGTCAAACCAACGCCTCATATGTGGCAACGATAAACTACCACAAACCGAAGAGTTCAGTGGCAGTTTTGACGGTCACATAATCGAGTTAAGGTTATGTTCTTCTAGAGGGTCCACAGATACGCTAGCATGATTTCCCGAAAGTTTTAAACTGAGGAAAAATTGAGTTATTGATATCCGTTCGAACCTTTTAACACGTTCTAAATTACCCAAAAAACTAAACGATGTTATACTTTCCGATCGAATCTTCGAATTTAAAGATCTCCAGAAAACTCAACACTTGAGTAATATTAAAAATTCCCAGAAGCATGAAGTAATACCTACGGATGTAACCTAGAAATATCTATCCCTGATACCCAAGTACGGCCGCGGAACCGCTGTGAAAAGCCAGGTATTGCCGCGGTTCCGCGGCGACTTCAAGGAATTAGGGGTTCGTATTTCACAGTTATCCATAGATTCACCTGCTTATTTTTCTGAGTATTTTTAAAACGGAAAAAACCATCTTTTTAAAAAATTTCCAGAGAGGGGGTCAAATATGACATTTCGGGGTTCGATCGGACTTTTAACTTCGTCTACACGTCGCCTAATACTCTAGCTTGGCTCTGATACCACTGTAGGGTTAGTATAGCACCTTGAGAAGGTTTTGGCAAGCATCAAACATGCTACTTTAAAAAATTGGGGTGCTAAACAAACCCTAACCAAGATCTTTGCTAGATTAATAGGGTAAACAAAGCATGTAAACAACTTTACATCTAAGAGAGAGGGATTACAACCTTTGTAGTCCGTTCCTTCGCTTCATAAGCTCCGAGTAGTAGTCCCTTCGCCGCAATGCATGAACTTCGGGACTCTAGAGAGGCTCCACAAGCCGAATGATCCATGCTTGCTTGAAGTCTTCCTTTCCGAAGATGATCTACTTTGAAGAATCTTTAACCCAAGCTTACACTTCACTAAACAACTTATTAGAGAAGTGAACACCCTAATCTAAGTGGCTAAAATAGATGAGGATGATGAAATAGAAATTTAGCTCTCTTTTATTTTCAATTTCTCACACTAATTCATCACTAACCCAAAAGCTAGAAAGCTTTTCTAGGAGGAAGAAGAAGAAGAAAAGTCTTTGTGATGAATAATAAATTATTGTGTTGTGGTTACAAATCCAAGCTTGAGTTAAGAATGAAGGGCTTAACTCATGTAGAGAATAAACCTAAGGTAAAGGGTTTGGGTTGGGTTAAGAAATATCTACACAAAATATCTTAGCTAAAAACAAAGAAAGCTTCTTGAAGCTTCTTGAAAAAGCTAACCCAAATGCTAACCCAAAACAAACCCTAACTAGTTTAATCTCCACAAAACATGTTGTATTTGTAATCATAACTTGTTACAATATTATATATCACATATATAATATATTTTTGTAACAAAAGAAAATAATACATTTAACATATATCGCATATATATCAATGTATTAACCCGTGAGAAAATGAATCAATAAAGCGAGCTAATATTAGTTAATATAATGTAATATATCACATATATAATTATACATTAAATTATCGAATCAACACTTGATCCGACAATCCGGCTATATCGCATATAACCGACTAACATAACATGTACCGATTCATCAAATCAACACTTGATCCGATGACCCGGCTATATCACATATACCCGGCCGATATCATATATCGCGAGAATAGAATACGGTATCTCATATCGTATTATTCTCGGTCCCGCACATATCACATATGTGCTCCTACTCCGTTTTGCCTGAGTCAGGAAACCTCTGTGTAGAACTCTAAAGAATCGTTAATACGCCGGCAGTAGGTGATGATCATATCAAACACCCATAAGCTGCAAGCGGTCAGTTAAACGTAACAGCCACCCAGGTATTGAGCGATCAGAAGATCAACAAGCAAGCCTGTATATTCTCCTGTGAATCCAATCAGTAACACTACCGTATAGTCCGGTCTCTTCGTCTGATATGTTGCATATCTAGTGTAGGGGTGGTAAACGTCAGACCCCAGTAACCGATAAGTCGTGTCGATGTGAGGCTCATAACAGGTCGAGAAACTACTGATAACACTTATCAGTAGCACTCCGTATCAGCCCTGGCCAGGGACTTCCAGTTATAGCCAATCGAACACAGCACAACATCAACTCCCTATACCGTGAGAGACGAATCCCCTCCTATCGCTCATTGCCTCCATGTGATTCGGGACTGTACCCAAAAGCCACCGTTTTGCACGCCCTCTTAGATGTGGTAAGGTGGAAATCAAAGCACAGTGGGAATCACACAAGATTCTATGACGATCTCGGGTCTACAGACTAACCTGTACCAGTGTCACCGGAGAACTGCTATCTGACGATTGGTATAAATCCATCTAGGAGTTCTCGGCGAGTCCGTTCAGTGTACCCAGTCTCCACTGATCACCCGTACACCATCTTTGATGTCAAACACCGATGGATATGGGATCATCCATCACCCATCATATGGGTTAAGATGCGTATACGCTAGTCTACTCTGGTGTACCGATGCCCTGTCTCGATACACCCTCGACTAGGAACAGTTATAGGATGTACTCGTTGACTACCCTGGCCCCACTAGTATGATCTCATCATAGTCCCAGTAGTCGAGTACATATCCTAAGGGCTTTATCAACATGTGAGAGCAAGACAGTAAACTAATACAAGTCAACATGTTAAGATAAAGTGAAACCAAATAGTATCATATCGAGCAAAAAAGTCCTCTCTATATATATCCGAGCATCCACTATAATATACACCAAAATTGGTTTCGCGTCAAACGGGTTTCAGGTGTGCTAGATACGGCCATTTCAATTTAAGTGTTCACTGCAGGAAATCCGGTTTCAGAACGGGAAGTCCGTTTCGTAACACGTTTTACTCCCAGTTGGGTGCATAATAAGGCGACTCTACAGTTCAAATAATTGTATATTTTTCTGTTATATTTCCAACGCATTAAACGTATTATCAATAGGATTCCTGTATTAGAAGTTAGGTTATGTACAAGATGCTGGTGTAAGAGGGGTCACTGCAAAAGACCACGGTCTTCTAAAATACAAATTAAATATTAAATGATGATGAAACGACACGGGACCAGATTCAAAGGTTAGCTAACTAAATTATCTACGTTACCATATGGGACTCCATGCATTTTCAGTTTAAGGAAGGGGTGTACAGGTGTTCCCAAGGCCAGGTGTTCAAAACGAACGCTGCCCCGGACTGCAGTTCAGGGCCACGAATTGCCTCAGTATCCCTTGTTATAACTTGTCAAAATGCAAAGATGAACTATGTGGTGCTGTATTTTTATCCGTTGGCTTCGATACGAGCCATAGAACGCTAAGATCCGATATGTAAATGATTTATTATGATTTTAACGGTCTAACATGTCCGGGAACATTCAGATTTCGTAAGGGTTATCAGGATGTCATTTCATAGTGATAATCTCGGTATTTTGCGTCCAAACTTATACACGATATTCATTAACTGTAAAGTGGTTCATTTATCTCAAATTAAGGTGTTTTAAAATAGGTTATGGTTTAGGGTTTAACATCGAACATGTAGCACGTATATACACCGGTTTACCTTCATCCAATATACTAACTCATAATTAACCAATTATAATATATTTAGCACGATTATAGCAAGTGAAAAGGGGGATCACTTGCCTGGAGGCGATCAATGGCACGACAGTGATGATGACGACAATTTGCACGAGCACAGCACACAGCAGCCACAAGGGATTCGATCTTGTCTCAAGCTTGGGCTCGATGTTTCGGTAAGCGGACGATGGGACAGTGGGGGTGGCCGAGGCTGGCGAGACGACGGTGACTGCAATGATGATACAGGAAGCAACAACACGGGCAGCCGCAGCAATAGTGACGAGCTCGACTGCTCGATGAAATGTTGGGCTCGGTTTGGTTTGAAGCTTTGGAGGAAATTGGTGCAGCAACGGTGGCCGGAGCTTAGAAGTCGGGGTGAGGTGATTGCTGAAGTTTCTCGCAGTGGTGATGGGGGATCGAGCGGCTTCGTCGGCATCGGGCAGTGGCAGCCGGTGGCAAGGGGTGCGGCAGAGGTGAGGTGTGAGGAGAGGAGGGAGAGGGGAGTGTGCGGAGGCGCTCAGTGGTGCGAGGTGGTGAGGGGGTCCGTGTTCCGGTGAGGCGTGCAGGTGAGGGTTCGGGTGTAGGGGATCTCGTCGTGAGGTAGAGGAAGAGAGGTGTAGGTAGAGGAAGAGAGGTGTGGGTCGAGGAGAGGGTGACGAGGCGACGGTGAGGTCGACGGCGAGACGAGCTCCGATGAGGAGGGTTTGCAGGCTTCTCGTCGGGAGAGAAGGGGGTGAAGTTGATGATGGTGGTGATGGCGTCAAGAGTCGGAGGTGGTCTAGGGGTTGAGGCTCGGTGGTGTGCAGGGAAGAGAAGGTGACGGAGTGAGTGAGAGGGATTGAGAGTGAGGGAATGAGAACGAGAGGGAGTCATTGGCGAGGAAAGAGGAACGACGAGGTAGGAAGCTTGGGGGAAACGCGAGGGAGAAGGGAAGTGGGCGCGAGTCTCGAGGAGTGCAAGGGGATTTGTTGGGAGAAAAGGGGGAGCTCGACGCGGGGGAGTTGAGGTTGGGTGAGAGAAGCGCGCGAGGAGCGGGTGAACGGGTGCGGGTCGTGGGCGCGAGAGAAGCGGGGTCGAGGAGGGGAAAAGAGAGGGAAGGTGAAAACGAGGGAGGAAGAAAGGGAAACGGGTCGGGTTCGGGGAGTGGGTGTGGGTTTGGGGTTCATGGGCCGGGCCCTGGGCTGAGGTTAAAAGGAACTAAAAAAAGAGGGGGAAGGAATGCTGGGCTGGGCTGGCTTAGAAAAGGAGTAGAATAAAATAAAAAGGGTTTAAGGTTGTTTAGGGGTTTTATAAGTAAAATATAGGAATATTTAAATTTAGAAAATTTAGGGAAAATAATTTACAAATACGGAAAAATATTCACAAGGGACCTGGGTATTACACCATATCATTAAAACCAATCTCTACACATTAAAATATTCGTAATATTTATTATTCAATTATATAAATTCCCAAAAATAATATTTTATTTTTCTGAAATGTTACAGGAAGAGAGAAAGAGAGACTTGCGCACTAAAGAGTAACTCAAAACTTAAGATTTTTTTTGGGGATTCAAGATTAAGATCAAGATTAGTTCTCAAATCATCATGGGGGAGGGGGATTTTTATAGGCTTATATTTTTTACATTTAGCCCCATGGCTTGTACAAAATTGGCTTTTGCCTATTGAAAAAAACAAACATTACATTTAATCTTTTCCTTTTCTTCTTCTTTTTTGGCCTGTTTCTCTTCATGCTCGGGCTTGGGCTCAGGCTCACTTGGCTCGGGCTTGGGCTCGGGCCCACTTAGCTCAGGCTTGGACTTGGGCCCACATGGCTTTTTGACTTTGATTTTGGTTTTGATTTTGAACTTGAATTTGATTTCCTATTTTAGAATTGGGTGTAAATTTTGATCCCAACAGGATGTAATAATTTTTTGTAAGGTTTTTTTCTTCTCAAGTTCTAATAAAGGTTCTTTTCATTCCCCCCCTCCCCCAAATCTTTTGTTATTTTTATTATAGTTTGCATCTGGTTTTCGTTTGTTATTCGTCTAAAAGGTTTTTCGCTGCATTGTCGATGGATCTTGCGGCACCAACAATTGATATCAGAGCTATATTCCGTATTTTTGCGATTTAAGTTTATGATAGGTGACGGCGCTTGTGTCCACTCGCTATCTTCTTAGATTGTAATTATATTGATAGTGGTTCATAAGAATCCGAGGGAAAGGTATTTTCTTTGAAATTAAAGATGAAGGATAAAAAAGTAAATAGCATAAAGTTTGAGTTGGAGAAATTTAATGGGAAACATAACTTGTCTATATGGCAGAGAAAGGTGAAGGTACTTTTGCTGAAGGAAGAGCTGTTTAAGGTACTTGGCGGTAATAAATCTACCGACATGACAGATGTTAGATGGACAGAATTAAATTAGAAGGCACAATGCATGATAGAATTTTATTTGGCAGATAACGTGATGTATAACGTTATGAAGGAAACTTCTGCGACAAGTTTATGGTTGAAGTTAGAGAGCTTGTACATGACAAAGTCATTGTCAAACAAGCTATATTTGAAGAAACAACTATATGGTTTACGCATGAAGAAAGGAACTCTGATTCACGACCATCTAAATAGTTTCAATAAGATGGTGAGCGATCTTTTATATCTTGAAATCAAGTTAGAGGAGGAGGACCAAGCGCTATTGCTCTTTTCTTCGCTTACAAATTCGTATGAACATGTGGTGACAACGATCCTTTAGCGGAAGAGACTCTCGAGATGGAGGAGGTTACAACGAATCTTTTAAACAATGAGATCATGAAGAAATCTCCATCGGAGGAGTCATCGGAGTTGTTCACCGGTGAAATAGGAAGTTCGAAGAATAGAGACGGTAGCAAGAGCATAAGGGGGAAATCCAAATCATCCGGGAAAGAGAGTGGACCGTGCTTCTTTTACAAACAGTCAGGGCATTTAAAGAAGCAATGCCAAAAGTATAAGCAGTGATTGGAGAAGAAGGGTAAACGTGCTAATTCAAAGGGTTCGGATCAAGCCAGTGTTGCGACCGAAACAGAAGAAAATCTATGTGACTTACTAGCTATACATACAGGGGAGGCAGATTTTGATACTTGGATCCTTGATTCCGGATGTTCATACCACATATGCCCGAAGAAGGAGCTGTTCGACACCTATAAAGAGTTCAATGGTAGCAGTGTTCTCATGAGGAACAATGTGGCGTTGATTGTTGTGTTTTTTCTATGCGTTCTATATGTTCTAGTTTTTCTATTTACCGCAATCAAGACGGTTTCGTTTGGTAGCTAGCCGGTTGAGTACGGGTCGTCCACTGAGAGATGGGAGTTTTTTTCTTAGTGTTTTAATGAGTTAAGTCCAAATTGTCCGAGTTTGTTCAAAACTAATTATGTGTTTAGATATGTATGTTAATGGAAGCTTGTCTGGGTTAGGATTAGGTTAGTTTGAGTTAAGAGTTTGCTCACTTCTTTCGTTTTCCACTCTTGATATCGATGTTACGGTAATCAGAAACAACGAGTATTAGCACGACTAGGAAGGAAACTTGCGAGTATAAGCTAGGCTTTCCAACGCTTAGTTCCTTTCTTTTGGTCCTTGTCCGTCCGTTCTTGGCTCTTATCCATAACCTCCGGTCAATTCAGCCACAACCGGTCTCGTTAGGGTGTCACCGCTATTATAGATGATAGGGTGCCGTAGGGAGCGGATTGTGGTTGCTTTAACGGGAGTTCAATTCAAGTTATTGGGCAAAGGAAAGAGTGAGGGAGATTTCCTTCTCTCAAACTTTCCTTATCCTACCCTAACAAGAGAGAAAACTACTCACTCATTATAAAAAGAGAGAGAAAATAAAAAACAGGCAAAGAGATAGAAAGAAATGAGGTAAAAGGTTACAACCAGCTACTTGGAATCTCACCTAAGCAAAGATCACACTTAAGTATCATAGTTGTAAGGATAAAAGAAAAGAGAATAATAAAAAGAACAAATAAAACCAACAACTACTCAAAGAAAAGAACAAGAAATATATAAAAACTAGTTAATCAATTCAACAAGACATGCATATAAAAAAAGGCTATCCTCTTCATTTATCATCCACTCAAAACCTCTCACTACAATTTTAATGGAGAAAAGATGAAGAAAAAGTTTACACTAAATTCTAACAAAAACTAGAGAAAAAATTACATCCTTGATATGGCTCTGATCTGGAGTATTTATAGGCAGTGAAGTGAAACCCTAGGGTTTTTCTCTGAGCCCTTATAAATTGACAAAACTACCTATGAAACTTTGGCGCGAGAGGCCACGTATTGGCCGTGGATCTGCCGTCTATAGGGGGTTTAAACCGCGGAACCGCGGCCGTTATGAGGAGTTGAAGCTTCAGTTTTCTTGGGCTATCTTGTGTAGCTTTATTATTCTGTTTAGTAAATTTGCATTTGCAGAATCATTCCAAAATACTCCCAGATTTTCAACAGTCCTAAGCATGAAAATGAGTGGACTTTTGTCTTGATTTTTCTCGAGCTCTGCGTTTAGATATGTGGATAATATAGTCTCGCACTGGAAAAAATATGAGAGATGCATGAATATAAGATAAAAGATGGGACAAACCTCAATAAGGCTTAAGTCTTATTAATGAAACCCACTTATATTAAAAACCCGTAAATACTCATATGTAAAAATATATAATCGCCCCACTCGAAATTTGATTATACACAAATGAAGGAGGCGGTTATATATTTATATTTATATGAGTGTAAACGGGCTTTTGATATAAGCGGGTTTCATCAATAAGACTCAAGCCCCGTTAAGTTTTGACCCATTCTATATCTTATACTCATGTACCACTCATAGTTTTTTCAATGTGGGACTATGTGTTAGTGTATATGCCCTAGAGGCCATTACTGTATCATACTAGTTTGTATATTACTTGATGGAAGCTTGGGATATTCACATTTGTATAGACAATCTTGCTTAAAATAGTAGTATGCTACTTGGTTTGTTTCTACTTCAATGTGTGTACATGTGTTTCTTTTAACATATCGCCTATACACATTAGTGGGGCCCTTAGGATCTTTGCTTGATTACCAGCGTTGTGATGGCAGTCACACTCGTGGGGGCTGGGTAATCCACAAGCACATCCTTATACAGGTCCCTAGTCGTAGGACTATCGAGACAGGGCATCGATACTCCGGAGTAGACTAGCGTATGTGCTTCTCATCCCAGTAGGGGAGACGGTCTGTCCCACAGCCGTCAGTACGACGTACTTGAGATAGTTGAGGTTGGAGCCAAAGGTAGAAGCTTTCGGGTGGATCCATCTTCGGCACAAGGAGACGACGAGGTGAAGCCGATCCGACCACCACAAGGAGTCGAAGAGAAGGAGTTCAAGTTATGGTATAACCCCTAACATAGTAGTTAAACTCTTAGTTAGGTTGTTAGATAGTTTGTTTAGCAAAGATCCGTTTTTAGAGTCCATGTTACCTCCACCGAAAAAAATCGTTTTTCATCTTTTCCGCAACCCCAAAGAAACGGGGACGGGTAACGTGGACTTACAGTGGTATCAGAGCCTAGCTAAACACTATCTAGCATGTTAGCAAAGTAACTAGAAGTTCGATCGGAAAAGAAAATCACAAAACTTGCCCGGGACGTATACTTTCTGTCGATTTTTATACAGCTCAAAAAATTATTTAACACATCTCAAAAATCGTCTCGGGGTTTTCTTTGAACACGGCAGAAAAACGAGCCAACGAACCGACCAACTCACCGCGGAACCGCGGCAAGAAGAGCTTTATGCCGCGGATCCGCGGCCGAGTTGACTCGGTCGTGGATCGTTTTTACTGCAGTGTGTTCTCTGTGCTGTTTTGGGATTTTTAGAAAATGTTGTTTCAGCCCAGATTTTCCAGAAAACAAATTTGTGTTTTGGGGCGGTTACAAATCCGTATTTTGATCGAACTTCTATAAGACTTTAGCTAACGGGTTATATCTGTGATGTGACATATGTATTGAACGTCTGCTAATCGCTATACGTCGATCAGTGGGGGTTATACATATCTGTGATCTGTAATGTTGATGGTTTGTGTATATGAATTCGTTGGATTGTCGCGGATGAATAGCCGGGGGGTTGTGAGATGGGAGTTTTCTTTATCTTTCAATTCATGTAATTTGTAATTGATTTAATATTATTTATATGGCCGCACATCCGGGATGAGGTTGTAGCCGCCATTGTATAATTTCTTTTACTGTTTTTGCTCCTAGGATAGACCCAAGGAGGGGGTGCACAAACTACCGGGTACCTCGAAGTGCCGAGTCGCCTACTCATGTTGTTGATGGAGGTTGCTTCACTTCGGGTATTTGGAGGGTAGTTTTCCGCACCCGTAGGGGTCTAGGGTGGGGTATTGGCTATTCATCGCGACCGTGTAATCCGCTTTTCGTTACAGGCTCGTACGAAATGCGGATTCCTAGTATATCCAATGTGTTCATCTGTGACCTGGAATGGCTATCATTGCATCTGATGAATGTATATATCTATATATGATATCTATTTAGACGTTGCTTATGTTTTGCATCCGCGCTAGTCCAGCCCCCGCTCTGTCGTTAGTTAAGTAACCTAACGGGTAATGACGGGGCCCCGTGGCGAATGCGGATGGCATAAGCGTACGTCATATTTTCGTTGTTTTCTGCAATGGTAGGATTAAATGATGCGACGCATTAATTTAATGCAAGAAAATAAACCAAAGTTAAAGTCGTTGGAACAATTTCAAAACCACTCGGTTTCTTTTCAAAAACAACTTTTAAACGCGGAGCTTAAGCCACTCCTTTTAAAAGCTATCAAGGTTCCATCGATTATATCAAGTTCACTACGTTCACGGTTTCGCCAAAACCATTCGTAGCCCTCCGTCATTTCAGTTAAATATTCAGTAGTATTCAAGCTATGTATTTTGACCTTCGCCAAGACATAGTGATTGGTAGCTGCTGAATATTTATCTGTAGCATAGATAGATGCGTTGGTTTGGGACAGTCGTACTACTATTTTGGCCTTCGTCAAGGGTATGTTCGGGTGGGTTCAAATTAACCTGGATAATGACGGGTAGAACTTGACATGTGACTTATGATATGTTGGCCTTCGTCAAGGCCATAAGAGCATGGGGCAAAAATCCACATCGGGAGTTTCAAAAGAAACTGAAACTTGCTAGCGCTGCATACCATTTGGAGTGTGATGATTCTGGTAGTATTCCTTCAGTTTTGTCACTGGATGATATTTGGATCCCGATCCTACTGTGAGTATATGCTACTCCTCGGGAAATTTCTCGCTTAACGATCAATGTTATAAACCAAGTAGGTGTCTAGAAAGGTGTTAGCGGGGCTATGCCCCCAGGGAAAAGAGGTTCTTAAATTAAGGAACTTCGCGAAAGCGTTGGAAAACCTCCCTCGAAGTACCGACACTAGCCTGGCTGAACGGTTAAGCAAGTATTGTACGGTGAGATTGATCCCGACTAATTCTTTCTTTTTGGTTTGAGGAGGGATTCGAGAAACAGTGGGAGCCATCCTGTTTAGATAAATTAAAAACCAATCTAAACTTGCAAGAGCATCATGCTGAGTGTTTTCTTCTCTCTCTCTTAATTGCAGCGACCCAGTGACCACACATAGGTTACATCTAGATAATAAAATGACTGAATCTGACTGTTATGACTGGCAAAGGTCTGTCCAGATGTCCATTGCCCATGACAAGCTGGGACACCTCTTAACTAATCAAACCCCTGCCGTCTCAGGACCAGTTTCCCCTGTCACGGATATTGACATCCGTAAGACATCAGAAAATGACTGTGCGAAAGCCAAGTGCTTCGTGTTAGCCTCAGTTGATGGTGCAAACCAGAGGCAGCACGAGAAGATGGACTTAGTTTCTATCTTCCTCCATAACAAAGATTTATATGGAGAGCAATCTCGTATCGCAAGATATGAGACCTCGAACGAATTGCTTCAAGCGAGGTTGGCTGTCGGGTCGTCTGTAGGGGGCAACGTCCTTACAAAGGCCAGCTATTTTGAGCTCACGGACCTGAAGACCACGTTGGAGAACGGGTCAAATACTGACTTGATTCTACAGTCTCTGCCCTCTGCTTATATCCTGAAGGAAATCAGGGAAGTAGAAGGAAAGGGAAGGGCAAAAGTTTCGGGACTGGATGTAGTAAAGGAGGGACGTTCCTATTGTTACGGGAATGAACATTGGCAGAAGGATTGTAGGGCTAGCAAAGGCCAGTAGCCAGGATTCGAAGCATGTTGTGGCTTCGGCTTCGGGTGTGTTTGTAGTAGAGAACTGTATGTCAGTTAACCCTACTTCCTGGGTATTGGATACCGGATCAGGATCTCACATCTATAATTCGTTACAGGCTCTGAGAAACTGTAGGGTTATCAGGAAAGGTGATATGACTCTCAGGGTTGCTAACAGAATGAGCATGGACGCTGAATCTGTAGGGGAATATCATCTTGGACTGACAACTGGGAAGATATTGATTCTGCGTAACTGTTTGTATGTACCAGGTGCGACTTGTAATATCATATCTGTATCCTTACTTTCTAAAGAAGGATATGATTTTACTTTTGTAAGCGATGTGGTCCACATTCACCTAAATCAAGTTCCGATTGGGTCAGGTACATTAGAAAACGGGATATACGTATTGAATCAGGCTCAGATTTTCAGTGTCCAGAACAAACTTAAAAGAAAGTCTCCGGAATTAAATCAGGCTTTCTTATGGCATTGTAGACTGGGTCACATTAATGAGACACGGTTAACTAAGTTACATAAAGAGGGATACTTGAATCCGTTCGAGTACCAGTTTTATGCCACTTGTGAATCTTGTCTCATGGGAAAGATGACAAAGACTCCGTTCACTGGATAAGGAGTAAGAGCGAGCGAGCTCTTGGGACTCATACACAGTGACGTGTGTGGTCCAATGTCTACACATGCGCGAGGTGGTTATTCATACTTCATTATTTTCACAGATGATTTCTCTAGGTATGGACATGTCTTCCTGATGAAGCATAAATCCGAAGCCTTTGAGAAATTTCGGGTATACAAGAATGAAGTTGAAAAACAAACAGGGAAAAATATCAAGACACTGAGATCCGATCGAGGTGGTGAATACTTGAGTGCCGAGTTTCTGGACTACTTAAAAGAGAATGGAATTCTCTCTCAGCTTACTCCTCCATACACACCATAGCACAACGGTGTATCGGAAAGGCGGAATCGAACCCTATTGGATATGGTTTGTTCTATGATGAGTAAGGCTGAATTACCGCGATCCTTCTGGGGTTATGCACTAGAATCAGCTGCATATCTTTTGAACAAGGTTCCCTCCAAGACTGTGCCTACCACACCATATCAGATGTGGTGTGGGAAGAAACCCCATCTTCAATATCTGAAGATATGGGGATGTCCAGCTTTTGTTAAAAAGCAGCAAGCGGACAAACTCGAGGCACGCTCAGTACTGTGTAAGTTTGTGGGATACCCAAAGAACTCCAGGGGGTATTTTTTCAATTACGCAGAGGAACAAAAGGTTTTTGTTTCTCGTCATGCCCACTTTCTGGAACATCAGTTTTTAGAAAAAGGAACAAGTGGGAGCGTACTAGAGCTGGAAGAAATTTCAGAGCCACAAGCTATTACTGAAAGCTTGGAAGAACCAGAAGTTTCAGGAGAATCGGACATTCCTGCGCCGCTCCGCAGGAGTCGTAGGCAGTCTCATCCAACCGAGAGATACTACGGTTTTCTCATAGACGGGGATAGAGAGGATTGCGTCATTGATCATAATGAGCCTACTAGCTTCCAGCAAGCCATTCAGAGCAGTGACTCAGTAAAATAGCTGGATGCAATGCGGATCAAGATGGAGTCCATGTACACCAACAAAGTTTGGACTTTGGACTTTGCTCCAGAAGGGGTAAAACCCGTAGGCTGCAAATGGATCTTCAGAAAGAAGATTGGTGTAGATGGGCAGGTCGAAACCTATAAAGCTAGGCTTGTTGCAAAGGGTTTTCGTCAAAGACCTGGTTTGGACTATGACGAGACCTTTTCTCCAGTAGCTATGCTCAAATCCATTCGGATCCTTCTTGCCATTGCTGCCTTCCACGATTATGAGATCTGGCAGTTGGACGTAAAGATGGCCTTCCTAAATGGAAATTTGGAAGAGTGCGTCTATATGGATCAGCCGGAGGGATTCATTCAGAGTGGGAGCAGCGGTAAAGTGTGCAAGTTGCTCAAATCCATCTATGGACTGAAGCAGGCATCGCGGAGTTGGAACATCTGCTTTGATGATACTGTCAAAGAATTTGACTTTGTCAAAAACCCAGATGAACCATTCATTTACAATAAGATTGTAGGGAGAACTGTGGTATTCCTTGTCTTGTACGTAGATGACATTCTCCTAATAGGAAATGACATTCCTATGTTACAGTCAGTCAAAGGATTCTTGTCACAGAGGTTCTCCATGAAGGACCTGGGTGATGCCAACTACATTCTGGGGATCCAGATCTATCGTGATAGATCTAAGAGGATGTTGGGACTTTCACAGTCCAGGTACATCGACACCATACTAAAACGATTCAGTATGGAAGATTCCAAGCGCGAAAATCTACCGGCTTGTCACGGAATCACCCTCTCCAAAGAGATGTCTCCCAAGGCTGATTTGGAAAGGGCTCGCATGTCATCAATACCCTACGCATCTGCGGTAGGCTCTATTATGTATGCGATGTTGTGTACCAAACCAGATGTAGCATACGCATTGAGCGTTGTAAGCCGGTATCAGTCGGACCCAGGGGAGAAACACTGGATAGCAGTAAAGAACATTCTCAAGTACCTGAGAATGACTAAGGAGATGTTCTTAGTGTATGGCGGAAAAGACCTCTAGATCGAGGCCTTTGCTGACTCCAGCTTCCAGAGTGACAAGGATGACTCCAAGTCCATGTCGGGTTATGTCTTTACCCTCAATGGAGGGGCGGTTTGCTGGAAGAGCTCCAAGCAGGAAACTGTTGCTGACTCAACTATGGAAGCGGAGTACATAGCTACTTGCGATGCCGTAAAGGAAGCTGTCTGGATGAAGAAGTTCCTCACGGAGCTTCAGGTGGTTCCTACCATTGTTGATCCAATACCGTTGTATTGTGACAACAACGGTGCTATAGCTTTAGCGAAGGAACCCAGGTCCCATCAGAAGTCCAGGCACATTTTGAAGCGGTACCACCTGATCAGGGAGATCGTAGATCGCCGGGAGATCGAGGTGAAGAGAGTAGATTCAGAAGATAACACTGCAGATCCACTCATGAAGGCCTTACCCCAGACTCAGTTCGAGCGGCTGATCGAGATGATAGGTCTTTGATACGCCAGTACATGGCCTTAGTGCAAGTGGGAGATTGTTAGTGTATATGCCCTAGAGGCCATTACTGTATCATACTAGTTTGTATATTACTTGATGGAAGCTTGGGATATTCACATTTGTATAGACAATCTTGCTCAAAATAGTAGTATGCTACTTGGTTTGTTTCTACTTCAATGTGT
This sequence comes from Agapanthus africanus, assembly GCA_030015575.1. NCBI lineage: Eukaryota > Viridiplantae > Streptophyta > Magnoliopsida > Asparagales > Amaryllidaceae > Agapanthus > Agapanthus africanus. The sequence goes on along the minus strand of JASDDO010000012.1, from coordinate 111,073,611 downwards.
GTACATGTGTTTCTTTTAACATATCGCCTATACACATTAGTGGAGCCCTTAGGATCTTTGCTTGATTACCAGCGTTGTGATGGCAGTCACACTCGTGGGGGCTGGGTAATCCACAAGCACATCCTTATACAGGTCCCTAGTCGTAGGACTATCGAGACAGGGCATCGATACTCCGGAGTAGACTAGCGTATGCGCTTCTCATCCCAGCAGGGGAGACGGTATGTCCTACAGTCGTCAGTACGTCGTACTTGAGATAGTATGCGGGTGCTCGTTAGGTTACGAGTACACTGGACATGACTCATCGGGAACTGATTGGTTGGTACTATACCTATCGTCAGTTATCAGTTCCCAGGTGACATGAGTGCAGCTTAGTCCGCTAACTTGACACTGTCATTTCGCCTCGAGTGTGTTCCCACTGTACTTTGGTTACTACCCTACCACGGCTCAAAGGAATCATGCAAACAGGTAGTAGTTGGGTGCAGTCCCGAAGCACTTGGAGGCAGTGACGGTTAGACAGGATTCGTCTCTCCTGGTATTGGGAGTTGATATCGCGCTGTGTCAAGGAGAGCCATTACACACAGTCGTCCCTGGCCAGGGCAAGCGAGATACACTGGTAGGTTTCCAGTGTTATCTCAGGGTGTTCTGGGCTACACTCCGACACGACTTTGTAGGGTGTTTTTCGTCACCCCATTGAGATGGGAATATGCGCGCGCTTGTCAGGCGTACTACAGATTCCCCCTGCCTGGGGTAGGCCGAGGTTTATTGATTGTGGGGATCCGAATCTCCGGCAGTCGCGGACTAAGCTGCCGTTAATTACCCCTCACCTTTAGGGCGAGGGAACCTCCGATTAACAGGTTTAAACTGGTCATGCGAACTCAATGCGCGGTGTGCATGTGTTGTGTTTTGAAAATGAGTTTTGGATATATCGGGAGCCACGCAGAGTTTTTACGGGGGTCCCGCTATCCGGATAGCGGGCTGGGGGTCAAGGGGGCCAACAGCCCCCTTGCAGGGTGCGGGGCAGCGCCCCGTTAGAAATTTTTTTCTAACAGGAACAGTGTCGTGGAGTATGTGTGTATGTACATATGTATAGATATGTATAGATAAATATGTATATATATAAAATTGGAAAAGACATCCAAAGGATGCGTAGGGCAGCACCTTGGGCGCTGTGTGCCTAGGTGCTGTGCGCTCAGGCGCTAGAGTGCCACGTGTCGGCACGTGGGCGCTCTGCGCTTGAGCGCTGGCGCGCCACGTGTCGGCACGGCGGCGATTTGCGCTCGAGCGCTTGCGCTTGAGCGCAAGCGCGCCACGTGTCGGCACCGGGGCGACTTGCGCTGGAGCGCAAGCGAGCCACGTGTCGGCACCGGGGCGACTTGCGCTTGAGCGTAAGCGCTCCACGTGTCGGCACGTGGGCGCTTTGCGCTCGAGCGCTGAGTGCTGGAGCGCAAGCGCGCCACGTGTCGGCACGCGGGCGCTCTGCGCTAGAGCACCGGCGAGAAAAAGAGGCTTTTAGCCTAAAAAAAGATTTCTCGAAAGAGAAATCAGAGAGGAGTTGGACTCCTGAGTGTGTTTTTGGGGTTAATGGAAGGGGTTCTTCTTCTTCCTTCTCTGTTAGCTGGATCTTGAAGATCAAGAGATGTGAGATCTCAAAATCTCTCCTTTTTGAGATCTGATGACAGTTCCAAGTTCCCCTTTGTGGGTTTCGTGGTGAAAAACTATTTTGTTTTTGAAAAGGAAGAGTAAAACTCTTGATTTAATTCAAAAGAAAGAAGAAGGTTTGAGACCTTCAGAAAAGGGAAAGAGATACAAACCCTAGGTTTTTTGTGAGAATGAAAAGTGTTACTTTATTCATCATCATGTTGCCTTTTATAGGCTTACATATTTGCATATAGCCCCTTGGGCTTTACAAAATGGTATTTTGCCTATCCCATGGCTCATGTGCCATTTCATTTTTGCACATAAGCCATGGGCTTACAAAATATTGGCTTTATGCCCATTTTACATACATTCATGTATAAAAAATTACATAATAATTATTTATTACATGATTTTGTCGTTGCCATGGAGAGGCTGGCCGTGGGCTTGACTTGGGCATGGGTCCGCTTGACCTGGGCTTGGGCCTACCTAGCTTGGGGGTTGACCTTGACTTTGACTCGGTCAACCGGGGTGTAAATTTTTACCCCAACAAATTGCCCCCCATCAATAAATGCACACAGCATATGTGGGTCGTGTGCATGAAATTGATGGATCTTCTTTTGCGTGGAGGCGACTTGCTTTGGTTCCTACTTTTTGGGATGCACTGCCCTTTTTACGACATGGACGGTCGGCGCTTGACGCGTCTCCGAGATAGAGTGTCCGTGGTAGACGTTTCCCTAGCCTGGAGTGATTTCGTTGACATGCCCCCGGCGCGGAGTGTCGCTGGTCGACGTTTCCCCGAGGCGGAGTATCGGCTGGTTGACGTGTCCCCGAGACGGAGTGTCTGCTTGACGTTTTCCCGAGACGGAGTGTCTGCTTGACGTTTCCCCGGCATGGAGTGTCGCTGATCGACTTTTCCCCGGCGCGGAGTGTCGCTGGTTGACGTGTCCCCGGCACGGAGTGTCTGCTTGACGTTTCCCCGGCACGGAGTGTCGTTGTTGGACGTTTCCCTGATGCGGAGTGCCTGTGTTGGATGTTTCCCCAATGCAGAGTGTCGCTAGTTGACGTGTCCCCGGCACAGAGTGTCTGCTTGACGTTTCCCCGGCACGGAGTGTCGTTGTTTGACTTTTCCCCGGCACGGAGTGTCGCTGATCGACTTTTCCCCGGCGGGGAGTGTCGGGTTGACTTTTCCCCGGCACGGAGTGTCGCTGGTCGACTTTTCCCCGGCACGGAGTGTCGCTGGTTGACTTTTCCCCGGCACGGAGCGTCGCTGGTCGACTTTTCCCCGGCGCGGAGTGTCGCTGGTTGACTTTTCCCCGGCACGGAGCGTCGCTGATCGACTTTTCCCCGGCGCGGAGTGTCGGGTTGACTTTTCCACGGCGCGGAGTGTCGCTGATCGACTTTTCCCCGGCGCGGAGTGTCGGGTTGATTTTTCCCCGGCACGGAGTGTCGCTGGTCGACTTTTCCCCGGCGCGGAATGTCCCTGGTTGACTTTTCCCCGGCGCGGAATGTCGCTGGTTGACTTTTCCCCGGCATGGAGTGTCGCTGGTCGACTTTTCCCCGGCGCGGAGTTTCGCTGGTTGACTTTTTCCCGGCACGGAGTGTCGCGGGTTGACTTTTCCCCGGCACGGATGGTCGCTGATCGACTTTTCCCCGGCGCGGAGTGTCGGGTTGACTTTTCCCCGGCACGGAGTGTCGCTGATCGACTTTTCCCCGGCGCGGAGTGTCGGGTTGACTTTCCCCGTCACGGAGTGTCGCTGATGGACTTTTTCCCGGCGTGGAGTGTCACTGGTTGACTTTTCCCTGGCACGGAGTGTCGCTGATCGACTTTTCCCCGGCGCGGAGTGTCGCGGGTTGACTTTTCACCGGCACGGAGTGTCTCTTATCGACTTTCCCCCGGCGCGGAGTGTCGGGTTGACTTTTCCCCGTCACGGAGTGTCGCTGATCGACTTTTCCCCAGCGCGGAGTGTCACGGGTTGACTTTTCCCCGGCACGGAGTGTCGCTGATCGACTTTTCCCCGGCGCGGAGTGTCGGGTTGACTTTTCCCCGGCACGAAGTGTCGCTGATGGACTTTTCCCCGTCGCGGAGTGTCACTGGTTGACTTTTCCCCGGCACGGAGTGTCGCTGATCGACTTTTCCCCGGCGCGGAGTGTCGGGTGGACTTTTCCCCGGCACGGAGTGTCGCGGGTTGACTTTTCCCCGGCACGGTGTGTCGCTGATCGACTTTTCCCCGGCGCGGAGTGTCGGGTTGACTTTTTTTCGAGGCGGAGCATAATTCCTGCAGGGAAGGTAGATATCCCGAGGCGAAGCATGATTTCGACACGGGGTAAATTCTGGGACGGAGCATGATTCCGCCATAGAGGTTGGTTTGATTTGATTTGGGTTGACATCAGCATCGCTACACTGGAATATGGTACCAGGAGCGAATCATCATCTGTCTTGAGAGGATTTGGGAATTGGTTTTCTGTCGGCATCTGCATTGTTGCACTGGAATAATGCCAGGAGCAACTCATCATGTGCCCCGGGAGGATTTGGATTTGGTTTTTTGTTTGGCATATGTATTGCTGCACTGGAATAATGCCAAGAGCAACTCATCATGTGCCCCGGGAGGATTTGGATTTGATTTTTTGTTTGGCATCTGCATTGCTGCACTGGAATAATGCCAGGAGCAACTCATCATTTGCCCTGGGAGGATTTGGATTTGGTTTTTTGTTTGGCATCTGCATTGCTGCACTGGAATAATGCCAGGAGCAACTCATCATGTGCCCTGGGAGGATTTGGTTTGGTTTTTGGATGGTGTCTGCATCGCTGTAGTGGAATGTGGTACCAGGAGCGACTCATCATTCGCCATTGGGGTTGGGGAGCGATGGCTTAGGAGACAGGTTTAGATCCCTGTTCACCTAAGACTTTTCAATTTTATGGGCCGTGAGGGTCCCATAAAAGCATTTTCTCCCTACGAGTCGTAAGGATCGCGCAGGTGTATTTTCTCCTTAGGAGTCGTGAGGACTCCTAAGTGTGTTTTTCCTTTGTGACTCGTAAGGATCCCACAAAGGTTCGTTCTCCTCATGTATCGTGAGGACACATGAGTGGATTTCTCTCGTTCCCAGTTTAAAGACTTAGAGGTCGACTGTTTCCAGTTTAACGACTTAGAGGTCGACTGTTTCCAGTTTAACGACTTAGAGGTCATCTGTTTCCTGTTTAACGACGTAGAGGTCATCTGTTTCTAGTTTAACGACGTAGAGGTCATCTGTTTCCAGTTTAACGACTTGGAGGTCATCTGTATCCAGTTTAACGACTTGGAGGTCATCTATATCAAGTTTAACGACATAGAGGTCATCTGTATCCAGTTTAACGACATAGAGGTCATCTGTTTCCAGTTTAAAGACTTAGAGGTATATCTGTTTCCAGTTTAAAGACTTAGAGGTCTATTTTTTCCAGTTTAACGACTTAGAGGTCATCTGTTTCCAGTTTAACGACTTGGAGGTCATCTATTTCCAGTTTAACGACTTGGAGGTCATCTGTATCCAGTTTAACGACATAGAGGTCATCTGTTTCCATTTTAACGACTTGGAGGTCATCTATTTCCAGTTTAACGACGTGGTGGTCATCTGTTTCCAGTTTAACGACGCGGTGGTCATCTGTTTCCAGTTTAACGACTTAGGGTTCTATGGTGCCCAGTTTAAAGACTTGGTGGTCATCTGTTTCCAATTTAACGACTTAGAGGTCATCTGTTTCCAGTTTAACGACTTGGAGGTCATCTGTTTCCAGTTTAACGACTTAGAGGTCATCTGTTTCCAGTTTAAAGACTTAGAGGTCTATTGATGGCGAGCTTGGAATTTTTGGGTAGGGGACGGCATCAGCGTTGCTGACACTGAAGCAGAGGTGCCAGGAGCAATTCATCATTTGCCTACTCTTGTTGGCGGAGCGATGGCTTAGGAGACGGGTTTAGGTCCCTATCGCCTAAGGCTTTTCAATTTTATGGGCCGTGAGGGTCCCATAAAAGCATTTTCTCCCTGCGAGTCGTGAGGATCCCGCAGGTGTATTTTCTCCTTAGGAGTCGTGAGGACTCCTAAGTGTGTTTTTCCTTTGTGAGTCGTAAGGATCCCACAAAGGTTTGTTCTCCTCATGTATCGTGAGGACACATAAGTGGGTCTTCTCAATGGAGCATAACTCCAAAGGCGGAGACCAGCCGCGTAACTGGTGATTACGGTGGGGCATGGGTATGATGAGAATTATTTGAGCCCGTGGATTGTATACGGCAGTCAATTTGGGGACTGGCCGTAGGGCTGGGAGAATTTTGAAAAATTGGATTTTGGTTGGCGTCTGCATCGCTGCACTGGAACATGGTACCAAGAGCGACTCATCATTCGCCACTGTTTTTTTTTACCTCGATTGCTCTATCATTTCAGCTTTTCTTATCGCGAAGGTCGCGATTGCCCTATCATTTCGGCTATTTATTCGCGGTTGCCCCATCATTTCGGCTTTATTTTCAATTTTTATTTTTACTCGCTGATTTTTATTGCGAGTTGCTCCATCATTTCGGCTTTTCTTTTTATTTATTTACACATTTTTTTTGTTTATTTACATTTTTTTTACATTCCCAGTTTAACGACTTAGAGGTCGATTATTCCCAGTTTAAAGACTTGGTGGTCTGTCAATCCCAGTTTAACGACGTGGTGGTCAGCGGGTGTTCCCAGTTTAATGACGTGGTGGTCCTTTTTGCTTATCCCAGTTCCTTGAACTTTGATCTTGGCGGAGCTGTGTTGATGACCTAGCCCTGTGGCTTGCCGATACATCCGAGGATTGTGAGGTTTTTCCAAGCTTATATTGGTCATATGCCCAATCTTTGAAAATATAGCAGTCTTCGATGGTATGACCCACCACTCTATGATATGGGCAGTATATGGGATTGCCGGTCATGTTCATATCCTATGGCCTCTTTGGAACAGGCAGTTGCAGACCGTTGTTCAAGGCGTCCATGAATATTTTGCGAACTTCATCCCTCCTGAAGGAGTATACCTTCTTCTTTCTCTCCATTGGAGTAGGTGCCTTTACTGATGCTGGTCCTCGAGGCCGCTCAGTCTTTGGTTCGCCCTGCACATGTCTGGGAGGATTAGGTTCCCGAAATGCTTCGGTCTCCATTTGTGTGAAATCGGCGGTCGTAGCTTGACTGTTTGCTAACGCGCCTTTAGACAGTTCTATCTCTCCCGCCCTGCATTGACTTTCGACCCAATCTTTGAAGACGAAGCAGTCCACAATGGCATGACCTATCACCCTGTGATAAGGGCAATATTTTGGGTCGTCGGTCATATTCTCTTCTTGCGGTCTCTTTGATTCTGGCAGTTGTAGACCTTTTCTTAGGGCGTCCCTGAATATCTTGTGGACCTTTTCCCTCTTGAAGGAATAGACCTTTTCCAGCTTCTCTTTCAGAGGCGATTCCCCCCCGGCGTATGTATCGGAGGGACTGGAGGCTGATTGCGGCCGTTTTTCGCGAAGGCGCTCCGCTTTTAGGTTCAAAGGGATATCAGTTGGCTGCCCCCGGGTATCAATCCCTGGCTCATGAGCCAAAATTTGATTCTGCTGTAATTGCAATCGGGCGACTTGGGTTGCGAGATCTGCCACGACGTTTGCCAGCTCGTCGACTTTGGAATACCTCGGCCATCTTCTCATCCCTGTCTTGAAATTGCCTTTGAAGCCATTGGAATAATTCTTGTTCTGCAGTTCCGGCTATGACAACCGGGTAATCTTTATTACCTGAGCTCAATTCCGTAGGAACCACGGGCTCCTCTGGCTTATTGGCCTGAGCAGGCTCTTCATCATTTAGATCGAGCCGATGCTGGGTAGCGTCAACCATATCATCACCATGGCTGTGAAGAAGAGGAGGGTTCGTTTCTTCATGTCCGGCCATGTAGACAGTGTGGATAACACATTCAGCCATTCTTTCATCACTGGCAGTTGGTTTCGCGGAGCGGTCCGGGATTTGGAAATTCATAAATTTTAACATGGCCAGAGCCCTAGCCCTTTTGTTAGCTTTGTATCTGAGCCGCTTCTGCCTCAGCTTCTCTGCCTTAAGCGCTTGGCAAGCTTCTGCTCTTCGGGAAGCCGCCATGGGCCGAGTGATGGGGAGACTTGAGAAGACACCCAATCGAGCAGTTGTCAGAGGCGCCGCCGGAGCTTGTGCGAGACGCCCTGTTTCTTTGTTGGCGCTGATGGCCTTGCCCCCAGCTGGGGCCATGGAGAGTCGTTCAAACACCGACTTGTGTTTGAGTTGGGGCGCCTTCAAGACTGCCACATTCGGCCTCTTGCCTTTCGAGACCGGTTTGTCTGTTACCGGAGCTTGAGGAGCTGGGATGGCGCCAACTGGTATGAACATAATAGAGCCGAATGGTAGCAGCGGCTCCTCCCATTGTCGCCCGAGACTGGCCGGGAGGACCGTCCTAGAGTCTATCCTCATCGTGTAGGAGACGGGAGTCGTGCTGAGAGCTGAGTTCATCTTTGGAGACATGGTTGAAAAGTGATTGCTTGAAGACCTGCATGAAAGAGCATTATTTTAGTATAAATACAGATATGTACATTGATTGAGTTCGCATGAATGCTTAACTCGAAATATGGGAGGAGAGATGGTCCCACCGGGCGTGCCAGAATCTGTAGGGTGTTTTTCGCCACCCCATTGAGATGGGAATACGCGCGCGCTTGTCAGGCGTACTACAGATTCCCCCTGTCTGGGGTAGGCCGGGGTTTATTGATTGTGGGGATCCGAATCTCCGGCAGCCGCGGACTAAGCTGCCGTTAATTACCCCTCGCCTTTAGGGCGAGGGAACCTTCGATTAACGGGTTTAAACTGGTCATGCGAACTCAATGTGCGGTGTGCGTGTGTTGTGTTTTGAAAAGGGGTTTTGGATATATTGGGAGCCACGCAGAGTTTTTACGGGGACAGTGTCGTGGAGTATGTGTGTATGTACATATGTATAGATATGTATAGATATATATGTATATATATAAAATGGGAAAAGACATCCAAAGGATACGTGGGGCAGCACCTTGGGCGCTGTGCGCCTAGGTGCTGTGCGCTCAGGCGCTAGAGTGCCACGTGTCGGCACGTGGGCGCTCTGCGCTTGAGCGCTGGGCGCTTGAGCGTAAGCGCGCCACGTGTCGGCACCGGGACGACTTACGCTTGAGCGCAAGCGCGCCACATGTCGGCACGGGGGCGACTTGCGCTCGAGCGCTTGCGCTGGAGGGAAAGCGCGCCACGTGTCGGCACCGGGGCGACTTGCGCTTGAGCGCAAGCGCGCCACGTGTCGGCACGTGGGCGCTTTGCGCTCGAGCGCTGAGCGCTGGAGCGCAAGCGCGCTACGTGTCGGCACGCGGGCGCTCTGCGCTTGAGCGCCGGCGAGAAAAAGAGGCTTTTAGCCTAAAAAAAGATTTCTCGAAAGAGAAATCAGAGAGGAGTTGGACTCCTGAGTGTGTTTTTGGGGTTAATGGAAGGGGTTCTTCTTCTTCCTCCTCTTTTAGCTGGATCTTGAAGATCAAGAGATGTGAGATCTCAAAATCTCTCCTTTTTGAGATCTGATGACAGATCCAAGTTCCTCTTTGTGGGTTTCGTGGTGAAAAACTATTTTGTTTTTGAAAAGGAAGAGTAAAACTCTTGATTTAATTCAAAAGAAAGAAGAAGGTTTGAGACCTTCAGAAAAGGGAAAGAGATACAAACCCTAGGTTTTTTGTGAGAATGAAAAGTGTTACTTTATTCATCATCATGTTGCCTTTTATAGGCTTACATATTTGCATATAGCCCCTTGGGCTTTACAAAATGGCATTTTGCCTATCCCATGGCTCATGTGCCATTTCATTTTTGCACATAAGCTATGGGCTTACAAAATATTGGCTTTATGCCCATTTTACATACATTCATGTATAAAAAATTACATAATAATTATTTATTACATGATTTTGTCGTTGCCATGGAGAGGCTGGCCGTGGGCTTGACTTAGGCATGGGTCCGCTTGACCTGGGCTTGGGCCCACCTAGCTTGGGGGTTAACCTTGACTTTGACTCGGTCAACCGGGGTGTAAATTTTTACCCCAACAGACTTGTACCGCTATTAGGGGACTGACGTTTACCGCCCCCCTAGGCCCGCCATGCGATATTCTCAGAAGAACAGACCGGACTATACGAAGACAGTCACATTCAGGCTCAGTGGGAGTTCCGATGGGTTCACCTCATCAGTCTTCTTATCGGCATCTACCTGGGGGCCGTTACGCACAGCTAGTGCCGCTTGCGGTCTGTGGTTAACCCACTGCCATCGTAGTGTCGAGTCTTTAGAGTCCCACACAGAGAGCTGTTCGCCTTTGGTCAAAAAGGATAGAGGTCGCATGGTTTTGCGACAGGGTTCGTTCACATCCGCGCACTTGTGCACGTTTTGTGTCTGGACAGTTATTACTAGCGAGCTTTGGTTTAAGCCAGATCCTAGTATACGTTTTGGGATTGGTTTTATCTCTTTGTATTCGTGTTCCTCGGAACACGAATGCGGGTGTGTATGCACAGTTGACAGAGACAGATGCTGAGGATCTCTTTGTATCCGTGTTCCTCGGAACACGGATGCGGGTGTGTATGCACAGTTGACAGAGACAGAGGCAGAGGATTCTCATTAGGGTTGTTGACTGTTGACTTTTTCTAAACCCTAATGAGAATAAGAAATATGATTAATAATAATATTAATTAAGTATTAGTGTGCCATGGTTGGGTTGAAAGTTTGACTTTGTTGACTTGTTGACTTTGTTGACCGGTTGACTAGCTTGGACTTGTTGACCATCATCATTACAATGGCTATCATTTCATGGCTAAGACTTTTGCTTGCTTGTTATTCTTTACAAAATGAGTGCATGAAATGATAATGCCATTGAAATGAACCATCACAAAAAATACTCAATTGCTATTATTATCATGATTATATTGGATTATGAGAGGATGGTGAAAAAAGTCTTGCTCATTCTATCATATTATTCTCTATCATCCTCAAGCTCTCTCTCTTCCTCTTGCCCTTCCTCTTGCTCATGGTTCTATTGTCTCATGAGTTGAGAAACAAGAACCATAGAGATAAAACCCAAAACACTTCTCTACTCATCCTAAAGTCCAAGGTCTAGCAAGCCAAGGATTTTAGTTTCGTCTAAATTAAGGTTGGAGCCAAAGGTAGAAGCTTTCGGGTGGATCCATCTTCGGCACAAGGAGACGACGAGGTGAGGCCGATCCGACCACCACAAGGAGTCAAAGAGAAGGAGTTCAAGTTAAGGTATAACCCTTAACATAGTAGTTAAACTCTTAGTTAGGTTGTTAGATAGTTTGTTTAGCAAAGATCCGTTTTTAGAGTCCATGTTACCTCCACCGAAAAAAATCGTTTTTCATCTTTTCCGCAACCCCAAAGAACCGGGGACGGGTAACGTAGACTTACACTATGTTATCCACACATATTTCAACATATGTTAAGATATTTGGATAACTATAGTCCTACATTGGAAAAACTATGAGTGGTACATGAGTATAAGATATGAGATGGGCCAAATATCAACAAGGCTTGAGTCTTATTGATGGAACCCACTATATCAAAACCCGTGAACACTCATTAATAAAATATATAATCAACACCCTCATTCGTGAATATATATAAATTTAACATGGTATCAAAGCAAGGTCGAACACCCCTGCGAGAGAGAGCAGTCTACATGCTTCTGAGAGACTGACCTCTATACGTATCATTACACCTCTAAGAGAGAGTCGTCTACGTGCCATTGAGAGACGCCTCTACACGTGTTGTACGATCCACGTGCAACGTCCCCACGTTGCATGTGGGAGTGGAATGTTGAAATATGTATGGATAACATAGTCCCACATTGAAAAAACTATGAGAGGTATATGGGTATAAGATATAAGATAGGCCAAAACTCAATAAGGCTTGAGTCTTATTGATGGAACCCGCTTATATCAAAAGCCCGTGCACACTCATATAAATATATAAGCGCACCCTCATTCATGTATAATCAAACTTAATATGGTATCAAAACTAGGTCGATAACACTTCTGTGAGAGAGCAGTTTACATGCCTCTAAGAGACTGACCTTTACATATATCATTACACCTCTGATAGAGAGCCGTTTACATGCCTCTGAGAGACGCCTCTACACGTGTTGTACGATCCACGTGCAACATCACCACGTTGCACGTAATGAGGAGTATTAAGATATGTGGTTAAATATAGTTCCATATTCGAAAAACTATGAGAGATACATATGTATAAAATATAAGATGAGCCAAATCTGAACAAGGCTTGAGTTTTATTGATGGAACACACTTATATCAAAACCCGTGTACACTTATAAATAAAATATATAATCACCCCTCTCGTTTGTGAATATATATAAATTTAACATGGTATCAGAGCTAGGTCGAACACCTCTGAGAGAGAGCGGTCTACATGCCTTTGAAGGACTGGCCTCTACATTTATCATTACACCACTTAGGGAGAGCCATCTACATGCCTCTGAGAGACACCTCTACACGTGTTGTACGATCCACATGCAACATCACCACGTTGCACGTGAGGGGGGGATGTTGAAATATGTGTGGATAATATAGTCCCATATTGGAAAAACTATAAGAGGTGTATGGGTATAAAATATAAGATGGGCCAAAACTTAATAAGGCTCGAGTCTTATTAATACAACTCACTTATATCAAAAACCCGTGTACACTCATATAAATATAAATATAAATATATAACCGCCTCCCTCGTTCATGTATAATCAAACTTAATATGGTATCGGAGCTAGATCGATAACACCTCTAAGAGAGAGCAGTCTACATGTCTCTGAGAGACTGGCCTCCACATATATCATTACACCTCTGAGAGAGAATCGTATATATGCCTCCGAGAGACGCCTCTACACTTTTTGTACGATCCATGTGCAACGTTACCATGTTGCATGTCAGGGGGTGTTAAAATATGTGGATAACATAGTAAAAAAATATGAGGGATGCATGAGTATAAAATATAAGATGGTACAAATCTCAATAATGCTTGAGTATTATTAATGGAACCCATTTATATCAAAAGCCCATGTACACTCATATGTAAAAGTATATAATCGCCCCCCTCGAAATTTAACAATATCTATATCGGTTGAGCTATGTTCTCTTTAATTTCTTTTCAACTTTTTTTTATATATAACCGTAATACAAATTATAGGCATACGTCAATCGCACGTACAATACACTAGTTTTAGATTAATTTTTTATTCTTATTTATTCCTGAATGGTCCATATCATCTATTTTTTGCACGTATGACGCACGTTGATACGTATTAGCATTAAACAGCCAAGATTTAAAAAGATTTTTAATGATTTTTAGTTAAAATAATAAATACTTTAAAAATTTTAGTTAAAAATAACGAAAATATCCATATCGATCCTTAAAATAATAAATAAGTAAAAAAATATTTAAAAATTCTTATAATTTTGATAAAAAAAATATCCACATTGAATGAAAATATTCACATCATTCGTGCTTTTATTTTATTAAATATGTGTATCGCACGTGCCACATGCGAAATACGAGTATCAATTACTGTTAGGAATGTGTAGCTAGCTTCCATATAAAGCTCGTCAATGTGTCATAATAGCCTAGCTATATCTAGTTGAACCTATTTTCAAATTTATGATTTTTCGAAGATCATTAAGTCAAATCCTCGATCAAACTTTTTCAACGGTTCAATTCAAAATATTCGGGTATACATAAGTTTCAAATATTGCTTGGATCAAAATATTGTAAGACACAATTAAGGTACATGCGATAACAAAGCATTTTAGAAAACTCTTTGAAATTCATATTCGTTTATGACTAAACTATCAGAGATTATGACCGCTCGGTGTCTGCTGAAGCTTAGGATAGTTTACTGGGTTTATCCTTCTTAATATGGTTTGCATTACAAGAGTAGATATTTTGATTTTGACACGAGACATATATATTTTTAAAACATTTAGTTGATAATTTTGAAAATAGAAAATGCTAGTTCTGGTTCTATAGATACTTCTCTCTCAAAATTGTATGATTTTTCTTGCTACCTGTCATCCGGAATCAAATTGTCAATTTCAATTATAAATTCATAGCTGTAGATTATGACGATTTCAATTCAAAATACGATTGTTTTTCTTGTGCAATGCATATCGGAACTAAAATAAAGTTTTGACATGTGCCATCTTAATAAGATCAATTATCTTATCCAAAAGCATTAAGAATTTTAAACTAGAGAACTAAAAATCCTTTTAATTTTTATATTTTATTAATAATTTCATGTGCATCACACGTGCCGTAATAAATCAACACATCATCGTTGCTTAAGTGGCGGAAAATTAAAGATCAAGTTGTCTATATATATAGATTTTGGTAGTTATTTAAAACTAGTATTTTTGCACATGCAATGCACGTTTTCAAATTAAAAAAATGTTTAATATTTTAATTTGAATAAAAAAAATTAGAGAAGATTAAACTTAGATGGTGGGAGTGGTTAATTTATTTTCAAAATGATTCGCAACGATTCTAATAGTTATTTAAGATCAGTAGAGATGATTGTATAGTTATAACTAATTTAGTTGATGATTATATTTAATAAATCTTAGTTAAAGAAAATTTTATATTCAATTTTTTTATTGCTGATGTGGCGCTATTTGAGACTACGTTGACCCTCAAATTTTGTGATTCTAATAATAGAGATAATGGATGTATTGTTACAACTAATTAAACTAGTGCACGTGCGATGCACGCATGCCTATAATTTGTATTAAGATTATATGTATAAAAAATTGAAAAGAAATCAAAGGGAACATACCACCTCAATTGATGTAGATATAGATCAATCGTAAGAGATTATCATCTTTATATCATCATAATTTCTCAAACAAAGTATTCTGAAAAGAAAAATGTAAATTGAAATTGAAATCAAATTTATCGTATAAACATAAAGTCTTGAAAAATATAATTAGAAAAAAGAATTCGTTATTGGTAATAGAAGTATATGGGGAAAAAGTAAAAAATAAGCGTTTATTTGGCTCCATCGCCTACTCTTCTTCCTTGTTCTTCATCTTTTTCTTCATTTTTTTATGGTAAACAATAACCGTTAGTTTAGCGACCGTTGAAGGTTGTTTTGCACCCACCCCAAATCCATTGTTTTAATCCATGATCTAAAATTACTTTTAATTCATGAACTAAAAGGTAGTTTTTATTAGATAAGTAGCTATTACTATCAAACATTTTATATCTTTTTGTGTGATTTTGGTTTATTTTCCTTCCTTTTTTGTGTTGATTAATATTTTCAATTTCTTTTCTATAAAAATGACATGTGGCATTCAACGAATACTTGTTAGTCCAAATCAAAATTTAAATTAAGGACTTCCAAAGAATTGTAGTTATAATAGTGGAGATTGAAGATTATATTAGTTAGAGTAATTATGAATTTATCTCTACTATTATAATACAAAGAGGAGGAGAGGGTTGTAGCTCTATCACATTTTTTTGGAATTTAATATTAGAAAAAATAAGAAAAATTCTTAATTCTAAGACCGCCCACGTCAACTTTGTTGTTAAGAAAATCCTATAATCAATAACTATAAAAGCCTTAAAAGGATTTTTAAACAAATATTATTATGAGTAACAAAACTTGAAGAGCTATAACAAGTTTATCATTTTTAACCCAGCTTAAAAAATCAGAAGATATCGAATAGATTATAACAAATTAAAGCAATACATCACAAATTAAAGCAATGCATCATAAATATAGTTAAATTACAACTACTATGTTGCATGTGCGATGCACGTGTATAGTAAAATAAGGTTTTCATATGGATATTCTTATTATCTTAACTAAAAGTCTCTAAGAAATATATTATTTTAACTAAATATCTTCAAAAATCTTTATCAATCTTTTCAATTTTTCCCCATTCTTTGTTTTGATCTTATTTTCCTATATTATAATTTTTCGTTTGTTATTTTTCTTGATTTTTTTTGTTTTCAAATTTTATTAAAATTCCACATGGCATTTATACATTATCTGTTTGTAGTTATAATAGTAGAGAAATAACAAATCCACTTTTTTTTTTGATATTTTTTAAATTTAATCATGTGCGTCGCACGTGCAAAAACGCTAGTTCTTTAAATGCTGGTGTGGTGCAATTAGAGATTGTGTTAGACCATCAAATTGAAATCAAAATTGAGGACCCCCAAAGGTTGCGGACCTTGTAGTTATAATATTAGAGATAAAGGTATATAGACCACAAAAAAGAAAAATTTGTATGTTCGCACAACAAGATATACAGACGACTCAAATTGGTGATAGTATAGTATGAGCAAACATGACAGACCATCTCGATTACTTCCAGGCACGGGTAGCGAGTAACCATATAGAGCATGTCAATGTGTCATAATAACCTAGCTATATCTAGTTGTAACCTATTTTCAAATTTATGATTTTCCGACGATCATTAAGTCATCCTCAATCGAACTTTTCCAACGATCCAATTCGAAATCTTCAGGTATACATAAGCTCCAAATATCGCTGGATTGAAATATAACAAGACACAACAGTAACGTACGTGCAATAACAACACACTCTAGATAACTCTTTGATATTCATATTTCCTTATGACTAAAGTATAAGAGGTTATGATTTCTAACGGTCTGTTTTTTCGCTCTGTTCTTTATGTAATTCATATTTGTTTTGTTCTTATATTTAGACAATCATGCATATTCACGGCTAAATTTGTTTTCTTGCCAACCAAGTGAACTCTGTAAATTCTCGGCAACAGGCAACACTATCTAACTTGAACGGTAGCTACAGTCAAAAAGCAAGTCTCAAATTACCAAGGTAAAGAAAATCGAAGTCTTGGTAGAATTCCTAATCGTTGAGATGAAAAGCTAGGTAGAGTACCTACTATTTAGATGCAAATAATTTGGTAGAAATAATTAACAAGTGGCCCAAATTCCTGTTAGAATCTAATCAGTCACCTTGATACACTGTGGGTCATCAAAAATTACACTGATATCCCATCACAATCCCTATGTTTCTTCTTGAAATGACACTAACTATCCCATCAACACTGTTTTCTTCATCAATTATAAAGTCAATCCACAGAGAATTACATCTGACCCTTGTCATAGGTTGGATGACTCTAGGGGACTGTTTGGTTGCAGGTTTAATATGAATTTGGATTCTGGAAAAATTTTGTGTTTGGTTGATAAGTTTGGATTTCTAGGATCCCTTACTTTATTTATTTAATAATCATCTCTCTATATATCTCTCTCTAAAATCCTCAAATCCAATCCCACTTTATTTTCACCAACCAAACAAAGATTACAAGAATCTATAAATCCAATACTAGGAATCCAAAACCAACCAAACAACAAATTACCAAATCCAGAAATTTCAACCGTACTATTTTGGAATCCAAATTTCATAATCTTGCAACCAAAGAGGCCCTAATAGGCTAGCTAGGTTGAGAAGTTGAAAGAAAGAAAGAAGTTAATCTCAAGAATTTAATGTGAAGATAAATGAAATTGGAGATATGGGACATAGGCTTGGTCCCTCTCGTCCCCCGTCCCCTCTCCCTCTCTCTCTCTGTATATATATAAATCCTTCATCTTTTGGAGACTTGTGGAAAGGATATATATGCTCATATCCCATTCATCATGTATCAAAATTCAGCAATTAAATTTATCTAGACAACAAAAAAGGATAGGTTATATATTTAGTATCAAACTAGCAACTGCCTCCGTGCCATGCACGGGCCTGGGGAGTTGCTAACAATATATGCTATCACATAGATGACTGAATCGTAACTAAATTTTATTGCAAACAAATCTTTCAAGCTTAATCTAAATTCTCTCCAAACAATTTAGAAAATTTCTTTATTTTCTCCAAAAATTGATTAGGCAAGGGTCCACGCGCATTTACTGTATCGAGTTTACCGGAACTTCATTTAGCTCCAAAATATATATTAATTTAGATAGCGCCTCTAAACTTAATAATTTTCGTGCAGGAAAAAGAGAATTTGAGAAATTGAAATGAAGCTTTTATTGTTTTAGCCATGGGTAAATAAATTTGAGAAGGCTTAAATGAATTTGTAAAGGCCAGACCATAAATTGTAAAGGGTTCAAATGAAAATTTCAAAAAAAAAGCTGGGGCAATATGTAATTTTTCCACTCTTTTAGTTTTAGGTTTCTCTGGATAAACATAGAAAGTGCCCAAATGCTAATTTTCTGACAATACAGGGCATGGATTTTTTTTTCTTCTAACAAAAGATTAAAAAATTTATTCATTATGGAGAGATATTGTCGGCATTACATAAATTAATCAACCAGTTGGATAGATTTGAATCCCAACTTAGTTGACAACGTGACAAAAGGTCATGTCTGGCTACCTCATGAGCCGCCTAATTACTTAAACGCCTACAAAAAGACCATTTACATACTTCAAATTTCTCACTAAGACATTTGGTATCTGTAGCATAGATATCTAGTACCAAAACAGGTTGTTTATTACGCCTGAAAGTTTTCACGACTTGCTTTGAATCTCCTTCGAAAATCACTTTTCTTGTCGTCTTGAAATTCGGACCCTCCTTTCTGGATAGTGAGTCACTTCAACCATAGTTAAAGCTTTTCGTCTTACTCGGCACGAGTTCTGATGATGCTCAATAGTGGCGATCTTCAAGATCAGGACACGTGGCAGATAATGTGTCACAGAACTCAGAAGAAAGGGCCCACAGGTGCTGACCAGGCCACCCCTGTACCCGACCGGCAAGCACAAGCTGGCTCTCCTCAGAGCCCCCTGAAAATTGGCCTCCTCGGCCTCTCAGCTCGCCTCGAGCTACCACCGGGCCAAGACTCCTCGGCCCTCTCGCTCCTCCCCGAGCTCCCCAGCCGAGGCCCTCTTCCACGGTCCTTTGACCAACCAACGGTACCACTCGCAGGCGTAACCGCCGCTCCGCGAATCTCGCCGTGCGCGAGATCTCCGCCGGCCACATCCCACGTTCCACGCCATTACGATCCCCATTAACGAGCCCGTTTCGCCATTAATGGGAAGATCCGCTTATCACGCGGGCGTGACATCGGGAACGTAACGGCCGGCGTGATTCTCGCGCCTGCCCCCGCATGCTGCCGCCTCTATATAAACCCCCATCACAGAGGGGTTAAGTAAGCCATTTTCATTCCACTTAGTCGTTACTCTGCTCGGATCTAGTACTAACTTGATCGTTGGAGGGTCCTCGGTGGTACCAAACCACCCCAGGACTTCTTTGCAGGTACTCGACGCTAAACCCCTCACTTCACCTCTTCCTCAAAAAACCCATTGAGACCCACACGCAACGGAGGATAATCAACTAAGTCCATCGCGAGATCAACGGAAGACAACATCTGACGGAGGCTAGAAAAGGATCTCCATCAGTTGGCGCCGTCTGTGGGAAATCAGAGACTCCACAAAAACAAAAGTTAGCCTTCCGATCTCCGCCCACATGACAACCGATTCCCCTAAAGATCCAAGCGCCCGCTGTCGCTCCCTCGCAACGGAGACGCGGGCGAACCCTCGCCTCGGGTCGTCGGTCTCCCCGCTGGCTGCCGTCCTACAGGCTCCAGCAACCGCCCTAACAAAAGGGCTAGGGGCCAAGAG
Organism: Agapanthus africanus; assembly: GCA_030015575.1. Taxonomy (NCBI): domain Eukaryota; kingdom Viridiplantae; phylum Streptophyta; class Magnoliopsida; order Asparagales; family Amaryllidaceae; genus Agapanthus; species Agapanthus africanus. Next base: position 111,054,273 of record JASDDO010000012.1, on the reverse strand, counting down.
CCCATCACCATTGGCGACGAAGATCTCCACGGCATATCTGTTCCCCATAGCGACCCACTGGTGATCGTAGCATGAATTCACCGATACGAGGTCCACCGAATACTCGTCAATTCGGGCAGCTCGGCGGACATCCTCTTCCATGACTGCTTTTTGCGTATGGGGCTCGCCCCAGCAGACTTGAGGCCGACCTCCCACGTCCTCTCGGGGTTCACCAATCACTCCATCCCGGCACAAGGGGTGGTCACCCTGCAGTTCATGATCGGGGAGCCCGGCCACACGCGCACACTGCCTGTAGACTTCATCGTGGCGAGGTCCCATCGGCTTACAACGTCCTCCTCGGTCGGCCGACGCTGAACTCCCTCAAGTCCCAGATCTCGACATACCACCTGGCGATAAAGTTCCCCCTCGGTCAGGGTGGGGTAGGTCGGGTATACGGAAGCCAACGGGTCGTGGAGATAGGCCTGGCAGGGGCCTCTTCCCCCGAGCAGCACGCTGATAGCGCCGATGAATGCGACGACATTAGAGGGTCCCTGGACACCCGGGACGAGCAGAAAGAGGTCCGGGGAGCACCGGTCGAACCTATGACCGAAGTGCCCTTAGCGGAAGGAGACCAAGGAAAGACCGTCCAGGTCGGGTCACTCCTGACGAAAGTTCAGCGGGATGACCTGATCGAGTTACTCAGAAGCAACTCCGATGTCTTCGCCTGGGCACCGGCTGATATGCCTGGGATCGACCCCAAAATCATCTCCCAAAAACTCGGAGTTGATCCTACGGCCTGACCCGTCAGGCAGAAGAAAAGAAGCTTTGCCCCGGTCAAACAGAAGGCTATCGAAGAGGAAGTTGACCTGCTCCTCGCCGCCAACTTCATCAGGAATGTACCCTACTCAGAGTGGCTGGCAAACATGGTTCTGGTCAAGAAGTCGAGTGGGAAGTGGTGTATGTGTATCGACTTCACCGACCTTAACAAGGCCTGCCCCAAGGACAACTTCCCGCTCCCCCGTATAGACCAGCTCGTCGACAGCTCGGCCGGGCACGAGCTTGTGAGCTTCATTGACGCTTTCTCCGGCTACAACCAAATCCGCATGAATCCTGATGATGAAGATATGACCGCATTCACAACGGACCGGGGAGTGTACTGCTACAGGGTGATGCCCTTCGGCCTCAAGAATGCCGGGGCCACATACCAGAGGCTGGTCAATCGCATGTTCAAGCCACAGATCGGCAGGAACATGGAAGTCTACGTTGACGACATGCTCGTCAAGTTCGTCTCGTCGGCCAACCATGCCAAGGACCTGGGCGAGGCATTTGGAGTGCTCCGCAAATTCAACATGAAGCTGAACCCCGCCAAGTGCGCATTCGGAGTCACCGGGGGGAAATTCTTCGGGTTCATGGTCACTCACCGCGGAATCGAAGATAACCCAGAGAAGATTGACGCCATACTGATCATGGCCGCACCCAAGACCAACGTCGAGATCATGCGGCTCACAGGGCGGGTCGCCGCACTGAGCCGTTTCATGTCCAGGTCGGGGGAGAAGTGCATCCCGTTCTTTAAAGCGCTGAGGAAAATTCTGAGGTTTGAGTGGTCGGAGGATTGCCAAGCCTCCTTCAATCAATTGGAGAAGCACCTCGCAACACCGCCCCTGCTCACCCGGCCAGTGGAAAGGGACGAGCTGTCGCTGTACCTGGCAGTGTCCGACCGAGCTGCAGGTTCAGTGCTCGTTCGAGAGGCCGAGGGAGCACAGAAGCCGGTGTACTATGTGAACCATGTATTCAAGGACGCGGAGATGAGGTACCCCGCAATAGAGAAGATTGTCCTGGCCCTTGTAGTAACCTCGCGGAAACTGTGGCACTACTTCCAAGCACACACCATCATCGTCCTCACTGAACGCCCGTTGGGGGCTATCCTTGCATCGCCGAAATCCTCAGGCCGTCTAGAGAAATGGAGATGGGAGCTATCTCAATTCGACATAAGGTACCGCCCGAAGCAAGCCATCAAGGCGCAGGCCCTGAACGATTTCATCGTTGAATGCACCATCCCTAGCAGGAAGCCGGATTCCACGCCACCCCTCATAGCCCAGCATCCCATCCAGGAAGGCCCTGGCTCGACTCCGGAGTGGATCATCTACGTCGACGGGTCTTCTACCGAGGAAGGCTGCGGTGCCAGCCTCATCATCCGGGGCCCAAATGAAGCTGAGATGGAGTATTCCTCGAGGCTCGGTTTCAAAGTGTCGAACAACGCAGCAGAATATGAGGCCCTCCTGGCCGGACTGCGTATGGCCGTCGGGCTGGGGCTGAAGATTATTCTAATCCGCAGCGACTCGGCCCTAGTTGTCGGCCATGTGACTGGCCACTTCGAGGCTCGAGAGCCTCTAATGATGAAGTACCTGGACGAAGTGAGGAAGCTCCGAAGAAACTTCGACGAAGTTCAGGTAGAACAAATACCCAGGCAACAGAATGCTCAAGCAGACGCCCTGAGCAAGCTGGCTTCGTCGTACTCGGCCAACAATAGGCGGTCAATACTCTTCGAAACCTTGACCCGACCCAGCGTAGGAGATGAGGCGGCGACGCTCCACGTATACACGGCGCAGGAGGGCGACCAGGATTGGAGGAAGCCCCTCGTGGAATTCCTGAAAGACGGCGTGCTCCCGAAGGACAGGGCGGCCGCCCGTCGCCTCCGGGCCAAAGCCACCCACTTCGTCTGGAGCAACGGGAATTCTACAAGAAGGCCTTCACCCAGCCCCTGCTCCGGTGCGTTGACTCCCACGAAGCCGACTACGTCCTACGGGAAATCCATGAAGGGGTGGGCGGCGCGCACCAGGGAGCTCGAACCTTGATCCAAAAGGCACTACTCCAAGGATACTACTGGCCTACCATGCACGAGGACGCCCTAAAGCTGGTCAGGAGGTGCAAGAGATGCCAACTCCATGGCAGTATTCCCCGCCTCTCGACTGCCGAGCTAACTGCCCTGACGTCCCCGTGTCCATTCGCCCAGTGGGGGTTGGATATGATCGGCCAGTTCCCTACCGGAACTGGCGGACATAAATACTTCCTCGTCGCGGTGGACTACTTCACCAAGTGGATCGAGGCCGTCCCCATCAGGAAACCGAACGCCGCCACAACCATCAAATTCCTGCAAAACAACCTGATACTCCAGTTCAGAATCCCGAGGTGCATCATCACCGACCACGGGACGGACTTCGAGAATGAGAAAGTAAGGGACTTCTGCAAAATATACCATATCCTTATGAAGTTCGCCGCGGTCGCGCATCCCAGTGTAACGGGCAGGCCGAGGTCGCTAACCGAGACGTCCTCCGGGGTCTCCGAACCCACCTGGAAGGGAGACAAGGCAGTTGGGTCAAAGAGCTACCCCGGGTCTTATGGGCCCTGCGCACGTCAAAAAAGACTCCCACCGGGGAGACCCCTTTCAGCCTCTGCTACGGGACTGAAGCGATGATCCCAGCGGAGATCGGGCTATCCAGTCACCGGGTCGAGCATTTCGACGATGATGCTAACACTATGGCGCTATGAACTAACCTCGACATACTGCTGGAGAAAAGGGATCGGGACCAGATCAGAGTAGCCGCCTATCAACAGCAGACGGCCCGATACTACAACGCTCGGGTGAAACACTGCTCCTTCAAGACCGGGGACCTGGTCCTGCGACGGAACGAATTCACCGATCAAGGCGGGCTTCATAAGTTCTCCCCAAAGTGGGAAGTGTAGGGTTGCTAGGCACACGCACAAGGGTCTACGAGGCATCAACCATGCCTGATTTAAAATTTAGCCGTGCTGAACAACCCAAAGCCGGATATTTAAACTAGAGTTTATGTGAAAACTAGCATGTTAAACACTTTAACACAAAGTGAGAGGGATTACAACCTTTGTAGATCCGGTCCTTCACTTCATAAGCTCCGTGTCGTGGTCCCTTCGCTGCGATCATCGTGTTCCAGACTCTCGAGAGGCTCCACGAAGAGAAAGATGCAGTCTTGCTTCCGATCTTCGATAACATAGATGATCTACCTTGAAGTTTCATTAACACAAGCTAACACTCACTAAATGAAGTGAACACCCTCATCTAAATGGAAAGGATAGATGAGGATGATGAAGTAGGAATTTTGCTCTCATTTTTTTTCTAATTCTCACTCATTTTTCATCACAAAAACAAAGCAAGAAAGCTTTTCATGAAGAACTCAAGCAAGAAGAAGATGAAGAATGATTAGTATCCTTTTGTGATGAATAATGAAAAGAAGATAATGATGAATAATGCAAACATGGTCAACTAAACCCTTGTAGAAATTTAACTAGAGCTAGGGTTTGGGTTGGGTTAAAAGTGAGTCACTTGAAAATATCAAGCATAATATCTTTTCCATGACAAAAGTAAAGCTTCTAGAATCTACTAGAATTCTTAACCCTAATCCAAACCCTAACCATGTTTAAACTCCACAAAACATGTTGCATTAATAACCATATCATGTTACAATATTATATATCACATATATAATATTTATTGTAACAAAATAAAATAATACAATTAACATATATCGCATATATATCAATGTATTACCCGAGTGAGAGAAAGAATCTTTTAGTGAGGTAATATTAGTTAATGTAATTTAATATATCATATATATTATTATACATTAAATTATCGAATCAACACTTGATCGGACAATTCGGCTATATCGCATATATCCGACTAATACGATGACCCGGCTATATCATATATACCCGGCCGATATCTCATATCGCGAGAATCCAATACGGTACACATACCGCATTATCCTCGGTCCCGCACATATCACATATGTTCTCCTACTCCGTTTTGCCCGAGCCAAGAAACCTCTGTGTAGGACTCTAAAGAATCGTCAATACGCCGGCAATAGGTGATGATCATATCAAACACCCACAAGCTGCAAGCAGTCAGCTAAACGTAACAGCTACCCAGGTATTAAGCGCTCATAAGATCAACAAGCAAGCCTGTACATTCTCCTGTGAATCCAATCAGTAACACTCCCGTACAGTCCGGTCTCGTTGTCTGATATGTCGCATATCTCGCCTAGGAGTGGTAAACGTCAGACCCCAGTAGCTTGATAAGTCGTGTCGATATGAGGTCTATAACAGTTCGAGAAACTAATGATAACACTTACCAGTAAATCTCAGCAACCCTGGCCAGGGATTTCCAGTTATGGACAATCGAACACAGCACAACATCAACTCCCTATACCGGGAGAGACGAATCCCCTCCTATCGCTCATTGCCTCCATGTGATTCGGGACTGTACCCAAAAGCCACCTTTTTGCACGCCCTCTTGGACGTGGTAGGATGGAAATCAAAGCACAGTGGGAATCACACAAGACTCTATGACGATTTCGGGTCAACAGACTACTCTGTACCAGTGTCACCGGAGAACTGCCATCTGACGTGAGGTATAATACCATCTGGGAGTTCTCGGCGAGTCCGTCCAGTGTACCCAGTCTCCACTGAGCACCCGTACACCATCCTTGATATCAAATACCGATGGATATGGGATCATCCATCGCCCATCATATGGGTCAAGATGCGTATACGCTAGTCTACTCTGGTGTATCGATGCCCTGTCTCGATATACCCTCGACTAGGAACAGTTATAGGATGTACTCGCCGACTACCGTGGCCCCACTAGTATGATCTCATCATAGTCCCAGTAGTCGAGTACATATCCTAAGAGCTTTATCAACATGTATCATAGAGATAATCAGAGTACATGTTTAGATAAAGTACAACCAGAAAGCATACTATCATGTCGAGTAAGAAAGTCCTCCCTATATATGTCCAAGCATCCATTACAATATACATCGTATGTACAGTAATGGCCTCTAGGGCATACATATAACTAACAGGAAGGTCCTTTCCTCGTCTCGGAAGCGCTCCCCGGCGAAGCCTACCGCCTACAGGACACGGGCGGACGGAAGCTCTCGCGGCCTTACAACGCCGAAAAACTCAAGCTATACCAATGAGGTCAAAGCTAACGAAGTGTCGCGCCCCGGCCACCTCTCGAGATTAACCTTTAACAAGATGGTGTAAAGCGTTGTCTAAAATTCCTGCCCATACGAATAAAGAAACGTCGACTCTTTTTTCCCGGGTAGAGTTCCCCTTTTACAACGAATAAGCCCTCCCAGAGGCAGTCGAGCCCGAAGCTCCCTCGCTCGGCTATCCCCAGCGGGCAACTTCCCTGCCACAACGCCGGGGATCAAAAAGCCCTCTCAGAGGCAGTCGAGCCCGAGGTTCCCTCGCTCGGCTATCCCCAGCGAGCAGCTTCCCTGCCACAACGCCGGGGATCAAAAAGCCCTCCCAGAGACAGTCGAGCCTGAGGTTCCCTCACTCGGCTATCCCCAGCGGGCAGCTTACCTGCCACAACGCCGGGGATCAAAAAGCCCTCTCAGAGGCAGTTGAGCCCGAGGTTCTCTCGCTCGGCTATCTTTCAGGACAAAAGCCCTCGCCAAGAGGCACCGGGCAGCTACCCTGTTCGGCCAAGGGTCCTTGGTAGGCTTCTTACAGCCTTATAGCTCTTCCCGCGCTAAGGACCAAAGTCCTTCCAGAGGCAGTCGGGTCTTTGCCCGGCTATCTCCGGCTGGTAGCTTCCTACCACAACCAACAGGGATCAAAGTCCTCGCCAAGAGGCACCTGGCAGTAACTCTGCTCGGTCCCCGTCCTGAAAGATCAAAGCCCTCGAAAGAGGCAACCGAGCGGCTACCCTGCTCGGTCTACTCCGGCCGGTAGCTCCCTACCCATGACGCCAGGGATCGAGGTCCTCGCAAGAGGTACCCTACTTCATCCCAGGCTGGTAGTTTCCTACCCACGACGCCAGAGATCCAAGCCCTCGCCAAGAGACAACCGCGCAGCTTCACTGCCCGGTCATCCTTAGCCGGCTTCTTACAGCCCTTCAAAATGCTAAGGACCAAAGTCCTCCCAGAGGCAGTCGAGCCCAAAGTTCCCTCGCTCGGCTATCGCCAGCGGGCAGCTTCCCTACCACAACGCCGGGGATCGAAAGCCCTCTCAGAGGCAGTCGAGCCCGAGGTTCCCTCGCTCGGCTATCTTTCAGGACAAAAGCCCTCACCAAGAGGCACTGGGCAGTACCCGTGCTCGGTCCCCGTCCTGAAGGATCGAAGCCCTCGCAAGAGACAACCGAGTAGCTACCCTGATCAATAAAAATTCAGGCTAGTAGCCCCTACCCGCGACGCCAGGATAGGGGCGGCTGCCCCGCTCGTTCATACGAGGCTAGTAGTTGCCTACTTACGACACCAGAGATCAAAGCCCTTGCCAAGAGGCGACCTCGCAGCTTCACTGCCCGGTCATCCTTAGTGGGCTTCTTACGGCCCCTCCAAGGCTATGGGCCTGAGGCCTCGATAAGGGGTGTCAAATCTGTCTAAGTCTAAACGATCCCCCCTCGACTTCGGGGCCCATGAGGATACCTCCTCGGCAGCTTTCGGCACGCCCATAGGGGTACCTCCTTGGCAGCGTGCCGAACGCCCGGCAAGTGATCGAAACCAACTCGACGAACAATCGCTAGACAGATGGCCAACCTGGCATAGAGACACGACGGTGCAAGCAGAGATATCTTACAAACATTCTTCACAAATAGATGATAAAGTGCGAATCGATGAAACCAAAGAAAGAGTTTTATTATTACCAAAGACAAAAATTTTACAAAGGGTATTCTGTGCTCCCCAGCCTTACAAACTGCCTGGAGGCTCACTTCAGTCCCCTCATCGCCGGCGCCACGGCCTGCCGGGGGCTTTACCACCGGAGATCTTGCCACAAGGGGCGCACCCCGTTCCCTTCGCCATCTTCCACCGGAGGCCCAGCCACCGGGAGCGGAACCCGAGCACGGAGTTCACCGTCAGCGAACTCAGGAAGCTGCTCCTTCACGGCGTCCAGGGCCTTGTTCCACGCGACGGCAGAATACTCCCCGAGCTCGGAGTAAAACTGCTTTGACACCTTATAATCGGCCACGGCTCTCTTAGCCCGAGCCTCGACGGTCTGGACCTTCAGAAGCGCCGCCTCAGCGTCTCCCCTGCTGGCATCCCTCTCCTTCTCCATGGCCGCGAAGCGTTCGGCCAGATCGACCAGCTTCCTGTCGGCAACCCGGAGGGACGCACTCAGGCGACGATGGGCGCCTTGACTCGTTGAATTGGCAAGCTCCGCAGCCTCCACACGGGCCGCCAGGACGTCGACCCTTGCCCTCTCCAGGCGCAGGTCATGCTGCAAAACCTCGACCTCAGAGGGAAACGCCTCTACTGGCCTTGGCGCGTGGAACGCTCCCTCGGCCTCCATGCGAGTGGCAAGGGCACAATGTTGAAGGACCTAACAGAAAGTGGGTGAGAAATCGGGAGGCGTTCAAGCCCAAGTAAGGGAATACCAGAAAAACTTTGCGTAGAAGGGCTCATACCTGGACCGCCCCTTAGGCCATGGCCTCCAGTTGGGCCCTCAGGGAGCCGTGCGGAAGCTTTCCCCCAGCTGACTCCTCCATCCCGGCGAGCAGGCTGGCAGCAACAGAAAGCCCAGACAGAACCGCGAAGACGGCGCCGCCCTCCTGCACGGAAATCCCCTCAGGGACCCTCGACGACGACGCACGAGAAACTGTCATTTTCCTCTTAAAATGGGGGCGCCCGCGCCCTCCCCTCCCCTCTGTCCCCTGTCGGGGGCTCGGATAACTGTGGACATCTCTGGCCGCCATCGGAACAACCACTAGGAGCCGCCAATGGAGCAGACGCCCCTATCGCCGGGAGGACGTGCGACGCGGGGCATGAACCGGCCAGGGGCTCGGCCACGCCCCTAGCCTCCCTCTGGCGCGAGCAACCCAAAAAGTGGGAAAGAAACATGAATTCGAAAAGAGAAGAACGCCGAGTGGCCGGGATTTGGAAGCAGGAAAGATGAAGGAGTAGGGGCCCAGGGGCAGGTCCCACCCCTATTTATCACTGCGAGCGGCCACATCCAATGGCTCCCGTCGTCTCTCGCCAAAAAGCCTCCTCGTATCCAGCGGCTCCTATCGCTCCACGTGTCGCTCCCGCACTAGGCTACATCCCATCAGACGCCGCAGTCCTGCAGACGTCGCGTCAGCCAATCGACGCTCAATACGTAGAACGTCGCTTCAATGACAGGATACACGAACCGGCGCACCTTCCTTAAATGCAGGTATCTCTCCCTGATTCGCTGGTAGAGAAGACAGCTGACTGCCCGGGGACGCGTCACGACGAAACCTTAGGAGGGAGCTTACCTCGGGCGGCCCGGCAGTCCACTCCTGACCCGACCCGTTAGCTGGTCAGGACAAGAGTGGGGGGCTAATGATGATGCTCAATAGTGGCGATCTCCAAGATTAGAACAGGTGGCCGATGACATGTCCCAGAACTCAGAAGAAAGGGCCCACAGGTGCCGACCAGGCCACCCCTGTACCCGACCTGCAAGCACAAGCTGGCTCTCCTCAGAGCCCCCTGAAAATTGTCCTCCTCGGCCTCTCAGCTCGCCCCGAGCTACCATCGAGCCAAGACTCCTCGACCCTCTCGCTCATCCCCGAGCTCCCCAGCCGAGGCCCTCTTCCTCGGTCCTTTGACCGACCAACGGTACCACTCGCAGGCGTAACCGTCGCTCCGTGAATCTCGCCATGCGCGAGATCTCCGCCGGCCACATCCCATGTTCCACACCATTACGATCCCCATTAACGAGCCTGTCTCGCCATTAATGGGAAGATCCGCTTATCACGCGGGCGTGATGTCGGGAGCGTAACGGCCGGCGTGATTCTCGTGCCTGCCCCCGCATGCTGCCGCCGCTATATAAACCCCCATCCCAGAGGGGTCAAGTAAGCCATTTTCATTCCACTTAGCTGTTACTCTGCTCGGATCTAGTACTAACTTGATCGTCGGAGGGTCCTCGATGGTACCAAACTACCCCGGGACTTCTTTACAGGTACTCGGCGCTAAACCCCTCACTTCACCTCTTCCTCCAAAAACCCATTGAGACCCACACGCAACGGAGGATAATCAACTAAGTCCATCGCGAGATCAACGGAAGACAACATCTGACGGAGGACCGAAAAGGATCTCCATCAAGTTCTCTTTGAAACTCTGTAACAAGTTACTCTTATCAAAACAATGAAAGAGACCCTGCTCCCACTGAAGGTCATTGGTCAATTCTTTTAGGTGACCCTATGCTTCGGTTCCTTTAAAAGGATCGGGAAAGAAGGCCTCACAGATCTGATCTTGCAGAGGTGAGGTGGGCCTCAGGGGGAACTTTTCCAAAGGAATGGAATGTGACCCCTTCTAAGCAAGTTAATCCCAGTAGAGAAAGATCTGCCTTAGGGAATGGAATTTCTTTCCAGAGAAAGAGAGAATGAAGAATATCATGACCTGCACGTCGCACTGTGGTTGGCTCTCTTAGAAGTAGAAGCATACTTGTATTATATTAGAGTCTTTGACTCAACCGGTTAGAGCTCTAAGTCTCAAAGTGAAGCAAGCGTTCTAGTCAAATCAATCCCCAAACTCATTGAAGAGGCTCATGAACGGTAACACCCAAGATTGCGACACATGGGAGATGACGTGTCGTCAGTGCATACCCTCTGGACCCTTAGGGGCTACGATGGGGAATCAGTGTGACACATTACGAGTCTTCCTCGGGACCACGAGACGAGGTGTTACCCGACCTTTCGGGAGAGCCTCCCTAGAGTACCCACCATATGCGCTCAGGCAGCCGAGACTCCTCGGCCTCCTCGCTCGACTCCGAGCAGATACAAAGCTGAGCATCCTCGGCCTCCTCGCTCGACTCCGAGCTACCCACCGAGCTGAGATTCCTCGGGCTCTCTGACTAACCAGGAGCACAGAGCCCAAACGCCTCCGTAACGGCTCCGTGTATCTCGTCAGAACGAGATTTCTGCCGCTCCACGTTCTACATCCCACGCTGGAATGTTTCTCCGTTAATGAGCGTATCTCGCTATTAATGGGCATGTCCCGCCATCAACGTGAACGTACCGTAACGGGCATAATGGACGGCGGGAATCTCGCGCCAGATCGCCCCCATGCGACCACTATATAAACCCCCTCTCCCAGAAGATTCAGGTAAGCCAAAATCAATTCCAATACGTCGCTACCCTGCTTTTATACCTCGGTACTTACTTGATCGTCGGAGGGTCCTACGGTGGTCACGCACCCCGGGACTTCCCTTGCAGGTAGCTCGGCATCAACACCAACCCATTGAGATCCACGCGTCCAATTTTCACTCTCAATCTCAACCGATCAGGAACGTTTGCAGTAAGATCGACGGAGGACAACTTCTGAGAGAGATTCCAATCTCCATCAGTTGGTGCCGTCTGTGGAATTTCGAAAGACTTTTTCACCACAAAAATTGATCCCCCGCCTTCAATTCAAAGGCAAGTGACGAACGCGACAATCCCAGCATGAGCCGCCCTGCCCCCATAACGGGGGCGGGTGCGCTCCTACTCCCCCTCCTAACATCATCAACGCCATATTCACTAGGATCGATAGGCTCATGGCGATGGTGGACGCACTCGGCCGTGATCAAGCGGCCGGCCACGCTTACTAAACCACAGTTCCCCTTCTCCAGGATGGGGACGTACACATGCTAGCAGGTACGCACACTCAGGTCCTTGACCTTAATCGCGCTCACCCTGATGTTAACGAACGCCGACGTGCCGATTCCTGTAATTACAACCTTTAAGCAATGAATGATTCAATGACTCGATGGGCGCTGGACAGTTCAACTTCCCGATCTCAGGGGAGACCAGGCCGCCGATCTGACACCCGCCGCGTGCTCTCACCCTTCGAGGAGGTGTTCGTCAGTTCGCCTGCTTCCAGGCACGACCGATGCCCCCACCCCCATCGAGGCCGCGCAAACGACGAATGTCGGGACTACTCAAGAAGGGCCTCGCCCGAGGATTTAAGAAATGTGATAGAGCGAAACCGAAGCCGCACCGTCGCGCAAACCCAGAGCAGAGATAGCCGGCACTCCGACAATGGAGAATCCTTGGGGTACTACCAACGGATCGAGGCCATCGAAAAGAAGATTGAGGACATAGGATAGGACGACCACACGGTCGGTGAAGGGGTGAAGTACTCCGCTGATTCACTCATAAGACCGTTTACTAAGCGAATCCTAGCCAAACGTGTCTCGTCCAGGAACGAACCGCCCAAGGTGCCCCTATTTGACGAAAAGTCCGACTCAAAGGGCCACTTGGACGCGTTCACAGCCGCCATGAGCTTCCAAGACAACTCGGATGCGGCTCAATGCAGGGCCTTCCCCACCACCCTCATCCGAGTTGGTCGGGATTGGTTCCGAGGGCTTGCACCGCGCTCCATCTCGACCTTTGATGAGCCGGCTACCCAATTTCTCGGTCATTTCGTCGGTAACCGATGACAGAAAAAGACGGTCGACCACTTGTTCACCATCAAAAGTGGAGACAAGGAATCCTTCAAAGGGTATGTCACTCGCTTCTACAACGCCCTCCTGGAGTGTAACACTTGCGTTTTTAGGGTTAGTAAAAATTAAGTGTTAATTTTGGGGTTTTCGGTAAAAAGATTACCAAAGCGGGATTCTAGTAATCTATCTGGATTTATGGTTAGTTTTGCGGAATTTTATCGCAACCACACACACTTGTGCATGTTAACAAGGGTTAAGACTATGGTTGCCACACATTTGGGCTTGTAGGTTAGCTATGTTTAATTTGACCATGGTGGGTTAGGTCCTTAGTTAAGTTAATGGTGTTGTTTAGAGCTAAATTAGCTTAGTTGGAGATGGTTGGCTTTGACCATGGGGTTTTGGAGAGTTTAAGGTTGACTTAGAGTGAGGATGAGGGATGTGATGTGTCATGATGAATTAAGGTTGAGTCTCCTCACTCATTTCACAACTTTTTCACCTCTCTCTCACTCACTCACTCACACATCAGTTCAGCCAGAAAATCTGCATCAGATCAGCCCCATTTTTCATCTTTTCAGCCCAAATCAGCACCACACATCAGCCCCCATGCCTAGCTCTGTTTTCAGCATCTGCAACAGCAGTTTCCAGCCTTCCCAGCCCCTATTTGTTCATCTACAGCTGCTACTTCAGCCCCCTCAACCTCAAACTACAAACACACAACACTACCACCTCACTCACACTACACATCAGCCCAAATTTCATTCAGATCAGCCACCTGAAACATCATCCTTCAACCCATCTTTTCTCACCATTTCAGCCTTTAAACTGCTGCAGACAGCAACAGCCACAGCTGCTTCAGCCCCTCAACCCCATACCACACACACACCACCTCATACCACACACACACCACCTCATACCACACCATACCAGCAACAGCAGTCCTGGTGAAGTTCCGATCATTCCAACCACGTTTTGAGGCACCTACCCTCTTCTTCTTCTCCTTCTCCTTGGTTGCAAGGGTCCTAGGGGGGTATAACTCTTAAACTTTTCCCATATTGTGTAGATTATGTGCTTGATTAGCTAGTTTTAGTGATAAATGGAATTTTTGTGCTAGAATTGTGTAGTAATGCTAAATCTAGTTCCTTGGAGTGTTTGTAGCTTAATAGACCCTTTTTGGTGTTAATTAGTCTGTTTTAGCCTAGTAGTGTCATTAAATTTAGATGGATAATCTTAATTTGCTAAAAGTGAAACCTTAAAATACGGGTTCTGTCACCTTTTTAAGATATTAGGATCTGCTATTTTGGGGTACTTTTTCTAGAGTAGCAAACAAGATTAGATTAGCATGCAGGGTTTTATGAAGTGTTTTGTGGGACCCGAGCCCCTCTCGCCGGAAGTTGGCCGGCGGCCTCCTCTTCCCTGACCGGCGACGCCGGCCTCCTGGTGAGGTGAGTGTGTGTGTTTGTGTAGGTAAGGGTCTGTGGACATTTTACTTAGAGTGGTATTGTTTACTTGTTGGGTTTTCACCTGAAACTAAATCTGGGGTTGTGTAGCCATATTATTGTGTTTTGGTAGACTTTGAAACTAACTTGGGAAATTTTGTTGGAGAACAGGGAGTTTTAAGGTGTTTAAAGTTAGGATTACCCTAAGTTACGCTGTTGGTATCACTTGTTTCCTGTTTAACCTATCTAACTCCTTAAATTACCCTTTTGTGCACACTTGGTGCTGTAGCTAAGACCTTTTTTTGTTAATGGAAATCTGTTGTACTTAGGTTAACATTTTAGGTAAACAAATATATACATTAGGATATAAACTGTGCTAGGACCCTAGGGTAGAAACCTAGACCCATGTCGCCGGATTTGGGCCGGCCTGACCCCCCCTTGCCGCCGGCCCAATAGGGTAGGGTTGTCCTGATTATTGGGTAGGTAAGTGTCTATAGGTTGGGTGATGTATTTGGTCTTGTTTATTTCCCTTGTTTTTGTTCCAACTGAAATCTAGAGCCTGTTACCTAGATTTAGCGTTGCGGGACTTGCGCGACACGTGCGACACGTGTCGAGTTAGTTTGCTGTGTATCACGGTGTGTCGCCGTGTGTCACCAAGTGTCGCGTTGGGTTTTGGCGCACACACACCTGTTACGTTCACGCGTGCGCTTAGTTCGCGACGCGAGTTTTTTGTTTGGTTTAATATCGCGTTTTTGCAATATCTTAGCTTATGTACTGCTTTGTATAAATTCTAGGTTCGCAGGCGGGGACTTCGAGCGCAGCAGAGAAAGGCAAGCAGGTAGTCGGGCACACTTAGCACGGGACCACGGGTGAGTAGATTTAACATCTACGGGGGACGATCGTTTGGATGGCGCGAGTCGCCCGTTAGATTTAATAAACTCGTAATTAGTAAACTTGATATTACTTGTGAAATTATGATAAAAATACTTGCATGATAACTGCTGTAGTTAGTATCTATATGATGTTCCACATACACAGATTCATTATAGGACACATGCACCATTACCAGGCTTTATATGCAGCACGAGCACTATTCATGTGGACACACACACCCTGGTAATTGCCATGTCACAACACTAGATAACTATAAATCTGAAACATGTTAATTGCCTAGGAATGTGCTATTGAAATAAATGTTTAAAATGAAACCATAAGAATTACAATACTCGTGCATATATGTTATCATATCATCTGCTCATGCCTAGTGTAAATCATGCATTGCAAATTGATACCATAAGCATTCATAATCATCGACATATGCATTATGATGAGTTCAGGAGATTTATGATATTTCTGGATTTTGGGGAAAGCCGCAAGATTTCACAACTATTAACTGTTTAAAAAGATAAAAGGTTGCGGTTTTCTAGTGATGTAAAGTGTCGTCCACCATGAGTTTGCTGTGGTTTTCGAGATCCGTGTCGAGGAGTGGAGGAACCGTCACGGATACATGGTGGGCCCGATACGGTACCCCGGGGCAAGAAGATCGCAGGAGATGGCGTTGAGCCTGGCTGGGGACAGATTACCTACCGGTGACTTCATTTGGCACGGCGGATATCCAGAGGATACCGACCGTGGCCGCTGGATTGAGACATGGATTTTGTTGTGGATCAGCCGGATGGCTGAGGCCAGAGATGCTGGACTTGGATATTTGGGATTTGGATAGTTTTGAGGTGTCGCTGCTGGACACGGTTTTTACTGATTTCTTGGATATTATGCTGATGTTTAAAAAGGAAAGTTTCAAAACAAAGGAAAAGGGTAATTCTCATACATACTTGATAGTACCTTCATGTGGCACACATACCGGTATTACATCTATGCGACATATCTATATGTATACTTGCTAGCACACTGTTGATGCATACATACCTGCTAGTACATGTAGCCATACCTGTGTTAGGGATGCCAGGACACTTGTGTGCATGCATTCGATAGCCTTAGTAGATGTTATTTATTACTCACGAGCTGGCAACTCACCCCATTGTGCCACAGCTTTTCTGCAGGTCCACTCCGTCAGCACTGTAGCGGCGGATACTTTTGCTTCTTTTGCACTTTTGCCTGGACTCGAGGCTTTTGCTCTTAGGTGGGTGATTATCAGTTTGTACCACCTTATATATTTGTTGTATCTAGAACATTCCATCTACTGCTATTATCATTTCAGTTGTACCTGTTTTATTTGGATTACTGTATATTGACCTAGAGGTGAGGTTGTAAGACTTGGGGATTTATTTTGTGATATATCTGGGTCGAACTCACTTGAGTCGACATGCTATTTCTTATGCACTTTTATTCCTATATATATCTGCTTGCACCTTTGAGGCTGATTTTACTTGTGAGATTCTGCTGGAATATTGGGAAAAGAGGAAAGTTATTTTAAAAAGGCAATTTGATTTGGTAATAAAGTAAATGCTTAAATAATTTGGTTTTTCTTTCACTCTAAAGATCTTAATTGGGTTTTGTATTCTGGGCTTCGGCTTGCTTATTTTATGAACGCCTTAAGACGTTTCGTAATCTAAGTGCCGGTCGCGTTCCGTACCTTGCGGGTCGTGACAAAGTTGGTATCAGAGCCAGGTTCCACTTTTCCGAGTGTAGGATGACCCTTAGTAGATGGAATAAGTGACTTAAGCAGGGTAGCGTAGCGTACGTATGTCCGCGGCATACTTGCGATGCGGTACTCCGCCTAGGTGACTTTAGGATATACTTGTTTGAAATTCCTTCTTCAATTCCATGTATCCTTCGATTCTATTGAACCGTTCTCATTGTCCTGTTTCCTGTACCAGTCACTATGCCGCAGAGGACTACTAGAGCACAGAGGGCTGCCGCCCGAGACGAGGTTCGAGCTGGCTCATCCGAAACTCGGACTGAGCAGGGTGGCATGCCTACGCCGCAGGGACGGACCGATCCACCTTCCCCAGGCCGTATAGATAGGCTTGAGACTGGTATGGACGAGTTACGACAGATGATGGGGAGCATGCAGGAGCTCCGTCAGATGGTAGGATCCCTAGTTGCAGCCAGTCGTACACCGAGGCCGGAGGATGCACCTACTACATCCCAGACTACCTTGGTACCTGCTCCTACTACCACCACCGTGACCATCCCGGTTTCACTACAGGAGTTCATGAGGCTGAGACCTCCAGTTTTCACGGGTACCGATGTAGCAGAGGACCCGCAGACGTTCCTTGACAGCTTGGCCAGGATCTGCCGTTCGCTGAGATGTTCCGATGATCGCTGGGTAGAGCTTGCGAGTTTTCGACTAGAGGGTCTCGCACAGATATGGTGGGAGTCAGTTCTGAGAGGTCGAGCTACAGGTCTATCGCCCATGACCTGGACCGAGTTTACAACAGTTTTCCTTGCCCGTTTCCTTCCGGAGAGCGTTCGCGACACCAGAGCTCGTAGTTTCGAGGCCTTGGTCAAGACACCTGGGATGATGGTGTCTGAGTATGACGTCCAGTTTACGCAGTTGTCCCGATATGCCCCGTACCTGGTAGATACCGAAGCAAAAAGGGTGAAGAGGTTCATACAGGGACTGGATGCCCAGCTATATCTTGCCATTGGCGCTCAGCATTTCGATACCTACTCGGCAGCTATGGATACAGCATTGCGGATGGAGACACGTATTTCAGCGACGTCGGCCGTTTCCGGGCCGAAGAGGATTCGTACCGGCACATCAGATCAGAGAAAGCATGCCAGGTTCATTCCGAGAGATAGGACCGGCAGAGGGTTCGGACGAGGTCAGTTGTACGGATCGTTTACACAGGGACAGCAGTCGTCGCCAGGGTGCTTTAGGTGCGGGAGTCTGCACCATCGCATTAGAGATTGTCCGGTGAGGCGACAGGGTGCGGCGACAGTTCCGCATGTGACTCTACCTCCATCACCGCCCCCTCCTCAGCGAGCTCTACTACCTGCCACAGGCGATGCTCCACGCCAGTTAGGCGCACCCAGAGGCCGTGGGCGCGGCGCACCGATCCAGAGGGGACGAGGAGGCAGAGGCCGAGGCCGAGGTCAGCCCGCTATTGGAGGAGGTCAGGCCCGAGTTTTTGCATTGACACCCCAGGATGTGCAGGCATCCAATGCCGTCGTTACAGGTACCCTATCAGTATGTTCTATTGATGCACACATATTGTTCGATCCCGGATCCACGCACTCATACGTTTCCACCCACTTCGTGCCGTTTGGGTAGAGAGTTCGGTTTTCTTGACCAGCCGCTGGTTGTGACCACTCCTATGGGAGAGTCTTTTGTTGCTAGGCACGTGTTCCGATCCTGTACCGTTCGCATTGGTGAGCGAGAGCTGCCTGTCGACCTGATCCTTCTAGAGATGTTGGACTTCGACATTCTTTTGGGCATGGATTGGTTAGCCACGTGCTATGCGACGGTGGACTGCCGTGAGAAGACAGTTAGGTTTTGTTTTCCCGGCGAGTCGGCCCTTGTTGTGCAGGGGGACCGTGGTGCCGCCCCTCACATTTTGATTTCTTCCCTTCGCGCTGGTCAGCTGATGAGGAAGGGATGTCGGGGATTTCTAGCTTGTGTATGTGATACTAGAGCTACGGATGTTCCATTGGACCAGGTTCCGATTGCATGCGAGTTCCCCGATGTTTTCCCTGACGAGCTGCCAGGACTGCCACCTGAGCGCGATGTCGAGTTCTGTATTGATTTGATTCCTGGCTCAGGGCCTATTTCTGTACCGCCTTATCGGATGGCCCCGGCGGAACTTAGAGAGTTGAAGGTTCAGCTGCAAGATTTGTTAGATAAGGGACTCATTCGGCCCAGTGTTTCTCCATGGGGTGCTCCGGTCCTGTTTGTCAAGAAGGACGGAAGTTTGTGCTTATGCATCGACTACCGCCAACTGAACAAGGTGACCGTTCGAAACAGATATCCGTTGCCGCGCATTGATGATTTGTTCGACCAGCTCCAGGGTGCAGGTTATTTTTCGAGGATCGACTTACGATCAGGATACCACCAGCTGCGAGTCCGACAGGAAGATATACCGAAGACAGCCTTCCGTACACGCTATGGCCACTATGAGTTTCTGGTGATGTCGTTCGGACTCACCAACGCCCCCGCAGCATTTATGGATTTGATGAACCGTACCTTCAGGCCGTATCTTGACTTGTTCATCATCGTGTTCATCGACGATATTTTGGTCTACTCCCAGAGCCGAGAGGAGCACGAGCAACACCTGCGTATTACGTTACAGACTCTGAGGGAGCACCAGCTGTTCGCAAAGTTCTCCAAGTGCGCATTCTGGCTGGACAGCGTTGGATTCTTGGGTCACGTGATTACGAGAGATGGAATTTGTGTGGACCCGAAGAAGATTGAGGCCGTTCAGCAGTGGCCCCGACCTACATCGGTTACCGAGATCCGTAGTTTTCTAGGCCTGGCAGGCTACTACAGGCGTTTTGTTCAGGACTTCTCCCGTATAGCTGCACCTTTGACCGGTTTGACCCGGAAGGGAGTTCCTTTCGTTTGGACAGAGGAGTGCGAGCGCAGTTTTCTGCAGCTGCGGACGTGTTTGACTACGGCGCCGATATTATCTTTGCCTTCGGGATCAGGCGGATTTCTGGTCTACTGTGATGCTTCGCGAGTGGGGTTCGGATGCGTATTGATGCAGCATGGTCGGGTGATCGCTTATGCTTCTCGGCAGTTGAAGAAGCACGAACAGAACTACCCTACTCATGACTTGGAGATGGCTGCAGTGGTCTTTGCACTGAAGATATGGCGACATTACCTATATGGCGAGTCGTGCCAAATATTCACAGACCACAAGAGCTTAAAATACATATTTCAGCAGCGAGACCTGAACCTCAGACATCGTCGTTGGATGGAGTTGGTGAAGGACTACGACTGTGAGATCTTATACCACCCGGGCAAGGCGAATGTTGTAGCGGATGCTTTGAGCAGGAAGCCCGGGGGTAGTCTATCCCATTTGCGCGCAGTGCAGAGGCAGACGTCAGCGGAATGGCAGATTCTATGCGACAGCCGAGTCGAGTTCGAGTTCACTCCGACAGGAGGACAGCTCGCGCAGGTTCATGCGCGTCCACAGTTGCTTGACCATATATATGATGCACAGTGCAGAGATGACCGTTGCTCAGAGATCATGGCACAGCTAGGACAGGGCAGATTTTCCGAGTTCATGATTGATGATCAGAGGATTTTACGATTTGGATCCAGACTGTGTGTACCAGATGCTGATGGTTTGCGGCGCGACATTCTTGAGGAGGCACATCGATCAGTGTATAGTGTCCACCCCGGTTCCACCAAGATGTACCGTGATATGAGAGAAACCTACTGGTGGGACGGAATGAAGAGGGACATTGCGGAGTTCGTATCGAGATGCCTGACTTGTCAGCAAGTCAAGGCCGAACACCAGAGGCCCGCAGGAGAGCTACAGCCGTTACCCATTCCAGAGTGGAAATGGGAGCAGATTTCGATGGACTTCGTTATGGGTCTACCCAGGACCAGTCGAGGGTACGACTCCATCTGGGTGATCATGGATAGATTGACAAAGCGGCTCACTTCCTGCCAGTGAAGACCACTTTCAGCTTCGCTCAGTATGCTCAGCTCTACATTGACGAGATCGTGCGGCTACATGGCGTACCGACTTGTATCGTGTCAGATCGAGGCACTCAGTTTACCAGCCGACTATGGCAGAGACTCCGGGAGGCTTTGGGCACTCGTTTGAGCTTTAGCACAGCATTTCATCCGCAGACCGACGGACAGTCAGAGCGGACCATTCAGACTCTCGAGGACATGCTCAGAGCGTGCGTTTTAGACTTCGGCGGTAGCTGGGACCGTCATTTATCTCTAGTGGAGTTCTCCTATAACAACAGCTTCCAGGATACTATCCAGATGGCACCTTTCGAGGCATTGTATGGGAGGAGATGTAGATCGCCCATTTGTTGGACCGAGTTGAGCGAGAGCAGTATCTTCGGACCACAGGTTGTGCAGGAGAAGACCGAAAAAGTACAGTTGATTCGAGGCCGGATGAGAGCAGCTCAGAGCAGACAAAAATCCTATGCAGACAGGCGCCGTCGCAGACTAGAGTTCGCAGTTGGAGACCATGTTTTTCTGAAAGTCTCTCCGATGAAAGGCGTGATGCGTTTTGGGCGAAAGGGGAAGCTTAGCCCTAGATTCGTAGGTCCCTTCGAGATCCTCGAGCGTGTCGGCACTGTTGCTTATCGTTTGTCTCTCCCACCCAGTTTCTCAGATGTGCATCCCGTCTTCCACGTATCGATGCTACGCCGTTATCTTCATGACCTTTCCCACACGATTCAGCATCAGACAGTTCAGATTGAGCCGGACCTTTCGTTCACCGTGCAGCCAGTTGAGATTTTGGATCGGCAAGTGAAGAAACTTCGATCAAAGGTCCTGCCATCCGTGAAGGTTCTGTGGCGCAGCCCGAGCAGTGAGGTCACTTGGGAGGCCGAGGGAGAGATACGGAAGAAATTCCCTCATCTTTTCGAAGGTACGCTTGGTCGCATATTTTAAAATTCGGGGACGAATTTTCTTAAGGGGGGAAGACTGTAACACTTGCGTTTTTAGGGTTAGTAATAGTTAAGTGTTAATTTTGGGGTTTTCGGTAAAAAGCTTACCAAAGCGGGATTCTAGTAATCTATCTGGATTTATGGTTAGTTTTGCGGAATTTTATCGCAACCACACACACTTGTGCATGTTAACAAGGGTTAAGACTATGGTTGCCACACATTTGGGCTTGTAGGTTAGCTATGTTTAATTTGACCATGGTGGGTTAGGTCCTTAGTTAAGTTAATGGTGTGTTTTAGAGCTAAATTAGCTTAGTTGGAGATGGTTGGCTTTGACCATGGGGTTTTGGAGAGTTTAAGGTTGACTTAGAGTGAGGATGAGGGATGCGATGTGTCATGATGAATTAAGGTTGAGTCTCCTCACTCATTTCACAACTTTTTCACCTCTCTCTCACTCACTCACTCACACATCAGTTCAGCCAGAAAATCTGCATCAGATCAGCCCCATTTTTCATCTTTTCAGCCCAAATCAGCACCACACATCAGCCCCCATGCCTAGCTCTGTTTTCAGCATCTGCAACAGCAGTTTCCAGCCTTCCCAGCCCCTATTTGTTCATCTACAGCTGCTACTTCAGCCCCCTCAACCTCAAACTACAAACACACAACACTACCACCTCACTCACACTACACATCAGCCCAAATTTCATTCAGATCAGCCACCTGAAACATCAGCCTTCAACCCATCTTTTCTCACCATTTCAGCCTTTAAACTGCTGCAGACAGCAACAACCACAGCTGCTTCAGCCCCTCAACCCCATACCACACACACACCACCTCATACCACACACACACCACCTCATACCACACCATACCAGCAACAGCAACAGCAGTCTTGGTGAAGTTCCGATCATTCCAACCACGTTTTGAGGCACCTACCCTCTTCTTCTTCTCCTTCTCCTTGGTTGCAAGGGTCCTAGGGGGGTATAACTCTTAAACTTTTCCCATATTGTGTAGATTATGTGCTTGATTAGCTAGTTTTAGTGATAAATGGAATTTTTGTGCTAGAATTGTGCAGTAATGCTAAATCTAGTTCCTTGGAGTGTTTGTAGCTTAATAGACCCTTTTTGGTGTTAATTAGTCTGTTTTAGCCTAGTAGTGTCATTAAATTTAGATGGATAATCTTAATTTGCTAAAAGTGAAACCTTAAAATACGGGTTCTGTCACCTTTTTAAGATATTAGGATCTGCTATTTTGGGGTACTTTTTCTAGAGTAGCAAACAAGATTAGATTAGTATGCAGGGTTTTATGAAGTGTTTTGTGGGACCCGAGCCCCTCTTGCGGGAAGTTGGCCGGCGGCCTCCTCTTCCCTGACCGGCGACGCCGGCCTCCTGGTGAGGTGAGTGTGTGTGTTTGTGTAGGTAAGGGTCTGTGGACATTTTACTTAGAGTGGTATTGTTTACTTGTTGGGTTTTCACCTGAAACTAAATCTGGGGTTGTGTAGCCATATTATTGTGTTTTGGTGGACTTTGAAACTAACTTGGGAAATTTTGTTGGAGAACAGGGAGTTTTAAGGTGTTTAAAGTTAGGAATACCCTAAGTTATGCTGTTGGTATCACTTGTTTCCTGTTTAACCTATCTAGCTCCTTAAATTACCCCTTTGTGCACACTTGGTGCTGTAGCTAAGCCCTTTTTTTGTTAATGGAAATCTGATGTACTTAGGTTAACATTTTAGGTAAACAAATATATACATTAGGATATAAACTGTGCTAGGACCCTAGGGTAGAAACCTAAACCCATGTCGCCGGATTTGGGCCGGCCTGACCCCCCTTTGCCGCCGGCCAAATAGGGTAGGGTTGTCCTGATTTTTGGGTAGGTAAGTGTCTATAGGTTGGGTGTGTTGGAGATAGTGCCCTCAGAGTCAATTATTGGATCACAGGCACGTGATTGCAATGATTGAGGGAGGACCTATCCCGGTAGGACAGTCTTACTCGAGATGATAGTATGCTATCAGGTTTACCTTTATCATCGTGTACTGCTTTAGGTGACATGACATGTCACTATTGCATGTTGATAGAGCCCCTAGGATTCTTGCTTGACTACCGGCAGTATGAGGGCGATCATATACGTGGGAGCTGGTAGTTTATAAGCACATCCTTAAAAGGTCCCTAGTCGTGGGAGTTTCGAGACAGGGCATCGATACTCCAGAGTAGACTAGTGTATACAGTCGAGACCCCGACGAGGGGCGGTGGCCGGTCTCACGAGCCACTGGTGTCAGTTGGTTCACCTAAGATGTATACAGGTGCTCATTGGGTTATGAGTACACCGGACAGGACTCGCCGGGAACATGCTAGTTGGTCTTATACCTGACGTCAGATAGCAGTTCCCAGGTGACATGTGTACAGGTTAGTTCATCGACCTGGGGATCGTCATTTGTCTCGTGTGAGTTCCCACTGTGCTTTGATTACTACCCTACCACGGCTCAAAGGAGTCGTGCAAACAGGTTTTAGTTGGGTACAGTCCCGAGCCACATGGAAGCAGTGAGCGGATCTTCAGGGGTTCGTCTCTCCCGGTATTGGGGGTGAGGTCGCGCTGTGTCTAGGAGAGCCATTACACAAAGTCCTTGGCCAAGGCAGGAGATTTACTGGTAGGTATTCCAGTAGTATCTCAGGGTGTTCTGGGCTACACTCCGACACGACTTGTACCGCTTTTGGGGGTCTGACTTTTACCAACCCCCTAGGCCCGACATGCGATGCTCATAGACGAACGGACCGGACTGTACGGATATTGTCACTGACAGGCTCAGTAGGGTGTCAGGATGAGTTCGCTCATCGACGTCCCTTTTAGTCAATAGCTGGTGGCCCGTCACGTATTGGCTTATACCTCTGACGTGCTAGTGGTTAAATCCACAGCCATAGTATTGACGAGTCTTTAGAGTCCACCACACTTACAGTTACTCAAGCTTTCGGGCGAAACGCTGTAGAGGCCGTATGGAGATATGGCAGGGTTCGATCAGATACGTGCGGTATTGCACGGATCGTGATCGGACGGTTTTTACTAGCCGGCTTTGGCTTAAGCCGGATCCTAGTATTTGATAGTGTAGTTTTGTCTCATTGCATTTGTATCCGGACGGAATACAGATGCGGGTGTGTATGCACAGTATCGGGGTTTTCCTGTAATTTATTACGGGACCAGTTTTCTGGAGTTGCCGGTTTGCATTCCGTTCCGGCCGGTTTTCCTTTGTTCTTTCCCGGCCGGACTTTTCCGATGGAGGGGGTTATTTGCAAGTTTCCAAATAACAATTGTGGAGGGAGTTTCTTGCAATTGTTTTGTATATGATGGCATCTTTTCTTTTCAACCATCATTTTGATTCTTTCTTAGTCTTTTCCTTTGCTTTAATGAGATGAGAAAGGATTAGGATTGATTTGTGTTTTGTGATGATGATGTTTGGATGTGGTCACCCTTCATGCTCTCCTACACTCACCTCCCTTTTGCTTATGTATTCTTTGCTCCACCATTTCTAAGATGATAAGTTTTTCATGGTTGAGAGAAAGAAAAAGATGAGAGTTTTCATTCTTGAGAGTTTCATTTTTCTTGACCTCATTTCATGCTAGAAAAATGCAAGCACCATTTTTCTTATCTTGTTTCCTCCATCATCTTCAAATGGCAATAAACCCAAATGAGACATAGCTTCAACCCTACACATTCTACAGCAAATCTTGGACGCGTCGGCTAGCCTACTTCGCACCCGAGTTGCCTCGGTATTGAGGTGGGAGCCCGTAAAAGATACAGGCGATGTGGTGCCCTTCCGGCGAGGAGGCGACGACCGGAGTTTCCGCAGGAGATCGGGACGACGAGGAGAAGACCGGAGGACTCGGATCATTCGATATATCTCTAACCCGTCTTGTAGTTAGCTAGAATAAGTTTAATGGTTCGATCCGGGTGTTTAGTGTGCGGTGGTGCCGGTTTGCTAAGTCCGCAAAATTAAAGTTTATCACCGCTTCCGCATTTGGCCGTCGGATTGACGACCGGGGCGCCGCCGTGCACTTACAGTGGTATCAGAGCCTCGCCATTAACTTCGTCTAGCTTTGTTTGTTGTGTTTTACGTTTCCGATCGAACAAAATCCTGAAAACGCGTTTTTCAAGCACATCAGTTTCTGTCGAATTTTTTTTTGAGTCCAAAAATTTTTCAGGTTGTCTCAGAGTGATGTGCAGGGAATTATAAGCATACTGTAAAAATTTGGTACCATGAACTCACCATACCACCGCGGAACCGCGGCCAAACCCATGCTTGGGCCGCGGTTCCGCCGCAATGTTCACTGTTCATGCCCCCAAAACTTTGCAGAATGTTCCTGAGTTGAAAATGTGGTTTCTGGAAAGTTAATTTTGGGCCCAGAATTTCTTGATGTGCTACAGTAGTACTTGGGGGCCCACTTGTTAATTTTGATCGATCGGATATTTTAAACATATTATTTCACAGTATTTACATTATATCTGCGACCGTGAATGTCACTCGATCGGTAGATCCGGTCTAACTGCTATAGCCCGGTTAGTCGGATTTGCGAACGTGACTTTCACGTTGATGTTCTATGTATTGCTGTGATGTTGCGGATCCGTCGTGGGGGATAGCCTGGATGCAATGCTAGTACAGTTTCTGTTGTATTATGTACATTTGATTTTGCGGGGCGAGCGTCCGACATGTGGACTACCGTCACTGCCTGATTGTATTATTCTTTTGGGGCACGACCTGGTTGCGGTCGATGTACCCGGTGTATGTATATTTTACTTTCTGTACTAGGATTGCCCCGCGGTGGGGTGCACGGATAGCCGGGTTCTGGAGGGCAACAAGCCCGCATCTCATGGCATTGAGACAGAAGGGGCTTCACTCTAGGATTGGCGGGCTATTCGCCGCACTCGTAGGGGGTACAGGTTGACCCAGGAGGGGTGCCCAAGTTGCAGGATTCCGTGAAGTGCTGGGTGGTCCATTCACGGAGCTGAAGGGGGCTGCCTCGCTTCATGTTTTGGCGGGTAACTTGCCGCGCCCGTAGGGGTATAGGATTTCATTGCACAGGCTATCCACACGACCAGGGGAACGTCGGGTTTCAGTAGTGGCTCTGTGAAACCCGGGGATCCCAGATATCTGTATTGTTCTGTGATGCTGTACATTTCTGTGATGTTGCATTTTTGTCACGCCTTGAGCGAAATATAATATATTGGTATATATATTAGTAGATATTGTATATGTTTTTCATCCGCGCTAGTCCAGTCCCCGCTCTGCCGTTAGTTAGCTAACCTAACGGGTGATGACGGGACCCAGTGGCGAATGCGGATGGCATATACGTACGTCAGTATATTTTCGTTCTTTGTGGTGTGATTAATTGATGGGACTGCGTTGATTCGGATCAATGCAAGTTAAACAAACCTATTCTGATGTTGTTGGAACACTTTTCTAAAAGCTGTTATTGCAAGGACGTTCACTTTTGTTTTGCATCGTGGTATTCATTTGGAATATCCTGCTCCTCAGTCGACGAGGCAAGGGCCGAGATCCCTTCACCGGGAGTGACCCCTTGGACAGAAGTTTGCGTCAGGGCATTAACTTCACTATAGCCGATTACTTTTGCTTTGCATCGTGGTATTCATTTGGAATATCCTGCACCCCATTCTACGGGGAAAGAGCCGAGATCCCTTCACCGGGAGTGACCTCTTTAGTAAAGGTTTTCGTCACTATATTTTCTAAAAAGCTATCCGTTCCTTCAACGATATCAAGTTCATTACGTTAAAGGTTTTCGCCTGAAACCATTCGTAGCCCTCCGTCGTTTCATATGGGTAGTCAATAGTATTCAAGCTGTGTATGTTGGCCAAAGTCAAGGCACAGTGATTGGTAGCTATTGGGTATTCATATGCAGCATAGATAGATGCGTTGGTTTGGGACAGTCGTACTGCCATTTTGGCCAAAGTCAAGGGTAGGTACGGGTGGATTCAAATTAACCTGGAGAATGACGGGTTGAACTTGACATGTGACTTATGATATGTTGGCCATAGTCAAGGTCATAAGAGCATGGGGTAAAAATCACATCGGGAGTTTCAAAAGTACTGAAACTTGCCAGATATGCGCATACCTTCTGGAGTGTGACACCGTGAGCGGATTCCGTCACGTTATCATGCAATGATAGTTGGATCCCGATTCCCACTGATGAGTTAGTTTACTCCTCGGATGACCCCGACTAATTCTTCTTTCAGGTTTGGAGGAGAATTTGAGGTACAGTGGGAGGTTTCCTGATTAGAAAAAGTGATAACCATTCTGATCTAGGATAGAGTGCACGCTGAGTGTTTCTTTTCTCTCTCTCTCTGGCAGCGACCATTGACCCGACCCTAGACTACTACTCAGAGACCAAGTTGACAGAACCTTCTTAACACTGGCTTTTGGATTGTCAGAGTTGCAGACCTCATTACCACTCCTACTTTTACCCTTTTCTCCAGGACACCCCGTATTACTACGAACGTCCACTTCCATTGGACAAAACCATCGTATGGTTAGATACGAACTCGAAGGAATTTATTCGAGGATGGTTTCCGGTTCTGGAGAAAACGGATAGGACTATTCAGTTGTCTTTTCTTTTCACCTTCTCTCAGGTTGCGAGTACTCCTTGGTTTAGGAGTAGTACACCTATTACGCAAATTGGATAGTCTTCTTCCAAACCATAGGCTGGTGCCGACCGGTAGGGAATGAAGAAAACCAGTTAGCCTAAATGGTGTACAGAAGGTATTAAGTTCAGACAAAGAAAGGGATTAGTAAGAGGGCAAAGTAAATTGCGACTGATATTCACGACCAAACCAAGTATTTCTTCGCCAATCCTAAATCACCTTTGTATTTCTCCAGGACACTCCGTATCACTACGAAGATCCACAGTTTATTGGATACTCCATCGTATGGTTATATAAGAACTCGAAAGGAACTTGTCCCAGTTCGGGGATGGATTCTGGTCCAGGAGAAATAGGAATAAGGTTTATTCGGTTGTCTTTTATCTTCACCTTCTCTCGCGTTGCGAGTGCTCCTAGGATTAGGACAGTACACCCTTTATGCTTATTGGATAGTCTTCTTCCAAACCATAGGCTGGTGCCGAACGGTAGGGAAGGAAGAAAACCAATTGGCCTAAAGGGGTGTGTAGAAGGTAATGACTAAAGACATATAAAGGGATTTGGAGAGGTGGCAAAGAATTATACGGTTATAGTTGTGAATCTGGATAATGGTAGAGGCATTACTAGGAATACCAGGATACCCCATCGAAACATTTCAATGTTTCAGTTCAAACTGTAGACTGTTAAAAGAAAACTGATTTCCCGATTAGATACTTACTCCAGGGTATGTATTTACCAGGTATGATTCTCACATCTGTATGCTTTTACAGATGATGAGTGGGAGTAAGTCATTGGGAATTGGGTGATCATCCTCATTATATCGGGATTCGTTGTAATCGGTGATATTTGAGGAGATCACCTGGGCTGTTTGCCGGTCGGCAAATATTTGGTTTTGAATATCCGCTGTTGTGCACCAATTTCAAATTGATATATCTGTACGTCTATTTTCATAGAGTGAGATATACCTTTTGATATTATGTCGATGACATTTACCTATATCAATGGATGGTTAGGTAAGGAGCGTTAAACAGCGGTGTAATTCTTCTTAACCATAAGTACAGTTTTCAACCTACGACACACAGTGAAAGAGTTGTCAGACTCAGCGGACTTATACAGAGTATTGTATGTTGTCCAGTGTCCATTAGGACAGAGGGGTTGGTCCTCATACTATATTCTGTTTACTTTTAACTTCTCTAGTTCTTAGACCTGTGTTTCGTAGAAACACAGGGTCTAGGTTTTGAGGAGTTATAGGTATTTGAATAGAGTAGAGAACCAGGTGTAGCAAGTATCGGGATTCTTCAAAGTGATCGAAGATGTAGATATTTGTGTATGGTATTCAGTTGATAGTAATGATAAAGAGAAATTGCTTCTCTTTCAGGTTACTCATAATTGGAAGCATTCCTAAGTTGAGTAACGCTGATCGGCCTCTCTCCATTTAGTTAACATACACTGGAGACAGCTGCATGATTTGAATCTGGTTAAATTAAATCAGTGCCTCTGGTTCTATATTGGATATAGTACAGTTCATATCTTAACATTGTTAAGGTACGGGGAGTTGTCCGGCTTATGATTAAAACCAGACTCTGGATAACTCAAGGCACGTTTCTGTAATGGCTGTTTGTGGGTTGACCCAGGCTATGACGAGGGTTGACTTTCTACCATCTGGCAGATCAATAGAAATATTGTTCTAGACTCGCCACAGTTTTATTAAAAAATGGATTTTTTCAAAAAAAAAAAAAACAGTAGTGGGAGTATGGTAGAACTGGAAGTGATTCTAGAACCGCAAACGATTACTGAAGATTTGATAAGGAACCTAAAGATTCAATCTGTTTTGACATTCCATTGGCCACTCCGCAGATAAGGTGGATAACTTCAGGCACCCGAGAGGTACTCCGGTAGCCTCAAGGACGGTGACAGGGAAGTTCTTGTTTACCCACACTTGCCATTGTTGTTGTTCCAGGCCGCGAGACCCGGCAGGAGGATGAGTATAGCGTCGTTCTAAACTAGTTTTAGATGTGCACGTCTATATGACTCTGGCAGAGGGTTGTCGTAGTCAGTGGGAGCAGCGGAAGCATTGGTGGACATCAGGCTTATGTCTATTTATAGACTAAAGCAAATGTAGCGGAGATAGATCATCTATTTCTGATGTGACAGTCATAGGTTTGACGTCATCAGAATAGGGGATGGATCTGTTGAGAAGGTAGTAGGGTGTGATATCCTGGTATTTGGATGACATACACAAAGTAGGAAGTGACATTCCTATACTACGATCGGTTATATTTTGGTCGTCACACAGTGGTTTCTCCACATGGGACTTGGACATTATATAAGACATACTGGTTACTAGATCTATAGTTTTAGATCTAGATTTGGGTGGTTTCCCAATCTGGGTACTTAGACAGCATTCTAAGAGTATTTAGAATGGACGACTCCTGGCATGGTAGTGTACCTGCAGGTAATGGAGTCACCCTCTCTAAAGGTGTCTTACAGACTAAAGGGGAGAGGGATGTGCATGATTGGCAGATCACTTGCTCAGGCAATTGAGTCAATCATGAGATGTCAAGTACCACACCAGATGTTGTTCTTGCAGTAGGTGCAATAAGTTGATATTGATCCAATCCTGGGGAAACAGTCTGAAGCAGTTTTAGAACATAAGTGGCTGTTCTAGGGATATGATAACGAAAGCCCCATTTGGGAAACAGTTATCATTCCAGCTTCCAAGGTGACCTGGACGACAAGGAGGTTGTCAGAGTTATAGTTTTTCCTTCTGACGAGGGGCAGTATTTTGGACAGGTGGTCCAAGGCAATACTGAGGGTGGCATGGCGCAGGATACTGATTAAGTTCAGTTGACGATACAGTCTAAGAAGTTTGGATTTGGAGTTCATTTATGAGCTCGGTCCCATCAGACATCCAGACATTCTAAGACAGGTATTGCTCATTTCGGGAGATGGTTTTCTCCGCGAACTTGAGATATAGAGAGACATAGAAAGAAACATCCAGACGGATCCACTCACTGAGGCTATTCCTCGACCGCAATAGTTTCACAAAAGGGATTTGTGAGACTGACTAGTAGAGGAGTTGGGTGTTCGGTATCACACGGGCTGTGAGTATGCGACATCGCAATAATTAGCCTTGAGTGCAAGTGGGAGATTGTTGGAGATAGTGCCCTCAGAGTCAATTATTGGATCACAGGCACGTGATTGCAATGATTGAGGGAGGACCTATCCCGGTAGGACAGTCTTACTCGAGATGATAGTATGCTATCTGGTTTACCTTTATCATCGTGTACTGCTTTAGGTGACATGACAGGTCACTATTGCACGTTGATAGAGCCCCTAGGATTCTTGCTTGATTACCGGCAGTATGAGGGCGATCATATACGTGGGAGCTGGTAGTCTATAAGCACATCCTTAAAAGGTCCCTAGTCGTGGGAGTTTCGAGACAGGGCATCGATACTCCAGAGTAGACTAGTGTATACAGTCGAGACCCCGACGAGGGGCGGTGGCCGGTCTCACAAGCCACTGGTGTCAGTTGGTTCACCTAAGATGTATACAGGTGCTCATTGGGTTATGAGTACACCGGACAGGACTCGCCGGGAACATGCTAGTTGGTCTTATACCTGACGTCAGATAGCAGTTCCCAGGTGACATGTGTACAGGTTAGTTCATCGACCTGGGGATCGTCATTTGTCTCGTGTGAGTTCCCACTGTGCTTTGATTACTACCCTACCACGGCTCAAAGGATTCGTGCAAACAGGTTTTAGTTGGGTACAGTCCCGAGCCACATGGAAGCAGTGAGCGGATCTTCAGGGGTTTGTCTCTCCCGGTATTGGGGGTGAGGTCGCGCTGTGTCTAGGAGAGCCATTACACAAAGTCCTTGGCCAAGGCAGGAGATTTACTGGTAGGTATTCCAGTAGTATCTCAGGGTGTTCTGGGCTACACTCCGACACGACTTGTACCGCTTTTGGGGGTCTGACTTTTACCAACCCCCTAGGCCCGACATGCGATGCTCATAGACGAACGGACCGGACTGTACGGATATTGTCACTGACAGGCTCAGTAGGGTGTCAGGATGAGTTCGCTCATCGACGTCCCTTTTAGTCAATAGCTGGTGGCCCGTCACGTATTGGCTTATACCTCTGACGTGCTAGTGGTTAAATCCACAGCCATAGTATTGACGAGTCTTTAGAGTCCACCACACTTACAGTTACTCAAGCTTTCGGGCGAAACGCTGTAGAGGCCGTATGGAGATATGGCAGGGTTCGATCAGATACGTGCGGTATTGCACGGATCGTGATCGGACGGTTTTTACTAGCCGGCTTTGGCTTAAGCCGGATCCTAGTATTTGATAGTGTAGTTTTGTCTCATTGCATTTGTATCCGGACGGAATACAGATGCGGGTGTGTATGCACAGTATCGGGGTTTTCCTGTAATTTATTACGGGACCAGTTTTCTGGAGTTGCCGGTTTGCATTCCGTTCCGGCCGGTTTTCCTTTGTTCTTTCCCGGCCGGACTTTTCCGATGGAGGGGGTTATTTGCAAGTTTCCAAATAACAATTGTGGAGGGAGTTTCTTGCAATTGTTTTGTATATGATGGCATCTTTTCTTTTCAACCATCATTTTGATTCTTTCTTAGTCTTTTCCTTTGCTTTAATGAGATGAGAAAGGATTATGATTGATTTGTGTTTTGTGATGATGATGTTTGGATGTGGTCACCCTTCATGCTCTCCTACACTCACTTCCCTTTTGCTTATGTATTCTTTGCTCCACCATTTCTAAGATGATAAGTTTTTCATGGTTGAGAGAAAGAAAAAGATGATAGTTTTCATTCTTGAGAGTTTCATTTTTCTTGACCTCATTTCATGCTAGAAAAATGCAAGCACCATTTTTCTTATCTTGTTTCCTCCATCATCTTCAAATGGCAACAAACCCAAATGAGACATAGATTCAACCCTACACATTCTACAGCAAATCTTGGACGCGTCGGCTAGCCTACTTCGTGCCCGAGTTGCCTCGGTATTGAGGTGGGAGCCCATAAAAGATACAGGCGATGTGGTGCCCTTCCGGCTAGGAGGCGACGACCGGAGTTTCCGCAGGAGATCGGGACGATGAGGAGAAGACCGGAGGACTCGGTTCATTCGGTATATCTCTAACCCGTCTTGTAGTTAGCTAGAATAAGTTTAATGGTTCGATCCGGGTGTTTAGTGCGCGGTGGTGCCGGTTTGCTAAGTCCGCAAAATTAAAGTTTATCACCGCTTCCGCATTTGGCCGTCGGATTGACGACCGGGGCGCCGCCGTGCACTTACAGGGTGATGTATTCGGTCTTGTTTATTTTCCTTGTTTTTGTTCCAACTGAAATCTGGAGCCTGTTACCTAGATTTAGCGTTGCGGGACTTGCGCGACACGTGCGACACGTGTCGAGTTAGTTTGCTGTGTATCACGGTGTGTCGCCGTGTGTCACCAAGTGTCGCGTTGGGTTTTGGTGCACCCACACCTGTTACGTTCACGCGCGCGCTTAGTTCGCGACGCGAGTTTTTTGTTTGGTTTAATATCGCGTTTTTGCAATATCTTAGCTTATGTACTGCTTTGTATAAATTCTAGGTTCGCAGGCGGGGACTTCGAGCGCAGCAGAGAAAGGCAAGCAGGTGGTCGGGCACACTTAGCACGGGACCACGGGTGAGTAGATTTAACATCTACGGGGGACGATCGTTTGGATGGCGCGAGTCGCCCGTTAGATTTAATAAACTCGTAATTAGTAAACTTGATATTACTTGTGAAATTATGATAAAAATACTTGCATGATAACTGCTGTAGTTAGTATCTATATGATGTTCCACATACACAGATTCATTATAGGACACATGCACCATTACCAGGCTTTATATGCAGCACGAGCACTATTCATGTGGACACACACACCCTGGTAATTTCCATGTCACAACACTAGATAACTATAAATCTGAAACATGTTAATTGCCTAGGAATGTGCTATTGAAATAAATGTTTAAAATGAAACCATAAGAATTACAATACTCGTGCATATATGTTATCATATCATCTGCTCATGCCTAGTGTAAATCATGCATTGCAAATTGATACCATAAGCATTCATAATCATCGACATATGCATTATGATGAGTTCAGGAGATTTATGATATTTCTGGATTTTGGGGAAAGCCGCAAGATTTCACAACTATTAACTGTTTAAAAAGATAAAAGGTTGCGGTTTTCTAGTGATGTAAAGTTTCGTCCACCATGAGTTTGCTGTGGTTTTCGAGATCTGTGTCGAGGAGTGGAGGAACCGTCACGGATACATGGTGGGCCCGGAACGGTACCCCGGGGCAAGAAGATCGCAGGAGATGGCGTTGAGCCTGGCTGGGGACAGATTACCTACCGGTGACTTCATTTGGCACGGCGGATATCTAGAGGATACCGACCGTGGCCGCTGGATTGAGACATGGATTTTGTTGTGGATCAGCCGGATGGCTGAGGCCAGAGATGCTGGACATGGATATTTGGGATTTGGATAGTTTTGAGGTGTCGCTGCTGGACACGGTTTTTACTGATTTCTTGGATATTATGCTGATGTTTAAAAAGGAAAGTTTCAAAACAAAGGAAAAGGGTAATTCTCATACATACTTGATAGTACCTTCATGTGGCACACATACCGGTATTACATCTATGCAACATATCTATATGTATACTTGCTAGCACACTGTTGATGCATACATACCTGCTAGTACATGTAGCCATACCTGTGTTAGGGATGCCAGGACACTTGTGTGCATGCATTCGATAGCCTTAGAAGATGTTATTTTTTACTCACGAGCTGGCAACTCACCCCGTTGTGCCACAGCTTTTCTGCAGGTCCACTCCGTCAGCACTGTAGCGGCGTATACTTTTGCTTCTTTTGCACTTTTGCCTGGACTCGAGGCTTTTGCTCTTAGGTGGGTGATTATCAGTTTGTACCACCTTATATATTTGTTGTATCTAGAACATTCCATCTACTGCTATTATCATTTCAGTTGTATCTGTTTTATTTGGATTACTGTATATTGACCTAGAGGTGAGGTTGTGAGACTTAGGGATTTATTTTGTGATATATCTGGGTCGAACTCACTTGAGTCGACATGCTATTTCTTATGCACTGTTATTCCTATATATATCTGCTTGCACCTTTGATGCTGATTTTACTTGTGAGATTCTGCTGGAATATTGGAAAAAGAGGAAAGTTATTTTTAAAAGGCAATTTGATTTGGTAATAAAGTAAATGCTTAAATAATTTGGTTTTTCTTTCACTCTAAAGATCTTAATTGGGTTTTGTATTCTGGGCTTCGGCTTGCTTATTTTTTGAACGCCTTAAGACGTTTCGTAATCTAAGTACCGGTCGCGTTCCGTACCTTGCGGGTCGTGACATGGAGGTTCCCGAGCACCACGACGAAACGGTTATCACAGGTCGGGACTTAGTCATAAAAAGTGCCTCCGCTCTTTTGCATTGGCGCAACCTAAGACCATGGCCGAAGTGAAAGCATGGACCAAGCGATAAATCCAACTCGAATTAGAGGTGAACTCAAATCTTCCTAGAGACGACCAAACAGACCGGAAAAGATGGGACAGGGAAGAGAAAAAGAAAGTTGATCGCCCGAAACCTTATTCCTCGAGGTTCCAGGAGTACACTCCTCTGAACATTTCCGAAACCGAGCTGTTAGAGGAGGCCAAGGGCGAGAGGTTTTTTAAGCTCCCACCAGCTACCTAGAAGACGGGAAAGCAGCTCCACGATCCGTACTGCGCCTATCACAGGTCGCAGGGTCACCCGACTGAGAGCTGCAAGCAACTCGGTGGCTATATCGAGGAATTGATCCGCTCTGGCCACCGGTGAAATACCTGTGAGACAAGCGACAAACGGAGCTGGATCAAAAAGACCAAACCCCACCCGAGAAGTTAACAATCGGGCAAATCATGGTCATTTTGATGAATCCAACCCCGGAAAGTGGGAGGAACCACCACCTCCTACCAGTCGGGAACATAAGTGATCCACCCCATAAGAAATGCAGGAATGATGACCGATCATCTTCACCGACGAAGACGTTCATAGCATATCACTTCCTCACAATGACCCTCTTATGATAACAGCCCTGGTCCACCGTTACGAGGTCCAGAGAATACTGGTTGATTTAGGGAGCTCAGCGGATGTCCTATTCTACGATTGTTTCCAGCGTATGGGATTAGGTCCATCCGACCTTTAGCCGACCTCCCACGTTCTCTCTGAGTTCACCAACCATTCTGTCCCGTCCGAGGGATCGGTCACCCTCCTCCTCAACATTGGGGAAGCGGCCAAGACGCGAACCGTACCGGTGAACTTCCTCGTTGCTAAGGTCTCGTCATCTTATAACGTTCTCCTGGGATGCCCTACCTTAAATTCCCTCCGGGTTCAGATCTCGACTTGCCACCTTGCGCTCAAATTCCCTTTAGATAATGGGGCAATATGCCGGGCCTATGGGGACCAACAAACCGCCAGGATCTGCCTCACCTCGATATCCTCCACCGGAGAGAAAGGCGATGATTTTGAAGACACACATGATCCTCATGGGTTTTTCGATACGCGCGAAGACCGAAAGGAAGTTTGAGGCGCCCTAGTGGAAGTGTTAGTAGAAGTTCCCCTCACAGAGGGAGTCGACGGTCGGACAGTTCGGATCGGCTCTCTCTTGACAGGGGACATCCACGAAGGCCTGATCCGGTTCCTCCGAGACAACTCGGATGTGTTCGCTTGGAATCCAACGGACATGCCCGGGATCAACCCCTAGGCGATCTCCCATAAGCTCGGGGTCGATCCGAAAGCCAGGCTAATCCGACAAAAGAAGAGAAGTTTTGCGCCTATTAAACAGAAGGTGATAGAGGGCGAGATGAATTGATTGCTCGCTGCCAACTTCATCTGAAATCTGGACTACTCGGACTGGCTAGCGAACGTGGTCATGGTTAAGAAGGTAAACGGGAAATGGCGCATGTGCGTCGATTTCACGGACCTAAACAAGGCTTGTCCCAAAGACAACTACCCGCTTCCTCGGATAGACCAGCTAGTGGATAGCTCGGCCGGCCACGAGCTGCTGAGCATCATGGACGCCTTCTCCGGCTATAATCAGATCCGAATGAACCCGGCCAACGAAGAGCTAAAAGCCTTCACCATGGATCAGGGGGTATACTGTTACAGGGTAATGCCTTTTAGACTCAAGAACGCCGGGGCCACTGATTGAAAGAGATTTTCTGTGTTTAAAATTACCGCAATCAAGACGGTGTCGCTTGGTAGCTAACCGGTTGAGTACAGGTCGATCCACAGGGAGAAAGAATCCTTTTCTTTATCTTATAACGAGTTAAGTCCAATTAAGTTGGGTTTTGTTTTAAGATCTATGAATGAGAATAAGTTGATAAAAAGCTTGCTAGGGTTAGGATTAGGTTAGTTCGAAATAGGGATCTTCTCACTTCTTTCAATTCTTTAGTTGTGAATAAAAGTGTTAGGGTAATCGGCAACAACGGGGATTAGCATGACTGGGAAGAAACTTAGTTTCTTCCTTTTGGTCCTTGGCTGTCCGTTCTTGGCTCTTAGCCCTAACCTCCGGTTAATTCAACCACAACCGGTCTAACCAGGGAATCACCGCTATCATGTAGGATAGGGTGTCGTAGTGAGCGGATTATGGTTGATTTAATGGGAGTCCGTATTTAAAATTATTTGAGCAAAGAAAGGAGTGAGAGAGATTTCATTCTCTCAAACCTTCCCTCTCCTATCCTAACAAGTGAGGAATTACTCACTCATTAGAGAGATAACAATAAAATTCATTCTAAGGAAAAAGCAGATAAATTTCTATCCCTAAATTAACAATAAAAAATTGTAGGTACGATAAAAAGAATGCGAGATAAATAAAAAGCTTACTTTATTGATATCCTCTCATAAACGCATTACAATGGAATTTAAATTTAGATCTAGAAAATAAAAAGAGGAATAAAAAATAATGAGAGGCATGCCTAATTTGGCTTTGAACCCTCCTATTTATAGATAGGAAAAACCTTAGGTTTACATTCTGATCCATACATGAAATTACAAAACAACGCCAAAAACTGAGTCAAAGCACCGACACCCCACCGACATGTGTAGAGCACGGCCGCAGAATCGCTGCAGAAGAGCCTGTTTGGCCGCGGTTCCGTGACCATTTGGTGGGTTCATAGGCCCAATTCTTTAGGGTTTCTTCAAGTTGCTTTTATCTTCTGTTTTCTTCACTTGGTTTCTCAGAATCTCTTCAATATCCTTCCAGATTTCCAACAGTGCAGAATGATGTGGACTTTTGCCTTGAGCTTCGCGCTGAAATCTTGGATCTTGTGCTGCCCTTGTGCTTTGTGTATTGAACTGTCTAATGATTTTCCATTTTGTTCCTTAAACTGGTAGGGGCATCATACGAATTCATTTGTTGTTGGTCGTAGTCCCACATTTGTTGCGGTTTTTCATGAATTTCACTGTAAAGAGCTGAGAACCTGTAACCAGCAACTATTTAGCAGACATGGATCAAAAGTACCTACTTATATGCAATGTGATTAAGAATGGGTGATATAATAATGCAAAAATCTGATATGAACAAATATCCCCAAACTTATCTTTTGCTCGTCCCGAGCAAAGCCAATTTTATTCTCAAAAATTCCTAACCTCACTTTCGCAGGGAACGCGATTGCACTGAGCTTGTGCAACAAGCCGTTAAACCTCTAGGTGTCCCTAGTAGGAGGGGTGTTGTCTCCTGAGGTTTTTCAGCGGATACTACCCACAAAATCCGATCAATTTGGCCATTGACTCTAATTCTTCAATTCAGTATTCTAGTAAGGAATTTTATCATCTTCAACTTAGAAATCATCAACCCATATTTTTCACACTCACTTTTCATTTAACTTAAGATCGTATATGTTTTGCAAATTTATTAAGCTTTCAGCATCTTTTGAATTTTCCTTCGAAGGTGCAATCTCAACTTAAGAATTTTTATCTTCTTTACTGAAGATATAAGGCCTATCTTTCATTCCTATCTCTCATCCAAACCCCAATCATATAGCCCTACGTGTGTGTAATTTTTACCCGTACACTTGGAAATTCAATTCAAGCTATCATACTCTTGTCCATGTCCAAAGTACTTTTTAGTTGGTGATGAAATTGCTCACGCATTCTTCATGCGACCGTTAATATTTCTTGAGATACTAAACGACCGATTACAAAACGTGCTTGCGCATTTACGCGTAATTACTCGTCTTGTAATACCTAAGGCTTAGTAGTGAATCCCAAACCAGTTGGTCTAAGGCACTAGGTGATAAAGCACTCTCGCTATATTTTTTATTTATGCTGCCTTAAGCAATTACAAAACCAGTGTTCATTTTTTTATGTCTCTTTATTCACCATTTATACTTTTGTTTTATTTTCCTTCATACTAAGGTTTTTAGAGAAGAGCATTTCAAGGTATCCTCTACTATTCCAAGTTTCAGGATGTGTGTAAGTGCGTGTAGTAGGGTATATATTTTCAGAATTTAGACTAAAGGTTCAGAATTTATTTTTCAGACTTGCACTTCAAATAAAAATTTCAATACTCTTCCCTTATTTTGACTTAGCCCAAGAACTGAACTCAAAATTTGCCTATTTCTAAATAAACTGCAAGGACATATATTTTCTATAATTAAACTTTAAGAAAGGTTATTTTTAGGGTTTTTAATTTACCAAGTTTAGGATCTAGTTTTTCCTAACCAGTCAACCGTCATGTTGAACTTAAGTCAAATATGGCCAAAATTTGAACATTTCAATTTTTATAATTTTTATAATTTTTTATTTTTTATAAAGATGCAATGTGGAATTAAATATGCAAAGAAAGAAAAAACAAATATGTACAAAAATAAAAATATGCAGATGCAATGCAGAGATAACTATTTACAATCAACCTCCACCCCCAAACTTATCGAAAGCAGTGTCCTCACTGCTCATGGCCTCTCCGTCCCCTCGATCGTGAGCGGGATCGTTCCTCTCTGGCTAGTAGGGTGGTCATGCCCTGCTCCAAACCCGTCACCCGCTGATCAAGGTTGGTCGTCATCCTTATCAAGCTTTCTATCCCCCTATTTGTTCGTCGCATCAAGCGCGCTTGCGCAGCGGGGGTAAGCTCTTCATCGCTCGCGGTTGAGCTCGAGCTGGGTGTCTTTGCGGGCACGTCTTCGGCCGGCTCAGTGCGTGACCATAAATCATGTAATCGTGTATAGGACGTGGAGACACCCTCAAGAAGGGGTCGAATTGGAATTCCACCATGCATATAAAATTCAAATTCCTCAACATGGAGGAAGTTGCGACATAGTTGTGTCACCAACATAGGGCATGGATAGTTGGCTGCCCTCTTGCCCGCACCAATCGAATGAAGCAAAACAGTGCACATATCGTAGCTCGGGTTTCGAGTCATTAGTGTGTGCACTATAAGGAGGGATGGTGTGAAAAATGTCGTGTTGTGTGAATTACCAAAAATATTATTTTGTGCCCAACGGCACACAGTTAACACGTTCGCAAATAGCGTGCGAGCATGGATACCCTTTCGTGGCTCCCTAGAACAGTCGTTACCCATTAAGGGTAGGTAGTCCTCGAAGCGAAGGTGTTGGTCATGAATGGGGAGTCGTGGAATTAGGGTAACTTCGTGGATGAATTCCCTATCAATTATTATTTCCCTATCCCCCCACATTAATCTAAGGTACCCGTGTTGTGCAAGTCTACCCTCATCCATGCATTCATAAAAATGGGTGACAAGATCCGGAAGCGCGAAGGCATTTGGATGGTTAAATAGTAAAAAGTTCCATCCGCGCCTTCGGATCTCCTCACCGAAGTAACGACCATAAACAGTGTGTGCAAACATTTGGGAAAAATCTCTTTCAAACTGCAGGGTCGGGGCCATTACAGAGAAGTGCAGATATTTGTAAAAGTTTTAACAGAGAGGATCAGAGAATGCAAATCTCCTCTGAAGATTTCAGAGGGAGAGGAGTCCAAGATGCGGCGGTTGCACGGCAGAAGAGGACTTTTGCGGCGGAAGCGCGATGACTTGATGCGATCTCTCTGCTGTTTCTGCTGCGGCAGCTAGGGTTTTGAGGGAGGGAAAAATTAGGGTTCTGTAAATGCAGAGGAGGGGTCGGGTTGTATTTATAGGGGGTGTTTTGGTTATTTGCAAAAAGGACCGCTTAAAAAGAGGAATTTATTTTGTAAAGAAAAAATTGTATTATTTATTTAATAGAACTGAATATTTACAAAAATACCTTTGAAAATCTGAAAAAAAATTATTTTTTTTATTTTTATTTTTATTATTATTTTTATATAAGTACAAGTGGTACATACCCCCAAACTTATTTGAAACAGTGTTTCCACTATTTATGGCTGGATAACCAAAATTTGGGGGTAGATGGAGGAAGATCAGTCAATGTAAATCGGCTCCTGCAATATCAGGAGCTCCTCCGAAGGGTCCGCGGTGAGGAACGGTTTAAGCCTATGTCCGTTCACTTTAAATAGTGAACCATCCTCCGGATTCTCTAAGTCGACCGCACCGTGCGGATATACGGTACGTACAAAAAATGGCTCTATCCATCGAGATCTGAGTTTGCCAGGATGGAAATGTAGCCGGGTGTCGTAAAATAATACCGGTTGACCAGGTATAAATGTTTTGCGCATAAGGTGTTTATTGTGAAACACCTTCGTTCGGTTTTTGACGACAACCACATTTTCGTAAGCTTCATCCCGAAGCTCGTTTAATTCATTTAACTGCAGCTTTCTATGGCTGCCCGCATCTCCATGAGATAGATTCAGCTCTTTTATCGCCCAAAATGCGCGATGCTCTATTTCCACTGGAAGTTGGCAAGCCTTTCCGTAAACAAGCCAATAAGGAGACATGCCAAGATCGGTCTTATAGGCAGTTCGAAATGCCCAAAGGGCATCAGTAAGTTTTAAAGACCAATCCTTACGGTTTTTGGAAACTGTTTTCTCCAAAATCTGTTTGATTTGCCGATTTGAAACCTCGGCCTGCCCACATGTTTGGGGATGATAGGGCGTTGATAGCTTATGATTAATGAAATATTTCCGCATTAAGGACTCGAAAGTCCTATTATAGAAATGAGTTCCATTGTCGCCAATGATTGCTCGGGGGTGCCCAAAACGGGAGAAAATGTTTTCTTTGAGGAATCTAACGACAACCTTGTTGTCATTTGTCCGGCTGGGCACAGCCTCGACCCACTTAGAAACATAATCAACAGCGAGGAGAATATACAAGTTCCCAAAAGAATTGGGAAACGGTCCCATAAAATCAATCCTCCAAACATCAAAAATTTCCACAACCAATATTGGTTGGAGCGGCATTTCGTTTCTCCGGGATATCCGGCCAAAGTGTTGGCGCCGGGAGTATGTCTTGTAGTAATCATGTGCGTCTTTAAAAAGTTGTGGCCAATAGAAGCCACACTGCAAGATCTTTTCGGCTGTCTTTTTAGGGCCAAAATGCCCGCCACATGCTTGATCGTGGCAAAATGACAGCACGCTCTTAAACTCATTGTCGGGGACACATCGACGAATAATTTGGTCGGGACGGTATTTGAATAGATAAGGTTCATCCCAGTAAAAATGTTTTACCTGGGATAGGAATCGGAGTCTGTCCTGATTCGACCAATATTGGTTGGAGCGGCATTTTGTTTCTCCTGGATATCCGGCCCAAGTGTTGGCACCGGAAGCACGTCTTGCGGTAATCATGTGCGTCTTTAAAGAGTTGTGGCCAGTAGAAACCACACTGCAAGATCTTTTCGGCTGTCTTTCTAGGGCCAAAATGCCCGCCACATGCTTAATCGTGGCAAAATGACAGCACGCTCTTGAATTCATTATCGGGGACACACCGACGAATAATCTGGTCGGGACAGTATTTAAACAGATAAGGTTCGTCCTAGTAAAAGTGTTTTACCTGGGATAGGAATCGGAGTCTGTCATGTTTTGACCATTCATTCGGCAGTAGTCCGGTGGCTAGATAGTTTACAATATCTGTGAACCAAGGTTCGCATGATACTGTCAAGAGCTGCTCATCCGGAAAAACGTCGTTTATCGGAAATTGAAGCGTCGGCGAAGAAGGGAGGCGTGAAAGATGGTCGGCGACTACGTTTTCGCATCCTCTTTTATCTTTGATGACAAGATCAAACTCTTGGAGTAAGAGAATCCAACGGATCAGCCAAGATTTTGCATCCTTCTTCGCAAAAAGATGGCGAAGAGCTGAATAGTCAGTGTATAGGATAACTGGAGAGCCGATCAAGTAGGGCCTGAACTTTTCTAAGGCAAACACAACAGCCAAGAATTCCTTCTCGGTTGTTGTGTAATTCAATTGGGCATCGTTCAAGGTTTGGCTAGCATAATAGATTACATGCGGCATCCTATCGATGTGTTGTCCAAGGACAACACCAATGGCAAAATCGGATGCATCGCACATAATCTCAAATGGATGCGTCCAGTCAGGAAAAGAAAGAACGGGAGAAGAAGTGAGTGAGATTTTTAATGACTCGAACGCATTCATACAGCTCGAGTAGAAATCGAATGTGGTATCCTTGGCCAGCAAAAGAGTCATGGGCCTAGCAATCTTGCTAAAGTCCTTGATGAACCGTCTATAGAAACCGGCATGGCTAAGGAAGGCTCGAATGTCTCGGACGCATTTGGGAGGAGGGAGATTGGAAATGA
Source organism: Agapanthus africanus (assembly GCA_030015575.1). Classification (NCBI taxonomy): domain Eukaryota; kingdom Viridiplantae; phylum Streptophyta; class Magnoliopsida; order Asparagales; family Amaryllidaceae; genus Agapanthus; species Agapanthus africanus. The sequence goes on along the minus strand of JASDDO010000012.1, from coordinate 111,010,522 downwards.
CTTCAATTTTCGCTTTATCTACCTCAATGCCATTTTGCGAGATGATATGTCCTAAGACAATACCTTCACGCACCATGAAGTGACACTTTTCCCAATTTAAACTAAGGTTCTTATCCTTATACTGGGTAAGGACAACGTCTAGATGTAGCAAACACTCATCAAAGGAGTCGCCGAAAATGGAGAAATTATCCATGAAGATCTCCAAGAATTTTTCCAACATGTCTGAAAAAATTCCCATCATATATCGCTGGAAAGTAGCGGGTACATTGCATAACCCAAAGGGCATGCGACGATATGCAAACGTGCTGAAAAGACAAGTGAATGTGGTCTTGTCCTGATCTTTTTCGGCGATGGGAATTTGATTATAGCCAGAGTAGCCATCCAAAAAGCAGTAGTATTCATGCCTAACCAATCATTCAAGCATTTGGTCAATGAAAGGTAATGGAAATTGGTCTTTCCATGTCGCGGCGTTGAGTTTCCTATAATCGATGCATACTCGCCACCCAGTTTGGGTGCGAATAGGAATTAACTCGTTCGCCTCATTTGTTATGACCGTTATGCTTGATTTCTTGGGGACAACGTGATTGGGGTAACCCACTGACTATCAGAGATAGGGTAAATGATACCACTATCAAGACACTTTACGATCTCCTTTTTAACAGCCTCCTTCATGACTGGGTTGAGTCGTCTCTGTGGATCCCTGGCTGGTTTGGCATCATCCATCATATGAATATGATGTTCAACTATCAGGGGACTAATCCCCTTGATGTCTGCCATAGTCCAGCTAAAGGCTTGCCGATTGCTCTGCAAGACCGACAGAAGGGCTTTCTCTTGCTCTTGAGCTAAAGAAGCCGAGATGATAACAGGAAGGGTCTCATTCTCACCTAAGTAAGCGTATATAAGGTGAGACGGCAACAACTTGAGTTCGAGCATCGGAGGTGAAACGATTGAAGGTAAAATCAGCGAAAATGTCTCAAACTCAAAGGATTTCAGCAGAGGCTCAAAACGAGTGTAAGCCACCGAGTCGAATGGTTTAGCTAACTCATCCGAGAACTCAAAGGATTCAAACTCGGGTGGTGACTGGTCAAGTTCGTTAGAGAAAATGAAACACTCGTAGTCATTATCGGGAGTAAAAACAGTATCAGGTTCAAGAAGGAACGCACTAATGGCATTAAGATTGCTGTGATCGAACAAAAATTTTTCTAATTCACAGTCCTCCGGGGTGATCTCTTGGATCGAGCAAATGTCTAGTATATTCGCATTGGGTTCAGAGGGTTGATTCCCCAACTTAAAAATATTGAGTTCAATTGCCATGTTTCCAAAAGATAGGTTCATCGAACCATTTCGACAATTGATCACAGCATTCGAAGTTCCAAGGAATGGTCAACCGAGTATCACCGGAATTTGATTCCGGGGTTAGCTACAGGCTGTGTATCTAAAACAATAAAATCAACGGGGAATATGAAGTCCCCTACTTTGATCAACACATCCTCTAGCTCACCCGTAGGATGGGTGACAGATCGGTCGGCCATTTGGAGAGTTCAATGTGTAGGTTTCAGCTCTCCTACACCTACTTGCTCATATACCGAATAAGGAAGTAGGTTAACACTGGCACCAAGATCCAAAAGTGCGCGGTTGATGTTCTTATCCCCAATAGTTATTGAAATCGTAGGACAGCCAGGGTCCTTTCGTTTTTGATGTAAAGGTTGGGTAAGAGCATCACTCACGGCACTAGCTAAGAAAATTTTCTTAGGTACCTGAGATTTCCTCTTCTTAGTGCATAAGTCCTTCAAAATTTTTGCGTAAGACGGGACTTGTTGGATTGCATCCAAGAGGGGAATGTTAATGTTAACCTGTTTAAACAACTCCACAATCTTCTCCATTTGTGGATTTTGTTTATTGGATTTCAACCTGTTTGGAAATGGAATATTTTAAAAATTGGTCGAGTCCAATATTTGCGGAGGAGATTGCGGAGTTGGAACGGATCCCAGTGCTGGTGTTTTCGTGGAGTGAGATGTGGGTCCGTTCGGAGCAGCAGAAGAAGTAGAGCCTTGTGAAGAATGGAGAACAGGATCTGAAGACGAAGAAGAAGAAGAAGAAGAAGAAGAAGAAGAAGCAGAAGAAGAATAAGCGGCGGCCGGGGTGTCATCATTAGTGCCAACGTTATTGTGCAACATCCTTCCAGATATCAATATAGTCACGGCACTCACATTATGGTTTTGTTGTTCAATAGCAACATGTGCATTTTGTGGGTGACCAGGATTTGGGAGTGGTTGAGATGGAAGCTTCCCTTTCTCTCGCTCGCTTAAACCTGCATTCAGTTGTGCAATCTGGGCTTCAATGGTTTTGATGCTTTGTCCATGTGACGCAGTGTGTTGCACCAAAGTCTGAATGGAAGACTGGATGTTGGCGGAGGATTGAGTTGATTATTTTAAAACGCCTCCAGATTTCGTTCTAACGGGGAAACCTTATCGTTATTTGGCGGAACAAAATTGTTTTGAGGAAAAGAGTTGTTGGGTGTAAAATTGTTCGTTTGATTTTAATAAGGTTGGGGTTGGAAAGGTTGCTGATATTGAGTTTGTTGAGGATCTTGTTATTGAGGAGGAGGCCTCTGGAAGTTGTTGTTGCCTTAGAACTGTTGTTGATTTTGATTCCAGGCGAAATTAGAGTGGTTCCTCCAACCAGGATTGTAAGTTGAACAGTATGGATCATTTCTTTATCTTTGCTGAAATGCAGCATTGACTTGATCCTATCCTTGAGCAGGTAGGTTGTAAGGACACTCTTCGGTCAAATGGGATGGATCCGAACAACAAGTGCATATAGTGCGAGGGGGAAGAGCAGGGGCAGGAGAAGGCGATGAGAATTTGCTCTCAATTGCTTCTAGTTTTCGTGTAATCGCTGCCATTTCGGCCTTCATTGCAATTGACATATCAAGTTGATGAACGCCTGCCCTAGATAGACCGGAAGAAGTGGACGAAGTGGTCGGTCTAGTGCTTTCCCACTGAAGCATTTGTTCAGCAAGATCGTCGAGAAATTGCCAAGCTTCCTCGTCAGATTTGGATAGGAAGTGGCCTTGACAAATAGTCTCCAACAACTGCTTAGTTGCTGGGTTCAATCCTTCGTATAAGGTTTGGCAAAGTTGCCATCTCTCAATACCGTGATGAGGGCACTGAACAAGAAGGTCTTTGTATCGTTCGAAACACTTCCAAAAAGGTTCGGAAGGAAGCTCGGAAAATTGGTTAATTTCATTACGTATTCTCGCGGTCTTATGATTTGAATAAAACTTTTTAAGAAATGCTTTAACAAACTCTTCCCAACTGTTTATGGAATACGATTCGGTACTAAATAGCCACTTTTCAGCTAGGTCGCATAGAGTGAAGGGAATGACTCGTAGCCTTATAGCATCATCGGACAGTTGTGTTGTCTTCATCATTGCACAGACGTTCTGGAATTTGTTTATGAAGATATAGGCATCTTCGGATTCCAGCTCGTGAAATTTAGGCAACATGTTGATGAAGTGGGACTTAATTTCGAAATTGTACCCATTTGCCGGCGGGAGTTAAAGACGGGTAGGAAGTGCCGAGCGGGTAGGATAGAAACGATCTTAGAGCGCGATTCGCTGTGGCGCTTCAACAGGAGATGGTTGCGGGTTATTCGCACCCAGTTGAGGTGGAATCAGTCCCGAGGTAGGTAAAGGGTTGTTAGGATTGAATCCTGACATCTCAGAAAAAGATGAAGATGAAGATGTATGAACGGAATTCCGGTCAATGTCGGAGTTGGCAGGAAAAGGTAAAGATGAAAGAGATGTGGATGGAGTTTCGACGTCGGAGTCGATCGCGTAGTCGGTAGCGACTAATGAAACACGGACTAAACGGGCACTAGTGTCCCAAGTCCAACCGGACATACACTAAACGAGTTTAGTGTAGTCAAAATGTAGAATGTGAGGGTAAGAAAATGTCAATGGGAAAATGTGGATGAAAGGTAGGTGAAATGGGATTCTAGCGACAAAGGACAAGTTTTTATAAAAATTTGTTTTGTTGTTTTTTTAATTTATAAAGAGTTTTGCAAAAATGTGTACAGTCTCACGGCGTAACAATCACAGTTTAAAATATGCACAATCAAACCTAGAGCTAGAGTCTTCTAAGTCCACTAGACTGGTCATAACTGTTCCAAAGTGACAAGTTGTGAGATATCGCTCAAATCGCCTCTTCACCGCCAATTGTGGCCAGGTAAGCTCAAATGAAGAAAGGAGGGTTCCGCTCACGAATCACCGTGAGACAGGCCTTTTAAAGTTACCTTTCTCACTTGTCTAGCCTAGGCACCGCAAAGTCAGGTTTAGATAAACGACTGAATGCCCACAACCTTCCTCTGTCCTAATGAGCGCGACAGTCCTTAATTGGCTGAGTCTAGATATTTTTTAATTAACTCAAGGGTGATGCATATGCTTTTTAGTGATTTTTGGGGTCTCAGGAAGGGTAATGAAATCCCCACCCAATCTTAATTGGTGTTATAGCCCCTTAAATTCCGTATTAAATATGCAAAGCAGTAACATACCAATTTTTTATTTATTTATTTGCGGCGCAAAGAATCCTGCACAAAAACAATTTATTTGAGAGGGAGAAGAGATTCTGTGCAAAGAAGCCTGCAGGAAAATTATTTCAGTGGAGTTCAGGGGGTAGGAGAGAAGAAAAAAGATACTCACAGAGAAAATGGGTTGCTAGCGTCACAGGTTGACAGCGGTTCCGCGGTCGAAAGCCTAATTCTGTCGCGGTTCCGCGGCAAAAAAGTAGGTTTAGATCTCCAAAATTCTTCTCTGTGCTGAGTTGGTTCTCCTCTGTCTGTTCAGATCCCCTGTTTCTGGATTTGTTCACTGAGCTTGCTCCAGATCTGAATCAGTCCGTCTTCCTTTCCTGCACAATTCGCACAAAAACCAATCAAAAATAACAAGATGATTTTTTTAATGTTTTTTAATATTTTTTTTAAAAATAATTTTAATATTTTCAATTTTTTATATTTTCAATTTTTTATATTTTTATATTTTTTTTAGTTAACCCGAAATTACACAAAGAATTAAACTACCGTCTCCCCGGCAACGGCGCCATTTGGTTGTTATGAAGATTTTCTGTGTTTAAATTTACCGCAATCAAGACGGTGTCGCTTGGTAGCTAACCGGTTGAGTACGGGTCGATCCACAGGGAGAAGAAATCCTTTTCTTTATGTTCTGACGAGTTAAGTCCAATTAAGTTGGGTTTTGTTTTAAGATCTATGAATGAGAATAAGTTGATAAAAAGCTTGCAAGGGTTAGGATTAGGTTAGTTCGAAATAGGGATCTTCTCACTTCTTTCAATGCCTTAGTTGTGAATAAAGGTGTTAGGGTAATCAGCAACAACGGGGATTAGCACGACAGGGAAGAAACTTAGTTTCTTCCTTTTGGTCCTTGTCCGTTCGTTCTTGGCTCTTAGCCCTAAGCTCCGGTTAATTCAACCACAACCGGTCTAACTAAGGAATCACCGCTATCATTTAGGATAGGGTGCCGCAGTGAGCGGATTATAGTTGATTTAAAGGGAGTCCGTATTTAAAATTATTTGGGCAAAGAAAGGAGTGAGAGAGATTTCCTTCTCTCAAACCTTCTCTCTCCTACCCTATCATGTGAGGAATTACTCACTAATTAGAGAAATAACAATAAAATTCATTCTAAGGAAAAAGCAGATAAATTTCTATCACTAAATTAACAATAAAAAATTGCAGGTACGATAAAAAGAATGCGAGATAAATAAAAAGCTTACTTTATTGATGTCCTCTCATAAACGCATTACAATGGAATTTAAATTTAGATCTAGAAATTAAAAAGAGGAATAAAAAATAATGAGAGACATGCCTAATTTGGCTTTGAACCCTCCTATTTATAGATAGTAAAATCCTAGGTTTATATTCTGATCCATACATGAAATTACAAAACAACCCCAAAACCGAGTCAAAGCACCGACACCCCACCGACATGTGCAGAGCACGGCCGCGGAACCGCCACAGAAGAGTCTGTTTGGCCGCGGTTCCGCGGCCATTTGGTGGGTTCATGGGCCCAATTCTTCATGGTTTCTTCAAGTTGCTTTTATCTTCTGTTTTCTTCACTTGGTTTCTCAGAATCTCTTCAGTCTCCTTCCAGATTTCCAACAGTGCAGAATGTTGTGGACTTTTGCCTTGAGCTTCGCGTTGAAGTCTTGGATCTTGTGCTGCCCTTGTGCTTTGTGCATTGAACTGTCTAATAATTTTCCATTTTATTCCTTGAACTGGTAGGCGGTATCATACGGATTCATCTGTTGTTGGTCGTAGTCCGACATTTGTTGCGACTTTTCATGAATTTCACCGTAAAGAGCTGAGAACTTGTAACCTGCAACTATTTAGCAGACATGGATCAAAAGCACCTACTTATATGCAATGTGATTAAGAATGGGTGATATAATAATGCAAAAATCTGATATGAACAGCCACGTACCAGCGACTGGTCAACAAACTGTTCAAAGCACAGATCGGGAAAAACATGGAAGTCTACGTCGACGACATGCTTGTAAAATCCGCCTCGTCGGTCGGATATGTTGTGGACCTCGGCAAAGCGTTCGATGTACTGCGAAAATACAAGATGAAGCTGAATCCAGCTAAATGTGTGTTTGGAGTCACAAGCGGGAAATTCCTCGGTTTCATGGTTACCCATCGAGGAATCGAGGCATACCCATAGAAAATCAGCGCCATCCTTGACATTGCAATGCCCAAAAGGAATACCGATATCATGCGACTCACCAGGAGGGTGGCCGCATTAAGTCGCTTTATGTCCAGAGCTGGGGAAAAATGCCTCCCTTTCTTCAAAGCCCTCAGAAAAATTCCCAGGTTTGAATGGACCGATGAATGCCAAATCGCTCTACAAAAACTCAAGGCCCACCTTGAAACCCCGCCACTTCTCACCAGACCGGTCGAAGGCGACGAACTGTTACTATATTTAGCTGTCTTTGACCAAGTCGCGGGCTCAGTGCTCGTCAAGGAATCAGAAGGGACACAGAAGTCGGTCTACTACGTGAGCCATGTTTTCAAGAACGCGGAAACTAGATACCTGGATGTAGAAAAAATAGTCCTGGCAATCGTCGTCGCTTCCAGGAACTTACGACACTATTTCTAGGCATACATGATCCTCGTCCTCACTGAAAGACGTCTAGGGAATATCCTTGCCTCCCCCGAATCGTCGGGCCGCCTAGAGAAATGGAGATGGGAACTATCCCAATTCGACATCAAGTACCGACCCAGAAGGGCCATCAAAGCCCAAGACCTAGCCGACTTCATGGTCGAGTGCACCATCCTCACGAGGGAAGGAATGACTGCTCAAATCCCCGACTCATGGCCCTCAGTCGAGGAAGTATCTGGCCCAATCCCGGACTACGTGCTCTATGTAGACGGATCCTCTACAGAAGAAGGAAGTGGGGCTGGCCTGATCATCCAAGGCCCGAATGATGCGGAAATGGAGTATTCCCTAAAGCTCGGTTTTAAGGCATCAAACAACGCCGCAGAATACGAGGCCTTATTCGAAGGGCTATGAATCGCCTCCGGAGTAGGGCTGAAGACCATCCAGATACGTAGCAACTCTGCACTAGTCGTCGGCCTAGTAACCGGTCATTTCGAAGCCCGAGAACCACTCATGATAAAATACCTGGCGGAGGTAAAAAGGCTTCGGAAAATCTTCGACGAAGTCCAAGTAAAGAAAATTCCTAGAACTTTGAACATCGAGGCTGATGCACTGAGCAAACTCGCCTCCTCCTATTCAGCCAATCACAAAAGAAATATCCTCTTTGAAGTTCTACCTCAGCCCAGCATCGAAGTTGGGGAGACAACACTCCAAATCTACACAACTCACTGGAGAAAGCCCATCGTAGAATACCTAAAAGAAGGGATTCTTCCAAAGGACTGAGCCAGGGCCCGTCAGTTTCGTGCCAAAGCTCGTCATTTTATATGAAGCAAAGAAAACCTATACAAAAAGTTGTACACTCAATCTCTGCTCCGGTGTGTCGATCCCCACGAAGCAGACTACGTCCTATGGGAGATATACGAAGGGGTCGGAGGGGCGCATCAAGGGGCCCATAGCCTGGTCCAAAAGTCACTATTCCAGGGGTACTGTTGGTCGGGAATACATCAAGATGTTGAGAAATTGGTCAGAAGATGCAAAAGTTGCCAACTTTTCGAGAGCATTCCTCGTCTCCCTGCCACCGAATTAATGCCGCTAAGTTCCCTATGGCCATTTGCATGGTGGGGGATGGATATGGTAGATCAACTCCCCACTGGCACGGGTGGACACAAGTATATTCTTGTTGCGATAGACTACTTCACAAAGTGGATCGAGGTTGTGCCCATCAGGAAGCCAGACGCCCCCTCTACGATAAAGTTCCTGCAGAATAATATAATCTCCCAGTTCGAAATCCCAAGGTGCATCATCACCGACTATGGGACCAATTTCGAGAATGACAAAGTCAAGGAGTTTTGCAGCGACTACCACATATTGATGAAGTTCGCCGCGGTTGCATTTCCCCAATGTAATAGGCAAGCCGAAGTAGCAAACTGAAGCGTCATTGGCGGACTCCGGGCTCGCGTGGAAGGGAGACAAGGCGGCTGGGTCGAGGAATTTCCTCGTGTGCTTTGGGCACTGTGGATATCAAGGAAAACGACGACGGGAGAAACCGCGTTCAGTCTCTGCTACGGTACCGAAGCAATGGTCCGTGCAGAAATTGGATTGCCCAGCTATAGGGTCGAACACTTTGACGATGAAGCTAACACCGTGGCACTGCGAAGCAACTTGGACATTTTTTTAGAAAAATGAGATCGAGTGCAAATCAGAGCAGCCGCCTATCAGCAGCAAACTGCTCGCTATTATAATGCCCGAGTTAAGTATCGAGCCTTCAAGACAGGAGACCTAGTCTTACGAAGAAACGAGTTCGTAGACCAAGAGAGACTACATAAGTTCTCCCCGAAGTGGGACGGACCATTTCTCGTAACGGAAGCATTGCCCGGTGGAGCCTACCGCCTCCAGGACTCTGGGGGGCATGCTATTCCTCGGCCATATAACGCTGAAAAGCTTAAGTTGTATAAATAAACATGTATCCACTTCTGAATAATGCAATTCTTTCCCGCATTGACTAAGTTTTCCAAACTAAGTCCTCTTATAGGATAGACTTCTGCATCACCTCGGGGCTTCAGCCCTTCATTACATTCCTCGGTCGCGAGCTTGGGGGTCGAGGGAGACACAAGTCCAAAAAAATGGGGGGTATGAAAAATAGGAGACAATACACCATAACCACAACCAAAGACAAATTTTATTTATTCGGAGGTATTATGGGCTCCCCAACCTTACAACTATTACATCAGAGGAGGGTGAGGATTAAGAAAACATTGGCGGTGATACTCAGAAGAAAGCTCCTCCAGCTGAGCCCAGGCAGCCTACGCCCGCTCTCTCTGACGGTAGCCTTGGACTTTGTAACGACTCCAATTTCACTGTACGAAAATATTAAAAGTTAATGTACAGAATGGAGTTTGCTAAGCTGAGCACAAGTTATAAATTTAATTTGTTTAAGAACAGCAAGAAAACACTTGTCGCTCATTGGTAAAGCCTTGCACTGCTGTGACGTAGCCCCTGTGTTCGAATCCCATCAGCCACATATATTTTTCTGAATTTTTTATTTTAAACTTTTTGAAAGCCCAAAAGTTTATACATGCAATACACGTAAGAAATGAAAAGACACAATATCAAACATGTGCAAAATTTTATATAAACTGCCGAGGACATGTAGCCAAAATCCAAGCACCTAACTCCTCTTGATGGCCAGGGAGATCGGGGTTTAAGCCGGCACCGTCGGGCCCCTCTATAGGGAATGGCCTCGTTCTCTACATACTAACCCCTTGGCCTACCCCCACTACTCTTATTCTGTTTGATTTTCCTGAAAATTAACAAAGAATTAAAAATGGAGCATTAATCCAATTTTTAATGCATTTCAATTCTCTCTTCAATCCCAAAACTCTAATTTTATCCTATAAATACAACATCATACCCTGGCCCTCCTCATTTTGAAATCTCTTGTCAAAAATTCTCAAAATTTTCTTAGTCAAAGAAGAGTACAAATGGAGTTAGCCCATGGTCACTTTCCGACGAGGATTCGAGACGTTTCCGGCGACCCCGTGACTTCACGAAGCTACCAACTTCTTCCTATACCCCCTTCTCTATTTCTAGTTAGTAAGTCCCACTTCTTATTCTATTCTTTCACCTTAAAAAGTTCTCTTTTCAAAATTGTCGGAAGTGGAGTTATCCCGACATTCGATTCTAAAATCGTTAAAATCACAATTTTTCTTAAGAAACACTCATCCATATCATTATATCTATCTTTGTAATCATGAAACAAACATTAAGAATAATTTTCATCTTAAAATATCATGTTATGTAACTTTAATTTGCGTTTTTCATTTTAATACCACAAACTTTACATATGACATTTTTTAAGTATTTAGCTTAGCATACCTTTAGAATATCTCATGAGGTAATGACATACCTCTCACATTCACACATCTTGACATAGCACGATTCTCTTGAACAATGTTTTTGTGGCAAAATACGACTTTCATCAAAATATCCTAAACTATTAAAAACCGGATTTCTTTAAATTGTGTACTTAATTCCTTGCGATTGTGCCTATACAACCCATTTTGGAAACCCAATCGGGATGGTGCGGATTATCGCATGTCCTTGGGACTAGTAGGGCGAGATGCAGACCTCCTCACGAAGCATACGACCTCGATGAAATTTTAATAGAATTTTTAAGAAAAACGAGAATTTCTATTTAATGATAAAAATTAAGTTTTAATAATTATATTAATATTATCAAACCATCTATTTTTAATATATAATAAAAGTCCAAGTTTTCTAGAATATAAAAGAATTATATGTTTCGTGAAAATACCATCAAGAATCAATACAAGTCTAAGTTTACACTAAAATGCCTTAAACTATTCAAGTTAGGTATATATTCACTAGAATACCTCACTTTTTAAAAGTTACATCCATGAAAACTTTAAATACGATAAATAAATACTTGAGCTTTATTTTGAAAATATATTTAAAGTATTTTTCATAAAAACCCCTCAAGTCATATAAAATTATATTAAGAACCCTAGTAAATATAGGTTTAAGCGGGACCAATTCTCTTGAGCCTTAGGGAGCCGGAGAAAGTGGGTGCTTGCCTAATTAAGCTAGAAAACTAAAACGGGGTTATCAATGGTAATTTTCTTGGAAAAAGACACAAATCCTGCCGTCCATATGCAGCAGTTACCGATAACTTCTAAACCTAATTCAGGATCCAATTTTGTCTAAGATCTGACTCAATCTGATCTCAGTCTAATATGAATACAATCCAAACATGAATTCAACTCCAATTCAACATAAATCCAATATACCAAACATGAACTCCTGAACTTGAACATGAATACCAGAACAATATCAACATGACTTGACTTGACTGAATCATGGCTATATCTGAACTTGACTGAATCATGGCTATATCTGAACTTGACTACATGACTACCGTTTACATCCTGAATCGGTTTACATAAACAACTTATACCATGGTCTCGGCAAGTCTGGTAACTACAAATCAATACAATTAATACAATATACACTACGGGTTTTTTAAAGGGGTAGACTGTTGGAGATAGTGCCCTCATAGTCAATTATTGGATCACAGGTACGTGATTGCAATGATTGCGGAGGACCTATACCGGTATGACAGTCTTACTCGAGATGATAGTATGCTATCTGGTTTGCCTTTATCAGTCGTGTACATGTTCAGGTGACTGATCACATGTTACACTTTGATAGAGCCCTTAGGATCTTGCTTTACCACCAACAGTATGATGGCGATCATATACGTGAGAGTTGGGTGGTTTATATGCATATCCTTAAATGTGGTCCCTAGTCGTGGGAGTTTCGAGACAGGGCATCGATACTCCGGAGTAGACTAGTGTATACAGTCGAGACCCCGACGAGGGGCGGTGGCCGGGGCGCTAGCGTAGACTTACATAGACTGGTACGAAATGTGTTAAAAGTGGCACGATGACGATCACTAAAAGACACCTATATGAACATCCTGTGTCGTTGTCCCATGGGTTTTGACATGGCCTTGTATTTACATGTTACCTTAGTCCACAGAGCAAGTTGGACTCCTCTCGTATATACTGGCACATTCTGTACCAAACTATAAACAACTACGTTAACATAAAAAACACATAAGTTACTTTTTATATCCTCTTTATCTATCTATTACATTCTATCTCTTGGGACTTATCGAGCGCTAGTTCGCTGATGACATTCATGTCTCTTCTTTCTTTGGAATGTTGTCAGGAGGACCCGACTCTCAGGAGATCGAGCCCAGCCGGTACGATTTGGAGCAGTTCACTGAGGAGCCAGAGATCTAGTTCCTACTTGTACTTATTTTTCCTTCAGTTCATATGCCATTGTTTAGGCATCACTTTCTTTCATTGTACTTTACTTTTCAGTTGTATGTAAAAAATGGTTATCAATAAAAAGTTGTTGTTTTATTTCATCTCTTTTCATTTTTGTGCTTTACATTTATATTGCTTATTTACACTTAACGTATTTACTTCTGAGTAAATACGTCGCGGCCTCGCCACGCCTCCTTACCCGTACACTGGGAATCGGGGCGTGACAGGTTTTATTGGTGGCCCATGCAGGTCAGTTCTGCATGAAGTCTTAAACCTAAGCAATATATCATAAGAATTATAAGAATCAACAACTAAAAAAATTCTTTACATTTCAATGTCTTGAATCTATCCTAACCCTATTTTTCTTTCAAGGTTATGGACTTCCTCAACAATACGAGCACGAACGTTGATGGCAACACTCCACCTCCTGTACTACCACTACCTACCGTAGCAGCTCCTATCAACGAGCAGACGGTATTGCTTGAGGCAATCAAGAGCCTTTTGGATGGACAGCAGCAGCTGACTGGCATCCTCCTACACCGCCCAGAAGCTGAGGCACCCGGTGTGAAACATTTCTGGGCACTGCACCCTAAACAATTCTCTGGGAAAGAGAGCCCCTGGAAGCGGAAGAATGGGCTTAGTCCATCGAAGATGACCTGGCAACAGCACAAGTGCCAGAGATCGCTTGGGTAAAAGTTGCGAAGCTGCAACTCACTGATAACGCCGGAGTATGGTGGAAGGCTGAAGAAAGCCGTCTTGCCCAGCTGATCGAATGGAAGACATTTCGCGACATGTTCGACGCGAAATATTTTCCCGAGACTACCCGTTTTGACATGGAGCAGCAATTTATCCACATGCAATAAGGCTCTATATGGAGCAAATATGTGGATGAGTATGATGCTGAGTTCACCATGCTTAACAGGTTCGCGGCACATCTCATACCGACTGCTGAGATCAGAGCTTGAATATTTCAGCAAGGGTTGGACCCGGAGATCCAAGCTGCTCTAGCTATAGGGGATTGCACTGAAGGCTACCCGAAGATATGAGGCAGTAGTGAAGAAGAAGGGCAGATCTCAATCTGCCGGTATGAAGCGCCCTGCTACTCAGATAGCAGGAGGAGCCTCTTCTAGGCCACCATTTGTACCCAGGAGACCAGGAGTACTATTTAACCGGCCCAGTCATGACCTTTGCATCTACTGCAAGAGGAATGGACACCTGGCGAAGGACTGCAGGCGTGCTAACCTCCTTTGCTTAGTTTGTGGCGCATCCACTCAGAACATTGGAGATTGCCCACACGTCTCATCCCAGCTTCTACACCCCGACCAGCGATCACCTATCCGCAGCGGCCAGCTATCCATGCTCTTGCACCTCGTCTTGCCCTCCCAGCTCCACCTCCTCGTGGGCCTCCTGCACAACCTTCTCGTCGGTTCCATCAAGCTCAAAGGAATATGCTGCAAGGATAGAGGAACGGACAGAGTGATGTGCCTCCAGCAAGGAAGAATGTACCTAGGCGTCAGGCTTTCACAATGACCGTGGAAGAAGCTTAAGCCACTGGCCAAGTCATCACTGGTAACCTTCCAATCTTTCAAACCTTTTCAATCCTTGTATACATTAATATATTTTCTTTCTATATCTAAACATATCCCACACAACTTAGATACAATCTTAGTAGCCCCACTACCTGCACTAGCACTCTTCGATATTGGAGCATCATATTGCTTTATGTCGCAACGGTTCGTCCGAACTCATGATATTCCAGTTAAACCGCTCGTATCCAGCTGAAATGTCAGTTCAGGAAACAGCGTTCTAAAGGAAACTATGGGATACGATCTGTGTCCAGTGGTCGTCTGCAGCAGAGAATTTTATGCAGACCTCAGGGTGCTGGACATACCGAATTTTGACGTAGTCTTGGGTATGGACTGGCTAGGAACTTTCTTTGCTACCAACGACTGTCGTCAAAGGAGGGTAGTGTTCGAGATACCAGATCATCCGGTCTTTTATTTCAAGAGTGGAGACCATACCCTGGAACCTAGCACCTACAAGGCTAAACCAAGGAAGGCGGCAATTGCAATAATACAAGCGGAAGAAGACAAGCCATAGGTAGTTTGAGAGTTTGAGGATGTATTCCCTGAAGGCATATCAGGTTTGCCTCCCGATCGAGCTCTTGAATTCAGTATTGATTTAGTACCTAGTGCACAACTGGTGATTAAACCACCATATCGCTTAAGTCCTAAAGGATTGAAGGAGATATGTACTCAGCTAGACGAACTTATGAAGAAATGATGGATTCGTCCCAATACTTCAAGCCGGGGATCTCCAGTTTTGCTTATGAAGAAGAAAGAAGGTTCATACAGAATGTGCATAAACTACCGAGCTCTGAACGAAGTGACGATAAAGAACAAGTATCCACTACTGTGCATTGACGATCTGTTCGATCAGCTAAGTGGGTTTTGTGTTTTCTCAAAACTAGATCTTCGTTCAGGTTATCATCAGGTGAATGTCAAAGAATCTGATAGTCCAAAGATGGCATTCAGGACTTGCTATGGTCATTATGAGTTTCTCGTGATACCATTTGGAGTGACCAATGCACCAACCATATTTATGAATCTAATGAACCAGGTTTTCCGAGAGTACCTTGACAGGTTTGTTGTCATTTTTATCGACGACATTCTCGTGTATTCAAAGAGTCGGAAAGAACACGCTGAACATTTATGAATTGTCCTAGAGACTTTGCGACAGCATCAACTATATGCCAAGTACAGCAAGTGCGAATTTTGGCTAGATCAAGTCGGATTTCTTGGACATATCGTTTCGGGAGAAGGAATCTCTATGGATCCAGCTAAAGTATCAGCAGTAAGCGAATGGCCGACACTAAAGACAGTGAAGGACATTCGAAGTTTCTTGGGATTAGCAGGATACTACCGAAGATTCATAGAAGGTTTCTTGAAGATTACAACACCTCTGACCAAGCTCACACATAAAGATGAAACATTTGTGTGGTTAGAAGCATGTGAACAAGTTTTTGTAGAACTCAAGTCAAGATTGACATCAGCACTTATTCTCGTAATACCTGATCAGTCTGGAGGTTTCGTTGTGCATTGTGATGCGTCCGGTAAGGGATTAGGATGTCTTCTACACCAGCATGGAAAAGTTGTAGCTTATGCATAAAAACATCTGAAGATTCATGAGCGTAATTATTCAACACATGATTTGGAGTTGGCGGCCGTTATCTTTGCACTTAAGATTTGGCGTCATTATCTACTTGGAGAGCGAGTGGAAATATACACTGACCACAAAAGTCTGAAGTATGTCTTTACTCAGAAGGGGTTGAATATGCGGCAGAGAAGATGGCTAGAACTTATGGTGGACTTCGACATCAACCTATAATATCATCCAGGGAAGGAGAATGTAGTTCCTGATGCACTTAGTCGCCAGCCTCTATCAATGAATCTCACCGCACAGTGGAAGCTTCAACAAGAATTACACGGGATGGAGATAGAAGTGGTTATGCCAGATAACGCTTCGTATTTGATGAACTTACAAGTTCAGTCTACTATTGTTAATCAGATCAAAGCAGCTCAAGCAAGTGATGTCAAGTTGCAAAAGATCTGAGAACAAGTAGAAAGTGGACTTCGAACCGACTTCATCATCCACGAAGATGAATCTTTAAGATATGGAAGCAGGTTGTGTGTAACACAAGGTTCTGTTCGGGAAGAGTTGATGAAAGAAGCACACAGCTCTCCATACTCAGTACTCCCTGGTGGTACAAAGATGTACAAAAATCTACGTCAACATTACTGGTGGCATGCCATGAAGTGTAGCCAAATGCTTGGTGTGTCAGCAAGTAAAGGCTGAACATCACAGAACTGCTGGTTTACTTCAACCGTTACCTATCCCAGAATGGAAATAGCAACACATTACCATGAATTTCGTGAATGCTCTTCCTCGCAGCACGAAAGGTAACGATGTGGTATGGGTTATTGTGGATCGACTCACAAAGTCGGCTCACTTCATCTCATTTTGAGTTGGCCAATCTACCAAGACATTAGAAAAGAAGTACATGGAGGTAAGTCTGAATTTAAGTAAGATTTAACTCTTCATAGTGTACTATTTTTTATACCCATGAACTCATGCAGGAGATCGTGAGATTACATGGAGTACCGGTTTTCATTGTCTCCAATCGTGACACCACATTCTGATCACAGTTTTGGCAGGTCTGCAAACTAGCTTGGGAACGAGTCCGAACTTCAGCACAGCTTACCATCCATAAACAGATGGACAGTCTGAGCGACGATTCAGATCCTTGAAGACATGCTAAGAGCTTGTATGCTAGACTTCAGAGGATCGTGGGAAGATCACCTACATCTTGTGGAGTTTTCATACAACAGCAGTTACCAAGCGAGTATTGGTATGGCACCTTTTGCAGCTCTATATGGAAGGAAGTGTCGTTCACCACTAAGTTGGGACGACATCGGAGATAGGGAACTCCTTGGACCAGAGATGATCGTAGCAACTATGGACGTAGTTCGCACGATCAGGGAAAGAATGCGCATAGCCCAACACAGACAGAAGCACTGGGTTGATGCAAAGCGCCGACACCTGGAGTTTCATCCGGGAGATCATGTGTTCTTAAAGATCTCTCTAAACCGTGGAGTAATTCGCTTTGGCAAGAGGAGTAATCTCAGTCCGAGATATAATGGACCATTCGACATACTCGAACGAGTCGGAGAAGTGGCATATCGTTTGGCCTTTCTACCCTCATTAGAAGGAGTACACAACGTATTCCATATATCCCAGCTTCAAAGATATGTGAGCGACCCCAGCCACATCCTTGATCACTCCGAGCTCACTATACAGACAGATCTATCTTGTGAGAAGTAACCCGTTTAAATCCTGGACAGAAAGATAAAATCACTTCGGAACAACGAAGTAAACTTGGTCCGAGTGATGTGGTGAAAATATTCACCAGGAGAATCAACGTGGGAACGTGAGGATGACATGCGTGCAGGATACCCTTTCTTATTTGTAAATTATTCCTTATATAAATGTAAATTTCGAGGACGAAATTTTTGTAAGGAGGGTAGAATGTAACGACTTCAATTTCACTGTACGAAAATTTTAAAAGTTAATGTACAGAATGGAGTTTGCTAACCTGAGCACAAGTTATAAATATAATTTGTTTAAGAACAGCAAGAAAGTACTTGTAGCTCATTGGTAAAGCCTTGCACTGCTGTGACGTAGCCTCTGTGTTCGAATCCTATCAGCCACATATATTTTTCTGAATTTTTTATTTTAAACTTTTTGGAAGCCCAAAACTTTACACGTGCAATACACGTAAGAAATGAAAAGACAGAAAATAAAACATGTGCTAAATGTTATATGAAAAGCCGAGGACACGTGGCCAAAATCCAAGCACCCAACTCTTCTTGATAGTCGGCGAGATCGGGGTTTAAGCCGGCACCGCCGAGTCTCTCCGTAGGGAATGGCCCTGTTCTTTCCACACTAACCCCTTGGCCTACCCACACTACTCCTATTCTATTTGATTTTCCTGAAACTTAACAGAGAATTAAAAATGGAGTATTGATCCAATTTTTAATGCATTTTAATTCTCTATTCAATTCCAAAACCCTAATTTTATCCTATAAATACAACATCATACCCTAGCCCTCCTCATTCTGAAATCTCTTGTAAAAAATTCTCAAAATTTTCTAAGTCAAAGAAGAGTACAAGTGGAGTTAGCCCAAGATCACTTTCCAGCGAGAATTCGAGAAGTTTCCAGCGACCCCGCGACTTCACGAAGCTACCAACTTCTTCCTATACCTCCCCACTCTATTTTTAGCAAGTAATTCTTATTCTATTCTTTCACCTTAAAAAGTTCTCTTTTCAAAATTGTCAGAAGTGGAGTTATCCCGACATTCGATTCTAAAATCGTTAAAATCACAATTTTTCTTAAGAAATACTCATCTATATCATTATATCTTGCTTTGTAATGATGAAACAAATATCGAGAATAATTTTCATCTTAAAATATCATGTTATGTAACTTTAATTTGCGTTTTTCGTTTAAATACCACAAACTTTACCTATGATATTTTTTAAGTATTTAGCTTAGCATACCTTTAGAATATCTCACGAGGTAATGACCTATCTCTCACATACACACATCTTGACATAGCACGATTCTCTTGAACAATATTTTTGTGGCAAAATACGACTTTCATCAAAATACCCTAAACTATTAAAAACCGGATTTTTTAAAATTGTGTAATTAATTCCTTGCGATTGTGCATATACAACCCATTTTAGGGAACCCGATCGGGATGGTGCAGATTATCGCACGTCCTCGGGACTAGTAGGGCGAGATGCAGACCTCCTCACGGAGCATACGACCTCGATGGAATTTTAATACAATTTTTAAGAAAAACGAGAATTTCTATTTAATGATTAAAATTAATTTTTAATAATTATATAAATATTATCAAACTGTCTATTTTTAATATATAATAAAAGTCCATGTTTTCTAGAATATAAAAGAATTACAAGTTTCATGAAAATACCATCAAGAATCAATACAAGTTTAAGTTTACACTAAAATACCTTAAACTATTCAAACTAGGTATATATTCACTAGAATACCTAACTTTTTAAATGTTACATCCATGAAAACCTTAAATATGATAAATAAATACTTGAGTTTTATTTTGAAAGTATATTTAAAGTATTTTTCATAAAACCCCTCAACTTATATAAAATTATATTAAGGACCCTAGTAAATATAGGTTTAAGCGGGACCAATTCTCTTGAGCCTCAGGAAGCCGGAGTAAGTGGGTGCTTGCCTATTTATGGTAGAAAACTAAAACGAGATTATCAATAGTAATTGTCTTGGAAAAAGACACAAATTCTGCCGTCCATATGCAGCAGTTACCGATAACTCCTAAACCTAATTCAGGATCCAATTTTGTCTGAGTGTCTAACTCAATCTGAGTCTCAGTCTAATCTGAATACAATCCAAACATTAATTCAACTCCAATTCAACATAAATCCAATATACCAAACATGAACACTTGAACTTGAACATGAATACCAGAACAATATCAACATGACTTGACCTGACCGAATCATGGCTATATCTTGAACTTGACTATATGACTACCGTTTACATCCTGAATCAGTTTACATGAATAATTTATACCATGGTCTCGGCAAGTCTGGTAAATACAAATCAATACAATCAATACAATATACACTACAAGGTTTTTAAAGGGGTAGACTGGTACGGAATATGTTAAAAGTGGCACGATGAAGGTCACTAAAAGACACCTACATGAACATTCTGTGTCGTTGTCCTTTGGGGTTTGACGGGGCCTTGTACTTACATGTTACCTTAGTCCACGGAGCAAGTTGGACTCCTCTCGTATACACTGGCACATTCTGTACCAAACTACAAACAACTACGTTAACATAACAAACACATAAGTTACCTGTTATATTCTCTTTACCTATCTATTCCATTTTATCTCTTGAGACTTATCGAGTGCTAGTTCGCTGACGACATTCCTGTCTTTTCTTTTTTTGAATGTTGTCAGGAAGACCCGACTCTCAGGAGATCGAGCCCAGCCAGGACGATTTGGAGAAGTTCACCGAGGAGCCAGAGTTCTAGTTCCTACTTGTACTTACTTTTCTTTCAGTTCATATGACATTGTTTAGGCATCGCTTTCTTTCATTATACTTTACTTTTCAGTTGTATGTAAAGAATGGTTATCAATAAAAAGTTGTTGTTTTATTACATCTATTGTCATTTTTGTGATTTACATTTATATTGCTTATTTACACTTAACGTGATTACTTCTGAGTAAATACATCGCGGTCTCGCCACGTCTCCTTACCCATACACTGGGAAGCGGGGCGTGATAGACTCTAGAAGCAACGGACTCGCCGGGGTCCCCATCCGCCGAGCAAGAAGCAGCGACCAACCTTTTCTGGAAACACTCAAGAAGAAGGTCCACCGAGCGGTCCCGCTAGCTCTTCAAGATCAGACCAAGCTTGTGGACCGTATACATTTTATCAAACGCCTCTTCCATCAACTGCGGAGATAAGGTGTTGTACAGACCTGGGAAAGTCCTCCATATTGCGTAGATTAGCACTTGAAGTAGAGGAGATCGTCGGGGAAGTAAGCGCCCACAGTAGCCCTCCAAGCGGCCTATCACCTCCTCGTACGTCTCTTCGGAACGAACGAGATTATAAAAATATACATCATCCCGAGAAATGATCTCCCTGATGGTATAAACGCGGCCGGTCATCTTCGAAAAACACACGACTATGAAGAAGCTGATATGAGAATTCGAAGGTGAGACCATACCTTCGATATTTATAGCCTTAACAAATATCTTCCAACGGCTGAGATCTACTCGCGTAACAATGGAAATCACGGAATATCGCACTTTCCCGTTATGGTACTGTTACGTGTCGTACGTGATGGTCACCATTCTCACCTATATGGGTCACGGAAGGTTTAACGACATCCCCCAAAAAAGAAAAAACTATTGAATTCAGAAAGCCCTAGACAAGAGGCAGCTGAGTAGCTTCCTGCTCGGCTCATCCGCTGAGGGTAGCTTCCTGCCCAGTCAATCCGCATATTCAAAGCCCTCGACAAGAGGCAGCTGAGTAGCTTCCTGCTCGGCTCATCCACTGAAGGCAGCTTCCTGTCCAGTCGATCCGCGGATCCAAAGCCCTCGACAAGAGGCAACCGAGTAGCTTCCTTCTCGTCTCATCCGCTGAGAGCAGCTTCCTGCTCAGTCAATCCGCGGATCCAAAGCCCTCAACAAAAGACAGCCGAGTAGCTTCCTGCTCGGCTCATCCGCTGAGGGCAGCTTCCTGCCCAGTCCATCCGCGGATCCAAAGCCCTTGACAAGAGGCAACCGAGTAGCTTCCTGCTCGGCTCATCCACTGAGGGAAGTTTCCTGCCCAGTCAATCAGTGGATCCAAAGCCCTCGATAAGAGACAGCCGAGTAGCTTCCTGCTCGGTTCATCTGCTGAGGGCAGCTTCCTGCCCTGTCAATCTGCGGATCCAAAGCCCTCGACAAGAGGCAACCGAGTAGCTTCTTTCTCGCTCATCCGCTGAGGGCAGCTTCCTTCTCAGTCAATCCGCATATCCAAAGCCTTCGACAAGAAGTAGCCGAGTAGCTTCCTACTCGGCTCATCCGCTGAGGGCAGCTTCCTGCGCAGTCAATCCATGGATCCAAAGCCCTCATCAAGAGGTGGCCGATTAAGTTCCCTGTTCATCCCGATCAAAACCTAAATATAGGAGGCACCGGTCTGCTTACCCTTGGCTATCGCTTAATTCATACTCGATGCACGATCGCCGCCTCGACTCCAGGGAAAGGATGGACGCCGGTCAACCTACCCTTGGCTATCGTTCGATTCATACTCGATGCACGATCGTCGCCTCGACTCCGGGGAAAGGATGGACACCGGTCTACCTATGCTTTGCTTAGCTCTCATGTTGCGCTCGCCGAACGCTTGCAAATATAGAAGCACTTCGAAAGCGAGCTAAAAACACTTGCAAAATAAAACACTTGTGAAGTAGAAAGGCTTGCGGAAAAAAGGGGCTTTAGAGCTAAAAACACTTGCAAAATAAACCGCTTGTGAGGTAGAAAGGCTTGCGGGAGAAAAAGGCTTCAGAGCTAAAACACTTGCAAAATAAAACACTTGCGTGGTAGAAAGGCTTGCGGGAGAAAAAGGCTTCAGAGCTAAAAACACTCGCAAGATAAAATACTTGCGAGGTAAAAAGGCTTGCGGGAGAAAATGTGACTCAAAGGCAAAAATACTTACGAGCTAAAATTACTTTATTCACATTCAAAATTATGTACAAGGTATTTTGGGCTCCCCAGCCTTACAAAAATTCCCAGAGGTGTACAAAATTGATAATTAATAAAAAGAGAGAGATAACTCAGGCCGCCTGCTCGGCCGGTCCACCCCCTGGCTCAGCGCTTCCATCGGGGGCTACAATGGCGACCTCCGGCTCGGCGTCCACGACTGCCGCCACCTGCTCTCCAGCCGGTTCAGCACCTTTACCTTATGTCACTTCCTCGGTTAGGGGATACCTGGCGCGAAGTTCCTGATCGTCGAACCCGAGCACGGCCTCCTTAACGGCGTCGAGGGAATTATGCCACCCAAAGGCCACGGAATCGGCGAGGTCAAGGAAGAACTGGTCGAACGTCTTATGCTCCTCCAAGGCCCTTTCCTCTCTCCCCTCTGCGAGCTTCACCGCCTCGCAGGCTGCCCGGGCATCCCGCTTGAACGAGTCCCTCTGCCTTTTCATGGCATCGTAGAGCCCGTTGACCTCTCCAACCTGGGCCTGAATAGCCCGTTTGGATTCGGCCAGGAGCCGATGGGACTCCTTCAACTTGGCGACCGTCAGACCCTTCGCGGCTAACCTAGAGTCGAGGAGGGCCGCCTTCTCATCAGCCTGTTGCAGCCGGCCAAGGAGCTCCTTTCGTGAGGAAGATTCGCCTGTCTTCTTCATCGCCGGGGCCACTTCCTCAGAGTCCATGGCAGCAAGGAAGGCGCGGTGCTAGAAGACCTGAGGAAAACATGAACCATATTAAAAAGCTGAAGACCGAGCAAAAAACACTTGAGAAATTCTTAAAAAAAGGTTACCAACCTGAACATGCTCTAGATCAGTCTAGTTCGGCCACCTAGGCCTTCATCCTGCCTCGAGGAATCTTGGCCCCCGCCGTTTTCTCCATATCCTCTAGTAGACTGTCAGCCACAGAGAGCCCCGAGGGCACCTCAATGCAGAACTCACCCTCCTGCACCTGAATCCCGGTCGAGGGCTGATTGATTTGTATGTATGTTATTTGATTTGTATGTCAAAACTATCTATTACCGCAATCAAGAACGGCGTCGCATGAAGCTAGCCGGTGAGTATGGGTCGGTCCACAGGGATTTTGTGAATCTCCTAATCGTGCTAACGAGTTAATTCCGAAGGGTGTTAGGATTAATTATTAAATCAAAAAACCTAAATTATTCTATACTACGATTATCTAGATCTAATCTTGTTAGGGTTAGGTTTAGGGATGGTTTGGAAATGCAAGTAAATCTCAACGCTTTCTATACCCAAATGAAGATCTATGAGGAGTTATGATAATTATCAATAAAGGGGATTAGATCCATTCGGGAAGGTGTTCCTTCCTCTAGGTTCTTATCCTTCCTTTAGAGATCCTTACCCTAATCTCCATGGAAAACGCGCGCAACCGGACCTTTATACTACGATATCACCGCTACCTCGAGGGATAGGGTGCCGTAGGGCGCGGTGTGTGCGTGTATTCATGGAGTCCTATTGAAAATATATTATGGGTAAGAAAGGGATGAGAGATCTCATCTCTCAAAATCCTTCCCCAAAACTAACTCTAAACAATTTATCTACGGCAAGAAATTAAATCTACCTAGGGCAAAGAATTGAAATCTAAACTAGAGCAAGAAATTAAATCTACTTACAGATGCATCTCTCCAAACATCAACGCAGGGTTGTCAGATCTGAATTCATGAATTGAAAAGAGGCACCGATGCTCTCCATAAAGAATTCTGAATTTATTATTAAAAGGAGGCATAAGGTTTACAATGATTTAGAGTTCTATTTATAGGAGATAGAAACCCTAGGTTACATTTTGATCCGTATGTCTACAATTACAAAAATAGCCCTATAAAGACCAGTCAACGCCGCCACTGCATTTTGGTAAAAACTATTTTGCATATGGGCCCTATATAGCCGCGGAACCGCGGCCCGAGGCATGGTTTGGCCGCGGTTCCGCGGCCAAAAAATGGAGTTGGCCCATGTGACTTTGTGGGCAGGCTCTGGTGCTTTTTATCTTCTTATTTCTTTATATCTTTTCTCAATTTAGCTTCTGGTTCTCTTCCAGATTTCCAGTGAACATTGTAGTGGACTTCTACCCATTCGCTTTGAGTCGATGTCTTGAATCTTGCTTTGTGAATTGTTCCTTATGTAGGCTTGATCAAGAGTCTTCTGTTTATTGGTTAAAGTCCACTTTTGCATCGTCTTTACATCGTTCTCACTGTTTTCTGTCCAAGAACCTGTAACCTGTAACATGTAGCAGACATGCGTCAAAAGCACCTGTTTATTTATAAAACGAATAAGAATGGGAAATATAATAATGCAATATTATGGTATGAACAAGGGCGTCCGAGAAACAACCCTCTTCTGCCTCTTGAGGGGGGATTCGGGTGCAGGCGGCGCCTTCGTCCTAGCTCGGGGTGTCGCATCCCGTGCAAGCTTTTGACCTCCCTCGCGGCGCTCCTCCTGACCTGGGGGCGCTGCAGGAGTCTTGGCAGGAGGATCTTGCCGAGAAGCCGTGCTTGGATATGGCCGGGCCGAGCTGGAGCCACCGCTCTTCTTCCCCTAGGCCTTGGCGGCCATGGCAGCCATAATTTTCTGACAATCCATGGGCTCTGCGAGGAACACATAAAGAAAAAGATGGGCAACGAAATTTTAGCAAGCAAAGTCTAAATAGATCGACGAGGGTCCTGACTTACCCACATAGCACACGGGACTAAGCTCAGCCCAGCTCAGACCTTTGCTCGAAAAACGGGACATCAGCCCGCTGGATCGATTCTCACTGCGACACTACCCGTATCTCAGGGGTGTTCGACTGCCTAACCCTAAGACAATCGGCCCTGTGCCACTGGATTAGCACCGGCCAATCCCCACCTTCCGGTGGACCGACAAAGACGAATGTTTCCTTCCATTCGTGGATGGAGTTAGGGACAACCACTACCCCGACCCGGCCGCCCTTGCCTTATGTTTTTTAAACGAAAGATACACCCATCTCGATCCTTCCTTACTGGTGCTGGGGTGGTTTTTATAACAAAGGAAGGAAAGAAGGATGTTCAAGTCAAAGGGGATCCGATCAATCTTCAGCCGGACCAAAAATCCAAGGAGGATTCTCCACGAATTCTGCGTTAGCTGGCCCGGGTCAAGGTGAAAATAAAGAAGCGCGGCGCAAACTTCAGGCGGGAAGGGCAGACGCAACCCTGCCCGGAATGCTTCCAGGTACAGGGCAATCTCTTTTCCATGTATCTGGTTTTCCCGTTCACCCTCCTTGGCCAATCTAAGTGAATAGCTGGAGGGGATACGAACCCAGATGTCAGAAAGCTCATCCAGACGGTTCAAGACCGAGAGCGCATCACGGATGTTCCCGATGAGCGCCTTTGGGGCCCTTGTCATCTCCCGACGACGTGAGACAAGGGCGACACCCCCTTCAAAAGATGAAGAAGAAGAAGAAGAAGAGGAGGAACTCTCTCGGCTATCAGAAGCCAAGGAGGAAGAAGACCCACGGGACATAGCTTCAGAAACTGAAACCTCATCGCCCGACTTGATCCCTACTACGTCAACAGATACTTCGTGTCACAATCCGAAAAAAGGCATGTGACTGGCACTTGAATCATATGAATTTTATAGGACCCCACCTAATTCAAGTAAGCCAAAGCCCAGAAATCTAAACCTTTTTAGGAAAAAAATAGAGGTGAAGTTTTTAAAGTAAAGGTATGATACATAAAAGTGCAAGTGAATTATACTATAGTTGAAAACATTTTTTGTCTTTAAAAATTCGGGCAGCACCTCCCTTGTATTTTGATCCAAAACCATATACAAGTAATATATATAGGCATCCCTAAGCGAGAGCTAGCTCTTCGCCAATTGGCGGAATCACAACCATGAAATAAACATATATACGACGCCTGATCAGTTGAAAATAGTGCATTTTCAACACGTTAATTTCCCTACTCTTATTATTCATATATAGGTGTTTATTGTAATTATAACACAGATTACGAATTCATCTGGAAAATACCAAATAACCTATGTTATAGTTATAATCGATATTCTAAAGGGAAATTACGTGTTTATTACTAATTGCATTGATCTGTATATATCAATCCTTGTCTCGAGATCGTGTGCAGGAAATTCTTCAGGTAAAAGAGCCGGAATTGCTAAAGTGCTGATAAAAATACATCAAGTCCAAGACTTGTGATCTGGCAGTAAACAAGAAAGCACAATGAGATTCCTGACATACAGTAAAGCCCAAAAGAGCCAACACATAACAGCCGAGAGAAATGAAGCACCAACTCCACCAATAGGCCGTAGATCCGCGGCCAAGTCAGCTTATCCGCCGTGGATCCGCGGCCTGTTGGACACGTCAGCATCTCCAATTTTCTCTGCATGGTTTCTTGCAACGGCAATGCTTCCAGAAGACCCCTAAAGTGCCCGTGGCTTTTTCCAGAAGGCTCGGCCTAACAATCTTATCCTAGAATATACCTTATTCTAGAATATTCCCTCCAACAAACTTCTTCTAGAAGACTCTCCCTAACAACCTAGATTTGGAGGGAAGATTCAAATGAGGTGGTTATAAAAAGAGATCTAGATCTAGGTTTTTGGAGTTGTTCATTAGTTACACAATTTAGGGTTATTGAATATTGAGCAAAATTTCTACAAGTTGAGTGACACAACTTCTAACTCAAAACCCTAACCCCAAATCCATTTCAAAAAGCCAAATCAAGATTCATTGAGTTCCAAATTGAGTAAGCATCCACGATCCTTTTTGAAGCGACGCCGATCTTCACCCGAGCAAGAGATCCACGACGATCCGCGACTCAAGATGACGATGCGAAGCTAGATTTGATGATTTTAGTTCCTCCTCAATTCTTGTAGTTCTTGAGTGTGTTGTAACGAAACATCGAATAATAAAAGGTGACGATCTTTAATCTTGCTTTCTATTCATTCTCGCATGATGATATTATTAGTTCTTGATTTCTTTATAATGATGTGTGAATAAAACTCCGCTTGCATCGGAATTAAAAGAATAGATAGAATGATGTTGATGAATTCTTGAACGATTCTTATGTCTTATGAGTTTTATAAACCCTAGGTAATTGAATCAAAGATGACCTAGTTTTGAGCGAGATGCTTTCTTGAATATTTTCGCTCTAAATTAGAAATCAACAATCGATGATTGAATTTCCTAGAGGCTAGAATTTGAATGCAAATTAACGAAAGGACAAGGGATGAGGATGAAAAAACCCTAGTTTCTTCAATAGATCCCTAAACCTCGTTGATTATCATCGATCTAGCATCAAATCTTCAATAGATAAGAATTTGAAATTCTAAGCATCAATTATCACTATCGGTTCAATTGATTCCGACAAGTCTCTCTTCAAATCTTGATAACTCAAATAATTTGGATATTTTCTTGATTTTTACCATTTCTTGAATTTAGACCTAATTCTTGATTCTTGAAACTAAACTTCATCAATTTTCTTTTATATTTTAAATTCCAATGCAACTAAAACAAGATCGATCAAATCACACTTTCCCTGCGGACGATCCGTATTCATTAACGCGCTACACCGACACCGTTAATTGATTGCGGTACAAATATTTTTGATTGTGAACACTTTACATTTCATCACAATGAAAACGATCAATCAAATGGCGCCGTTGCCGGGGATAGTGTGCTAATTTGTTCGTTTTTGTAATTTGAGTTGGAAATTTATTATTCCATCAGTTTTTAGATCAAAATTCGTAACAAACGCTTAACGATTTGTTGTGATTTGTTGAAAGGAGATCTGGAATCTATGGAGCGAGAGAAAAAATTTTCAGAGCATTTCAGGGAGCTCAGGGAGGCAACAGGAACATTTGTTGAAATTTTTGTGCAGGTATCTCGTCATCAGACCGCGCATCCGCGGCCAATTGTAGCATCTTGCGGCGGAACCGCGGCAAGTCTAGGGTTTCAGTGCACGGAAATTTCTCAGGTCCTCTCTGTCATTCTTATCTCTTCCCCCATCTGCTCTATTAACTAATTTCTGCAGGTTTCTTTGCAAAAATTCACAGCACCGCAAAAAGAATTTTTTTTGCGTGTTTGATCTTAGTTGTTTGCATTTTTAACACTAAAATTAAGGGGTACGACCAAAATTCAGATTAGGTTGGGATTTCATTACCCGTCCTAAGCCCCAAAAATCACAAACATGCATCCGCATCACCCTCATTAACTAAAAAATATCTAGACATGACTCTAAGGACCGTCGCGCTCACTTAGGACAGAAGGAGGTCGTGGGTAATCTATTTCTTATCCGCGTTTCTTTTGTGGTGTCTAAGGCAAGTGTGTTTAAGGCAAGTGGTTACTTAATTAGGCCCACTACTTACGTAGTGGAGAACCTCCCACTTACCTGGCACTAACCTGGCCACAGAAGGGGCAAAGAGGAAGTAGAGGATCTATCTTGCGACTTGTCTTCTGGAAGTCTAGGAGCGGTCTAGAGCCTTGACTTAGGTGACCACAAGATTAGAGTTTCTTATGCATTGTTTGTGTGAATTTTTCAAAAATCCGTATTTTTTTTCAAAACCAAACACCAACACATCTTTTCCTAAATTATCACAAGCTGCCAAGTGTGCTAAACCATTTAGTGCATGCTCGGCTGGACACGGGATTCTAGTGCCCGACTTGTCCGCGTTCCTCCTATCGACTCCGAAGATGGTAATTCTACGTCTACTTTTTCTACACCCCCAACCATACCCACTTCGATGGACGATTCTCCATCGAACTTCTTTAACACTACTCTGCCACCATCCGTAGGTGCGCAGAATCCACCCCGCATCTCTCTCCAAGAGAGATGTTACCCTATGCGAGGTCCTCTTTCGACCTGTCTCACCATTCCACCAGCCAATAGGGACAATTTTGAAATCAAACCCCAATACATCAATCTTCTAACAAAATATCACGGTCTCGAGTCTGAAGACGCATATGTCTTTATTACCAAATTTTAAAATGTATGCGCAATAATGGGTACTTCACAGCTTTCTGTGGATGCTATGCATCTACGTCTTCTCCTATTTACCTTGTGCGACCGAGAAGTGGATATATAACACAGCCGCACATTCCATTTCGAATTGGGGAGAATTCGTAACAGCATTCCTTAAGAAATTCTACCCTAATCATAAGACAGCTCGAGTCCGTAGCGAAATAAATCAATTTACCCAGCTTCCAAATGAACCATTCTTGAAGTGTTTTGAACGCTTCAAGGATCTGTTGGTTCAATGTCCACATCACGAAATCCCTAGATGGGATCTGTGCAGAATTATATATGAGAGCATTAATCCTACAACTAAATAGAACCTTGAATCCTTGTGTCAAGGCACCTTCATGACTAAAGATGATGGTGAAGCCTGGAGATTTCTAGAAGGTTTTGCTGAAAAATCTTTACAGTGGGAGAGTGTAAACCAGTCATCGTCTAGGGGTGACATTCACCAAATTGATGTTTCCATAAGAGTTAGAGCTGAAATGGAAGCAATGCAAAAGAAACTCGAAGCTATGGAACATAAATTTTTAGCAGCATCCCTAAATCAGATGTCACTTTCCAAAACTGTCTGTGGATGCTGTTCTGATCCATCTCATCATACGGAAGAATGTCCTTTAAATTCTCCGTTTCAAGGTCAAGAGTATACCAATGCTGCTTTCCAACAAAGACCTAGAAACGATCAGTACTCTTCCACTTATAATCAGGGTTGGAGGAATCACCCTAACTTTGCTTGGAACCAACAACAAAATCAAAACACGGTTACAAATCAAAATAATTTTCAAAGGGCTCCTCCTCCACAACAACAACCATTTCAACTAACTCAGCACCCCTATCAATTACAAAACTTTCAAAATCCAGTCAACACACCTGCACCGTATAATCCTTCGAAGTTGACTGGTACTGATATTTCCTCTTCACTCGAACGGACTTTTGAAATGTACATGAAACGAATGTCGGCTGAATTTAGGTCTTCCCTCGATAAATTCGAGAAAAACTCTGACCTCCAAGCTGAGAGTTTAAAATCGTTGGAACCCTAAATTGGCTAATTAAAAGCCGAAATGAGTGCAAGAGAGAAAGGGAAACTTCTGTCTCAACCCTTACCGAATCCTAGGCATTCACAACACTACAATGTGAATGCCATCACAACGTTGAGATCAGGAAGAGTGCTGAATAATCACGTTGGGGAAGAGATTGATAATCATGAAGAATTAATCAATGATACCCTGGCTGAGACTTTCCCTTCCACACACACTTCTACTTCTACACCTATCTTATCTACCCCACCATTTTCTTGCGAGCCTATTCTTCGTTTTCCTCAAGGCTCGACACCTCAGCATACCTCTTCTACTCCACCAAAGACGATCCCCACTCCTATTCTGGGATCAGTTCCACACACCACACCTTCTCCAAGGTTGGACCCAGCTATGATTGCTAAAGCTCCTTATCCTAACCGGTTAAGGGGTAACAAATCGAGTCCACATATGGAGAAGATTATGGAAATGTTCAAACAGGTTAACATCAATATCCCTCTTCTAGATGCTATTCAACAAGTCCCCGCTTATGCGAAAATTCTGAAAGACTTGTGCACTAGGAAGAGGAAGACTCAAGTGCCAAAAAAGGTCTTCATGTCTAATAATGTTAGCACTGCTTTTACCCCGCAGTTACCAAAGAAACGTAAAGACCCAGGATGTCCTACAATATCAATTTCTATTGGGGGTAAAAACATCAACCGTGCTCTACTTGACCTTGGCGTAAGTGTTAACCTGCTTCCATATTCTGTTTACGAGCAGTTAGGGATTGGAGAGTTGAAACCTTCTCATTGCACTCTCCAAATGGCAGACCGTTCAATCACCAAACCTAGGGGTGAACTAGAGGATGTGTTGATAAAAGTCGGGGAATTCATATTCCCTGTGGACTTTATTGTTTTAGATACACGACCTATAGCGAACCCACAGAACCAAATTCCGGTGATTTTGGGTCGACCATTCCTTACCACTTCCAATGCTGTCATTAATTGTCGAAACGGTTCAATGAACCTATCTTTTGGAAAAATGACAATTGAACTGAGCATCTATAAAATTGGAAGTCAGCCATTTGAACCCTCTGCTCATATACTTGATGTCTGTTCTGTCCACGAGATTGCTTCCGAAAGTTGCGAAGTTGATGAACTTTGCTTTGAAGATCTCGACGACACTAGTACATCAATGTTTGATCTTGCACATCTTAGTGAGGAAACATTTTTCACGCTTGAGTCTGAAACTCTTGACTCCTCACCTTCCGAGTCTGTATCTTATACAGGCTATGAGCTTCTCCTTGACTCTGAATATCATTCGATGACCCCACCTTCTATAGTTTCTCCGCCCGTATTAGATCTCAAACTTTTACCTTCTCACCTTAAATATGCATATTTATGTGAGAATGAGTCTTTACCTGTTATCATTTCAGCTTCTCTAGCCTCAGAGCAAGAGAACACACTCTTGACGGTATTGAGATCTAATAGGCAGGCGTTTGGTTGGACTATGGCTGACATCAAAGGGATTAGTCCCTTGATTGTAGAACATCATATACATCTGATGGATGAAGCCAAGCCAACCCGAGAACCACAGAGACGGTTGAACCCTGTCATGAAGGATGCGGTGAAGAAAGAGATCGTCAAATGTCTTGACAATAGTATCATTTACCCAATTTCCGATAGCCAATGGGTAAGTCCAATTCATGTCGTCCCTAAGAAATCCGGTATTATGGTCATAACAAATGAGGCAAATGAGTTAATTTAGACACACACTCAAACTGGGTGGCGTGTATGTATAGATTATAGAAAACTCAATGCCGTAACGAGGAAAGACCACTTTCCTCTACCTTTTATTGACCAGAGCTAGAACGCTTAGCGGGACGAGATTATTACTGCTTTATGGACGGATACTCTGGCTATAACCGGGTCCCTATTGCCAAAAAGGATCAAGACAAGACCACATTCAATTGTCCTTTTGGTACTTATGCTTATAGATGCATGCCCTTTGGGTTATGCAATGCTCCCGCTACATTTCAGCGATGTATGATGGGGATATTCTCGGACATGGTCGAGAATTTTTTGGAGATTTTCATGGACGATTTCTCGATATTTGGAGATTCTTTTGCTGACTGCCTATCACATCTTGACGCAGTTCTTACTCGTTGTAAAGAGAAGAACTTAACCTTGAATTGGGAAAAATGCCATTTCATGGTCCAATAGGGAATTGTGCTTGGACATGTGATTTCATGAAAAGGTATTGAGGTTGACAGAGCTAAAACAGATGTCATTCAAAACCTACCTCATCCCAAATGCGTCAAGGATATACGATCTTTTCTTAGCCATGCAGGCTTTTACAGGAGATTCATTAAGGATTTTAGCAAAATTGCTAGACCTTTAACTCTTCTCTTGGCCAAGGACACAACCTTCCACTTTGACTCAGATTGTGAGGCAGCATTCGACTCACTCAAATACTCTCTCACTACAGCCCCCATTTTATCATCTCCAGATTGGAACCGCCTTTTTGAGCTTATGTGTGATGCATCAGATTTTGCAGTTGGTGCAGTTTTAGAACAGCACATTAAGAAGATGCCACACGTGATCTATTATGCAAGTAAGACCCTGAACGATGATCAAATTAACTATACAACTACCGAAAAATAACTTTTGGCAGATGTATTTGCATTAGAAAAATTCAGGCCTTACTTGATTGGCTCACCAATTGTTGTATACACTGACCACTCCGTCTTGAAACATCTTTTGGCGAAGAAGGATGCTAAAGGTAGGCTAATACGTTGG
Source organism: Agapanthus africanus (assembly GCA_030015575.1). Lineage (NCBI taxonomy): Eukaryota > Viridiplantae > Streptophyta > Magnoliopsida > Asparagales > Amaryllidaceae > Agapanthus > Agapanthus africanus. The sequence continues at coordinate 110,977,329 of JASDDO010000012.1, read as the reverse complement.
ATCCTTCTATTACAAGAATTTGATCTTGTTATTAAAGATAAGAAAGGATGTGAAAACGTTGTAGCCAACCATCTATCATGCATCTCTTCTTCACCTGTGACCCTGACGATCAATGATTATTTTCCAGACGAACAACTCTTGAAAGTATCCACCGAACCTTGGTTCGGGGATATTGTGAATTATCTTGCTATGGGACTTATTCCTCGTGAATGGTCGACACAGGACAAACATCGATTTTTATCCCAAGTAAAACATTTTTTCCGGGATGAACCGTATCTGTTTAAGTATTGTTCTGACCAGATCATTCGCCGGTGTGTCCCTAATTATGAATTCAAGAGTGTTCTATCTTTTTGTCATGATCAGGCATGTGGGGGTCATTTCGGTTCTTGAAAGACGGCGGAGAAGATTTTGCAATGCGGTTTTTATTGGCCGACTTTGTTCAAAAATGCATTTGATCATTGCAAAACCTGTGCACAGTGTCAACACACGGGTAGGATTTCCCGAAGAAATGATATGCCACTTCAACCCATCTTGGTGGTTGAAATTTTTGACGTTTGGGGTATAGACTTTATGGGTCCCTTCCCCAACTCCTTTGGGAATCTGTACATACTGCTTGCGGTTGATTACGTTTCGAAGTGGGTTGAAGCTATTCCTTGTCGCACTAATGACAAAAAAGTTGTCATTATGTTCTTAAAAGAAAACATCTTTTCGCGATTTGGACACTCACGCGCTATCATTAGCGATAACGGGACACATTTCTGCAATCGGTCTTTCGAGACTTTGATGCGGAAATATGCAATCAACCAAAAACTTTCTACACCCTATCATCCCCAAACGAGCGGGCAAGCTGAGATTTCAAACAGACAAATCAAACAAATTCTGGAGAAAACTGTTTCTAAAAATCGAAAAGATTGGTCGACCAAATTGACGGATGCTTTTTGGGCATTCCGTACTACATATAAAACTGATCTAGGTATGTCTCCATATAGACTAGTGTTTGGAAAGGCTTGTCACCTTCCGGTCGAGATTGAGCACAAAGCAATGTGGGCCATTAAAGAACTTAACTTTGATTTAAATCAAGCCTGCAACTTTCGGAAGCTGCAATTAAACGAGCTAAGAGAACTCCGCGATGAAGCTTATGATAATGCTGTAATTGTAAAGAATCGGACTAAGGTATTTCACGATAAAAACATTTTGAGAAAAACCTTTACATCTGGTCAACAAGTCCTTCTTTATGATTCACGACTCCACCTTCATGCGGGTAAGCTAAAATCTCGGTGGAAAGGACCTTTTGTTGTGCGGTATGTATACCCGCACGGGGCAGTTGAGGTAGAAAATGTTGAAAACGGTACGATCTTCAAAGTGAATGGTCATAGACTAAAACTGTATTTTTCCACTGACCCCTCGGAGGAGCTCCTGTTTTTACAGGAGCCGCTTTATAATGACTAATTTTCCTCCACCTCACCTCCATGACTTGGTAATTTTGTCACATCTTTAGAATGGAGGTGAGTCAATTTGCAAATAAATTTTAGAAAAATATAAAAAATATATATATATATAACAAAATCATAAAAAGTTTTTGTATATGAATAAGAAATAAGTTTGGGGGAGAATTTTCATCATCATATTACATGTCCCCTTTAACAAATTTCTTCCCAAGCTTACAGGTTTCTTGAGCTTTAGCAGAAGGCAACAGTGAGGACACTGTTGAAAACAAGTTTGGGGGAGCTTTGTGCTTATTCGCGCATCACTTTGCATAAGCACAAAACTTTTAGGAAAAAAAACATATAAAAATTTTAAAATTTTTAAAAGATAAAAATATTTAATATTTAATTTTATAATAAAAGATTAGATAGTGAAAAATTATATCCAAAAGATTTGAATAGTTTAAAAAAACCTAAAAAGTTAGAAGTTTTCTTAAACGAAACTAGTTATGAGCCGTTGTCCCAAGGGTTAGTAAGATGAAAGAAGTCACTAATCTGAGGATAAAAATAAGTCTGAAAAATAGTTCCTATTCTGGAAGCCAAACATTTGAATGTTGATACCCTACTATTCGCACTTACATACGTCTTGAAACTCGGGATAGTAGAGGATACCTTGAAATGCTCTTGTCTAAAAGCCAAAGTATGAAGGAAATAATAAAAGATAAAATGGTAAAAAAAAATGAACACTGGTTTTGTTATCACCAAGGCAGCAATAAAAAAATATAGTAAGGGTGCTTCATCACCTAGTGCCTTAGACCAACTGGTTTGGGAGTCACTGCTAAGCCTTAGGTGGTGCAAGACGAGAAAAATTCTAAATACACCGTATAAGCGATCACATGAGTAATCGGTCGGTTAGTACCTCAAGAAGTATTAACGGTCGCATGAAAAATGTGTGAGAAAATTCCATCTAAATATCGATTAAAAAGTACTGAGGCAGATGGACAAGAGTATAATAGCTTGAATTGAATTCTCCGAGTGTAGGGATGTCTTTACACACACGTAGGGTTATATGATCAATGTTTGGATGAAAGGTAGGAATGAAGAATAAAGACGATGTTTTATTGAGAGATGATGTGATTTCTAATATCTTTTCATGACTATTAAGATAGGGCTCATAACAACCGAAAATCTAGTATTAGTTTGAAACTCTAATTTTCAAAGTCTTTCTTTTTCTTTTTCTTGTCTTTAAATGTAAATTTCACGGTCTTCCTTTTATTATGGGATTTTGTGGATGAAATCCGCTGAAAACCCTCAGGAGACAACACTCCTCCTACTAGGGACACCTAGAGGTTTAAAGCCTTGTTGTACATGCTCAGTGCAATCGTGTTGCCTACGAAAGTCTGCTAGTTAGTTTTTCTCTTTTTTATATTTTCTCCTTCTTTTTAAATAAAGATGTTTGCTCGAGACGACCAAAATTAAGTTTGGGGGAATTTGATCAGTCGAAAATAGTGCATTTTCAACACGTTAATTTCCCTACTCTTATTATTCATATATAGGTGTTTATTGTAATTATAATACAGATTACGAATTCATCTGGAAAATACCAAATAACCTGTGTTATAGTTATAATCGACATTCTAAAGGGAAATTACGTGTTTATTACTTATTGCATTGATCTGTATATATCAATCCTTGTCTCGAGATCGTGTGTAGGAAATTCTTCAGGTAAAAGAGCCGGAATTGCTAAAGTGCTGATAAAAATACATCAAGTCTAAGACTTGTGATCTGGCAGTAAACAAGAAAGCACAATGAGATTCCTGACATACAGTAAAGCCCAAAAGAGCCAACACATAACAGCCCAGAGAAATGAAGCACCAACTCCACCAATAGGCCGCGGATCCGCGGCCAAGTCAGCATATCTGCCGCGGATCCGCGGCCTGCTGGACACGTCAGCATCTCCAATTTTCTCCACGTGGCTTCTTGCAACGGCCAGGCTTCCAGAAGACTCCTAAAGTGCACGTGGCTTTTTCCAGAAGGCTCGGCCTAACAACCTTATCCTAGAATATACTTTATTCTAGAATATTCCCTCCAACAAACTTCTTCTAGAAGACTCTTCCTAACAACCTAGCTTTGGAGGGAAGATTCAAATGAGGTGATTATAAAAAGAGATCTAGATCTAGGGTTTTGGAGTTGTTCATTAGTTACACAATTTAGGGTTATTAAATATTGAGCAAAATTTCTACAAGTTGAGTGACACAACTTGTAACTCAAAACCCTAGCCCCAAATCCATTTCAAAAAGCTAAATCAAGATTCATTGAGTTCCAAATTGAGAAAGCATCCACGATCCTTTTTGAAGCGACGCCGATCTTCATCCGAGCAAGAGATCCACGACGATCCGCGACTCAAGAAGACGATACGAAGCTAGATTCGATGATTTTAGTTCCTCCTCAATTCTTGTGGTTCCTTAGTGTGTTGTAACGAAACATCGAATAATAAAAGGTGACGATCTTTAATCTTGCTTTCTATTCATTCTCGCATGATGCTATTATTAGTTCTTGATTTCTTTATAATGATGTGTGAATAAAACTCCGCTTGCATCGGAATCAAAAGAATAGATAAAATGATGTTGATGAATTCTTGAATGATTCTTAAGTCTTATGAGTTTTGTAAACCCTAGGTAATTGAATCAAAGATGACCTAGTTTTGAGCGAGATGCTTTCTTGAATATTTTCGCTCTAAATTAGAGATCAACAATCGATGATTGAATTTCCTAGAGGCTAGAATTTGAATGCAAATTAACGAAAGGACAAGGGATGAGGATGAAGAAACCCTAGTTTCTTCAATAGATCCTTAAACCTCATTTATTATCATCGATCTAGCATCAAATCTTCAATAGATAAGAATTTGAAATTCTAAGCATCAATTATCATTATCGATTCAATTGATTCGGACAAGCCTCTCTTCAAATCTTGATAACTCAAATAATTTGGATATTTTCTTGATTTTTACCATTTCTTGAATTTAGACCTAATTCTTGATTCTTGAAACTAAACTTCATCAATTTTCTTTTATATTTTAAATTCCAACGCAACTAAAACAAGATCGATCAAATCACACTTTCCCTGCGGACGATCCGTATTCATTATCGCGCTACAACGACACCGTTAATTGATTGCGGTACAAATATTTTTGATTATGAACACTTTACATTTCATCACAATGAAAACGATCAATCAACGCCCTACGGCGAAGATCAAACATAGAAAGAATAAATAAGGCAAGACATCATCACCTCAAAGAAGCGAACATGCACCCATCGCTCTAAGTCTCGCAAATACAAATCTGACTAGGTCTACCAATATACAAATTTTAGTTTCTGACTGATGGAGTTTATCTAGATAAAACAGGAATAATAATACAATAACGGGCACGATCCAATGTGTCTCATCTACTCAAGCAAATACCTTGAAAGAACTGTGTGCCAGCGATACCGCTACTGATCCAAGCGGTCAGACCGGCAAGAAAACTGTGGCACGACGGAGGTGAGTTTCCAACTCGTGAGTAGAAAACATCAGCAGGTAGAAATCGAACAAACAACGATTCCTAGGCCATACTGTATCATGAAGGTAATACTATGATCTCTAGGGTGACCATGTATGCATATATGTCAATAATAGAGTCAAAGCCAACGGCATATACAAATAAACATCTGAAATCATATGCCTGTATGCATGTGGATATCATCCAGTTGTGTCCATCAATGACACAATCAATATCATGGAACCTGAGTGTCTAACATCGACACTCGAATCATCATGAAAACATATGCCTGTATGTATGAGTATATCAACCAACATGTGTCAATCAACGACACATCAAAATCATGGAACCTGAGTGTCAAACATCGACACTCCGAACATCATGAAACCCGTGTCCAGTATCGACACGTAAATCCTCATATCTCGGGCACCGTCAGTCCGGATCGGCCCATGTGCTCCGTCGGTCCGGATCGGCCCATATCCATCTCACGACTCCAGTCGGTATCGTCCGGATAACCGCCGGGTCCAAACTATCACCGGTAGGTAGTGCTCCCTGCTGCCAGATTCAATGTCATCCCCACGATCTTCTTGCCCCGGGTACCTTACCAGGTCCACCATGTACCCGCAAACGGTTCGTCCAACTCCTCAAATCGAGTCTCGAAAACAAATCTCAGAACCGAGAAAAATCATGGTGGACGCATCGAAATCACATCACGAGAAACAACGTTTTTAAAACAATTTATAATTTCCTTTGAAATATATCCACGGTTCTCAAATCCAGAAATCTCATGAAAACAGCATCTCAATGAATTTAACCATAAGTACGATGTATGCAAACATAGAACAGTAACATGAGCATATCAAGTTTATCATGCAAGCATATCAAATGATAGTACTGAACAATGAATGTACTTTATGGTTATGAATAATATCATGATATGGCAGTTCTACTGTGTAAGTGGCACATTAATTACCGATGATGAATGTATGAGCCGGCAAATCTGTGTAAGTGTAACGTGGGCATCATCGATAATTATACAGGTGTACTAGCAGACGATATCATAACAACTAATGAAAGCGCATGTGTGTGTGTGTGTGTGTGTGTGTGTGTGTATAAAATGCAATGAGGGTAAAATGAACGTAGCAGAATGGTAACTAGTGACGCAACAAGCTAAGATATACTTCAATATACGAGCCATACAATATCGTATCTAAAATAGCATGAATCTTTATTTTTTTTTAAAAGTGGGGACTACGGTGTTTTTAAAGAAAAGCAATACGTTTGAAATCCGTAGCGTCCCTCGGTTTATCCTTTGAAACGTACACGATTCGTTAGTTTTGAAAATTGGTATGACTCGAACCCTATTCTAATCATCTACTTAAGAAATTAAAAGACTAAAAGGCTAACTAATCCTGAGTCAAAGTACGGATCAATCATCATGTATACATTTCATACGGTATAGTCTGTTGTACGGCCTCCTCAAAATCGAGGGTACGGTCAAATATCATATATCATAATTCGTACGGTATGATCCGTCGTACGATATCATAAACAAGGGTACGGATCTAAGATCACGTATAATATATCACTCTTAATTCTTATATAAATATGTGTGTGTGTGTGTACACATATACCTCAAGGCATATCTATATCAAACTCATATCATGTCTCACATCCGTATATCGACATATTAAGCCAAATCATCTTATCTCATCAAATTCTCTTTTCATCATAACAATATCTCACATCATGTCATCTTGCATATACATCACATTCTCATTTGTATGTATGTAGAATCTCATATCATCTATTGGCATACGAATATAACATGCACATTGCCTTACATCCTCAAGTCAACATATCCACTAATGTCATCTATTATCATATCCGTAAATTCGTAGCATATCTTTTCTCCAAATATAATTTATATATTGATTTTTCATATCAAAGGTTGCGGGGGTGCTATACGCCATCCACCCGACTTCCCCCGCAGATATAAATCTACTCACCTGTCAAATCCTTGCTTAGTCAAAGTCGATGTGCTTCGTCGTCTCGGAAGTCCACGCAAAGGTACCTACATATCAACACACAATCGAAATGCTATTAAAATCCAGTCCGAAAACTGATACGGCACATGAATTGCTTATAGGTTAGAACTTGTAGCTTACGCATGCAAAAACAACCAAATAACCTTCGTCGTTGACGTACAAACGTCCAACGACCGAATCAGATTAAGAAATTCATAAATCCCAGTTTCAAATATCGGAAAATATAATATGGCAACTGAGGAAATCACTCCCGGATTCTTGCACAGAAAGATATGGACAAAACTAACAATATACGGGCTAGGTTATAAGGTGTATGAGCTACAGGCAAAAACCCAAACATCAATGGCCAACACTGGCCCGGCGAGATACCCAAATTACCCGGCGTCGCCAGCCAAACCTAGGAATTGGTGTCTCGTTCTTCATCTGTGGTCTTCTAGTGATCTAACTAGGTTTAGGTACTTGTTTGATTTTTTTATAACACTCCAAGTTTCTTTAGATACCATGTAGTCTTCAAAGCTTCACAAAACCGACACGGGAAATTCTAAGTTCATGTATCGAGTTCTAATCTCTGGTCTAGGCCATTAAATATCACCAAGGTCAAGTAAAACACTCACTACATCTCAAATACACCATCACAACTCAACTCATACCCTAAACCTCACCTAGGAATATTCAAAGATCACAAAACTACACTAGTTAGCTCTAAACTACTATAGGACGTAAAGAAACTTAATACTTAACAAAAAGAGTAGGAATATATCTCCTTTGGCAACTCAAGAAAATTCTTAGGTTGCCCAAAGTGCTCAAAATCCATACTTAGTTCCACTATGGGGTGTAGAATGAGGTGGGGATCAACTTTTGTGAAGGAAGTGTGGGGTTTTGTTGATGATTTTGGGTGTTTGTGGAGGAGGTAAAGGAGGTTGAGAAACTTTAGAGAAAGAAGAAGAAGAAGTTGAGGAAAGAAGTGAAGAAAGGAATGGTGGGATGAAGAACCCTCTCTCTCTCTCTCATGCAAGCCATACCTCCATGCTCTCTTTGACTTTTGTTTTGTTTTCATTTCTTTTCTTTCTTTTCTTTTTATATAAAAAGAGCCAAATAATAACAATGCAAATCAAACAAACATGCAACATGTCATGGTGCACTAGCTGTAGATATTTAAAAATACAGATTTGGTCTAATCGTGATTAGTAGTGCACTAATCAAGTTTCATTTAAACTTTCATATAATTAATTGCATAAATATTTATAAAATGACAAATACCAATAAATATATTTTAAATAAATAAACCATATTAATCTCAATAATTTTCCAAATATTGGTATATAATTATACCATTGTACGGAAAATCCCTATTCGCAAATTGAATAGTTTTTCGTGAAATATATTATTTTATTATTTAAATTTCAAAAATAATAGTTTATATTTCTAAAATGTTACAATCTTCCCCCCTTAAATAAATCCGGTACCCGAATTTAAATTTAAACCCCTAAATACTAAAACATTTCAATAATCAGCTCAAATCAACGGGGCTCCGAAATCACGGAATACACAGAAATATCACAACACATCGAGTGCGCATAAAAACAAGCGTGAAACTCAAAGTCAAACCCCGTCAAGCGTCACGCAATAACTGGAGTTATAATGGAAATACAAATCTCGAATTCCACTACTGGAATCCAAATACACTATAGTCAAAATCATAATACGTATATAGTACGCATCCCTTTAAATTCCTCTAAAAACTGGATAAAACACATGAAAAATCTTTTTTGAATCACCGTGTGATGTGTAACTCACGGTACAAGTGGAAGATGCTCATTTGTAAAGTAGTAAATATACGTCTATATATATTTGCTTAAGATATACGTTCCGCCCTTTTGAAACATCCCAAGGTTTTCCTTCGTAAAAGTTCATGTCACTCACTGACGCGTAGGAAATAGCGAGACTATAGCTCCCTTTTATTAAAACCTCTTGGTAAACTTTTAATGCATGCAAAATTACTCAGGTACTATCCTCATATCAGTCCTGCTCGGCTACTATATAATATAGTACTCAACATAAAATATAATGCCCAAAAGCAAAAATCAGCCTCAAAAGGCGCATCTAACATCACGTGCATCTGGTGCGTACGGAAAATCAAAGCCAAATACAAGTACCACGAATGTGCACAAAAGCCAAACTAAGTGCAACGGATGTGCACGGAAGTATCTGTCAAGTGCAACGGGTGTGCACGTCAACAACATCAAGTGCATCAAAAGTGCACGAAAATCTCAACCCAGTGCAAGTAACATGCATGAATAAAATCTCAATCAAGTGCATCCGGTGTGCATAAAATCTCATACCATGCGCCCAGTATGCGCGAAAATCCAAATCAAGTACGTCAGGTCCGCACAAAATATCTAGTGCAGTAAAGCGCATGAAAACGAACATCAAGTGCAACGATACACGAAAACAGAGATCTAGTGCAACAATGCAAAAAACATAATCACAGGTGCACTAAGTGCCCGAAAACTCATCAATATCTCAAATACGCAAAAAACAACACCGAGCGTGCCAAGGTGTATTAAAATCATAAACGTGTGCAACTGTGTGTACAAAATTCATATCAATGCACTGCAAGCACATGTAAGCTATACCGAGTGCATAAATCAAATCGAGTGCGTACAACATGCACAAAATCTCATCGACGTATCGAAATCCACGGAATCATAAATATGTGCAGCCAAGGTACAAAATCGATATCAAGTGCAATAGATATGCACAAATCATAAACCAATATAACGGTGTATAAAACATAAATCAAGTGCAATAACTGTGCACAATTGAAAATATCTAATAGGTGCAGCCATGATGCACGAAAATAGATATCATGAAAATCAATCATCGAAACTCAAGTCCAAGCGATAATAATGTGATACTCGGACCACAAAACATAAATCGCAATAAATGACATTGAGGTACACCTTCTTCAATGTCGAAAAATGCCGGTGAGCCCAAAGGTGGCAAAGCGAGAACATCCGCTTGCCTCCTGCTCACGGTCTGGCGTCCTCGGTCTCTGAATCCTTGTCTTCTCTGTGGATTACTAATCCCAAAATCCATCCGCTCATCATCCAGGTTGGGTATAACGACGGAAACAATTTTGCCATGGCACTCCGCTAATCCTCTCTTGGCCAATTAACATGACTACTCGCAAAACAGCACGTCACTGACGGTATCTGGCCCTCTGAATAAGCGTGATGCAACTGATCCTAGATGCAAATCTTTATTGTTGCCGTATCCTGGAAAGAACCTGCTTAGGGTCTCTTCCAATATCATCTATGCCAAACTATACGGAGGTTGGCACTTGTTCCCCTCCGAACGGCGGCCGCGACGCTAGGACGTCTTGGCCTGAGGTTCGGGACATATGCTATTTGGTTTTATCCGTCTACCTCTCCGAAGATGCCAAGTTGATTTATGGCACCGTGTATCGGGGGTTTAGACGGATGCGGCCGATGTAGCAGACTTCGTCAGATCCCCCTCGCTAGAGGAGTTTTTGATTGTGGGGACGCTCTTCCCTGCAGGCGCAAGCCCCTGCAGTTAATTACGCTACCACATCGCGGTAACCACTTTCTCCTTCTCCAGAATTTCACTTCGTGTCGTGTATGTTTGTTTTGTTTGTGGTTGCCCGTGGATTGTATACGGAGACTGAGTAATGCCGTCGCCCGTAGGACGTGGATTAGTCCAAATCCGTACTTACTTAGATTTGGGTTTGGTGTTTTGGTTTAAGGATGCGTTAGCCGTATTTAGGCTAAGATCAACTTAAACGTTCGTTAAGGATACGTTAGTCTTGTTTGAGACTAAGATCAACTTAACGTAGTGATTCGTTTAATATATGGCCGTCAGGACTCATCACCTCTCTGACGTCGTTGAAGGATTATAACGACAGGTGTCAGAGGAGCTCGGAGATGTACCCTCGAACCAGAGTTGATTTGGAATTTTATAGTCCATTTGAATGTTTAAAGATACGTTAGCCGTATTTGGGGCTAAGATCAACTTAAATGGGACTGTTTAGATCCGGCAAGAAAGCATTTGGAGGCTCTATTGTCCCTGTTCAGGGACGTGGTGGTCCATGTTCCAGTTTAGAGACGTGATGGTCCACTATTAGTTTAAGGACGTTTCGGTCCATATTCCAGTTTAGGGACGTGGTGGTCTATATTCCAGTTTAAGGACGTGGTGGTCTATATTCCAGTTTAGGGACGTGGTGGTCTATTATTAGTTTAAGGACATTTCGGTCCGATATTAGTTTAAGGACGTTTCGGTCCAATATTAGTTTAAGGACATTTCGGTCCATATTCCAGTTTAGGGACGTGGTGGTCTATATTCCAGTTTAAGGACGTGGTGGTCTATATTCCAGTTTAGGGACGTGGTGGTCTATTATTAGTTTAAGGACGTTTCGGTCCGATATTAGTTTAAGAACGTTTCGGTCCAACATTAGTTTAAGGACGTTTCGGTCCACGAGTTTAATGACCCCGTAGTCCATTTGAATGTTTAGTCGTCAGGACCCGTCACCTCTCTGACGTCGTTGAAGGATTACAGCGATGGGTGTCAGAAGAGTTCAGAGATGTACCCTCGAACCGGATGTAAATTGATTTAGGAGAGCAGCTGTGCTCAGTCAATTTAGTTTGAGGACTTACGGCCATGATTGGGCTAAGTTCAGTTTCAACATCTTTTGTCTTTGGCCTGTGCTAGGGCTTTGCCCCTTTTTAGTAATGCACTGCATTATTCTTGTTTTGGTTGGGCTCTGCACTTTTATAAATGATGCAGAGCATCTATTTTGTTTGGGCTCTGCCCTTTTTAAAATGCATAGCACTTTTTTATTAGGCCTGTTAGGCCTTTTAATTGGGCTCTGTCCCTTTTCTTTAATAATGTAGAGCATTAAATACTCTGGCAGTGCCCCACGTGGCTTGTCAGGCGCTTTGCGCCAAGTAATGAGCGCAAACTCATATGGTGGTGACACGTGTCACGCTTTGGTGAGAACAAGCGCAGCAGCGCAGTGCGCTGCGCTGTTGCACTGCTGACACGTAGCGCGACTTGCGCAATAGTGCATTTCTGGCAAGTGTTGAGCACTGTTCTTATTCTTTTGGATCAATTTCAGATAAAATGTGCGAGGCACTGTTATCTTGAGAATCTTTTAGATTCAGAACCAATGGTTCATAAAAAGAAGTCCAAGGCACTGTTTTTTATTTGTTTAATTTCCTTTTCCTTAGAGGTCCTTGATCTTTGTTGGGGTAAAAATTTACACCCCGGTTGACCAAGTCAAAATCAAAGTCAACCCCAAGCCAAGTGGGCCCAAGCCCAGATCCAGTGGGCCCATGCCCGGGTCGAGCCCGACCATGAAGCGGCCGGCCTCCCCCACACCAAGATAAAAAAATTTGTAATAAGCAATTTTTTTGCATTTTCTTTTATTTTATTTTATGGATAAATGTAAGAAAAATAGGCATAAAGCCAAATTTTTGTAAAGCCCATGGCTTATGTGCAAAAAGAAATGGCACATGAGCCATGAAATAGGCAAAATGCCATTTTGTGAAGCCCAAGGGGCTATGTGTAAAGTGTATAGCCTATATAGGCAAAGATAATGAAATATCCCAACAACTTTTTCTCTCTAAAAAAAAAAGTCTTAGAGCTGAGCTCTTTTCTTCCATCTTCAAGGTTCTAAACCTTTTCATTTTCTTTTGAATTTAAATCAAGAGTTTTACTCTTTCTTTTCCAAAACTAAGTAGTTTTCCACTACAAAACCCACAAAGGGGAACTCAGATCTCCCATCAGATCTAAAAAAAAGAGTGATTTTTAAAATCTCCTGCTTCTTGATCTTCAAGATCCGGCCAAGCGATAGGAGGAAGAAGAAGAACATCTTTCACTAAATCCCCCCCAAAAAAGAAGAAGAAGAAGAAGAAGAACCCTCAGGAGTCCAACTCCTCTTTGATTTCTCATCAGAGAAATCTTTTTAGGCTAAAAGCCTCTTTTTCTCGCCGGCGCTTAAGCGCAGAGCGCCCACGTGCCGACACGTGGCGCGCTTGCGCTCCAGCGCAAGCGCTCGAGCGCAAGTCGCCCTCGTGCCGACACGTGGCGCTCTTGCGCTCCAGCGCAAGCGCCCGAGCGCAAGTCACCCTGGTGTCGACACGTGGTGCGCTTGCGCTCCAGCGCAAGCGCTCGAGCGCAAGTCGCCCTCGTGCCGACACGTGGAGCGCTTGCGCTCAAGCGCAAGCGCTCGAGCGCAAGTTGCCTACGTGCCGACACGTGGCGCGTTGCGCTCCAGCACTCTGCGCTCGAGCGCAAAGCGCCCACATGCCGACACGTGGCGCGCTCGCGCTCAAGCGCCTAGGCGCTGGCCCCACGCGCCTTTGGATGCCTTTTCCCCCTTTTTTTTAATGTATATACATATATATATATACACACACATATGTATATATTTTGCACACACACATACTCCGCGACACTGTCCCTGTTAGAAAAAATTTCTAACGGGGCGCTGCCCCGCACCCCGCAAGGGGGCTGCTAGCCCCCTTGACCCCCAGCCCGCTATCCGGGTAGCGGGACCCCCGTAAAAACTCTGCGTGGCTCCCGATATATCCAAACCCCCCTTTCAAAACACAACACACGTACACTGCACATTAAGTTCGCATGACCATTTTAACCCGTTAATCGGAGGTTCCCTCGCCCCAAAGGTGAGGGGTAATTAACGGCAGCTTAGTCCGCGGCTGCCGGAGATTCGGATCCCCACAATCATTAAACCCCGGCCTACCCTAGGCAGGGGGAATCTGTAGTACGCCTGACAAGCGCGCGCGTATTCCCATCTCACTGGGGTGACGAAAAACACCCTACAATCTTGTTCTCAGATCAATGATCTGTTCATGAGAGAATTTTCTCTTTTTCTAAAGGTTTTTTACCTTTTTTGTTCTTGAGGAATTCTTCAGAGTTCTCTTTTTTTCTCTCAGAAAATGTTGATGCCTTTGAATTGAGGCCTAGGGTCCTTTTTATAGTGCCCATAAATTAGTTAAATTTGTTAAAGAGATTTTTCTATGAGTGATTTGGGGAATTTTCCCCACCGTTGGATCTTTTATCCGAGGGCTTCTGTTTTACAGAAGAAAATCTTCTTGATTTAACAAGAACAGAAAAGATTTCTTTAAAATTTTAATTCTGTTTTGCGCAAACGCCTCAGCGCGTGACACGTGTCGCGCAGCGCAGCTGTGCTTGCGCAACTGCGCAGACACGTGTCGTACAGCGCTGTGCTTGCGCAGCTGCGCAGACACGCGCCGTGCAGCGCAGCGCTTGCGTAGCTGTGCTTGCGCAACTGCGCAGACACGTGTTGTGCAGCGCAGCGCTTGCGGGGCTGTGCTTGCGCAGTTGTGCTTGCGCAGTTGTGCTTGCGCGACTGCGCGGACACGTGTCGCACAGCGCAGCGCTTGCGCGACTGCGCCGACACGTGTCGCGCAGCGCAGCTCTTGCGCAACTGAAGCGTTGCTTCCTTTACTTTTTTTGTTTTTAAAGAGCCTTGCTCTGATTGGACGCACTGCCTCGGGCGCTGTGCTGACGCATCAACTTCTGACACGTGGCGCTTTGCGCGCAGCGCAGAGGATCTGAAGCGTTGCTTCATTTATTAAAACTTAGATTTTCAAGGTAGAGCTTTGCTCTGATTGGGGGAATCGGAAGCGTTGCTTCACCTGAGATATCTTTTCATCTCCTTTTTTTAAGCCAAACTTGTATTTCCAAAATCTTGATTTCCCGGGTCCATTGTGCACAGAATCTTCTGTGCTCGGGTCTATATATAGTTCAAGGCCGAGCCTTTTCTCCTCTCACCTTCAGGGAACTTCTTCTATCATGGCTTGCAACCGCCCTCACGCCTGCCGTCAACCATGGGAAGTGCCGATCCGGGACATTGTTCGCCGTTTTGCTGCGCGCCTGGTGGACCCTTCTCTTACGGACGAGCAATGCGATGCTGCAATGCACGAACTTTTGACTCGTTTGGGTCTCCACTCCCTCCGCATTCCGTTTGGCTTCGGATGATCCTTGCCTCGGTGCTCGCCGACATTCCCCCTCCTCCGGCGGAGATGTCCTCGGCAATGCTTGATACGGCCGAGGATAAGATCGAGAGCTTTTTCGAAGCGCTCTTGATTACTAAAGCCCTGAGGGACTGCTCTTTCCACTTGCTGAGCCAGATACGGGCTCGCCGGGTTGTCATCGCCACCTTTTCCAATGAATGTGGCGACGATCGTTGGATGTCTTCCTCTCGAGAGGATCGTCGCTTCGACGTGGTGGAGAAGACAGAAAGGGAGCTGGGGAATCTTCTTTTTATCTTTGCGAACCCTTGTCTTTCCGATCCCATATTTGGTGATCTTTTTTGAATGTAATAATAAATAAATAAATGTTTTAATTAAGTATTTTATTATCTGTTAAGTGTTCTTTTTATTTTAGCTCTCCGTTGTGCTTGTGCATCGTATGATTTAATTTGCTATCATTAAGTGCATGTGATTCTTGCACGGGTAAATTGCCTATGGTGTTCAGTCTTTTTTTTTATGACGCAGTGCTTTACTTTTCAGTTTTAGAAGTAGAGTTTCATTGTGATTGGGGGAAACAACACTCATTACTTAATCCTTTTTCTCACATCCGGACGGCTGCGTCCTCAGCACGGCTTCCCTCTGGAATTTGGCCGCATCCGGCGCTCTGCATACATAGCAATCCTCTGGTATCAACGAGGAGTAACACAACTCGTTAACATCTCTCACGAACCTATTGTTTCACCCGTCTTCATCATCGTCCACGTCGATGTCATAACTTGCGGGCTAAGTGCTGCAATTCGTTCTCGGCTACAGTCAATCCGGAGTCTTTCACACAGACTCGAGATAACGAACTCGGGTACTTCACCACTCTATGGAAGATATCTAGCCGATAGCGTTCTCGGGAACTCGTCCAATTTATTGGAGGAATATGCTCCATTCGTCCGTTCTCGATCACTCACAACGCATCTGGGTGAGGTCCTTCTATCCGAAGCTGGTCAACTTACTGATCTCACATTAGAGCATCCAACTAACAACGTCCTCTCTTACTCGATTTACTCTAGATCTAAGTAAGATCCTTCAAACTGGAAATTCTTCAATTCAACTGAGCCCGCGTCGGGCATCAAATCAGACGAATCATCTCAGTCGCTCTTTTCGAGATAGACTAGCGGTCTTCTGTCACATCTCTGTCTGAAAGCTCCTGTGGTTTCAACTCATAACTCTGGAGGCGACATCCCATCAATCTCAGCAACAGCTGGGTCGTTTGTCTGCATGATAGACAACATCGCGACCTATGGGATAGACTGTACATCAATAGTCCACTCAATCTGACAGCCGCTATCAAAGGCCCGATCATCCGGTGAATCCCAACACAAACAATACACCAATACGTTCCTATGTCACCAGAAGAATATCATGGTCAGTCCTCGTTCGCGACGAGCTCATCCTGACCGCATCTCTAGCTGCAGCTCTCTCTGCGCTCAAAACCGTGGTGACATGAAACTCAAACAGGTATCGATGAAGATAGATCATAGGAACAAATAAAAATATAATGCAGAAGAAATGTACATCCTAAGCCTACTTAAGCGAAGTAGCGTATCGTAAGTATGTCGTGGAACATACGCACGGTACGTCACTCTACTCAAGCTACCTACTCCATCAATCAAGGTCAACCTATGTAACGAAAGTTCAGGTCTAATACCCCCTCGGCCAAGTCTAAGTTCCGTAAGGTCAAGCCTAGGTTTCGAAATATATATACGCCCTAGACTCCGCATAGTCAAACCTAGTCTCGAACCAAGGTTAAACCTAACGCTCTGATACCAACTTTGTCACGACTCGGAAAAAGGCACGTGACTGGCACTTGAACCATGTGAAGTCTATAGGACCCCACCTAATTCAAGTAAGCCAAAGCCCAGAAATTTAAACCTTTTTAGGAAAAAAATAGAGGTGAAGTTTTTAAAGTAAAGGTATGATACATAAAAGATCAAGTGGATTATACTATAGTTGAAAACATTTTTCGTCTTTAAAAATTCGGGCAGCACCACCCTTGTATTTTGAACCAAAACCACATACAAGAAATATATATAGGCATCCCCAAGCGGGAGCTAGCTCTTCGCCAATTGGCGGAATCACAACCACGAAATAAACATATATACGACGCCCTACGGCGAAGATCAAATACAGAAAGAAAAAATAAGGCAAGACATCATCACCTCAAAGAAGCGAACATGAACCGATCTCTCTAAGTCTCGCAAATACGAGTCTGACTAGGTCTACCAATATACAAATTTTAGTTTCTGACTGATGGAGTTTATCTAGATACAACAGGAATAATAATACAAGAATGGGCTCGATCCAATGTGTCCCATCTAATCAAGCAAACACTCTGAAGGAACTGTGTGCCAGCGATACCACTACTGATCTAAGCGGTCGGACCTGCAAGAAAACTGTGGCACAATAGGAGTGAGTTGCCAACTCGTGAGTAGAAAACATCAGCAGGTAGAAATCGAATAAACAACGATTCCTAGGTCATACTATATAATGAAGATAATACTATGATCTCTAAGGTGACTATGTATGCATATATGTCAACAATAGAGTCAAAGCCAACGACATATACAAATAAACATCTGAAATCATATGCATGTATGCATATGGATATCATCCACGTGTGTCCATCAACGACACAATCAATATCATGGAACCTGAGTGTCCAACATCGACACTCGAATCATCATGAAAACATATTCCTGTATGTATGAGGATATCAACCAACATGTGTCCATCAACGACACATCAAAATCATAGAACCTGAGTGTCCAACATCGACACTCGAAATATAATGAAACCCGTGTCCAGTATCGACATGTAAATTCTCATATCTCGGGCTCCGTCAGTCCGGATCGGACCATATCCATCTAACGACTCCGGTCGGTATCTTCCGGATAACCGCCGGGTCCAAACTATCACCGGTAGGTAGTGCTCCCTCCTGCCAGGTTTAATGTCATCCCCATGATCTTCTTGCCCCGGGGTACCTTACCGGGTCCACCATGTACCCGCAAACGGTTCGTCCAACTCATCGAATCGGGTCTCGAAAACAAATCTCAGAGCCGAGAAAACTCATGGTGGACGCATCGAAATCACATCATGAGAAACCGCGTTTTTAAAACAATTTATAATTTCCTTTGAAATATATCTGCGGTTCTCAAATCCAGAAATCTCATGAAAACAACATCTCGGTGCATTTAACCATAAGTACGATGTATACAAATATAGAACAGTAACATGAGCATATCAAGTATATCGTGCAAGCATATCAAATGATAGTACTGAACAATGAATGTACTTTACGGTTATGAATAATATCATGATATGGCAGTTCTACTGTGTAGGTGGCACATCAATTACCGATGATGAATGTGTGAGCCGAAAAATCTATATAAGTGTAACGTGTGCATCATCGATAATTATGCAGGTGTACTAGCAGACGATATCATAACAACTAAAGAAAGCGCATGTGTGTGTGTGTGCATAATGCTATGAGGGTAAAATGAACATAGCAGGAAGGTAACTAGTGACGCAACAAGCTAAGATATACTTCGATGTACGAGCCATACAATATCGTATCTAAAATAGCACGAATCTTTATTTTTTTGAAAAGTGGGGACTGCGGTGTTTTTAAAGAAAAGCAATACGTTTGAAATCCGTAGCGTCCCTCGGTTTATCCTTTGAAACGTTCACGATTCGTTAGTTTTGAAAATAGGTATGACTCGAACCCTATTCTAATCATCTACTTAAGTAATTAAAAGACTAAAAGGCTAACTAATCCAGAGTCAAAGTACGGATCAATCATCATGTATACATCTCGTACGGTATAGTCCGTCGTACAGCCTCCTAAAAATCGAGGGTACGGTCAAATATCAAATATCATAATTCGTATGGTATGATCCATCGTACGATATCATAAACAAGGGTACGGATCTAAGGTCACGTACAACATATCACTCTTTATTCTCATATAAATATGTGTGTGTGTGTGTGTGTGTGTGTACACATATAGCTCAAGTCACATCTATATCAAACTCATATCATGTCTCGCATCCGTATATCGACTGAAGGGTTCCTAGGCACACTAATGGAGTCTCACAAGTGATCAAATATGCAAATTTCTAAAAATTACGGTGCCGAGAAAACCTAGAACGGATCGTTAACTAGATAAATAGGCGAAGTAAGCAAGTAATCGAATGAAATGCTAAGGGAAAGTGACTACAACCTTTGTAGATCCGGTCCACCACCTCCTAGGCTCCGTGATGAAGTCCCTCCGCTGTCCAAAACGAACCCATGACTCTAGCATCGGTATCATCGAAGAATGGGCGGGCTTAATCGTCGGTTCGATGCCGAAGATGATCTACGTCGAGGTATCACAAGAACAAGCTCCACCTTCACCAAGCCATGAAAACTTGTGAAGGAAACACCCTATACTACTTGGCAAGAGGTAGAGGATGAAGAAATAGGAAGTGGGTAGACTTTAGTTTTGGATTTCTCACTAGTTTCCATCACTTGCCATTGGAGTAGCAAGCTTTTCTTCATGTTGAAGAAGATGAAGAAGAAGAAGAAGATATGATAAGTGTTTTATAATTAGATAAATAATTCAATACTTATCATACTTTCAACTATAGTTAAGTGTAGAGAATTAACATGGGTTAGTTAAATGGTTAGGGTTAAGCAAAACAACAAAAGAATGACTTAGTCAAAGTTTCAAGAAACTTTAACTAAAAACAAAACATACAACCATTCATTTATCTTTTCCTTTTTCCAAAATGAATAAATAAGAAAAAGATAAATGAATAAATAATCAAAACCCTAATCATTAACTTAAACCATGGTTTGATTCTTTACACTTAACCAAGTAAGCATGTATCATCAAACATGATACAAACATGTGCACAAAACTATATCGCATATACAATGTGTACAATTCAAGTGAGAAAATCCTTTCAAAGTGAACCAATACTAGTTAACGCAATGTAATATATCAAATATATAAATATGCACTAAATCATTAAATCAACACTTGATTTAACGATCCGGTCATATCGGATATAACCGACTAGTATCATATGTTTCGGCTTATCGAATCAATCCTTGATTCGATAACTAGGTTATATCGCATATAACCATTCGATACATTCATCGCGAGAATAGAATACGGTATCACATACACGCATTATTCTCGGTCCCGCCCATATCTCATATGCGCTCCTATTTCGTTTCGCTTGAGCCAGGAAACCTCTGTGTAGGACTCTAAAGACTCGTCAATACGCCGGTAGCAGATGATGATCATATCAAACACCCACAAGCCGCAAGCGGTCTGCTAAACGTAACGGCCACCCGGGTATTGAGCGATCAGAAGATCGACGAGCAAGCCCGCTCACACTCCTGTGAATCCAACCAGTAACACTTACCGTACAGTCCGGTCTGTTCGTTTGATATGTCGCATATCTCGCCTAGGGGTGGTAAACGTCAGACCCCAATAGCTCGATAAGTCATGCCGACGTAGGGTCCATAACATTCGTGAAACTAATGATAACTCTTACCAGTATATCACTGCAACCCTGGCCAGGGATTTCCTGTTATGGCCAGTCGAGCATTGCGCAACATCAACCCCCAATACCGGGAGAGACGAATCCCCTCCTATCGCTCATTGCCTCCATGTGAATCGGGACTGTACCCAAAAACCACCTGTTTGCACAACTCAGTAGAGCCGTGGTAGGGTGGAAATCAAAGCACAGTGGGAGACACACAAGACTCTATGACGATCTCAGGTCAACAGACTAAGCTGTACCAGTGTCACCAGAGAACTGCCATCTGACGTGAGATATAATACCATCTGGGAGTTCTCGGCGAGTCCGTTCAGTGTACCCAGTCTCCACTGAGCACCCGCATACCATCTTCGATGTCAAACACCAATGGATATGGGATCATCCATCGCCCATCGCATGGGTCGAGAAGATATGCGCTAGTCTACTTTGGAATATCGATGCTCCGTCTCGATATTCCATCGACTAGGAACAATGAAGGATGTACTCATGGACTATCCAGGCCCCACTAGTATGATCTACATCACAGTCCTGGAAGTCAAGTACACATCCTAAGGGCTTTATCAACATGTAATCAGAGAGACAGAAAGTATACATGTTAAGATAAAGAGCAACCAGATAGCGTACTATCATGTCGAGCAAGAAAGTCCTACCTATATATGTCCCAGCATCCACTACAATATACATCCAATGTACGGTAATGGCCTCTAGGGCATACATATAACTAACAATCTCCCACTTGCACTAGGGCCATCTGTAGCAGTGGTCGCAGTATCTAATACTCAACCATCCCATATGAGTCTATCTCTGGGAAAAGGCCTTCGTGAGTGGTTCCGCCGTGTTGTCCTCTGAGTCTACTCTCCTAACCTCGATCACCCCGGAGATCAACTATCTCCATGATCATGTGATGCTTCCTCAGAATATGTCTGGGTCACTGATGGGACCAGGGTTCCAGGGCCAAAGCCATACTTCCATTGTCATGCAATGGCAGGAACCTAGTTCATCTTATGAACCAATATACACCCAAACTTCCTCTTTGGTAGTATCTTCAATAGCGATGTTACCAGCCTTTATCGTCTAGTTTGCCATGGTATCTAGCTTGGAACTCTTCCAACATACCGTCCCTCTACTGAGGGTAAAGACAATGCCCGTGACTGACATTCAGTCGTCTTTATCACCCTGGAACTCTTCCAGTGATTCTCCCCAAGATCGATTGATACCATCTCACTATACCTAGTGAGAACCCTAATATCCCTTTAGATCTATCTCATAGGTCCAAATCTCAGGATTTAGGAGGTATCATCTTTATCCTATTTGGAGAATCCTTGTGATAATAGGAGATTGATCGATCGTAGTATAGGAAACTCTTTTCCTATCTAGAGTATGTTGTCTACGTATAATACGAAGATGACCACCTTACTCTCTACTACCCTTTTGTATATACAAGGTTCGTCTACCATTTTGATGAAGTCAAACACTTTGACTATCACATCAAAACGACGTTCCAACTCCGCGATGCCTGCTTCATTATGTAAAGCAACTTGCACACGTTTCCGCTGCTCCCACTATTTACAAAGACCTCTGGCTGTGTTCTTATAGTCGTTCTCTTCTAAATCAGTATTTAGAAAAGCAGTCATGGCACCCAACCGCCAGATATCGTAGTCATGGTATGTAGCCGTGGTAAGTAGGATCTGGATAGACTTAAGCATAGCTACTGGAAAAAGGTTTCTTCATTATCCACGCCTGGTCGATGACGAAAAACCTTTAACAAGTCTAGCTTTGAAAGTCTCAACTTTTCCATCTACACCAAGTAATCTTCTCAAGATATACTTGCTCCTGATGGGGATTTAACCCTTCAGATATAGCAGCTAAAGTCCATACTTTGCTGGTGTACATGGATTCCATCTCAGATCGCTAAGCATCCAGCCATTCTTACAGAGTCCGTACTCTCGATGGCCTGCTCGAAACTAGTTGGGTCATCATCTCATGATGCAATCCTTGCTCCCACTGTCATCAAGAAACCGAGGTATCTCTCAGGCGGATGAGGAACCCTACTAGATCGGCGGAGAGGCTGAGGTTCGTCGGGAACTATAGAATCTTATGGTTCTGTCAAATCATCAACTGCAGTTTTGTATAGCTGGAACCTTTCCAGTTCTACAGAACTGATTCTGCCTCGATCTTGTCCGAATTTTGCTTTAAACATAGGCCGGACAACCCCAAATCTGAACTCGCTTAAGAGATGGGTTCTTTCCATACCATATCTCATATGGAGTGGTAGGCACTGATTTGATTCAAACCTAATTCAATAGGTATGCAGCTTCTCAAGCGCATAACCCCAAAAGGAAATGGGTAACTCAGTAGTACTCATCATAGAGCACAGTATATCTAATATTGTGCAATTGCCCCGCCCTGATACACCGTTGTGCTGTGGTGTATTCAGAGGAGTAACACTGAGAGAGAATCTCATTCTCCTTTAGAATAGTCCAGGAATGCTATGCACAAGTATTCTCCTCCCTGATCTTATCATAGGACATAATACTTATACCCTTATTTCGGTTCTCTACTTCTAACTTATATTCTGTGGATACCTCAAAAGCTTCGGACTTATGTATCAACAGGAACATATGACTGAATCTTGAGAGATTATCAGAGAATACAATGAAGTATAAAGAACCAGTCCTGGCATGTGTAGACAGGAGACTTTACATACATCATCATGTATCAGTCCCAAGAGTTCATTAACTCTTTCTCGGCTTCCAGTAAGCAGAGCTGGTGTCATTATATCTTTGTGACATGACTGACAAGTTTCACAAGATGTAAATTTAAACTGATTTAAATATGCATCTAAAATGTAACTTCAGCCAGTCGGGTCGCATTGATGTGACCTAGTCTACAATGCCTCAAGAATGATTCGTTCATTTCTGAACTCTTCCTCTTGTGTGTGTTCTGTATACGAGGAACTGTAGTTTGATTTAGAACGTCAATGCTTTTAGATAACGTGCCTGAACCGATCAACTTTTGATATAGGAAATATTCAAAACATTATCCATCAATACAAAATTATATCCTTTCTTTACTTATAAAGAGACTGATATGATTTTGTATATCAGGTTCGGTATCTAATAGCATTTGTTCAGAATCAATGTACTGGTAGTACAGGGTGACAGTGACCAACAGACTTGGCTGCAACACTTGCCCCGTTTTCTGCCTCATGAAACTTATCACCCGTTCTCAGTTTTTCTACCTTTTTGTAGCCCTATGTAACAGCTTACATATCTGGGATCCTGATCCGGTATCATATACCCAAGATACAGAGGATACTGAGAAACGGTTCTGTTTAACGAACACACCCGAAGAAGATGCATCATATGCACTTTCTTCGTTTGGGCGGCATAGGAATTCTGGTATTCCCCTATTTCCTGCTCTGTCATATAACAATTATAAGTTGGAGCGGGACCAACGTTCCCCAGCTCAGTATAACAAGCGGGTTCGGTCAATTCATCTATATTTTTATCTTGATTAAGGCGTGATATGGTCGCTACCTTGAGAGAGAGAGAAGAAAACACTCTGCGTGCGCTCTTGCAAGATCAGATTGGTTATATTTTATCTAATCAGGATGGCTCCCACTGTTTTTATCAAATCTTCCTTCAAACCCTAAAAGGAAAGACTAGCCGGGATTAATTACACTCTACAAGTTCGCCAATCTTTCAGCCAGGCCAGTGTCGGTACTTTGAGGGAGGTTCCCCGTGCTTTCGCACGGACCTAATTATAGTAAACCTCGTTTTCCCAGAGGCGTAACCCCGTTGACACCTTTCTAGACACCTACTTGATCGGCTAATTGCAAAGTGCAAAACTCTCCCAGGAGTAACAATTACTCGCAGTGGGTATCGGGATCCAACTATCATATAGAAGGTATGCAATCTCATTGCAAGTTTCAACACTTGAAACTCCCGATAAAGGTTTTTAGCCCTAGCACTTATGACCTTAACTATGGTCAACAAATCATAAGTACTAGTCAAGTTCTACCCGTCATTTCGTGATTAATCAGACCCACCCACATGACCCTTGACTAAGGTCAACAAAGTCACGCGACTGTCCTAACTAATCGCATCATATGCGGTGTAGGAAGACATCACTTAGCTACCGTACACTGTGCCTTGACTATGGTCAACAAACACAGCACGAATACTAGTACTCTACTTCCTAAAATGACGGAGGGTTGCGGCTGGTTTTTGTGAAAACCTTTAACGCTTTGAACTTGATCTCGTTGCGGAATCAAATGGTTTTTAAATGGAATGTTTTTGAAGCTTTTCTAGTTTTGCTAAATGGGTCACTCCCGGTGAAGGGATCGTCGGCCCTTTCCTCGTCGAATGAGGTGCGGGATATATCATATATATCACTGTGCAAAGCGGAAACTATAGAAGCGATCAAAAGACAAACCGAGTGATGTAGCATCTGCCAGTTATTGCTAAAGGAGTCACTCCCGGTGAAGGGATCTCGGTCCTTTCCCTATCGAATAAGGTACAAGATGTTCTACAAGGAATACCACGATGCAAAGCAAGAACTGTAGCTACCTGTTTTATTTTGAAATTCGATTCCACAACATCAATTAGGTTTATTTTCTTTCATTAATCTCATTAATGAATATCCTATCATTTAAATTACCTAAACATCACAGATAAATATGACGTACACTTATGCCATCCGCATTCGCCTGGATGTCCCCTCGTGCACCGTTAGGTTAGGTAACTAACGGCAGAGCGGGGCAGGGCTAGCGCGGGTGTAAAACATAAGTAACGTCTATATAATATATCATATATACTATAATATCTGAATAGAGCACAGAACATCGCATGATCACATCACAGATTAAGCACAGCAGAAGAAACATATGAAATATTGGATATACTAGGACGTCCGTGTTTTCAATACGAGCCAGTATAAAACACGGATTCCACGGTCGTGATGAATAGCCAATCCCACACCCCAAGACCCCTACGAGAGCGACAAGCAACCCTACCAATTTCTAGGGTTAGGAGACCCGGACTCGACTCCTCGAGTTGGTCTCCCACTGGACCCCAGAACCCGGTTACTTGTGCTCCCCTCCTTGGGTCTATCCTAATGCGGAAAAGTAAATAATATACAAATGGTGACAACATCCGCAACCTGGAAGTGCCCCAATAAAAGAATATTACACACAAGTTTTTACATGAATGAAAATGAAAAACACTCATCTCACATAAAAAACCCCCGGCTATTCAAACACGACGATCCAATATAACATATCCAGCAACACATAACATCACATGTCATCAACGTAAGTAAATATGTCCATCCCAATTGTCGTTGACATATAGCAACGAAACCGGCGATATCACATATTACACTTACGGTCACAGAAAAGAAAGTGTAAAACTACAACAGTTGGAATCCGCAACCTCTTTAGACATCGCATGCCCAATCAAATGAATTCCTTAGACATCATATGCCTAACAATTATAAACCCCGCATTTCAGTCTCATTATCGAAAACACTTTTCAACATCAAGTCGGGCAATTCAACAAGATTCCCGAAAAACTGATCGAATGCTCGTCGCAAACTTTAGTAGGCGGCCGCACCCCTGATACCGTCGACGAAGTGCACCGAGGCGGAACACCGCTGCCGCGAGCACCCGAACGGATGCTTTCGGCGACGGGGTTCTCCTACAGTCATTTGGTCGGGGCTATGGGGTGAGGCTGTCTATTAAGTTTACCCGGCGAGTATCCGCGTACGCTACATGATTGCAACGGACTTTTGATCACATCAAAATTCCGTGGCAACCGATCAAGTGAGACTAAACTGCTATGTTTATAATATTCATTCCGTTATCTCATAACTACTTGTGAATTCCAAATGTTGTATCACATTCCGGATAAATAGAAAATGCTAAACTTTTCGATCGAACAATCGAACACCCAAGTTTTCCCGATACAGCTCAACACATGAAATAAGTCTAACAACATTCAGTTCGTGCCTCAGTACCAACGGTCCAGCCGTAGAAGGGTCAAGCCAACGCCTCACATGTGGCACGCCGTACTGCCCCAAACCCGAAGGTTCAAAGGGCAGTTCAAGACGGTCACATAATCGAGTTAAGGTTTGTTGTCTTCTAGAGGGTCCATCGCGTTACTTGCACTACTTAGAACATCGTTAAACTACGGAAAAATCCAACAATTGGAAATTTCCCGGCAGGGGAAAAATGGGGTATTTATATCCGGTCGAACTTTTTAACATATTCTAAAATTACCCGGAAAGCCACACCGACAAAATTAGACAGTCCGATCGAATATACAGAGTTCCCAATACAAGCCAGAAAATAAAACTCTGGAATAAATATTAAAATATTCTCAGGAAAACCAACACCAGAAACTAGGAGTTACTGTGCAAACAGTATTGGGCATTGTGACTATACTGCCGCGGAACCGCCGCAGAAGCCATGCTGCCGCAGTTCCGCCGCACTCTTGTCGAATAGTGGACACGTGTTGCACAGTAATTCTTAGGATTCCCTGCTGATTTTTATGGATATTTTTAATTTCGAAAAATCCACATTTTACAGAAAAGTCCAGAGAGCATTTTTCAAGTCGGGTTTTGGGTCGATCGGACTTCTGATTCCGTCGGGACTTCGCCTAAGGCTCTAGCTAGGCTTTGATACCACTGAAGGGTTCCTAGGCACACTAATGGAGTCTCACAAGTGATCAAACATGCAAATTTCTAAAAATTACGGTGCCGAGAAAACCTAGAACGGATCGTTAACTAGATAAATAGGCGAAGTAAGCAAGTAATCGAATTAAATGCTAAGGGAAAGTGACTACAACCTTTGTAGATCCGGTCCACCACCTCCTAGGCTCCGTGATGAAGTCCCTCCGCTGTCCAAAATGAACCCATCACTCTAGCATCGGTATCATCGAAGAATGGGCGGGCTTGATCGTCGGTTCGATGCCGAAGATGATCTACGTCGAGGTATCACAAGAACAAGCTCCACCTTCACCAAGCCATGAAAACTTGTGAAGGAAACACCCTATACTACTTGGCAAGAGGTAGAGGATGAAGAAATAGGAAGTGGGTAGACTTTAGTTTTGGATTTCTCACTAGTTTCCATCACTTGCCATTGGAGTAGCAAGCTTTTCTTCATGTTGAAGAAGATGATGAAGAAGAAGAAGATATGATAAGTGTTTTATAATTAGATAAATAATTCAATACTTATCATACTTTCAACTATAGTTAAGTGTAGAGAATTAACATGGGTTAGTTAAATGGTTAGGGTTAAGCAAAACAACAAAAGAGTGACTTAGTCAAAGTTTCAAGAAACTTTAACTAAAAACAAAACATACAACCATTCATTTATCTTTTCCTTTTTCCAAAATGAATAAATAAGAAAAAGATAAATGAATAAATAATCAAAACCCTAATCATTAACTTAAACCATGGTTTGATTCTTTACACTTAACCAAGTAAGCATGTATCATCAAACATGATACAAACATGTGCACAAAACTATATCGCATATACAATGTGTACAATTCAAGTGAGAAAATCCTTTCAAAGTGAACCAATACTAGTTAACGCAAAGTAATATATCAAATATATAAATATGCACTAAATCATTAAATCAACACTTGATTTAACGATCCGGTCATATCGGATATAACCGACTAGTATCATATGTATCGGCTTATCGAATCAATCCTTGATTCGATAACTAGGTTATATCGCATATAACCATTCGATACATTCATCGCGAGAATAGAATACGGTATCACATACACGCATTATTCTCGGTCCCGCCCATATCTCATATGCGCTCCTATTTCGTTTCGCTTGAGCCAGGAAACCTCTGTGTAGGACTCTAAAGACTCGTCAATACGCCGGCAGCAGATGATGATCATATCAAACACCCACAAGCCGCAATCGGTCTGCTAAACGTAACGGCCACCCGGGTATTGAGCGATCAGAAGATCGACGAGCAAGCCCACTCACACTCATGTGAATCCATCCAGTAACACTTACCGTACAGTCCGGTCTGTTCGTCTGATATGTCGCATATCTCGCCTAGGGGTGGTAAACGTCAGACCCCAATAGCTCGATAAGTCATGCCGACGTAGGTTCCATAACATTCGTGAAACTACTGATAACTCTTACCAGTATATCACTGCAACCCTGGCCAGGGATTTCCTGTTATGGCCAGTCGAGCATTGCGCAACATCAACCCCCAATACCGGGAGAGACGAATCCCCTCCTATCGCTCATTGCCTCCATGTGAATCGGGACTGTACCCAAAAACCACCTGTTTGCACAACTCAGTAGAGCCGTGGTAGGGTGGAAATCAAAGCATAGTGGGAGACACACAAGACTCTATGACGATCTCGGGTCAACAGACTAAGCTGTACCAGTGTCACCAGAGAACTGCCATCTGACGTGAGGTATAATACCATCTGGGAGTTCTCGGCGAGTCCGTTCAGTGTACCCAGTCTCCACTGAGCACCCGCATACCATCTTCGATGTCAAACACCAATGGATATGGGATCATCCATCGCCCATCGCATGGGTCGAGAAGATATGCGCTAGTCTACTCTGGAATATCGATGCCCCGTCTCGATATTCCCTCGACTAGGAACAATGAAGGATGTACTCATGGACTATCCAGGCCCCACTAGTATGATCTACATCACAGTCCTGGAAGTCAAGTACACATCCTAAGGGCTTTATCAACATGTAATCAGAGAGACAGAAAGTATACATGTTAAGATAAAGAGCAACCAGATAGCGTACTATCATGTCGAGCAAGAAAGTCCTACCTATATATGTCCCAGCATCCACTACAATATACATCCAATGTACAGTAATGGCCTCTAGGGCATACATATAACTAACATCGACATATTAAGCCAAATCATCTTATCACATCACATTCTCTTTTCATCATAACAATATCTCACATCAAGTCATCTTGCATATACATCACATTCTCATTTGTATATATGTAGAATCTCATATCATCTATTGGTATACGAATATAACATGCGCATTGCCTTACATCCTCAAGCCAACATATCCACCAATGTCATCTATTATCATATCCGTAAATTCGTAGCATATATTTTCTCCAAATATAATTTATATATCGATTTTCCATATCAAAGGTTGCGGGGGTGCTATACGCCATCCACCCGACTTCCCCCGTAGATATAAATCTACTCACCTGCCAAATCCTCGCTTAGTCGAAGTCGATGTGCTTCGTTTTCTCGGAAGTCCACGCAAAGGTACCTACATATCAACACATAATCAAAATGCTATTAAAATCCAGTCCGAAAAGCGATATGGCACTCGAATTGCTTATAGGTTAGAACCTATAACTTACGCATGCAAAAACAACCAAATAACTCTTGTCGTTGACGTACAAACGTCCAACGACCGAATCACATCAAGAAATTCATAAATCCCGGTTTCAAATATTGGAAAACATAATACGGCAACTGAGAAAATCCCTCCCAGATTCTTGCACAGAAAGATAGGGACAAAACTAACAATACAGGGACTAGCTTATAAGGTGTATAAGCTACAGGCAAAATCCCAACACCAATAGCCAATATTGGCCCGACGAGATACCCAAATTACCCGGCGTCGCCGGCCAAACCTAGGAATTGGAGTCTCGTTCTTCAACTGTGGTCAACTAGTGGTCTAACTATGTTTAGGTACTTGTTTGATTTTCTTATAAACACTCTAAGTTGCTCCAGATACCCTGTAGTCCTTAAAACTTCACAAAACCGACACGGGAAATTCTAAGTTCGTGTATCGGGTTCTAATCTGTGGTCTAGGCCATTAAACATCACCAAGGTCAAGTAAGATACTCACTACACCTCAAATACACCATCACAACTCAACTCATACCCTAAACCTTATCTAGGAATATTCAAAGATCATAAAACTACACTAGTTAGCTCTAAACTACTATAGGACGTAAAGAAACTAAAGACTTAACAAAAAGAGTAGAAATATACCTCCTTTGGCAACTCAAGAAAATTCTTGGGTTGCCCAAAGTGCTCAAAATCCAAACTTGGTTCCACCATGGGGTGTAGGATGAGGTGGGGATTAACTTTTGTGAAAGGAGTGTGGGCTTTTGGTGATGATTTGGGGTGTTTATGGAGGAGGTGGAGGAACTTGAGAGGAAGAAGAAGAAGAAGCAGTTGAGGAATGAAGTGAAGAAAGGAATGGTGGGATGAAGGCCCCCCTCTCTCTCTCATGCAGGCCATACCTCCATGCTCTCTTTGACTTTTGTTTTCTTTTCAGTTCTTTTCTTTCTTTTCTTTTTATAAAAATAGAACCAAATATCAACAATGCAAATCAAACAAACATGCAACAAAATGGAACATGTCATGTTGCACTAGCCATGGATATTTAAAAATACGGATTTGGCATAATCGTGATTAGTGGTACACTAATCAAGTTTAATTTAAACTTGCATATAATTAATTGCATAATTATTTATAAAATACCAAATACCAATAAATATCTTTTAAATAAATAAACCATATTAATCTCCAATAATTTTCCAAATATTGGTATATAATTATACCATTTTACGGAAAACCCTATTCGAAAATCGAATAGTTTTTCGTGAAATATATTATTTTATTTTTTTAATTTAAAAAATAATATTTTATATTTCTGAAATATTACACTTCGGAAGAAGACATCTAACCTGATTCAAGAAAAAACTCGCCGAGAAAAAATTTGGTTAAGGTTCCGACCTAAGAAGAGGGGCCCCGAGTAATTTTCAAGCAATGTGAGTCAACTAGGGCAAATTGTCGGTCATAAGAGAGCCCCTCCTATTTATACACTCCACTAAGAGGCATCCAATGGCCCAAATCGGTTTCCGCCAAAACGAAGCGTCGCGTCTAGCAGACATCAAGGCTCCACATGGAGACCGTCCATTGGACACGTCTCCTCACGGCAGGATTCGGTGAAAATTCCTCACGTTCCGCTACCCAGCGGCGGACACGTGGCACGTAATCCAACCGGCGGGCGAATGAAATGGCGCCCCCTCTTTAAATTCGCAATCATTTCGTTGATCCGCTGACATCACCAAAGATACGCGCGAGAACTGAGGCGTCTCGTAAGCCGCCACGTAGATCCAGCGACCCAAGAGGAGCCGCCGCCAAATGTCCCGCCGTCGTCGGGTAACCCCTCACAGGGAAATCTTCGGCTGAGTCACGAAAAGCCAGGCTTACTACTTTCGACCCTGACCCATAAATAGATCAGGGCGAGAGTGGGGCTGATGATGAGGCTCATGAACGGGAACAACCCAGATTGCAACATGTGGGAGATGACGTGTCGCTTAGCCTCTGGACCTTTCGGGGCTACGATGGGGAATCAGCGCGACACATTACGAGTCTTCCTCGGGACCACATGACGAGGTATTACCCGACCTTTCGGGAAAGCCTCCCCGGAGTACCCACCATATGCGTTCAGGCATCCGAGACTCCTCGACCTCCTCGCTCGACTCCGAGCAAATACAAAACTGAGCATCCTCGGTCTCCTCGCTCGACTCCGAGCTATCCACCGAGTTGAGATTTCTCGGCCTCCCTGTCCAACCAGGAGCATGGAGCCCAAGAGCCTCCGTAACGGCTCCGCATATCTCGTAAGAACGAGATTTCCGCCGCTCCATGTTCCGCATCCCATTCTGGCACGTTTCTTCATTTATGAGCGTATCTCGCTATTAATGGACGTGTCCCGTCATCAACGCGAACGTGCTGTAAGGGCATAGCGGACGGCGGGAATCTTACGCCGGATCGCCTCCAGGCGACCGGTATATAAACCTCCTCTTCCAGACGATTCAGATAAACCAAAATCAATTCCAATACGCCGCTACCATGCCTTTATATCTCGGTACTTACTTGATCGTCAGACCTACGGTGGTCACCCATCCCGGGACTTCCCTTGCAGGTAGCTCGGCGTCAACGCCAACCCATTAAGATCCACGCGTCCAATTTTCACTCTCAATCTCAACCGTTCAAGAACGCTTACAGCAAGATCGACGGAGGACAACATCTGAGGGAGATTCCAATCTCCATCACACATGGATCCTCTAAATAAGTTCTCCTTGGAGCCATTGGAAGTACTTACCTTATCTCTGCCTTCAAAATTCTCGAGGATTTGAATGAAGACCCAGGGTTATCTCAAGCATAGAGGGCCAAGGTACATGCTCTTGAAGAAGAATTTAGCATTGCCCATCAAGGTGGATGTTAACTTCTATTTAGGTTTTAGTTTCTCTCAAATACTATAATCCTTCTACGAATATTAATAATGTTAAATTTAAATTAAGAAGAAGAAAGTAGGTACTAAAATAGAATTGATTTGGAAAGACTATAGCATAAACAAATTATGTGACCTTTTTTAAATAAATGAGAAAATGCTACATGCCTTAAGTTGTATTCTGGTTACAGTAGTAAAGATGAATTTTACTGCGCACAATTATCTTATGTGTTTTACTGATTTCAGAAAATCCCTTTCGGATTATTCTCAAATTGCAAGTTTGCACATGCGCTTGCCCACGTATGTTAGACATTAATAAAAAAATACAAAAATGATATTGCAATTTTATTTTATTAAAATACTAATATTTTAAAGGTTTATTACGATTTTTCTTAAAGATTTGAGAATAAGCCTTATCTATTTTTCTAAAATCTTTTTGTGAGCAATAAATGAGTTCTGTGTGTGTGGTTGAGTGTGTGAGAAAGTGAGAGAAGCAGATTTAGATGGCATTTCTATAATTAATAAAAAGGAGATGAAATTTTCTAAATTTTGCGACTTTTTTACTGGAAAATTTGAGAACATATATTTTTATTTCATATTAATTGTTTTTATTTTTATTTTGAATGTAAATAGTGACCTAAGCCGGTTGCAGGTTGCAGAGTAATCGGTAATTGAACCAACATCCCTCAATAATAAATCATATCTTTCACATTTAAAAAAAGTACTTTGGATATGCTGGTTTTGAATTACTAAAACCTAAAGTAACCATAACTTTTATTTATGAAAAGATAAGTCTTGATAGTTGATAGTTGTAGAGGCTTTTTATGTGTCATATTCAACAAACATGCCAGATACAAAAACAATTCAAATTCATATCATTATAGAACAACTAAAAAAATGAGAAACTAAAGAATTAAATTAACAAAAAGAGAACTAGATTATTCAGAGTCTAGCCCATGTTTGGCCCAATCTTATGCCCAATGTTTATTCTTGTTAAACAAGTAAACCTTATTGGGATCAAGAGGCCCATATCTCCCACCCCCAACCAACCCAAAAACAAATAATAATAACGGTTTTCGATAACATAACATTTTTAGTATTTTTACATCATAAAATCAACGGTGAAAGGGTTGGATTCATATAAAATTTGGTGTATCCACATCCTGTACGATGAGGATGATGGTGGTGGATGTCGATCGAAAAAGATAGTGGAGTTTGACTTCTTTTGACGCCATGGGAATAAAATAACCTACAATCACTACTACAATTAGGGGTTGCCCCTACAGATATAGAAATTCGTAGGGACAACTTTTTATTGTCCCTACGGTTCCTACCGTAGGGGCAAACAATGCCCCTACGGTTCCTACCATAGGTGTATAAATAAATTAAAAAATATTAAAATGTAATCTCTTTATTTGGTCCTACGGTGCCGCAAAAGAAAGCCCTACGGATTGAACCGTAGGGACAACAAAGGGTTATTTAAAAAAAAAGTAAAGATAAGCAATTTCCCACAGTCCCCTAAAATTTCCCACCAACCTTAATCTCTCCTGCGCCCTCGTTGATCAAAGCTCGTCCCTCGTCGTCGACTTCCTCATCGCCGTTCAAGTTCGTCGGCGAGTTCCTCCTCCATCGCTGTCGATCGAGCTCGTCGTGGAGTTCCTAGGCGCCGCCAATCGACATCGAGGTCCTTCTCGGCCTCCTCCACCTTTTCGGGCTCCATCTTCTCGGCCTCCTCCACCTCATCGAGCTCTTAGCCTCCACCCCCTCAAGCTCTTTTCTGCCGACCGGTTTTTGGTAGTGAGGTGAATTTTTTTAATTTGAAATTGAATTTTTCTTAGTTATGTTTTTGATTTCTGTAAATTAATTATGAATTTAATTTCTAATTTTGTTGTTTTTGTGTTATTGTTGTTGATTTTAGGGTTAGGATTATAGGGCCGGATTAATTAGGGGTTAATTTGGGTTATATGGTGATGATCAGAGTTAGGGTTAATTAGATCAATTTGGGTTAATTTTGGCTTGGGTCGGGGTTAATTTTGGTTTGGGTTAGGGTTAAGGTTAGGTTAGGGTTAATTTGGATTAATTAAGTAAAATAGGGTTGGTGATGATTAGGATTAGTGTTAATTAGATTAATTAGGGTTAAAGTGGTTTGGGTTAGAGTTAATTAGGTTTAGGGTTTGGGTGATGATTAGGGTTAGGGTTAGGGTTAATTAGATTAATTAGGCTTAATTTTGGTTTGGGTTAGGGTTAATTAGGATTAGGGTTAATTAGGATTAGGGTTTGGATGATGATTAGGGTTAGGGTTAATTTAGGTTAATTAGGTAAAATAGAGTTAATTTGGGTTAGGGTGATGATTAGGGTTAATTTGGTTTAATTAGGTTAATTTTGGATTAATTAGGGATAATTTGAGTTAGGGTGATGATTAGGGTTAATTGGGGTTAATTTGGGTTAATTAGGGTTAGGGTTTAGGGTGCACTAGTTTCTTCAGTAGGATACTCAATGATAACGTAAGCGTAAAATTTTACCGTAAACGTAAGAAAACTTTACCCTAAACTAAAAACTTCAAATCTTTAAAAACAAAACGTAAACGTAAAAGCTATTCAAATTAAATGTTTAAGTTAAAACCACTATATGATACTCGATGATAATATGAAACTTTCATATTCTCATCAATAGTTATATGTGAAAATCAAAGCGTGACTTAGTTCCCGTCTATCGGTTAATATACGTTCGATATTCGTCCTGACATAAAACTATACGAAGGTTGTTAAATATCGGATGGTATCGTTCGGTGCTGACAACCGTCGTGTAGTCTATGTGACAAGAAGATTCAAATTTATGATAACCGATAGATTTGTCCAGTGTGGACATGTTAGGAATATATAAAGCAAACAACGGTATTCACTTGTGTTTTCATTCGTTTCTGTAGGGTGTTTTTCGTCACCCCATTGATATGAGAATGCACGTGCTTGCCAGACGTACTACAGCTTTCCCCTGCGTAGGGTAGACTGGGGTTTATTGATTGTGGGGATCCGAATCTCCGGCAGCCACGAACTAAGCTGCCGTTAATTACCCCTCGCCTTTGGAGCGAAAGAACCTCCGATTGACGGGTCAAACTGGTCATGCGAACTCAATGTGCAGAGTGTGTATGTGTTATATTTTGAGGGGTCTTGGGTATATCGGGGGCCTCACAGAGTTTACGGGGGTCCCGCTACCCGGATAGCGGGTTGGAGGTCAAAGGGGCTAGCGGCCCCTTTATGGGTTGCGGGGCAGCGCCCCGTTAGAAAATTTTTCTAACGGGGGAAAGTGTCGTAGAGTGTGTGTGTGTGTGTATAAAGGAAAAATAGCGTCCAAAGGACGTGTGGGTGCCAGCGCCTCACGTGTCCGGCACGCGGGCGCTGGGCGCCAGCGCCTCACGTGCCCGGCACGCGGGCGCTGGGCGTCAGCTCCTTACATGCTTGGCACGCGGGCGCTGAGCGCCAGCGAAAAAAGGGCGTCTCATATGCTTGGTATGTGGGTGCTGGACGCCAGCGGGAAAAAGGTGCTTAGCCCCTATACCGGGAGTTGTATTCCTAATTGACACTTGGAGTTAAACTCCTAAAACAAAAGGACAAAGTGGCTTCGCCCCTACACTGGGTGTTGTACTTCCAATTGACTTTTGGTGTTGAACTCCTAAAAGAAAATTTTATTATTATTATTATATATATATATATATATATATATATATATATATATATATATATTTTGTGGAGTTAAACTCGTAAGAGATTTTCGGAGATAATGAAAGGGGGCCCTTTTCTTCTCCCTTGAGCTCTGGGTTTTCTCTTAAGTCTTGGATCTTTCCCAAAGTGGGAATTTTGGAGATGAGTCTCCTTCTTCTTCCTTTATGTTGGCTGGATCTTTGAGGAAAAGAGGGTGAGGCTTAAAAATCATCCTTTTTGGAGATTTGATGGGAGATATGTGTTCCCCTTCAAAGGTTTTATGGTGTAAAACGGTTTCTTTTTAGAAAAAGAAGAATTAAACTCTTAATTTAATTCAAAAAAAGAAAGAAAGTTTAGAACCTTGAGGAAGGAAAAGGAGGCAAAAACTCCCAAGATTTTGAGGGGAATGAATTATCCTTCTTCATTTCATTATCATGTTACCTTTTACAGGTTTATAAATTTACATATAACCCCTTGGGCTTTAAAAAATTGCATTTTGCCCATTCCATGCATCGTGTGCTTATTTATTTTTGCACATGAGCCATGAGCTTTACAAAAATTTGGATTTTTACCTATTTATTTTACATTCATGCATCAAAATTACATCAAATTTATTTATTACATAATTTTCTTCTTGGCATGGGAGAGGGCAGCCGGTTCATGTTTGGGCTTGACTTGGGCATTGTCACGCCCCGCTTCCCAAAATACGGAAAACGAGAGATGACTAGACCAGCCATGCTCCTACGGTCAAGGAATAATCCCGCCGTAGTCACACTTCGCATTACATGGTAATCGGTAAACAAAGCACAGAAGTAAAGGAAACACATTACTAAATCATTACATCAACTTTCATTGTTCACAATTTACAATAAAGAAAGGAAATGACTACTAACCAAGTTCGAATACAAGGTTTCTTTAGGGAAAGCAGTAAAGGTGAAGGAGGTACTCCCGACTATATCTCCGCAAGCTCGAAGGGCAATTCTGACTCCTGTACTGGTTCTTCCTCGAGGTCTGAGCATGCATACTCAGGTCGTCAGAGCGACGTAATAGCAATATTATAATAGTGACAAGAAACAAGAAAAGAAAGTAATAACAGTTGAGGTAAAATGCAGGTAATCAATATGTCATTAACTGATGCAATGTATGATTTGTGTCCCTATCAGTCTCTAAGTCACTTTTGAAATCGAGTTGTGGAAAGAAGGATCATGTTTAACGAGGGTCTCGTACATACCAGAGACTACGGCCCGCTATCGCCCGGGACATAAACCTGTCAGCCGGACCGCTACGCCCAACCTAATATATATAAGAGTCGATGTTCGAATGATCATTCTATAAATCACTGTCCTCTCTATATACAATTCTCTTTCCACTTCGATTTCCCCCTTTTCCCCAGATTTACACTATTTATGAGTATGGTCTAGTCGTGTACAAGTATGCACCAATAACACGGTTTTTGTCACTGTTCACTGTATTGTTCACTGTCACGAATCATTCACTTTTTCACTGGTGTACTTGACACTCCTAAACCAATACCATTCATACACGACAATGTATTGTACACTGAATAATAACACGCACTATCACTAGAAGTATGGCAATCGGGTAAAATATGTGCATTTATGCAGTTAACAAACCATGGGTAATATGAACTATTATGCATCTTTTGAACTTATAAAAATTGCATTAAATCATACATTCAAAATTCAGTAAAATGATACAAAGGAGGTAGCAAGTAAGCTCAGTTGGAGGTTCAACAAAATTTATTTCAGGGCAATCGGATTTTGGGTTTGCAAGTTACAGCCGTTTCATTTTAAGTGTTCGCTGCTGGAATTTCAGTTCCTGAACTGAATGTTCATTTCGCAACACAATTTTCACCCTGTTGAGATCAGAATTAGGCGACGCTATAGTTGAACGAAATTTAGGTTTATCAATTGGGTTTCCAACGCATCAGACGGATTCTCAATCGCGCCTCTACATCAGAAGTCATGTACAACACAATAATGAGGTATAGGTTTTGTTTCTGTTTGGGACTGCTATATGTCCTGTTAATCTAAATTACAGTTTAAATAGTAAACGACAGTGAAAGCGGGTGAAATCACTTTCATTAGTTATATATCTGTTTCATTCTTGCTATGGTATAGGGTTCCGCAATATAACAAGTTCAAGCAGCAAAATGGTAAGCATTACAAGATGGAAATCAACAGCCAGAGATGCTATGGACTGCAGTCCAGAGCCGCTCTCCAAACCAGTTTCCATCGTTTTTTCAGCATAGAAACAATTTAAAACTTTTATGGGGTTCTAGGTTGTCGAGTCGGCTTCGATTTGAGACTCCTAACGCATCATTCCAATTTATAAACAATTAGTTATGATTTTTACAAGTTTCAGACGTGGAAAATTTTCAGTTTTAACGGGTGTAAATGGGGATGATCGATCACGTCAGTAATGACCGTATTTTTCAGCCAAATTTTAACATGATGTTCATTACTATACGGGCCAACTTATGTAATCAGTTTCCGTCAATTTAATTGGAGTTTTCCTCTCGGGTTTTGTGTCGAACACATACATTATATTAAATCACACGATGTATATATACGGAATTTAACGGTATTTCGAATTGTAATAAATCAATTTAGCATGAAGCAAGCAGGGTACTTGCCTGATGACGCATTGACGACGCACGGCAGCGGCAATGGCAAGATCGCGCTACGAACGGCGCGGCTAGGGTTCACGGCCTCGACTCGAGTTTGGGTTCGTCGTCGGAGTTGCTCGGGGAATGGCTCTATTGGCGTCGAGTTGCTGCAACGTCAAAGCTCAGGTGAGCAGCGGTGGCTGTGGTGGTCGCCAGTGAGGGTGTAGCTGTTGGATATAGTGCCCTCAGAGTCAATTATTGGATCACAGGCACGTGATTGCAATGGTTGAGGAAGGACCTATACCGGTAGGACAGTCTTACTCAAGATGATAGTATGCTATCTGGTTTATCTTTATCACCGTGTACTGTTTCAGGTGACCTTACAGGTCACTATTGCACGTTGATAGAGCCCTTAGGATTCTTGCTTTACGGCCAGCAGTATGATGGCGATCATATACGTGGGAGCTGGGGTCTATAAGCACATCCTTAAAAGGTCCCTAGTCGTGGGAGTTTTCGAGACAGGGCATCGATACTCCAGAGTAGACTAGTGTATACAGTCGAGACCCCGACGAGGGGCGGTGGCCGGTCTCACAAGTCACTGGTGTCAGTTGGTTCACCTAAGATGTATACAGGTGCTCATTGGGTTATGAGTACACCGTACAGGACTCGCCGGGAACTTGCAAGTTGGTCTTATACCTGACGTCAGATAGCAGTTCCCTGGTGACATGTGTACAGGTTAGTTCATCGACCTGAGATCGTCATTTTTCTCGTGTGAGTCCCCACTGTACTTTGATTACTACCCTACCACGGCTCAATGGAGTCGTGCAAACATGTTTTAGTTGGGTACAGTCCCGAGCCACATGGAGGCAGTGAGCGGATCTGCAGGGGTTCGTCTCTCCCGGTATTGGGGGTGAGGTCGCGCTGTATCTAGGAGAGCCATTACACAAAGCCCTCGGCCGAGGCAGGAGATTTACTGGTAGGTATTCCAGTAGTATCTCAGGGTGTTCTGGGCTACACTCCGACACGACTTGTACCGCTTTTGGGGGTCTGAATTTTACCAACCCCCTAGGCCCGCCATGCGATGCTCATAGACGAACGGACCGGACTGTACGGATATTGTCACTGACAGGCTCAGTAGGGTGTCAGGATGAGTTCGCTCATCGACCTCCCTTTTGGTCAATACTTGGTAGCCCGTTACATACGGCTAATACCTCTGACGAGCTAGTGGTTAAATCCACAGCCAAAGTATTGACGAGTCTTTAGAGTCCCCCACAGACAGTTTCTCAAGTTTTGGGCGAAACGTTGTAGAGGC
This sequence comes from Agapanthus africanus, assembly GCA_030015575.1. NCBI lineage: Eukaryota > Viridiplantae > Streptophyta > Magnoliopsida > Asparagales > Amaryllidaceae > Agapanthus > Agapanthus africanus. Next base: position 110,936,756 of record JASDDO010000012.1, on the reverse strand, counting down.
CGTATGATATATGGCAGGGTTCGATCATATACGTGTGGTATTGCACGGATCATGATCGTACGGATCATACTAGTGGGCTTTGGTTTAAGCCGGATCCTAGTATTAGATTTGTTGGATTACTTTAGTCTCACCGCATTCGCATTCAGTCGGAATGCGGGTGCAGGTATGTATATACATGTGAGGGGTATCCTTGTGATCCGTCACGAGTTTACTTTAGATGTTGCCGGATCTTTTTGTTGTGGCAAACATTTGGATTAATGTTTGCTTAAGGAAATAATGAGCTAGAAATCATCATGACAATGCATTAATGTGACATTGACTTATATCATGAGTCATGGTCTCTTTTTTAGCAAAAGTGTCACATTAATGGATTGATTTGTGATGATATGAGAGGAAGAGAGAGAGTGGGGCTGCCATGGGCATATGGTTAGCTCTCATATTATTTTTGATAACTCACTCTCTCGCTCTCATCACAACAAAAGAAAAGAAAAGCAAAAGAAAAGCTCTTGTTCTTGTTCTTCTTCCTCTAGCTCATTGCTTCCATCAATGGCAACACTTAAACCTCCATCCAAAGCCATGAATGCAAGAGACAAAGTGATCACAACATTCTTTACTTCACCTTGGGCACGTCGGCTAGCACACTTCGTGCCCGAGTTGCTTCGGACGAAGCAGGAGCCCGTAAAGCGACTTCTCGATGTGGTGCCCTTTCCGACGAGGAGATGAAGACCGGATTTGCTGCGGGGAGCTTGGGATGGTGGCCAAAGACCGAAGGACACAGATCGATCGGTATAGCATTCTATCCCTTTCTCTAGTTAGCTAGGTATAGGTTAATGGTTACGATCCGGGTTTTTAGGATGCGGTAGTGCCGGTTTTAAAGTTCAAGAAAATGTTCATTTCCGCATTTTGGCCTCGGATAGACGGCCGGGGCGCTACCGTAGTCCTACATGGTATTAGAGCCACGCCATTAACCTACTCTAGCTTGCTCTAACATGTTTACAAGTTCGATCGAACGGATTTTCCAAAAACTGCGTTTTCATGCATCAGTTTTCTGTCGAATTTTTGCAGTGCTCAAATAATTATTTGGTACATGTCAAAAAATCATGCAGGGTTTTTTATGCATTCTGTGAAAATTTGGTAGATTGATTCTTCAGGACCGCCGCGGAACCGCGGCCAAACCCTAGTTTTGGCCGAGGTTCCGCGGCCATTATTGCTCTTCATTGGACCAAATTTTCATAGTGGGCTTCTGACATGGAAATAGGGTTTTTGGTATGTTCTGTTTGGGCCCAGATTTATTTTGAGTACTGGGTATTGTGCTTGGGGCCCACTTCGGAAAATTTAGTCGATCGAAAATTTTAAACATGTTAGTTCACAGTATTTACATTATATCTGCGACCGTGAATGTCACTTGATTGGTAAATCCTGTCTAACTGCTATAGCCCTTTTAGACGGATTTGCGAACGTGACATTCACGTTGATGTTCTGTGTTGTGCTGTGATGTTGCGGATCTGTCATGGTGGATAACCTGGATGCAGTGTTAGTATAGTTTGGTTGTATATGTACATTTGATATTGCGGGGCGAGCGTCCGACATGTGGACTGCCGTCACTGCCTGTTTGTATATTATTCTTTTGGGGCACGACCGGGCTGAGGTCGATGTACCCGTTGTATATTTTACTTTCTGTACTAGGATTACCCCGCGGAGGGGTGCACGGGTAGCCGGGTTCTAGAGGGCAACGGGCCCGCATCTCATGGCTTTGAGACGGAGGGGGCTTCACTCTAGAATTGGCGGGCTATTCGCCGCACTCGTAGGGGGTACAGCTTGACCCAAGGAGGGGTGCTCAAGTTACCGGATTCTGTGAAGTGCTGGGTGGTCCATTCACGTTGCTGAAGTGGGCTGCCTCGCTTCAGGTTTTGGCGGGTAACTTGCCGCGCCCGTAGGGGTCTAGGATTTCATTGCATAGGCTATCCACACGACCAGGGGAACGTCGGGTTTCAGTAGCGGCTCTATGAAACCCGGGGATCCCAGATATCTGTATTGTTCTGTGATGCTTATTACATTTCTGTGATGTTTATTACATTTCTGTGATGTTGCATTTTATCACGCCTTGAGCGAGTATTATATATTGATATATATACTAGTAGATGTTGTATTTGTTTTGCACCCGCGCTAGTGCAGTCCCCGCTCTGTCGTTAGTTAAGTAACCTAACGGGTGATGACGGGACCCAGTGGCGAATGCGGGTGGCATATACGTACATCATTATTTTCGTTCTTTATTGGTGTGATCAATTGATGGGACTGCGTTGATTCGGATCAATGCAAGCTAAACAAACCTATTCTGATGTTGTTGGAATATTTTTTCAAAAAGCTGTTATTGCAATGACGTTCTCTTTTGTTTTGCACTGTGGTATTCGTTTATGAATATCCAGCACCTCAGTCGACGAGGCAAGGGCCGAGATCCCTTCACCGGGAGTGACCCCTTGGACAGAAGTTTGCATCAGGGCAATAACTTCACTATAGCCGATTACTTTTTGCTTTGCATCGTGGTATTCAGTTAGAATATCCTGCACCTCATTCTACGGGGAAAGAGCCGAGATCCCTTTATCGGGAGTGACCTTTTTAGCAAAAAGTTTTCGTCACTATATTTTTATAAAAAGCTATGCAGTTCCTTCAACGATATCAAGTTCATTACGGTAAAAGTTTTTCGCCAAAAACTAGACATAGCCCTCCGTCATTTCTTACAAATATTACTTAGTATTCGTACTGCGTTTGTTGACTGTGTCAAGGCGTAGTGTACGGTAGCTAAGTAGTGTACGTTTGTGGCATATTAATGGGATTGGTTAGGACAGTCGTGCGGCCTTGTTGACTGTGTCAAGAGCTCGTACGGGTGGGTTTAATGCAATCCAGGATAATGATGGGTTGAACTTGATTAGGACTCTTTGATTTGTTGACTGTGTCAAGGTCACTTGGGTCCTAAGGGTAAAAACACACATCGGGAGTTTCTAAAGAAACTGAAACTTGCCAGGCATGCGCATACCTTCTGGAGTGTGATAACATGAGTGGATTCCGTCACGTTATCATGCGATGATAGTTGGATCCCGATTCCCACTGATGAGTTGGTTTACTCCTCGGGTGATCCCGACTAATTCTTCTTTAAGGTTTGGAGGAGAATTTGAGGTTACAGTGGGAGGTTTCCTGATTGGATAAAGTGATAACCATTCTGATCTAGGTTAGAGTGCACGCTGAGTGTTTCTTTTCTCTCTCTCATTGGCAGCGACCATGACCCGACCCTTGACTATGACTCAGTGACCAAGTTAACCGAACCTTCTTATAACACTGGCTTTTGGATTGTCAAGAGTTGCATACCTCATTGCCACTCCTACTTTTACCCTTTTCTCCAGAACACCCCGTATTACTACGAACATCCACTTCCATTGGATAAAGCCATCGTATGGTTATATACGAACTCGAAGGAATTTATTCGAGGATGGTTTCCGGTTCTGGAGAAAACGGATAGGACTATTCAGTTGTCTTTTCTTTTTACCTTCTCTCACGTTGCGAGTGTCCCTTGGATTAGGACAGCACACCTATTACGCTTATTGGATAGTCTTCTTCCAAACCATAGGCTGGTGCCGAACAGTGGGGAATGAAGAAAACCAATTAGCCTAACGATGGTGTGCAGAAGGTATCAAGTAAAGACAAATAAAGGGATTAGTAAGAGGGCAAAGTAAACTGCGACCGCTATTCACGACCAAACCAAATATTTCTTCGCCAATCCTACGTCACCTTTGTATTTCTCCAGAACACTCCGTATCACTACGAAGATCCACAGTTTATTGGATACTCCATCGTATGGTTATATACGAACTTGAAAGGAACTTGTTCCAGTTCGGGGATGGATTCTGGTTCAGGAGAAATAAGGAATAAGGTTTATTCAGTTGTCTTTTATCATCACCTTCTCTCAGGTTACTAGTGCCTCTAGGATTGGGACAGTACACCCATTATGCTTATTGGATAGTCTTCTTCCAAACCATAGGCTGGTGCCGAATGGTAGGGATGGAAGAAAACCATTTAACCATAATAGGGTGTACAAAAGGAAATGAATAAAGACATATGAAGGGATTTGGAGAGATGGCAAAGAAATATACGGTTACAGTTGTGAATCTGATAATGGAAGAGGCATTACTAGGAATACCCGAATACCCCTTCGAAACATATCCATGTTTCAGTTTCACTATGTATTGTTAATAGAAAACTGATTTCCCAATTGGTCCTTACTCCAGGGTATGTATTTACCAGGTTTGATTCTCACATCTGTATGGTTTTACAGATGATGAGTGGGAGTAAGTTATTGGGAATTAGGCGATTGTCCTCATTATATCGGGATTCGTTGTAATTGGTGATATTTGAGGAAATCACCTGGGTTGTTTGGCAGACGGCAAATATTTGGTTTTGAATATCCGTTGTTATGCACCAATTTCAAATTGATATATCTGTACGTCTATTTTTATAGAGTGAGATATAACCTTTTGAAATTATGTCTATGACATTTACCTATATCAGTGGATGGTTAGGTATGGAGCATTGAACAGCGGTGTAATTCTTCTTAACCATAAGTACAGTTTTCAACCTACGACGCACATGGTATGAGTTATTAGACTCAGGGGACTTATACAGAGTATTGTATGTTGTCCACTGTCCATTTGGACAGAGGACTTGGTACTCGTACTATATTCTGTTTACTTGTGACTTCTCTAGTTCTTAGACATGTGTTTCGTAGAAATGCAAGGTCCAAGTTTTGAGAAGTTATAGGTATATGAATAAAGTAGAGAACCAGGTATTGCAAGTATCAGGATTCTTCAAGGTGATCGAAGATGTAGATACTTATATATGGTATTCAGTTGATAGTAATGATTATGAGAACTTGCTTCTCTTTCAGGTTACTCATATCTGGATGTACTCCTAAGTTGAGTAATGCTGATCGGCCTCTCTCCATTTAGTTGACATGCACTGAAGACAGTTGCATGATTTGAATCTGGTTCCAATTAAATCAGTGCCTCTGTTTCTATATTGGATATAGAATAGTTCATATCTTAACATTGTTAAGGTACGGGGAGTTGTCTGGCTTATGCTTAAAACCAGACTCTGGATAACTCAAGGCACGTTTCTGTAATGGCTGTTTGTGGGTTGACCCGGGCTATGACGAGGGTTGATTTTCTACCATCTGGAAGATCAATTGTGATATTGTTCTAGACTCGCCACAGTTTTAATAAAAATGGATTTTTTTTCCAGAAAACAGTAGTGGGAGTATGGTAGAACTCGAAGTGATTCCAGAACCGCAAACGATTACTGAAAATTTGATAAGAACCTAAAGATTCAATCTGGTTTGACATTCCATTGGCCACTCCGCAGATATGGTGGGTAACCTCAGGCACTCGAGAGGTACTCCGGCAGCCTCAAGGACGGTGGTAGGGAGGTTCTTGTTTACCTAGACTTGCCATTGCTGTTGTTCCAGACTATGAAACCCGGCAGGAGGATGAGTATAGCGTCGTTCTGAACTAGCTTTGGAAGTGCACGTGTATATGACTCTGCCAGAGGGTTATCGTAATCAGTGTGAGCAGCGGAAGCATAGTGGACAAGTGGCTTATGTCTATTTATGGACTAAAGCAGATATAGCGGAGATAGATCATCTATTTCTGATGTGACAGTCATAGGTTTGACTTCATCAGAATAGGTGATGGATCTGTTAAGAAGGTAGTAGGGTGTGATGTCATGATATTTGGATGACATACACAGAGTAGGAAGTGAAATTCTTATACTACGATCGGTTATACTTTGGTTGTCACACAGTGGTTTCTCCACATAGGATATATATATTATATCAGACATTCTGGTTACTGGATCTATGGTTTTAGATCTAGATTTGGGTAGTTTCCCAATCAGGGTACTTAGACAGCATTCTATGAGTATTTAGAATGGACGACTCCAGGCACGGTAGTGTACCTACAGGTGATGGAGTCACCCTCTCTAAAGCTGTCTTATAGACTAAAGGGGAGAGGGATGTACATGATTGGCAGATCACTTGCTTAGGCAATTGAGTCAATCATGAGATGTCAAGTACCATACCAGATATTGTTTTTGCATGAGATGCAATAAGTTGATATTGATCCAATCCTGGAGAAACATTCAGAAGCAGTTTTAGAACATAAGTGAATGTTCTAGGGATATGATAACGGCATCCTCCTTCGGGAGACAGTTATCATTCCAGGCTTCCAAGGTGACCTGGATGACAGAGTGGCTGTCAGAGTTATAGTTATCCCTCTGACGAGGGGTAGTATTTTGGACAGGTGGTCCAGGCGGATACTGAGGGAGGTATGGCGCAGGACACTGATTAAGTTCAGTCGATGATACAGTCTAAGAAGTTTGGATTTGGAGTTCACTTATGAACTAGGACCCATCAGACATCCAAACATATTCTAAGACAGGTATTGCTCATTTCGGGAGATGGTTTTCTCCGCGAACTTGAGATAAAGAGAGACATAGAAAGATACATCACAGTGGATCCACTTACTGAGGCTATTCCTCGAACGCAATAGTTTCGCAAACGAGCTTTGTGAGACTGACTAGTAGAGGAGTTGGGTGTTCGGTATCACACGGGCTGTGAGTATGCGACATCGCAATAATTAGCCTTGAGTGCAAGTGGGAGATTGTTGGATATAGTGTCCTCAGAGTCAATTATTGGATCACAGGCACGTGATTGCAATGATTGAGGGAGGGCCTATATCGGTAGGACAGTCTTACTCAAGATGATACTATGCTATCTGGTTTATCTTTATCATCGTGTACTGTTTCAGGTGACCTTACAGGTCACTATTGCGCGTTGATAGAGCCCTTAGGATTCTTGCTTGACGGCCAGCAGTATGATGGCGATCATATACGTGGGAGCTGGGGTCTATAAGCATATCCTTAAAAGGTCCCTAGTCGTGGGAGTTTTCGAGACATGGCATCGATACTCCAGAGTAGACTAGTGTATACAGTCGAGACCCTGACAAGGGGTGGTGGCCGGTCTCACAAGCCACTGGTGTCAGTTGGTTCATCTAAGATGTATACAGGTGCTCATTGGGTTATGAGTACACCGGACAGGACTCGCCGGGAACCTGCTAGTTGGTTTTATACCTGACGTCAGATAGCAGTTCCCTGGTGACATATGTACAGGTTAGTTCATCGACCTGAGATCGTCATTTGTCTCGTGTGAGTTCCCACTGTACTTTGATTACTACCATACCACGGCTCAAAGGAGTCGTGCAAACAGGTTTTAGTTGGGTACAGTCCCGAGCCACATGGAGGCAGTGAGCGGATCTGCAGGGGTTCGTCTCTCCCGGTATTGGGGGTGAGGTCGCGCTGTGTCTAGGAGAGCCATTACACAAAGCCCTCGGCCGAGGCAGGAGATTTACTGGTAGGTATTCCAGTAGTATCTCAGGGTGTTCTGGGCTACACTCCGACACGACTTGTAACGCTTTTGGAGGTCTGACTTTTACCAACCCCTAGGCCTGCCATGCGATGCTCATAGACGAACGGACCGGACTGTACGGATATTGTCACTGACAGGCTCAGTAGGGTGTCATGATGAGTTCGCTCATCGATCTCCCTTCTGGTCAATACTTGGTAGCCCGTTACGTACTGCTAATACCTTTGACGAGCTAGTGGTTAAATCCACAGCCAAAGTATTGACGAGTCTTTAGAGTCCCCCACAGACAGTTTCTCAAGTTTTTGGCGAAACGTTGTAGAGGCCGTATGATATATGGCAGGGTTCGATCATATACGTGCGGTATTTCACGGATCATGATCGGACAGATCATACTAGTGGGCTTTGGTTTAAGCCAGATCCTAGTATTAGATTTGTTGGATTACTTTAGTCTCATCGCATTCGCATTCAGTCGGAATGCGGGTGCAGGTATGTATATACAAGTGAGGGGTATCCTTGTGATCCGTCACGAGTTTACTTTAGATGTTGCCGGATCTTTTTGTTGTGGCAAACATTTGGATTAATGTTTGCTTAAGGAAATAATGAGCTAGAAATCATCATGACAATGCATTAATGTGACATTGACTTATATCATGAGTCATGGTATCTTTTTTAGCAAAAGTGTCACATTAATGGATTGATTTGTGATGATATGAGAGGAAGAGAGAGAGTGGGGCTGCCTTGGGCATATAGTTAGCTCTTATATTATTTTTGATCACTCACTCTCTCACTCTCATCACAACAAAAGAAAAGAAAAGCTCTTGTTCTTCTTCTTCTTCTTCCTCTAGCTCATTGCTTCCATCAATGGTAACACTTTAACCTCCATCCAAAGCCATGGATGCAAGAGACAAAGTGATCACAACATTCTCTACTTCACCTTGGGCACGTCGGCTAGCACACTTCGTGCCCGAGTTGCTTCGGACGAAGCGGGAGCCCGTAAAATGACTTCTCGATGTGGTGCCCTTTCCGACGAGGAGATGAAGACCAGATTTGCCGCGGGGAGCTTGGGATGGTGGCCAAAGACCGAAGGACACGGATCGATCGGTATAGCATTCTATCCCTTTCTATAGTTAGCTAGGTATAGTTTAATGGTTACGATCCGGGTTTTTAGGATGCGGTAGTGCCGGTTTTAAAGTTCAAGAAAATTTTCGTTTCCGCATTTTGGCCTCGGATAGAGGGCCGGGGCGCTACCGTAGTCCTACAACAGCGAGGGGGTTCGCCTCGGGTTGGTGAAGGTGATGGGAGTTGGAGAGAGAAGTGGTGCAGGGGAGGAGTGGCCGGCGGTGGCAAGCTCGGTGGTAATGAGTGAAGGTGGAGTCAAGAGGGGATCGAGGAGCTTGGGGCAGCGACGATGCAGAGATGGCTCCGACGAGGTGAGGAGTCGCGATGGGTTAAGGTGGTGGTCGGTGGTCGTCGTCGATGGTCGGGGGTGAGGAGACAAGGGGGATGGAGGCAACGACGAGATCAGTGGCGGTGGACGCGAGCGACGGTGAGGCAGGAGAGTGCGAGCATGGCGTGGGTGCGGGTTCGAGAGAGGGATGGTGCAGGGTATTTTTGGAGAGAGGAGAAGAGAAATGGAGGAAGGGGAGAGAGTTAGAGAGACGAGGAGGCGAGCGCGCGTGAGGTCGTGGTCGACGAGCAGGGACGTAGGGTGATGACGCGGGGGCGTGGGGTGTAGCGTGGGGCGATGTGGGAACGCAGAAAAAAGAAGCGAGAAAAGAATAGGAGGGTGTGGGGAAGAAGATGGAGGCGGGTCGGTTTCGGGCGCGGGTTTGGTCACGGGCATGGGCGTGGGCCGGTAAGGACATGGTCTGGGCTTGGCTTTTATGGGATTTATTTATATATTGAGTTTTTATTTTGTTGGGCTAGGCTTGATTTATTTATATATTTTGTTTTTATTTTGTTGGGCTTTAGTTTAAATGCTTAGGAACATTAAATTTTAAGAATTAGAGGAAACACAAGGATTCTAAATACCCCCAAAAATTAACGGGAAAAGTAAAAAATATTCGGGAGACTTGGAAAAATTTTAGAAAATTTTTTATTGTGGGAACCGGGAATTTACAGGCATGGGCCCACTTGGCCTGGGCTTGGGCCCGTTTGGTTTAGGGTTGACATTGATTTTGACTTGGTCAACTGGGGTGTAAATTTTAGCCCCAACAAAGTGCCCCACATTAATAAATGCATACCACGTATATGGGTCGTGTGCATGAAATTAATGAATCTTCTTTCGTGTGGAGGTGACTTGATTTTGTTCCCACTTTTGGGGAGGCTGACATTGCTTTTTTTATGACACAGACACTCAATGCTTGATGTGTCTCCAAGACGGAGTGTCACTGGTTGACGTGTCCCCAAGGCAGATTGTCTATATTGGATGTTTCCCCGAGATGGAGTGTCTGTATATGACGTTTCCCCGGCACGGAGCGTCGCTGGTCGACGTTTCCCCGGCATGGAGTGTCGTTGGTTGACGTATCACCGAGACGGAGTGTCTATGGTCGACATTTCCCCGGCACGGAGTGACTCTGGTCGACTTATCCCCGAGGCGGAGTGTCGTTGGTCGACTTATCCCCGTGGCAGAATGTCCCTTTGACGTTTCCCTGGCACAGAGGTGTCTCTAGTTGACGTGTCCTCGGCATGGAGTGTCGCTGGTCGACGTTTCCCTGGCACGGGGTGTCGCTGGTTGACGTGTCCCCGAGACGGAGTGTCTATGGTTGAAGTGTCCCTGAGACGGAGTGTCTATAGTCGACATTTCCCCAGCACAGAGTGTCGTTGGTCGACTTATCCTCGAGGCGGAGTGTCGCTGGTCGACTTATCCCCGAAGCAGAGTTTCTGTTTGATGTTTCCCTGGCACTGAGTGTCACTGGTCGACGTGTCCCCGGCACGGAGTGTCGCTGGTCGACGTTTCCCCGGCACGGAGTGTCGCTGGTCGACTTATCCCCGAGGCGGAGTGTCTGTTTGACGTTTTTCTAGCATAGAGTGTCGTTGGTGGACGTGTCCCCGGCATGGAGTGTCACTGGTCGATGTTTCCCCAGCACGGAGTGTCGCTGGTTGACGTGTCCCCGAGATAGAGTGTCTATGGTTGACGTGTCCTCGAGTCGGAGTGTCTATGGTTGATGTTTCTCCGGCACGGAGTGTCGTTGGTCGACTTATCCCTATGGCAGAGTGTCTGTTTGACGTTTCCCCGGCATGGAGTGTCGCTGGTTGACGTGTCCCCAAGGCGGAGTTTCTGTTTGACGTTTCCCTGGCACGGAGTGTCGCTGGTTGATGTGTCCCTGGCACGGAGTGTCGCTGGTCGACGTTTCCTCGGCATGGAGTGTCGCTGGTTGACTTATCCCGAGGCGGAGTGTCTGTTTGACGTTTTTCCTGCACAGAGTGTCGCTAGTTGACTTGTCCCCGGCATGGAGTGTCGCTGGTCGACGTTTCCCCGGCATGGAGTGTCGTTGGTTGACGTGTCCCCGAGATGGAGTGTCTATGGTTGACGTGTCCCCAAGACGGAGTGTCGATGGTCGACATTTCCCAGCATGGAGTGTCGCTGGTCGACTTATCCTTGAGGCGGAGTGTCTGTTTGACGTTTTCCCGGCACAGATTGTCTCTGATTGACGTGTCCCTAACGCGGAGTGTCTGGTCGACGTGTCTCCGCAACGGAGTGTCGCTGGTCGACTTATCCCCTAGGGGGAGTGTCACTGGTCGACTTATCCCTAAGGTGGAGTGTCTATTTGACGTTTCCCCGGCATGTGGTGTCACTGGTCGACTTATCCCCGAGGCGGAGTGTATGTTTGACGTTTCCCCGGCACGGAGTGCACTGTCGACTTATCCCCGAGGAAGATTGTCTGTTTGACGTTTCCCCGACACAGAGTGTCACTGATCGACTTATTCCAAAGTCAGAGTGTCTGTTTGACGTTTTCCCGGCATGGGGTGTCGCTGGTTGACGTGTCCCTGGTAGGGAGTGTCGTTGGTTGACGTTTCCCCCATGGCAGAGTGTCTGTTTAACGTTTCCCCGGTGCCGAGTGTCGCTGGTTGACGTATCCCCGGCATGGAGTGTCACTGGTCGACATTTCTCCGTCACGAAGAGTCACTGGTTGACGTGTCCCCGGCACGAAGTGTCGCTGGTCAATGTATCCCAGAGGCGGAGTGCCTGTTTGACGTTTTCCCGGCATGGGGTGCCACTGGTTGACGTGTCCCCGGCATGGAGTGTCGCTGGTCAACGTTTCCTAAGCATGGAGTGTCGCTGGTCGACGTTTCCTCAGCACGGAGTGGTGCTGGTCGACTTATCTTCGAGGCAGAGTGTCTGTTTGACGTTTCTCCAGCACGGAGTGTCGCTGGTCGACGTTTTCCCGGCATGGAGTGTCACTGTTTTTTATGTAGAGACCGTTGTCGGAATTGGTTGGCTTGATTTGTTTTGGGGAGGTTTCAATCTGTCCGGCAGGACTTTGAGCTTGGAAGCGCTTTCGGATGGGACTTTTGTTTGATTTGTCCGATTCCTTCCTTGTTTGGAGAGACCCTTGAATTCGAGGCATTGCAGCGTGAGATTTAGAATTTGGAATTTGGATTTTTGTTCAGCATCAGCATCGCTACACTGGAATGTGGTACCAGGAGCGAATCATCATTTGTCGCGAGAGAATTTGGGGATTTTAGTTTTGGTTGGCATCAGCATCGCTACACATGAATGTGGTACCAGGAGCGAATCATCATTTTCCATGAGGAGATTTCACTCGTTCCCAGTTTAACGACTTAGGGGTCATCTGTTCCCAAATTAACTACTTAGGGGTCAATTAGATCGGAGGTTTGGAATTTCGGGGTTAGGGTCGGCATCAACGTTGCTAACACTGAAACACAGGTGCAAGGAGCAATTCATCATTTGCCTTTACCCGTTAGGGAGTGATGACTTAGGATACAGGCTTAGGTCCCTATCCCCTAAGGCTTTTCAATTTTATGAGCTGTAAGGGTCCTATAAAAGTATTTTCTTTCTACGAGTCGAAAGGATCCCGTAGGTGTATTTTCTCCTTAGGAGTCGTGAGGACCCCCAAGTGTGTTTTTCCTTTGTGAGTCGTAAGGATCCTATGAAGGTGTTTTCTTACTAGTCAAGAGGATCTCGTAAGTTTTGTTCTCCTCATGTATCGTGAGGACATAAAAGTGGCTCTTCCTAAATGGAGCATAATTCCGATGGCGGAGACCAGCCACGTGACTGCTGATTGCGGTGGGGTATGGGTGTGATGAGAATTATTTGAGCCCATGGATTGTATACGGTAGTCAACTTGGGGACCAACCGTAGGGTTATGGGATTTTTCGGAAGATTTTGGTTGACGTCTGCATCGCTACACTGAAATATGGTACCAGGAGCGGCTTGTCATTCACCATTTGGGGATTTGATGTTTGGTTGGTGTCTGCACCGCTGCACTGGAATATGGTACCAGGAGCGACTCATCATTCGCCGTTTTTTTTACCGCGATTGCTCTATCATTTCATCTTTTCTTATCACAAAGGTCGTGATTGTCCTATCATTTCAGCTATTTATTCACGGTCGTCCCATCATTTCGGCTGTTTTATTTTACTTGTTGATTTTTATTGCGAGTTGTCCCATCATTTCGGCTTGCTTTTTTTTTTTATTTACACATTTTTTTACATTCCCAGTTTAACGACTTAATGGTCGTATGTTCCTAGTTTAACGACATGGTGGTCAATTGTTCCCAGTTTAACAACGTGGTGGTCATCACCGTGCCCTTATTAAAAAATCCTTGGGCTTTGATCTCGCGACGCTTCAATGCTCTCTTTGTCCTTTTAGAGTGACGTTCACATGTGTCCTGTAGAAACTGTGATGAACTGGGTCATTTTCTGGAGCGGGCGATTGAGGCGTTTGCCCCCAGAGGGTTTTAGTCTTTGTTCGAACAAAGCGGACGATCGTAGCTTGGTTTTCTGGTAACACGTCTTTGGCCAATGAGACCACTCCCTCATTGTATAGTTTTTCCACCCAATTCTTGAAAACAAAGCAGTCTTCAATGGTATGACCCACCATTCTGTGATACGGGCAATACAAAGGACCATCAATCATGTTTGCTTCATGTGGTCTTTTTCATTTAGGCAATTGCAGACCGTTTCTCAGGGCGTCCTTGAATATTTTACGGACTCTGTCCCTTCTGAAAGAATAGACCTTATTCAATTTCTCTTTCAGGGGCAATTCTCCTCCCCCTCCCAACACTGGTTTTCGAGGCTGGTCGGCATTAAGCCTGCCTGCTCCTCGCCTACTTTGGTCGGCAGATACATTAGAGGATTCAGTGTCCTTGGGAGGCCCACCTTTGCGGTTGTCTTTCCTCGGATATTTGGAATTGTTGTTATATTGGTAGTTTGGAAGAGATTCGGGGCCCGCATGTTCCAGCATCTGGACTCTTTTAAGGAAGTCTTGGAGAATTTCTGGATTGTTTACCGCCGGAAACCAGGAAGACAAACGTCTTGCCTGAATTTGGGGGCAGATGCTATTTGGATTTATCCGTATACCTCTCCGAAGATGCCAAGTTAATTTATGGCACCATATATAAAAGGTTTAAACAGATGCGGCTGTTGTAGTAGACTTCATCAGATTCCCCCTCGTAGTGAGGGGTTTTTGATTGTGGGGACGCTTTTCCCTGCAGGCGCAAGCCCCTGCAGTTAATTACGTTACCGCGTAGTGGTAACCACTTTCTCCTGCTCCAGATGTTCACTTCGTGTCGTGTGTGTTTGTTTTATTTTTGGTTGCCCGTGGATTGTATACGGAGACTAATTTGTGTTGTCGCCCGTAGGGCGGGGATTAGTCCAAATCCGTATTTTCTTAGATTTGGGTTTGGTTTGATTTAAGGATCGTTAACATCGTTTGAGATCAAGATCAACTTAAATGTTTGTTAAGGATACGTTAGTCTAAGTTTTAGACTTAGATCTTCTTAACGGGGGTACAGGATCATTTTTGATCCAACGAAAAAGCATTTGGGCTCTATCGTTTTAGTTTAAGGACATTACGGTCTATTGGGTTTAAGGACATCATAGTCCATGTAAGGATATCATAGTCCATGGAGTTTGGGCTCATCAGTTTGAGGGTGCGCCAAGAGTTATAGTTATTGGGACCTGCCACCTCCATGAAGACGTTGAAGAATTACAACGACATGTATCAGAGGTGTGGAGAGATATACCCTTGAACCAATGTCCCGACTGAGGGGGGATAGGATGAACATCATTTTAGATGCCATCTGTTAGGAGCTCATTATCTATCTTTCGGACTGAGATCGGTTTGGGGGACCCTGAGTGTGAGGGGCTCAATTGATTGGCCTCGGGAGATATGGTCTAAGGTTGGCTAATGTTGGCCCCTCATAGTGTAAAACACCAGTATATGCCCAGCGCTTACGTGCTCCAACGTGTGGCCTTGAATTAGCGTTAAACACTGAAATTTGGGGCGCTCACGTGTGGCACGTGAGGCGCTTGAAAGTTGGCGCTGGTTCTTTGGCTTCATTCCCTTGTTCCTTTTATAAATGCTAAACCTTACTGGGGATCACGTGCTCTCACGTGAGGCGCCCCCCAAATGGGAACTATCTTGGATTTATTCCCTTTTTCCTTTGAAAGTGCTAAGCACTTTTAGGGGGGTCACATGGGATCACATGAGGCGCCCCAAAAATGATAACTGTCTTTGGTTTTATCTCCTTTTCCTTTTAAAAGTGCTAAGCACTTTTAGGGGGGTCATGTGGGATCACGTGAGGCGCCCCAAAAATGATAACTGTCTTTGGTTTTATACCCTTTTCCTTTTTAAAGTGCTAAGCACTTTTAGGGGGTCATGTGGGGACACGTGATCTGATCTCAGTTGTTCTCTTTCATTCATCAAGGGTGCTCACGTGGGAGCACGTGATCGGCCATTATCATGTTGGGTGCTAATCTTTCTACGTGCATGGAGATCTTGAGTTTTGAGATTTTCAAGCCTATTGTTTTATAAGAATTAAATTCTTATATAAGGTTAAACTCTAGTTTTATTAGAGGAATTTAGATTCTTATATGTTCTTGTAAGAATTAAATTCTTTGAACTTAATTTTTCCCCCTCGGTTTGAATCTACATAACAAGACCTCCCCGATGAGAATTAAATTCTCCACTTGTGGGGAGATCAGCTTCTGCAGATTCCAACCAGAGGAAGAACTAAGTTCTTTTGGGAAGAGTTAAACTCTTGTGGAAGCGAAGAAGATGGAAGATGTTCTCTGTGTTTTTTTCCTTCTTACCTAGGGTTTCTTCTCTTCTTTGAGGAGATCTTCTTCTCTCTAGAGAATTAAATTCTCTTTTCTTTTTTAAAATTTTCAGGGGGTTTTCTCTCTCTGTTTCTGTAAATTTCTCTCTTCAGTCTCGAGTCCTTTATATAGCAGAGACAAGTTTGTTGATTTTTGTTAAGGAAATCTCTCATTGAGAGATTTTTGATTGATTCGGGGATTTTATCCACCGTTGGATCTTTGATCCAGGGACTTCTGTTTTACAGAAGACATTTTCTTGTTTTTAACAATATTGGGAAAATATTTTCCCATATAGAGCTTATTCTGTATCTTGGTGATTTTTAATCACCATTGGATCTTTTGATCCAACGGTGCTCTGATTTACAGAGCACAATCTTTCTTGTTTAGAAAGATTGGGGGAAATATTTCCAAAATAAGGTTCTGATCCTTTTTATATAGAATTTAATTACATCGGCTCAGAAAATATTAGGGATCCTCACATGTAGCACGTGACCCAATGGCACTAGGCCCGTTTGCCTATATGCAGCAGTCCCAGAGAAGAGCACCACGTGTTGGCACGTGATGCGCCTTTTGGTCTGCTATTTGTTTTATGAAGGCTCCTATATACTTTGTATATAGGTGCTTACGTATGGCACGTGAGGCCCAACCTCAGTCCTATTTGTTAAGTGTAATGCTTTATAATTTTGGGTCCAAGGCGCATCACATGTGGGTACGTGATGCTCCATTCGGGGAATCTTCCTATTGCTTTTTATTTATTATTTATTTTTCATAAGGGAATAAATTCCCCCACAGCGTTGTTCTCACGTGGCTTGCATGTGAGTGCAACGCTGTCACCTTTACAGTCGTTGGATTGCCTAGGGGAACGGGGAAGTGAACCGCCCTTGTCACGTCTTATAAATGCAAGGGTTTGGCCTTTGGGAAGCCACTGTTCTTTCATCTTCTTCCTTCTTTGTTTTCTTTGAGAATTAATTCTCCTCTTCAGAGCTTAGTTCTCTGCTATTGCAATTCCAGAGTTAAACTCCGTTGGAAAAAGAAACCCTTTTTTAGGTAAAGATCCTGAACATCAGAGAATCGCTTTTTATCAAAAATTTCTGGATTTTATATCCACTATAAGTCGTGATCTTTGAATAGTAGACCATAATGTCATGGGGTTTCTGGAATTTAATTCCTTCGCATAAAAGGAATTTAATTCCTCACTGAAAAGCTTAGCTCTGAAAGATCAAGAGGGCCTTTCAGGAATTTGATTCCCCGGTGTTCTTGAGAATCTTTTCAAGGGATTTTTCTTTTATTTTTACCCATTTAACAGAGTTTGTAATGGGTGTTCTTTTGTGAGGATGTCCCAAGTCGTTTAAACTCTAATGTGCATTTATTGAGAATCTTTTTTTATTCTCACAATGATTACCCTGCCTCATGATTGGAGAGCCGTAATACTGATTTTGTGGGGTCCATTATTTTTGCAATCAATGGTCCCATGGAATAAACTTCTTGTCGTTTTCTTCTGCTGTTTATATATATATATATATATACGTATAAGTTGCATTAATAGTTTTTCCTCCCTTTATTTCAGGAACAATGGCTTCTCTTCCCTATTTTCCTATCACTCGCTCAGACGCTGCTTTTCCACAATCGCCGTCGGACGAAGAAGCAATGGCGATGATCAGGGCCGATGACAGGGACTGTACCAATTTGCTTTTGTGGGGAACTTGGTATGGACATATCATCCGGGGCCGTCGCAGCTTTATTTGCGAAGTGCCAACAGAGCCTCTTCGTCCAATTTCACCGATGGAGCGTCCGCAGACTGCTTTTACGGTGGAGGCGGCTGATTGGACTCCTATAGGCCGACTTGAGCCATCAACAACTGGGATACCCAACCAGCCTTTGCCGGTCATAGACATTTTGGGGCGTCGCATTTATCAGGGTGAAGCCTAACCCTGGGGACAAATTTATAAGATAGGGCTTACCCCTCGCCATCCAACGGGCTATCTTCCCTGGGCTCGATATGTTCTGTCCGCCCATCATGCGGGATTGCAGAAGGTCGGGCTCTATCAGGCGGTGTATGCGTCCCTTTTTCATTATTAGTCCCCTCATGTCTGGTGGGTTAAGACTTTTGTGAACCAGTGGAATCTTCCCACCAACACCTTCTTGCTAGGGGATCGCGGGGTCTCTATTTCATTGGAAGAGTTTCGCGAGGTTTCGGGACTACCAATCAGGAGAGAGCATTATGAAGAGTTGTTGCCTCCCGATGAGTATGTGTTTGAGACGATGCCGACTTCGCATGACGGCTTGGCGACTGAAAACGTCGTCCGCCATAAGTACCCTAGCTTAATCAAGGTTTTGATTATTTTTGAGAAACTGTTCGCAGTGTCGGAAGGGCATGGTGTCACTTTTGAGAGCTTCATTACCTGCTTTATCCGCGAAGATACTTTGTCCAAGACGGCTCCAAAGTTTGCAAACATCGACGACCCTTTTGGGTTTGGGCTAGACAAACTGCCAGCCAAAGAAGAAGATTTACCGCAGTTTTATATCCCGATCTTGTCGGTCGTGTCCTTCAATTCGATTGCGGCTCTCAGCATAGACGAAGAGACCTTCTTTGTCGGCTTTATCAGCCTTTGGCTCAGTTGTTTCTCCATTCCAACGCATCGTCGCTTCATGAGAGCATTGGTCATCTATCCTACTCATCGCGTCGCTGAAGGGACATGACTGTCCATGGGCATCGCGGGGCTATCACACTTACACCATGGGCTGAGCACTACGGCCAATACTTCGACCCCGGGTGTAGATGTTGTCAGTTTCTCCCTCCACTACTTTACGTCGTGGATCGAGATGCATGTATTAGGGGCGTTCGCAGCGCATCGGAGGCCAGATTTCTATGACGCTTACACCTTTCCGCGGCTCATGAGGTTGGTGGATGCTTCTGCTCCTGATCCAACTCGGCTAGGGGCCCTTCGTGTGTTGCTTAACCCATATGCTAACGAAGGTGGGATGATATTCAACGACCGAGTCCTCTCTGCTCCTTCGGGACCTGTTCAGCAACTTTTTGACCTATCAGAAGAGGGAGTGCCGTCTTTAAAGCATAAAGAGATTAAGCATCTATACTCGATTAGGCCGGGTTTCTTGGTATTTCATCAGAGTAACGTGGTTCTTTTTATGCAGTACAATCCACACCGCTTTGCTCAACAGTTGGGTTATATCCAAGGTGTTCCTTTTGAGGCGTTCTTAGTCGAGCCTACTTCGTCACTGACAGGTATTCGCGATGCTATCCATCATTTTATATGGCTGAACACTGGTTCCCGTTTCATGATCCCCGAGACTGATCACCTTCCAAGGCGTGTGGGGTCTTTTACGGGTTGGTACCGTCATCGAGTTGGTCCCATCATTGCCGAGGAGAAGCGTATACTCTTCGGATATAGAGCTCCCGCCCCAACCCAAGCCACAGGCGTTCCGCCGCGACCGCGGACAGTGGTTCTGTTAGTTATATGTATGCCCTAGAGGCCATTACTGTACATAGGATGTATATTGTAGTGGATGCTGGGATATATATAGGGAGGACTTTCTTGCTCGATATGATAGTATGCTATCTGGTTGCTCTTTATCTTAACGTGTACACTGATTGTCTCTCTGTTATATGTTGGTAAAGCCCTTAGGATGTGTACTTGACTACCTGGACTATGATGCGGATCATACTAGTGGGGACATGGTAGTCCATAAGTACATCCTTCAAGGTCCCTAGTCGTGGGTGTATCGAGACGGGGCATCGATATACCAGAGTAGACTAGCGTATACATTCTTGACCCATACAGATGGGCGATGGATGATCCCATATCCATTGGTGTTTGACATCAGAGATTATTTACGGGTGCTCAGTGGAGACTGGGTACACTGGACGGACTCGCCGAGAACTCCCAGATGGTATTATACCTTACGTCAGATGGCAGTTCTCTGGTGACACTGGTACAGGTTAGTCTGTAGACCCGAGATCGTCATAGAGTCTTGTGTGATTCCCACTGTGCTTTGATTTCCACCTTACCACGTCCAAGAGGGCGTGCAAAACGGTGGCTTTTGGGTACAGTCCTGAATCACATGGAGGCAATGAGCGATAGGAGGGGATTCGTCTCTCCCGGTATAGGGAGTTGATGTTGCGTTGTGTTCGATTGGCTATAACCGGAAATCCCTGGCCAGGGTTGCTGAGATTTACTGGTAAGTGTTTTCAGTAGTATCTCGAACTGTTATAGACCTCATATCGACATGACTTATCAAGCTATTGGGGTCTGACGTTTACCACCCCTATGCGAGATATGCGACATATCAGACGACGAGACCGGACTGTACGGTAAGTGTTACTAGTTGGATTCACAGGAGTGTGAGCGGGCTTACTCGTCGATCTTCTGATCGCTCAATACCCGGGTGGCCGTTACGTTTAGCAGACCGCTTGCGGCTTGTGGGTGTTTGATATGATCATCACCTGCTGCCGGCGTATTGACGAGTCTTTAGAGTCCTACACAGAGGTTTCCTGGCTCAAGCGAAACGAAATAGGAGCGCATATGAGATATGTGCGGGACCGATAATAATGCGTGTATATGATACCGTATTTTATTCTCGCGATGAATGTATCGATTGGTTGTATGCGATATAACCTAGTTATCGAATCAAGGATTGATTCGATAAGCCGATACATTGAATATTAGTCGGTCATATGCGATATGACCGGATCGTTAAATCAAGTGTTGATTTAATGATTTAATGTATAATTATATGTTTGATATATTACTTTGCATTAACTAGTATTGGTTCACTTAAGATGGATTTTCTCACTTGATGTGCACATTGTATATATGATATAGTTTTGTGCACTAGTTTGTATCATGTTTGATGATACATGCAAACTTGGGTGTGTATGATTAAACCATGGTTATGTTAATGGTTAGGGTATTGATTTACTTGTTTATTTATTCTCTTTATTCTTTTTGGCAAAGGAAAAAGAAATGGTTGCTTATTTTGGCTTTACATTGAAGCTTCATGAAGCTTTGAAAAGTTCAACCATTTTTGTTTCTTTTGCCTAACCTAACCATTCACCTAACCTTAGTTTATTCTCTACACTTAACCATGGTTGCTAATATGATAAGAATGATTTTTATTTTCATTTATTCATGATTCTTATCATATTCTTTTTCTTCTTCTTCTTCTTATTCAAGAAGAAAGAAGCTTGCTAGTTTCAACGGAGATAAAGAGTGAGAAATCCAAATCCAAAGTAAACCCACTTCCTATTTCTTCATCCTCTACCACTTGCCAAGTAGTATAGGGTGTTTTCTTCACAATTTTCATGGCTTGGTGAAGTTGGAGATTGATCTTGTGTTGCCTCGACGTAGATCATCTTCGGCATCGAAGTCGACGACCAAGCCCGCCCATTTCTCCGATGAAGCCGACGCTAGAGTCCGGGATCTGATGATCGCAGCGAGGGGACATCGTCACGGAGCTATGGAGGTGGAGGACCGGATCTACAATGGTTGTATTTCCGTTCACTACTTAGTTAAGTTGTTAACCAGTTGCATGTTTCGCCTAAACTCTAGTCAACGATCGCATTAGGGTTTCTCGGCACCGGAATTTTTTGAATTCGGCATGGTCGATGCCTTGTGAGACCTCATTAGTGTGCCTAGGAACCCTACAGTGGTATCAGAGCCTAGCTAGTGCCTTTGGCGATGTGTAGACGATGCTAGAAGTCAGATCGAAACACGAAACCCTAATTCATACCCCTCTCTGTCCAATTTCTGAAAATGTGGATTTTTCTGAATTAAAAATACCTGAAAAATTCAGCAGGAAAATATAAGAATTGTGGTAAAAAACGAACCCCTAAATCGTACATTCCACCGCGGAACCGCGGCAATAGCCTGCTTGGGCCGCGGTTCCGCGGCCGTACAGAGGAGTTGGGCATTTTTTTTCCACCATAATTCATATTTCTGTGATTTATATTTTATGGGTATTTTTATAATGACTCAAGAGTTGAGTGTTCTGGGGTTGTATTGGGACTCGAAGATTCGATCGGATTATCAAATTTTGTCTATGTGTTTTTCCGGATAATTTTAGAATATGTTAAAAAGTTCGACCGGATATAAATACCCACCTTTTCCCCTGTCGGGAAATTTCCAAGTGTTGGATTTTTCCGTAGTTTAATGACGTTCTAAGTAGTGCAAGTAACGCGATGGTCCCTCTAGAAGACAACAAACCTTAACTCGATTATGTGACCGTCTTGAACCGCCCTTTGAACCTTAGGGTTTGGGGCAATACGGTATGCTACATGTGAGGCGTTGGCTTGACCCTTCTACGGCTGGACCGTTGGTACTGAGGCATGAACTGGATGTTTTTAAACTTATTTCAAGTGTTGATCTGTTTCGGTAAAACTTGGGTGTTTGATTGTTCGATCGGAAAGTTTAACATTTTCTGTTTATCTGGAATGTGATACAATAATTGGAATTCACAAGTAGTTATGAGATAACTGAATGAATGTTATAAACACAGCACTTTAGTCTCACTTGATCGGTTGCCACGGAATTTTGATGCGATCAAAAGTCCGTCGCAATCACGTAGCGTACGCGGATACTCGCCGGGTAAACTTAATAGATAGCCTCACCCCATAGCCTCGACCAAGTGACTGTAGGAGAACCCCGTCGCTGAAAGCATCCGTTCGGGTGCTCGCGGCAGCGGTGTTCCGCCTTGGTGCACTTCGTCGACGGCGTCGGGGGTGCGGCCGCCTACTAAAGTTTGCGACGAGCATTCGATCAGTGATGTCGGGAATCTTGTTGAATTGCCCGACTTGATATTGAAAAGTGTTTTCGGTATGGAGACTAAAATGCGGGGTTTATAATCGTTAGGCATGTGATGTCTAAGGAATTCATTTGTTTAGGCATGCGATGTCTAAGGAGGTTGCGGATTCCAACTGTAGTAGTTTTATACTTTCTTTTCTGTGATCGTAAGTGTAATATGTGATATCGCCGGTTTCGTTGCTATATGTCAACGACAATTGGGATGCGCATATTTACTTACGTTGATGACATGTGATGTTATGTGTTGCTGGATATGTTATATTGGATTGTCGTGTTTGAATAGCCAGGGTTTTTTTTATGTGAGATGAGTGTTTTTCATTTTCATTCATGTAATAACTTGTATGTAATATTCTTTTATTGGGGCACTTCCAGGTTGCGGAAGTTTTCACCGTTTGTATATTATTTACTTTTCCGCACTAGGATAGACCCAAGGAGGAGGGCATAAGTAACCGGGTTCTGGAGTCCAGTGGGAGACCAACTCGAGGAGTCGAGTCCGGGTCTCCTAACTCTAGAATTGGTAGGGTTGCTTGCCGCTCTCGTAGGGGTCTAGGGGTATGGGTTTGGCTATTCATCGCGATCGTGGAATCCGTGTTTTATACTGGCTCGTATTGAAAACACGGACGTCCTAGTATATCCAATGTTTCATATGTTTCTTCTACTGCGATATCTGTGATGTGATCATTTGATATGTTCTGTGATAAATACTGTATATAGTATATATGATATATTATATAGACGTTGCTTATGTTTTACACCCGCGCTAGCCCTGCCCTGCTCTGCCATTAGTTACCTAACCTAACGGTGCACGAGGGGACATCGAGGCGAATGCGGATGGCATAAGTGTACGTCGTATTTATCTGTGATGTTTAGGTGACTTAAATGATGGGACTTCATTAATGTGATTAATGAAAGAAAAGAAACCTAAGATGTTGTGGAATCGAATTTCAAAAATAAAAACAGGTAGCTACAGTTCTTGCTTTGCATCGCGGTGTTCCTTGTAGAACATCCTGCACCTTATTCGATGAGGAAAGGGCCGAGATCCCTTCACTGGGAGTGACCCCTTTAGCAATAACTGGCAGATGCTACACACTCGGTTTGTCTTTTGATTGCTTCTATAGTTTCTGCTTTGCACAGTGATATGATATATCCCGCACCTCATTCGACGAGGAAAGGGCCGACGATCCCTTCACCGGGAGTGACCCCTTTAGCAAAACTAGAAAAGCCTCAAAAACACTCCATTTAAAATCATTTGATTCTACAACGATATCAAGTTCATTACGCAATAGGTATTCAGAAAAACCTGTCGTAGCCCTCCGTCATTTCAGATAAGTAGTAGTTAATATTCGTGCTACGTTTGTTGGCCTGCGTCAAGACGTAGTGTGCGGTAGCTAACTAGTATTTATTTGCTTATGCATATGATGCAGATTGGGTTAGGGTAGTCATGCGACTTTGTTGGCCTGCGTCAAGGGTCGTGCGGGTGGGTTTAATTCAATCAGGAAATGACGGGTTGAACTTGACTAGCGCACTATGGTTTGTTGGCCTGCGTCAAGGTCATAGGACGCTAGGGGCAAAACTATCGGGAATTTCAAGTGTTGAAATTTGCAATGAGATTGCATACCTTCTATGAGATAGTTGGATCCCGATACCCGCTGCGAGTAAGAGTTACTCCTGGGAGAGTTTTACACATTACAATTAGCCGATCAAGTAGGTGTCTAGAAAGGTGTCAACGGGGTTACGGCTCTGGGAAAATGAGGTTTACTGTAATTAGGTCCGTGCGAAAGCACGGGGAACCTCCCTCAAAGTACCGACACTGGCCTGGTTGAAAGATTGGCGAACTTGTAGCGTGTAATTAATCCCGGCTAGTCTTTCCTTTTAGGGTTTGAAGGAAGATTTGATAAAAACAGTGGGAGCCATCCTTATTAGATAAAATAAAAACCAATCTGATCTTGCAAGAGCATACGCTGAGTGTTTTCTTCTCTCTCTCTCCTGGTAGCGACTATGTCACGCTTTAATCAAGATAATAAAACGAATATATTGACCGAACTCGCTTGTTATACTGAGCTGGGGAACGTTGGTCCCGCTCCAACTTATAAATGTTATAAGACAGAGCAGGAAATAGGGGAATGCGAGAATTCCTATGCCGCCCAAACGAAGAAAGTGCATATGATGCATCTCCTTCGGGTGTGTTCATTACAAAGAATTGTTTCTCTGTATCCTCTACGTCCTGGGTATTTGATACCGGATCAGGATCCCAGATATGTAATCTGTTACATAGGGCTACAGATAGGTAGAGAACTGAGAACGGGTGATAAGTTTCATGAGGCAGAAAACGGTGCAAGTGTTGCAGCCAAGTCTGTTGGTCACTGTCACCATGTATTACCAATACATTGATTCTGAACGAATGTTATTAGATACCGAACCTGATATACAAAATCATATCAGTCTTTTTATTAGTAAAGAAATGATAAAATTTTTGTATAGTTGGATAATGTTTTGAACATTTCCTATATCAAAAGTTGATCGGTTCAGGCACGTTATCTAAAAGTATTGATGTTCTAAATCAAACTACAGTTCTTAGAATATGGAACACACACAAGAGGAAGAGTTCAGATATGAACGAATCCTTCTTGAGGTATTGTAGACTAGGTCATATCAATGCGACCCGACTGGCTGAAGTTACATTTAGATGCATATTTAAATCAGTTTGAATTTATATCTTGTGAAACTTGCCAGTCATGTCACAAAGATAAGATGACCATAGCTTTGTTTACTGGAAACAAAGGAAGGGTTAGTGAACTCCAGGGACTGATACATGATGATGTATGAAAGGTCCCCTGTCTACATATGCCAGGACCGGTTCTTTATACTTCATTACATTCTCTGATGATCTCTCAAGATTCAGTCATATGTTCCTGTTGAAACATAAGTCCGAACCTTTTGAGATATTCACAGAATATAAGTTAGAAGTAGAGAACCAATACGGGTATAAGTATTATGTCCAATGATGAGATCAAGGAGGAGAATACTTGAGCAAGGAAATCCTGGATTATTCTAAAGGAGAATGAGATTCTCTCTCAACATTATTCCTCCGCATACACCACAACACGTCGGTGTATCGGGGCGGAGCAGATACACCCTATTTGATATGGTGTGCTCTATGATGAGTACTACTGAGTTACCTATTTCCTTTTGGGAGTTATGCACTTATAAAGTTGCATAGGGTTCTAATCAAATCAGTTACCTACCGCTTCATATGTGATATGGAAAGGGAAGAGCCCATATCTTAAGTTAGTTAAGATTTGGGGTTGTCCGGCCTATGTCTAAAAGCAAAATCCGGACAAGCTCGAGGCAAGGTCTGTTATGTAGAACTGGAAAGGTTCCAGCTATACAAACTGCAGCTACTAATTTGGTAGAACTAAAGGATTCAATAGTTTCCAACGAACCCCAGCCTCTCCGCCGATCTAGTAGGGTTTCTTACCCACCTGAGAGATACTTCGGTTTCTCTATGACAGTGGGAGCGAGAATTGCATCATGAGATGATGACCCAACTAGTTTCGAGCTGGCCATCAGGAGTGGGACTCTGTAAGAATGGCTGGATGTTTATCGATCTGAGATGGAATCCTTATACACCAACAAAGTATGGACTTTAGTTGCTTTATCTAAAGGGTTAAATACCCATCAGGAGCAAGTATATCTTGAGAAGATTACTTGGTGTACATGGAAAAGTTAAGACTTTCAAAGCTAGACTTGTTAAAGGTTTGCATCATTGACCAGGTATGGAATATGATGAAACCTTTTCTGAGTAGCTATGCTTAAGTCCATCCAGATCCTACTTGCCACGACTACATACCATAACTACGATATCTGACGGTTGGGTGTCATGACTGCTTTTCTAAATAATGTTTTAGAAGAAAGAGTCTATAAGTACACAGTCAGAGGGCTTCGTAGACAGTGGGAGCAGCGGAAACGTGGGCAAGATGTTTTATGTGGTAAAGCAGGCATCGCAGAGTTGGAACATCTATTTCGATGAGTTATTCAAAGAGTTTGACATCATCAAAATGGTAGATGAACCATTTATATACAAAAAGGTAGTAGAGAGTATGGTGGTGATCCTCGTAAAGTACGTAGATGACATACTCTTGATAGGGATGGAGTTTCCTATGCTACGCTCGGTCAATCTCCGCTTATCACAATGATTCTTCATATAGGATCAAATTGATACCACCTAAATCCTGAGTTTTGATCTATGAGATAGAAGTAAATGGATGTTAGGATTCTCACTAGTTGTAGTGAGAAGGTATCAATTGATCCTGGGGAGAATCACTGGAAAGATTCCAGGGTGATAAGGACGACTGAATGTCAGTCACAGGCATTGTCTTTACCCTCAGTAAATGGACGGTATGTTGGAAGTGTTCCAAGCAAGATACCGTGACATACTAGACGATAAAGGCTGGATACATCGCTACTTAAGATGCTACCAAAGAGGCAGTTTGGGTGTATAGTGGTTCATGAGATGAACTTCGTTCCTACCATTGTATGACAATGGAAGTGTGGCTTTGGCCCAGGAACCCCGGTCCCATCAATAACCCAGACATATTCTGAGGCAGCATCACCTGATCATGGAGATAGTTGATCTCCAGGGTGATCGAGGTTAGAAGAGCAGACTCAGAAGATAACACGGCGGATCCACTCACGAATGCCTATTCCCAGAGAGAGACTTTTATGGGATGGTTGAGTGTGTGATACTGCAACTACTGCTACAGATGGCCCTAGTGCAAGTGGGAGATTGTTAGTTATATGTATGCCCTAGAGGCCATTACTGTACATAGGATGTATATTGTAGTGGATGCTGGGACATATATAGGGAGGACTTTCTTGCTCGACATGATAGTATGCTATCTGGTTGCTCATTATCTTAACGTGTACACTGATTGTCTCTCTGTTACATGTTGGTAAAGCCCTTAGGATGTGTACTTGACTACCTGGACTATGATGCGGATCATACTAGTGGGGACATGGTAGTCCATAAATACATCCTTCAAGGTCCCTAGTCGTAGGTGTATCGAGACGGGGCATCAATATACCAGAGTAGACTAGCGAATACCTTCTCGACCCATACAGATGGGCGATGGATGATCCCATATCCATTGGTGTTTGACATCAGAGATTATATACGGGTGCTCAGTGGAGACTGGTACACTGGACGGACTCGCTGAGAACTCCCAGATGGTATTATACCTTACGTCAGATGGCAGTTCTCTGGTGACACTGGTACAGGTTAGTCTGTAGACCCGAGATCGTCATAGAGTCTTGTGTGATTCCCACTGTGCTTTGATTTCCACCTTACCACGTCCAAGAGGGCGTGCAAAACGGTGGCTTTTGGGTACAGTCCCGAATCACATGGAGGCAATGAGCGATAGGAGGGGATTCGTCTCTCCCGGTATAGGGTGTTGATGTTGTGCTGTGTTCGATTGGCTATAACCGGAAATCTCTGGCCAGGGTTGCTGAGATTTACTGGTAAGTGTTATCAGTAGTATCTCGAACTGTTATAGACCTCATATCGACACGACTTATCAAGCTATTGGGGTCTGACGTTTACCACCCCTAGGCGAGATATGCGACATATCAGACGACGAGACCGGACTGTACGGTAAGTGTTACTGGTTGGATTCACAGGAGTGTGAGCGGGCTTGCTCGTCGAACTTCTGATCGCTCAATACCCGGGTGGCCGTTACGTTTAGAAGACCGCTTATGGCTTTTGGGTGTTTGATATGATCATCACCTACTGCCGGCGTATTGACGAGTCTTTAGAGTCCTACACAGAGGTTTCCTGGCTCAAGCGAAACGAAATAGGAGCGCATATGAGATATGTGTGGGACCAAGAATAATGCGTGTATGCGATACCGTATTCTATTCTCACGATGAATGTATCGATTGGTTGTATGCGATATAACCTAGTTATCGAATCAAGGATTGATTCGATAAGCCGATACATTGAATATTAGTCGGTCATATGCGATATGACCGGATCGTTAAATCAAGTGTTGATTTAACGATTTATTATATAATTATATATTTGATATATTACTTTGCATTAACTAGTATTGGTTCACTTAAGATGGATTTTCTCACTTGATGTGCACATTGTATATATGATATAGTTTTGTGCACTAGTTTGTATCATGTTTGATGATACATGCAAACTTGGGTGTGTATGATTAAACCATGGTTATGTTAATGGTTAGGGTATTGATTTACTTGTTTATTTATTCTCTTTATTCTTTTTGGCAAAGGAAAAAGAAATGGTTGCTTATTTTGTCTTTACATTGAAGCTTCATGAAGCTTTGAAAAGTTCAACCATTTTTGTTTCTTTTGCCTAACCTAACCATTCACCTAACCTTAGTTTATTCTATACACTTAACCATGGTTGCTAATATGATAAGAATGATTTTTATTTTCATTTATTCATGATTCTTATCATATTCTTTTGCTTCTTCTTCTTCTTCTTCAAGAAGAAAGAAGCTTGCTAGCTTCAATGGTGACTTGAGATAAAAAGTGAGAAATCCAAATCCAAAGTGAACCCAGTTCCTATTTATTCATCCTCTACCACTTGCCAAGTAGTATAGGGTATTTTCTTCACAAGTTTCATGGCTTGGTGAAGTTGGAGCTTGATCTTGTGTTGCCTCGACGTAGATCATCTTCGGCATCGAACCTAGCCCGCCCATTTCTCCGATGAAGCCGATGCTAGAGTCTGGGATCCGATGATCGCAGCGAGGGGACATTGTTACGGAGCTATGGAGGTGGAGGAACGGATCTACAAAGGTTGTATTTCCGTTCACTACTTAGTTATGTTGTTAACTAGTTGCATGTTTCGCCTATACCCTAGTCAACGATCGCATTAGGGTTTCTCGGCACCGGAATTTTTTGAATTTGGCATGGTTGATGCCTTGTGAGACCTCATTAGTGTGCCTAGGAACTCTACAGGTTCGCCCTCTATTGAGGGGTAACGGTGCCTTACTTATCCCTGAGGCGGCGGATGCGGAATCAACTCCTCCAACAGTTGGTATACCAATGCGCACTAGAGCCCAAACAAAGGCTTTCGATAAGGCGCCAGCAGTAGTTTTATCAGTTGTGGCGTCATCAATGGCGGTGTCATCATCGGTAGTATCGCCAAAAGAGGATATTGAAGGCGATGTTGGGCATCGCCGTATCAAAGCACCAAAGGGGAGGAAGCGATCCTCTTCCAGTATTAGCTCCAGTTCGAAAGGGAGGAAGAAAACAGTTGCTGGTTTGCTTGACCTTTTGCTGGAATCTGAGCCTATTGTTCAAGACGAACCCATTTCCATGAAAGAGCCGGATGACGGTCTTATTTACCCTGGCTCGTCCGCTGAGGAAGCTGCGCAATTAGCTGAAGCTTTAAGGCGCTCGCAGGATGAGACCCAAAATGTACATATCCCGAAAAAGCCCTAACCTCCAGTTATCATTTACGAAGATCCCCCATTGGTACGGAGAGTACATATGGGTCCTCTGCGAAGGGAAGAAGAAAGAGCCCTCAAGCAGCCCATTTCGGCTGCTTCTGAAGATGAGCTGGCACTGAAGACCGGTGGGCATGAATCCGCATTTGATGCCCGGCGAGCACATTTCCTCAGGAAGGAACGACGGCTTGAAAAAGCCATACTGGAAGCATATTGGCCCATAGGTATATGTGCTTTCCATAATTTTTCTTTCGGCAAATAGTATTGCTTTTATATCTTCTCATCTTTGCGAAAACTTTGCAGGGACTTCAGCAACGACAGAGGATTTGAGCCCAAGTCGCGTCCTGACTGTGGATTCTATAAATTTCTTCGATGAGGCATTGGTAGGTGCGGAGGAGATCGTTATAGCTGCTATTCCTGCTGTGGAGCTTCCACTGGTAGCCTCCATTCCCCCGGTGCCTGTTCTTCCAGAAGAGGTGCCCTTATCGGCCGTAGATCTCATGGATCTTTCTGGTGACGGCTTAGAGATTGTGGAAAGGGTAGTTGAGACCGTCGTTCCTTTATTGGAGCCTGAAGTGGCGGCTGTTGCCCCTCAATTGGAAGCTGTCACCCCAGAAAATGTCTCCGGTGATGTTCCTGAGGGCATGGAGGAGGCTGCCGAGGCTGCTATCCCTCCGGTTCAAGGCGGGAAGAGCATCGAAAGTAGTCTTCTATACTTTTTTTAATAGTCTTTCCATTATCTGAACCTTTCCTTCCTTTCAGAACTACAGGAATTGGCGGCTTCTATTGTGGACCTATCTCCCAGGAAGTCCTTCCAGCGCTTACTTGACATAGCTGCCCTACGGGCGATATCCCCGCAAAGTATCGTCCTTTCTTCCGGGCAAGGTCTGTGTTCTTTGATCCTTTTGCTTTATTATCATTTTTTTACGATGATGCTAACATGTCATCTGCAGTTCTGGAGGCTGATGATGAAGTGGAGATCCTTGATGGGCCTGGGGATTTTTCAAACCCTCCTTGCATGGCTATGGGTAAGTAAAACTCTACCCTTGGTATTGTTTTGTTTAATCCATGTTTGCTAGTCTCGCTGACTAGTCATAAACTTTGACAGCTTTGCCAGCTCCGGCTCTGTTAGAATCCCGAATCTTTATGCCACCGGGACCATATGCCCAACGTGTGTCTGAAAGGATGGTGAGACAAAGCATTCACTCCTTGTCGGCCCTTATTGAAGATATCTGTGCTGGAAGTTCTGTTACGGCCGAAGAATTCGCAGCCGAAGCAAATACTTCTTTGCCCTTCCTTGCTACTTATCATGATGAGACATTGGTGCATATTTGGGTTGAGTATTGTCACAGGGTGGAGGCTTGCTTACATGATCTCGAGTGTATACGCCTTCCTTCCGAGCTCTTAACTACCAAGGTGAGCCTGCGATGGTGGATTGAGCGGTGCGCCGCTAATCTTCAGTGATGCGAAAAGAGACTCAACCGAAAATTTTCGGAGAGAGAGCTAGCTTCAAATGCTTTGGGGGAACTTCATGCTCAACTCATTGCTAAGACCACTCGTGAATAGAAACTTTGGCGGGTGCTTCAAGAAGCTATCACGGAGGTGGTAGCTATTGATAAAGCCGTTATCTTTACCCGCGAGATGGTTGAAGCTCATAAAGTTGCTGAAAAGGAGCTTGAGAGTCGGCTCGCCTCGTATCAGGCTCAACAGTCTCAGGCGGAGACCCGTCTCATGGCAATAGCAAAGCTTGAAGCTGAGGCCCAGCGGAAGAATGATGAATTGAAAAACTTATTGCACCGTCCGCCGGCTTGAAGATATATATATTTTTTATATTCTCCTTTTTGTATTTACTCCTAAATGAGAGTGTCTTTTGATTCTTTTATCAAATGTACCTTATATTCATTTGGATTCATGAATAAAAGACATATTTTGTTTCATATTGGCGTGTCCTTTTTAGCAAATGCATTTTATAGATAGTCTATCTTGATCTCTTTGCAGGGCAGCGACGGCTTAGCAAACAGGTTCAGATCTGCCGCCTAAGACTTTTAAACTTCATGAGCCATGAGGGTCTCATAAAGACTTTTCTCCCTACGAGTCGAGAGGATCCCGTAGGTGTATTTTCTTCTTAGTAATCGTGAGGATTCCTAAGTATGTATTTTCTCTCGAGAGTCGTAAGGATCTCACAAGAGAATTTTTTCTTTTTACAAGTCGAGAGGACTCGTAAATGGTTGTTTCGCTCCTTATCGAGATTCGACTTTGGAGAGTTGTTCATAACAGAATATTGCATTTTATACCGCCCATTCTTATGCTCGTGTGTTTATAGGTAGGTGCTTTTAATCCGTGTTTGTTACATATTTACAGATTACAGGTTTCCAGTACAAATATTGCAAATCAAGACAAAATCTCCACAGTTACGTCAAAATACAGAACATCCGTCACAGCAGATAAAAGCCTGGTTTCGGTCATCCATATCCGTCCAGTGCAAAGTACCAGTTCCAGAGACAAGACATATGACAATGGTCATTCGTGTCTGGGACAAGCACAGAGCACGAGGGGGGCAGCACAAGAATCAATGGGTGCGCGGAGCTCGAGGGAGATAGAAGTCAAAAGTAAAGAAAATAAAGCAATCTTGGGCTAAGAAATCTGAAGATATTTTGGAAGATTTTGTGCAGTTTAAAGTTGGCAAACATGAGGAAAAAGTAAACCAGGGAAGCACCCAAAAGCCGACCACCCAACTCCACTAAATGGCCTCGGTTCCGCGGCCAATAGGGGGTCTAGGCCGCGGAACCGCGGCCATTTAGGCTCCTCTCCCTGTAATTTTCTGGGGGCAGTTTGGTACTTTCATCTTGGTCCAGATTGTTGCCCTAGGTTTTCATTTCCCTGCCTACAAATACCCCGGTTCTGAGCCAAACCAAGGGTGTCCATTCTTTGTGTCTTTTTTGTAGGATTTAGTGTAGTTTAGCTTTCTTCTTCTTCTTCTTCATTCTTTCCTCCATGAAAATTTTAGTGAGAGCTTTTTGAGTGGATGATGAAATGAAGATGATGGTTTTTGTATCATTCTTTTTTGCTTAGCTTCCCCTTGAGATTTTTGCTTTCTCTTGATCTTTCAACCTCTTCATTGAGTTTGAAAGTTTAAGGGTTGGTTATTGATCTCAAGGGTTGTATCTTCATATGGAATTTGTGCTTCATTTCACATGAGTTCTTTACCCTTCTCTTGATCTTGCAACCTCTTGATTGAGCTTGCAAGTTTAAGGGTTGGCTATTGATCCCATGCTTGTCTTGAGTTCTATGGTTCTTAGTATTGCTTTCTTGCATTTTTCATTCTTGTCTTTTATTACTTGCAATTTATTACCATGCACTTTAATTACTTTCTTGTAATCTTTTCTTTTCTTTGTTCTTTTCTTTTGCTCTTTTTGGTTTGTTTTGTGAATGGTTGTAATTATCGTTGTTAAGAATAAATACGGTATTGTAAGTTAATGTTTCTTTGCTCATTTCCTTTTCCCGTTATTTTCCTTTGAACTCCGCCCAAACGTTATGCAAGCGCTCCGTTAGGCACCCTACCCTACCAATGTAACGGTGATTCCTAACCGCGATCGGTTGCGTTCGGTTTGGCCGGAGGCGAAAGCAAGAGACAAGAACGGAAGGACAAGGGTAAATAAGCCGGATTCCACGAATACCGTGCTTAAATCCCCTAATCCACGTTGTTGCCGATTGCTCTAGCTTCAATTGGTCAAGACTCGGCTCAAAGGTTTTGAGTGCGGATTTCTTTAGCTTACACTTTCGTATCTTTTCTTAACAACTTTATACCTGCATATAAAACACATAGGTTAGTTCGAACAAACACATACAATTCTTTATTGACTCGTCTAAGACTCGAACGGAAATACAACCATCTCCCTGTGGATCGACCCGTGCTCAACCGGCTAGCTGCAAAGCGACACCGTCCTGATCGCGGTTATAACTTTAGAATTTTGAACATCCGACACGCCCTCGGTGTGCGATCAAATGGCGCCGTTGCCGGGGAGACGGTAACGTATTTTCTTTCTTGTTATTCGGGTTAATATTCTTTTTGTATATATATATAAAAAAAAAGTAAAAAAAAATATATAAAAAAAAATCTTTTTGTATTTTTGATAATTTTTGTATACAAATGTGCAGGTTAATCTGGGGCAAGTACAGTAATCCAATCAAGAAACGGAGTTTTTTTTTTGGGTGTACAGAGAAGGGCACGTTTATTGACCTAAATTTCAGTCGCCAACTCATCACTTTGACCGCGAAACCGCGGTCAAAGAGGGGATACAGCGGCAGTTCCGCGGTCATATTGAGGCTTCCGAGCCCCAAATTTTTTCTGCCCTTTCTCTTTCCTCTAATTCCCTCTCTGAATTCCACTATACTGTATTTTCTGCAGGTTTCTTTGCACAGATTGCGCAGCCACCAAATAAATTTTTGTTGTTTTAGAATTTTGTTTGTTTATACGCTTTGCATATATTAATACAGACATTAAGGGGTTATAACACCAATTCAGATTGGGTGGGGATTTCATCACCCTTCCTAAAACCCCACAAATCACTAATTGCATACGCATTACCTTGAGCTAATAAAAAAATACTAGACTCAGCCCTAAGGACGTCGCGCTCAATAGGACAGAGGACTGGTTGTAGGCATCGGCCGTTTATCCTATCCTGACTTTGCGGTGTCTAGGCAAGTGTGTCCAAGGCAAGTGGTTACTTAATTAGGACCACTACTTACGTAGTAGGGAGCCTCCCACTTACCTGGCACTTACCTGGCCGCAATTGGCGGAGAAGAGGCGGTTTGAGGTCCTATTTCTAACCCTTTGGAACTGTTAGGAGCAGTTTAGTTAGACTTTAAAAGACCCTAGCTCTAGGTGTGTTTGTGCATATTGTGATTGTGATTGTGCTTGTAAACTTTAGTCCCATAATTCCGTATTCTTTCAAACAAACAATTTTCAAAACTCCAAAAACAAACATTTAAAAAAAAAACAATATATAAAAAAAAATCCATTCTTTTCCCCCTCCTTTTCTCTTCCTTTCTTTCTTTCTCTATTCATATCATGGGTACCCCACCTCGCAAAACTCTTGCCGAACTTTGGTACCCATAACCAGACATTACCTCATACGGTTCTTGTTTTGGTCGAACTTCGAATGACCCCTCCATGCCCAAAATTTCTTTGAAAGATCGGATAGACGCGTCTAGGACGAACAACTGGACCCCGCAATCCACTTCGTATCAACCGTTTCAAACATTCACCCCTTCTTGTGTTCATACCCCATTTGAAAGTCCAGTTGTAGCCACAAGACCTATGTCTCTTGCTGAACAAATTGAACAATCCCGTAGCCGATCTTTCACCCCTTTCACCACTTCAAATTCTTGGGATCAACAATTCCATTCACCTTCTTATCCAAATGTTGATCCTGCTCCTGTCCAGCCATTCAATTCCTACCAGTCCTACCCGACTTTTGCACCTTCCCTAGACATTACTTCTGAACCGCCATTTGGGAGTTTTCAGTATCCAAACAACTTTGAATCTTTTACTGAAACCCCTTCACAACCCATGTCTAGTCTGGAACAGTCTTTGGAAGACTTTAGGGTAGCGTCGTACCAACAGATGATGGATTTGAATGCGTCCATGGTCGCCCTCATACAACTTAGTGACCCGGTAGCTAGTTTTCAACTAGCTCCAAATTTTCCAATGTATAAAGAGGCGGTATGACAGGTTGAGAATTTGAGTGGAGAGAGTGAGCTGTACCCCCTTCCAAATCAAACCTACCCGTTTCAAATTGAATCCCACAACTCCTGTGTTGAAAGTCTATCAAGGGTCCCAACTGAATTATCAATTGAAGATAGAATGTTTAATGAGTTGTGCGACTTTGCAGTGTTTGATTTACCCGATTGTGAAGGGACCTTGCCAAGTGAAACCACACCCAATCCTTTTAACCTCTACACCTCCATCTTAGAACCAGAATCGATTGAAATCCATGCTTTAGATGAGGTGTCTGAGAAAATTGACTTTCACTTGATTGGGGATATTGACGCTGGGAATATTTTGGATGATGAACCCGCATATTTGGCTGAGTTTTCCTTTCCAATTCATCATCCCGAGTCATTAAATGTTTTTCCCGAACCCTATACGCGTCTATATTTTTAGGATAAATGCATGGATGAGATAAATTTTGAGGAGAATATTGAGGATAGTTTTGAGGATGAACCAGTTTTAATTGATGATTCGGATTTTCCAATTCATCCTGTCCCTGTCATTGACTGTGTATACCCTTCTGAACCTTTAACCGATACCCCTCCTCGATCACTTCCATCCATCCTTTCCATCATTCCGACATTGCAAGAAACCATATCACTTTCATTTCATATGTCTGGTTTACCGAGTTCGTCACGAATCTTGAGGGATTTGACCCCATTTCTCGACGGGTTAATATATTAGCACAATCGCTTTTCACACATCGGTCATCACAAATTGTGCTGATCTATTCACTCCATTTTCACCCTCAAGTTCGTATTCCACTTCTTTCTCCCTTCCGCCATTCTTCTTCTCATATACCGAGACCGTATCCCGCTTCTATCTCCATACGGTCTCGCGTATTCTCCATTTCTTTCCTCTTCACCTTCTTTCACCAACCAGCATATTACAGAGATAAAATCTTTGAATGGTTGGTACTAATTTTTGGCCTGTGTAAGGCCTTGTATAGATTGATACTTCTCTTTCCCCCCTAATCCTGAACTTCAACGCTTAACAGTGGAAACACTGTTTCACTTAAGTATGGGGGGACCCTTTTTGTATATATATTTTTTGTTTTCCTTTTTGTATATAATTTGTTTTTAGGGAGAGCGCCGACAATTTTGACCCTCTTGGTGTAGCCTGACAGTGAGGGCACTGTCAAGTTTAAGTTTGGGGGTGTGCTCGGTAAGCTTTCTTCCTTCGCATTCATTTGTATATTTTGCATTTGCATAACTTATTAAAAACTCACAAAAATCGGAATTTTTTCCAAAAATATAAAAACTTTGTTGTCAAGTTAGCTAATAGGGTAACTTAGATCTTTATTCCTAAAGTTTAGTTGATATGATAGAAATAACTAAATTCTAGGCTTAGGAATTGAAAACCCTAAAAATAACTCTCATTCTGTTTAAACTTGGTAATTATACGTCCTTACAGTTTTTTTTTGAGAAATAGGTAATCTTGAGTTAAGTCAAGATGAAGGGAAAGTATTGAAGCTTTACTGAAGGATAAGTCTAAAAAATAGTTTCTTTTCTTGAATTCAAATTTAGAAAGTATATACCCTACAAACTGCACTTACACGCACCTTGAAACTTGGGATAGTAGAGGATACCTAGAAATACTCTTGCCTGAAAGCCTAGTATGAAAGAAAAAACGGTATTTAAAGCCAAACACCAAAAGAGCATATTGAAAAATATATCTGGTCTTGAAAAAGAAAAAGAAAAAAAAAGAAAAATAAATAAATAAAGTCAAGACCTGGAAACTGCTATTTACGCTTTAAGTTCACACATTCAGTAATCGGCCGGTAGTGCCTCAAGAAGCATTAATAGTCGCATGAAAGGTGTGTGAACAAATCCGTCCATCCTTAACGAAAAGAAGTAGTATTAGGTATTAGGGCAAGGGTATTATATTTTGAATTGAATTCTTGAGTGTAGGGGTGCAAATATACACACACGTAGGGGTATACAATCGATGTTTGGATAAAAGATAGAAATAAAAGATACGACTTATGTTTTCTGTAAAGTTGATAAAAATCCCTGATTTAAGACCGCACTTTAGAAGGAAAACTCAGGAGAACCAACATCTTTCTAAACTTTTTTGGAACGTATAGGATCCAAGGTTAAATAGATAGGAGGTGTGAAAAATAAGGGTTGGATATCTCTAACTTAGGATGATAGAGTTTCTAACGTAAATACTAAACTGTAGGAGTAGAATCGATGTTAACTTATGACACTAGCCTGACGGGATTTTGTCGCTGTAATCCACTGAAAACCCTCAGGAGACAACACTCCTCCTACTAGGGACACCTAGAGGTTTAACGGCATGTTGCACGCGCTCAGTGCAATCGCGTTCCCTGCGAAAGTGCGGTTATGATTTTCTTTTTGTGAATAAATGGTTTTGCTCGGGACGAGCAAAAGTTAAGTTTGGGGGTATTTGTTCATACCAGAATATTGCATTTTATACCGCCCATTCTTATGCTCATTTATTTATAGGTAGGTGCTTTTAATCTGTGTTTGCTACATATTTACAGATTACAGGTTTCCAGTCCAAATATTGCAAATCGACATAAAATCTCCACAGTTACACCAAAATCTAGAACATCTGTCATAGACAGATAAAAGCCGGGTTCCAGTCATCCGCATCCGTCTAGTACCGCTTACCAGTTCAAAAGACAGGACGAAAACAGTCGTCATTTCTGGTCAAGCGTGGGGCCCGATGAAGATATTCAAAGATGTGTGGGGCCCAATGAAGATATTCAAAGATGTGTGGGACCCGAGTGAGATAAATTCAAATGTGTTGAAAAATGAAGCCATCATTGTTGACTATTGGAACCTGAAGCAATCATGGAAGAATATTGAAAATCTGTACATGTTTAACAGAAGAAAACAACAACACCAGAAACCCACAGGAAAACGACGACCTAACCCCTGTAAAGCGCCGCGGTTCCGCAGCATAAGTGCGCTTAGGCCGCGGTTCCGCAGCCATTTAGACTCCGCAATTGATGCCATTTCGGGGGTAGGTGGCGCAGTGTATTTGAGAATAAAATATTGCCCTAGGGTTTCAGAAATAATCCTATAAATACCCCGGTTCTGAACCATTGTAAGGGGTAGATTCTTTATGCCTCTTTTGTAGGATTTAGTGTAGTTTTGTTTTGCTTCTTCTTCTTCTTCATTCTTTCCTCCATGAGAATTGTAGTGAGAGCTTTTTGAGTGGAAGATCAATGAAGATGAGGGTTTTTCTTATCTTGTGTTTTTATTTCATTGTATTGTAATTCTATTATCTTGTATTGTAATTTTATTCTTGTTGTTAATTAGTTGTTGTTATTTCTTTTCTTGTTCTCTTTTCTTTTCTTCTCTTATCCGTATTTTCAAGTGATGATACTTGACGGAGTTCCTTGCTAAGGTGAGGACCCAAGAGTTAGCTTGCTTCACTTGTAAAACCGTATTTTCCTCTTTTCTTCCTTCTTATTTTGTTTTGTTTTCTTTTATCATGTGTGAATAATTTCCCTCTTGTTAAGGCTAAAGAAGGTGGTATGAGGGACGGAGAAATCCCTTGTGCTTCTCTTCGCCAAACATCTTGAAATGACCCCCGACCAAACAAACGCAACCCCCTCACTTAGGCGCGCTATACGTGACATATAGTCGCGACCTAAGTCGAGAAGTCCTTTAAGCGCGCTACAACGTGACATGTAGTTGTGACTTATTTGGATACATGGTTGCGGGTGTTTGGCCGAGGGTTGGAAATAAGCGTATTTAGCGGACGGACAAGGGGCACTAGGAATGGATTTAGCGTTGGAAAGCTTGCTTAAACTCGCAAATCCCATTCCTATGTCCTCCTAATCCCCGCTACTTTCGATTATCCCAACACCGTCTTAAGAATGGCTAAAGATAAGTACAAGACAAATCCTAACTCTACTAACCAACCTTAACCTTAACAAGCTTTCTTGAACATAAATACGAACACATAGGTTAGATTGAACATACATATACTCATTCTTTATTGACTCGTCTAAAACTCGAACGGACATACAACCATCTCCCTGTGGATCGACCCGTGCTCAACCGGCTAGCTACATAGCGACACCATCCTGATCGCGGTTATAACTTTAGAACTTTGAACATCCGACACGCTCTCCGCGTGCGATCAAATGGCGCCGTTGCCGGGGACTGTTTTCTTTCCCCCATAATCCTGAACTTCAACGCTTAACAGTGGAAACATTATTTTACTTAAGTTTGGGGGGGACACCTTTTTTGTATATATTTTTTTGTTTTCCTTTTTTTTTTTGTATATAATTTGTTTTTAGGAAGGCACCGACAATTTTGACCCTCTTGGTGTAGCCTGACAGTGAGGGCACTGTCAATTTTATGTTTGGGGGTGTGCTCGGTAAGCTTTCTTCCTTCGCATTCATTTGTATATTTTGCATTTGCATACCTTATTTAAAAACCCATAAAAATTTCCAAAAATATAGAAACTTTGTCGTCAAGTTAGCTAATAGGGTAACTTAGATCTTTATTCCGAAAGTTTAGTTGATATGATAGAAATAACTAAATTCTAGGCTTAGGAATTGAAAACACTTAAAATAACTCTCATTCTGTATAACTTTGGTAAGTATACGTCCTTACAGTTTTTTTGAGAAATAGGTAATCTTGAGTTCAGTTCTTGAGTTAAGTCAAGATGAAGGGAAAGTATTGAAGCTCTACTGAAGGATAAGTCTGAAAAATAGTTTTTTTCTTGAGTTCAAATTCAGAAAGTATATACCCTACAAACTGCACTTACACGCACCTTAAAACTTGGGATAGTAGAGAATACCTAGAAATACTCTTGCCTGAAAGCCTAGTATGAAAGTAAAAACGGTATTTAAAGCTAAACACCAAAAGAGTATTATTGAAAAATATATCCGGTCTTGAAAAAGAAAAAGAAAAACAAAAATAAAAAAATAGAATAAAGTCAAGACCTGGAAACTTCTATTTACGCTTTAAAGTTCACACATTCAGTAATCGGTCGTTAGTGCCTCAAGAAGCATTAATAGTCGCATGAAAGGTGTGTGAGCAAATCCGTCCATCGTTAATGAAAAGAAGTAGTATTAGGTATTAGGGCAAGGGTATTATGGTTTGAATTGAATTCTTGAGTGTAGGGGTGCAAATATACACACACGTAGGGGTATACAATCGATGTTTGAATAAAAGATAGAAATGAAGAATAAGACTTGTGTTTTCTGTAAAGTTGATAAAAATCCCGGAATTAAGACCACACTTTAGAAGGAAAACTCAGGAGAACCAACATCTTTCTAAACTTTTTTGGAACGTATAGGACCTAAGGTTAAATAGATAGGAGGTGTGAAACATAAGGGTTGGATATTTCTAACTTAGGATGATAGAGTTTCTAACGTAAATACTAAACTGTAGGAGTAGAATCGATGTTAACTTATGACACTAGCTTGACGGGATTTTGTGGGTAGTATCCGCTGAAAACCCTCAGGAGACAACACTCCTCCTACTAGGGACACCTAGAGGTTTAACGGCTTGTTGCACGCGCTCAGTGCAATCTCGTTCCCTGCGAAAGTGCGGTTAGGATTT
Organism: Agapanthus africanus; assembly: GCA_030015575.1. NCBI lineage: Eukaryota > Viridiplantae > Streptophyta > Magnoliopsida > Asparagales > Amaryllidaceae > Agapanthus > Agapanthus africanus. Next base: position 110,895,387 of record JASDDO010000012.1, on the reverse strand, counting down.
TATTTTTGTGAATAATTGGTTTTGCTCGGGACGAGCAAAAGTTAAGTTTGGGGGTATTTGTTCATAACAGAATATTGCATTTTATACCGCCCATTCTTATGCTCGTGTGTTTATAGGTAGGTGCTTTTAATCCGTGTTTGTTACATATTTACAGATTACAGGTTTCCAGTACAAATATTGCAAATCAAGACAAAATCTCCACAGTTACGTCAAAATACAGAACATCTGTCACAGCAGATAAAATCCTGTTTCCGGTCATCCATATCCGTCCAGTGCCGAGTACCAGTTCCAGAGACAAGACATATGACAATGGTCATTCGTATCTGGGACAAGCACAGAGCACGAGGGGGGCAGCACAAGAATCAATGGGTGCGCGGAGCTCGAGGGAGATAGAAGTCAAAAGTAAAGAAAATAAAGCAATCTTGGGGTAAGAAATCTTAAGATATTCTGGACGATTTTGTGCAGTTTAAAGTTGGCAAACACGAGGAAAAAGTAAATCAGGGAAGCACCCAAAAGCCGACCACCCAACTCCACTAAATGGCAGCGGTTCCGCGGCCAATAGGGGGTCTAGGCCGCGGAACCGCGGCCATTTAGGCTCCTCTCCCTGTAATTTTCTGGGGGCAGTTTGGTACTTTCATCTTGGTCCAGATTCTTGCCCTAGGTTTTCATTTCCCTGCCTATAAATACCCCGGTTCTGAGCCAAACCAAGGGTGTCCATTCTTTGTGCCTCTTTTATAGGATTTAGTGTAGTTTAGCTTTCTTCTTCTTCTTCTTCATTCTTTCCTCTATGAAAATTGTAGTGAGAGATTTTTGAGTGGATGATGAAATGAAGATGAGGGTTTTTGTATCATTCTTTTTTGCTTAGCTTCCCCTTGAGATTTTTGCTTTCTCTTGATCTTTCAACCTCTTCATTGTGCTTGAAAGTTTAAGGGTTGGTTATTGATCTCAAGGGTTGTATCTTCATATGGAATTTGTGCTTCGTTTCACATGAGTTCTTTACCCTTCTCTTGATCTTGCAACCTCTTGATTGAGCGTGCAAGTTTAAAGGTTGGCTATTGATCCCAAGCTTGTCTTGAGTTCTATGGTTCTTAGTATTACTTTCTTGCATTTTTCATTCTTGTCTTTTATTACTTGCAATTTATTACCATGCACTTTAATTACTTGCTTGTAATCTTTTCTTTTCTTTGTTCTTTTCTTTTGCTCTTTTTGGTTTGTTTTGTGAATGGTTGTAATTATCGTTGTTAAGAACAAATACGGTATTGTAAGTTAATGTTTCTTTGCTCATTTCCTTTTCCCGTTATTTTTCTTTGAACTCCGCCTAAACGTTATGCAAGCGCTCCGTTGGGCACCCTACCCTACCAAGGTAACGGTGATTCCTAACCGCGACCGGTTGCGTTCGGTTTGGCCGGAGGCGAAAGCAAGAGACAAAAACGGAAGGACAAGGGTAAATAAGCCGGATTCCACGAATACTGTGCTTAAATCCCCTAATCCACGTTGTTGCCGATTGCTCTAGCTTCAATTGGTCAAGACTCGGCTCAAAAGTTTTAAGTGCGGATTTCTTTAGCTTACACTTTCGTATCTTTTCTTAACAACTTTATACTTGCATATAAAACACATAGGTTAGTTCGAACAAACACATACAATTCTTTATTGACTCGTCTAAGACTCGAACGGAAATACAACCATCTCCCTGTGGATCAACCCGTGCTCAACCGGCTAGCTGCAAAGCGACACCGTCCTGATCGCGGTTATAACTTTAGAATTTTGAACATCCTACACGCCCTCGGCGTGCGATCAAGAGTGTGGCCCGTGAATAGTATGCAATGGCTCATCTTGGACCGACTTGCAGGGCCCCAGTGCTTAGGAAACAGGTCCTTATCCCTATTGCCTAAGGCTTTCCCCTACGAGTTGAGACGAATCGAGGGATTATTGGTTGACTTGATTCCGAGATGGAGCGTTGTTCCGGCAGGGAGGTCATTGGCTGACTTGTTTATGAGACGGAGCGTTGTTCCGGCAGGGAGGTCATTGGCTGACTTGTTTCCGAGATGGAGTGTTGTTCCTGCGGGGAGGTCATTGGCTGACTTGTTTCCGAGACAGAGCGTTGTTCCGACAGGGAGGTCATTGGCTGACTTGTTTCTGAGACGGAGCGTTGTTCCGGCAGGAAGGTCATTGGATGACTTGTTTTTGAGACGGAGCGTTGTTCCGGCGGGGAGGTCATTGGCTGAATTGTTTCCGAGACGGAGCGTTGTTCCGGCGGGTAGGTCATTGGCTGACTTGTTTCCGAGACGGAGCGTTGTTCCGGCGGGGAGGTCATTGGCTGACTTGTTTTCGAGACGGAGCGTTGTTCCGGCGGGGAGGTCATTGGCTGACTTGTTTCTGAGAAGGAGCGTTGTTCCGGCGGGGTGGTCATTGGCTGACTTGTTTCCGAGATGGAGCGTTGTTCCGGTGGGGAGGTCATTGGTTGACTCCAGGTTGTCAGTGAACCGTAGAGTCTTGGAACCGGGGACTTTGTCGTGGCTCCGATTGGCGATGTCGCGTCCGTATCCTGCTGGAATGAGGAGGAACGCCGTTGTTGGTCTCCAGGCTGTAAATGTGGCCGTCGAGATTTAGAACTAGGGACTTTGCCATGGATCCGCTTCGTTGCGACTCTGAGGTCGGTTGTTGATGTCATGTCTGCATCCGGTTGGAGCGAGAAGAAACGCCGTTGTTGATCTTTAGGCTGTAGATGTGGTTGTCGAGATCTGACTTCTCTTTGACGCAGCCCAGTGGGGAAATGTAGTTCCCTTTTCGCTTATGCCCATGGATTGTATACCAGAGTCACTATGGACTTACCTGCAGGGCAAAAGTTTCATTTTATTTTTTTTGTTTTCTTTCCGCGATGCTCTATCATTTCGGCTTTTTATATCACGAAGGTCGCGATTGCCCAATCATTTCGGCTGTTTTTCGCGGTGCCTAATCATTTCGGCTATTTTTCTTTTTACTCGCTGCTTTTTATTGCGAGTTGCCCAATCATTTCGTCTATTTTTCTTTTTACTCGCTGCTTTTTATTGCGAGTTGCCCAATCATTTCGGATATATATATATTTTGTATTTTTGGCTCGCTGATTTTGTTGCGAGTATAGACTTGAGATCTGATACCAATCTTAGCATCAGTATCGTTGCGACTGGAATATTGCCAGGACCGAATCATCACTTGTCGTGAAAGGACTTGGAATTTGTTACCAATTTAGGCATCAACATCGCTACAACTGGGATATTTCCAGAAGCAAATCATCATTTATCTTTGTCGATTCGAACAAAGGTGGCTTAGCAAACAGGGTTAGGATCCTGTTGACTAAGGCTTTTGACTTCATGAGCCGTAAGGGTCCCATAAAGGTGTTTCTGCTTACGAGTCGTGAGGATCTCGTAGGTATATTTTCTCCTTAGGAATCATGAGGATTCTTAAGTGTGTGTTCTCTTATAAGTCGTAAGGATCTCACAAGAGTGTTTTCTCCTTATAAGTCGATAGGACTTATAAGTGTCGTTCACCACATGAGGACATTTCGCGCCATTGGTGGAATTTGGTGGGGGAGACGTTTATTTGTGCCCATGGATTGTATACAAGGGTCAATATTGAACCGTTTGTAGGGCAAACTGGGGGATGTGATGGCTTAAGAACAGGTTCAGATCCCTGTAACTTAAAGCTTTCGAATCCTATAAGCCGTGAGGGTCTCATAAGGGGGATTCTCCTTACGAGTCGTGAGGTTCTCGTAAGTGTAATTTCTCCTTAGGGATCACGGGGATCTCTAAGTGTGTTTCTCCCTTGTGAGTCGTAAAGATCTCACGTAGGTATTTTCTCCTTACAAGGTCGAGAGGACCTTGCAAGTGTTTTTATTTTAACGAGATTGCGCCCTTTCGGGTTTTCACAAGCTCGCCGGTAGCCCTGCTGTTTTTACTCACGGAGCCTTTTCGGGTTTTCATCCGTGCCCATTTCGCTTGTGGACGTACCCTTTTTTTGCCGTGTTAGCCTAAGGATGCTCCGGTCCATAGTAGTTTAGGGACATTTCGGTCCGTTGCTAGTTTCAGGACATTTCGGCCCGTCGTTAGTTTAGGGACGTTTCGGTCCGTTGTTAGTTTAGGAGCGTTTCGGTCCGTTGTTAGTTTTAGGACTTTTCGGTCCATTGTTAGTTTAGGGACGTTTCGGTCCATTGTTGCTTCGAGGCGAAGTTTTTCCGGATATAGAGTTTAGACTCAGGAAGACAGCGAGCGGACACGAGCGTCGTCATCCATCATTAACCTGGGCTGTGACTCGTCAGGCGTAGTATTTCTTAAGGAATCGACCATTTGTTGGCCGGAAGGGTCTTTCGCCATGCATATCCATGAGCAAGTAAGCCCCATTTTGGTAGTCTTTATCTATGATGTACGAGCCCTCATAGTTTGGCTCGAATTTCCTCCGTTTGGCAGGATTAGGGATCATAGGTCTTTTGACAACTAGCACGAGTTCGCCTTTGCGGATTGTTCTCGGCCTAGTCAATCTTTCGTATGAGCGCGTCATCCTTGCTTTGTAAGCTTCTAGGTTTTGCTGCGCCATGAAACGAGTTTCATCGAGGGCGTCAAGCTCCTCAAGCCGAAGATGAGCATTCTCTTCATCTGTTAGTTCGTAATGAACCGCTACTCGTAAAGAGGGTAGCTCTATCTCCAAGGGGAGTACTGCTTCCGTGCATACCAACGCGAATGGCGTTGTATTTGTGGCCGTTTTGAACGCGGTCCGATAAGCCCAGAGAGCTTCATACAGTCTCTCGTGCCAGTCCTTTTTATTTTTGGACACCGTATTCTTTATGATCTTTGTCAAGATTTTGTTGAAAGCCTTAGCTAGACCGTTAGCTCGGGGATTTTACACTGAAGAGTATCTCTAGTCTATGTTATATTGCAGTGCGAAGCGGCTGATCTTGTGGCTTCTATAGGCTGGCCCATTATCAGAGATAATCCATCGCGGAATGCTGAACCGATGGATGACGTGTGTCTTGAAGAAATGGAAAATATTCTCCGTCTTCACTTCTTTTAGCGGTACTGCTTCTGCCCACTTAGAGAAGTAATCAGTTGTCGCTAATATGAATCGATTTCCTTTGGATGACGCTGGTTCGATGGGCCCAATTATGTCGGTTCCCCATATTTCGAACGACCAGCTAGCCATTATTGGGTGTAGCGGGTTTGGATGCTGGTGGATGAAGTCTCCATGAATTTGGCACGGATGTCACTGCTTTGCGTATTTGAGGCAGTCCTGAATCATCGTGAGCCAATAGTAGCCCATTCTTTTGATCTTCAGCTTCATCTTTGGCCCGGCTTGATGAGAACCGCATAGTCTGTCGTGAATTTCTTGGACGACTCTCCTTGATTCTTCCGGTCCCAGGCATCTCAGCCACAGAGAGTCAAACGATCTCTTATATAGAGTATCATTGACGAAGACGAAAGACAGAGCTCGTTTCATGAGCCGATGTTTTGAGGATGTATCTTCCAGTGTTTGACGGGATTTGAAGTAGTCTATAAATACTTCTCTCCAATCCTTAGCCTTTTCTTGGTCCTCTATTTATATGGTTGTTTGCTTGGTCGCTTCCTTTTCTCCAGACGACTCCGGAGATATTTCTACTGGTGCAAGAACTCGACGGCTTCGTACAATGATCCTTACGTCATCGAGGTTTTTTTCAGCCAGTTCTTTAGCGAGTTTGGCTAATGCGTCCGCTTTACTATTTTCTGTACGCGGTATTCTTTCCAGGGCGTAGGAGGGAATTTGAGTTAGTAACTGTTGCACTCTTTCGCTGTACTTTACCAACTCTGGTTTGGATATCTGATAGTCACTGTTTACTTGGCTAACGACCAGCTGAGAGTCTCCGTATATGAGGAGGTTTTCGATTCCCATGTCGACAGCGATCTCAAGACCTGCTATCAAAGACTCATATTCTGCTTCGTTGTTTGTTCTTGGCTCTGTTAAGGAAAAGGCAAAGCGCATTATCCCTCCTTGCGGAGTCACGAAGATGAGGCCTTCCCCTGATTTAATTATGGGGGAGCTGTGCTTTCGCTTCTTTATGGAAGATGCCCTATCAAAGTAGAGTTCCTATCGGCTATCACTCCCTCCTTTCTCTCTGTCGATCGTGTCAAACGCGTGCTCGTCTGGCAATTCTCAATTTAAGGGTGAATCGACAGGTATCGGGTGCTCAGCAAAGAAGTCGGCGATGGCTTGGCCTTTCACTGCCTTGAGAGGTTGGTATGTTATCGAGAATTCCATTAAAAGTAGGGCCCATTTAGCGAATCATCCTGTTAGTATGGCTCTTGACATTAAATACTTGAGAGGATCCACCTTTGATATGAGATGGACCTTATGCGCCAAAGCATAGTGGCTGAGCTTCGTTATCGTGAATATTAACGCCAGGCAGTGTTTTTCGATAGGGGAGTAGTTGTTTCTGCCCCCAGGAGAACTCGACTCAAATAGTATAGGGCTCTCTCTTTCCCTTGGTCATTCTCCTATGCCCATAGCGCGCCCAAAGAGCCTTTAAGGGCGGTTGTGTACAGGATGAGGGGCTTTCCCTTGACCGGAGCGGTCATTACTGGCGGATTCTGCAGTTATTGCTTGATTTCGTCTAGGACACTCTGGCATTTACGATCCCAAACGAACGGGGTTCTCTTCTTCATCAGGTGACTGTAGGGACGGCATTTTTCGGAGAGATTGGCTATGAATCGTCGGATATACGTGAGCTTCCCTTGTAGAGACCGCAATTGTTTTAAAGTTCTTGGAATGGGAATTTCCATAATCGCCTTGATCTTCGATTGATCTATTTTGATGCCCGGTGCCGTATTATGAACCATAGAAATTTGCCTGAGGAGACTCCGAATGCGCATTTCCGAGGGTTCATCTTTAGGTTATACTTACGAAGACTTGGAACATGTTTTCAAACGCTTCCAGTGTTCTTCGTACGATTTGCTTTTCACTATGAGGTCATCGATATAGCATTCGACGATTTTATGTATGAGGTCATCGAAAATCTTCGTCATGGCCCTCTGATAGGTAGCGCCGGCGTTCTTCATACCGAAAGGCATCACTTCGTAGCAGAATACGCCCAGAGGAGTCCGGAAAGCAGTATGCTTCTGGTCTTCGGGATGCATCTTAATTTGATTGTACCCTGATGAGCCGTTCATGAAGGAGAAGACTTCGTGAGTGGACGTGTTATCTATCATCAACTCGGTAACCGGTATGGGAAAATCATCCTTCGGGCAGGCTTTGTTGAGGTCTCGGAAATCCACGCAGATGCGCACCGTCCCATTTTTCTTCGTCACTGGGACAATGTTGGCGATCCAGTCGGGGTATTGAACTTCTTGGATGAAGCCGGAGTCGATTAGCTTCTTGACTTCGGCGTTGATACTCATTTCAAGTTCGAGCCGCATTCTTCTTGGTGCTTGTTTGACTGGCTTGACGTCCGGAGATATCGCCAATTTATGCACAGCTATTTCTGGATCTAGCCCCGGCATCTCAGAATAGTTCCATGCGAAGCAGTCTTTATACTGTATGGGAACGTCTTTTAGCGTAGCCACATGTTCTTTAGACAGCAGCTCGCTGACGAACGTAGGCCACGGGTCGTTTGCCATCCCCAAGTCGATTTTCCTTAGGTGATCCGCAGTAGTGTGTATTCCATCTTCCAACTCTTTTGGCGCCGGTGGAAATTCTGAGATCACCTCGTCTTCATCCTCATTTTCGAAGCACCAGGAGAGGTCATCCATATTCTCACGCTCTCCTTCTTCCGATAGCGTTATCACGTGACAGGTACAAGATCGATTCCAAGATCGATGTTGATCTGGTTCTACTCTTGCTATATACGTTGCTTTTGGCACATGCTTTTGCGGTGGGGCTACCCTCCAACTATTGGATAGAGCGAATTTTCTGAGTTGATATTGGTCTTCGACCAAGTTTTTGAAGGTGAAGCGGTCTTCAAGAGGATGTCCTATCGCTCGGTGATAGGAGTAATAATCCGGGTGATGAACCTCGTTTGCTTGATCGGGGTGCCGAGACTCCGGGTGTGTCATTATTTGATGTTTCATGACAAGGTCAAAGATTCTCCTTGTCTTGTCTCGATGGAAAGAATATGCTCGACCCATCTTTTTCATAAGAGACGGATTCCGGCTGACCTTTTCTCGATTGCTTGTCCTTTTGGATCCGTTTTGCCACTGTCGAACGTTTTTCCCGTTCTTTAACTTGTTTTTGCCTCCGCATCGGGCCTTTTTCTTGTCTTGGGAATGCATGGCGAGTTGACGGTAAAGGGCATCGTCATCCTCCATGGCCTGCTGAAGGAGACGTTGCATCCTGACTTTCTCGTAAATGGCCATTTCGTGGCTGTGGTCATCCCAGACCTTTTGACCCGCTTCCCTTATTAGCTTGTCCATCTGTTTTTCAAACGACGAACTTGGTATTTTTATGGCAGGGCCTCATTCTGGTTCAGTGTCAGCGTCTTTTAAAAGAGCATCCCCTTCTTCATCAAAGTCATTTATGACATGGCAGCCATGGAATTGCTCTCGTTTCTTGGACTGGACATATCCAAGCCCAGTCGCTTCCATTTTTCCGTTGGGCAATTTTCGCTGAGTCCCGGGGACGTTCCAAATCCTGTTGTAGAACTGAGCTTGCTGAGCATTCTATTTGAAAGGTACGCCTTAGCATCTTAATAACCTTCTTAATCCCTCTGTGTAGTATCTGGGCAGACGGATGGGTTGGAGCTTGTCGAGCGTAAAATCGGCACCATGCCAGACTTCTCTTTCGACTTTAATCTCTGCGGGTCGATAGAATAGGATTGCCTTTTCACCTCTTCACCTGGGAGGGACGTAGATTGTATGCAGCTCTTGCACAAGCGCATCAAGCTCTCTGTAGTGCTGCCGTGGAACCATGGCAATTTGCAAACTCTGATCATCTCCAGTGACGGTCTGCAGAGATGGACGGACCGAGAACACTGCATTGACTTCGTCTTCAGAGTCACTACCAAAGACCAGAATAAGGGTAGATGGTCCTGGCCTGTTGCATTGGGGCGGCCCCGAATAGACTATCTCTTCTTCCTCCTTGGTATCGCTCCCGAAAACCGGGATAGTGGTGACAACTTTTTTCTTATTCTCCGGTTTATGGCATCTTTCCGTGTCTTCAAAGTTTGGTAGGAAATACTTAGCGTCTTCATACTTGCGGACTTCATTTGTGGAGAATGGGTTTAGCTCCCCTGTAACTGTGTACTCGAGGCCATCTTTGAAATACTTCATACACTGATGTTGTGTAGAAGGGATGATGTTGTGCTCGTGTAACCAAGGCTGCCGAGTAAAGCATTGTAATAGGTATTAGCGTCAATGACATGAAATTTGATGTCAGTGACAAGCAGCCCAAAGCGTAATGTTGGTATTACAGACCTGAGCGTTCGTGATGACTGAGAGTCGAACCCGGAGATGGTGATTTTATCCCGAGCGAGGTGTTGAATGCTCATGCAAATTTCTTTTAGCACCTTTACATTTAGGAAGTTGACAAAGAACCCGTTGTCAACTAAGATTTTCCCTATCTTAATGTCATGGCAGTACCCGGTGACATATAGGGAATGGTTGTGCTCGCACGTTCCGAGGAGGAGATCTTCGTCACCGAAAGTAATGTCAGCTGTATGCACTTCTTCTAGCTCGTCCTTCATCTTTTCTTCGGCAAGGAAAGCTTGGAATTGCTCGAGCTCTTGTAATGCCCTGATCAGGGAATCTCGTGCCTCTTTAGACAGGAGAAGGGCATCCAAGATACTCAATTGTGAGGGTATCTTTCTCAGATGTGCCAGGACATTGCAATCCATCTTGTTCTTCTTGAACGGGTCCTTGGCTGTGAGCTCTTCGACGACTCTATCATCGAGAGTAATCTCCTCAGGGACTTTTTCCTTCCCTTTGTCTCTTTAGCCCGAACCTTTGTTTGAGGGTCCGAGATTTTTTTCAGGCAACGTACGGTTACACAGCTGAATGTTCTCACAGTTCCTTATCTCTTCTTCTTTTCCAGAGGTGGATTCCTTAAAGAGAGGGCCGAGGGCCATTTCTTCGTCCGAATCGCTCCCGAAGGTAAGAACTTGAGACTTCCCTTTTGTTGCGATGGCATCAACCATATGACAGTTACCGATTGTTTCTTTATGCTCATATTTCGTGCTTCTCTGTTCCCGACGGGCTTTGCGCTTCATTCGCTTGAATTGTTGTCGATGGGCAACGTATCCCTGCCACCACTTCTTAAAAGCATTGCACCCTTCGGTAGGGTGCGCAATCCTTTGATGGTATAAGCAGTAGTTAGGATGTACATCCGTTTCGTCAAGGTGTATACCGCCAAGAGTATTTTCTTCGAAAGATGGCAGCTTCATTCCTATTGACAAGGCTTTAGCGAACCGTTTCCTCGTTTTAAGCCTGTTTTTGTCTGCTGCAGGCATGCTTCGATCTGGTTGGAGCGCTTTGCGACTCATCCTTACCATGGCTTCTTCAACTTGATGCCGACGCCTGGCCCTTTCGAATATGGCCATTTCACGCTCTTGATCAGCTTTGCTCTTCTGACGGGCTTCGTTCAGCAGCATGTCAATCATCTCGTCGGACGGTTCTAGAGATTTTGGTAATGATCCTGCCCCCGGCTCCTCCATGTTATCTTCTGATGCCGAATGAGCTTCTTCGTCATTTATTGGTGAATGAGAGATCATGTGACAACTTACCACATAAATCTCGGGTTCTTTTGACGAGTCTTCTCCCTCATCATTGTCATTATCTCCGTCCTTACGGATATGGTTGAGAAACTCTTAGAGTGTGACCGGGGTTCGCTCATTCTGGTTATATTCCTACAGTGCGTCAATATGCCTTTGCTGATCCGTGCGTTCGTCATCAGACTGCGTGGGCTTTTTGGTCTTCTTCTTTTTCTTTGAAGATTTTGACGGCTGGGCCTGGGTATTTTGCCCATTGCGACCAACTCTTGGTGCTGGGTGCGGTTTCAGCATCCCCTCAATGATCTTTGGCTCCAGCGGGTTTTTCCATCTAATTGCCGGACATGCTTGAAAATCCTTCAGCACTCTTTTAGTTTTAGCAGACAGAACAACTTTCCATGGAGCTTCCTCTATAAATGAGCATGATGCCCCCAGCGTGTCCATCTTTTTAGGAGCATGCGGTTGTGGCGGGTTTACCTTCCAGTTTTCAGACAACGCGAATTTTCCTTGTTGGTACTGGTCCTCAATCCAGTTTTTGAAGACGAAGCAATCTTCGATTGGGTGGCCCACTATCCGGTGGTTAGGGCAGTAACTGGGATTGTTGACGTCGCTCGGTTGCAGTGGATGTCTCGGATCTGGTAGAGTGATAAGCTCACCACTAGTTCAAACGGTCTTCTCGTTTTATCCCGAGGGAATGAGTAAGGACGTCTCAGCTTTTCTCCGAGTGATTGCTGTTTATCGTTTTGGCGAGCAGCTGGTTTCGGATCACTTGGCTGTTGCTGAGCGTTGGCGATGAAGGTCGCTTTCCCTTTGCCCTTTTCATTTCGAAGCTCCGTTTTCGAGGAGGGCGGTCTATGGCTCATCTGGTCCATTTGGGCGAGCTTGTTGATCAAGGCTTGGAAAATGGTCGGCTTGAAAAACATCATAAACTGGGATATAGTCGCTTGCGGGTCAAGGGTCCCTACGAACATGCCTACAGCAGGGGCTTCTTCTATGCGTTGCTCGCATTTCGACCATAGGTTCTGCCACCGAATTGCATACTGAACCCATATCTCTCCTGCATCTACCCTGGCGTTGATCAATGTCGTGATCAGGGTGCGTTCGCCGGCGCTTGCGAAATGCTGGGTGAATAGCAGCTCCATTTTTGTGAATGTTTTGATGGAGTCATTCGGAAGCTCCGAGTACCATTCAAATGTTGTTTCCGCTAAGCTGCCGACGAACTGGCGAGGTAGCAATTTGTCGTCACCTCCAGTATTGCCGCAGAGAGCCCTGAACTGAGTGACGTGGTGATGGGGGTTGCCTGTCCACTTATACACGTGAAATTTAGGGATCGTATATCCCGGCGGGTACTTAATTTGATCGTACTAGCTTGGATAGGGTCGCCCAGTTCTGACGACTTGGCCAATGGCTTCGCTTGCCTCATGAGCTTATATTTGTTTAGCTATGTAGTCATCAAGCGCAGCTTTCGAGATTGTCTCCTCCGTGGATGCTGATAAAGCCGAAAGAGGGTTTGATGTCTCCCCTCTGTCGTCTTCAATGATTATTAGGGGATCTTCGGCTGGAGGGTCCGGCTGGATCATCATGCCCATCATATCTTGGAACAGGAGCGCCATTTTTTTTATGTTAGCCGTTTGTTCCGCGGCTTCTTTATATTTCTTTTCGAGCATTCTTCGGAGGAACTCGGTGTCGGTTTCCTGCTCCTGGAGTTGATCCGACGATACTTCTGGGCTTTCTTTCTGCCCAGTAAGTGCGGCCATCTATGTCAGCATCTCGTGGAGTTTCTGTTGTTGCTCCTGAGCCTTTGTTATGGACCGCGTAAGTGGTCGATGACCCCCAGAAGCACGAATTTCCTCTTTTCCGGAAGCTATGTAGACGGTGTGCACTATCATGCCCCCAGACTTGGGGCGTTTGGATTCAGTGCCCTTGAGATTTGTTCCAGACACGGGGATCTTCTCCGGCCTTCTCCTTTTATGGGCGGTCGAAGTTGAGGGAGTTGTCGCAGACGATAATTTCCGTGGTACGACGGTGGGATGATTCTCCTCTTGCCGGACCTTCATTTTTTTCGATCGGCGGGAGTAGTCTTTGTCAATTACAGAGTCTTGGACTCTTCACCAGACCCTATGGATTTTGGAGGACAGCCGCTGAGAGGGCTGTTCCGGGTTTGCCTTTGTAACGTTCTCCACAGGTGGAGGAGACTTTTTCAGCACAGCAGTTGAAGAGTTATTGCGCACCCTCCTGAGCGGCTCAAAGCTGTTCCTAGTTGGAACAACAGCATCAACTTCCACCATTGGAGCTGGTGGTTTAAGTCCAGAAGGGGAACTGCCCCCAGCTTTCCTCACTCGGCGCCAGTGACGACGTCGAGCATGTCGTGTAGCTGGGATCACCTCTATCATCGGAGTAGCTTCTTCATGCCTCCTGCTCTGAGGAGAGGCTGTTATTGGCGCCGGCCTGTCAAAGACTGACATCCTCTGGAAAGGAATGGTCAACCTGTCGAAGGCCGACTTTCGAGTAGGGAAAGTAGTTTGGAAGACTTCACCTGCAGCAAGAGTCGGGATAGACTTCTCCGGTATTGCGAGCCTCTTCGCGGGCCTATTTGAGCTTAGGCTCAGCCTGTCGAATACTGAGGCAGTAGACTTGGACGACCCGTTGAGAGGGGCCATAGTAGTTGCAAGCCAATCGAAGACCGACTTCTTCGGAGCTTCCTGTAATGGCACTAGGGCGTTGAAGCTCATTGGTGGAAGCATGGTCTCGAAGAACAATCCAGTGGTGGCCTGTGTCACCTGTTCCACCGGCATTGCGTAGATGGAGGCCGCTTGGGGCCCGTAAGTTACTCCTCCAGACGGTGCGGAGCGGGACTTGTTGTTGCAGTTGGTGTAGCTGGAAGCCATTGATCTTCTTTTCTCTGCACGGGAGCAAGACACCAAATCTTAGTACCTCGAATCCACAGGCAACCATAGCAGACCGCGATTTGTTCGCGAAACACGTCACACGAAGTGTGGAGTGGAAAGAGATAAAGGTCCCACCGGGCGTGCCAGAATCTGTTTACCGCCGGAAACCGGGAAGACAAACGTCTTGCCTGAATTTGGGGGCAGAAGCTATTTGGATTTATTCGTCTACCTCTCCGAAGATGCCAAGTTAATTTATGGCACCATGTATTGAAGGTTTAAACAGATGTGGCCGTTGTAGCAGATTTCGTCAGATTCCCCCTCGCAGTGAGGGTTTTTTGATTGTGGGGACGCTTTTCCTTGAAGGTGCAAGCCCCTGCAGTTAATTACGTTACCGCGTCGCGATAACCACTTTCTCCTGCTCCAGATGTTCACTTCGTGTCATGTGTGTTTGTTTTATTTTTGGTTGCCCGTGGATTGTATAAGGAGACTAATTTGTGTTGGCGCCCGTACCCGTGGATTGTATAAGGAGACTTATTTGTGTTGCCTCCCGTAGGGTGGGGATTAGTCCAAATCCGTATTTTCTTAGATTTGGGTTTGGTTTGATTTAAGGATCGTTAACCTTATTTAAGATCAAGATCAACTTAATATTTGTTAAGGATACGTTAGTCTAAGTTTTAGACTAAGATCTACTTAATGGGGGTTCAAGATCATTTTTGATCCAACGAAAGAGAATTTTGGCACTATCGTTTTAGTTTAGGGACATTACGGTCCATTGGTTTTAAAGACATCATATCCATGGAGTTTAGTTTAGGGACGTTGCGGTCCATTGGGTTTAAGGACTTCATAGTCCATGGAGTTTAGTTTAGGGACGTTGCGGTCCATTGGGTTTAAGGACATCATAGTCCATGGAGTTTAGTTTAGGGACGTTGCGGTCCATTGGGTTTAAGGACATCATACTCCATGGAGTTTGGGCTCATCAGTTTGAGGGTGCGCCTAGAGTTATTGGTTATTGGGACCTGCCACCTCCCTGAAGACGTTGAAGAATTACAACGACATGTATCAGATGTGTGGAGAGATGTACCCTTGAACCAATGTTCCGACTGAGGGGGGATAGGATGAACATCATTTTAGATGCCATCTGTTAGGAGCTCTTTAGCTATCTTTGGGACTGAGATCGGTTTGGGGGACCCTGAGTGTGAGGGGCTCAATTGATTGGCCTCGGGAGATATGGTCTAAGGTTGGCTAATGTTGGTCCCTCATAGTGTTAAACAGTAGTATATGCTCAGCGCTCACGTTCTCCCACGTGCGGCCTTGAATCAGTATTAAACACTGAAATTTGGGGCGCTCACGTGTGGCACGTGAGGCGCTTGAAAGTTGGCGCTGCTTCTTTGGCTTCATTCCCTTGTTCTTTTTATAAATGCTAAACCCAATTAGGGATCACGTGCTCCCACGTGAGGCGCCCCTAAAATGGGAACTATCTTGGGTTTATTCCCCTTTTCCTTTGAAAGTGCAAAGCACTTTTAGGGGGTCACGTGGGATCACGTGAGGCGCCCCAAAAATGATAACTGTCTTTAGTTTTATACCCTTTTCCTTTTGAAAGTGCTAAGCACTTTTAGGGAGTCACGTGGGATTACGTGAGGCACCCCAAAAATGATAACTGTCTTTGGTTTTATACCCTTTTCCTTTTGAAAGTGCTAAGCACTTTTAGGGGGTCATGTGGGGACACGTGACATGATCTCAATTGTTCTCTTTCATTCATCAAGGGTGCTCACGTGGGAGCACGTGATCGGCCATTATCATGTTGGGTGCTAATCTTTCTACGTGCATGAAGATCTTGAGTTTTGAGATTTTCAATCCCATTGTTTTATAAGAATTAAATTCTTATATAGGGTTAAACCCTAGTTTTATTAGAGGAATTTAAATTCCTATATGTTCTTGTATGAATTAAATTCTTTGAATTTAGTTCTTTCCCTAGGTTTGAATCTACATAACAAGACCTTCCCGATGAGAATTAAATTCTCCACTTATGGGAAGATCTGCTTCTGCAGATCCCAACCAGAGGAAGAACTAAGTTCTTTTTGGAAGAGTTAAACTCTTTTGGAGGCGAAGAAGATGGAAGATGTTCTCTGTGTTTTTTTCCTTCTTACCTAGGGTTTCTTCTCTTCTTTGAGGAGATCATCTTCTCTCTAGAGAATTAAATTCTCTTTCCTTTTTTAAACTTATCAGGGGGTTTTCTTTCTCTGTTTCTGTATATTTCTCTCTTCAGTATCGAGTCCTTTATATAGTAGAGGCAAGTTTGTTGATTTTTGTTAAGGAAATCTCTCATTGAGAGATTTTTGATTGATTTGGGGATTTTATCCACTGTTGGATCTTTTGATCCAGGGACTCCTGTTTTACAGAAGACATTTTCTTGTTTTTAACAAGATTGGGAAAATATTTTCCCATACAGAGCTTATTCTATATCTTGGTGATTTTTAATCACCATTGGATCTTTGATCCAACGGTGCTCTGATTTACAGAGCACAATCTTTCTTGTTTAGAAAAATTGGGGGAAATATTTCCAAAATAGGGTTCTGATCCCTTTTATATAGAATTTAATTCTATCGGCTCAGAAGATATTAGGGATCCTCACGTGTAGCACGTGACCCAATGGCACAAGGCCGGTTTGCCTATATGCAGCAGTCCCAGAGAAGAGCATCATGTGTTGGCACATGATGCGCCTTCTGGTCTGCTATTTATTTTATGAAGGCGCCTATATACTTTGTATATAGGTGCTCACGTGTGGCACGTGAGGCCCAACTTCAGTCCTATTTGTTAAGTGTAATGCTTTATAATTTTGGCTCCAAGACGCATCACGTGTGGGCACATGATGCTCCATTTGAGGAATCTTCCTATTACTTTTTATTTATTATTTATTTTTCATAAAGGAACAGGGATCTGCTGATGACTTTTCCTTAATTCTGCCCTGTGTCAATTGGTCGCAGACATGCGTTAGGACTTTCCTGGGGGCTATCCGCCTTCGACTTTCATGAAGGTATTCCGCTCTTAGACCAGAGGGAATAGCTGTTGGCTGCTTTGGGACATCAAACCCTGGTTCATGGACCAAATTTTTATTTTGTTGTGATTGCATTTGAAGGACTCGGATTGCAAGATTTTTCACAACATTCACCAGATCATCGATTTTGGAACGGATCTTGGCTAACTCCCTATCACAGTCCTGAAATTGCACTTGAAGCCATTGGAATAACGCTTGCTTTGTAGTTTTAGGAATGATGATTGGGTTATCCTCATCGCCTAAGCTTGATTCCCCAAGAACCATGGGGTCTTTTTGCTTAGCAGCTCGAGCATGGCCCTCATCAGTATCTGAACCGAGCCAATATTGGACGGCGTCAACCATATCATCACCATGGCTGTAGGAGGGTTCGTTTCTCTGGGTCCGACCATGTAGACCGTATGGATCGCGCATCTATTTGTTACCCCCGCATCATCAACGTTAATCGCTGGACCTTTGGATTATCGTTTTGGTTTTCCCCTTTCAGGGGTGAACAATTGAGAGCGGTCGGTTCCTCAAATATCTCGGTCTCTATTTTTATAAAATTAACAGTCATGACTCGATCGTTTGCCAGCACGCCAGGGGACAATGATATTTCTCCTATCTTGTATTGTTTCTTCACCCAATCCTTGAAGATGCAACAGTCTTCAATAGTGTGTCCCAGCACTCGGTGGTATGGGCAAAAGTTGGGATGATCAGTCCTGTTCGCTTCACCCAGCCTTTTTGGTTCTGGTAGTTGCAGGCCATTCTTCAGAGCGACTTTGAATATTTTGTGAACCTTGTCTCTTCTGAAAGAGTAGACCTTATTTCTCCTTTCCTCCAAAGTTGGCTCTCGAGATTTGTTAATGTTTGCTCCGCTCGCTCTCTGCTTATTTAGAGAATCAGTGCTATTGGATCTTTCACTTTTCCGGTCGTCGTCCCTCCAATGTCTCGGTCTGTTTGTGAATTGGAGATCTTGAGTGGACTCAGGCTTTGAGCGTTCCAACATTTGAACCTTCTTGGTCAGCTCTTGGAATGTTTTGAGGCCTGCGGTGCACAGGAAAAGTTTCATCCAGTTGTTCAGATTTTCTATAAGAAGACTGACGGATTGGTCTTACTCCAATGGCGGTTCATATTTGACAGAGAGATTGCGCCATCGGACTATAAAATCCATGTTGCTTTCGTTGTTCTTTCGCTCGGTCCTTACGAGGTCGCCAATGGTGATTTTATCGCTGATGCTCATGAACCTTTGCTTGAACATGAATTCTATTTGAGCGAATGTTGTGATCGAGTCATCCGGTATGCTTGAATACCAATCGAAAGCAACATTAGTCAAGCTATTGACAAACTGACGGAGAAGGAGCGCATCATTGACCCCAGTATTCGCGCATGATGCTTTAAATTTGGCAATGTGCCGGTTTGCATTTCCCGTCCCATCGAACCTTTCAAATTTAGGGAGGACATAGCCAGTGGGAAAATTCACAAGATCGTACCGAGCAGGATATGGTCTCCCGCTACTGGTGACATCTTTCTGCTCTCCGGCTTCGGCTACTAATGTTTTGACTTTATTGACTACCAAATCCGTGATTTGATCTTGCGTTAGCGGGTTGCTGTCATCGGTAGCCAAGACATTTCCCGAGATAGTATGCGACCGACTTTCATCCGGTCCTCCCACTTTTGGATTTGAGGGAATAGGCGTCGGTTGCCCTAGGACACCGTTTCCTGGTTCATGAGCAGAGCCCTACGCTTGATTGAGCGGCTGAGAGGCAACTTAGGCCATGAGCTGTAAGACGAAGTTTGTCACGTCGTCAATCTTTGAGTAGAGCATGGCCATCTCCTTGTTTTTGTTTCTGAGTTGCTATTGGAGTTCTTGGAGAAGTTGTTGCTCTGCGGTCTTGGGACGGAAGATTAGCTCCTCTTCATTTTCCGAGCCCGACTCCTTATGAACCGAAGGATCTCTTTGCTTATCAGCCTCACTGGAAGGGTTTTCATTACCTTCCAGAGGAGGTTGGTCTTGGAAAGTGGCAGCCACATTCACACCGGATTAGATTTGAGATGTGATGGTCCCGTCCTTGCTCTTGCTGCGTGTGTCCACCGTGTAGACAGTGTGGACCATATATCCAGCCATCTTTTTATCTTCGGCAGCTGATTTTTCGGACCATCGTCGTGGCCCTTCCTCTTCTAGAAAGGATAGGTGACTGAAAACGGTTGGCCTGACTGGGTCCTTAGGTGGCTCTATCTGGCTCGCAGCTTTCTTAACTCTTGATATCATGGCATTCTTCTGGACCAATTTCAATGGTTCAAAAGAGTCACCGAGCTTTACAGCCGATTCAGATATTGTTGCGGGGTAACCCTGTTCTTGGAACCTCATAAAGTTCAGCATAGCAAGAGCCCTATCCCTTTTGTTGGCTCTGTATCCGAGCATTTTCTGTCTTATCTTCTTAATTTTGAAGGCTTAGCGGGCATCCGTTATCCAGGAAGCCATCGTGAGTCGATTGACGAGGAGCTTAGAGAAGATACCCAATTGAGCGGTTGTCAGGGGCACCGCTGGAGCTTGCCTGAGATGCATTATTGCTTTATTGGTGTTGCTAGCCTTGCCCCCAGCCAGGGCAAAGGAAAGTCATTCAAACACCGACTTGCGTTTGGGTAGTGGTGCCTTCGAGATCAACACATTTGGCCTCTTTCCTTTCGAGGCTGGTCTGTCTATTACCGGAGCTTGAGAAGCTTGGATGACGTTAGCTGGCACGAACAGAATAGAGCCAAATGGTAGCAGCGGCTCCTCCCACCATCGCCCGAGACTGGCCGAGAGGATCGTCCTGGTGTCCATCTTCATCGTGTAGAAGATGGGAGCTGTGTCGAGAGCTGAACTTTTCTTTGGAGACATTGTCGAGGCTTGATCGCTTGAAATCCTGCATGAAAGAGCATTATTTTAGTATAAATATTGATATGTATGTTACTTGAGTTTCCATGAAAGTTTAACCTGAAATATAGGAGGCGAGAAAAGGTCCCATCGGACGTGCCAGAATCTGTAGGGTGTTTTTCGTCACCCCATTGAGATGGGAATGCACGCGCTTGTCAGGCGTACTACAGATCCCCCTGCCTTAGATAGGCTAGGGTTTATTGATTATGGAGATTCGAATCTCCGGCAGCCACGGACTAAGTTGCCGTTAATTACTCCTCGCCTTTGGAGCGAAGAAACCTCCGATTGACGGGTCAAACTGGTCATGCGAACTCAATGTGCAGAGTGCGTGTGTTGTGTTTTGAGGAGTCTTGGGTATATCGGGGGCTTCGCAGTGTTTACGGGGGTCCTACTGCTACCGTGGGAAAGTGTCGTAGAGTGTGTATATAAAAAAAAGGAAAAATAGCGTACAAAGGACGCGTGTGCGCCAGTGCCTCACGTGCCCAGCACACGGGTGCTGGACGCTGGGTGCCAGCAGCTCACGTGCTTGGCATGCGGGGGCTGGGCGCCAGCTGGAAAAAAGTGCTTAGCCCCTATACCGGGAGTTGTACTCCCAATTGACTTTGGAGAAAAGGACAAAAGGGCTTAGCCTCTGCACTGGGAGTTGTACTCCCAATTGACTTTTGGAGTTGAACTCCTAAAAGAAAGATTTATTATATATATATATATATATATATATATTTGTGGAGTTAAACTCCTAAGAGATTTTCGGAGATGATGAAAGGGGACCCCTTTCTTCTCAGTTTTGCTCTGGGTTTTCTTTTGAGCCTTAGATCTTTCCCAAAGTGGGATTTTTAGATATGGGCCTTCTTCTTCCTCCTCTCTGTTGGCTCGATCTTAGAGGAAAAGGGGGGTGAGGCTTAAAAATCACCCATTTTGGGGGATTTGATGGGAGATCTGAGTTCCTCTCAAGGGTTTTATGGTGAAAACGGTTTCTTTTTGGAAAAAAAGAGTTAAACTCTTGATTTAATTCAAAAAAAATGAAAAAGGTTTGGAACCTTGAGGAAGGAAAAGGAGGTATAGAAACCCTAGATTTTGAGGGGAATGAATTATCCTTCTTCATTTTATCATCATGTTGTTTTTTATAAGCTTACAAATTTACATATAGTCCCTTGGGATTTACAAAATGGCATTTTGCCTATCACATGCCTCATGTGCTTATTTCTTTTTGCACCTAAGCTATGGGCTTTACAAAATTTTGGCTTTTTACCCATTTATTTTACATTCATGCATGAAAATTACATCGAACTTATTTATTACATAATTTTCTTCTTAGCATGGGAGAGGCCGGTCGCTTCATGTTCGGGCTTGACTTGGGCATGGGCCCACTTGGCCTGGGCTTGGGCCCGTTTGGCTTGGGGTTGACTTTGATTTTGACTTGGTCAACCGGGGTGTAAATTTTGGCCCCAACAGTTTTGAGTTATTTCGTCGGTACTGTTCCGCTGGTTCTCTATGTACAAAGATAGATTAGATATTCATTTCAATATTATTTCACAGCATTGAAATAATTATCTATTCTATTACAGTGTACTTGGAGAACAACGGGGATGTGCCGCCGAAATTTACTCGAAACGAATGAAAACACAACCGAATGTGTGTCTACTCTATACATTCTTAATGGGATAGAAGCCTTACCCCTGACAGCCGAAACACACACATACAACATAAATATACAACAAACGCACACACAAAGAACATACACACTAACAACCCCACACCTAAGAGAAATAAAAAATTGAAACACACATACACAGAATACAACTCATACTTGGATATCTTCAAATCTAACTTTGTTAATCAATAATTAATTCTTTTCAACGACAAACTTGCCTTTATGGATTTTCTTCTTTATCAGTAACTATCTCGTACTTAGATTTCTCAATATAGTCACCTTAACATATAATTTATATGTTATACAGTCTAACATGGACCATGAGTACATCAGAGTTAAGAACTGGATGTACGTGGATTGGCAACAACGCATGTAATCTAATTTTGCCGCAGAAGTTGCTGCTTTCATTGAATTTGCACGCACACATAATAAGATCGTGTTAGAGAAGATTCTCTGTCCGTGCGATAGATATGGGAATAAGTTCTGGAAGAAGGTAAAAATCGTAGAGTTTCACATCGTTACATATGGTTTTACTAGACTTTATACAACTTGGCTATATCACGGGGAAGGACAAGAAGAAGACATTAATGCGGCAAAAGAAGAAGGAGAAGACGATAATGCGGCGGAAGAAGAAAAAGACGACAACTTCTTTCCAGGAGAAGAAATGGAAGATATTGTAGAGGCTGCCCTCGGTGATAGTCTTCCTATAAAAGATGACATTCTTTCCAGTCAAGGACCGCGTGCGGATAAGTATGAAAAGTTCATGAATGATGCTAGAAGACCAATTTATAAGAATGCAAAGTATTCCACCCTATCATGGTTCGTCCAACTTTTCCAGATTAAGTGCCTAAATGGATGGAGCAGCAAGTCATTCACAATGCTTCTGAAGTTCCTGAAAGATTCTATACCTTTGGAAAATAACATACCCGACAGCTGGTACGAAGCCTAGAAGATGATGTCTGATTTGGGTCCGAAGTTTGAGAAGATTCATGCATATCCCAAAAATTGCATGTTGTACCGTAAAGAGAATTCAGATTTGAAAGAGTGTTCAACATGCAAAGAGGTCAGGTATAAGCCGAAAGAATCTGATAAGAAGCCTAATATACCTGTCAAGATAACACGATACTTTCCCATAACACGAAGGCTGCAGAGGCTATTCAGGTGCAAGTAAACAGCCGAGGCATTGATTTGGCATCACTGTGCTGCTCCAAGCGAAGATGGAAAAATGATTCATCCAAGAGATTCACCAGTATGGAATGATTTCGATAGGAGGCACCAAATATTCAGTAGTAATCTTCGCAATGTCAGGCTCGGACTGGCTAGTGATGGCTTCTGCCCATTCAACTATATGGCTGGAAGTTACAGCATATGGCCCGTTATAATGATAGTTTATAATATATCACATTGGTTGGCTGTGAATCAATTCTACTTTATGATGCCTCTTCTTATTGACAGACCAAACCCACCGGGAAACAATATTGATGTCTATCTCCGACCTCTGATCGATGAGTTAAAATCTTTATTCATTGATTGTGTAGTGACTTATGATGCAAACACAAATACAACATTCACAATATATGCGGCTTTAATGTGGACAATTAATGACTTTCCTGTGTATGGAATGCTATCAGGTTGGTCCGTATATGGTCACAAAGCATGCCCTTATTTCCATCAAGATACAATATCAAAATGGTTGAATTTTAGCAGGAAAGTTTGTTATTGCGGTCATCGGCATTTCCTTCCACTAGACCATCCCTACAGCTTAAACACTACTCACTTTAATGGTCATCAGGAGATTCTTGGGCCTCCAGCCTCATTGTCCAGAGAGGACGTGATTGCTTAGTCGGATGGTTACAATAATATGACTTTCGGGATAGATCCGGCAAAACAGGTCAAAGCACCATACTGGAATAAGTTAAGCATTTACTACGAGTTTCCGTACTGGTCAACAAATTTAGTGCGTCATTGTCTGGACGTCATAAATATAGAGAAGGGAGTATCCCAGCACGTACTCAACTTGACAGCGGGTAAACCAGGCAAGTTTTTACTTCCCAATACCACATATCATATGCCACAACCGGAGAAGAAAAGGTTGCTGCAGGTGTTACATGATTTGAAAGTTCCCACAGGTTTCTCAGGATCATTTAGAAAGAAGATAAAAATTGTGAAAGGCAAGATCAATATGCTGAAAAGTCATGATCATCATGTAATTATGGAGCACCTTCTCCCATTATCTCTCAGGACTTCTCTTCCTGAATCAGTTGGTCTAGTAATTAATGACGTTTGTTGCTTTTTTAGAGAATCGTGCGCTAAAACCTTGGATGTTGTGATGCTGGAGAATTTAGAAAATTCTATTTCATTGATACTTTGCAAGTTTGAGCATATTTTCCCACTGTCGTTCTTCGATATCATAATACACCTGATGGTTCATCTTGCAACCGAGGCTAAGTTTGCCGGATCAGTATAATATCGGTGGATGTATCATGTCGAAAGGTACATTGAATTTTTCGTTTCATACATTTTTTAAAATTATTGTTGTCTTATATGCCCGTATTTATTTATTTAACATATTTTTCTTTAGGTACCTCTACACTCTTAAAAAGTATATACACAATAGAAATTGACCAGAGGGTTCTATCATGCAAGATTGTCTTCTAAATGAAATAACCACATTTTTTTCCCGCTATCTGGACGAGAACATTAAGACGAAACTTAATCGGCCTCGGAGAATTCAGGACGGGCCATATAGTAAAGTTGATTATAAGAGAGTGGACATTATGTTTATCAACAAGATACATCAGTTTATCCTCTTCAATAGCGTATGTCTTGAAGAAATTAGAGAGTACGTTTTTTTGGATTAATTGTTATATTTGTGTTTGTGTGTGTATGGAATGATATAATATTAATGTCATAATTTATTGTTGAGAATAGAATTCATATTGATGAGGTATGTGAGGGGCATCCTGATTGGAATGATGAACGATTGGAAAAATATCATCAGGATAATTTTTGCGATTGGGCTGCAGATCATGTAAGTTGTTCGAATAACATATTATTACTACCAATCTTAATCTAAACTTATATCGTTATGTATTTGCCATAAAATTTGTTTTGTCAGATTCACGATCCGAATTTGTTTGCATCATTAGAGAGAGAATCAAGATGTTTAGCTCAGTTTCCTCGCATGGAGGTTGCATATTATAAAGGCCTCAATGTCCTTGGATACAAATTTGAAGTTAAGGACATAGAAATATCTCGGATGACTCAGAATAGTGGGATTGCGACGGTAGGATCGGATGGTATGATTTATTATGGATGCTTAAATTGCATACTTGGCATCCAATATCCCGGACGGTCAAAACCGTTTTATATATTTCAGTGTATTTGGTACGATACACGAACC
The DNA here is from genome assembly GCA_030015575.1 of Agapanthus africanus. Taxonomy (NCBI): domain Eukaryota; kingdom Viridiplantae; phylum Streptophyta; class Magnoliopsida; order Asparagales; family Amaryllidaceae; genus Agapanthus; species Agapanthus africanus. The sequence goes on along the minus strand of JASDDO010000012.1, from coordinate 110,870,798 downwards.
GATACGGATAAGTGGAGAAACAATCTTGGGGCTTGGAAAGATGAATATGGATTGACTAGTGTGAACCCATTTCGATTTTACGGTCATGACGATCCATTTATCTTTCCGAACCGAGCGTTTCAAGTATATTACTCACAGTGCTTGAAGCATCCAGGATGAAGTGTCGTATGCCGCTGGAAACCCAGGGATGTTTACGATGTCCCAGAATTCGAGGATCGTATGGAGGACAGCGATGAGGATGAAGAAGAGAAAAGACTTAGAGTTCTTCGACCGAGAAGTATTAAAGTCCTTCGATGTGATCGGGGAGGAGAATACTTGAGCACAGAGTTCCTGGATTATTTAAAAGAAAATAGAATTCTTTCTCAGCTTACTCCTCCGTATACACCACAGCACAACGGTGTATCGGGACGGAGGTATCACACCCTATTAGATATAGTGTGCTCTATAATGAGTAAACCTGAGTTGCCTGTTTCCTTTTGGGATTATGCCCTTGAGAAGCCGCATACCTATTGTAGGGTATTTTTCATCACCCCATTGAGATGGGAATACGCGCGCGCTTGTCAGGCACATTACAGATTCCCCCTGCCTAGGGTAGGCTGGGGTTTATTGACTGTGGGGATCCGAATCTCCGGCAGTCGCGGACTAAGCTGCCGTTAATTACCCCTCTCCTTTGGAGCGAGAGAACCTCCGATTGACGGGTCAAACAGGTCATGCGAACTCAATGTGCAGTGTACGTGTGTTGAAGGGGTTTTGGTTATATCGGGGGCCCCGCAGAGTTTTTACGGGGGTCCCGCTACCCGGATGGCGGGCTGGGGGTCAAGGGGGCTAGCAGCCCCTTGCGGGGTGCGGTGCAGCACCCTGTTAGAATTTTTTTCTAACGGGAGACAGTGTTATAGACTATGTGTGTGTGTGTGTGTGTGTGTGTGTGTGTGTGTGTGTGTGTGTGTGTGTGTGTAAGGGAAAGGGCATCCAAAGGATGCGTGGGAGAAGGCGCCAGCGCCCCACGTGCCAGGCATGCGGGCGCTGGGCACCAGAGCGCCACCACCCTACGTGACTGGCATACTGGCGCTGGGCGCTAGAGCGCCAGTGATTGTTAGATAGATTTAGTGCGCTTGCGCTTTTAAAAGATGAATCAAAGAATGTTAACCGCAATCAAGAACAACGTCGCTTGGTAGCTAGCCGGTTGAGTATGGGTCGGTCCACAGGGATTTTGTGTATTTTCTAATTGTTCTAACGAGTTAATTCCAATTGTGGTGGATTGGATTATCACTAAAAACTAAGGTTGATTTAGATTAGGATTAAAACCTTGCTAGGGTTAGGTTTAGGTTAAGTTTGGAAATTCAATATTTCTCACCGCTTTCTATGCCCTAATTAAGATCTATTTAGGTGTTAAGGTAATAATTAACAAAGTGGATTAGTACCATCGGGAAGAAACTAGGTTTCTTCCTCTAGGTTCTTGTCCGTCCTTTCTTAACTCTTACCCTAACCTCCATGGAAAACATACACAACCGGTCTTTAACTACGGTATCACCGCTACCTCGTGGGATAGGGTGACGTAGTGAGCAGTGTGTGTATGTATGCGTAGTGTCCTATTAAAATGTATGATGAGCAAGAAAGGGGTGAGAGATTTTCATCTCTTAAACATTTCCTATTCCTAACCCTAACAAGTGAGGAACTACTAACTCATTAGGGAATTGATAAAAAGAGACATTTTTTTAGTTTGTTTTTAATAACCTAATTATCTAATCTACGGCGGATAAATAAAATTGCTAAACTACGACAGATAAATAAAATTAACTAGGGCAGAAAGGAAAATTAACTAAGGCAAGAAAAAAAAGACTTACTTTATTTTTTATTTGATGCACTCTTCAAAAATTACAGGAATTGAAATTCTGAAATTGATAATTAAAAAGAGGCATAAGAAGAGGCATACTCCAAAAAGAGCTGTAGGGTTTCTATTTATAGATTATAGAAACCCTAGGGTTTACATCTGATCCCTATCCACATTTACAAAACTACCCTGAGAAGCCTAGTCAACGCACCGCCGCCACCGTCAAAAAATGCACCGACACGTGCTTATCATGGCCGTGGAACCGCGGCCAAAAGTCCTGTTTGGCCGCGGATCCGCGGCCATCTTAGAGGCTCTTAGGCTTCTGTTTCTCTGGTAATTTTCATGTTGCTTTTTACTTGACTTTTCTTCCCTTGGTTCTTCAGAATATTTTCTAGTTTCTTCCAGATTTCCACAGTGCATAATGTTGCGGACTTTTACTGTTTGCTTCGTGTTGAAGTCTTGAATTTTGTGCTGCCTTTGTGCAATCGAACTGTTTGCTGATCTTCGTTTGTTCCTCAAACTGTAGGCGGCATGATAAAGATTCTTCTGTTTGTTGGTCGTAGTCTCACTTTTGTAGCGTCTTTTCATCATTTTCACTGTTTTGTTCCGAGAACCTGTAACCTACAGCTATGTAGCAGACATGGATCAAAAGCACCTATTTATTTGTAAAATTAATAAGAATGGGGAATATAATAATGCAAAATTATGATATGAACAAATACCCCCAAAGTTATCTTTTGCTCGTCCTCGAGCAAAACTAGTTTATTCTCGAAAAAGACCTATCCTCGCTTTCACTGGGAAACGCGATTGCACCGAGCTCGTGCAACAAGCCGTTAAACCTCTAGGTGTCCCTAGTAGGAGGAGTGTTGTCTCCTGGGGGTTTTCAGCGGATACTACCCACAAAATCCTATTAATTCGGCCTATTGACTTTTATTTTCCAATTTGGTTTTCTAACAAGAAATTCTATTATCTTCGACTCAGAAATTATCCACCCATATTTTCACGCTTCCTTATCATTTAACTTAAGATTGTATATGTTCTGTAAATTTACTTAGTTTTTAGCATCTTTTGAGTTTTCCTTCTAAGATTCCATCTCAACTTAGGAATTTTTATCATCTCTACTAAAGATATAAGTCCTATTTTTCATTCCTATCTCTCATCTAAACCTCAATCATATATCCCTACGTGCGTGTATGTATCACCCCTACACTTGGAAATTCAATTCAAGCTCTTATACTCTTGTCCATCGTCCAAAGTAATTTTAGTTGGTGAATTTTTAGATGAAATTGCTCACACATCCTTCATGCGACCGTTAATACTTCTTGAGGTACTAACGACCGATTACAAAATGTGTTTGCATATTAAGACGTAATTCCTAGTCTTGTAACACCTAAGGCTTTAGCAGTGACTCCTAAACCAGTTGGTCTAAGGCACTAGGTGATAAAGCACCCTCGCTAAATATTTTTTCTATTTATGCAGCCTTAAGTAATTACAAAAACCAGTGTTCATTTTTTTTATCTCTTTATTCACACTTGTATTTTTATTTTATTTTCCTTCATACTAAGGACTTTAGACAAGAGCATTTCAAGGTCTCCTCTACTATTCCAAGTTTCAAGGTTCGTGTTTGTGCAAGTTGTAGGGTATATATTTTCAGAATTTAGACTTAAGCTTAGGGATTATTTTTCAGACCTACACTTTAATAAAAATATCAATACTCCTCCCTTATTTTAACTTAGCCCAAGAAGTGAACTCAAAATTTGCCTATTTCTAAGTAGACTACAAGGACATATATTTTCTACGGTTAAACTTTAAGAAAGGTTATTTTTAGGGTTTTTAATCTACTAAGTCTAGGATCTAGTTTTTTTCTAACTAGTTAACCGTCTTGTTAAACTTAAGTCAATTATGGCCAAAATTGAATTATTCAATTTTTATAATTTTTAAAAATTTTCAGTTTTTATTTGATTTTAAAATAAGTATGCAAATGCAAAAATATACACATGAATGCGAAGGAAGAAAGCTTACCGAGCACACCCCCAAATTTAAACTTGACAGTGTCCTCACTGTCAGGCTACACCAAGAGGGTCAAAATTGTCGGCACTCCCCTGTTTATTTATTATTTATTATTTTTTTATCTTTTTTATTTATTATTAACAGAGAAAGAAAACAATATATATATACACAAAAGGTCCCCCCAGACTTATTTTTGACTCACCACTTTGAGTAAAAAAAAAAATTTCAAGAGCCAAATTATAAACCCTTCCCCAAACATAAATTAAACAATGCTAAGCTTTTTAAAGAGGGGGGGTTCAAAGTTATCGGTCAATGCCAAGCTCTGCAAAGACCAAAAGTCAACACCAACTATTCGAAGAATTTATCAATGTAACATATAGGTCGATGGAAGAACATGTTATATAGAGCCAAGAAGAAGTGTGGAAGAGATAAGTGGTGGTATGGAAAGGGTTTGCGTGAATGTGAATGTGAGGAGATAAGAGGTGATGATAAATAAAAATGAGAATGTGAATGATCAGAAATGAGTGGAATATTTGCATTCTCGTATTTTATTAGAAGAAAGGGTGGTGGTTCAACTTCTATAGGTGGAGGTTGATTAACCACAAAATCCTAGAGGTGTCTCTGTGGATCCTTTACTGGCTTGGCATCATCCATCATATGTATATGATGTTCAACTATGAGTGGACTAATCCACTTGATGTCCGCCATAGTCCAGCCAAAAGCTTGCCGGTTGTTTTCTAAGACCATTAAAAGGGCTTTCTTTTGCTCGGGGGCTAGAGAAGCCGATATGATAACATGAAGGGTCTCATTCTCACCTAAGTAAGCGTATTTAAGGTGAGACGGCAACAACTCGAGTTTCTGAAGGTAAAATTGGTGAAACTGTCTCGAACTCGAAGGATTCCAACAATGGTTCAAAAAGAGTGTAAGCAACTGAGTCGGATGGTTCAACTAACTCATCCGAAAATTCAAAGGAATCAAACTCGGGTGGGGAGTCTGCAAAATCGTCCAAAAAAGTGAAACACTCGTAATCGCTATCGGTTGTGAAAGCTGTGTTAGAATCAAGGAGGAACGCACTAGTGGCGTCAAAACTGCTGTGATCGAACAGAAATTTTTCGAGCTCACAGTCCTCCTGTGTGATCTCTTGGATCGAGCAAATATCAAGTATACTCGCATTAGGCTCGGAGGGCAGACTTCCTATCTTGTAAATGTTGAACTCACTTGACATCTTCCCGAAGGATAGAGTCATAGAGCCGTTACGACAGTTGATTACAGCATTGGAAGTGGCAAAAAATGGTCGACCGAGGATCACCGGAATTTGGTTCCGTGGGTTAGCCACAGGCTGTGTGTCCATAACAATGAAATCAATGGGGAATATGAAGTCCCCTACTTTAATTAACACATCCTCTAACTCACCCCTAGGATGGGTGATGGATCGGTCGGCCATTTGGAGAGTATAATGTGTGGGTTTAAGCTCTCCAACGCCTAATTGTTCATATACTGAATAAGGTAGCAAATTAACACCAGCACCAAGATCTAAAAGTGCGCAATTTATATTCTTATCCCCAATTGTTATTGAAATTGTAGGACAGCCAGGGTCCTTATGTTTTTGGAGTAAAGGTTGGATAAGTGCATCACTTACAGTACTAGCCACGAAAACTTTCTTCGGTACTTGTGATTTCCTTTTCTTGGTGCATAAGTCCTTTAAGATTTTAGCGTAAGAAGGGACTTGTTGGATTGCATCTAAGAGAGGTATGTTAATGCTAACCTATTTGAATAACTCCACAATCTTCTCCATTTGTGGAGTTGGTTTATTGGATCTCAACCTGTTTGGAAATGGAACATTTTGAAAATTTGTTGAGTCCAATATTTGTGGAGTAGATTGCGGAGTTCGAACGGATCCCAGTGTTGGTGTGTTCGTGAAGTGAGATGTGGGTCCATTCGAATTAGAAGAAGTAGAGCCTTGTGAAGAATGAAGAATAGGCTCTGAAGAAGATGAAGAAGAAGCACCGGCAGGGGTGTCATCACTATTACCCATATTATTGTGCAACACTCTTCCAGATCTCAACGTGGTTACAATATTTACATTATGATTTTGTTGTTCATAAGCAACATGTGCGTTGTGTGTGTGACCGGGATTTGGCAATAGTTGAGACGGAAGCTTTCCCTTTTCTCGCTCGCTTAACACAGCATTTAGTTGTGCAATTTGGGCCTCAATTGATTTATGCTTTGATCATGGGAAGCACTGTTTTGCACCAAAGACTGAATGTAAGTCTCTAACCTTGCTGCGGATTGTGTAGATTGTTTTAAAAACGCATCTAGACTTCGTTCTAGTGAGGAAACCTTATTGTTATTCGGCTGAACAAAATTGTTTTGAGGATAAGAATTGTTGGGTACAAAATTGTTCATTTGGTTTGGGTAAGGTTGGGGTTGGAAATGTTGCTGGTATTGAGTTTGTTGAGGTGCTTGTTGTTGTGGAGGAGGAGGCCTTTGAAAGTTGTTGTTGCCTTGGAATTGTTGATTTTGATTCCAAGCAAAATTTGGGTGGCTCCTCCAACCAGGATTATAAGTCGAAGAGTATGGATCATTTCTTTGTCTTTGCTGAAAGGCAGTATTGACTTGATCTTGTCCTTGAACAGGTGGATTGTAAGGACACTCTTCAGTAAGATGGGACGGATCCGAACAACAAGCGCAAACTGTGCGTGGGGGTAAAGCAGGGGCAGGAGAAGGCGATGAGAATTTGCTCTCAATTGCTTCTAGCTTTTTCGTAAGCGCAGCCATTTCGGCCTTCAATGCAATCGACATATCTAGTTGATGTATGCCTGCCCTAGACTGACCTGATGAAGTAGATGAGGTGGTCTTAGTGCTTTCCCACTTAAGTGTTTGTTCAGCAAGATCGTCGAGAAACTGCCAAGCTTCCTCGCTTGATTTTGTAAGAAAGTGACCTTGACAAATGGTTTCCAACAACTGCTTAGTTGCTGGGTTCAGTCCTTCGTATAAAGTTTGGCAAAGTTGCCAATTCTCGATACCGTGGTGAGGGCACTGAATAAGTAGGTCCTTAAATCTTTCAAAACACTTCCAAAAAGGTTCGGAAGGAAGCTGGGAAAATTTAATAATTTCATTGCGAATTCTCGCGGTCTTGTGGTGTGGGTAAAACTTTTTTAGAAAAGCCTTAAAAAACTCTTCCCAATTTTTTATCGAGTGTGATGCTGTGCTATATAACCATTTTTCAGCTAGGTCACATAGAGTGAATGGAATGACACGTAGCCTTATAGCATCATCAGAAAGTTGTGTGGTCTTCATCATTGCGCAAACATTCTGGAATTTGTTTATTAAGATGTAGGCATCTTCGGATTCCAGCCCGTGAAATTTGGGCAACATATTGATGAAGTGGGATTTAATTTCAAAGTTATCCCCATTAGCCGGTGGAAGTGAAAAACAAGTGGGTAAAGCGGTGCAGATAGGGTAGAAAAGATCCTGGAGCGCGATTCGTTGGGGCGCTTTGACAGGTGGGTGTGGTGGGTTATTCGCACCTAGTGGAGGTGGAATCAGTCCCGCGGGTAAGGGATTGTTAGGATTGAATCCTGACATCTCCTTAGAAGACGAAGAATATGATGATGAAGGTAAAGAAGTGGAGGGAATTTCGACTTCGGAGTCGAAAGCGTCGTCAGTCGGCACTAACGAGACACGGACTAAACGGGCGCTAGTGTCCCTAGTCCAACTGGACATACACTAAAGAGGTGTAGTGTAATCAAAAGGTAAAAAAAAACAGAAGGTGGGGGTAAGAAAACTTCAATGGAAGAAAGTGGATGTAAGTAGGGTGCAATGGATTTCTTAGCGACAAGTGGCAAGTTTTTGTAAAATTTTCTGTTTTGTGTTTTTTTTATAAGGAGCTTTTTGCAAAAAGATTTTTAATAAGAAGCTTAGACACATGTTCAAGCAATCACAGTATGCACAATCAAGCCTAGATCTAGGGTCTCCTAGGTCAACTAGACTGCTCCTGACTGTTCCAAAGGGCAAGTTGTGAGGACCTCAAATCGCCTCTTCACTGCTAATTGTGGACAGGTAAGCACAAGTAAGGAAAGGAGGGATCGGCTCACGAATCACCGTGAGACGGGACTTTTAAAGTTACTTTTCCCCACTTGTCTAGCCTAGGCACCACAAAATCTGGTTTGGATAAACGATCGATGCATACAACTATTCCTTTGTCCTATCGAGCGCGACAGTCCTTATAGGCTGAGTCTAATCTTTTTTTAATTAACTCGATGGTCAATGCAATATGCTTTTTGTGATTTTTGTGGTCCTAGGAAGGGTAATGAAATCCCCACCCAATCTGGATTGGTGTTAAAACCCCTTAAAGTCGGTTTTAAAGATGCAAAGCAGTAAACACACAAACACTTGCCAAATTTTTTTTTTATTGCGGCGCAAAGAATCCTGCACAAAATCAAGTTATTGGAGAAGGGAGAGAAGTTTTTGCACAAAGAATCCTGCAGGATTTTTTTTCCAGAGGAGATAAGGGGGTTACAGAGAAGAAAAGAAAGCTTACAGAGATTTTTCCACGTGCTGACGTCACCAAGGAGCCGCGGTTCCGCGGTCAAAACGTGCTATCTGCGGCGGTTCCGCGGTCAAAACGTCGGTTCAGATCCCAAATTTTTTTCTGTTTCTCTGTTGTGGTACTCCTCTGTTTGTTCAGATCTGCTGTTTGCTGTTTTGCTCACTGGATTTTTCCAGATCTGAATCTGTTCGTCGATCCTGCACAATTCAAACGAAACACCCTTCAAAAAATAACAAGATGATAAATTTTTTATATATTTTTTTAATTTTTCAGTTTTTATAATTTTTCAATTTTTATATTAACCCGAAATTACAAAAAGAAAATAACTACGCCATCCCCGGCAACGACGCCATTTGATTGTTCGAGGTTTTATGTGCGCTTTCGCTTTTAAAAGATGAATCAAAGAATGTTAACTGCAATCAAGAACGGCGTCGCTTGGTAGCTAGCCGATTGAGTACGGGTCTTTCCACAGGGATTTTGTGTATTTTCTAATTGTTCTAACGAGTTAATTCCAATTGTGGTGGATTGGATTATCACTAAAAACTAAGGTTGATTTAGATTAGGATTAAAACCTTGCTAGGGTTAGGTTTATGTTAAGTTTAGAAATTTAATATTTCTCACCGCTTTCTATGACCTAATTAAGATCTATTTAGGTGTTAAGGTAGTAATTAACAAAGTGGATTAGTACCATCGGGAAGAAACTAGGTTTCTTCCTCTAGGTCCTTGTCCGTCCTTTCTTAACTCTTACCCTAACCTCCATGGAAAACATACACAACCGGTCTTTAACTACGGTATCACCGCTATCTCGTGGAATAGGGTGGCGTAGTGAGAAGTGTGTGTATGTATGCATAGAGTCCTATTAAAATGTATGACGGGCAAGAAAGGGGTGAGAGATTTTCATCTCTCAAACCTTTCCTATTCCTAACCCTAACATGTGAGGAACTACTCACTCATTAGGGAATTGATAAAAAGAGACATTTTTTTTAGTTTGTTTTTAATAACCTAATTATCTAATCTACGGCGGATACATAAAATTGCTAAACTACGGCAGATAAATAAAATTAACTAGGGCATAAAGGAAAATTAACTAAGGCAAGAAAAGAAAGGCTTACTTTATTTTTTATTTGATGCACTCTTCAAACATTACAGGAATTGAAATTCTGAAATTGATAATTAAAAAGAGGCATAGGAAGAGGCATACTCCAAAAAGAGCTGTAGGGTTCCTATTTATAGATTATAGAAACCCTAGGGTTTACATCTGATCCCTATCTACATTTACAAAACTACCATAAGAAGCCTAGTCAACGCACCGCCGCCACCGACAAGATTGCACCGACACGGGCTCAGCATGGCCGCGGATCCGCGGCCATATGCCTTGTTTGGCCGCGGATCCGCGGCCATCTTAGAGGCTCTTGGGCTTCTGTTTGTCTGGTAATTTTCATGTTGCTTTTTACTTGACTTTTCTTCCCTTGGTTCTTCAGAATGTCTTCTAGTTTCTTCCAGATTTCCACAGTGCATATTGTTGTGGACTTTTACTGTTTGCTTCGTGTTGAAGTCTTGAATTTTGTGCTGCCTTTGTGCAATCGAACTGTTTGATGATCTTCGTTTGTTCCTCAAACTGTAGGCGGCATGATAAAGATTCTTTTGTTTGTTAGTCGTAGTCTCACTTTTGTAGCGTCTTTTCATCATTTTCACTGTTTTGTTCCGAGAACCTGTAACCTGCAACTATGTAGCAGACATGGATCAAAAGCACCTATTTTTTTGTAAAATGAATAAGAATGAGGAATATAATAATGCAAAATTATGATATGAACAGCCAACGCACTGCATGCCAGGCACGTGGGCGATGGGCGTCAGCAGCAAAAGGGACTTGGTCCCTGTACTGGGAGCTGTACTCCCGATTTGACTTATGGAGTTGAACTCCTGATAGTGATTAATTTTTGGGAGTTAAACTCCAATGGATCTTGAATGGAGTTAGACTCCTAAAAATATTTGGAAGTGATCAAAAGGGGCTGCTTCGTTTCTCTCCTTTGGTCCTGGATATTCCCAAGATGGGATTTTTGGACACGGGTCTCCTTCTTCTTCCTTTCGGCTGGCCGAATCTTGGAGAAAGGGGGTGAGATTTTAAAAATCTCCTCCTTTTGAGATCTGATGGAAGATCTGAGCTTCCCTTTGTAAGTTTTGTGGTGAAAAACTATTTAGTTTTGGAAAAGGAAGAGTAAAACTCTTGATTTAATTGAAAATGGAAAGAAGGTTTTAGAACCTTGAGGAAGGAGAAGGAGGCACAAAAACCGTAGTTTTTTGGGGGGGATGAAAAGTGTATGCTTTATTCATCATCATGTTGCCTTATATAGGATTACACATTTACATATAGCCCCTTGGGCTTTACAAAATGGCATTTTGCTCATCCCATGTCTCATGTGCTATTTCTTTTTGCACATAAGCCATAACCTTTACAAAAATTTGGCTTTATGCCCATTCATGCATAAAAATTACATTAAAATTATTTATTACATGTTCTTTTTATTTCAGCATGAGGGAGGCCGGCCGCTTCATGTTCGGGCTCGACTCGGGCATGAGTCCACTTGATTTGGGCTTGGGGTTGACCTTGACTTTGACTTGGTCAGCCGGGGTGCAATTTTCGACCCCAACAAAGTGCTCCTATCAATAAATGCACACCGCGCATATGAGTTGTGTGTATGAAATTTATGGATCTTGAAGTTGGACTTCGAGGTGGAACATCATTCCAGGGGCGGAGCATCATCCCGGGAGCATAATTCTGGGAATCAGAGCATAATTCCGAGGGTTGGAGCATAATTCCGGGATCGGAACATCATTCCTGAAGAGTGGAGCATGATTCTAGGGATCAGAGCATCATTCCGAAGAGCGGAGAATGATTCCAGGGATCGGAGTATCATTCCGAAGAGCGCAGCATGATTCCAGGGATCGGAGCATCATTTCGAAGAGCGGAGCATGATTCCAGGGATCGAAGCATCATTCCGAAGAGTGGAGCATGATTCCAGGGATCAGAGCATCATTCCGAAGAGCGGAGCATGATTCCAGGGATCGGAGCATCATTCCGAAGAGTGGCAGACATTCTGACCGAAGCATAACATAATTTCGATGCAGCGGTTGATTTCCAGACGAAGCATAATTCCGACAAGGAAGGTAGATACTCCGAGGCGAAGCATGATTTCGACACGGGGTACATTCTGAGACGAAGCATGATTCCGGCGCAGAGCTTGTTGGCTGACTTGATTCCGAGACAAAGCATAATTTCAACAGGGAAGGCAGGTACACCGAGGAGAAGCATGATTTCGACACAGGGTGCACATTCTGAGACGAAGCATGATTCCGACGCAGAGCTTGCTGGTCGACTTGATTCTGAGGCAGAGCATAATTCCGATGAGGAGGTCGTTGGTTGATTCTGAGCCGAAGCATAATTCTGACAGGGAAGGCAGATACACCAAGGCAAAGCTTTATTTCGATGCGGGGTACACTCTTAGAAGAAGTATGACTCCGACACAGAGCTGGTTGGTTGGTTTGATTCCGAGGCGGAGCATAATTCTGGCAGGGAAGGTAGATATCTCGAGGCGAAGCATGATTTCGTCACGGGGTAAATTCTGGGACGGAGCATGATTCCGCCACAGAGGTTGTTGGTTTGATTTGATTTGGGTTGACATCAGCATCGCTATATTGGAATATGGTACCAGAAGCGAATCATCATTTGCCATGAAAGGATTTAAGGATTTGCTATTGGTTTGGCATCTGTATTGCTGCACTGGAATAATGCCAGGAGCAACTCATCATTTGCCCCGAAAGGATTTGAAAATTGGTGGCATAGGAGACAGGTTTAGATCCCTATCACCTAAGGCTTTTCAATTTCATAGGCCGTAAGGGTCCCATAAAAGCATTTTCTCCCTACGAGTCGAAAAGATCTCGTAGGTGCATTTTCTCCTTAGGAGTCATGAGAACCCCCAAGTGTGTTTCTCCGTTGTGAGTCGTAAGGATCTCACGCGGGAATTTTCTCCTCACAAAGTCGAGAGGACTTTGCGAGTGCATTTCATCTCTTTTTCACGAGTTTGCGCCTGTTCATACCAGAATTTTGCATTTTAATACCGCTCATTCATTATCTATTTTTTGTATATATCGGTACTATTAACCAATATTTGCTCAGTAATACAGAATACAAGTATCCGTGACGAAATACTGGAAATACATTCAAAATCATGGATATATCATTTGCGAGCCAACACTGCAACCAGAACCGCAAATCGACCGATATTTCAAGAGCTTTTTTTTGCAACAAGCTTGTGTACACACTTTTTATCTAAATGGACCAACACAATACAAGTTGTATACAAGTGTGCACTAGGACCTAGGGGGCTGCCCAAGATACAAGTGGGCATGAGTGTGACATGCATTAAATGCTACAAGATATGTGTTGACTTTGAAGATTCAAGTTTCCTTCCAAAACCCAAACTGCAAACAAGATCAAACCAGAGAAAATAAACTGCACCAAAGTGATGCTGGAAACAACACTAACCATCACATGAAGTTCGAGGAACTTCCCCCAAAAACTGGCCGGCCCCACTCCTCCCCTAGCCGAGCTTGCCGACCCGCTCTGATTGGTCCCATCTTTCTGTGTGCCCCCCTTGATACCACATCAGCTTATTTTTATTGTTTATTTATTCAGTTTTTGAGCCTATAAATACAGACCAGAGGCATGAGGAATGGGATGTTAGTTATATGTATGCCCTAGAGGCCATTACTATACATAGGATGTATATTGTAGTGGATGCTTGGACATATATAGGGAGGACTTTCTTGCTCGACATGATAGTATGCTATCTGGTTACTCTTTACCTTAACGTGTATACTGATTGTCTCTCTGTTACATGTTGGTAAAGCCCTTAGGATGTGTACTTGACTACCTGGACTATGATGCGGATCATACTAGTGGGGACATGGCAGTCTATAAGTACATCCTTCAAGGTCCCTAGTCGTGGGTGTATCGAGACGGAGCATCGATATACCAGAGTAGACTAGCGTATACCTTCTCGACCCTTACAGATGGGCGATGGATGATCCCATATCCATTGGTGTTTGACATCAGAGATGATATACGGGTGCTCAGTGAAGACTGGGTACACTGGACGGACTTGCCGAGAACTCCCAGATGGTATTATACCTTACGTCAGATGGCAGTTCTCTGGTGACACTGGTACAGAGTAGTCTGTTGACCCGAGATCGTCATAGAGTCTTGTGTGGTTCCCACTGTGCTTTGATTTCCACCTTACCACGTCCAAGAGGGCATGCAAAACGGTGGTTTTTGGGTACAGTCCCGAATCATATGGAGGCAATGAGCGATAGGAGGGGATTCGTCTCCCCCGGTATAGGGAGTTGATGTTGCACTGTGTTCGATTGGCTATAACCGGAAATCCCTGGCCAGGGTTGCTGAGATTTACTGGTAAGTGTTACCAGTAGTTTCTCGAACTGTTATAGACCTCATATCGACACGACTTATCGAGTTATTGGGGTCTGACGTTTACCACCCCTAGACGAGATATGCGACATATCAGACGAACAGACCGGGCTGTACGGTAAGTGTTACTGGTTAGATTCACAGGAGTGTGAGCGGGCTTGCTCATCGATCTTCTGATCGCTCAATACCCGGGTGGCCGTTACGTTTAGCAGACCGCTTGCGGCTTGTGGGTGTTTGATATGATCATCACCTGCTGCCGGCGTATTGACGAGTCTTTAGAGTCCTACACAGAGGTTTCCTGGCTCAAGCGAAACGAAATAGGAGCGCATATGAGATATGTGCGGGACCGAGAATGAAGCGTGTATGTGATACCGTATTCCATTCTCGCGATGAATGTATCGATTGGTTGTATGCGATATAACCTAGTTATCGGTTCAAGCATTGATTCGATAAGTCGATACATTGGATACTAGTCGGTTATGTGAGACATGACCGGATCATTGAATCAAGTGTTGATTTAATGATTTAATGTATAATTATATATTTGATATATTACTTTACATTAACTAGTATTAGTTCACTTAAAAGGTTTTTCTCACTTGAAGTTCACAAGTTGTATATGTGATATACTTTTGTGCACTTGATTGTATCATGTTTGATGATGCATGCTCACTTGTGTTTGTGTAAAGAATTATACCATGGTTAAGTTAATGATTACGGTTTTGTTTATTTGATTTACTTAATTATTTATTTATTTCTTTTCATTTATATTTGGAAAAGAAATGAAATGGTGGCTCATTTTGGACTTTCTTTTGAAGCTTCATGAAGCTTTGAATGGTTTGACCATTTTGTCTCTTTTCTTAACCCTAACCATTCACTTGAACCATAGTTGATTCTCTACACAAGTTATCTTGACCATGGTTGCTATATGATAAGTATAATCTATTTTCTATTTGATGATTTTTATTCTTATCATAATCATCTTCATCTTCTTCTTCTTCTTGACATGAAGAAAAGCTTGCTACCAACAATGGCAACTTGAGCAAAAGAGTGAGAAATCCAATTCTAAAGTGAACCCACCTCCTATTTCTTCATTCTCTACCTCTTGCCAAGTAGTATAGGGTGTTTTCTTCACAAGTTTCACGACTTAGTGAAGTTGGAGCTTGATCTTGTGTTGCCTCGACGTAGATCATCTTCGGCATCGTAGTCGATGACCTAGCCCGCCCATTTCTCCGATGAAGCCGACACTAGAGTCCAAGATCCGATTTGTATAGCGAGGAGAGTTCATCGCGGAGCCATGGAGGTGGAGAACCGGATCTACAAAGGTTGTATTTCCGTTTACCCTATAGTAAAGTAGTTTACTAGTTCTTGTTTCGCCTAAAATTCTAGTTAACGATCTAGTCTAGGGTTTCTCGGCACCGTACAATTTGAAATTGGCATGGTTGATGCCTTGTGAGACCTCTTGAGCGTGCCTAGGAACCTTACAGTGGTATCAGAGCCTAGCTAGAGCCTTAGGCGAAGTATAGATGACGTTTGAAATCCGAACGAACCGAAACCCTAATCCCAAAAATGCTCTCTGTACATTTTCTGAAATCGTGGATTTTTTAGTATTAAAATATGCAGAAAAATCAGTAGGTATTTCTAAGAATTACTGTGAAGTTCGAGCACCTGAATTGCTAGAAGAGTGGCGGAACCGCGGCAATAGCATGCCTATTGCGGCGGTTCCGCGGCCTATTTGTCTCTTCGGACAATTTTGTTTACACAGTAATTCCTAGTTTTTAGTGCTGGTTTTCCTGGGAATTTTTAATATGAACTCAAGAGTTGAGTTTTCTGGGTTGTATTAGGAGTTCGGAGATTCGATCGGATTTTCTAATTTTGTCTATGTGTTTTTCCGGATAACTTTAGAATATGTTAAAAAGTTCGACCGGATAAAAATACCCACTTTTTCCCCTGCCGGGAAATTTCCAAGTGTTGGATCTTTCCGTAGTTTAATGACGTTCTAAGTAGTGCAAGTAATGCGATGGTCCCTCTAGAAGACAACAAACCTTAACTCGATTATGTGACCGTCTTGAACTGCCCTTTGAACCTTCGGGGTTGGGGCAGTACGGCGTGCCACATGTGAGGCGTTGGCTTGACCCTTCTACGGCTGGACCGTTGGTACTGAGGCACGAACTGAATGTTGTTAGACTTATTTCATGTGTTGATCTGTTTCGGGAAAACTTAGGTATTTGAATGTTCGATCGGAAAGTTTAACATTTTCTATTTATCTGGAATGGGATACAATACTTGGAATCCACAAGTAGTTATGCGATAACTGATATGAATGTTATAAACATAGCACTTTAGTCTCACTTGATTGGTTGCCACGGAATTTTGATGTGATCAAAAGTCCGTCGCAATCACGTAGCGTACGCGGATACTCGCCGGGTAAACTTAATAGACAGCCTCGCCTCATAGCCCCGACCAAGTGACTGTAGGAGAACCCCGTCGCCGAAAGCATCCGTTCGGGTGCTCGCGGCAGCGGTGTTCCGCCTTGGTGCACTTCGTCGACGGCATCGGGGGTGCGGCCGCCTACTAAAGTTTGCGACGAGCATTCGATCAGGATATCGGGAATCTTGTTGAATTGCCCGACTTGATATTGAAAAGAGTTTTCGATAATAAGACTAAAATGCGGGGTTTATAATTGTTAGGCATGTGATGTCTAAGGAATTCATTTGATTAGGCATGCGATGTCTATGTAGGTTGCGGATTCTAACTGTTGTAGTTTTACACTTTATTTTCTGTGACCGTAAGTGTAATATGTGATATCGCCGGTTTCGTTGCTATATGTCAACGACAATTGGG
The DNA here is from genome assembly GCA_030015575.1 of Agapanthus africanus. Taxonomy (NCBI): domain Eukaryota; kingdom Viridiplantae; phylum Streptophyta; class Magnoliopsida; order Asparagales; family Amaryllidaceae; genus Agapanthus; species Agapanthus africanus. The sequence continues at coordinate 110,854,076 of JASDDO010000012.1, read as the reverse complement.
ATACGCATGTTTACTTACGTTGATGACATGTGATGTTATGTGTTGCTGGATATGTTATATTGGATCGTCGTGTTTGAATAGCCGGGGGGTTTTTATGTGAGATGAGTGTTTTTCATTTTCATTCATGTAAAAACTTGTATGTAATATTCTTTTATTGGGGCACTTCCAGGTTGCGGAAGATGTCACCGTTTGTATATTATTTACTTTTCCGCACTAGGATTGACCCAAGGAGGGGAGCACAAGTAACCGGGTTCTGGAGTCCAGTAGGAGACCAACTCGAGGAGTCGAGTCCGGGTCTCCTAACTCTAGAATTGGTAGGGTTGCTTGCCGCTCTCGTAGGGGTCTTGGGGTGTGGGTTTGGCTATTCATCGCGACCGTGGAATCCGTGTTTTATACTGGCTCATATTGAAAACACGGACGTCCTGGTATATCCAATGTTTCATATGATTCTTCTGCTGCGATATCTGTGATGTGATCATTTGATATGTTCTGTGATAAATACAGTATATAGTATATATGATATATTATATAGACGTTACTTATGTTTTGCACCCGCACTAGCCCTGCCCTGCTCTGTCGTTAGTCACCTAACCTAACGGTGCACGAGGGGACATCGAGGCGAATGCGGATGGCATAAGTGTACGTCGTATTTATCTGTAATGTTTAGGTATTTAAATGATGGGACTTCATTAATATGATTAATGAAAGAAAAGAAACCTAAGATGTTGTGGAATCGAATTTCAAAATAAAACAGGTAGCTACAGTTCTTGCTTTGCACAGAGGTATATATGATATATCCTGCACCTTATTCGATAGGGAAAGGACCGAGATCCCTTCACCGGGAGTGACTCCTTTAGCAATAACTGGCAGATGCTACACACTCGGTTTGTCTTTTGATTGCTTTTAAAAGTTCTGCTTTGCACAGCGGTATATGTGATATATCCTGCACCTTATTCGATAAGGAAAGGACCGACGATCCCTTCACCGGGAGTGACTCCTTTAGCAAAACTAGAAAAGCCTCAAAAGCACTCCATTTTAAACTTCATTTGATTCTACAACGATATCAAGTTCATTACGCAATAGGTTTTCAGAAAAACCCGTCGTAGCCCTCCGTCATTTCAGATAAGTGGTAGTTAGTATTCGTGCTACGTTTGTTGGCCTGCGTCAAGGCGTAGTGTGCGGTAGCTAACTAGTATTTATCTGCTTATGCATATGATGCAGATTGGATTAGGGTAGTCGTGCGACTTTGTTGGCCTGCGTCAAGGGTCATGAGGGTGGGTTTAATTCAATCAGGAAATGACGGGTTGAACTTGACTAGCGCACTATGGTTTGTTGGCCCGCGTCAAGGTCATAGGACGCTAGGGGCAAAATATTATCGGGAATTTCAAGTGTTGAAATTTGCAATGAGATTGCATACCTTCTATGAGATAGTTGGATCCCGATACCCGCTGCGAGTAATTGTTACTCCTGGGAGAGTTTTACACATTACAATTAGCCGATCAAGTAGGTGTCTAGAAAGGTGTTAACGAGGTTACGCCTCTGGGAAAACGAGGTTTACATTAATTAGGTTCGTGCGAAAGCACGGGGGACCTCCCTCAAAGTACCGACACTGGCCTGGCTGAAAGATTGGCGAACTTGTAGCGTGTAATTAATCCCGGCTAGTCTTTCCTTTTAGGGTTTGAAAGAAGATTTGATAAAAACAGTGGGAGCCATCCTGATTAGATAAAATAATAACCAATCTATTCATGCAAGAGCGCACGCTGAGTGTTTTCTTCTCTCTCTCTCCAGGTAGCGACCATATCACGCCTTAATCAAGATAATAAAACGGATATATTGACCGAACCCGCTTGTTATACTGAGCTGGGGAACGTTGGTCCTGCTCCAACTTATAATTGTTATAAGACAGAGCAGGAAATTGGGGAATACCAGATTTCCCGTGCCGCCCAAACGAGGAAAGTGCATATGATGCATCTCCTTCGGGTGTGTTCATTACAAAGAACTGTTTCTCAATATTCTTTACGTCCTGGGTATATAATACCAGATCAGGATCCCAGATATGTAATCTGTTACATAGGGCTACAGAAAGGTAAAGAACTGAGAACGGGTGATAAGTTTCATGAGGCAGAAAACGGAGCAAGAGTTGCAGCCAAGTCTGTCGGTCACTGTCACCCTGTATTTCCAATACATTGATTCTGAACGAATGTTATTAGATACCGAACCTGATATACAAAATCATATCAGTCTCTTTATTAGTAAAGAAATGATAAAATTTTATATTGTTGGATAATGTTTTGAACATTTCCTATATCAAAAGTTGATCGATTCAGGCACGTTATCTAAAAGCATTGAAGTTCTAAATCAAACTACAGTTATTAGTATATAGAACACACACAAGAGGAAGAGTTCAGAAATGAACGGATCCTTCTTGAGGTATTGTAGACTAGGTCATATCAATGCGACCCGACTAGCTAAGTTTCATTTAGATGCATATTTAAATCAGTTTGAATTTACATCTTGTGAAACTCGCAGTCATGTCACAAAGATAAGATGACCATAGCTCTGTTTATTGGAAACAGAGAAAGAGTTAGTGAACTTTTGGGATGATACATGTTGATGTATAAAGGTCCCCTTTCTACACATGCCAAGACCGGTTCTTTGTACTTCATTACATTCTCTGATAATCTCTCTAGATTCAGACATATGTTCCTGTTGAAACATAAGTCCGAACCTTTTGAGATATTCACAGAATATAAGTTAGAAGTAGAGAACCAAAATACGGGTAAAAGTATTATGTCCTTTGATGCGATCAGGGAGGAGAATACTTGTGCATAGAATTCCTGGACTATTCTAAAGGAGAATGAGATTCTCTCTCAGCATTACTCCTCCGTATACACCATAGCACGATGGTATATCGGGGCGGAGCAATAACACCCTATATGATATGGTGTGCTTTATGATGAGTACTACCGAGTTACCTATTTCCTTTTGGGAGTTATGCACTTATGAAGTTGCATACCTATTGAATAGGGTTCAAATCAAATCAGTTGCCTACCACTTCATATGTGATATGGAAAGGGAAGAGCCCATATCTTAAGTTAGTTAAGATTTGGGGTTGTCCGGCCGATGTCTAAAAGCAAAATCCGGACAAGCTCGAGGCAAGGTCTGTTATATAGAACTGGAAATGTTCCAGCTATACAAACTGCAGAGATGATTTGGTAGAACCGAAGGATTCAATAGTAACCAACAAACCTCAGCCTCTCCGCCGATCTAATAGGGTTCCTCACCCACCTGAGAGTTACTTCGGTTTCTCTATGACAGTGGGAGCGAGGAATGCATCATGAGATGATGACCCAACTAGTTTCGAGCTGGCCATCAGGAGTGAGACTCTGTAAGAATGGCTGGATGCTTAGCGATCTGAGATGGAATCCTTATACACCAACAAAGTATGGACTTTGGCTGCTATATCTGAAGGGTTAAATCCCCATCAGGAGCAAGTATATCTTGAGAAGATTACTTGGTGTAGATGGAAAAGTTGAGACTTTCAAAGCTAGACTTGTTAAAAGTTTGCATCATTTACCAGTCGTGGATTATGATGAAACCTTTTTCCAGTATCTATGCTTAAGTCTATCCAGATCCTACTTGCCACGGCTACATACCATGACTACGATATCTGGTGGTTGGGTGTCATGACTGTTTTTCTAAATACTGATTTAGAAGAGAACGTCTATAAGTACACAGCCAGAGGGCCTCGTAGACAGTGGGAGCAGCGAAAACGTGTGCAAGATGTTTTATAGGATAAAGCAGGCATCGTGGAGTTGGAACGTCTGTTTTTGATGTGGTATTCAAACAGTTTGACTTCATCAAAATGGTAGATGAACCTTGTATATACAAAAAGGGTAGTAGGGGGTATGGTGGTAATCCTCGTAGAGTACGTGGATGACATACTCTTGATAGGGAAGGAGTTTCCTATGCTACGCTCGGTCAATCTCCGCTTATCACAAGGATTCTCCAGATAGGATCAAAGTGATACCTCCTCCATCCTGAGCTTTCATCTATGAGATAGATGTTAACTGGATATTAGGATACTCACTAGTTGTAGTGAGATGGTATCAATCGATCCTGGGGAGAATCACTGGAAAGGTTCCAGGGTGATAAAGACGACTGAATGTCAGTCACAGGCATTGTCTTTACCCTCAGTAAAGGGACGGTATGTTGGAAGAGTTCCAAGCTAGATACCGTGACTTACTAGACGATAAAGGCTGGATACATCGCTACTTAAGATGCTACCAAAGAGGAAGTCTGGGTGTATATTAGTTCATGAGATGAACTTAGTTCCCCCCATTGTGTGACAATGGAGTTGTGGCTTTTGCCAAGGAACGCCCGTCCCATCAGTGATCCAGACGTATTCTAAGGCAGCATCACCTGATCATGGAGATAGTTGATCTCCAGGGTGATCGAGGTTAGGAGAGCATACTCAGAGGATAACACGGCGGATCCACTCACGAAGGCCTATTCCCAGAGAAAGACTTTTATGGGATGGTTGAGTATGAGATACTACAACCACTGCTACAGATGGCCCTAGTGCAAGTGGGAGATTGTTAGTTATATGTATGCTCTAGAGGCCATTACTATACATAGGATGTATATTGTAGTGGATGCTTGGACATATATAGGGAGGACTTTCTTGCTCGACATGATAGTATGCTATCTGGTTACTCTTTACCTTAACGTGTATACTGATTGTCACTCTGTTACATGTTGGTAAAGCCCTTAGGATGTGTACTTGACTACCTGGACTATGATGCGGATCATACTAGTGGGGACATGGCAGGCTATAAGTACATCCTTCAAGGTCCCTAGTCGTGGGTGTATCGAGACGGGGCATCGATATACCAGAGTAGACTAGCGTATACCTTCTCGACCCATACAGATGGGCGATGGATGATCCCATATCCATTGGTGTTTGACATCAGAGATGATATACGGGTGCTTAGTGAAGACTGGGTACACTGGACGGACTCGCCGAGAACTCCCAGATGGTATTATACCTTACGTAAGATGGCTGTTCTCTGGTGACACTGGTACATAGTAGTCTGTTGACCCGAGATCGTCATAGAGTCTTGTGTGGTTCCCACTGTGCTTTGATTTCCACCTTACCACGTCCAAGAGGGCGTGCAAAACAGTGGTTTTTGGGTACAGTCCCGAATCACATGGAGGCAATGAGCGATAGGAGGGGATTCGTCTCTCCCGGTATAGGGAGTTGATGTTGCACTGTGTTCGATTGGCTATAACCGGAAATCCCTGGCCAGGGTTGCTGAGATTTACTGGTAAGTGTTACCAGTAGTTTCTCAAACTGTTATAGACCTCATATCGACACGACTTATCGAGTTATTGGGGTCTGACGTTTACCACCCCTAGACGAGATATGCAACATATCAGACGAACAGACCGGACTGTACGGTAAGTGTTACTGGTTGGATTCACAGGAGTGTGAGCGGGCTTGCTCATCGATCTTCTGATCGCTCAATACCCGGGTGGCCGTTACGTTTAGCAGACCGCTTGCGGCTTGTGGGTGTTTGATATGATCATCACCTGCTGCCGGCGTATTGACGAGTCTTTAGAGTCCTACACAGAGGTTTCCTGGCTCAAGCGAAACGAAATAGGAGCGCATATGAGATATGTGCGGGACCGAGAATGATGCGTGTATGTGATAACGTATTCCATTCTCGCGATGAATGTATCGATTGGTTGTATGCGATATAACCTAGTTATCGGTTCAAGCATTAATTCGATAAGTCGATACATTGGATACTAGTCGGTTATGTGAGACATGACCGGATCATTGAATCAAGTGTTGATTTAATGATTTAATGTATAATTATATATTTGATATATTACTTTACATTAACTTGTATTAGTTCACTTAAAAGGTTTTTCTCACTTGAAGTTCACAAGTTGTATATGTGATATACTTTTGTGCACTTGATTGTATCATGTTTGATGATGCATGCTCACTTGTGTTTGTGTAAAGAATTATACCATGGTTAAGTTAATGATTACGGTTTTGTTTATTTGATTTACTTAATTATTTATTTATTTCTTTTCATTTATATTTGGAAAAGAAATGAAATGGTGGCTCATTTTGGACTTTCTTTTGAAGCTTCATGAAGCTTTGAATGGTTTGACCATTTTGTCTCTTTTCTTAACCCTAACCATTCACTTGAACCATAGTTGATTCTCTACACAAGTTATCTTGACCATGGTTGCTATATGATAAGTATAATCTATTTTCTATTTGATGATTTTTATTCTTATCATAATCATCTTCATCATCTTCTTCTTCTTGACATGAAGAAAAGCTTGCTACCAATAATGGCAACTTGAGCAAAAGAGTGAGAAATCCAATTCTAAAGTGAACCCACCTCCTATTTCTTCATTCTCTACCTCTTGCCAAGTAGTATAGGGTGTTTTCTTCACAAGTTTCACGACTTAGTGAAGTTGGAGCTTGATCTTGTGTTGCCTCGACGTAGATCATCTTCGGCATCGTAGTCGATGACCTAGCCCGCCTATTTCTCCGATGAAGCCGACACTAGAGTCCAAGATCCGATTTGTACAGCGAGGAGACTTCATCGCGGAGCCATGGAGGTGGAGAACCGGATCTACAAAGGTTGTATTTCCGTTTACCCTATAGTAAAGTAGTTTACTAGTTCTTGTTTCGCCTAAAATTCTAGTTAACTATCTAGTCTAGGGTTTCTCGGCACCGTAAAATTTGAAATTGGCATGGTTGATGCCTTGTGAGACCTCTTGAGCATGCCTAGGAACCCTACATGGGACACACTTTTGTTTTGTTTTGTATCAAAACTCTTGTAATTCTTAAGCTTGCTTTCCTTTGTAATTCTTGAGCTCTTGCCCCTTTTCCTTGATCTTGCAACTTCTTCATTGAACTTGTAAGCTTAAGGTTTAGGTTCTTGACTTCAAGATTAGTGTAATTTGTTTGTGATCCAATAAAAAGTTCTCATTTTTTACTACCATGTCTTGTTCTATGTTTACATATTTGAACTTATGAAATTCTCGCTTTACTTTGATCTTGCAACCTCTTAAGTGAGCTTGCAACCTTAAAGTTTTGTGTTTGAATTTCACACTTCACCGGGCTTACGAACACTTGGAGATATTCGCACTTGGATTCATTGGTTCTCTCTTTTAATTTCTTTTCTCGTATTTTTCATTATGTTCCTTACTCTTTTCCCTTTTTTTTTATTTTTACTTTGTAAATATGTATGAGTAGTTATTGTACTTGTTAAGGGTGGAATATGGTTAGATTGTATTTGAAGATGTTATTTGCTAAAAACCTTAAAAACTTTAAACTTTGCAATTGAAACTCTGTGCAAATCACTCGCAATTCCGCTCCGCTAGGCATCCTATCCTACCCCGATAGCGATGATTCCTAATCGTGACCGGATTGCTAGTGGTTTGCCGGAGGCTAGAATCAAGAGATAACAACGGAAGGACAAGGGACAAGGAAGACGGATTTAGCGAAATGCCGCAAATACCGTATTTCAAGTTCCCTAATTCGCGTTGTTACCTATTGCTTTAGTGTCAATACCAAAGTTGGGTCTATAAGGATTCGGCAAACTTCACCTTCATACAAGCTAACCTATTACTACTCTTAACAAGTCCTTTTATTATAAATATCCTTGTTGCGACATTTAGTTTAATCAACAAATCAAAATACGTTGTTAACTCGTTAATATAAGCCTAAAAACTTACCATCTCCATGCGGATGACCCGTACTCATCGCGGCTCGCTACACGCGACACCGTTTTGATTGCGGTAATTTCTAAACTCTTTCTAAAATACGACACGGCAAAAACGTAACAATCAAATGGCGCCGTTGCTGGGGAGATGGTAACGCTTTTATACTTGTAACCCGGGTTAATTTGTGCATATTTTGTATAAAAATTAGCTTTCTAACACATTCAAACGGATAAAACCATTCTTTTTCAAAACCAACACAAATACAAAAATATTCTTTTTTTCTTCTCTGGATTTGTAATCTGCTAACACACTGAGGTTTAAAGAAAAAATCAAGTTATAAAAATAGAATGACATTAATTCACTGAGGAAACACACAAAATTTTAGCCCATTCCCACACAAAAAAACCGGCGACACACCCTGAAAATCCGATCTCGCCGGCCTGGTGGGGACCTTTCCACTTTTGTTTTTTTGTGTTGCTTTCAGTGTTCTAATTGCATCCCATTTTTATTGTTTGATTTTCTTAATTATTTGTGTTCAGAATTTTGGCTATCCATATCGCTTTTTGGCTCAAATATCCGTATTTTTCCGATATTTGCAGATTTGACGGATTGTGAGCAGCGATCGTGCGGAACAAGGGGGCATTTTCAAGTACAAGGGGAGTGAACACTTTGTGCCAAAGATCTGGGTAGTTGGACCCGCGCAAGCGAACCATTCGACCTCTCGGAGGCAATATCGACACGAGTTTTCTTAAACTCGACACTTTTGATACGTATTTCTCTAAACACTTCCTTTTCTCAAACCTGACGCTCCAATATCCTTGTCTTTGCAGGATTCTTAGCAACATCGCCGCAAAAAGCCAAAGAAAAAACTAACCGTATTTGCTGCAGCGCCACATTTAAGGTAAAAAACGAATTGATTGTTTGAAAACAAAACTTTGTTGATTTGCGCATTGCATCATTTAATACGGACTTAAGAGGCTCTAACACCAATGCAGATTGGGTGGGGATTTCATCACCCTTCCTAAGACCCCGGAAATCACTAAATTGCATGAGTGTCATCTCAAGCTTAATAAAAAAAATCTAGACTCAGCCAACTAAGGAATTTTCACGCTCAGTAGGAAAAAGGAAGATTGTGGGCATTCGGTCGTTTATCTAAACATGACTTTTGTGGTGCCTAGGCTAGACAAGTGAGGAGGTAATTTTAAAAGGCCCGTCTCACGGTGATTCGCGAGCGGAACCCTCCTTACCTCACTTGTGCTTACCTGGCCACAACTGGCTGTGAAGAGGCGGTTTGAGGGTTATCTCACAGTTTGTCGCTTTGGAAAAGTTAGGATCAGGTCTAGTAGACTTAGAGGACCCTAGTATAGGTGTTGATTGTGCATTTGTGATTGTGCATTTGTGATTGTGTTTGTTGAACTATCTTATCATTTTCCCATTCTTTTGAAACAAACACAAATCTTCCATTTTTACCACCATCACCCAATTTCTCCACTTTCGTTTTCTTTCCCTCACATTCTACGCTTTGACTACACTAAACTCGTTTAGTGTATGTCCGCTTGGGCTAGGGACCTTAGTGCCCGTTTAGTCCGCGTTTCGTTAGTCCCTACGGACTACGCGATCGACTCCAACGTCGAAACTCCCTCAACCCTTTTATCACCCTTACCTTTGCCGGCCAACTCCGATGTTGACCAGGATTCTGTTCATACATCTTCACCTTCACCTTCACCAAATTCTTCATCTGAGACGTCAGGATTTCCTCCTAACATCCCTTTACCTCCCCCGGGACTGATTCCACCTCATCTGGGTGCGAATAACCCGCAACCACCTCCTGTTATAGCGCCATAGCGAATCGCGCTCCAGGATCGTTTCTATCCTACTCGCTCTACACTTCCTACCTGTCTTTCACTTCCGCCGGCCAATGGGGATAATTTCTAAATTAAGCCCCACTTCATCAACATGTTGCCCAAATTTCACGGGCTGGAATCCGAAGGTGCCTATATCTTCATCAACAAATTCCAGAACGTCTATGCAATGATGAAGACAACCCAACTGTCCGACGATGCTATACGGCTACGAGTTATTCCTTTCACTCTGTGTGACCTTGCTGAGATGTGGCTGTATAGCACCGTATCACATTCCATAACCTGTTGGGATGAGTTTGTAAAAGCGTTTTTGAAAAATTCTACCCAAATCACAAAACCGCGAGAATCCGAAACGAAATCAACCAATTCTCCCAGCTTCCTACCGAACCTTTTTGGAAGTGCTTTGACCGATACAAAGACCTTCTGATTCAGTGCCCTCATCACGGTATTGAGAGATGGTAACTTTGCTAAACCTTATACGAAGGCCTGAACCCAGCAACGAAGCAGTTGTTGGAAACCATTTGTCAAGGCCACTTCCTATCCAAATCTGATGAGGAAGCTTGGCAATTCTTTGACGGTCTTGCGGAACAGACGCTTCAGTAGGAGAGCACCAGACCGAGTACTTCTTCTTCTTCCACTTCTCCCGGTCAGTCTAGGGCAGGCATTCATCAACTCAATATCTCAATTGCAATGAAGGCCGAGATGGCAGCTATCACACCGAAACTGGAAGCAATTGAGAGCAAATTCTCGTCTCCTTCTCCTGCCCCTGCTCCTCCCCCACGTACCATCTGCGCTTGTTGTTCTGATCCATCCCATTTGACCGAAGAGTGTCCTTATAACCCACCTTCTCAAGGACAGGATCAGGTCAATGCTGCCTTTCAGCAAAGACCAAGAAATGATCTATACTCTTCCATCTGCAATCCCGGTTGGAGGAACCACCCTAATTTCGCCTGGAATCAGAACCAGCATCAATTCCAAGGCCACAACAACTTCCAGAGACCTCCTCCTCCTCTACAACAAGCCCAGCAACAAACTCAACATCAATATCAGCAGCCCTACCAACCCCAACCTTTTCAAAATCCGGCGAACAACTTTGCACCCAACAATTCTTTTCCTCAAAACAACTTTGTTCCGTTAAACAACGATAAGGTTTCCTCGCTAGAACAGAGTCTGGAGGCATTTGTAAAGCAATCGACTCAATCAACCACCAACATCCAGTCTTCCATTCAGTCTTTAGTGCAATACACTGTCGCCCACGGGCAAAGCATCAAAACCATCGAAGCCTAGATAGCACAGCTGAATGCGGCCTTAAGCAAGCAAGAGAAGGTGAAGCTTCCATCTCAACCACTCCCAAATCCAGGTCATCCACATAATGTACATGTTGCTCTTGAACAACAGAACTATAATGTGAGTGGCGTGACAACATTGAGATCTGGAAAGATGCTGCATAACAACATTAGGACACGGATAGATGATGACACCCCGGCCGCTTCTTCTTCTTCCTCTTCGTCTTCTGAGCCTATTCTCCCTTCTTCAAAAGGCTCTTTTTCTTCTTCTGCTCTGAACGGACCCGCTTCTCACTCCACGAAAACTCCAGCTCTGGGATCCGTTCCAACTCCACAATCTCTTCCATAAGCACTGGACTCAACCAATTTTAAAAACGTTCCATTTCCAAACCGGTTGAGGTCCAATAAACAAAATCCATAAATGGAGAAGATTCTGGAGTTGTTTAAGCAGGTTAACATCAACATTCCCCTTTTAGATGTTGTCCAGCAAGTCCCTTCCTACGCAAAAATCTTGAAGGACTTGTGCACGAAAAAGAGGAAATCTCAGGTACCCAAGAAAGTTTTCTTAGCTATTACTGTGAGTGATGCTCTTACCCAAGCTTTACCTCAAAAACGGAAGGACCCCGACTGTCCTACGATTTCAATTACCATTGGGGATAAGAACATCAACCGCGTACTTTTGGATCTTGGTGCCAGTGATAACCTACTTCCGTACTCTGTATATGAGCAACAAGGTGTAGGAGAGCTGAAACCCACACACTGTACTCTCCAAATGGCCGATCGATCTATCACCCACCCTAGGGGTGAGCTAGAGGATGTCTTAATAAAGGTTGGGGATTTCATATTCCCCGTTGACTTCATTGTCTTAGACACACAACCTATAGCTAATCCCCGGAATCAAATTCCAGTGATACTCGGTCGTCCATTCCTTACAACCTCTAATGATGTGATCAATTGTCGAAACGGTTCGATGAACCTATCTTTTGGAAACATGACTTGAACTTAACATTTTCAGGTTGGGGAATCAGCCCTCTGAACCTAATGCTCATATACTAGACGTTTGTTCGATCCAGGAGATCACCTCAGAGGACTATGAATTCGAGGAGTTTTTGTTCGATCACAGCAATCTTGACGCCACTGGTACGTTCCTCTTCGAACTTGCTGCTGCTTCTGCTCCCGACTGTGATTATGAGTGTTTCACTTTCTCGAACGATCTTGGACAGTCACCACCCGAGTTTGAATCTTTTGAATTTCCGGATGAGTTAGCCGAACCATCCAACTCGGTCGCTTACACTCATTTTGAACCTCTGCTGGAATGCTCTGAGTTCGAGACCTTTTCACCAATCTTGCCTTCAATCGTTTCACCGCCAACGCTTGAACTCAAGCCATTGCCGTCTCACCTTAAGTACGCTTACTTGGGTGAGAACGAGACCCTCCATGTTATCATCTCGGCTTCTCTAGCTCCAGTGCAAGAGAAAGCCCTTCTTACGGTCTTGTACAGCAATCGGCAAGCTTTTGGTTGGTCAATGGCTGACATCAAGGGGATTAGTCCCCTGATCATTGAACATCATATTCATATGATGAATGATGCCAAACCAGCTAATGATCCACAAAGGTGACTCAACCCAGTCATGAAGGAGGCTGTAAAAAAGGAGATCGCAAAGTGTCTGGATAGTGGTATCATTTACCCTATCTCTGATAGCCAGTGGGTTAGCCCCATGCACGTTATCCCCAAGAAATCGGGCATAACGGTCATAACCAATGACGAGAACGAGTTAATCCCTACTCGCACCCAGACTGGGTGGCGAGTATGCATCGATTATAGAAAACTCAACGCCGCAATGCTGAAAGACCACTTTCCGCTACCTTTCATTGACCAAATGCTTGAACGATTAGCAGGACACGAGTACTACTGCTTTCTGGATGGCTACTCTGGCTATAATAAGATTACCATCGCCGAAAAAGACCAGGACAAGACCACATTCACCTGTCCTTTCGGCACGTTTGCATACCGCCACATGCCCTTTGGGCTATACAATGCACCCGCTACCTTCCAGCGGTGTATGATGGGAATCTTCTCAGACATGGTGGAAAAATTCTTGGAGATCTTCATGGATGATTTCTCCATTTTCGGCGATTCCTTTGATGAATGTGTGCTGCATCTTGACGATGTCCTTACCCGGTGTAAGGATAAGAATTTCACTTTAAACTGGGAGAAGTGGCACTTCATGGTACGCGAAGGTATTGTCCTAGAACATATCATTTCTCAAAATGGAATTGAGGTAGATAAAGCAAAGATTGAAGTCATTTCCACTCTCCCTCCTCCCAAAAGCGTCAGAGACATCCGAGCCTTCCTTGGCCATGCCGGTTTCTATAGACGGTTCATCAAGGACTTTAGCAAGATTGCTAGGCCCTTAACTCTTTTGCTGGCCAAGGACACGACATTTGACTTCAACTCGAGCTGTGTGACTGCGTTCGAGTCATTAAAAAGATCACTCACTTCTGCTCCCGTTCTTTCTTCTCCTGACTAGAGGTATCCATTTGAGATTATGTGCGATGCATCTGACTTTGCCATCGGTGTAGTCCTTGGACAGCACATCGATAAGATGCCGCACGTAATCTATTATGCTAGCCGAACCCTGAACGATGACCAACAGAACTACACAACAACCGAGAAGGAATTCTTGGCTGTTGTGTTCGCTTTAGAAAAGTTCAGGCCTTATTTGATCGGCTCTCCAGTCATCGTCTACACGGACCATTCAGCTCTTCGCCATCTTTTTGCAAAGAAGGACGCAAAATCTTGGCTGATACGTTGGATCCTCTTACTTCAAGAGTTTTACCTTGTGATCAAGGAAAAAAGAGAATATGAAAACGTAGTCGCCGACAATCTTTCACGACTCCCTTCTTCGCCAACGCTTCAACTTCCGATCAACGATGTTTTTCCGGATAAACAGCTCTTGACAGTATCTTGCGAACCCTGGTTCGCAGATACTATGAACTATTTGGCCACATTATTACTACCGACAAAATGGTCAAGTCAGGATAGACTTCGATTCTTATCCCAAGTAAAACACTTTTACTGGGACGAACCCTATCTGTTCAAGTACTGTCCCGACTAGATTTATTCGTCGGTGTGTTCCTGACAATGAATTCAAGAGCGTGCTGTCGTTTTGCCACGATCAAGCATGTGGCGGGCACTTTGGCCCCAGAAAGACAACCGAGAAGATCTTGCAGTGTGGTTTCTACTGGACACAACTCTTCAAAGAAGCTTATGACTACTGCAAGACTTGCTCCCGGTACCAACACTTGGGCCGGATATCCAGGAGAAACGAGATGCCGCTCCAACCAATCTTGGTTGTAGAGACTTTCGATGTTTGGGGGATTGATTTTATGGGGCCGTTTCCCAGCTCTTTTGGGAACTTGTACATTCTTCTCGCTATTGATTATATCTCTAAGTGGGTCGAGGCTATGCCCAGCCGGACTAACGACAACAAGGTTGTCACGCCCTACTTCCCGGTATACTGTGATGGGGACGGGACGAGGCCACTACGTATTTACTGTGAAGTAAATACGCTAAGGGTATCTAAGCAATATAAAAGTAAAGCACAAGAGACAAGATAATATAAAACATCAACTTTATTTTTTCACATTCTTTCTGTTCAATACATGGAAAGTAAATACAACTGAAATAAAAAGCAATGCCTAAACAATGACATAACAGAAAAAGAAAAGTACTGAAATGGAAAGTGTACAATGACTAGAGCTCGGGGTCTTCACTGAACTGGTCCAAGTCTTCAGCAGTGGGCTCGATCTCTGACAGGTCCAGATCACCTGATGACATTCAAAGAAGAAAGAAAGAGAATGTCGTCAGCGAACAGATCGCTCGGTAAGTCCCAAAGAAAAGTGAAAAGTAGAATAGACAGAATAAGAAGGTAGCTTTTAAATTTGTATTATATTGTTATAATGTTGTATTTAGTATTAACGCTGTTGTTTGTAACTTGGTACAGAAGGATGCCGGTGTATACGAGAGGAGTCTCTATATGCTAGAGACTAGAGGCAAATGGAAGTACAAGGCTCCGTTATACAACCCGGAATAACGGCAATTGGATTCATGTTAGGTGTCTTAATCTTGCAGTCTCGTGCCACTTTTAACACCTTCCGTACCAATCTACCCCTTAAACCCCGTAGTGTTTTGTTTGTATTTTTGTATTGTAAATTGTATTGATTGTATAATTGGATGACTGACCGAAACCATGATATCAGTAAATGGATGTAACTGTAGAATCATGTATGTAACTGGAGAATCATGTAAACTGGATGATCATGTAAATAGAATGTATATCCATGGTTCGGTTCAGTCAAGTTGTATAGATTGATAGATTGAATATAAGGAATAATTGATTCATGGATTCGTGTTGAATTGTAATATTGTAAATTATAGATTGTAAATTGTACTTGAATCATATTCAAGTCAGATTATAATGAGACTCACTCTGAGTCAGTAAATTGATGTCCTAATTGTTTTGATGTTATCGGTAACCACTGCACATGGACGGCAGGATTTATGTCTTTTTCCAAGACGATTACCGTATTGATAACTCCATTATTAAGTTGTCTACCTTAAGTAGGCAAGCACCCACTTCTCCGGCTCCCTGAGGCTCAAGAGATTGGTCCCGCTTAAACCTATATTTACTAGGGTCTTTATGATAAATTATAGAACTTGAGGGGGTTTTATGTAAAAATACTTTTATATACTTTTCAAAATATACCCCAAGTATTTATTAATCATCTTTAGAGTTGTAACGAATGTAGATTTTATATTGTGATATTTCTAGTGAAAATATCCTATTTTCATAAATAAAGATATTTATTTGTAATATTGATTCGTATGGAATTCATGGTATTTTAGTGTAAAATGATTCTTGTGATATTTTTAGAAAACGTGGAATGTTTGTAATAATTCAAAATAGATATTTTTATATTACGTATACATATATTTATATGAAAATAATTTTAGTATATATATAATATTCTAGAAATCTCGTGTTCTTAAGATGTCGTATTTTAAATCTTTCGAGACCGAATGCTCCTTGCGGAGGTCTGCATCTCGCACTACTAAACCCGAGGATGTGCGATAATCCGCACCATCCCGAACGGGTTCCCCAAATGGGTTATAGCGGCGCTTTGCAAAGATTTGTATAAATACTAATCATTAAGGGAAAACGATTTTATTAATTATGGTATTTATTTGTAAAGATGTCGATTTCCCGTATTCTATGTTCTAGGGTCTCCTAAGTCAACTAGACTTCTCCTAACTGGTCCAAAGTGACAAGTTGTGAGATATCTCTCAAATCGTCTCTTCGCCGCCAATTGTGGTCAGGTAACTACAAGTGAAGAAAGGAGGGATCCGCTCACGAATCACCGTGAGACGGGCCTTTTAAAGTTACCTTTCTCACTTGTCTAGCCTAAACACCACAAAGTCAGGTTTAGATAAACGACTGAATGCCCACAACCTTCCTCTGTCCTAATGAGCGCGACAGTCCTTAATTGGCTGAGTCTAGATATTTTTTATTATTAGCTCAAAGGTTATTTATTTGTAAAGATTTTGATTTCCCGTATTCTTTGTTCCCAAGGGTATCGTGCTATGTTGCATATGAGTGTGTGAGGAGGTAGGTCGTTACCTCATGATTTACTTAAAGGTATAACAAGTTTAATGGTTTAAATGTATAATTGAAACAATATGGTATTTAAATGAAAAATACGATAAAGTGAAATATCCATCATTTTATGAAATTAAACTTGATCAATTTGGTTGATTAGTCTTTAATAGTCAACATGAGGGTGTTTAAGTATAATTGTATTGACGAGAAGTGAAGTTTTATAAGAAAACCGAATCGGAAATCGGATTTGTTCCGATTCCGTCGGGTTTTGTAAATCCGTGTTTTTAGAATGGAAAAGAAAGTTAGAAATGGGACTTACGGGTTTCGATCAAAGATAAGAGGAAGGTGGATCGGGAGGAGTCGCCGGTGCGTTATTTCGTCTCCGGAAGTTCCTACGGTCGTTGCCGGAAATTCCGCCGAAGAATTCGCTGGAGCTTCACATTTCGCTCAATTCGATTGCACACAAGATTTCTTGAGAATTTTAGAGAGTTGGCTCAGAGTTTGGGGTGAGAGGGTGGAGGGTAGGGTGGTATTTATAGGGTTAGGCTTGGGTTAGGGTAGGTGAAAGGTTAAAATGAAAAATGTGATAAAATGTATTAAAAATATATTAAAAGTGGAGTAATTGGGGTTTTAAAAGAGCTCTGGAAATGGTCTAAGGCTAAAATTTTGCAGGTGCATAGGGAATGTGAAAAGACACAATTTACATGTTGGGGTCGTCGCCGGAATCGTCCGACTCGGGGGTGACTCGGCCGTGACTCGGTCGGAGGACTGAGTCAGCCGAGTCGAGGACGAGTCGACCGATTTCCGACCGATTCTGGCAGTCGGAATTCCCCCCGACAGTTCATCTATCCTCTGGCAATGGTACATTTTTGGGTGTAGTGGGGTTTTTGTGAGATATGCACGTGTAAACCCTTGGTATTCTAAAGGTTTAAAAAATATCAATATTAAAAATAATGTGGGGTATGTGATTTGAACTCTGGTGGCTTAGTTCAGCAGTGCAAGGTATTACCAATGAGCTACAAGCTCCTTCTTGTAATTATGGAGCTAATTAATTACTTAAAGTGATAACAACAAAAGTAAATACTCCAAGTATACATTAATTTTAAAGTAAATTTTTGTACACTAAAAATGTAGTTGTTACATTCTTTTAACTTGTAATTAAAGAGCAAAATAACTACTTATATCTTATGCTCAAGCTAAAATATCCCTTTCTGGATTTTGAAAAAATATTTGAAAAAAATTTGTATAGGAAATTTAGGGTTGTTACAAAGGTTGTCGTTAGATTTCTTAAGGAAAACATTTTTTCCCGGTTTGGGCACCCCCGCGCGATCATTAGTGACAATGGAACTCATTTCTGTAATAGGACTTTCGAGGCCTTGATGCGGAAGTATTCCATTAATCATAATCTATCAACGCCCTACCACCCCCAAACATGTGGGCAAGCCGAGGTTTCAAATCGACAAATCAAGCAGATATTGGAGAAGACGGTTTTCAAGAACCGTAAGGATTGGTCTTTAAAATTCACTGATGCCCTTTGGGCATTTCGAACTGCTTATAAGGCCGATCTTGGCATGTCTCCCTATCGGCTTGTTTATGGAAAGGCTTGCCACCTTCCAGTGGAAATTGGGCATCGCGCATTTTGGGCGATAAAGGAGCTGAATCTATCTCTCGATGATGCGGGCAACCATTGGAAGCTGCAGTTAAACGAATTGAGCGAGCTTCGGGATGAAGCTTACGAAAACGCGGTTGTCATTAAGAACCGAACGAAGGTGTTTCACGATAAACACCTTTTGCGCAAAACTTTCGCACCTGGTCAACAAGCACCGCTTTACGACACCCGGCTACATTTCCATCCAGGTAAGCTCAGATCTCGCTGGAATGGGCCATTTTTTGTGCAGAATGTGTACCCGCAAGGCACTGTGGATTTGGACGGTTTTCAAAGTAAACGGATACAGACTGAAACTGTACCTTAGCGCTGAACCAACAGAGGAGCTCCTGGTCTTACAGGAGCCGGTTTATCCTGCATAATCTTCCTCTGCCTACCACCAAACTTCGGTTATCCAGCCAAACAGTGGATTGTTTTAAATAAGTTTGGGTGTATGTATATACTATTTTGTATATATATGTGGATATTCTTGTCCGGTGCATATCCATTTTTGACGAGCAATCTTCTCTGGTGATGCTCATTTCATAAAAATAAATAAATAAATAAATAATTGTGTATATCTAACCGACAATTTTGACCCTTCAATAATTTTTAATGCAATGACAGTGAGGGCACTGTCCAGTTTAAGTTTGGGGGTACGCTCGATATGCATTTCTAACCGTCGCATTCATGTGTATATTTTGCATCTGCATACTTATTAAAACCCATAAAAATCAGAAAATTTTCTAAAAACATAAAAACTTTATTGTCAAGTTAGCTAGTTGGAGAAATTAGATTCAATATTTCGACGGTTTTGTTTAATAAGATAGGAACAACTAAATTCTATTTTTAGATTTTGAAAACCTGAAAGATAACTCTCCTTTGATGTTAACTATAGCTAATATACGTCTTTACATCACACTACACGTGTCGTGAGTTTTGAAAATTAGATAACAGGTCTTTTATTTCTAAAAACTTTTAAATTGATAAACTATTTTCTGAGGATCAAATAGGTTTGTTCTGAAATAAGTAATATCTAGACGAGTTTATAAAGAAAGGTAGATATGAAGGGATATTATTGATGCCTTAATAAGAACTAATTCTGAAGAATAACCCATCTGAAACTTGATTGGAGTGATTACACACCTAAACCACTAAACACGTCTTTTATCCAAAAATATTTGAACAACCAGTTATATCTCCGTTCACATTAAATCGTTATGATTTTCACGCCAAAATCGGTCTTTTGTTTTAGGGCGTAGGTAACTTGAGCAATTAAGTCCGCCGGGGTGTCTTTACACTTAATGCCCTAAAACCAACTGGTTTGGGTGCATTGGCCCAAAGCTCGCTAAGAAGCCTAGAAAGTCCAAATTAAAACAAAGTCAAGCAAGTGTTCTCCCCGAGTTAAAATTCCTAACGGTTCTATGTGTGAGAATAATCTTGACAAAAGACAAGTTTTTATAAGAATATTTCTAGCGGAGGTATGAAGGTTTTATTCTATGATAAAGACTATTGCACGTTCACAGAGGTGTGTATGAAACGAAAACAAGAAAAATATGGAGTGAAAAATAAGACCTAGTTTCCTGTTAAGGAAGATAGAAATTCTGAATTTGAAACCTAACTGGAAAACAAAACTTGAGATGTACTTCACTCTTTATAAAACTTGTGTGATCCTTTTTAAATCTTTATCTGAGCTTTATTTTGTGACATGTCGACTTTAATCGGTCCTTTTGAAACTTAATGACACTATCTACACTGCACGTAAAGACATATAGAATCTTAAGTTAAATAAGAAGGGAAGTGTGAAAAATAAAGGTTCGATAGTTCTAAATTCAGGATAATAGAATTGCTAGCTTTAAAAAAAAACCTTGGGATTAGAATCATAGTTATTCCGCAAAACTAGCTTGACGGGATTTTGTGGGTGTAATCCGCTGAAAACCCTCAGGAGACAACACTCCTCCTATTAGGGAGACCTAGAGGTTTAACGGCCTGTTGCACGAGCTCAATGCAATTGCGTTCCCTGCGAAAATGAGGTCCGGATTCTTTTATTTTTGTTGTTTTGCTCGGGATGAGCAAAAGATAAGTTTGGGGGTATTTGTTCATACCATAATTTTGCATTTTAATACCGCTCATTCATTATCTATTTTTTGTATATATCGGTACTATTAACCAATGTTTGCTCAGTAATACAGAATACAAGTATCCGTGACGAAATACTGGAAATACATTCAAAATCACGGATATATCATTTGCGAGCCAACACTGCAACCAGAACCGTAAACCGACCGATATTTCAAGAGTTTCGTTTTGCAACATTCTTGTGTACACACTTTTTATCTGAATGGACCAACACAATACAAGTTGTACACAAGTGTGCACTAGGACCTAGGGGGCTGTCCAAGACACAAGTGGGCATGAGTGTGATATGCATTAAATGCTACAAGATATGTATTAACTTTAAAGATTCAAGTTTCCCTCCAAAACCCAAACTGCAAACAAGATCAAACCAGAGAAAATAAACTGCACCAAAGTGATGCTGGAAACAACACTAACCATCACACGAAGTTCGAGGAATTTCCCCCAAAAACTGGCCGGCCCCACTCCTCCCCTAGCCGAGCTCGCCAGCCCCACCTCCTCTGATAGGCTCCATCTTTCTGTGGGCCACCCCTTGATACCACATCAGCTCATTTTTATTGTTTATTTATTCAGTTTTTGAGCCTATAAATACAAACCAGAGGCATGAGGAATGGGACACCCTTTTGTTTAGTTTTATATCTGTCATGACCCGAAAATGGCATGTGACAGGCACTTGAATCATATGAAGTCTATAGGGCTCCATCTAATCCAAGTAAGCCAAAAACCCAGAAATCTAAAACCATTTTTAGGTAAGAAGAACTTATTTTAAAATGAGTGGTTTTAATTGCATAAGCCAAATTATGCGTTTTTAAAATATCAAGTCTTTTCTGAAAATTTCGGCAGAGTTTCCTTTGTAAATACTGGCTCCGAATGGAGTACAACATGATAAAAGCATATATAATGATAAAAGGCATCCCTAAGCGGGAGCTACCTCTTCGTCAATCAACGGCCACAACCACGCAAGCAATATAATATACAACGCCGAAGGGCGAGGATCAAAACTCAAAAGAAAGCTCAAAACATCAATGAAAACCATAATAATACAACGCGCGACTCTAAGGTCGAAATAATATACAACTGATCTCTAAGTCTGAATAAATATACAAGTTTGATTGATGGAGTTTCTAAATACAACTGAATAAAATAAGTAAAATGGTGGTCACGATGGAAGTGAACCCTCCTACCAAAGCAAATCACCCGGAAAGGAAGCCGTGTTCCAACAAAGCCGTAACGAAACCTGTACGGCAAAACCTGCAAGAAACTGTGGCACAACGGGGGTGAGTTGCCAACTCGTAAGTAGAAAACATCACCGAGCAGAAATCGTATGTATGACCCAAACCTAGGTCAATACGATCAATATATATAACCTCAAAATGATAAGTTTGAAGCATAAAAAAAGTGGCAAGGGTAAACATTTATACATAAGTGTAATCCCAGTGCTCGTGCCAGTGCATCAGGTAGCAATATATCATATGTATGAGATATGAATGTAATGTAATGAAATGAGTGAGACAATTGTTTTCTATTTTTAATGAGATATCTGTAGGTATATAAATCGAGTAACATCAATGAAATCAACTGAGAAATCCGTGTCAAGCATCGACACAAAACATAAATCCCAATATCTCAATATCTCAGGCTCCGGCTGCCCGGACTGACCTGTATCATCAAATCTCAATATCTCAGTGTCTCAAATCTCAATATCTCAAATCTCAAATCTCAAATATCAATATCTCAGGCATCTGTATCATCTGCGGGATCGGCCCACGGGCTCCGGCAGAACAGATCAGCCTATAACCATCTCATGACTCCGGTCGGTATCCTCCGGATAACCGACGAGTCCAAAAATATCACCGGTAGGCAGTCTGCCCCTGCCAAGCTCATCATCCACCATGAAAATCAATCTCGCCCCGGGGTACCATACCGGGTCCACCATATACCCGAGACGGTTCCTACGTCTCCTCGAATCGGGTCTCGAAATCCAACAGCTACTATGAAAACTCATGGTGGACGATTCATACATCACGAGAAAACCGCAGCTTGCATTTTTTTAAAAGAGAGAGAGAGAAGTTTATACATATTCTTGCGGTTTTCTCCCAAATCCAGGAAATCTCATGAAAATCCGAAATCCAATCATCAATAGAGAGTAAACATTGAATATCGGCATAAAACTCCATGATACTGCATAACAGTGAATAATAGTATGCATGAAATAGCAAGTAATAACTGCAATGTCTAAACTGGCATATAAGGCAAGTACACTAATATCATGTCGAAACTATCAACTAACAAGCTATGTCAATGAAATAATATTCTCTAAAGTGTACGTGACATGGCAATTACCGATGATGATGTGTGTGAGCCGGCAAGTAAGTGTATGTGGAACATACGCATCATCGGTAATGGTGCTGGTGTCCTAACAGCATGATTTCAATATTAACATATGAAAACATAATATAGGCATGCAATGCGATGCGAGCAGCAAGAATATACAGGAGCTGAATATCAAATACAATGATAACGAATCTGCATATGTCTAATTATGAGTCATACAGTTTGCCATTTGAAATAACACGAATCGTGGTGTTTTGAAAATAAGGGCTACGGTGTTTCTAAGAAAATGTACGTCCTTTGAAATATCCGTAGAATCCCTTGGCCTGTTTTTAAAATACTCATGATTCGTTAGTTTTGAAATAGGTATGACTCGAGTCTAATCTACCATTTACAAGTAAACTGCAGGGCTAAACTAAAAGGCTGATCGAAAGGTAAGAAAACCGCCTAACATCTGAGTCGATACATACATACATACATACATACATACATACATATATCTATATATATAAATATATATATATATATATATATATATAACAGTCGGTGATCCCGCCTCAGTAGTATCCCATACGATATAATATCTATAACATGACATCCTCAAGTCAAGAGTGCGGATCTATCATCAATATCGCTCGTATAAATCCGTCGTACGGCATACCAAATCTAGGTACGAGTCAAATATCACATCTATCACATTATTCATCCGGTATCCACTTTATCAAATATCATGATCCGGGGTACTGATCTACGTCTAGTACAACACTGATACCACATATGTATATGCATGCGTGTGTATGAAAACACCACGTCGAAAGGACCCGCTAAAACATCTTATCGTATCTCAAATACGAACCATGTCACATCACCGATCTCAGGCCTCAAGCCCAATCTCATCGACTCACCTCCAATCCCAAGTACTATCCTCATAATCCGTGTATATGTATACGTGTATACACATACACACACAGTCCCATACCCATGTGTGTATATATATATACATATCCCCATATACGCACAGGTAAAGGAATGAATGCATGCAAGTGTGTGCATGTGTGGGTGCAACAACTACTCTAGGGTTTCGTAAGTAAGACTACTAATCCATGAACACATAACCATATCCTGAATATCCATGTCTCACATAAAAGATATCATATATATATAGTATATATATATATATAGCATACTATACATCGAACTGCGGGGGTGCTATACACCATCCACCCGACTTCCCCAGTAGATATATATCTACTCACCTAATCTTGCTTGTCGATGTCGATGTCGCCACCATCTTCTTCATCGTCTCGAATCATCTTGGGGGTACCTACATATCACACGCATCGTATCGCATTAAAACCAAATCGAAACCAAAACGACACGCGGAACTCACATAGGTCAAAACCTATGTCTACTCCCGCAAATCAACCCGAAATCACTCGATATAGACGTACAAACGCTACGTGATCGAGATAAAGAACAAATACAAAAATCCAGAATTTAAAATACGCAAAACCATAACTCGAATCAAAGCAGCAACTAGAGAAAGTGGTCTCAGATTTTGATTAAGGTGAAAACAATGTTCCCAAACAACACTAGGATGATATATAAGATGTATATGACCTACTGAAGTAACCTGGACCAATTCCCTCACCCCATGGCCGGCCAGACCCCTAAGAAATCTGGCCTCCTCGGTTTTGCAATGGAGTTGGGGTCTCGTATGGTCAGGGTGGTCTCACATTGGTCCAAACAAGTCTCTGAAGTTGTTTGCTAGTCTTAAAAATACCCCAGGTCATCACAGATTTCTCTGCACACTAAAATACCTCACAAACCGACATTTACAGTTTCTGTTTTTCCGTATTTTTGGTTTCAGGTTTTGCATATGTGTTTGGTCTGGGTTTTTGACAAATTGGGAGGTTTAAGGTCACTAATACGGTTCAATAACACAATCCCAACTCAAGAAAACCCTAACCCTATTCTATAAATTCCCAAAGTCCACTAAACTTCGCCAAATCGATTTTAAACTTGAAAAGAGGCTTAAGCAAATGAAACACTACACTAATTGTGAAAGGATTTCCTCATTTGGGAGCCAAGAATCCCCTACAGCACCAAAATGTGATTTTCTTTGTCCAAGGTGTAGCTTGTGAGCTTGTGCACATTTTTTGTGAAGTGGAGAAGAACTTTTGATGGATTTTTGATGGTGTTATGAGGTGTTTTGTTGAAGGGGGAGATGAGGGCAGCAGTTGAGGTTGAAGAGGGAGGGAAAAAATGAAGAAGATGAAGATGAAGATAATGGTCTAAGGTCAAAGGAACCCCTCTCCTTCTCTCTCTTGCCCATAACTCTTTAGTTTAATGTTTTCTTTTTCTTTTCTTTTCTATTTTCTTTATCTATTCTCTTCTCAATTTAAAACTCATACCATGATAAAGAGAAAAGCATGAAAGAAAAAATGTAACAAGTGCTAAAAATGACTTAGTGCATGTCATGTGCACAAAACACGCTTAAAGCCCGATTAGCGATTTTTAATCGCGATTAGCACTAAAATAGTGTCAAATAAATCATAAACTTTCATAATTTGCATAAATCACATAAAGCATCCTCATTTCAGTAATTTCTAAAATTTTCAAAAAATTTCCCAATTTATCGGTATTTAATTATACCGCCCTATTAAAATATTAAATATTTTATTATTTAATTATAAAAATCCCAAAAATAATATTTTATTTTTCTGAAATGTTACAATCTTCCATCCTTAAAGAAATTCGGTTCCCGAATTTAAATTTAAACCCCTCAATACTAAAACATTTCAGTAAAAGACTAAACCGTCGGGGTCCCGAAACCATCAATACATAAAACACATCGTAGCGCAAGGCGTGTGCATGAACAATGAGCAGATAACTCAAAATCAAAACTCCGTCAAGCATCCCGCAATCATCGGAGTCATGGGGAAAACGTCAATATCAAGATCCAATACGAAAACCAATATGATATACATCAACACTATACATATAACACCTGAAGGAAATGCATGCCAAACCATTTTAAGTCGCTGTGTGATGCGCATAACACTGCACATTGGCGGACGTCTCGAGTAATAAAATAACTCTCTATATATATATCCTTTGTTTACATGCACATACCGCCGTTTTGAAAACAATTTAGAAGGGTTTCCCTGTTTTAAACGTTTTGTGTCATCTCAGACACGTGGGTAAATACTGAGACTATAGCTCCCCTCTTTGGAAATCCCTTCGATAACTATCAATGCATGCAAAATATATCCAGGTACTGTCCTCTGACTAGTCCTGCTTAGTACGAAAATAAATCGTAATTATCATAAAAACATACTGCTCCATAAGAAATCAATCCCAAAATGTGCATATGAAAGCTATGTGCGTCTGGTGCGCACGGAAATCAAAATCCATGAATGTTCCATACATGTACACAGAAACAACATCTAAGTGCAACGGGTGTGCACGAAACATCTGTCAAGGGCAATGGTGTGCCTGACAGCAAAATCAGGTGCATCTGATATGCACAAGGAATCCCGATTTAGTGCATCTGGTGTGCACCAAAATCGCATCTCATAACATGCGCCCAACACGCGTGAAAATCCAAAACAGGTGAATCCATCATGCACAATTAGGTCTAACTCATGTGCATCCAACATGCACGAAATCACGAAATCCAATGTCAAGCGCCGAACATGCGCAAAACCCAATCCAAATGCGTCAAATATGCACAAGAATCCAATCAGGTGCACAAAACAAATATCGTGTATCACAATCGAAATCGACGGTATACAACACATTTCAAATCCAAATCCAGTATACCGTGGTATATAAAATCACAACCATGTGCAACCGCATGCACAAAATTTAATCGAAACACTAAAAGTGCATGAAAACTATGCCGTAAGCATAAGTCAAATCGTATCCATGCCCTAGGCATGAAATCAAAATCCATATCTCAAATGACATCAAATCAAAGTCCTCTGCAACTGTGGTGCACAAAATACATATCAATGCACTACAAGCATATGTGAACAATACCGAGTGCGAAAACCAACTCGTGTGCGTACTATATGCACAAAGTCAACCCAACTGTATGAAATCCATGAAATCATAAGCATGTGCAGCCAAGGCACAAAAACGATATCAGGTGCAATAACTGTGCACAAAACATAACCACCCAGTGGGTGCAACCATGGTGCACGAAAACAAATATCATGAAACTCGGTCATCAAAACTCAATCATGCGAATATATCGTCCAAATACCGAAATCAAGTATGGCGGAATAGTCTCGCTCAAGCGCGTCCTCTAAGAATCTTTGGCCAACTGTCATTGTAACACCCTAGTTCATTTATACCAGTTCTATTTCAAGTATTTCTTTATTTATGGTATTTTCCTGATTTATTGCGTTTTAGGTGCGAATAGTGTATTTGACATCTGTATATGCAACCGACCCGACCCGCTTGCTGGAAACCCATTTTGATTCCTGTTTATGATTTATCCCGGCTTATTATGTGGATCCGTGCACTTTCATTTTTTTCATATACTGCATACTGGCATTTATCTGGTATCTGCATTTTTAATATAACATTTAAAGTCACATAAAATATTTTAAAAATACATTGCATGGCCTGCAAGATACCCCTAACCCCGTGGTAGCATCCGCGCATCTTGTTCTCGTCCCGTTCAGTGAAACGGACTTGTTTGGATGACTACGTGCGCATGCGTACACCCGTTCTTGGGGGTATGCATTATTTTCGTTACCCGGATATCCAACTTTAATTTTGGTCGACATGTATATTTTTCGTATTTTAAAACTGAATTTTAGACCCGACCCGGGCATGTTTTGGACTATGTTTGTATTTACCAGAATGTCAAATTTTATTTATATAATATTAATTTTATAAATTGATACAAATTAAAATTTAGTTAACTAATAAAAGATTTTTTAAATTTAAATCTAAACTAATTTCCTAACAAACTAACAACCCCTTTCTCTCTCTCTCCTCTGCATATATATATTTTATTTATTTATTTTTTCTTTTCTTATTTAATAAACAGCCTCTTCTTCTTTCTTCTTCTTCTTCTTTCTTCTTTCTTTTTCTTGATCTTGTTTCTTGATTCCGGTGATCACCGCTGCAGCCGTGCTCGTCGCTGACAATCCGAGTGATCCAGTGAACGTATCTTGCCTGTGTGATCACCCTCTTGCCTTGCCTGGACCCATCCCGCGTGCCGCGTGTGCGTTGCGACGATTTACCGACGTCGGACGTGCTGTGAGTATCCATCGCGTGATTCGATCGAGGCAAGTTTATCTTGCTACATGCTATATTACTGTATTTACATCTATCTGAATAAATATAGCACTTGTATTTTAAATCATGCATCTGTAAGTCCATGCCACGCACCCCACGAACTTGCGGGGAGGCGGAATATATGAAAAACAATTATCAAAGCTTCGTAACACGGACTTGAGCATACGGATCGTGTCTAAACCATTACTAGCAAACTACGAAAGGTTTAACTACTTGGATTCGAAGTTATACCTCACGTTACTTGTCCTTCGGGTCTTCATCGCTGTCCTCCACTCCTTGTAGGCTCTTTGGAACGTCGGCACCTCAACGGCCTCCTCGAGTCAAAGACGATCCACCCGAGAGCTACTACTCCAAGCTTGACCTCTAACTTGAGGTAACTAGGTTTCTCAAAGTGCTAATCTAAGCAACCTAGGGGATATAGAGTAAGATTATGGATGTATTAGTCTTGCTAACCCTTGATCTCAACACTTGAGAGGTTAGGGTTAGGGTTTGAAGAGAGAGAGCTTGAGGAGAGAGAAGGTGAGAATGAGAATCTCTTTGGATAAATGATATCATTTGTGTATATATGAAACATATCATATAATTAAATAAATAACAAATAATGATATATCATCATGTTTCATTAATACACTAAGTGATTCATCACATGAGTCATATAAATCATAAATGAATCATTAACTCCATGTATGAATCACACCATGACTCATTAATCCAATAAATGCAAATGCAACCTTAACCTCCAAGTCATCATCCTTCTAGAAGCTTCCCGACAAATTACGAGAACGCCCCTCTTATCCGTGAAAATACGGAAAAACTTTAGACTGTATAAATCCAATAATTCGACACTAGAATTTGGCTTAAACCAAAGCCGACTAGTAAAAACTGTTCGAACATCGTACGTGCGTAAAAACACGTATGCGTCCGAACCCTGTCGTAATACCATACGACCTCTATATCGTTTCGCCCGAAGCAGGGAAACTCTCTGTATGGGACTCTAAAGACTCGACACTGCCCTGGCAGTGGGTTTAACCACAGACCGCAAGCGGCACTAGCTGTACGAAACGGTCCCCAGGTAGATGTCGATAAGAAGGCCGATGAGGAAACCCATTCGAACTCCTACTGAGCCTGATGTGACAATCTCTGTACAGTCCGGTCTGTTCGTCTAGGACTATCGCATATCGGGCCTAGGGGGCGGTAGACGTCAGACCCCTAATAGCGGTATAAGTCGTGTCGGAGTGCAGCCCATTACACCTTGAGAAACTACTAGAACCTACCAGTAAATCTCGCTTGCCCTGGCCAGAGACTTTGCGTAATGGCTCTCCATACACAACGTGATATCAACCCCCAATACCGGGAGAGACGAATCATGTCTAACCGCCACTGCCTCCAAGTGCTTCAGGACTGCACCCAACTACTACCTGTTTGCACGACTCCTTTGAGCCGTGGTAGGGTAGTAATCTAAGTACAGTGGGAACACACCCAAGGCGAAGTAGCAGTATCAAGTCGACGGACTAAGCTGTACTCATGTCACCTGGGAACTGCTATCTGACGATGGGTATAAATCCAACCTGCAGTTCCCGGCAAGTCCTGTCCGGTGTACCCGTAACCCAACGAGCACCTGTATAGTATCTCCAGTACGACGTACTGATGGCTGTGGGACAGACCATCTCCCCAACTGGGATGAGAAGCGTACACATTAGTCTACTCCGGAGTATCGATGCCCTATCTCGATAATCCTACGACTAGGGACCTGTATAGGATGTTGCTTACAGATTATCCAGCCCCCACTAGTGTGACTGCCATCACAACGTTGGTAATCAAGCAAAGATCCTAAGGGCTCTACTAATATGTATAAGCGATACGTTACAAGAAACATATGCACATATTAAAGTAGACTCAAACCAAGTAGCATACTACCATTTTTAGCAAGACTGTCAATACAACTGTGAATATCCAAAGCTTCCATTAAGTAATATACAAACTAGTATGATACAGTAGTGGCCTTCTAGGGCATAAACACTAACAGCATCCCACATTATCATTTTGCATGTTTCACCGTTTTCGGATATTCGTATGCATCCGTACAAGTTATTTCATATCTAGTGCATGCAAATTTATCTTGATACATGCTAGACTACAATATGCTGCACCCAATTGAATAATAACATTTCATATTGTTTAATTGTACATCCCACATTTACCAGTTTATCATTTTACGGTTATATGACATCCGTATGGATCCATATCAGTATTTACATAAGTATTCGCATGCTAACTCATCTTGCCACATGCTATGTATAGTATTATGCATCCATATGAGTAAAATGTTACCCGTTCATCCTATTGTACATCCATACTAAAGTTTTACTGTTTTCGGATACCCGTTTGCATCCATATCATTTAAAATATATATCATCGTAATATTTCTTATTATTATCTTTAATTAGTTTATAATCTGAATTTTATAATGTTATACAAAATATAGTTTGAAAATATTATAGTTTACACATGAAACGTCGTTGCAAAGCGGATACGACAAATCTGAAATTTACTGTACATCTTACCTTATAAAATTCATTATAAATCATAGAAAAATTATTAGTATACGTTCTTTAGTTCGTTACGAAGATAACTCAGAATAATATAACTATATTTAATATTTACTTGCAAAATAAAATTTTTAAATAACTTAAAATGCAAATGAAAATATCTCTAACTGCTGTCCAGGGAAATTCCAGCAGCAAATTTTCAACTTTGAATGTTCATAACTTTTTGTAGGAACAACCTGAGATAGTTAAACTTATAAAAATGAAAACCTTATTTAATTATCTTTGTTTTGGTATAAGACACGTCCCTTTTGGAGAACGTTTGTTATTTTTAAGCTATTTTACAAATCACGGTGACGCTGAATTTCTGAACGGAACTTTCTTGTGCATGGTTAATCAATACCGCTTTTATAGTTATTAATCGGTTTGAATATGTTATCCATGTTAATATTATTATATCAATATCTATTTAATAAATAATAGTGCTTGTGTTTTAATATTCAGCAAATTTTACCGATTTACAGTTTTATAGTATCCGTCTGTATCCGTACGGTTTATTACATATCTAGTTGCACGCCGAGACCATATTATTTCATGTTACTGTTGTATTTGTGCACCATGCTTGATAATTGTGCATCCTACTTAGTCATGATGTGACCCCTGATCGATATTTGTGCATCCATACTTTTATTGTACATCCGTATTTTCACCCTGATTCAATACTTGCTACAGTTCAATTATGAGCACTCGCTTGATACCTGTGCACTACTTGACATGACCTGATACACTACTATTTGACCTGACTTGATACATGTACACTATCTAACACGACCTGATATATCACTACTTGACATGTTACCTGATCCTGTTTCTAATGCCGACAATCCTGACATGTTGTCCCGATGGACATATCATGTTGTCTGTATAGACAAACATGTTCCTGCTTGATCCTGTGTTGGCATTAGCTTCAGATTTATCAATACCTGACTTGAACACATAACTTGGGGGTATGGGGAAATCAAGAATGTAACCGAACGTAACTCAAAGGGCTATCATATAGTTTGCCGTTTTTCCGGGCGTTACGGAATACCTACTGTTTGCTGTTTTTCCGGGCGTTACGGAATATCTATTGTTTTCTGTTTTTCCGGGCGTTACAGAATAATCACCGATGGGTTACGATGAGGATTATATTAATTGATTTCGAAGACTTTAGAATAGATAACCCAGTAGCACAGTTCAGATTGCTCACTGCACTTCACATACACCGATACACTTCATTGTTCCATATTCATGTTACTGTTATACACCTATTACTATGTATACTCATGCCTGCATATCTCGTGTATCCTGTTCATTTATATTATTGTTGATATTATGACGCACTAACGTCTGGATTTTGCATGGCCCAGATCCTCTACCCTTGTCTCAGGCTAATCAGGAGTATTTCTACCGTTAGGCCGAGTAGTGAGGATCCTGTTAGTATCCAGTTTAGTTATGTTTACTTTCCAGATGTTATTGCTCATTGGATTTATTGCTTCTGCATATTATTTCTTGACTCGTTTATTCTGGCTCATAGACATGTACTAGATATTTATTTTATTTCTCCTGTTCTTGATATCTTCCAGACAGCCGTAATGTGACCGTGGAGGGATGTTTCCTAACCATAGGTAGTATGGTTGGCTCTGTCACGTGCCGATCTTAGCGCACTCTGGGAAGCGGGGCGTGACAGGGTTTGTTTGGTATCAGAGCCATAGGATTTAGGTTATCGGGTTGATTCTTTTGTAGTTGGGTATTGAACCCAATACACGAAGTAGGAAACCCGTAATTAGGAACATGTCCTGCCATATTGTTATCGTGATTCTTGAATCTTATCTTTCTCTTAACCTTTGTCTTGACGATATGCAAACAACTTTGCATCTCGGCTTGAAACCTTTTGGTTCTATTGTTTCTCCTTTCCTATTCCTTCGATTCTGATACTAGGATTTGGTGACTTGAACGGAGTTATGTGATTGTACCCATGAACTGCGGCATGGTTATAATGCGGTACTCTATTTAAGTAACTTGGAGTCCTGGTCTTGATTCATTTCCTTGATTCATGGTCGTGAAATTTCCTTGGTTCTCTCAGTTTCATTGCTTACCAGTTCATGTTTTGCAGATTTCTTGGTGATCGATACCGGCAGTTATGAAGTTGTCTTGGGAATGGATTTTCTCGGCACTTTCCACACTCACATTGATTGTAGGACAAAGAAAGTGATTTTCCAGATTCCCGGACATCCAGAGTGTGTTGTTGCTGGAGGTATTCTATCGGGCCAGTCGAGTTTAGGGCTAGGCCAACAAACAATGTTCTTTTGTCGATGAAAGTTGATAAGGAAGAAGCGCCAGCTGTAGTTCGAGAGTTCATGGTCGTGTTTGAGAACATCTCGGGTTTACCGCCAAAACGAGATGTGGAGTTCGCGATCGATCTTATTCCTGGTGCAGCGTCAATCTCTAAGGCGTACTATCCAATGGCACCAGTGGAGTTAGAAGAAGTCAAGAAGCAGGTTACTGAATTACTTGAGAAGGTTTGGATTCGCAGCAGTAATTCACCTTGGGGAGCTCTAGTTCTTCTAGTCAAGAAGAAATATGGTATAAGGAGGATGTGCATCGATTATCGAGAATTAAACCGGGTGACTATTAAGAACAAGTACCCGATCCCTCGCATTGGCGAATTGTTCAAGCAGCTTAGTGGCGCGAGGGTATTCTCGAAGCTGGATTTGCCATCCGGATATCATCAGGTCCGTGTTAAATCAGAGGATATTTGCAAGACTGCGTTCCGAACACGATATGGACATTACGAGTATTTAGTGGTGTCATTCGGAGTCACGAATGCATCAGCGATATTTATGGACTTGATGAACCGAATCTTTTCGCCATTCTTGGACCAGTTTATAGTGGTGTTCATTGATGATATTCTAGTCTACTCGAGGAGCATAGAAGTGCATGCAGAACACTTGAAGATCGCACTGCAGACATTGAGGCAAGAAAGATTATATGCGAAGATGAGCAAGTGTGAGCTTTGGCTTGAAGAAGTGGAGTTTTTGGGGCATGTCGTATCCATAGATGGAATCACCGCAGTTCAAGATTGGCCGATTCCGAAGAACATAGCAGAGATCAGAAGTTTTCTTGGACTTGCCGGGTATTACAGAAGGTTCGTGGAAAATTTTGCTCGTTTGGCTGAGCCTTTGACCAAGCTTACACGGAAGGAAGTACCGTTCGTATGGACGGATAGGTGTGCATCATCTTTTGAGGCGTTGAAGCAAAGGTTGATAACCGCTCCTATTTTGATTGTAGGGTTACTATGCACTCTAATGAGCTTCTACAAGGCATCAACCATGCCGGATTAAAATTTTAGCCGTGCCGAATAACTCTAAACAAGATCGTTAACTAGAGATTAGGGTTACATGTGCAAGTAAATCACATTTACACTAAATGAATACAAAATACAACCTTTGTAGATCGATCCTTCACTTCTAAATCTCCTTGTTGTAGTCCCTTCGCTGCGATCACGTGCTCCCGGACTCTCGGACGGCTCCATGAGAAAGTTGCAACGGTATTGCTTGAAGTCTTCGAGGCCGAAGATGATCTATGTCGAGGGAATACGGACTCAAGCTTCTACTTCACTAACTAATAATTAGTGAAACAAACACCCTAAACTAAAGTGCTAGTCTAGTAGAGGACGGTGAAATAGGAACTGGGTTCTCTTTAGAATTTTATTTCTCATAATCTTTCTCACTTTGGATCAAACCCTAGCAAGCTTTTTCTTTTTAGCAATGAAGAAGAAGAACAAAAGAAAGAGATGAGGATAATGATCAAGTGAGTTAGCTAACCATGGTGAGTGAGTATCATATACTTAACTCATGTAGAGACATTACCATAGCTAAATGTGATGGTTATGTTAAAAATCCAAAGTAAAAACAAATTTAGTGGACTTTAGTCAATGCATCCACAAGCTTCCACAAGCTTCATGCATTTTCTAATTTTCCACTAATTTTGTAATTACTTTAAATATATTAATCCCAACATAACAAATAGCATGGTGTAAGTCTCATACACCCATGAATGTTGTATCATCAACCATGATACAAAAAAGAAAACACATTTTAATATATATCACATATATATTAAAGTTGTGTTCATGTGAGAAAAATCCTTAAGTGAACAAGTGTTAGTAAATGTAAACTAGTATATCTAATATACAATTATACACTTAATTATTAAATCGACACTTGACTTAATAATCCGGTCATATCACATATAACCGACTAACATCCAATGTATCGACTTATTGAATCAACCCTTGATTCGATAACTTGGTTATATCGCATACAACCGATCGATACAAACATCGCGAGAATAGAATACGGTATCACATACACGAATTATTCTCGGTCCCGCACATATCACATACGTGCTCCTATTTCATTTTGACTGAGCCAGTATAACCTCTATGTAGGACTCTAAAGACTCGTCAATACGCCGGCAGTAGGTGATGATTATATCAAGCACCCACAAGCCGTCAGCGGTACTAGCTGGACGTAACGGCTACCCGGGTATTGAGCGATCAGAAGATCAGCAAGCAAGCCCGCTCCAACTCCTGCAAAAAGCCTGACGGTGACACTACCGTACAGTCCGGTCTCCTCGTCTGATATGTCGCATATCAAGTCTAGGGGTGGTAAACGTCAGACCCCAATAACCGATAAGTCATGCCGATATGAGGCTCATAACGGGTTGAGAAACTACTGGTAACGCTTACCAGTAAATCTCTAAACCGGCCCTGGCCAGGGACTTCCCTGTTATGGCCAATCGAGCATAGCGCAACATCAACCACCAATACTGGGAGAGACAAAACCCCTCCTATCGCTCATTGCCTCAATGTGACTCGGGGCTGTACCCAAAAACCACCGTTTTGCACGCCCTCTTGGACATGGTAAGGTGGAAATCAAAGCACAGTGGGAATCACACAAGACTCTATGACGATCTCGGGTCTACAGACTAACCTGTACCAGTGTCACCAGAGAACTGCCATTTGACGTAAGGTATAATACCATCTGGGAGTTCTCGGCGAGTCCGTCCAGTGTACCCAGTCTCCACTGAGCACCCGTATATCATCTCCGCTGTCAAACACCAATGGATATGGGATCATCTATCGCCCATCTATATGGATCGAGAAGGTATACACTAGTCTACTCTGGTATATCGATGCCCCGTCTCGATATACCCACGACTAGGGACCTTGAAGGATGTACTTATGGACTCCATGTCCCTACTAGTATGATCTGCATCATAGTCCAGGTAGTCAAGTACACATCCTAAGGGCTTTACCAACATGTAACAGAGAGACAATCAGTGTACACGTTAAGGTAAAGAGTAACCAGATAGCATACTATCATGTCGAGCAAGAAAGTCCTCCCTATATATGTCCAAGCATCCACTACAATATACATCCTATGTATAGTAATGGCCTCTAGGGCATACATATAACTAACAATCTTCCACTTGCACTAGGGCCATCTGATAACAGTGGTTGTAGTATCTCATACTCAACCATCCCATAATAGTCTCTCTCTTGGAAAAGGCCTTTGTGAGTGGATCCGCTGTGTTGTCCTCTGAGTCTACTCTCCTAACCTCGATCCCCTGGAGATCAACCACCTCCATGATCACGTGACACTGCCTTAGAATATGTCTGGATCACTGATGGGACGGGAGTTCCTAGGCATATGCCACAACTCCATTGTCACACAATGGTAGGAACGAAGTTCATCTCATGAACTAATATACACCTAGACTGCCTCTTTGGTAGCATCGTTGGTAGCGATATATCCAGCCTTTATCGTTTAGTATGCCACGGTATCTAGCTTGGAACTCTTCCAACATACCGTCCCTTTACTGAGGGTGAAGACAATGCCTGTGACTGACATTCAGTCGTCCTTATCACCCTGGAACCCTTCCAGTGATTCTCCCCAGGATCAATTGATACCATCTCACTACAGCTAGTGAGTATCCTAACATCCAAATCTATCTCATAGATCAAAACTCAGGATTTATGAGGTATCACTTTGATCCTATACGGAGAATCCTTGTGATAAGCGGAGATTGACCGAGCGTAGCATAGGAAACTCCTTCCCTATCAAGAGTATGTCATCCATGTACTCTACGAGGATTACCACTATACTCCCTACTACCTTTTTGTATATACAAGGTTCATCTACCATTTTGATGATGTCAAACTCTTTGACTAACTCATCAAAACAGATGTTCTAACTCCGCGATGCCTGCTTTATCACATAAAACATCTTGCACACGTTTCCGATGCTCCCACTGTCTACGATGCCCTCTGGCTGTGTACTTATAGACTCTCTCTTCTAAAACATCATTTAGAAAAGCAGTCACGACACCCAACCGCCAGATATCGTAGTCATGGTATGTAGCCGTGGCAAGTAGGATCTGGATGGACTTAAGCATAGCTACTTAGAAAAGGTTTCATCATAATCCATACCTGGTCAATGTTGCAAACCTTTAACAAGTCTAGCTTTGAAAGTCTCAACTTTTCCATGTACACCAAGTAATCTTCTCAAGATATACTTGCTCCTTATGGGGATTTAACCCTTTAGATAAAGCAACTAAAGTCCATACTTTGTTGGTATATAAGGATTCCATCTTCAATCGCTAAGCATCCAGCCATTCTTACAGAGTCCCACTCCTGATGGCCAGCTCGAAACTAGTTGGGTCATCATCTCATAATGCATTCCTCGCTCCCACTGTCATAGAGAAACTGAAGTATCTCTCAGGTGGGTGAGGAACCCTACTAGATCGGCGGCGAGGCTGAGGTTCGTTGGTTACTATTGAATCCTTTGGTTCTACCAAATCATCATCTGCAGTTTGTTTAGCTGGAACTTTTTCCAGTTCTACCTCATGTCCACTAATTTCTTCACAAGAAATTCCCTTTCTCAAAGGTGGCATGTTGAGAAACAAAACATCTTTTGTTTCTCGGTTTGGTAGAAGATATTCCCTTGCGTATGCTTGGGATATCCAACAAACTTCTACAGAACTGACTTTGCCTCGAGCTTGTCCGGATTATGCTTTTAGACATAGGCCGGACAACCCCAAATCTTAACAAACTTAAGATATGGGCTCTTCCCTTTCCATATCTCATATGAAGTGGTAGGCAACTGATTTGATCGGAACCTTATTCAATAGGTATGCAACTTCATAAGTGCATAACTCCCTAAAAGGAAATAGGAAACTCAGTAGTACTCATAATAGAGCACACCATATCAAATAAGGTGTGGTTGCTCCGCCCCGATACAACGAGGTGCTGTGGTGTATACGGAGGAGTAATGCTGAGAGAGAATCTTACTCCTTTAAAATAATCCAGGAATTCCATGCTCAAGTATTCTCCTCCTTGATCACATCAAAGGACATAATACTTATACCCGTTTTTGGTTCTCTACTTCTAACTTCTCAAAAGTTTCGGACTTGTGTTTCAACAGGAACATATGTCTGCATCTTGAGAGATCATCAGAGAATGTAATGAAGTACAAAGAACCGGTCTTGGCATGTGTAGACAGGGGACCTTCATTCATCAACATGTATCATCCCAAGAGTTCATGAACTCTTTCTCTGTTTCCAGTAAACGGAGCTATGGTCATCTTATCTTTGTGACATGACTGGCAAGTTTCACAAGATGTAAATTCAAAATTATTTAAATATGCATCTATATGTAACTTCAGCTAGTCGGGTCACATTGATACGACCTAGTCTACAATACCTCAAGAAGGATTCGTTCATTTCTGAACTCTTCTTCTTGTGTGTGTTCTGTATACTAAGAACCGTGGTTTGATTTAGAACGTTAATGTTTTTAGATAACGTGCCTGAACTGATCAACTCTTGATATAGGAAATGTTCAAAACATTATCCAACAATACAAAATTATATCCTTCTTTACTAATAAAGAGACTGATATGATGTTGTATATCAGGTTCGGTATCTAATAACATTTGTTCAGAATCAATGTATTCTGGTAATACAGGGTGATAGTGACCAACAAACTTGGCTGCAACACTTGCACCGTTTTCTGTCTCATGAAACTTATCACCCGTTCTCAGTTCTCTACCTATCTGTAGCCCATGTAACAGATTACATATACGGGATCCTGATCCGGTATCACATACCCAGGACGTAAAGGATACTGAGAAACAGTTCTTTGTAATGAACACACCCGAAGATGATGCATCATCATGCACTTTCTTCGTTTGGTCGGCACGGGAATTTTGGTAATCCCCTATTTCCTGCTCTGTCTTATAACTATTATAAGTTGGAGCGGGACCAACGTTCCCCTAGCTCAGTATAACAAGCGGGTTCGGTCAATACATCCGTATTATTATCTTGATTAAGGCGTGACATGGTCGCTACCTGGAGAGAGAGAGAAGAAAACACTCTGCGTATGCTCTTGCAAGATCAGATTGGTTATTATTTTATCTAATCAGGATGGCTCCCACTGTTTTTATCAAATCTTCCTTCAAACCCTAAAAGGAAAGACTAGCCGGGATTAATTACACTCTACAACTTCGCCAATCTTTCAGTCAGGCCAGTGTCGGTACTTTGAGGGAGGTTCCCCGTACTTTCGCACGGACCTAATTAAAGTAAACCTCGTTTTCCCAGAGGCGTAACCCCGTTGACACCTTTCTAGACACCTACTTGATCGGCTAATTGTAATGTGTAAAACTCTCCCAGGAGTAACTCTTACTTGCAGTGGGTATCAGGATCCAACTATCTTATAGAAGGTATGCAATCTCATTGCAAGTTTCAACACTTGAAATTCCCGATAATTTTTCCCCTAACCTCCTATGACCTTGACAAAGGCCAACAAACCATAGGATGCTAGTCAAGTTCAACCCGTCATTTCTTGATTGAATTAAACCCACCCGCACGACCCTTGACAAAGGCCAACAAGGTCGTACGACTACTCTAACCTAATCTGCATCATATGCAAAAGCAGATAAGCACTAGTCAGCTACCGCACACTACGCCTTGACAAAGGCCAACAAACGCAGCACGAATACTAAGTAGGACTTATCTGAAATGACGGAGGGCTACGACAGGTTTTTCTGAAAACCTATTGCGTAATGAACTTGATATCGTTGTAGAATCAAATGAGTTTAAAATGGAGTATTTTTGAGGCTTTTACTAGTTTCGCTAAAGAGGTCACTCCCGGTGAAGCGATCTCGGCTCTTTCCTCGTCGAATGAGGTGCAGGATATATCATATATATCATTGTACAAAGCAAGAACTAGAAAAGCAATCAAAAGACAAAACCGAGGGGTGTAGCATCTGCCAGTCATTGCTAAAGGGGTCACTCCCAGTGAAGGGATCTCGGCCCTTTCCTTATCGAATAAGGTGCAGGATGTTCTACAAGGAACACCGCGATGCAAAGCAAGAACTGTAGCTACCTGTTTTTTTTGAAAATTCGATTCCACAACATCTTTTAGGTTTCTTTTCTTTCATTAATCACATTAATGAAGTCCCATCATTTAAGTCAACTAAACATCACAGATAAATACGACGTACACTTATGCCATCCGCATTCGGCTCGATGTCCCCTCGTGCACCGTTAGGTTAGGTGACTAACGGCAGAGCGGGGCAGGGCTAGCGCGGGTGTAAAACATAAGTAACGTCTATATAATATATCATATATACTATATACAGTATCTATCACAACATATCAAATGATCACATCACAGATATCGCAGCAGAAGAAACATATGAAACATTGGATATACTAGGACGTCCGTGTTTTATTTTGAGCCTCTATAAAACACGGATTCCACGGTCGCGATGAATAGCGAAACCCATACCCCTAGACCCCTACGAGAGCGGCAAGCAACCCTACCAATTCTAGAGTTAGGAGACTCGGACTCGACTCCTCGAGTTGGTCTCCCACTAGACTCTAGAACCCGATTACTTGTGCTCTCCTCCTTGGGTCTATCCTAGTGCGGAAAAGTAAATAATATACAAATGGTGACAGCAACCTCTTCCCGGAAGTGCCCCAATAAAAGAATATTACATACAATTAATTTTACATGAATGAAAATAAAAACTCTCATCTCACATAAAAACCCCCGGCTATTCAGAACGCGACGATCCAATATAATATATCCAGCAACACATAACATCACATGTCATCAACGTAAGTAAATATGCGCATCCCAATTGTCGTTGACATATAGCAACGAAACCAGCGATATCACATATTACACTTACGGTCGCAGAAAAGAAAGTGTAAAACTACAACAGTTGGAATATGCAACCTCCTTAGACATCGCATGCCTAACAATTATAAACCCCGCATTTTAGTCTCCATATCGAAAACACTTTTCAATATCAAGTCGGGCAATTCAACAAGATTCCTGATAATTGATCGAATGCTCGTCGCAAACTTTAGTAGACGGCCGCACCCCCGGATGCCGTCGACGAAGTGCACTAAGGCGGAACACCGCTGCCGTGAGCACCCAAACGGATGCTTTTGGCGACGAGGTTCTCCTACAGTCACTTGGTTAGGGCTATAGGGCATGGCTGTCTATTAAATTTACCCGGCGAGTATCCGTGTACGCTACGTGATTGCGACGGACTTTTGATCGCATCAAAATTCCGTGGCAACTGATCATTTGAGACTAAACTGCTATGTTTATAACATCCGAATTAGTTATCTCATAACTACTTGTGGATTCCAAATATTGTATCACATTCCAGATAAATAGACAATGTTAAACTTTCCGATCGAATGATCAAACACCCAAGTTTTCCCAAATAGTTCTCAACCCTTGAGGGGAGTTTAAAAACATCCATTACATGCCACAGTACCAATGGTCCAGCCGTAGAAGGGTCAAGCCAACGCCTCACATGTGGCACGCTGTACTGCCCCAAACCCTAAGGTTCAAAGGGCAGTTCAAGACGGTCACATAATCGAGTTAAGGTTTGTTGTCTTCTAGAGGGTCCATCGCGTAACTTGCACGATCTAGACGTTCTTAAACAAACGGAAAAATCCAACACTTGGAATTTTTCCGGGTCGGGAAAAAGTGAGCTATTGATATCCGTTCGAACTTTTTAATACTTTCTAAATATCCGGAAAACTTTACGAAATTAAATTTTCCGATCGAATCATCGAATACAATATAAACCCCAGAACACTCAACACTTGAGTCAGAATAAAATAATACCCAGAAAATATATAAGGAGCAAAGAGAATTACTGTGGAAAAAAAATTGCCATATCAAACAGTACTGCCGCGGATCCGCGGCCCAAGCGAGGTACGGCCACGGTTCCGCGGCGGTCCGTACGGATGACGTCATCGTTTTTCACTGAAATTCCTAGAAAACCCTGCTGAATTTTTTAGGTATTTTTAATTCATAAAAAACCCATTTTTGAAAATTTTTCCAGAGAGGGGGTCTATTTTGTCAAGTCGGGGTTCGATCGGAGTTTTAATATCGTAAACACATCGCTTAATGCTCTAGATAGGCTCTGATACCACTGTAGAGTTACTAGGCACTCTAATGAGGTTCTACAAGGCATCAACCATGCCGGTTTAAAATTTTAGCCGTGCCGAATAACTCTAAACAAGATCGTTAACTAGAGATTAGGGTTACATGTGCAAGTAAATCACATTTACACTAAATGAATACGAAATACAACCTTTGTAGATCGGCCCTTCACTTCTAAATCTCCTTGTTGTAGTCCCTTCGCTGCGATCACGTGCTCCCGGACTCTCAGACGGCTCCATGAGAAAGTTGCAACGGTATTGCTTGAAGTCTTCAAGGCCGCGTTGAGGGAATAAGGACTCAAGCTTCTACTTCACTAACTAATGAATTAGTGAAGAAAACACCCTGAACTAAAGTGCTAGTCTAGTAGAGGACGGTGAAATAGGAAATGGGTTCTCTTTAGAATTTTATTTCTCACAATCTTTCTCACTTTGGATCAAACCCTAGCAAGCTTTTTCTTTTTAGCAATGAAGAAGAAGAAGAACAAAAGAAAGAGATGAGGATAATGATCAAGTGAGTTAGCTAACCATGGTGAGTGAGTATCATATACTTAACTCATGTAGAGACATTACCATGGCTAAGTGTGATGGTTAGGTTAAAAATCCAAAGTAAAAACAAATTTAGTGGACTTTAGTCAATGCATCCACAAGCTTCCACAAGCTTCATGCATTTTCTAATTTTCCACTAATTTTGTAATTACTTTAAATATATTAATCCCAACATAACAAATAGCATGGTGTAAGTCTCATACACCCATGAATGTTGTATCATCAACCATGATACAAAAAAGAAAACACATTTTAATATATATCACATATATATTAAAGTTGTGTTCATATGAGAAAAATCC
Organism: Agapanthus africanus; assembly: GCA_030015575.1. Lineage (NCBI taxonomy): Eukaryota > Viridiplantae > Streptophyta > Magnoliopsida > Asparagales > Amaryllidaceae > Agapanthus > Agapanthus africanus. The sequence goes on along the minus strand of JASDDO010000012.1, from coordinate 110,811,117 downwards.
TTAAGTGAACAAGTGTTAGTAAATGTAAACTAGTATATCTAATATACAATTATACACTTAATTATTAAATCAACACTTGACTTAATAATCCGGTCATATCACATATAACCGACTAACATCCAATGTATCGACTTATCGAATCAACCCTTGATTCGATAACTTGGTTATATCGCATACAACCGATCGATACAAACATCGCGAGAATAGAATACGGTATCACATACATGCATTATTCTCGGTCCCGCACATATCACATACGTGCTCCTATTTCATTTTGCCTGAGCCAGTATAACCTCTATGTAGGACTCTACAGACTCGTCAATACGCCGGCAGTAGGTGATGATCATATAAAGCACCCACAAGCCGTCAACGGTACTAGCTGGACGTAACGGCTACCCGGGTATTTAGCGATCAGAAGATCAGCAAGCAAGCCCGCTCCAACTCCTGCAAAAAGCCTGACAGTGACACTACCGTACAGTCCGGTCTCCTCGTCTGATATGTCGCATATCAAGTCTAGGGGTGGTAATCGTCAGACCCCAATAACCGATAAGTCATGCCGATATGAGGCTCATAACGGGTCGATAAACTACTGGTAACACTTACCAGTAAATCTCTAAACCAGCCCTGGCCAGGGACTTCCCTGTTATGGCCAATCGAGCATAGCGCAACATCAACCCCCAATACCGGGAGAGACGAAACCCCTCCTATCGCTCATTGCCTCCATGTGACTCGGGACTGTACCCAAAAACCACCGTTTTGCACGCCCTCTTGGACGTGGTAAGGTGGAAATCAAAGCACAGTGGGAATCACACAAGACTCTATGACGATCTCGGGTCTACAGACTAACCTGTACCAGTGTCACCAGAGAATTGCCATCTGACGTAAGGTATAATACCATCTGTGAGTTCTCGGCGAGTCCGTCTAGTGTACCCAGTCTCCACTAAGCACCCGTATATCATCTCCGATGTCAAACACCAATGGATATGGGATCATCCATCGCCCATCTATATGGATCGAGAAGGTATACGCTAGTCTACTCTGGTATATCGATGCCCCGTCTCAATATACCCACGACTAGGGACCTTGAAGGATGTACTTATGGACTACCATGTCCCCACTAGTATGATCCGCATCATAGTCCAGGTAGTCAAGTACACATCCTAAGGGCTTTACCAACATGTAACAGAGAGACAATCAGTGTACACGTTAAGGTAAAGAGTAACCAGATAGTATACTATCATGTCGAGCAAGAAAGTCCTCCCTATATATGTCCAAGCATCCACTACAATATACATCCTATGTATAGTAATAGCCTCTAGGGCATACATATAACTAACATTGACTGTACCAGACGGTTCCGAAGGATTGGTAATTCACAGCGATGCATCTGGGAAAGGTTTGGGATGTGTTTTGATGCAGCATGGGAAAGTTATAGCTTACGCATCGAGACAGTTGAAGACCCATGAGAAGAATTACCCGACTCATGATTTGGAGCTAGCAGCAGTGATTTTCGCTTTGAAGATTTGGAGACACTAGTTATTGGGCGAAAGAGTCGAAGTATACACTGATCACAAAAGCCTGAAGTACGTGTTCACACAGAAAGAGCTTAATATGAGGCAACGTAGATGGTTGGAACTGATGACTGACTACGATCTTGATCTTAAGTACCATCCGGGGAAAGTTAATGTTGTGCCGGATGCGCTTAGTCGGTTGCCTGCGATTCGGATGTTGACTGCATAGAAGGAGCTTATCGAAGACTTTCAGAGATTCGAGTTGGAGATTGTGCTACCGCATTCTTCAGGACAGTTGATGCAGCTGCAAGTACAGTCATCATTGATCGAGAATATTAAAGCAGGGCAGTTGCAGGACCCAAGATTACAGAAGTTTCGAGAACAAGTGGAAGCTGGACTTCAAACAGACTTATTGATTCATGAAGATGGTTCGTTGCGATATGGTAGCTGTTTGTGTGTGTCGAAAGGAGACATTCACGAAGAAGTTATGAAGGAGGCGCACAGTTTCGCTTATTCCATACATCCAGGAGGCACGAAAATGTACCGTGATCTACGACAGCATTTCTGGTGGGAAGGCATGAAAAGGGAGATTGCTCGCTTTGTAGCGAGGTGCTTGGTATGTTAGCAAGTTAAGGCTGAACATCAAAGGGTTGCTAGTTTATTGCAACCACTTCCGATTCCTCAATAGAAGTGGGAACATATAACCATGGATTTCATGACAACTTTACCACAGAGTCCAAAGGACAACAATGCAGTTTGGGTGATTGTTGATAGATTGACCAAGGTAGCTCATTTCATACCATTTCGAGTTGGTCAGTCAACGGAAGCGTTGGCGGAACGTTACATACAGGAGATTGTGAGATTGTATGGAGTACCTGTGAGCATCGTGTCCGACCATGACACCCGATTCTTATCACACTTATGGAGGAGTTTACAGGAAAGTTTGGGAACGCGATTGAAGTTTAGCATAGCTTATCATCCTCAGACAGATGGCCAGTCGGAGAGAACGATCCAAACTCTTGAAGATATGTTGAGAGCTTGCATGTTGGACTTCAAGGGTTCGTGGGAGGATCATCTACACTTGGTGGAGTTTTCATATAATAACAGCTTCCAGGCGACTATTCAGATGGCTCCATTCGAAGTATTGTATGGTCGCAAGTATCGCTCACCCGTTTGTTGGGACGATAGTGGAGAGCGAAGATTGTTGGGACCGGATTTGATCGTGCAAACAGTAGAGAAAGTTATTACTATCCGGAATCATATGAAGGAAGCACAAGATCGGCAGAAGAGTTGGGCTGATATATCGAGAAGACCTCTAGAGTTTGCTGTTGGTGATCTTGTGTTCTTAAAGATATCACCTACTAGAGGAGTGATTCGTTTTGGGAGTCGAGGCAAGCTTAGTCCTCGATTCGTGGGGCCTTTTGAGATTTTGGAGCGTATTGGAGAAGTGTCTTATCGATTGGCTTTACCACAGTCTTTGGCGAATGTTCATGACGTGTTTTATGTATCTCAACTCCGTAAGTATGTTCGAGATGAAACACACGTGCTGGATCATTCGGAGCTGACTGTAAGAGAGGATTTGACCTTTGAGGAACGACCGATGTCGATTGTTGATCGAAGAGAAAAGGTCCTTAAGAACAAGGTTATCCCTCTCGTACTTGTTTCTTGGGGGAATCGTTCGCACGGAGAATCGACTTGGGAACGAGAAGACGAGATTCGACAGAAGTTTCCAGATCTCTTCTTGTAGATTCTTGATTGTTTATCTTTTCTTGTTTTAGGGAATTTCGAGGACGAAATTTTTTATAGTTGGGTATAATGTAAAACCCTAGTTCATTTATACCAGTTCTATTTCAAGTATTTCTTTATTTATGGTATTTTCCTGATTTACTGCGTTTTGGATGCGAATAGTGTATTTGACATCTGTATTTGCATCCGACCCGACCCGCTTGCTGGAAACCCGTTTTGATTCCTGTTTATAATTTATCCCGGCTTGTTATGTGGATCTGTGCACTTTCATTTCTTTCATATACTGCATACTGGCATTTATCTGGTATTTGCATTTTTAATATAACATTTAAAGTCACATAAAATATTTTAAAAATTCATTGCATGGCCTGCATGATACCCCTAACCCCATGGTAGCATCCGCGCATCTTGTTCTCGTCCCGTTCAGTGAAACGGACTTGTTTGGATGACTGCGTGCACATGCGTGCATCCGTTCATAGGGGTATGCATTATTTTCGTTACCCGGATATCCAACTTTAATTTTGGTCGACATGTATATTTTTCGTATTTTAAAACTGAATTTTAGACCCGACCCGGGCATGTTTTGGACTATGTTTGTATTTACCATAATATCAAATTTTATTTATATAATATTAATTTTATAAACTGATACAAATTAAAATTTAGTTAACTAATAAAAGATTTTTTAAATTTAAATCTAAACAAATTTCCTAACAAACTAACAACCCTTTTCTCTTTCTCTCTCCTCTACACATATATATTTATATATATTTTATTTATTTATTTTTTCTTTTCTTATTTAATACACAGCCTCTTCTTCTTATTTCTTCTTCTTCTTCTTTCTTCTTTCTTTTTCTTGATCTTATTTCTTGATTCCGGTGATCACCGCTGGAGCCGTGCTCGTCGCTGACGATTCGAGTGATCCAGTGAACGTACCTTGCCTGTGTGATCACACTCTTGCCTTGCTTGGATCCATCCCGCATGCCGCGTGTGCGTTACGACGATTTACCGACGTCGGACGTGCCGTGAGAATCCGTCGCGTGATTCGATCGAGGCAAGTTTATCTTGCTATATGCTATGTTACTGTATTTACATCTATCTGAATAAATATAGCACTTGCATTTTAAATCATGCATCCCACATTATCATTTTGCATGTTTCACCGTTTTCGGATATCCGTATGGATCCGTACAAGTTATTTCATATCTAGTGTATGCAAATTTATCTTGATATATGCTAGACAACAATATACTGCACCCAATTGAATAATAGCATTTCATATTGTTTAATTGTACATCCCACATTTACCAGTTTATCATTTTACGGTTATATGACATCCGTATGCATCCATATCAGTATTTACATAAGTATTCGGATGCTAAATCATCTTGCCACATACTAGGTATAATATTATGCATCCATATGAGTAAAATGTTACCCGTTCATCCCATTGTACATCCTTACTAAAGTTTTACTGTTTTCGGATACCCGTTTGCATCCATATCATTTAAAATATATATCGTCGTAATATTTCTTATTATTATCTTTAATTAGTTTATAATCTGAATTTTATAATGTTATACAAAATATAGTTTGAAAATATTATAGTTTACACATGAAACGTCGTTGCAAAGCGGATACGACAAATCTGAAATTTACTGTACATCTTACCTTATAAAATTCATTATAAATCATAGAAAAATTATTAGTATACGTTCTTTAGTTCGTTACGAAGCTAACTCAGAATAATATAACTCTATTTAATATTTACTTGCAAAATTAAATTTTTAAATAACTTAAAATGCAAATGAAAATATCTCTAACTGCTGTCCAAGGAAATTACAGCAGCAAATTTTCAACTTTGAATGTTCATAACTTTTTGTAGGAACAACCTGAGATACTTCAACTTATAAAAATGAAAACCTTATTGAATTATCTTTGTTTTGGTATAAGACACGTCCCTTTTGGAGAACGTTTGTTTTTTTAAGCTATTTTACAAATCACGGTGACGCTGAATTTCTGAACGGAACTTTCTTGTGCATGGTTAATCAATACCGCTTTTATAGTAATTAATCGGTTTGAATATGTTATCCATGTTAATATTATTATATCAATATCTATTTAATAAATAATAGTGCTTGTGTTTTAATATTCAGCAAATTTTACCGATTTACAGTTTTATAGTATCCGTCTGTATCCGTACGGTTTATTACATATCTAGTTGCACGCCGAGACCATATTATTTCATGTTACTGTTGTATTTGTGCACCATGCTTGATAATTGTGCATCCTACTTAGTCATGATGTGACCCCTGATCGATATTTGTGGATCCATACTTTTATTGTACATCCGTATTTTCACCCTGATTCAATACTTGCTACAGTTCGATTATGAGCACTCGCTTGATACCTGTGCACTACTTGACATGACCTGATACACTACTATTTGACCTGACTTGATACATGTACACTACCTAACACGACCTGATATATCACTACTTAACATGTTACCTGATCCTGTTTCTAATGCCGACAATCCTGACATGTTGTCCCGATGGACATATCATGTTGTCTGTATAGACAAACTTGTTCCTGCTTGATCCTGTGTTGGCATTAGCTTCAGATTTATCAATACCCGACTTGAACACATAACTTGGGGATATGGGGAAATCAAGAATGTAACCGAACGTAACTCAAAAGGCTATCATATTGTTTGCCGTTTTTCCGGGCGTTACGGAATACCTATTGTTTGTCGTTTTTCCGGGCGTTACGGAATACTTATTGTTTGCCGTTTTTCCGGGCATTACGGAATAATCACCGATGGGTTATGATGAGGATTACATTAATTGATTTCGAAGACTTTAGAATAGATAACCCAGCAGCACAGTTTAGATTGCTCACTGCACTTCACATACACCGATGCACTTCATTGTTCCATATTCATGTTACTGTTATACACCTATTACTGTGTATACTCATGCCTGCATATCTCGTGTATCCTGTTCATTTATATTATTGTTGATATTATGACGCACTGACGTCTGGGTTTTGCATGGCCCAGATCCTCTACCCTTGTCGCAGGCTGATCAAGAGTATTTCCGCTGTCAGGCCGAGTAGTGAGGATCCTGTTAGTATCCAGTTTAGTTATATTTACTTTCTAGATGTTATTGCTCATTGGATTTATTGCTTCCGCATATTATTTCTTGACTCGTTTATTCTGGTTCATGGACATGTACTAGATAGTTATTTTATTTCTCCTGTTCTTGATATCTTCCAGACAGCCGTAATGTGACTGTGGAAAGATGTTTCCTAGCCACGGGTAGCATGGTTGGCACTGTCACGTGCCGATCTTAGCGCACTCTAGGAAGTGGGGCGTGACAGTCGTGGTCACTCATAACATGTCTCGTCGATGGTGCCGAACTCTGGCCTGCTGGGTGTGCATAAAATGACCACTCCTAGGTCCAAGTCTTCTCGTATCATATTCCAGAAAGGTCCCGTCGAGGTCTCTCCCAAATCTCGTTTCTGCCGAACTGCCCGGAAGTTATCATCTTTTACTCTATCTGTTTCTTGTTCCGGAACGGCTGCATACTCATCGCGACTCCTTCTGGAAGATATATCCATATATAACGCCTCTAAATGCGTATCACATTTCTGATGTCGGCAGAGTAGAACATCATCTCATCAAGATCTCGTACGAACCTCTTACTTCACTTTTCTCTAATGTCAACTGCTTCGGACTCGTCTCATCGTGGCTGTATGGACTGTGCTCCGACAGCTATACTCGTATCTGGAGTCTCCCAAGCAATGCATCTCATCACATGATATCCGAAAGATGTCGAACCATTCGATCGATTCGTCAAAACCTCAAAATCCCCCAAGAGATCAACATCTTGGGTACAGTTTAATAATATCGAGTATATGCCACAGCACCTATGGACCAACCGTAGAAGGGAAAACCCAAGCCTCACTAATGGCACCGCGGAACTGCCACAAACCCGAAGGTTCAAAGGCTTTCACATGGTCATTATATCAAGTTAGGGTTTCATTCTTCTAGAGGGTCCGTAGAGTTACTTTCATGTTTTCTTCAAATACTTTAAACTTGGAAAATGGGTTTCGAACATTCGATCGTCTCTATCGACTCCCAACGTATACGTGTGAAATCTCATCAAGCTGGAATCAATCAATCTGATGACCTCGCATCGGGGTAAGAAAACGAACCACATGTCTTAGTCATTCATCCTCGGATGACTAGAGACCATCTATCATATCTCTGAGTATAACTCATACTGCAATAGCTCCAACATCTAGACGATATCTCGTCATTCGCAGCAAGAACTGGCTCATTCGTCTGCACGTTAAACAATGCCTCAATCATCATGAATAAACGATACATCAATGGTCATCACATTCTGGCTGGCCTCTATCAGTGGCTCAATCCTATGGTGCTGATCTGCACGCCCGAGTAATCTCGTAAAAGCAATACATCAAATGTTCATGGCGCGAAAACACAATAAAACGACGCCTCTATATGCAATCGTATGTCCCTAGAATCACACCCTGGTCAGTCCTCGTCCATGACGAGCTCATGCTGACTGCAACTCTAGCCGTAGCTCCCTCTGCCCGTGTAATCGTTGCAGCATAACCATATACCAATATCGATGAGGATAGATCATGAATGAATATAATGCTGTGCAAAGAAATGTACATCCTAAGGCTTCTTAAGCGGAGTAGCGTATCGTAAGTATGCCGCGGAACATACACACGGTATGTCACTCTTCTTAAGTCACCTACTCCATCAACCAAGGTCAACCTATGCGACGAAAGTTCTGGTCTAATACCCTCTCGACTAAGTCTAAGTTCCGTAAGGTCAAGCCTAGATTCCGCATATATACAAACGCCCTAGGCTCCGTATAGTCAAACCTAGACTCGAACCAAGGTTAACCTAGCACTATGATACCGACTTTGTCACGACCCGGAAATGGACGTGACTGGCACTTGAATCATGTGAAGTCTATAGGGCTCCATCTAATCCAAGTAAGCCAAAAACCCAGAAATCTAAAACCATTTTTTATGTAAGAAGAACTTATTTTAAAACGAGTGGTTTTAATAGCATAAACCGAATTATGCGTTTTTAAAATATCAAGTCTTTTCTGAAAATTTCGGCAGAGTTTCCTTTGTAAATACTGGCCCCGAACGAGGTACAACATGATAAAAGCATATATAATGATAAAAGGCATCCCCAAGCGGGAGCTAGCTCTTCGTCAATCGACGGCCACAACCACGCAAGCAATATAATATACAACGCCGAAGGGCGAGGATCAAAGCTCAAAAGGAAGCTCAAAACATCAATGAAAACCATAATAATACAACGCGCGACTCTAAAGTCGAAATAATATACAACTGGTCTCTAAGTCTGAATAAATATACAAGTTCGGTTGATGGAGTTTCTAGATACAACTGAATAAAATAAGTACAATAGTGGTCACGATGCAAGTGAACTCACCTACCAAAGCAAATCACCCGGAAATAAAGCAGTGTGACAACAAAGCCGTAACGAAACCTGTACGGCAAAACCTGCAAGAAACTGTGGCACAACGGGGGTGAGTTGCCAACTCGAGAGTAGAAAACATCACCGAGCAGAAATCGTATGTATGACACAAACCTAGGTCAATACGATCAATATATATAACCTCAAAATGATAAGTCTGAAGCATAAAAAAAGTGGCAAGGGTAAACGTCTATACATAAGTGTAATCCCAGTGCTCGTGTCAGTGCCTCAGGTAGCAATATATCATATGTATGAGGTATGAATGTAATGTAATGAAATGAGTAAGACAACTGTTTTCTATTTTTAATGAGATATCTTTATGTATATAAATCGAGTAACATCAATGAAATCAACTGAGAAATCCGTGTCAAGCATCGACATAAAATATAAATCCCAATATCTCAATATCTCAGGCTCTGGCTGCCCGGACTGACCTGTATCATCAAATCTCAATATCTCAATATCTCAGTGTCTCAAATCTCAATATCTCAAATATCAAATCTCAAATATCAATATCTCAGGCATCTGTATCATCTGCAGGATTGGCCCGCGAGTACCATCTCATGACTCCGGTTGGTATTCTCCGGATAACCGACGAGTCCAAAAATATCACAGGTAGGTAGTCTGCCCCTGCCAGGCTCATCATCCACCATGAAAATCAATCTCGCCCCGGGGTACCATACCGGGTCCACCATGTACCCGAGAACCGCAGCTTGCATTTTTTTAAAAAGAGAGAGATAGAGAATTTTATACATATTCTTGCGGTTTTCTCCCAAATCCAGGAAATCTCATGAAAATCTGAAATCCAGTCATCAATAGCGAGTAAACAGTGAATTTCGGCATAAAAAATACTGCATAACATTGAATAATAGTATGCATGAAGTAGCAAATAATAACTGCAATGTCTAAACTGGCATATAAAGCAAGTACACTAATATCATATCGAAACTATCAACTAACAAGCTATGTCAATGAAATAATATTCTCTAAAGTGTACGTGACATGGCAATTACCGATGATGATGTGTGTGAGCCGGCAAGTAAGTGTATGTGGAACATACGCATCATCGGTAATGGTGCTGGTGTCCTAACAGCATGATTTCAATATTAACATATGAAAACACAATATAGGCATGCAATGCGATGCGAGCAGCAAGAATATGCGGGAGCTGAATATCAAATACAATGATAACGAATCTGCATATGTCTAATTATGAGTCGTACAGTTTGCCATTTGAAATAACACGAATCATGGTGTTTTGAAAATAAGGGCTACGGTGTTTTTAAGAAAATGTACGTCCTTTGAAATATCCGTAGAATCCCTTGGCCTGTCTTTAAAATACTCACGATTCGTTAGTTTTGAAATAGGTATGACTCGAGTCTAATCTACCAATTACAAGTAAACTGCAGGGCTAAACTAAAAGGCTGATCGAAAGGTAAGGAAACTGCCAAACATCTGAGTCAATACACACACACACACACACACACACACACACACACACACACACATATATATATATATATATATATAACAGTCAGTGATCCTGCCTCAGTAGTATCCCATACGATATAATATCTATAACATGACATCCTCAAGTCAAGAGTGCTGATCTATCATCAATATAGCTAGTACGGTAAATCCGTCGTACGGCATCCCAAATCTAGGTACAGGTCAAATGTCACATCTATTACATTATTCATCCGGTATCCTCTTTATCAAATATCATGATCCAGGGTACTGATCTACGTCTAGTACAACACTGATACCATATATGTATATGCATATGTGTGTATGAAAACACCACGTCGAAAGGACCCGCTAAAACATCATATTGTATCTCAAATACGAACCATGTCACATCACCGATCTCACGACCTCAAGCCCAATCTCATCGACTCATCTCCAATCCCAAGTACTATCCTCATAATCCGTGTATATGTATATATATACATACATACATAGTCCCATACCCATGTGTGTGTGTGTGTGTGTATTTATATATATACATATCCCCATATACACACAGGTAAAAGAATGAATGTATGCAAGTGTGTGTGCGTGTGTGGGTGCAACAACTACTCTAGGGTTTTGCAAGTTACACTTCTAATCCATGTGTAAGTCTACGTTAGCGCCCCGGCCGTCTACAGACGCCAAAATGCGGAACAAAACTTTTAAACTGGCGCTATCGTATACTTTAACCCGTATCTGCCATTATTGCTAAACTAACATACTGTAAAGAGTGTAGGAAGATTGTACCAAACGATCCGAGTCCTTCGTTCTTCAACCATCATCCCACGCTCCGTTGCGGCTGCTCCGATCTCGTCGATCTCCGATATCCTCGTCGAGGTGGCACCACATGATCGGTTCTTTAAACGGGCTCCCGCCTCTGACTCGAGGCAACTCGATCGTCAAGTTTGCTAAAAGAGACGACCAAGAATGATGTAGAGAATGAGTAGATGACTTTGTCTCACTTCGTCCAAATCCGTGGACGATCGGTTAATGAAGTTGCCGTGGAAATCGGGTGATGGAATGAAATGAACTGTAAAATTCCATACACCCCGAATACTATCATAATCTTTTCTAGTCAAAATGAAACATCAAGTGAGAGTGAGGAGAGAGAGGAGGCCGGCCACTTTTATATGATGGAGGGAGGTGACCGTAGGAGCAAGTGGTGACCATAAGCTAAAAGCTTCTCACTTCAAAATATCTTAAGCAATCCAAAAGGAATTAATCACAAAGCATGAGTCATTAGGCTAGTCATCAAAAAACCATTAATGCACTAATGAGTCATGAAGCCTAGTCATCATCTAGAACCTTCTAGAAACTTCTAGAAGCACTGACTCACCATATCTGAAGAAAAGATAAATCCGTCTTTAACCGAATGTTAAAAGACGGCTGATAGAAAACTGGAAACTGGCAACTTCCAAAAGTGATCCTGAAACGACTTTCAGGAAAACCCCGAAACTGTATAAATATACCCGCATTTGTATTACGACCGAATACAAATGCAACTGAGACAAAGATATTATACCTACTCAATATAATACTCGGATCCGGCTTAAACCAAAGCCGACCAGTATTATCTGCCCGAAAAATAACACGTGCGTAAACGCACGTGCATTTTCCGAACCCTGCCATAAAACCATACGGCCTCTACAACGTTTCGCCCGAACTTGGGAAACTGTCTGTGGGGGACTCTAATGACTCGTCAGTACCCTGGCAGTGGGTTTAACCACAAACCGTCAGCGGCACTAGCAATGCGTAACGGCTGCCCACGGACTGACCTCAAGGGATGCCGAAGAGCGAACTCAAGGGAGACCGATGAGCGAACTCCTCCGAAAACCCTACTGAGCCTAACAGTGACAATGTATATACAGTCCGGTCCGTTCGTCAATGAGTATCGCATATCCTCCTAGGGGGCTAGCAACGTCAGACCCCCAATAGCAGTATAAGTCGTGTCGGAGTGAAGCCCAATAACACCCTGAGATACTACTGGAGTACCTACCAGTAAATCTCCTGCCACGGCCGTGGGCTTTGTGTAATGGCTCTCCTAGACACAGCACGATCTCGCCCCCAATACCGGGAGAGACGAATCCCCTGCCGATCCGCTCACGTGCCTCCATATGGCTCGGGACTGTACCCAAAAACTACCTGTTTGCACGACTCCTTTGAGCCGTGGTAGGGTAGAAATCAAAGCACAGTGGGAACTCACACGAGACAAATGACGACCTCAGGTCGATGAACTAACCTGTACACATGTCACCAGGGAACTGCTATCTGACGGTAGATATAATACTAACTAGCAGATTCCCGGCGAGTCCTGTCCGGTGTACTCATAACCCAATGAGCACCTGTATACATCTTAGGTGATCCAACTGACACCAGTGGCTTGTGAGACCGGCCACCGCCCCTCGTCGGGGTCTCGACTGTATACACTAGTCTACTCCGGAGTATCGATGCCCTGTCTCGAAACTCCCACGACTAGGGACCACAATTAAGGATATGCATATAAACTACCCAACTCTCACGTATATGATCGCCATCATACTGTTGGTAGTAAAGCAAGATCCTAAGGGCTCTATCAAAGTGTAACATGCAATCAGTCACCTGAACATGTACACGACTGATAAAGGCAAACCAGATAGCATACTATCATCTCGAGTAAGACTGTCCTTCCGGGATAGGTCCTCCGCAATCATTGCAATCACGTACCTGCGATCCAATAATTGACTATGAGGGCACTATCTCCAACAATCTCCCACTTGCACTCAAGGCTAATATTGCGATGTCGACTACTCACAGCTCGTGTGAAACCGAACATCCAACTCCTCTACTAATCAGTTTCACAAAGCCCGTTTGTAAAACTATTGTGTTCGAGAAATAGCCTCAGTGAGTGGATCCGCCTAGATGTTTCTTTCTAAATCTCTCTTAATCTCAAGTTCGCGGAGAAAGCCATCTCCCGAATTGAGTAGTACCTGTCTTAGAATATGTTTGGATATCTGATGGGACCTTAGTTCATAAATGAACTCCATATCCAAACTTCTTAGACTGTATGGATCACTGAACCTAATCAGTATCCGGCACCATGCCACCCACAGTATCCTCTGGAACCACCTGTCCATAATACTGTCCCTCGTCAGAGGGAAAACTAAAACTCTGACAATCACTCTGTCATTCATGTCACCTTTGAAGCCTGGAATGATAACCGTCTCCCGAAAGAGGCTGCCGTTATCAAATCCGTAGAACATGTACTAATGTTCTAAAACTGCTTCCTTATGTTTCTCCAGGATTGGATTAATACAAACTTATTGCATCTAGTGCAAAAACAACATTTGGTGCGGTACTTGACATCTCATGATTGACTCAATTGCCTAAGCAAGTGATCTGCCAATCATGCACATCCCTCTCCCCTTTAGTCTATATGACACCTTTAGAGAGGGTGACTCCATCACCTGCAGGTACACTACCATGCTAGGAGTCAACTATTCTAAAAACCATTAGAATATCTGTCAAAGTACCCACATTGGGAAACCACCCAAATCTAGATCTAAAACCATAGATCCAGAAACCAGAATGTCTAATATTATATCCATATCCTGTCTGGAGAAACAACTGTGTGACGACCACAGTACAACCGATCGTAGTATAGGAATTTTACTTCCTATTCTGTGTATGTCATCCTGATACCATGACATCACACCCTACTACCTTCTTAACTGATCCATCCCCTATTCTGATTGAAGTCAAACCCATGACTGTCACATCAAAAATTAGATGATCTATCTCCGCTATAACTGCTCAAGTCTATAAATAGATATAAGCATCTTGCCCACTATACTTCTGCTGCTCCCACTGACTACGACAACCCTCCTACCGGGTCTCATAGCCTGGAACAACAGTAGTGTCAAGTCAGGGTAGATAAGAACCTCCCTGTCACCGTCCTTAAGGCTACCGAAGTACCTCTCGGGTGTCTGAGGTTACCTACCAAATCTGCGGAGTGGCTATTGGAATGTCAAACCTGATTGAATATATAGGTCCTATTAAATTTTCCGTAATCGTTCGCGGTTCTGGAATCACTTCCAGTTCTACCATACTCCCACTACTGTTTTTCTGAAAAAAAATCCATTTTACTAAAACTGTGGCGAGTCAAGAACAATATCACTATTGATCTTCCAAATGGTAGAATATCAACCCTCGTCGTAGCCAGGGTCAACCCACAAACAGCCATTACAGAAACGTGCCCTGAGTTATCCAGTGTCTGGTTTTAAGCATAAGATGGACAACTCCCCGTACCTTAGTTTCTTTTAAGGTACGTACTATTCTATATCCAATACAGAAACTTTGGCACTTATTTAATTGGAACCATATTCAAATCATGCAGCTGTCTCCAGTGCATATCAACTTAATGGAAAGAGGCTAATCAGCATTACTCTACTTAGGAATCCATCCAATTATGAGTAACCTGAAAGAGAAACACGTTTCTCAAAACCATCACTATCTTCTGAATACCAATCACAAGAATCTATATCTTCGATCTCTTTGAAGAATCCCGATACTTGTGATACCTGGTTCTCTACTTTATTCTTATACCCACAACTTCTCAAAACTAAGACCTTGTATTTCTACGAAACACTCGTCTAAATACTAGAGAAGTTATAAGTAAACAGAACATAGTACGAGGACCTATCCCTTTGTCCTGATGGACACTGGACAACATACAATACTCTGTATAAGTCCGCTGAGTTAAACAACTCATAACCTGTGCGTTGTTGGTGGAAAACTGTACCCTGGCGATTTCCTCAAATATCACCAATTACAACGAATTCCGATATAATGAGGATAATCACCTAATTCCCAATATCTTACTCCTACTCATCATCTGTAAAACCATACAGATATGATAATGAAACCTGGTAAATACATACCCTTGGAGTAAGTGTCTAATCGGGAAAACAGTTTTTCTTTAATAATGCACTGAAACATGAAAATGTTTCGTAAGGGTATCCTGGTATTCATAGCAATGCCTCTTCCATAATCCAATTCATGACTTCAACCGTATATTTTATTGCCATCTCTCCAAATCATTTTATTTGTCTTTAGTCGTTACCTTCTGTACACCATCGTTAGGCTAAATGGTTTTCTTCCTTCACTACCGTTCGGCACCAGCCTATGGTTTGGAAGAAGACTATCCAGTAAGCATAATAGGTGTACCCTCCTAAACCAAGGAGTCCTCGCAACTGAGAGAAGGTGATGATAAAAGACAACTGAATAATACCTTATTCTTTTAAAGGTGAAATAGGAGCGGCGATGAAGTACGCGGTTTTAGTCGTGAATGATATCAGTCGCAATTTACTTTGCCCTCTTTCTAATCCCTTTATTTTGTCTTCACATATTACCTTCTGCACACCCTACTTAGGCTAATTGGTTTTCTTCATTCCCTACCTTTCAGCACCAGCCTATGGTTTGGAATAAGACTATCCAATAGGCGTAATAGGTGTACTCTCCTAAACCAAGGAGCTCTCGCAACCTGAGAGAAGGTGATAATAAAAGACAACTGAATAAACCAATTCTATTTCTCCTGAACCTTGATCCATCCCCGAAGAAGTTCCTTCGAGTTCGTATATAACCATACGATGGCTCTATCCAATGGAAGTGGATATCCGTAGTAATACGGGTGTTCTGAGAAATTCAAAGGGTAAAAGAAGGAGTGGCAATGACTTATGCAACTCAGACAATCCAAAAGCCAGTATTTTAAGAAGGTTCGGTCAACCTGGTCACTGAGTCATAGTCTAGGGTCGGTCAAAGGTCGCTGCCAAAGAGAGAGAGAAAAGAAACACTCTGCGTGCACTCTAACCTAGATCAGAATGGTCATCACTTTATCTAATCCGGAAACCTCCCACTGTCCTGTCAAATTCTCCTCCAAACCTAAAGAAGAATCAATCGGGATCACCCGAAGAGTAAACCAACTCATCAGTGGGAATCGGGATCCAACTCTCATCGCATGTTAACGTGATGGAATGCATCCACGTTATTCATACTCCAGAAGGTATGCGCATACTTGGCAAGTTTCAGTTTCTTTAGAAACTCCCGATATCATTTTCTTGCCCCATGCTCTTATGACCTTGGCGAAAGTCAACAAATCATAAGTCACATGTTAAGTTCTGCCCGTCATTATCTTGTTAATTTGAATCCACCCGTACATACCCTTGACGAAAGCCAACAAGGTAATACGACTGTCCCAAACCAACTCATCTATCTATGCAACAAATGAATACCCAGCAGCTACCAAACACTATGCCTTGACGAAAGCCAACAAACATAGCTTGAATACTACTGACCATCCATAAGAAACGACGGAGGGCTACGACCGGTTTTTGGCGAAAAACCTTTAACGTAGTGAACTTGATATCGCTGAAGGAACCTGATAGCTTTTTATAAAAATATAGTGGCGAAAACCTTTTGCTAAAGAGGTCACTCCCGGTAAAGGGATCTCGGCTCTTTCCTCGTGGAATGAGGTGCAGGATATTCCACTGAATACCGCTATGCAAAGCAACTTGTAATCGACTATAGTAAAGTTATTACCCTGACGCAAACTTCTGTCCAAGGGGTCTTTCCCGGTGAAGGGATATCAGCCCTTGCCTCGTCGAATGAGGTGCAGGATATTCCACTGAATACCGCTATGCATAACAAAAGAAAAACGTCTTTGCAATAACACTTTTTAAATTGTTCCAACAACTGTATACAGGTTTGTTTTTACTTTGCATTGATCAGAATCAACGCAGTCCCATCAATCAATCACACCAGAAAAGAACGAAAATAAAATGTACGTATATGCCATCCGCATTCGTCACTGGGTCCCGTCATCACCCGTTAGGTTACTTAACTAACGACAGAGCGGGGACTGGACTAGCGCGGGTGTAAAACATATACAACATCTAATAGTATATAAACCAATATACATAATCGCTCCAGGCGTGATAAAATGCAACATTACAGAAAAGTAATAAGCATCACAGAACAATACAGATAATCTGGGATCCCCGGGTTTCACAGAGCCGCTGCTGAAACCCGACGTTCCCCTGTCGTGTGGATAGCCTGTGCAATGAAACCTAGACCCCTACGGGTGCGGCAAGTTACCCGCCAAAACCTGAAGCGAGGTAGTCCCCACAGCATAGTGAATGGAACACCCGGCACTTCACGGAATCCGGTAAATTGAGCACCCCTCCTTGGGTCAACCTGTACCCCCTACGAGTGCGGCGAATAGTCTGCCAATTCTGAAGTGGGGCCCCTCTGCCTCTCAAAGCCATGAGATGCGGACCCGTTGCTTTCCCGAACCCGGCTATCCGTGCACTCCGTCACGGGGTAAAACCTAGTACAGTAATGAAAAATAGTACAATAGGTACATCGACCGCAACCTGGTCGTGCCCCAAAAGAATATTATACAACAGGCAGTGACGGCAGTCCACAAGTTGGACGCTCGCCCCGCAATATCAAATGTACAAATAAACTCAAACTGTACTACCATTGCACACTGCTATCCACCACGACAAATCCGCAACATTACAGCACAACACAGAACATCAACGCGAATGTCACGTTCGCAAACCCGTCTAAAAGAACTATAGCAATCAAACGCGGTTTACCGATCAAATGACATTCCCGGTCGGAGATATAATGTAAGCACTGTAAACTAACGTGTTTAAATTACGATCGACCAAAGACCAATTATCAAAAAGTGGGCCCCACTGCTTACTGGTGAACAGTAACAAAACCTGGGCCAAAATGATATATACTAAAAACCCCAAAATCCAACACTGAACATCCTGACAAAATTTGGGAGCACGTGCTCCCCACGTGGCCGCGGATGCGCGGCCAAACCATGGGTTTGGCCGCCCTTCCGCGGCAGCTTGGAGGGATCACGACCCCAAATTTTGTCGTGGCTCTTAAAAACGCCTGCACGGATTTTTAAGACATCCAGAAATAAATTTTGAGACCATTTAAAATTAACAGAAACTGTCGGGTTGAAATTTTGCAATTTTGGTTTTTCGGTTCGATCGAAGTTTTGAACACGTTAGCACAAGTTAGTATAGCAAAATGGTTAGGCTCTGATACCACTGTAAGTCTACGTTAGCGCCCCGGCCGTCTACAGACGCCAAAATGCGGAACAAAACTTTTAAACTGGCGCTATCGTATACTTTAACCCGGATCTGCCATTATTGCTAAACTAACATACTGTAAAGAGTGTAGGAAGATTGTACCGAACGATCCGAGTCCTTCGTTCTTCAACCATCATCCCACGCTCCGTTGCGGCTGCTCCGATCTCGTCGATCTCCGATATCCTCGTCGAGGTGGCACCACATGATCGGTTCTTTAAACGGGCTCCCGCCTCTGACTCGAGGCAACTCGATCGTCAAGTTTGCTAAAAGAGACGACCAAGAATGATGTAGAGAATGAGTAGATGACTTTGTCTCACTTCGTCCAAATCCGTGGACGATCGGTTAATGAAGTTGCCGTGGAAATCGGGTGATGGAATGAAATGAACTGTAAAATTCCATACACCCCGAATACTATCATAATCTTTTCTAGTCAAAATGAAACATCAAGTGAGAGTGAGGAGAGAGAGGAGGCCGGCCACTTTTATATGATGGAGGGAGGTGACCGTAGGAGCAAGTGGTGACAAAAGCTAAAAGCTTCTCACTTCAAAATATCTTAAGCAATCCAAAAGGAATTAATCACAAAGCATGAGTCATTAGGCTAGTCATCAAAAAACCATTAATGCACTAATGAGTCATGAAGCCTAGTCATCATCTAGAACCTTCTAGAAACTTCTAGAAGCACTGACTCACCATATCTGAAGAAAAGATAAATCCGTCTTTAACCGAATGTTAAAAGACGGCTGATAGAAAACTGGAAACTGGCAACTTCCAAAAGTGATCCTGAAACGACTTTCAGGAAAACCCCGAAACTGTATAAATATACCCGTATTTGTATTACGACCGAATACAAATGCAACTGAGACAAAGATATTATACCTACTCAATATAATACTCGGATCCGGCTTAAACCAAAGCCGACCAGTATTATCTGCCCGAAAAATAACACGTGCGTAAACGCACGTGCATTTTCCGAACCCTGCCATAAAACCATACGGCCTCTACAACGTTTCGCCCGAACTTGGGAAACTGTCTGTGGGGGACTCTAATGACTCGTCAGTACCCTGGCAGTGGGTTTAACCACAAACCGTCAGCGGCACTAGCAATGCGTAACGGCTGCCCACGGACTGACCTCAAGGGATGCCGAAGAGCGAACTCAAGGGAGACCGATGAGCGAACTCCTCCGAAAACCCTACTGAGCCTAACAGTGACAATGTATATACAGTCCGGTCCGTTCGTCAATGAGTATCGCATATCCGCCTAGGGGGCTAGCAACGTCAGACCCCCAATAGCAGTATAAGTCGTGTCGGAGTGAAGCCCAATAACACCCTGAGATACTACTGGAGTACCTACCAGTAAATCTCCTGCCACGGCCGTGGGCTTTGTGTAATGGCTCTCCTAGACACAGCACGATCTCGCCCCCAATACCGGGAGAGACGAATCCCCTGCCGATCCGCTCACGTGCCTCCATATGGCTCGGGACTGTACCCAAAAACTACCTGTTTGCACGACTCCTTTGAGCCGTGGTAGGGTAGAAATCAAAGCACAGTGGGAACTCACACGAGACAAATGACGACCTCATGTCGATGAACTAACCTGTACACATGTCACCAGGGAACTGCTATCTGACGGTAGATATAATACTAACTAGCAGATCCCGGCGAGTCCTGTCCGGTGTACTCATAACCCAATGAGCACCTGTATACATCTTAGGTGATCCAACTGACACCAGTGGCTTGTGAGACCGGCCACCGCCCCTCGTCGGGGTCTCGACTGTATACACTAGTCTACTCCGGAGTATCGATGCCCTGTCTCGAAACTCCCACGACTAGGGACCACAATTAAGGATATGCATATAAACTACCCAACTCTCACGTATATGATCGCCATCATACTGTTGGTAGTAAAGCAAGATCCTAAGGGCTCTATCAAAGTGTAACATGCAATCAGTCACCTGAACATGTACACGACTGATAAAGGCAAACCAGATAGCATACTATCATCTCGAGTAAGACTGTCCTTCCGGGATAGGTCCTCCGCAATCATTGCAATCACGTACCTGCGATCCAATAATTGACTATGAGGGCACTATCTCCAACACCATGAATATATAACCATATCCTTAATATCCATGTCTCACATAAAAGATATCATATATATATATATATATATATATAGTATATATATAGCATACTATACATCGAACTGCGGGGGTGTTATACGCCATCCACCCGACTTCCCCCGTAGATATATATATCTACTCACCTAATCTTGCTTGCCGATGTCGATGTCGCCACCATTTCTTCAACGTCTCGAATCATCGTGGGGGTACCTACATATCACACGCATCATATCGCATTAAAACCAAATCGAAACCAAAATGACACGCGGAACTCACATAGGTCAAAACCTATGGTCTACTCCCGCAAATCAACCCGATATCACTCGATATAGACGTACAAACGTCACGTGATCGAGATAAAGCACAAATACAAAAATCCAAAATTTAAAATACGCAAAACCATAACTCGAATCAAAGCAGCAACTAGAGAAAGTGGTCCGAGATTTTGATTAAGGTGAAAACAATGTTCCCAGACAACACTAGGATGATATATAAGATGTATATGACCTACTGAAGCAACCTGGACCAATTCCCTCATCCCATGGCCGGCCACACCCCCAAGAAAACCGGCCTCCTCGGTTTTGCTATGGAGTTGGGGTCTCGTATGGTCAGGGTGGTCTCACATTGGTCCAAACAAGTCTCTGAAGTTGTTTGCTAGTCTTAAAAATACCCCAGGTCATCCCAGATTTCTCTGCACACTAAAATACCTCACAAACCAACATTTACAATTTCTGTTTTCCGTATTTTGGATTTCAGGTTTTGCATATGTGTTTGGTCTGGGTTTTTGACAAATTGGGTGGTTTAAGGTCACTAATACGGTTCAATAACACAATCCCAACCCAAGAAAACCCTAACCCCATTCTATGAATTCCCAAAGTCCACTAAACTTCGCCAAATCGATTTTAAACTTGAAAAAAGGCTTAAGCAAATGAAACACTACACTAATTGTGAAAGGATTACTTCATTTGGGACCCAAGAATCCCCTACAGCACCAAAATGCGATTTTTCTTTGTCCAAGGTGTAGCTTATGAGCTTGTGCACATTTTTTGTGAAGTGGAGAAGAACTTTTGATGGATTTTTTTATGGTGTTATGAGGTGTTTTGTTGAAGGGGGAGATGAGGGCAGCAGCTGAGGTTGAAGAGGGAGGGAAATAATGAAGAAGATGAAGATGAAGACAATGGTCTAAGGTCAAAGGAATCTCTCTCCTTCTCTCTCTTGCCCACCTCTTTAGTTTAATGTTTTCTTTTTCTTTACTTTTCTATTTTCTTTATCTATTCTCTTCTCAATTTAAAACCCATACCATGTATGATAAAGAGAAAGCATGAAAGAAAAAATGTAACAAGTGCTAAAAATGACTTAGTGCATGTCATGTGCACAAAACACGCTTAAGGCCCGATTAGCGATTTTTAATCGCGATTAGCACTAAAATAGTGTCAAATAAATCATAAACTTTCATAATTTGCATAAATCACATAAAGCATCCTCATTTCAGCAATTTCCAAAATTTTCAAAATTTTCCCAATTTATCGGTATTTAATTATACCGCCCTATTAAAATATTTAATATTTTATTATTTAATTATAAAAATTCCCAAAAATAATATTTTATTTTTCTGAAATGTTACAGTATCAAACCTCTTGTAATTTGTAAGCTTGCTTTCCTTTGTAATTCTTGAGCTCTTGCCCCTTTGTCTTGACCTTGCAACTTCTTCATTGAACTTGCAAGCTTAAGGTTTAGGTTCTTGACTTCAAGATTAGTGTAACTTGTTTGTGATCCAATAAAAAGTTCTCATTTTTTACTACCATGTCTTGTTCTATATTTACCTATTTGAACTTGTGAAATTCTCGATTTACTTTGATCTTGCAAGCTCTTAAGTGAGCTTGCAACCTTAAAGTTTTGTGCTTGAATTTCACACTTCACCGGGCTTACAAACACTTGGAGATATTCGCACTTGGATTCATTGGTTCTCTCTTTTTCTTTATTTTCTCGTATTTTTCATTATGTTCCTTACTCTTTTCCCTTTTTCTTATTTTTACTTTGTAAATATGTATGAGTAGTCGCTGTACTTGTTAAGGGTGGAATATGGTTAGATTGTATTTGAAGATGTTATTTGCTAAAAACCTTAAAACCTTAAACTTTGCAATTGAAACTCCGTGCAAATCACTCGCAATTCCGCTCCGCTAGGCATCCTATCCTACCCCGATAGCGATGATTCCTAATCGTGACCGGATTGCTAGTGGTTTGCCGGAGGCTAGAGTCAAGAGATAACAATGGAAGGATAAGGGACAAGGAAGACGGATTTAGCGAAATGCCGCAAATACCGTATTTCAAGTTTCCTAATCCGCGTTGTTACCTATTGCTTTAGTGTCAATACCAAAGTTGGGTCTATAAGGATTCGGCAAACTTCACCTTCATACAAGCTAACCTATTACTACCCTTAATAAGTTCTTTTATTATACATATCCTTGTTGCGACATTTAATTTAATCAACAAATTAAAATACGTTGTAACTCGTTAATATAAGCCTAAAAACTTACTATCTCCCTGCGGACGACCCGTACTCATCGCGGCTCGCTACATGCGACACCGTTTTGATTGCGGTAATTTCTAAACTCTTTCTAAAATACGACACGGAAAAAACGTAACAATCAGGGCCATTTCGGGTTTTCACAAACTCGCCGGCAGTTCTGCTGTTTTTACTCATGGAGCCCTTTCGGGTTTTCATTCGTGTCCATTTTTCTTGTGGACATACCTTTATTTTTATTTTTTTGAGCCTTCATCGCCGGTGGGACTTTGAATGTGGTCTCGCCGGTAGGACTTGGGAGAGATTGGGATCGTTTTACGCCCATGGATTGTATACGGTTTTGCAGGATGTATGATCCAGACCGTAGGGCCGGAAGAATTTCGGGACTTTGTCGGCGTCTGCATCGCTGCCCTGGAATATGGTACCAGGAGCGAATCATCATTCGCCGTTGGGGTATAGGATTTGTAATTTGGTTGGCGTCTGCATCGCTGCACTGGAATATGGTACCAAGAGCGACTCAGCATTCGCCACTTGGGGATCTGGATTTTGGTTGGCATCAACATCGCTGTCCTGGAATATGGTACCAGGAGCGACTCATCATTCACCGTTGGGATTTGAGTTTGGAATTTGGTTGGCGTCTGCATCGCTGCACTAGAATATGGTACCAGGAGCGACTCATCATTCGCCACTTGGGGTATGGGGTTTGGAATTCGGTTGGCGTCTGCATCGCTGCGCTGGATATGGTACCAGGAGCGACTCATCATTCGCCATTGCCTATTGGGAAGCGATGGCTTAGGAGATAGGTTTAGATCCCTATCACCTAAGGCTTTTCAATTTTATGGGCCGTAAGGGTCCCATAAAAGCATTTTCTCCCTACGAGTCGTAAGGATCTCGTAGGTGTACTTTCTCCTTAGAAGTCGTGGGGAATCCCAAGTGTGTTTTTCCTTTGTGGGTCGTAAGGATCCCACGAAGGTGGCTTTCTTACGAGTCGTGAGGATCCCGTAAGTTTTGTTCTCCTCATGCATCGTGAGGACACATGAGTGGGTCTTCCCAAATGGAGCATACTTCCGAGGGCGGAGACCGGCCGCTGGACTGGTGATTGCAGTGGGGCATGGGTATAATGAGAATTATTTGAGCCCGTGGATTGTATACGGTAGTCAACTTGGGAACCAACCGTAGGGCTGAGAGAATTTTGGGACTTTGTTGGCGTCTGCATTGCTGCACCGGAATATGGTACCAGGAGCGACTCATCATTCGCCGTTTTTTATTATTATTATTATTATTTTTATTTACCGCGATTGCTCTATCATTTCAGCTTTTCTTATCGCGAAGGTCGCAATTGCCCTATCATTTCGACATTTTATTCGCGGTTGCCCCATCATTTCGGCTTTATTTTTATTTTTACTCGCTGATTTTTATTGCGAGTTGCCCCATCATTTTGGCTTTTTATATTATTTTTTATATATATATTTGTTTTATTTACACATTTTTACATCCCCAGTTTAACGACTTAGAGGTCGATTATTCCCAGTTTAATGACATGGTGGTCAGTTGTTCCCAGTTTAATGACGTGGTAGTCAACTAGATCAGAAGCTTGGAGAAGATACCCGATTGAGCAGTTGTCAGGGGCACCGCTGGAGCTTGCCCGAAATGCCTTATCACTTTGTCGGTGTTGATGGACTTGCCCCCTGCTGGGGTCAAGGAAAGTCGTTCAAATACCGACTTGCGTTCGAAGATTGCAGTCGAAATTCGTTAACCTGAACAAAGAAACATGATTTCAGTATAGGCAATCAATGTATATGTTGATTGAGTTCGCATGAATATTTAACCCGAAATATGGGAGGAGAGATTAGGTCCCACCAGGTGTGCCAGAATCTGTAGGGTGTTTTTCATCACCCCATTGAGATGGGAATACATGCGCGCTTGTCAGGCGCATTACAGATTCCCCCTGCCTAGGGTAGGCTGGGGTTTATTGATTGTAGGGATCCGAATCTCTGGCATCCGTGGACTAAGCTGTCGTTAATTACCCCTCGCCTTTGGAGAGAGAGAACCTCCGTTTGACGGGTCAAACAGGTCATGCGAACTCAAAGTGCAGTGTACGTGTGTTGAAGGGGTTTTGGATATATCAGGGGCCCCGTAGAGTTTTTACGGGGGTCCCGTTACCCGGATAGCGGGCTGGGGGTCAAGAGGGCTAGCAGCCCCTTGCGGGGTGCGGGGCAGCGCTCCGTTAGAAATTTTTTCTAACGGGATACAGTGTTGTAGAGTATGGGTGTGTGTGTGTATGTATATATATGTATATGTATGTATATATATATATATATATGTATGTATGTATGTATATATAAAGGAAAAGGCATCCAAAGGATGCGTGGGAGAAGGCGCCAGAGTCCTACGTGCCAGGCACGCGGGCGCTGAGCGCCAGAGCGCCAGCGCCTCACATGCCAGGCATGTGGGCACTGGGTGCCAGAGCGCCAGTACCCCACGTGCCTGGCACGCGGGCGCTGGGCATCAGCAGCAAAAGGGACTTGGTCCCTGTACTGGGAGATGTGCTCCCGATTTGACTTATGGAGTTGAACTCCTGACAGAGATTAATTTTAGGGAGTTAAACTCCAATGGATCTTGAATGGAGTTAGACTCCTAAAAATATTTTGAAGTTATCAAAGGGGGCTGCTTTGTTTCTCCCCTTTGGCCCTGGATATTCCCAAGATGGGATTTCTAGAGACGGGTCTCCTTCTTCTTTCTCTCGGCTGGCCGGATCTTAGAGAAAGGGGGTGCGATTTTAAAAATCTCCCACTTTTGAGATCTGATGGAAGATTTGAGCTTCCCTTTGTGGGTTTTGTGGTGAAAAACTATTTAGTTTTGGAAAAGGAAGAGTAAAACTCTTGATTTAATTGAAAATGGAAAGAAGCTTTTAGAACCTTGAGGAAGGAGAAGGAGGCACAAAAAACCCTAGTTTTTTGGGGGGAATGAAAAGTGTATGCTTTATTCATCATCATGTTGCCTTATATAGGATTACACATTTACATAAAGCCCCTTGGGCTTTACAAAATGGCATTTTGCCCATCCCATGTCTCATGTGCTATTTCTTTTTGCACATAAGCCATGAGATTTACAAAAATTTGGATTTATTCCCATTCATGCATAAAAATTACATTAAAATTATTTATTACATGATTTTTTTATTTCAGCAAGAGGGAGGCCGGCCGCTTCATGTTCGGGCTCGACTCGGGCATGAGCCCACTTGATGTGGGCTTGGGCCCACCTGGCTTGGGGTTGACCTTGACTTTGACTTGGTCAACCGGGATGCAATTTTCGACCCCAACACCTATTGAATAGAGTTCCATCCAAATCAGTGCCTACCACTCCTTATGAGATATGGAATGGGAAGAGACCATCTCTTAAACGAGTTAAGATATGGGTTGTATGGCATATGTTGAAAAGAAAAATCCGGACAAGCTTGAGGCAAGGTCAATACTGTATAAGTTTGTTGGATATCCCGAACATTCGTGAGGGTATATCTTCTACCACACTGAGGAGCAAAATGTGTTTTTCTCAGCATGCCACCTTTTTAGAAAAGGAATTTCTTATGGAAGAAATTAGTGGTCATGAGGTAGAATTGGAAGGAGTTACAGCTAGGCAAACTTACAGCTGATGATTTGGTAGAACCGGAGGATTCAATAGTTCCCGACGAACCTCAGCCTCTCCGCAGATCTAGTAGGATTCCTCATCCGCCTGAGAGATACTACGGTTTTCTCAATAACATTGGGAGCGAGGATTGCATCATGGAAGATGATGACCCAGCTAGTTTCGAGCATGCCATCGCAAGTAGGGACTCTGTGAAATGGCTGGATGCTATGTGATGTGAGATGGAATCCATATACACCAACAAAGTAGTGACTTTGGTAGTTGCACCTGAAGGGGTAAAACCCATCGGGAGCAGTGGATCTTCAGAAGATTCTTGATGTAGATGGAAAAGTTGAGACTTTCAAAGCTAGACTTGTTGCAAAAGGTTGTCGTCAATAATCAGGTGTGGATTTTGATGAAACCTTTTCCCCAGTGGTTATGCTTAAGACCATCCGGATCCTACTTGCCATTGCTGCATACCATGACTACGAAATCTGGCAGATCGACGTCAAGACCGCTTTTCTAAATGGTGATTTAGAAGAGAGCGTGTACATGACACTGCCAGAGGGCTTCAAAAACAGTAGAAGCAGCGGAAAGGTGTGCAAGTTGCTTAAATTAATATACGGATTAAAGCAGGCATCGCGGAGTTGGAACATCTGTTTTGGTGTGGCAGTCAAAGAGTTTGACTTCATCAAAATGGTAGATGAACCTTGTATATGCAAGAAGGTTGTAGAGAGTAAGGTTGTCTTCCTCGTATCGTACGTGGATGATTTAATCTTGATAGGAAATGGTGTTCATATACTACATTCAGTCAAGCTCCTCTTATCACGAAGATTCTCAATGAAAGATCTAAGTGGTGCCTCCTACATCTTGGGGATTAAGTGTAAGTCTACGGTAGCGCCCCGGCCGTCTGTCTGAGGCCAAAATGCGGAAACGAAAACTTTTTCTTAACATGAAACCGGCGCTATCGCAGACTTTAATCCCGGATCGAACCATTAACCAATAACTAGAAAACTAGAGAAGGGTTAGAAAAGCTATACCGATCGATCCGTGTCCTTCGGTCTTTAGCCACCATCCCTAGCTCCTCGCGGCATCTCCGATCTCCGGTCTCCTCGTCGGAAGGGCACCACATCAATGAGTCTTTTTACGGGCTCCCACCTCTGAACCGAGGCAACTCGGACACGAAGTTTGCTAGCCGACGTGTCCAAGGTTGCTGTAGAATATGTGTAGAACGCTTTGTCCCGAAGGTTAATCGAAGTTGGCATTTTGGGTGGAGATGGAATGAGCAATGGAAAAAGGAGCTTAGGAATTTTTGTAGCAATGAAAATGAGATCAAAAATTCCCTCACCCAAAAGAAGGAGAGGCTCCAAAGAATGGCTCGGCCATGGCATAAAAGAGAGGAGGGGGAGAGCATAAAGCAAGAGAGAAATGAGTGATCATCATGAAAAAAAATGTCACACCAATATCCATATCAATCCATTCATAATTAATGCACAAAAAGAAACCAAGCATATCAAAAAGTTGCCGGAAATGTGCAGGGGCCCCGGCACCACAAAAAGGCCCCTGCATTTTGTAAAACCCCACTTTGCAAATAGCCTCCTTTCTATGCAAAATCAGCCCCCCTTCTATGCAAAATCAGCCATGCAGGAAAGAAAGAAAAATGGCCGAACCGGAATGCAAACTGGAAATTTCAAAAATCGATCCCGTAATAAATTACAGGATAACCCCGCAACTGTATCTACATACCTGCATTTGTATTTCGACCGAATACAAATTCATTGAGACAAAATCTACACAGTATAATACAAGGATCAGGCTTAAACCAAAGCCCGCTAGTATTATCCGTCCGAACCATGACACGTGCACAAGTGCACGCGTACGTTCGAACCCTGCCATAAATCCATACGGCCTCTACAACGTTTCGCCCGAAACTTGAGAAACTGTCTGTGGGGGACTCTAAAGACCCGTCAATACTTTGGCTGTGGATTTAACCACTAGCACGTCAGTGGTACTAGCCGTACGTAACGGGCTACCAGGTATTGACCAAAAGGGAGGTAGATGAGCGAACTCATCCTGACACCCTACTGAGCCTGTCAGTGACAATATCCGTACAGTCCGGTCCGTTCGTCTATGAGCATCGCATGTCGGGCCTAGGGG
The DNA here is from genome assembly GCA_030015575.1 of Agapanthus africanus. Taxonomy (NCBI): domain Eukaryota; kingdom Viridiplantae; phylum Streptophyta; class Magnoliopsida; order Asparagales; family Amaryllidaceae; genus Agapanthus; species Agapanthus africanus. Next base: position 110,782,232 of record JASDDO010000012.1, on the reverse strand, counting down.
GTTGGTAAAAGTCAGACCCCCAAAAGCGGTACAAGTCGTGTCGGAATGTAGCCCAGAACACCCTGAGATACTACTGGAATACCTACCAGTAAATCTCCTGCCTTGGCCAAGGACTTCGTGTAATGGCTCTCCTAGACACAGCGCGACCTCACCCCCAATACCGGGAGAGACGAAACCCCTGCCGATCCGCTCACTGCCTCCATGTGGCTCGGGACTGTACCCAACTAAAACCTGTTTACATGACTCCTTTGAGCCGTGGTAGGGTAGTAATCAAAGCACAGTGGGAACTCACACGAGACAAATGACGATCTCAGGTCGATGAACTAACCTGTACACATGTCACCAGGGAACTGCTATCTGACGTCAGGTATAATACCAACTAGCATATTCCCGGCGAGTCCTGTCCGGTGTACTCATAACCCAACGAGCACCTGAATACGTCTTAGGTGAACCAACTGACACCAATGGCTTGTGAGACCAGCCACCGCCCCTCGTCGGGATCTCGATCGTATACACTAGTCTACTCATGGAGTATCGATGCCCAGTCTTGAAACTCCCATGACTAGGGACCTTTTAAGGATGTGCTTATAGACCCCAGCTCCCACGTATATGATCTCCATCATACTGCTGGCCGTCAAGCAAGAATCCTAAGGGCTCTATCAACGCGTAATAGTAATCTGTAATATCACCTAAAGCATGTACATGATGATAAAGATAAACCAGATAGAGTAAGACTGTCCTACCGGCATAGGTCCTCCCTCAATCATTGCAATCACGTGCCTGCTGTTGGAGATAGTGCCCTCAGAGTTAATTATTGGATCACAGGCACGTGATTACAATGATTGAGGGAGGAACTGTCCCAGTAGGACAGTCTTACTCGAGATGATAGTATGCTATCTGGTTTACCTTTATCATCGTGTACTGCTTTAGGTGACCTGACATGTCGCTATTACACGTTGATAGAGCCCCTAGGATTCTTGCTTGACTGCTAGCAGTATGAGGGCGATCATATACGTGAGAGCTGGCAGTCTATAAGCACATCCTTAAAAGGTCCCTAGTCGTGGGAGTTTCGAGACAGGGCATCGATACTCCAGAGTAGACTAGTGTATACAGTCGAGACCCCGACGAGGGGCGGTGGCCGGTCTCACAAGCCATTGGTGTCAGTTGGATCACCTAAGACGTATTCAGTTGCTCGTTGGGTTATGAGTACACCGGACAGGACTCGCCGGGAACATGCTAGTTGGTCTTATACCTGACGTCAGATAGCAGTTCCCTGGTGACATGTGTGCAGGTTAGTTCATCGACCTGAGGATCATCATTTGTCTCGTGTGAGTTCCCACTGTACTTTGATTACTACCCTACCACGCTCAAAGGAGACGTGCAAACAGGTTTTAGTTGGGTACAGTCCCGAGCCACATGGAGGCAGTGAGCGGATCTTCAGGGGTTCGTCTCTCCCGGTATTGGGGGTGAGGTCGCGCTGTGTCTAGGAGAGCCATTACACGAAGACCTCGGCCGAGACAGGAGATTTACTGGTAGGTATTCCAGTAGTATCTCAGGGTGTTCTGGGCTACACTCCGACACGACTTGTACCGCTTTTGGGGGTCTGACTTTTACCAACCCCCTAGGCCCGCCATGCGATGCTCATAGACGAACGGACCGGACTGTACGGATATTGTCACTGACGGGCTCAGTAGGGTGTCAGGATGAGTTCGCTCATCGACGTCCCTTTTGGTCAATAGCTGGTTGCCCGTCACATATGGCTAATACCTCTGACGTGCTAGTGGTTAAATCCACAGCCATAGTATTGACGAGTCTTTAGAGTCCACCACACATTCAGTTACTCAAGCTTTCGGGCGAAACGCTGTAGAGGCCGTATGGAGATATGGTAGGGTTCGATCAGATACGTGCGGTATTGCACGGATCAGGATCGGACAGTTAGTACTAGAGGCCGTATGGATATATGGCATGCTTCGATTAGATACGTGCGGTATTGCACGGATCAGGATCGAACGGATATTACTAGCCGGTTTTGGTTTAAGCCGGATCCTAGTATAGTACAGTGTAGATTTTGTCTCATTGCTTTTGTATTTCGGTCGGAATACAAATGCGGATGTGTATACACAGTAGCGGGGGTTTTCCTGTAATTTATTACGGGACCAGTTTTCTGGAGTTGCCAGTTTGATTTCCGTTTCGGCCAATTTCCTTTGTATCGTTCATTGGCCGAAGATTGGTGGAGGATGGCTTATTTGCAATTGTGCAAATAAGCATTTGTGGAGGGTGGTGATTGCATGTTGTTGGATCATGATGGTTGCACCATCCCTTGACCTTGACTTCTTGACTTCTTCATGATGGCTTGACTCTTTGAAGTCATCATGCTTGATGATGATGGCTTGACCTTTTTGGAATGATTAGTTGATGGAGTGTGGTTTTGCTAGTGATGATGATTCTTGCATGATGACCATTCCTTTCACTTGCATTATTCTTGTGGCTATCTTTTTCACTCACTCCCTCACTCTCATTCTCTCCTCTCGATCATGCATGGCCGGCCAAGCTCCTTGGGGGCTGTCCAAAATTCTAGAGGTGGGTTTTTTGTGCTTTTGCTTTGGTAAAAATCCCACAAGATCAATCTCCATTAGCTTGTATCATCCCTCCACCAAATGGCAACCTCCATGAACCCCAAAATGAGACATGGTTCTACACACATTCTACAGCAAACCTTGGGCACGTCGGCTCGCCAACTTCGTGCCCGAGTTGCCTCGGTATAGAGGTAGGAGCCCGTAAAAGAAGCAGGCGACGTGGTGCCCTTCCGGCGAGGAGGTGGAGACCGGAGATTCCGCGGGAGATCGGGAGGACGACGAGAAGACCGGAGGACTCGGATCACTCGGTATATCTCTCTTTCCCCATCTTGTAGTTAGCTAGGACTAGTTTAATGGCACGATCCGGGTTTTAGTGCGCGGTGGTGCCGGTTAGAAAAATTAAAGTTAACCATCGCTTCCGCATTTGGCCTCGTGATGGAGGCCGGGCCGCCGCCGTGCACTTACACCTGCGATCCAATAATTGACTCTGAGGGCACTATATCCAACATTAAGATCTATAGAGATAGATCTAAACAGATGTTGGAATTGTCCCAATCCAGGTACATTGACACCATACTAAAAAGCTTTAGTATGGAAGATTCCAAGCGTCGGAATTTACCCACGATCTCAGGAATCACTCTCCCTAAAGAGATGTCTCCCAAGACTGATTTGGAGAGGGCTCTCATGCAAGGGATACCCTATATTTCGACAGTAGGCTCTATCATGTATGCGATGTTATGTACCAGACCTGATGTAGCATACTCTCTAGGTGTAATGAGTAGGTATCAAGCAAATCCTGGAGAGAATCACTGGACAGCTGTGAAGAACATTCTTAAGTACTTGAGAATGACTAAAGAAATGTTCGTGGTGTATGGTAACGGTGAACTCCAAATGGAGTCCTTTACCGATTCGAGCTTCCAGAGTGATAAGGTTGACTGTAAGACAGTCTCGGGTTTTTTCTTTACCCTCAATGGAGGGACGGTATGGTGGAAGAGTTCCAAGCTAAATACCGTAGCAGACTCAACGATAAAGGGTGAATACATCACTGCCAACGATGCTACCAAAGAGGTTGTCTGGGTATAGATGTTCATGAGATGAACGTAGTTCCTACCATTGTGGTGATATTGGAGCTGTGGCTTTGGCCTAGGAACCCCGGTCCCATCAGTGATACAGATATATTCTTAGGCAGTATCACCTGATCAGGGAGATGGTTGATCTACAGGCGATCGAGGTCAGGAGAGTTGATAAGAAGAATGACACGGCGGATCCACTCACCTAGGCCAAAACCCCAGATACAGTTTGAGAGTTTTTGGAACGTTGGGTATGAGATACTACAACAACTGGCCTTAGTGCAAGTGGGAGATTGTTAGTTGTATGCATGCCCTAGAGGCCATTGTTATACATGATTGTATATTACAATGGATGCTTGAACATATATAGGGAGGGCTTTCTTGCTTGACATAATAGTATGCTATCTAGTTACTCTTTATCTTAATATGTAGACTAGTATTGTGATACTTTCTTGCTCTCACATGTTGATAAAACCCTTAGGATGTATACTTGACTACCAGAACTATGATGCAGATCAAACTAGTGGGGCCAGGGTAGTCCACAAGTTCATCTTTTAATTGCTCCTAGTAGAAGGTGTATCAAGACGGGGTATCGATATTCCAGAGTAAACTAGCGTATACGCTTCTTGACCCATTTGATGGGTGATGGATGATCCCATATTCATTGGTGTTTGACATCAAAGATGGTATACGGGTGCTTAGTGGAGACTGGGTACACTGAGCAGGACTCGCCGAGAACTCCTAGATGGTATTATACCTGATATCAGATAGCAGTTCTCTGGTGACACTGGTACAGGTTAGTCTGTAGACCCGAGATCGTCATAGAGTCTTTTGTGGCTCCCACTGTGCTTTGATTTCCACCTTACCATGTTCAAGAGAGCGTGCAAAACGGTGGTTTTTGGGTATAGTCCCGAGCCACATGGAGGCAATGAGCGATAGGAGGGGATTCGTCTCTCCCAGTATTGGGGGTTGATTGTTGCGCTGTGCTTGATTGGCCATAACAGAAAGTCCCTGGTCAAGGCTGATACGGAGATTTACTGGTAAGTGTTATCAGTAGTTTCTCGACCCGTTATGGCCACATATCGGAATGACTTATCAAGTTACTGGGGTCTGACGTTTACCACCCCTAGACAAAATATGCGACATATCAGACGAAGAGACCAGACTGTATGGTAGTGTTGTTGTTGGATTCACAGGAGTATGGACAAGCTTGCTTGTTGATCTTTTGATCGATCAATATCCAGATAGTCGTTACGTCCAGCTAGTACCGCTGACGGTTTGTAGGTGGCTGATATGATCATCACCTACTGCCGGCGTATTGACGAATCATTAAAGTCCTACACACAGGTTTCCTAGCTCATACGAAACGAAGTAAGGCACATATGGGATATCTGCGGGACCGAGATTAATACGTGTATGTGGTACAGTATTCTAATCTAGCGATATATGTTATATGTGATATAACCGGATTGTTGAATCAAGTGTTGATTCAATAATATGTTATATGTATATGTGATATGCATATAAATGATATTAGTCGGTTGTATGCGATACAACCGGGTTATTAAATCAAGTGTTGATTTAATAATTTAATGTGTAATTATATATTTGATATATTAATATACATTAACTAATATAAGCTCACTTAAGAAAATGTTTTCTCTTTATAAATTTAATATATATATGATATATGTTAATGTATTTATTTTGTTTCATGCTGAATGATACATTGGACTTGGGTGTATGAAACTCATACCATACTTAAGATAATGTGGGGTTTTAATTATTAAGGGAAAATCAAAATTAGGTGGAAATTATTCGTGGCTTGAAACTTGGAGAAGCTTGTGGAAAACATTGACTTAGTCCACTAATTTTGTTTTACTTTAGATATTTATTAACCTAACCATTATCTTTAGCCATGGTTTAGTCTCTACATGAGTTATATATGATATTTTCTCACCTATGGTTCATGAGTGGATCACTTGATCATTTTCTTCATCTCCTCCATTTTTGATCTCTAGTTTTGAGTGAGAAAAGAAAAGAAAGAGAGAGAAATTATTCTAAATTGAGCAAAATTCCTACTTCACCAATCTATACCAAACTAGCCATTTAGTATATGTTGTTTCATCACTAGTTCATCAATTATTGAAGAGATAGCTTGAGTTAGAGATTCTTTGACGTAGATCATCTTCGGCCTCGAAGTTCTTCAAGAAAGCTTGTTCCTTTCACCTGGTGGAGCCCAACGAGAGTCCGGGAGACCACTACTTGGAGCAAAGGGACTACTACACAGAGCTTTAGAAGTGAAGGACCGGTCTATAAAGGTTGGTATTCCTTGTTCACTTAGAGTAAAGTTGTTTACTTGCTTTGTTATAACCCTAATCCTCTAGTTAGATCCTCTGTTCCGGGTTTCTTAGCACTCTAGGTTTTTAAAAATTGCATGCTTGATGCCTTAGAAAACATGGTGAAGATGCTAAGAAACCCAGCGGCTAGATGTCATTTTTTGTTAAAAGGAGTGTGAGTTTTTGAGTGAGTTTTAGGGTGGTAGAGGAGGTGGAGAATGAGGAAGGAGGTGAAGAGGATGAAGAAGAGGAAATGAAGTGGTGAAGGATAAGAGCCATGGGTGAACCCTCCCCCCCCCCCACTCTCTCTCTTCCTTGCCCATACTTCTTTGTCCCCCTCATGCAAAATATCTCACATGTATATTTCCATTTTCTTTTATTATAAAACTAAAAACAAAAACCATTTAATCACAAATGAAGCCAAGGTTTAATTAAAATGTAACAAGTCTTTGCAACATGTCATGTTGCTTGTCATATCCATAAACAAGATTAGTGCATAATTAGCGACATATTAATCATGTTTAGTATTAACATTGTATATAAATAATTATATAATAATCTATAAATGATTAATTCACATAAATTCTTTCAAAATCAGTAATTCTTATTAATTTTCCAAATATTTTCCAAACTATCGGTATATAGTTATACTATATCATTAAAACCAATTCTCATACTTTAATAATATTTATGAAATTCATTATTTAAATTATTTAAATTTCCAAAAATAATATTTTATTTTCTGAAATGTTACACATACAAATGTGAGAATCAAGTCTGGTAAATACATACCCTACAGTTAGAATCTAATTGGGAAAGCAGTTTTCAATTAACACCACAAAGAAAAACTGAAACATGAAAATGTTTCAAGAGGGTGGCCGGATATTCCTAGTAATGCCACTTCCACTATCCAGATTCATGACAGTAGTTTCAATTTTCTCTGCCCATACTTCAATCCTTTTATATGTCTTTATTTCTTACCTTCTGTACATCATACTTAGGTAAATTGGTTTTCTTCCTTCCCTACATTTCGACGTCTGTCTAAGATTTGGAAGAAGACTATCCAATAAGAGTAATAGGTGTACTCTCCTAATACTAGGAGCCCTCGCAACCTGAGAGAAAGTTAAGAGAAAAGACAATAGAATAATCTTATTCAATTTTTCCAGAACCTGAATCCATCCTCGAACTGAAATAAGTTTTTTCAAGTTCGTATATAACTATACGATGGCATACCCAAGCGATATGGATCTTCGTAGTTGTAACAACTTAGATTTGCGATTAGTGTTAATTAAGCGATAATGCGGGTTTTTAGTATAAAGTTTACCAAATTGGTTTCCTCACATTTTATAACATTTAATTAATAATTTATTATTATTTGTTATGGCTTGCACACACGTGTGCATGTTAATATGGAGGTTAGTTAGTGTTAATCTTGTTTAGTGACCATTACACCCTTAAGCCAATCCATGCATTGTTTAACCTTAACCTTAAATCTTAGATATTTGTGTGAGATATTTCCTTGTGTTTTGGAATTGGAGGGAAGTGGCAAGGTGACTCATGGGAGGAGTCATGCTTGCATTTATGAAGGTGAGGGAGAAAGTTAATGTGAGGGTATGCTTACCCTACACTCACCCCTCATCCTTATCATCTCTCTCTTTCATTCTTATCTCACTATCTCACCCTCAATTGTTTCCTTCATCTCCTCTTCACTTTCAACTGAAACCCTCACAACTTCCTTCACTAAACCTTCACCAAACTTCATTAAACCTCATCCAAATCACCTCTCATGTCTTGTTTAGCCTCTAAGATCCCTTGGAGCTTGGAAAGCTAGGATCTTTGAGCTTGTGTAGATAGGTAATGATCTCTATCTGTTAAGTAGATGTTTTTAATTTTGTGTAGCTTATTAGTTTCAGTTTAGAAGACTAAAGATATCATTTTTGTGCACATATCGTATTTTGGTTTAGTTGTGGGTCTTGGATGAATCTGCTATCAAACCAGATGTTTGTTGGAAAAGTTGCCATCACAGTAACCTAGGGTTGTGACCTAGAAACTACCCTAAAAACCTGAGACTATTCCCTTCCAAGTCGGCCGCAATTTTATTGCTTCTGGCCGCAATTTTATTGCTTCTGGCCGCAATTTGCGGCCGGACTGTGGAGTGTTGGGTTGAGTTTTGGTCTAGGTGTCTCTGGGGTTGTGTGTGGTCTTGTGGAACTTGCAACTTTCACCAATTTTTTGTTTAGCAAAATATGGGATCACTTTGCTTGTTTCTAGTGTTACGAATACACGTGTTACGTTATCCGACATGGTACGTGTACTTTGTGTAGCTTTGGCTCTTGGATTAGTTTCGTAGTGTCGCTACGCACGTTAGCCACTAGACGAACACTTGAGAGTATGTTTGGAGTTGGTGCGTCGGTCAACGTAGTTTGTACGTATTATTAATCTTTTGCTAATGTGAACTTGTTATATTGTTATTTGATCTTAGGGTCGCAAGCGGGGACTTCGGACGCTGCGAAGAAAGGATAGCGTGTAGTTAGCTTTACTTAGGCCAAGATCATCAATGAATAGATTTAACATCTACAGGGGAATCGCCTGCACGGCGTTATGCGTCTGGGCAAGATCATATGACATGATTATTAGTTATAAGTATATGAACATTGATTGTGCATGTGTACCATTGTTGCATATCTCATTTCCTATTGTATGTGGGCTTAGTATTAATGAGACACGACACCATTATTGACGGTTCATGTTACACGAGCACTAATTGTATGCTACACACACTCCGTCGATAATTGCCATAACACGCATGACACCTATACATACGTGATATTGTATTGGTTAAGGACATTAAGACTTGATCCTTATTTCCATTGTGCATATGAGATATAGATGACACCTATACATACGTGATATTGTATTGGTTAGGGACATTGAGACTTGATCCTGTTAGTGCATGTTGCATGCTCCCACAACTCTTGTGGCGCGGCGGAAGCGGTGAACGAAAATTTTCTTGGTATACAACACGCACTTAACCGAAGATCTTGTCTAAACCACAACTTGAAAAGCCTAACTAGAGATCTTATCTACTATGTTAGGGATTATACCTCGATGATACGGTCCTTCGGGTCTTCTCTTGGATGCAACTCCTTTGCTCCTTTAGATGTTGCTGATGTTTTCGATCTCCGGCCACCCAAGACCAAGATGATCCACCCGAGAGTTATCGTGCAAGCTAGAAACTCTTCACAAGAATTTAACCTAGAGACCAATTTTGCTAGAAGAGGTCACTAGGATTATGTAGAGATTAGTGTATTGGATTAACATAAAATCCTTAGCATTGGATTTCTTCTTCTTTCTTATTCATTCTCATTCATTCATTCATTCACATATCATGTGAAGCTATTTATAAGAAGAAGGAGAAGGAGGAGATAAGAAAGTGTAAGTGTTTGTCATAATGAAAGAGTTCAAGCATGATGAAAAAAGGATATATCACTAAGAGAAATAATTGAAGCATGCATTAGAAAATTAGCACCATGCTTCAATAGTAACTCCAAAACTATATAAGAAATAAAACCCATCATTTAAACCATGCTTGTACTTTTTAATTTCCACCTCATTTATTTATTTTCATAAAATAAATGATGTCATTATTATGTCATTATGAGGTGGCACCTTCTAGAAGGTATTCTTGTAACAATTACAAGAATACCCCTCCTCCGTATACCGTATACCGTATACCCGTATCCGAATTCCGAAAAATACGAATACTTTTAATCCAATAATATAATACCGGTATCCGGCTTAAAACAAAGCCCACCAGTATTATCCTTCCGATTATTATTCCTGTAACAATTACACGAACATATTCGAAACCTTGCCGTAACAACTTACGGCTGCCATAACAACTTACAGCCTCTACATCTTTCGCCTGAACGAGGGAACCCTCTGTGTGGGACTCTAAAGACTCGACAGTATGCTGGCAGTGGGTTTAACCACAAGCACGTCAGCGGCACTAGCTGTGCGCAACTGCTACCCTGGTACATGACGAAAAGGTAGCCGACGAGCGAACTCATTACAACCCTTACGAGCCTGCAAGCAACACTTACCGTACAGTCCGGTCTCTTCGTCTGATACATCGCATATGAATTCTAGGGGTGGTAAATGTCAGACCCCAGTAACTTTATAAGTCATGCTGATTTACGGCTCATAACAGTTCGAGGAACTACTGATAACACTTATCAGTAAACCTCGAGAACCCTGGCCAGGGATTTAGGTGTTATGCGCGACATCAACTCCCTATACCGGGAGAGACGAAACCCCTCCTATCGCTCACCATCTCCATGTGATTCGGGACTGTACCCAAAGTCCACCTGTTTGCACGACTCAATAGAGCCGTGGTAGGGAGGAAATCAAAGTACAGTGGGAATCACACAAGACACCATGACGATCTCGGGTCTACAGACTAACCTGTACTGTAAGTCCATGCTGCCGCTACCGGTACTTCCGGGCTTGCGGAAATGAAGAAAAACGATTTTTCTAGAGGAGGTAACATGGACTCAAACCGGATCTTTGTTAAACTACTATCTAACAACCTAACAAGAGTTTACCTACTCGGTTAGGGGGTTATACCTTTCTTTCTTGAACTCCTTCGTCTTCAACTCTTGATGGTGTACGGATCGGCTTCACCACGTCGTCCCCTTGCACCGAAGATCGATCCACCCGAAAGCTTCTACCTTTGGCTTCTTCTTCGAGCTTTGAAGAAACTAGTTCACTCGGTTTGCTAAACCTTATGAACTAGAGTGAGTAGAGGAGAGTGTGTTGGGATTTTTCTCTATGGTTCTTACTTCTCAACACATGAGACAAGTGAACCATAGACTAGAGAGAGGGAGAGCAAGAGGAAGAGGGTGAGAGCTCAAACACAAGAGAGAGAAAGGAAATGAGAGAATGAGTAAGACTTTTCTCTCTTGGCTCTCATAATCCAAAGCCATCATAACAAATCATAGCAATCAAGTATTATGTGATGGTTTAAGCTACAATAGCCATATCATTTCATGCACTCATTTTGCACAAGGTAAACAAGCAAGCAAAAGTCTTTGCCATGAAATGATAGCTATTGTCATGATGATGGTCAACTAGTCCAACCTAGTCAACCGGCCAACAAAGTCAACAAGTCAACAAAGTCAACCCCTCAACAACCATGTCACTATAATACTTAATTAATATTAATGTTAATCATATATCATATTCTTATTAGGGTTGAACAAAAAGTCAATAGTCAACAGTCAACAGTCAACAACCCTAATGAGAATCCTCTGCCTCTGTCTCTCCGTCAACCGTGCATACACACCCGCATCCGCGTTCCGAGGAACACGAATACATACGAGATAAAACCAATCCCAAAACGTACACTAGGATCTGGCTTAAACCAAATCCCGCTAATGTTAACTGTCCGGACACTGTACGTGCACAAGTGCACGGATGTGACTGAACCCTGTCGCAAAACCATGTGACCTGTCGCAAAACCATGCGACCTCTACTCTTTTGCCTAAAGGCGAATAGCTCTCTGTGTAGGACTCTAAAGATTCGACACTACGCTGGCAGTGGGTTTAACTACAAACCGCAAGCGGCACTAGCTGTGCGTAACGGTCCCCAGGTAGATGCCGACAAGAAGACTGACGAGGTGAAACCCATCTGAACTCCTACTGAGTCTGACTGTGACAGTCTCCATACAGTCCGGTCTGTTCGTCTGATACATCGCATGGCGGGCCTAGGGGGCGGTAAACGTCAGTCCCCTAATAGCGGTACAAGTCGTGTCGGAGTTTAGCCCAGAACACCCTGAGATAACACTGGAAACCTACCAGTATATCTCGCTTGCCCTGGCCAGGGACTACTCGTGTAATGGCTCTCCTAAACACAGCGTGATGTCAACCCCCAATACCGGGAGATACGAATCCTGTCTAACTGTCACTGCCTCCAAGTGCTTCGGGACTGCACCCAAAAACTACCCGTTTGCACAACTCCTTTGAGCCGTGGTAGGGTAGTAATCAAAGTACAGTGGGAACACACTCGAGGCGAAGTGACAGTGTCAAGTCAGCGGACTAAGCTGTACTCATGTCACCTGGGAACTGATAACTGATGATAGGTATAGTACCAACCAACAGTTCCCGACGAGTCATGTCCAGTGTACTCGTAACCCAACGAGCACCCGCATACTATCTCCAGTACGACGTACTGATGGCTGTGGGACAGACCATCTCCCACACTGGGATGAGAAGCGCATACGCTAGTCTACTCCGGAGTATCGATGCCCTGTCTTGATAGTCCTGCGACTAGGGACCTGCATAAGGATGTGCTTATAGATTACCCAGCCCCACTAGTATGACTGCCATCACAACGCTGGTAATCAAGCAAAGATCCTAAGGGCTCCACTAATGTGTATAGGTGATATACTAAAATAAACACATGTACACATTGAAGTAGAAACAAACCAAGTAGCATACTACTATTTTGAGCAAGATTGTTTATACAACTGTGAATATCCCAAGCTTCCATTAAGTAATATGCATACTAGTATGATACAGTAATGGCCTCTAGGGCATATACACTAACAATCTCCCACTTGCACTAAGGCCATGTACTGGCGTATCGAAGACCTATCATCTCGATCAGCCTGTCGAACTTAGTCTGGGGCAAGGCCTTGGTGAATGGATCTGCAGTGTTATCTTCTGTAGAAACTCTCCGAACCTCTATATCCTGGCGATCCACGATCTCCCTGATCAGCTGATACCGCCTCAAGATGTGTATGGACTTCTGATGGGACCTTGGTTCCTTTGCTAAAGCTATAGCCCCGTTGTTGTCGCAATACAGAGGTATTGGATCAACAATGGACGGAACCACCTGAAGTTCAGTTAAGAACATCCTTACCCAGACAGCTTCTTTTGCGGCATCTGCAGCAGCGATATATTCCGCTTCCATCATCGAGTCAGCAACGGTTTCCTGTTTGGAACTCTTCCAACACACCGCCCCTCCATTGAGGGTAAAGACATAACCCGACATGGACTTGGAATCATCCTTGTCACTTCGGAAGTTGGAGTCAGCAAAGGCCTCGATCTGGAGGTCTTTTCCGCCATACACCAAGAACATCTCCTTAGTCCTTCTCAGGTACTTGAGAATGTTCTTTACTGCTATCCAATGTTTCTCCCCAGGATTTGACTGATACCGGCTTACCACACTCAGTGCATAAGCTACATCTGGTCTGGTACACAACATTGCATACATTATAGAGCCTACCGCAGAAGTGTACGGTATAATAGACATGCGATCCCTTTCCAAATCAGTCTTGGAAGACATCTCTTTGGAGAGGGTGATCCCGTGTCAAGCCGGTAGATTACCGCGCTTGGAATCTTCCATACTGAATCTTTTCAGTATGGTGTCGATGTACCTGGACTGTGAGAGTCCCAGTATCCTCTTGGATCTGTCACGATAGATCCGGATCCCCAGAATGTATGAGGAATCACCCAGGTCTTTCATGGAGAACCTGTGTGACAAGAACCCCTTGACAGATTGTAGCATAGGAATGTCATTTCCTATTAAGAGAATGTCATCCACGTATAAAATGAGGAATACTACAGTTCTCGCTACAAATCTACTATAGATGCATGGTTCATCTGGATTTTTGATAAAGCCAAATTCCTTGACCGTCTCATCAAAACAGATGTTCCAACTCCGCGATGCCTGCTTTAGTCCGTAGATGGACTTAAGCAACTTGCACACCTTTCCGCTGCTACCACTCTGAATGAAACCCTCTGGCTGGTCCATATAAACGCACTCCTCTAAATTTCCATTTAGAAAAGCGGTCTTAACGTCCATCTGCCAAATCTCATAATCGTGGAAGGCAACAATGGCAAGAAGAATCCGAATGGATTTCAGCATAGCTACTGGAGAAAAGGTCTCGTCATAGTCCAAACCAGGTCTTTGACGAAAGCCCTTTGCAACAAGTCTAGCTTTATAGGTCTCAACCTGTCCATCTACACCAATCTTCCTTTTGAAGATCCACTTGCATCCTACGGGTTTTACCCCATCTGGAGCAACGTCCAACGTCCATACTTTGTTGATGTACATGGACTCCATTTCGGTCCGCATTGCATCCAGCCATTTTACCGAGTCAACGCTCTGAATGGCCTGCTGGAAGCTAGTCGGCTCATCATAATCTATGATTCAATCCTCTCTATCCCCGTCTATGAGAAAACCGTAGTATCTCTCGGACGGATGAGACTGCCTACTACTCCTGCGGAGCGGCGTAGGAATGTCATTTTCTTTTGAACCCTCTGGTTCTACTAAGCTTTCAGTAATAGTCTGTGGTTCTGGAATTTCTTCCAGTTCTATTTCGCTCCCACTTGATTCCTTTTCTAAGAACTGGTGTTCCAGAAAATGGGCATTATGAGAAACAATGATCTTTTGTTCCTCTGCGTAATAGAAGAGATACCCCCTGGAGTTCTTTGGGTATCCCACAAACTTGCACAGTACTGAGCGTGCCTCGAGCTTGTCCGCATGCTGCTTTTTGATAAAAGTCGGACATCCCCAGATCTTCAGATATTGAAGATAGGGTTTCTTCCCACTCCATATCTCATATGGTGTGGTAGGCACAGTCTTAGTTGGAACTCGGTTCAAAAGGTATGCAGCTGATTCTAGTGCATATCCCCAGAATGATCGCGGTAACTCAGTGTTACTCATCATGGAACGTACCATATCCAATAGGGTCCGGTTCCGTCTCTCCGATACACCGTTATGTTGCGGAGTGTATGGAGGAGTAAGCTGAGAGAGAATTCCATTCTCTTTTAAATAGTCCAGGAACTCGGCACTCAAGTATTCACCACCCCGATCCGATCTTAGAATCTTGATACTTTTGCCGGTTTGTTTTTCTACTTCATTCTTATATTCCTGGAATTTTCCAAAGGCTTCGGACTTATGTTTCATTAAGAAGACATAACCGTACCTTGAAAAGTCATCCGTAAAAGCAATGAAGTAAGAATAACCGCTTCGCGCATGTGTAGACATTGGACCGCACACGTCGCTGTGTACGAGTCCCAAGAGCTCGCTCGTCCTTACTCCGTGTCCAGTGAACGGAGTCTTTGTCATCTTTCCTTTGAGACAGGATTGACAAGTGGCATACCACTGATATTCGAACGGATTCAAATATACTTCTGTATGTAACTTCGTCAACCTTCTCTCATTGATGTGACCCAGTCTACAATCCCATAAGAAAGTCTGATTTATTTCCGGAGACTTTCTTTTGTGTGTATTCTGGACATTGAAAATCTATGGTTGGTTTAATACGTATATACCATTGCTCAATGTACCTAACCCAATCAGAACTTGATTAAGGTGAATGTTTACAACATTACTTACAAACGCAAATTCATAACCTTCTTTAGAAACCAAAGATACAGAAATTGTAAGTCGATGTAGTACACCCCAGTACTTGTGGAGAGGCGGAATTTTCAAAAACGATCATGTATAAAGAACGAACATCGACTAACCGCTTGAATCGAAGCTAAACTATAAATAACCGTACACAAAGAGTTTCTTATCAATTGTGTTTAGGGATTATACCTAATGAAACCGGTCCTTCGTCTTTGTGTCCTCCTTTGTTCTCCTCGACCTTCTCTAGGTAGTAGACGATCCACCCGAGAGCAAAACACCAAGCTACACCTCTAACTTGAGGTAACTAATCTACTTTGATTGCTAATCAAAGAAGAAATGATGATATAGAGTGAAGGTAATGGATGTTTAAGTCTAACTAATCCTTTGATCTCAACACATGAGGATTAAGGATTAGGGTTTGAAGATGAGAGCTTGAGGAGAGAGAATGTGAGATGAGTGAATGAGATGAGATTGAGTGTATTATAATATATTATGAAGCATTCTTATTTTAGAATAATGAATAATAGAAATGAATAAGCATGCTTCATAAATGAAAAGAGGTGATTCATTAACATGAGTCATTAAGCATTTATGGTGCATTAATGACCATGATGAATCACCCTCATGACTCACTAATCTTATCCAAAGCTTATGTCACCTTAACCTCCTTAGTCACATCTTCTAGAAGCTTCTCGTACAATTACGAGAACGCCCCTCCAATCCGCAAAAATACGGAAAAACTTTTAGACTGTAAAATCCAATAACCGGATACCAGTAACTGGCTTAAACCAAAGCCGACTGGTAAAAACTGTCCGAAAGTCGTACGTGCGTAAACGCACGTATGCGTCCGAACCCTTTGTCGCAAAACCATGCGACCTCTATATCGTTTCGCCTGGAGTAGGAAACTCTCTGTGTGGGACTCTAGAGACTCGACTACTACGCAGGCAGTGGGTTTAACCACAGACCGCAAGCGGCACTAGCTGTACGTAACGGTCCCCAGGTAGTTGTCGATAAGAAGGCCGATGAGAAAACCCATCCGAACTCCTATTGAGTCTGATGTGACAATCTCCATACAGTCCGGTCCGTTCATCCAAGACTATCGCATATCGGGCCTAGGGGGGCGGCAAGCATCAGTCCCCTAATAGCGGTATAAGTCGTGTCGGAGGGAAGCCCATTACACCCTGAGAAACTACTGGAACCTACCAGCAAATATCGCTTGCCCTGGCCAGGGACTTTGCGTAATGGCTCTCTGACACAGCACGATATCTACTCCTAATACCGGGAGGGACGAATCCTGTCTAACTGCCACTGCCTCCAAGTGCTCGGGACTGCACCCAACTGCTACCTGTTTGCACGACTCCTTTGAGCCGTGGTAGGGTAGCAATCTAAGAACAGTGGGACACACTCGAGGCGAAGTAGCAGTGTCAAGTCTGCGGACTATGCTGTACTCATGTCACCTGGGAACTGCTCACTGACGACTGGTATCAAACCAACCAACAGTTCCCTGTGAGTCCTGTCCGGTGTACCCGTAACCTAACGAGCACCTGTATACTATCTCCAGTACGACGTACTGACGGCTGTGGGACAGACCATCTCCCCAACTGGGATGAGAAGCGTACACACCAGTCTACTCCGGAGTATCGATGCTCTGTCTCGATAATCCAACGACCAGGGACCTGAATAAGGATGTGCTTGTAGACTACCCAGCCCCCACTAGTGTGACTGCCATCACAACGCTGGTAGACAAGCAAGATCCTAAGAGCTCTATCAATACGTACACTCACATATTAAGATAGAAAAACCAAGTAGCATACTACCATGTTTAGCAAGACTGTTATATACATGTGAATATCCCAAGCTTCCATTAAGTAATATACAAGCTAGTATGATACAGTAATGGCCTTCTAGGGCATAAACACTAACAATCTCCCACTTGCACTAGGGCCATGTACTGGCATATCGTAGACCAATGATCTCGAGTAGCCTCTCGAACTGAATCTGAGGAAGGGCCTTCGTGAATGGATCAGCAATGTTCTCTTCTGAAGCAACTCTCCGAACCTCGATCTCCTGACGATCAATGATCTCCCTGATCAGGTGATACCTCCTCAAGATGTGTCTGGACTTCTGATGGGACCTTGGTTCCTTCGCTAAAGCTATAGCTCCGTTGTTGTCGCAATACAGAGGTATTGGATCAACTATGGTAGGAACCACCTGAAGTTCTGTTAGGAACTTCTTCATCCAGACTGGTTCTTTTGCGGCATCGTAAGCAGCTATATACTCCGCTTCCATCGTCGAGTCAGCAACGGTGTCCTGCTTGGAGCTCTTCCAGCACACCGCCCCTCCATTGAGGGTAAAGACATAACCCGACATGGACTTGGAATCGTCCTTATCACTCTGGAAGCCGGAATCAGCAAAGGCCTCCAACCTGAGGTCTTTTCTGCCATAAACCAAGAACATCTCCTTAGTCCTCCTCAGGTACTTGAGAATGTTCTTTACTGCTATCCAGTGTTTCTCCCCTGGGTCTGACTGATACCGGCTTACCACACTCAGTGCGTAAGCTACATCTGGTCTGGTACACAACATCGCATACATTATAGAGCCTACCGCAGAAGCGTAGGGTATAATAGACATGCGTTCCCTTTCCAAATCAGTCTTGGGAGACATCTCTTTGGAGAGGGTGATTCCGTGACAAGCCGGTAGATTACCGCGCTTAGAATCTTCCATACTGAATCTTTTCAGTATAGTGTCGATATACCTGGACTGCGAAAGTCCCAACATCCTCTTGGATCTATCACGATAGATCCGGATCCCCAGAATGTAAGAGGCATCACCCAGGTCTTTCATGGAGAACCTGTGTGACAAGAATCCTTTGACAGATTGTAGCATAGGAATGTCATTTCCTATCAATAGAATGTCATCCACGTACAAGACGAGGAATACGACACTTCTGGCTACAACTTTACTATATATGCACGGCTCATCTGGATTTTTGATAAAGTCATATTCTTTGACTGTCTCATCAAAACAGATGTTCCAACTCCGCGATGCCTGCTTTAGTCCATAAATAGACTTAAGCAGCTTGCATACTTTCCCGCTGCTCCCACTCTGATTGAAACCCTCTAGCTGATCCATATAGACGCTCTCTTCTAAATTTCCATTCAGAAAAGCCGTCTTTACGTCCAACTGCCATATTTCATAATCATGGAAGGCAGCAATAGCAAGAAGGATACGAATGGATTTGAGCATAGCCACTGGAGAAAAAGTTTCGTCATAGTCCAAACCAGGTCTTTGACGATAACCCTTTGCAACAAGTCTAGCTTTATAGGTTTCCACCTGCCCATCTACACCAATCTTTTTCTTGAAGATCCATTTGCATCCTATGGGTTTTACCCCACCTAGAGCAAAGTCCAAAGTCCATACTTTGTTGGTGTACATGGACTCCATTTCGCTTCGCATTGCATCTAGCCATCGTACCGAGTCGCCGCTCTGGATGGCTTGCTGGAAGCTAGTAGGTTCATCATCATCTATGATGCAATCCTCTCTATCCCCATCTATGAGAAAACCGTAGTATCTCTCAGGCGGATGAGACGGCCTACTACTCCTGCGGAGGGGTGCGGGAATGTCCTGTTCTTCTTGAACTTCCGGTTCTACCAAACTTTCAGTAGCAGTGTGTGGTTCTGGAATTTCTTCCAGTTCTATTTCGCTCCCACTTGATTCCTTTTCTAAAAACTGATGTTCTAGAAAATGGGCATTACGAGAAACAAATACCTTTTGTTCCTCTGCGTAATAGAATAGATATCCCCTGGAGTGCTTTGGATATCCCACAAACAAACACTTTACTGATCGTGCCTCGAGCTTGTCCACATGCTGCTTTTTAACAAAAGCTGGACATCCCCAAATCTTTATATACTGTAGATGGGGTTTCTTCCCACTCCACATCTGATATGGAGTGGTAGGTACAGTCTTGGTAGGTACCATGTTCAAAAGATATGCCGCTGATTCTAGCGCATGTCCCCAGAAAGATCGCGGTAACTCAGCATTACTCATCATGGATCGTACCATATCCAATAGGGTTCGATTCCGTCTCTCCGATACACCGTTATGCTGTGGAGTGTACGGAAGAGTAAGCTGAGAGAGAATTCCTTTCTCTTTTAGGTAACCTAGGAACTCGGCACTCAAGTATTCACCACCTCGATCAGATCTAAGTGTCTTAATACTTTTGCCGGTTTGGTTTTCTATTTCATTCTTATACTCCTGGAATTTCTCAAAAGCCTCGGATTTATGTTTCATCAGATAAATGAATCCGTATCTTGAGTAATCATCCGTGAAAGTAATGAAATAGGAAAAACACCTCTCGCATGTGTAGACATTGGACCACATACATCGCTGTGTATGAGTCCTAAGAGCTCGCTCGCTCTTACTCCTTGTCCAGTAAATGGAGTCTTTGTCATCTTTCCTTTGAGACAAGATTGACAAGTGTCATAAGATTGATATTCGAACGAGTCTAAATATCCTTCTCTATGCAACTTAGTCAACCTTCTCTCATTGATGTGACCCAGTCTACAATGCCATAAGAAAGCTTTATTCAAATCTGGAGACTTTCTTTTTAGTGTGTTCTGGACATTGAAAATTTGGAGTTGGTTTAAAACATATATGCCGTTATTTAGTGTACCGGACCCAATCAAACCATGATTAAGGTGGATGTTGACAACATCTCTTACAAACGTGAAATCATAACCTTTATTTGATAACAAGGAAACTGATATGATATTACACGTTAAGATTGGTACAAAATAACAGTTATGTAAAACCAAAATGTGTCCACTCGTCAATCCTAGGTGATAGTCCCCGACGGACGCAGCTCCCACGCTAGCTCCGTTAGCAACCTTTAGGGTCATATCACCTTCCTTCAGCACTCTACGGTTTCTCAGTGCCTGCAATGAATTGCAAATATGAGATCCTGATCCGGTATCCAATACCTAGGAAGTAGAGTTGATCGACAGACAATTCTCAATTACAAACACACCTGAAGTCGAAGCCACAGCTTGCTTCGGTTCCTGGTTCTTGGCGTTCCACGCCTTGCAATCCTTCTTCCAGTGCCCTTTCCTGTGACAATGGAAGCACTCATCCTGACCAACTATCGGTACTGCTTTCTTTTTCTTTCCCTTCCCTCCCACCTTACTAACACCTCCTCTAGGTCTGGGTGCGGCCTTCTTCTTCCTTCCTTTGGCCCTAGCCTTGGACCCGGAAGAAGATGCACCGCCAATAAACATAGCGGGTGTTTCCCTTGCCTTCTGCAAGGTGCCCTCTGCACTTCTTAACATGTTCAGGAGTTCCGCAAGTTCAACTTCTTTTCTTTGAAGGTTGAAGTTCAGGATAAACTGGGCGTAGGTGTGAGGAAGGGACTGGAGAATAAGGTCTGTATAGAGCTCATTATCCAAAGTCGTCCCAAGGTCTGCGAGCTCTTCTATGTAGCCGATCATCTTTAGGACATGTTCACCTACCGATGACCCGACAACCAACCTCGCTCGAAACAAGTTCTTAGAGGTCTCGTATCTTGCTATACGAGATTGCTCTCCATAAAGTTCCTTTGTATGGAGAAATATGCCATCTAGGGACATATCCTCGTGCCTCCTCTGATGTTCATTGTTCATCGAGGCAAGCACGATGCACTTGGCTCTCGCGCAATCTAAATCCCAGGTTTTGCGGATTTCCTTATCCGCATTGCTGGATTTGGGACCAGGGACAGCAGGTGCCGTAGCGGTGAGGACGTACCCCAGTTTGTCATAGGTCAAAGCCATTTTGACATTCCGCAGCCAATCTTTATAGTTTGGCCCCGTCAGTATATTTTTCTCTAAAAGTAACTTAAGTCCAGTCATTTTCAGGGTCGCTGCAATTAGGAGAGAGAGAAGAAAACTCTTTAGCATGATGCTCTTGCAAGTTTAGAGTGGTTTTTAGTTTATCTAAACTGGATGGCTCCCACTGTTTCTCGAATCCTTCCTCAAACCATAAAAGAAGAATTAGTCAAGACTATTCTCACCGTACAATACTTGCTTAACCGTTCAGCCAGGCTGGTGTCGGTACTTCGAGGGAGGTTTTCCAACGCTTTCGCGAAGTTCCTTAATTAAATAACCTCTTTTTTCTGGGGGCGTAACCCCGCTGACACTTTTCTGGACACCTACTAGGTTTATAGCATTGATCGTTAAGTGACGAATATCCTGATAAGTATCAAATACTCACAGTAGGATCGGGATCCAAATATCATCGTCTGATAATGTTGTAGGAATGCTACCAACATTCATCAAACTCAAAATGGTATGCATCTCTTTGCAAATTTCAGTTTCTTTAGAAATTCCCGATATAAGTTTTTGCCCCATGCTCTTATGTCCTTGGCGTTAGGTCAAAATGTCATAAGTCACATGTCAAGTTCTACCCATCATTATCTTGTCAATTTGAACCCATCCGTATATATCCTTGACGTTCGGCCAAAATGATAATACGACTGTCCCAAACTAACTCATCTATCTATGCAACAAATGAATATCCAGCAGCTACCAAACACTATGCCTTGGCGTTAGGTCAAAATACATAGCTTGAATACTACTGAATACCCAGATGAAATGACGGAAGGCTACGACTGGTTTTGGCGAAACCGTGAACGTAGTGAACTTGATATAACCGAAGGAACCTGATAGCTTCTAAAAGGAGTGGTTAAAGCTCCGCATTTAAAAATATCTGTTTTAAAAATAACCGAGTGGTTTCTTTTAAATTGTTCCAACGATTAAAACTTTGGTTTATTTTCTTTGCATTATAGATAATGCGTTCCATCATTAACCTATCGTTGCAGAAAACAACGAAAATACAACGTCCTCTTATGCCATCCGCATTCGCCACGGGGTCCCGTCATCACCCGTTAGGTTACTTAACTAACGACAGAGCGGGGGCTGGGCTAGCGCGGGTGCAAAACATAAGTGACGTCTAAATAGCTATCATATATATAGATATTTTACATTCGTCTGACGCAATGATATTCATTCCAGAACACAGATAAACAATATTGGATTTGCAAGCAATCTGTATTTCTTTTGAGCCTGCAAGAAAAGACAGATTACACAGTTGTGATGAATAGCCGTTACCCCACCCTCGACCCCTACGGGTACGGCAAACTACCCACCCGGCAGTTTGTGTACCACACCTTGGGTCAGTCCTAGGAGCAAAAACAGTAAAATGAAATAATACAACGGTGGCTACAACCGCAACCTAGATGTGCCCCGCAAAAATAATATTACAACAAATTACATTTACAACAAATGAATTAAACAATAACCCATTGCTAAACCCCGGCTAAACACCACAACAGTCCAATACAGTTTATATGCACAAACAGATATAACCATTTCAGAAATGTGCAACCCCCTGCCAACCGACATACTAGCAGTTGGGGGAGGTTTACGAACACATTTATCAATCACAGATATAATCCAACATGCAAATACTGTACAATTTCGATCGACTAAACATCTTTAATATTGCTCCAAAAACTGCTCTGTAAACTGGAGACCTGAGCAAAATTAAAAAATTCCAGAAAATCCCAAATTTCACAGAGAAGCAACAGAAGAAAACTGGGTTCCTGACTCGCCAACTCGGCGGCGGAAGCGCGGCGACTCAGTAGGCTGAGGCCGCGGTTCCGCGGCGAGTTAGGCGATTCAGGCGACTGTTTTTCTTGGGTGTTCTACTGTGGTCATTTCAAGCTTTCTGCACTCACCTGAAAAATTTTTGGACATCATTTTAAATTCGACAGAAACTGAATTTTTCGGGACTTTCCGGTTTCGTTTTTTCCGTTCGAAATTTGTACAAATTAGCAATTAAGTTATTTATTGTTTAGCGAGGGTCTGATACCACTGTAAGTCGATGTAGTACACCCAAGTACTTGTGGGGAGGCGGAATTTTCAAAAACGATCATGTTTAAAGAACGAACATCGACTAACCGCTTGAATCGAAGCTAAACTATAAATAACCGTACACAAAGAGTTTCTTATCAATTGTGTTTAGGGATTATACCTAATGAAACCGGTCCTTCGTCTTTGTGTCCTCCTTTGTTCTCCTCGACCTTCTCTAGGTAGTAGACGATCCACCCGAGAGCAAAACACCAAGCTACACCTCTAACTTGAGGTAACTAATCTACTTTGATTGCTAATCAAAGAAGAAAGGATGATATAGAGTGAAGGTAATGGATGTTTAAGTCTAACTAATCCTTTGATCTCAACACATGAGGATTAAGGATTAGGGTTTGAAGATGAGAGCTTGAGGAGAGAGAATGTGAGATGAGTGAATGAGATGAGATTGAGCGTATCATAATATATTATGAAGCATTCTTATTTTAGAATAATGAATAATAGAAATGAATAAGCATGCTTCATAAATGAAAAGAGGTGATTCATTAACATGAGTCATTAAGCATTTATGGTGCATTAATGACCATGATGAATCACCCTCATGACTCACTAATCTTATCCAAAGCTTATGTCACCTTAACCTCCTTAGTCACATCTTCTAGAAGCTTCTCGTACAATTACGAGAACGCCCCTCCAATCCGCAAAAATACGGAAAAACTTTTAGACTGTAAAATCCAATAACCGGATACCAGTAACTGGCTTAAACCAAAACCGACTGGTAAAAACTGTCCGAAAGTCGTACGTGCGTAAACGCACGTATGCGTCCGAACCCTTTGTCGCAAAACCATGCGACCTCTATATCGTTTCGCCTGGAGTAGGAAACTCTCTGTGTGGGACTCTAGAGACTCGACTACTACGCTGGCAGTGGGTTTAACCACAGACCGCAAGCGGCACTAGCTGTACGTAACGGTCCCCAGGTAGTTGTCGATAAGAAGGCCGATGAGAAAACCCATCCGAACTCCTACTGAGTCTGATGTGACAATCTCCATACAGTCCGGTCCGTTCGTCCAAGACTATCGCATATCGGGCCTAGGGGGGCGGCAAGCGTCAGTCCCCTAATAGCGGTATAAGTCGTGTCGGAGGGAAGCCCATTACACCCTGAGAAACTACTGGAACCTACCAGCAAATCTCGCTTGCCCTGGCCAGGGACTTTGCGTAATGGCTCTCTGACACAGCACGATATCTACTCCCAATACCGGGAGGGACAAATCCTGTCTAACCGCCACTGCCTCCAAGTTCTCGGGACTGCACCCAACTGCTACCTGTTTGCACGACTCCTTTGAGCCGTGGTAGGGTAGCAATCTAAGAACAGTGGGACACACTCGAGGCGAAGTAGCAGTGTCAAGTCTGCGGACTATGCTGTACTCATGTCACCTGGGAACTGCTCACTGACGACTGGTATCAAACCAACCAACAGTTCCCTATGAGTCCTGTCCGGTGTACCCGTAACCTAACGAGCACCTGTATACTATCTCCAGTACGACGTACTGACGGCTGTGGGACAGACCATCTCCCTAACTGGGATGAGAAGCGTACACACCAGTCTACTCCGGAGTATCGATGCTCTGTCTCGATAATCCAACGACCAGGGACCTGAATAAGGATATGCTTGTAGACTACCCAGCCCCCACTAGTGTGACTGCCATCACAACACTGGTAGACAAGCAAGATCCTAAGAGCTCTATCAATACGTACACTCACATATTAAGATAGAAAAACCAAGTAGCATACTACCATGTTTAGCAAGACTGTTATATACATGTGAATATCCCAAGCTTCCATTAAGTAATATACAAGCTAGTATGATACAGTAATGGCCTTCTAGGGCATAAACACTAACAGAAATGATATTACAAGTTGCGTTGGGTACAAAAAAGCAATTACGTAAAACCAAAACATGTCCATCTGACATTCCCAGGTGATAGTCCCCCACGGCCTTAGCATCCATGCTAGCTCCGTTAGCAACTTTGAGGGTCATGTCACCTGCCTTCAAAAACCTACGGTTTTTCAATGCCTGCAAAGAATTACAGATATGAGATCCTGATCCGGTATCCAATACCCAGGAAGTAGAGTTTATTGATAGACTGTTTTCAATAACATACACACCCGAAGCTGAAGCCGCAACTTGCTTCAGATCCTGTGTCCTGTCTTTCCAAGCCCTGCAATCTTTCTTCCAGTGTCCACTCTTATGACAGAAAAAGCATTCTTCCTTATCCACGAGCTTCCCTACTTTCTTTGTTGCTTTTGCCTTTCCCTTCGTATCCACTTTACTAACACCGCCCCTTGGTTTGGCGGGGGCTTTCTTCTTCTTTCCCTTGGCTTTCGCCTTGGTCCTAGAAGAGGAAGATCCTCCTACAAACAAAGTGGATGTTTCCCTACTTTTCTGTAGGGTGCCCTCTGCGCTCCTCAGCAAGTTGAGGAGTTCTGAAAGTTCAACTTTCTTTTCTTGCAAGTTGAAGTTCAGGATAAACTGGGCGTAAGTGGAAGGAAGGGACTGGAGAATCAAGTCCTTATAGAGCTCATTCTCCAACGTGGTCCCAAGGTCCGCGAGTTCCTCAATGAAGCCAATCATCTTAAGCACGTGTTCCGCTACCGATGATCCGACGGCCAATCTTGCCGAAAACAACTTCTTCGACACTTCGTATCTGGCGATACGAGATTGCTCTCCATACAGTTCTTTTGTATGGAGAAATATGGATTCGAGGTCCATATTCTCGTGCCTCCTCTGATGTTCGTTGTCCATAGAGGCAAGCACGAGGCACTTGGCCTTCGCGCAGTCGATTTTCCAGGTTTTACGGATTTCCTTATCCGCAATGCTGGTTTTGGGACCTGGGACAGGGGGAGTTTGGTGGTAAGAAGATACCCCAACTTGTCATAAGTGATTGCCATTTTGACATTCCTGAGCCAATCTTTGTAGTTTGGCCCTGTCAGTATGTTTTTATCTAGTAATAACTTAAGTCCGGTCATGTCGATTGGTCGCTGCAATTAGGAGAGAGAAGAAACACTTTAGCATGATGCTCTTGCAAGTTTAGAGTGGTTTTTAGTTTGTCTAAACAGGATGGCTCCCATTGTCTCTCGAATCCCTCCTCAAACCATAAAGGAAGAATTAGTCAGGATCAATCTCACCGTACAATACTTGCTTAACCGTTCGGCCAGGCTGGTGTCGGTACTTCGAGGGAGGTTTTCCAACGCTTTCGCGAAGTTCCTTAATTTAAGAACCTCTTTTCCCTGGGGGCGTAGCCCCGCTAACACCTTTCTAGACACCTACTTGGTTTATAGCATTGATCGTTAAGTTGGAAATTTCCCGAGGAGTAGCATATACTTACAGTAGGATCGGGATCCAAATATCATCGCGTGACAAAACTGAAGGAATCCTACCAGAATCATCACACTCCAAATGGTATGCAGCACTAGCAAGTTTCAGTACTTTTGAAACTCCCGATGTAGATTTTTGCCCCATGCTCTTATGACCTTGGCGTGAGGTCAAAATGTCATAAGTCACATATCAAGTTCTTCCCATCATTATCCAGGTTAATTTGAACCCACCCGTACGTAGGCCAAAATGGCAGTACGACTGTCTCAAACCAACGCATTCTATCTATGCAACAGATAAATATCCGGCAGCTACCAATCACTATGCCTTGGCGTGAGGTCAAATAAATAGCTTGAATACTACCGAATATTTAACTGAAATGATGGAGGGCTACAGATGGTTTCGGTAAAACCTTGAACGTAGTGAACTTGATATGATCGATGGAACGAGATAGCTTTTAAAAGGAGTGGCTTAAGCTCCTCGTTTAAAAGTTCTTTTGAAAAGAAACCGAGTGGTTTTGAAAGTGTTCCAACGACTTTTACTTGGTTTATTTTTCTTGCTTTAGTTCTTTTAATGCGTGTTATTCTTGCATTAGTTCTTTTAATGCGTCCTATCATTTAATCCTACCATTGCAGAAAACAACCAAAATATGACGTACGCTTATGCCATTCGCATTCGCCATGGGGCCCCGTCATTACCCGTTAGGTTACTTAACTAACGACAGAGCGGGGGCTGGGCTAGCGCGGCTGCAAAACATAAGCAACGCCTAAATAATATCATACATAGATATATTGCAATGATAGCCATTTCAGATCACAGATGAATACATTAGATATACTAGGAACCCGCAATTCGTACGAGCCTGTAACAAAAAGCAGATTACACGGTCACGGTGAATAGCCAATACCCCACCCAAGACCCCTACGGGTGCGGCAAACTACCCGCCAAGTACCCGAAGCGAAGCAACCTCCCTCAACTCCATGAGTAGGCCACTCGGCACTTCGGGATACCCGGTAGTTTGTGCACCCCCTCCATGGGTCTATCCTAGGAGCAAAAACAGTAAAAAGAAATTATACAATGACGGCTACAACCCCGACCTGGTTGTGCGGCCAAAAATAATATTACATCAATTTACATATATTACATGAATTGAAAGATAAAAGGAAAAACTCTCATCTCACAACCCCCGGCTATTCATCCGCGACAATCCAAAGAATTCATATACACATACAAATAACATTACAGATCACAGATTTGTATAACCCCCACTAATCGACATATAGCAATTAGCAGACGTTCAATACAAATATCACATCACAGATAAATACCCGTCAGCTTAAGTCTTTAGAAACTCGATCAAAATACGGTTTTTAAAGCCCCAAAAACAAATTTTTCTTTCTGGAAAATCTGGGCTGAAAAAACATATACCAAAATTCCCAAAATGCCCCATAGAACAAACCGCAATGAAGACGATCCACAGAGGAGCTTAATCGGCCGTGGAACCGCGGCAATAGCAAGCTATTGCCGCGTTTCCGAGGTGGTTTGGAGGGATCTCTGGACCGTTTTTCTTCAGTGCACTATAAAAACCCTGAGTCGATTTTTGAAGCATGATTTATTACTTTTACAGCACTTTAAAAATCGACAGCAAGTTTGATATCGGGGTGTATTTCGTGAATTTTTCTCCGATCGAATTTCTAGTTTCTATGCTAACATGTTAGGTAGTGTTTAACTAGGCTCTGATACCACTGTAAGTCCATGCTACCGCTCCCGGTACTTATGGGCTTGCGGAAATGACGAAAAACGATTTTTCTAGAGGAGGTAACATGTACTCAAACCGAATCTTTGTTAAATTACTATCTAACAACCTAACAAGAGTTTACCTACTCGGTTATGGGGTTATACCTTTCTTTCTTGAACTCCTTCGTCTTCAACTCTTGATGGTGTACGGATCGGCTTCACCCCGTCGTCTCCTTGCGCCGAAGATCGATCCACCCGAAAGCTTCTACCTTTGGCTTCTTCTTCGAGCTTTGAAGAAACTAGTTCACTCGGTTTGCTAAACCTTATGAACTAGAGTGAGTAGAGGAGAGTGTGTTGGGATTCTTCTCTATGGTTCTTGCTTCTCAACACATGAGACAAGTGAACCATAGACTAGAGAGAGGGAGAGCAAGAGGAAGAGGGTGAGAGCTCAAACACAAGAGAGAGAAAGGAAATGAGAGAATGAGTAAGACTTTTCTCTCTTGGCTCTCATAATCCAAAGCCATCATAATAAATCATAGCAATCAAGTATTATATGATGGTTTAAGCTACAATAGCCATACCATTTCATGCACTCATTTTGCACAAGGTAAACAAGCAAGCAAAAGTCTTTGCCATGAAATGATAGCTATTGTCATGATGATGGTCAACTAGTCCAACCTAGTCAACCGGTCAACAAAGTCAACAAGTCAACAAAGTCAACCCCTCAACAACCATGTCACTATAATACTTAATTAATATTAATGTTAATCATATATCATATTCTTATTAGGGTTGAACAAAAAGTCAATAGTCAACAGTCAACAGTCAACAACCCTAATGAGAATCCTCTACCTCTGTCTCTCCGTCAACCGTGCATACACACCCGCATCCGCGTTCCGAGGAACACGAATACATACGAGATAAAACCAATCCCAAATCGTACACTAGGATCTGGCTTAAACCAAAGCCCGCTAGTGTTAACTGTCCGGACACTGTACGTGCACAAGTGCACGGATGTGACCGAACCCTGTCGCAATACCATGCGACCTGTCGCAAAACCATGCGACCTCTACTCTTTTGCCTAAAGGAGAATAGCTCTCTGTGTGGGACTCTAAAGACTCGACACTACGCTGGCAGTGGGTTTAACCACAGACCGCAAGCGGCACTAGCTGTGCGTAACGGTCCCCAGGTAGATGCCGACAAGAAGACTGACGAGGTGAAACCCATCTGAACTCCTACTGAGTCTGACTGTAACAGTCTCCATACAGTCTAGTCTGTTCGTCTGATACATCGCATGGCGGGCCTAGGGGCGGTAAATGTTAGTCCCCTAATAGCGGTACAAGTCGTGTCGGAGTTTAGCCCAGAACACCCTGAGATAACACTGGAAACCTACCAGTATATCTCGCTTGCCCTGGCCAGGGACTACTCATGTAATGGCTCTCCTAGACACAGCGCGATGTCAACCCCCAATACCGGGAGAGACGAATCGTGTAATGGCTCTCCTAGACATAGCGCGATGTCAACCCCCAATACCGGGAGAGACGAATCCTGTCTAACCGTCACTGCCTCCAAGTGCTTCGGGACTGCACCCAAAAGCTACCTGTTTGCACGACTCCTTTGAGCCGTGGTAGGGTAGTAATCAAAGTACAGTGGGAACGCACTCGAGGCGAAGTGACAGTGTCAAGTCAGCGGACTAAGCTGTATTCATGTCACCTGGAAACTGATAACTGACGATAGGTATAGTACCAACCAACAGTTCCCGACGAGTCCTGTCCAGTGTACTCGTAACCCAACGAGCACCCGCATACTATCTCCAGTACGATGTACTGATGGCTGTGGGACAGACCATCTCCCACACTGGGATGAGAAGCGCATATGCTAGTATACTCCGGAGTATCGATGCCCTGTCTCGATAGTCCTGCGACTAGGGACCTGCATAAGGATGTGCTTATAGATTACCCAGCCCCACTAGTGTGACTGCCATCACAACGCTTGTAATCAAGCAAAGATCCTAAGGGCTCCACTAATGTGTATAGGTGATATACTAAAATAAACACATGTACACATTGAAGTAGAAACAAACCAAGTAGCATACTACTATTTTGAGCAAGATTGTTTATACAACTGTGAATATCCCAAGCTTCTATTAAGTAATATACATACTAGTATGATACAGTAATGGCCTCTAGGGCATATACACTAACATGTACAAGTGTCGCCAGAGAACTGCTATCTGACAATAGGTATATATATCATCTAGGAGTTCTCGGCGAGTCCTGTTCGGTGTACCCATTCTCCAACGAGCACCTGTATACAATCTTTGATGTCAAATACCAATGGTTGTGGAATCAACCATCGCCCCCGGGTTCAAGAAACGTACACACTAGTCTAATCTTATAATACCGATGCCCTGTCTCGATATACCCTCGACTAGGAACTATTAAAGGATATGCTTGTAGACTGCCCAGGTCCCACTAGTATGATCCCATCATAATCCCGGTTGTCAAGCATAGTCCTAAGGGCTTCATCAACATGCACAACATATCACATGTTCAGATGAAGATAAACCAGATAGCATACTATCATTCCGAGCAAAGATTGTTTCTGTACATATACATGCTTAGCATCCTATATAATACAGGCCTCTAGAGCATACATATCTAAAAATCATCCACTTGCACTAAGGCCTGTAGTTGATGCAATAAGTACCGACTGTCTGCACTAGAACCAGTTGCCGGCATACCGCATGCCCAACAGCTCAAACAGTTTCTCAAACTGTACTTGAGGGATGGCCTTGGTGAATGGATCCGCTGTGTTGTCTTTCGTGTCTACTCTCCGTACCTCGATATCCTGGCGATCCACTATCTCCCTGATGAGGTGATACCGCTTCAAGATATGCCTGGATTTCTGATGGGACCTCGGTTCCTTTTCCAAAGCGATGGCTCCATTATTATCGCAATACAGAGGTATTGGATTAGCAATGGATGGAACCACTTGAAGTTCGGAAATGAACTTCCTCATCCAGACTGCCTCTTTTGCGGCATCATTAGCAACAATATACTCAGCTTCCATCGTGGAGTCAGCGACAGTATCTTGTTTGGAACTCTTCCAACATACCGCCCCTCTATTTAGGGTAAATACAAACCCTGAGATGGACTTACTATCATCCTTGTCGCTCTGGAAGCTGGAGTCGGTAAAGCCCTCCATTTGGAGATCTCCGTTACCATACACCAAGAACATTTCTTTAGTTCTTCTCAAGTACTTCAGAATGTTCTTCACAGCAATCCAGTGTTTCTCCCCTGGGTTGGATTGATACCTGCTTACTGCACTCAGTGCATAAGCTACATCTGGGCGAGTACATAATATCGCATACATTATAGATCCTACTGCCGAAGCGTAGGATATAATGCTCATGCGAGCCCTCTCCTCATCAGTCTTTGGAGAGGGTGATCCCGTGACAAGCGGGTAAATTACCCATCTTGGAATCTTCCATACTAAACCTCTTTAGTATGGTGTCAATGTATCTCGATTGGAACAATCCCAATAATTTCTTAGATCTATCTCTATAGATCTTAATCCCCAGAATGTATGAGGCATCGCCCAGGTCTTTCCTGGAGAACCTCTGCGATAAGAATAGTTTGACCGATTGTAGCATAGGAATATCATTTCCTATCAAGAGAATATCACCCACGTACAATACGAGGAATGTAACAGTACTCTCTACAATCCTTTTATAAATACATGGTTCATCAACATTTTTGATAAAACCAAACTCTTTGATTGTATCATCAAAGCAGATGTTCCAACTCCGTGATGCCTGTTTTAATCCATAGATGGATTTAAGCAGCCTGCATGCTTTTCTGCTGCTCCTACTATCAATGAAGCCTTCTGGCTGATCCATAAAAATGCATTCTTCTAAATCACCATTTAGAAATGCCGTTTTAACATCCATCTGCCAGATCTCATAATCATAGTAAGCAGCTATAGCAAGCAGGATCTGAATGGATTTGAACATCGCGACTGGTGAAAAGGTTTCATCATATTCCAAGCCCGGTCTTTGATGAAATCCTTTTGCTACCAGACTAGCTTTATAGGTCTCCACCTGACCATCCACACCGATCTTTCTTTTAAAGATCCATGCACCCTATGGGTTTTACTCCAGAAGGTGCAGCCTCCAAAATCCATACTTTGTTGGTGTGCATGGATTCCATTTCGGATCTCATGGCATCCAGCCATTTCACTGAGTCACCACTCGTGATAGCTTGTTGAAAACTAATAGGGTCATCATCATCCATGATGCAATCTTCTCTATCACCATCAATTAGAAAACCGTAGTATCTATCAGATGGGCGAGAAGTTCTACTAGATCTACGGAGTGGCTGAGGTACATCAGGTTCTATTGAATCCTCAGGTTCAGCCAAATCATCAGTAATTGTTTGTGTATCAGGAATTTCTTCCAGTTCTACCGCATTTCCAACAATATCGTTTGTAAAAAATTCATTTTCTAAAAATGTGGCATACTGAGAAACAAACACCCTTTGTTCCACCTTGTGGTAGAAAAGATATCCATACGAGTGTTTTGGATATCCTACAAATCTACACAAAACCAATCGTGTCTCAAGTTTGTCTAGATTCTGCTTTTTCACATAAGCCGGACAACCCCATATCTTAAATCTTTTAAGAGATGGTCTCTTCCCACACCATATCTCATATGGAGTGGTAGACACGGTTTTGGTCGGAACCCAATTCAATAGATAAATCGCAATCTCCAATGCGTGCCCCCATAATGATATTAGTAACTCAGCATCACTCATCATAGATCTTACCATATCTAATAAGGTACGATTCCTCCTTTCCGATACACCGTTGTGTTGTGGTGTGTACGGAGGAGTGAGCTGAGAGAGAATCTAATTCTCTTTTAGGAAATCTAGAAACTCTGAGCTTAGATACTCACCTCCTCGATCCGATCGAAGTTTCTTGATACTTAAGCCTGTTTGTTTTTCTACTTCAGATTTATACTCCTTGAATTTTTTGAAGGCTTCGGACTTATGTTTCAACAAGGACACGTGCCCGAATCTCGATAAATCATCAGTGAAGGTTATGAAGTATGAAAAACCACCTCCCGCATGTGTAGACATTGGTCCACATACATCACTATGTATGAGGCCTAAGAGTTCTGTAGCTCTCTCTCTGTGTCCAGTAAACGGAGTTTTAGTCATTTTACCTTTGATGCAAGACTGGCAAGTAGAATAAGATTTATATTCAAACGAGTTTAAATATTCATCTTTATGTAGCTTGGTTAGTCTTGTTTCATTAATATGACCAAGTCTACAATGCCAAATGAAAGCTTCAATTATGTCTGAAACCTTTCTTTTGTTTGCGTGTTGTATATGAAAAACTGTATGCTGATTTAGGACGTATATCCCGTTATTTAATGTACCATACCCAATCAACTCTTGATTAAGGTTAATGTTCATAACATTAGATTGCAATACAAAATTATATCCAGCATTGTCCAACAACGATACAGATATAATATTACATAATATCGAAGGTACAAAATAACATGAGTTCAAAACCAATATAGAACCTGACAGCAAACCAAGATGATACTCTCCCACTGCAGTAGCATGTACTGAGGAACCATTCCCAACCCGGAGAGTGTGATCACCTTTCTTCAAAAACCTGCTATTTCTCAGCCCCTGCAAACAATTGCAGATGTGAGATCCTGACCCAGTATCTAATACCCAGGAAGCAGAGTTAATTGAAAAACAGTTTTCTGTTACAAACACACCTGAAGTGGAAGCATCACCATGCTTCTTCTTCTTGAGGTCGGTCAAGTATTTAACACAGTTTCTCTTCCAGTTCCCAGTCTGGTGGCAGTGGAAACATTCCCCACGTCCTGTCGCAGCAGCCCCTTTCTTGTCCTTTCCCGGTGCCTTTTTCACTCCGCCTCTCTGCTTGATGGGATTCTTCTTCTTCTTTCCCTTGGCCTTGGCTTTCGGGATGGAGGAAGAAGATGGCCTAGCAATAAGAGCGGGAGTTTTCGCTACTTTTAGCGTGCTCTCTGCACTCCTTAACATATTAAGGAGTTCAGGTAAAGACTTCTCCATATTGTGCATGTTGAAGTTTACAATGAATTGAGCAAAGGCAGAGGAAAGGGATTGTAGAACAATATCAACATACTGCTCGTTCTCTATGGTCCAACCCAGGTCCACAAGTTCTTTGATAAGTCCAATCATCTTCAATACATGGTCACCTACAGACGTGCCAGCAGCCATCCGCATCTGAAACAACTTTTGGGATGCCTCGTATCGGAGAGTACGAGATTGCTCTCCATACAACTCCTTTGTATGGAGAAAGATGGATTAAACATCCATCTTCTCATGCTGCTTCTGATGTTCATTGTTCATAGAAGCAAGTGCGAGGCACTTGGCTGTTGCGCAGTTTATATCCTATTTCTTGCGGATTTCTTTATCCGCAACTGAAGAATCAGGGCCTGGGCTAGAAGGGGCTGGAGTAGTCAGGATGTATCCGACCTTATCATAGGTTAGGGCAATATTAACGTTCCTTATCCAATCTTTGTAATTCGGTCCCGTGAGTTTATTTTCGTCTAACAAAAGCTTAAGACCCGACATAGGTATCTGCTATTAGGAGAGAGAAAAGAAGATATTCAGCGATTGCTCTTGCATAATTAGATTGGTTATTAATCTTATCTAATTGTTGTCTCCCACTGCTTTTTATCAAATTTTCCTTCAAACCTAAAAGGAAAACTAGCCAGGATTAATTGCAATCTACAAGTTCGCTAACCGGTCGGCCAGGCCAGTGTCGGTACTCCGAGGGAGGTTCCCCGTGCTTTCGCACAGACCTAATTAAAATAAACCTCGTTTTCCTAGAGGCGTATCCCAGTTGACACCTTTCTAGATACCTATTGGATTAGCTAATTGTAAAGTGCAAAATTCTCCCGGGAGTAACTTTTACTCACAGTGGGATCGGGATCCAACTATCATATAGAAGGTATGCAATCTCATTGCAAATTTCAACTCTTGAAATTCCCGATATGATTTTTACCCCTAGTGTCTTATGACCTTAACTATGGTCAACAAATCATAAGCACTAGTGAAGTTCTACCCGCTATTGCGGGATTGATTTAGACCCACCCGCATGTAACTATGGTCAACAAAGTCATGAGAATGTCCTAATCGATCGCATCAAATGCTTTGTAGGAATACATCACTTAGCTACCGTACACCCCGCCTTAACTATAGTCAACAAACGTGGCACGAATACTAAGTACTCTGCTTCCTAAATTGGCGGAGGGCTACAGATGGTTTTTATGAAAAGCTTTAACGTTTTGAACTTGATATCGTTGTAGAATCGAGTGAGAAGGAGTGGTTTAAGCTCCAGTTTTAAAAATCGAATGGTTTTATAGAATTTTTCTAATCTTGCTAAAGAGGTCATTCCCGGTGAAGGGATCTCGGCTATTTCCTTATCGAATAAGGTGCTGGATATGTAAATACCATGATGCAAAGCAAAATTAGATCAACTAAAAAATCAAATCGAGTTCTTTGTAACATTTGCCAGTTTCGCTAAAGGGGTCATTCACGGTGAAGGGATCTCGGCCCTTTCCTCATCGAATGAGGTGCAGGATATTCAAGAATACCACTATGCAAAGCAAAAGCTAGAGTTACCCATTTTAAAAAGTTTGATTCTACAACATTTTTAGGTTTCTTTTTCATAACATTAATCACATTAATGATGTCCCATCATTTACGTTTCCTAAACATCACAGAAAAGAAACGAAAATAGAACGTACGCTTATGCCATCCGCATTCGCCACGGTGCCCCGTCATGCACCGCTAGGTTACTTAACTAACGGCAGAGCGTGGGCAGGACTAGCGCGAGTGAAAAACATAAGCAACGTTTATTATATATCTCATAATAAATATAACCATTTCAGATCACAGATGAATACATTGGATATACTAGGAATTCTGTATTTCATTCAAGCCCTTAATGAAAGACGGGTTTCACGGTCGTGATGAATAGCCAAAACCCCACCCTAGACCCCTACGGGTGCGGAAAACTACCCGCCATATTCCCGAAGTGAAGCAACCTCCCTCAACAAAGTCAGTAGGCTACTAAGCACTTCGAAAACCCGGTAGTTTGTGCACCCCACCTTGGGTCTATCCTAGGAGCAAAAACAGTAAAAAGAAATTATACAACGGTGGCTACAACCTCATCCCAGATGTACTCCGCAAAATAATATTACATTGCATTTTACAAATTACATTGAATGAAAGAAAAGGAAAAACGCTCTTCTCACATCCCCCGGCCATTCATCACGACGATCCAACACATTATTATACACATACCATCTCATGATATACATATGTGCAACCCCCTCTAATCGTCATATAGCAATTAGTGGATGTTTCAAACACATATCGAAAAACAGCAAACCCGATTAGCCAAACACTTTAGAATTTCGATCAATAATTTTAAACCATGCCAACACTTGACATGTTCCAGTACACAAACAATTTTGTGAAAATTCCAGATATCCCAGAAACTCTATTTCCATAATCTAAGAAAACTGATGAAAAACCGAGTCGACTCGGCCGTGGATAGGCGGCCAAACACTGGGTTTCGCCGCGGATCCGCGGCGTTCCTGGCGAATTAGAACTTCGTTTCTCCACAGTGTTCTTAGAAAACCCTGATGTATTTTTAAGGCCTGTCAAAAGATTTTTTGAACACTTTCAAAAATTGACGGCAGCAGGGGCAGAAAACATGTTTTCGGGAGAAAAAATTGTCGATCGAGTTTCTAACTTTTAGCTAACAATCTAATTATGGTTTAGTTAAGCTCTGATACCATGTTAGTGCATGTTGCAAGCTCCCACAACTCTTGTGGCGCGGCGGAAGCGGTGAACGAAAATTTTCTTGGCATACAACACGCACTTAACCGAAGATCTTGTCTAAATCACAACTAGAAAACCCTAACTAGAGATCTTATCTACTATGTTAGGGATTATACCTCGATGATACGGTCCTTCGGGTTTTCTCTTGGATGCAACTCCTTTTCTCCTTTAGATGTTGCCGATGTTTTCGATCTCCGGCCATCCAAGACCTAGATGATTCACCCGAGAGTTATCGTGCAAGCTAGAAACTCTTCACAAGAGTTTAACCTAGAGACCAATTTTGCTAGAAGAGGTCATTAGGATTATGTAGAGATTAGTGTATTGGATTAACATAAAATCCTTAGCATTGGATTTCTTCTTCTTTCTTATTCATTCGCATTCATTCATTCATTCACATCTCATGTGAAGCTATTTATAAGAAGAAGGAAAAGGAGGAGATAAGAAGGAGTAAGTGTTTGTCATAATGAAAGAGTTCAAGCATGATGAAAAAAGGATATAGCACTAAGAGAAATAATTGAAGCATGCATTAGAAAATTAGCACCATGCTTCAATAGTAACTCCAAAACTATATAAGAAATAAAACCCATCATTTCACCCATGCTTGTACTTTTTAATTTCCACCTCATTTATTTATTTTCATAAAATAAATGATGTCATTATTATGTCATTATGAGGTGGCACCTTCTAGAAGGTATTCTTGTAACAATTACAAGAATATCCCTCCTCCGTATACCGTATACCATATACCCGTATCCGAATTCCGAAAAATAAGAATACTTTTAATCCAATAATATAATACCGGTATCCAGCTTAAAACAAAGCCCACCAGTATTATCCTTCCGATTATTATTCCTGTAACAATTACACGAACATAATCGAAACATTGCCGTAACAACTTACGGCTGCCATAACAACTTACAGCCTCTACATCTTTCGCCTGAACAAGTGAACCCTCTGTGTGGGACTCTAAAGACTCGACAGTACGCTGGCAGTAGGTTTAACCACAAGCACGTCAGCGGCACTAGCTGTGCCTAACTGCTACCCAGGTACATGACGAAAAGGTGGCCGACGAGCGAACTCATCACAACCCTTACGAGCCTGCAAGTAACACTTACCGTACAGTCCGGTCTCTTCATCTGATACATCGCATATGAAGTCTAGGGGTGGTAAATGTCAGACCCTAGTAACTTTATAAGTCATGCTGATTTACGGCTCATAACAGTTCGAGGAACTACTGATAACACTTATCAGTAAACCTCGAGAACCCTGGCCAGGGATTTAGGTGTTATGCGCGACATCAACTCCCTATACCGGGAGAGACGAAACCCCTCCTATCGCTCACCGTCTCCATGTGATTCGGGACTGTACCCAAAGTCCACCTGTTTGCACGACTCAATAGAGCCGGGAGGAAATCAAAGTACAGTAGGAATCACACAAGACACCATGACGATCTCGGGTCTACAGACTAACCTGTACAAGTGTCGCCAGAGAACTGCTATCTGACAATAGGTATATATACCATCAAGGAGTTCTCGGCGAGTCATGTTCGATGTACCCATTCTCCAACGAGCACCTGTGTACAATCTTTGATGTCAAACACCAATGGTTGTGGAATCAACCATCGCCCCCAGGGTCAAGAAACGTACACACT
The DNA here is from genome assembly GCA_030015575.1 of Agapanthus africanus. NCBI lineage: Eukaryota > Viridiplantae > Streptophyta > Magnoliopsida > Asparagales > Amaryllidaceae > Agapanthus > Agapanthus africanus. The sequence goes on along the minus strand of JASDDO010000012.1, from coordinate 110,743,253 downwards.
AGTCTAATCTTGTAATACCGATGCCCTGTCTCGATATACTCTCGACTAGGAACTATTAAAGGATATGCTTGTAGACTGCCCAGGTCTCACTAGTATGATCTCATCATAATCCTGGTTGTCAAGCATAGTCCTAAGGGCTTCATCAACATGCACAACATATCACATGTTCAGATGAAGATAAACCAGATAGCATACTATCATTCCGAGCAAAGATTGTTTCTGTACATATACATGCCTAGCATCCTATACAATACAGGCCTCTAGGGCATAAATATCTAACAGATCCTTATTTCCATTGTGCATATGAGATATAGCTGACACCTATACATATGTGATATTGTATTGGTTAGGGACATTGAGACATAATCCTTATTTCCATTGTGTATATGAGATATAGCTGACACATATACATACGTGATATTGTATTAGTTAGGGATATTGAGACTTGATCCTTATTTTCATTATGCATATGAGATATAGCTGACACCTATACATACGTGATATTGTATTGGTTAGGGACATTGAGACTTGATCCGTATTTCCATTGTGCATATGAGATATAGCTGACACCTATACATACGTGATATTGTATTGGTTCGGGACATTGAGACTTGATCCTTATTTCCATTGTGCATATGAGATATAGCCGACACCTATACCTACATGCTTACACATATGCCTTGCTATGCCTACATGCTTACACATATACTTATAGGGTATTGTATCATTTTTGACAGGTATAGACACATATCTTGCTATAGCTACACATATACCTATAGGGTATTGTATCATTATTGACAGGTATATACACATATGAGATATAGCTACATGTACATCTTGCATACATACTTACATGTACACCCATATACCTTGCTATAGCTACATGTTCACCTTTATATGATGTTGCGTTGGATTTTGGAGAAATTAGGAACCGTATGATATATTTAATAACTTGTTGCATTTAAATTGTTGTTTTTCCTTTATATGCTCATATTACTCTTTATGTTGCATATATTATACTTCATGGATTTACGCATTGAGATATGGATTTCATATGATGTTTTCTGGATGTTTTACTCCTGATGATATATATCAGTGGTATGGGACGCTGTTATATATATATATATATATATATATATATATATATATATATATATCAGTGGTATGGGACGCTGTTATATATGTACATATATATAATAGTTATCATCATAATGATCTATGCATGTATTTTTATTCTGTACTTGATATTTCGATGCGTCCACCATGAGTTTTCTCGGTTCTGAGACTTGTGTTAGATACCTGATTCGAGGAGCGGTAGGCACCGTCTGCAGGTACATGGTGGACCCGGTATGGTTCCCCAGGACAAGAGGTGATTTTCATGGTATAGACGATGAGCCTGGCAGGAGGGCTAGTAGCTACCGGTGATAGTATTTGGACTCGGCGGTTATCGTGGGGATACCGACCGGAGTTATGTACGGATTTCATGATGTATCGAGTGTCGATGTTGGACACTCAGGTTCCATGAGATTTACAGGATATCAGGGCCGGTCCTGGTGACGGCGCCTGACAGATGAGTATTTACGTGTCGATGCTGGACACTAGTTTTCATGATGTTTTCGGATGTCGATGTTGGACACTCCGGTTCCATGAGACTTACATAATATGTTTTATCCCATACTCAGCATTTTTCTTATATGCATTGCTTCATGTATTAGTAGTACCTGATAGAGTACCTTTCATGACTGTTGCATATACATATTGCCATATTATACTATTAGCTTGCATGTGATAGATTATTGTAGTACGTGCATACCTGCGATTACCTGCATATGTTATTTACTATTCACGAGTTGGCAACTCACCCCCGTTGTGTCACAGTGTTTTGCAGATGTCCCTCAGAGTGGTAGCGGCAGGGCTTCTTCTTATCGTATCATCTTTTGCAGCGGATACCGCTACGGCTGACTGTGAGCAGTTTTGCTATAGGTGGGTTTTGCGGTTATCTGATGATGCTCATTGTATATCTTTTTTTTGTATCTAGTACTCTCCATCTACTACTTCATGTATTGACTTAGAGATGAGTTGTGAGGATGCTATTGTATATTATTTTGTGACTTTGGATGTCTTTTATGCTGTTGTCACTTTATATCGTCCATTTTCTTCGCTACGGCGTCGTATATCTGTTGTGGTGTTTTTTCCGCCTTTGGGCGTGGATTTTGCTCCCGTTGGGAATGCTTTACTTATATTTTATATTGTACCCTTTTCGGGGCTTGTTTTACAAAGGAGGTGCTGCCAAATTTTAGAGAAAGTAAATTTGGACTTTAAAGGATTTTTACTTGAGATTCTCAAAAGTTTTAACAATGTTCTTATCACTTACTACTTTTGATGGTTTAGAGTGCTGGATTTTCGACTTACTTAAATTGTGTTACGCCTGTAGACGTTATGTGCTTTAAGGGCCGTCACGTGCCAAATTTCGGGTCGTGACAAAGTTGGTATCAAAGCGCTAGGTTTTACCTTACGGAGTGTAGGATGACCTTGGTATGATGGAGTAGGTAGCTTAAGCAGAGTGACGTAGTGTGTGTATGTCCACAGCATACTTACGAAACGGTACTCTGCCTAAGTGTCCTAAGTACTAATTGCTTGAAATTCCTTCCATGATTATACATATCCTTGTGATTCGATTTTCGTGTTCTTATCGACTCTTATTTCCATTTCTAGCCATTTGCCGCCGATGACTATGAGGGCTCAGCGAGAGGTAGCGAGAGCCGAGGTCAGAGTTGACTCGTTTGAGACGAGGACTGACCAGTACGGTACGCTCGCTGTACAGGAGCAGATTGATCCGCCTTCGATAGATCGTATCGCTAGGCTTGAGACAGATATGCAGGACTTGCGCCAGATGATGGGATCGTTGGTTGAGGCCAGTCGAGCGCAGCGACAGGAGGTAGCCATCCCTGTTAGCCAGTTATTCCTTGCTATCATCACACAGCGTTGTGTCACGTATACAGCAGCAGTGGACGCAGCCCTACTAGATGAGGAGCATCTTCCCGATACTTTGGAAGTTCCGGAACCGAGGAGGGCTCGTACACGTATATCAGCCCAAAGACAGATGTTTAGTCGCCACGACAGATTTCTTTTACGTCGCGGGAGTAGCAGAGGCTTGGGACAAGGACAGTTGTTTAGCTCTTATCCCCAGGAGGGTCAGCAGCCATCATATGAATGTTTCCGGTGCGGAGTTTCCATCACCTTGTTAGGAATTGTACCTTGGTACGCCAGAAGAGGTGTAACATTCCAAAATAATAAAATATTATTTTTAGGAATTTTTATAATTTAATATTATTTTATTGATTATTTTAATATTAAATTTATAATTAAATATCGATAAATGGGAAAAATTTTGGAAAAAAATATGGAAAATTCAAAAATTATGTATTCTATGGAAATTAGTCATTTTTAAGTTTTTATGAGCATTTATATACTAATTTAGTGCTAATCGCGATTAAAAATCGCTAATCGGATTTTTTGGCTTTTTGTGCAAAACTTGCACATATCATTTTTTGGACTTGTGTCACATTTTTCCTACCATGGGTGTTATGGGTCTACTATTTGAGTGAGAAAGAAAATAAAATAAAAGGAAAAAGGAAATAGAATGATGATGAGAGAGAGAGTGGGTAGGTATAGGTCAACCTTTACTTTTTGAAGCACACCCTTATCATTCCTCACACCCATTTCACTCTCCCCTCTCCTAGATCTGATGCTGCTGCTGCTCCCTTCCTTCTTCTTCCTCCTCCTTCAAATCCCCCAAAACACCATTAAAACAAACTCAAAACCCCATATCGCTTTCACAAAAAGTGTGCACAAGCTCACAAGCTTTAGAATGGACCAAGGAAGTTGGTGTTTTGGTGCTGTGGGAAGATTCTTGAGTCTCTATTGAGGTAATTCCTTCACAAATATTGTAGTATTTCAAGTGATTTAGCCTCTTTTAAAGTTTAGTGTCGTTTTGTCGAGGTTTTATACACTTTGGAAAACCCTAGAGAGGGTTAGGGTAAACTTGAGTTGTGGCTATGCAACTGGACTCTAATAGTGACCTTAGACCCCATATTGACCAAAACACTGGCCTAGCACAACCTGAAACCCAAAGATACGGAATTACGGAACTTTTCATGTCGGTGTGTGTGATCTGTGAAGGTGTTCTGGAATCTGGAGCAACCCTGGGTCACCAAAAATAAAATTGAGCTGACAGTGAGTCGTGCAGGCACCTAGGAAGCTACCACCAAGACCCGAGCCCCTAACTCAAACCTACGGCCGCAAATTTAATCATTCTGGCCGCAATTTGCGGCCAGAGTAGAAGGGAATGGGTCCATTTTTGTTCCAGGGCTCATTTTGCACTAAATTAGACCCTTCCTATATGCAGTTTTGGCTAATTGTCATCTGGGGAAAATCTGGGAGCATTTTGGTGTGTTTTAGGCGATGTTTCCGTATTTTTAAATGCACTTTCTTGATATTTGGATTTGTATTTGGTTGTCGGGTGTTCGTACATCGACGACAGGGGTTGTTTGTTGGATTTGCATGTTTGGGCCATAGGTTCCAACCTATGAGCACACTGTGCGCTGTATCGGTTTTCTGCCTTGATTTTCATACGCATTGCTATGGTTGATCATTGTAGGTAACTTCACGTGGATTCCGAGGCGACGGAGCATGGCGTTATCGACACCGACACGCAGGATACAGGTGAGTAGATTTATATCTACGGGGAGAAGTCGTGTGGATGGCTTATAGCACCCCCGCAGTTCGTGGTGATGTATACGAATACGTATACACATAGATATTGATTTTATGTTGTTGAGATTATTGATGATAAGATGGATAATTGGTATTTTTGGATTGGTTTATTGTAGTTGCGAAACCCTAGAGTAGTGGTCGCACTCACACACGCACGCACGCACATATTTGCATAGATTCTTTCTTTCATATGTGCATATGGGAATATATATTTATGTGTTCACATAGGTATGAGACTATATGTTCATATACTGGATTTGAGGATAGTATTTGGAATTTGAGATGAGTTGATGAGATTGGGCTTGAGGCCAGGAGATCGGTGATGTGATTTGGTTTGTATTGAGATACGACATGATGTTTTAGCGGGTCTTTTGACGTAGTAATTCTTACACCTGCATGCATACATAGATGGTATCAGTATTGTACTAGACGTAGATCAGTACCCCGATCATGATATTTGATAAAGAGGATACCAGATGAATAGTATGATGAATGTGATATTAACCCGTACCCAGATTTGGGGATGCCGTATGACGGATTTACGTACGAGCTATATATTGATGATTGATCCACACTCTTGACTTGGGATGGCTGATTATAGATATGGTATCGGATATGATATTATTACGGCGGGATCACCGACTATACATATATAGGTATATATATGTATCGACTCAGATGTTAGGCGGTTTCCTTACCTGTAGTCCAGCTTGTTAGCTTAGCCCTTTAGTTTAGTTTAGTTGTTAGATTAGATTCGATTCTTACCTATTTCAAAAACTAACGAATCGTGGGTATTTTAAAAGACAGCCCAAGGGATCCTACGGATATTTCAAAAGACGTATCTTTTCATAAAAACACCGTAGCCCCTATTTTCAAAACTCCATGATTCGTGTTATTTCAAAAGGCACCATTTGTAGGACTTATATTAGATTAATGCAGGTTAGTTACAGTTGCGTCTAGTATTCAGCTACCGCTTATTTTTGTAGTTCGCTTCGCATCGCATACTTATGTTATAATTTCTTATTGCAATGTTGATATCATATTGTTAGGACACCAGCACCATTACCGATGATGCGTATGTGCCACGTACACTTACTTGCCGGCTCACACACATCTTCATCGGTAATTGCCATGTCACGTACACCTTAGAAAATATTATTGCTTGACTTAGCTTGTTAGTTAGTAATTTGACATGATATTAGTGTACCTGCCTTATATGCCAGCTTAACATTGTAGTTATTATTTGTCACTTCATGCATACTGTTATTCATTGTTATGCCTATATTCATGGTTTTACATGCTATTGATGATTTGGATTCGGATTTCCATGAAATTTTCTGGATTTGGGGGGAAAACCGCAAAACTTATATAAACTGATTTCTCTCTTTTTAAATAAAAAGTGCGGTTTTTCCCATGATGTATGAGTCGTCCACCATGAGTTTGCTGATGGATTTCGAGACCCGATTCGAGGAGACGGATGAACCGTTTCGGGTACATGGTGGACCCGGTAAGGTACCCCGGGGCAAGAAGCGCGTGATGATGACGATGTGAGCCTGGCAGGGGAGCACTACCTATCGGTGATTTTACCCGACGCGTCGGATATCCGGAGGATACCGTCGTGGTCTTGAGATGGATGGTAGGGGCCGGTCTGGACTGACGGCGCCCTAGATATTGTGATTGAGACATTGAGATTTCGAGATATTGAGGTACAGAGACTGTGATACAGAGATATCGAGATATTGGGATTACGTTTTATGCCGATGCTAGGCACTGTTTTATGCTGATTTCATTATGATACCTCATTTTAAAAATACAAAAGAAATCTCAATAAATTATGAAAACAGTTCTTTATATACATGTATTCTGTTTTCATGCATTCATACCTCATTCATATGATATATTGCTACCTGAGGCACTGACATGGGCACATGAGATTACACTCGGGTTAGATATTTACCCTAGCCTTGTTATAGGTTGCATGTTATATATATAATTGAGGATATATTATGATCGTATGACCTAGGATTGCGTCATACATGCGATTTTTATTCGTAGATGTATTCTATTCACGAGTTGGCAACTCACCCCCGTTGTGCCCCAGTTTCTTGCAGGTTTGCCGTACAGGTTTCATTATGGCTTGCGGGCAAAGTTTCGTTCGGGTGAGTTGCTAGTAGGTGGGTTTATTGGTATCGTACCCATCATATTACCTTGTATTATATTATTCAGTTGTATCTTGTAAATTCCATCAACCAAACATGTATTTATTTCAGAGATAGAGACCCGTGTTGTTTATTCTATTGACCTTAGAGTCGCGCGTTGTATTTATACGGATTTCATGCTGTTTTGAGTTTCCTTTTCTGTTGTGATCCTCGCCTTTCGGCGTTGTATATTATATTGTTTGTGTGGTTGTGGCCGTCGTTTGACGAAGAGCTAGCTCCCGCTTGGGGATGCCTTTTTTTGATTTCGTATACTATTCATGCTGTATTCCGTTTGGGGGCCTGTATTTACAAAGGAGACTCTGCCGAAATTTTCAGGAAATATTTGAGGTTTTTATAAAACGCATAATTCGGATTATGCTATTAAAACTTCTTGATTTAAATTGGTTTTCCTACACTCTACTACTTTTCTTGGTTTGGATTTCTGGGTTTTCGGCTTACTTAGAATACGTACGCCTTGAGACGTTCGTAGTTTAAGTGCCGGTCATATTCCGTACTTTCGGGACGTGACAAAGTTGGTATCAGAGCGTTAGGTTTTACCTTCGGAGCGTAGGATGACCCTTGGTTGATGGAGTAGGTGACTAAAGTAGAGTGACGTACCGTTGGTATGTTCCACGGCATATTTACGACACGCCACTCCATTTAAGAAGCCTTTGGATGTACATTTCGTTGTTCAGTATTATATTCATTCCTGATCTAGCCTCATCAGTACCAGTACGGTTTTGCTGCCATGATTACGGCAGGGAGAGCTACGGCTAGAGTTGCGGTCAGCATGAGCTCGTCACGAACGAGGACTGACCAGGGCGTGATCCCGGCGACACACGATTGTAGAGATATGTCTTTTGATTGTGTTTTGCGCCACGAGCGTTGGATGAATCGCTATATGAGATTACTCGGACGTGCAAATCAGCACCAGAGGATTGAGCCGCTAACAGAGGCCAGCCAGATTTTGATGACCGTTGGTGTATTGCTTGTTCATGATGATTGAGGCACGGTTCAACGAGCAGACGAGTGAGCCAGTCATTGCTGCAAACGACGAGATATCGCCCCAGATGTTGGAGCTATTGCAGTACGAGTTGTACTAAGAGATGATAGAAGGTCGCTAGTCATTAAGGATGAATGACTAGGACATGTGGTTCGTTCGCCTACCCCGATGCGAGGTCATCAGATAGATTGATTCCAGCTAGAGACGACTTCACGCGGAGACGTTGAGAGTCGACAGAGACGATCGAAGGTCAGAAACCTATTATTCCAAGTTTAAAGTATTCGGAAAGACATGCAGGAAATTCTATGGACCCTCTAGAAGAATGAAACCCTAACTCGACTTAATGACCGTATGAAAGCCTTTGAACCTTTGGGTTTGCGGCAGTTCTGCGGCGCCATTAGTGAGGCTTGGGTTTGCCCTTCTACGGCTGGACCACCGATGCTGTGGTATGTACTCGATACTATTATATTGTACCCAAGATGTTGAGCTCTTGGGGGATTATGAGGTTCTGACGAATCAATCGGATGGTTCGACTCCAATCGGATGCTAGGTGGTGAGATGCATTCTTGGGAGACTCCAGATATGAGGATAGCCGTTGGAGCTCAGTCCATGCAGCCACGACGAGACGAGTCCGAAGTAGTCGACGTTAGAGAAAAGTGGAGTAAGAGGTTCGTACGAGATCTTGATGATGATGTTTCCCTCCGCCGACATCAGAGATGCGATGCGCATGCCGAAGCATAGTACTGGATATACCTTCTAGAAGAAGTCGCGATGAGTATGCAGCCGTTCCGGAACAAGAAGCAGATATAGTAATGGACGATGACTTCCGGACAGTTGGCAGAGACGAGACATGGAAGAGACCGTGAGCAGGATTCCTTCCAGGACACTTCTGCAATGATACTTGCACCCAGGATCAGATGTGTCACGTATATTCAGAGAGCCAGAGGCGACGCCAGTGACATGCTGCTTTACGAGTGGTCGTGAGGATTGACCGAGAGATGACCAGAGAAGTGCCAGAACGGGATCATCCCCGTTAGCACACCTGACAGGGCCGATGAGCCGATGGACCGAGATATTGGTAATTCACAGTGAAGACCTTGACCCAGGAGTGGTCATTGTTACGCACACCAGCAGGCCAGAGTTCATGATCATCGAAGAGACGTCCCACTAGTGACCACGACAGTTGGCCCGAGATTCTTGGAGGATGCGCTTGAGCGGTACTATTCCGCCATTATTGATTTCAATGTTTTGGGTGATTTATTCGCATGATTTGATTTTGATGATTGATGATTTACGATTTTTGCACAGTATTGCACTTGATATCGTTTTCATGCTTTGGTTTCACATGATTGTGATTTTACGGTTTTAGACATTTGAGTTGATTTTGTGCGTATGCACGCACACGATTTGGTTCCTGCACTCTGTATAGTTTATATATGCTTGCAGTGCAGTGATACGCCTTTTGTGCACTTAGATGCACTGGACTTCGATTTCGATTGTGATACTCGATATTTGTTTTGTGCACCTTGTGCACCTGATTGGATTTTGCGCGTGTTCGATACTCGATATTGGATTTCATGATTTCATGCATGATGGATGCACCGGGTTTGGATTTTTAGCGCATGTTGGGCGCCTGTTATGAGATGCGATTTGGTGCACACCAGATGCACTAAATCGGAATTCTCGTGCATGTCAGATGCACCTGATTTTGCGGTCAGGCACACACGATGCCTATGACCAAAGTTGTGTGCATAATCGTTGCACCTTGATGTTGTTTTTGTGCACATTCATGGATTTTGATCTCCGTGCGCACCGGACGCACAGGGTTTTCATATGCACTTTTTAGGACCGATTTCTTATGAAGCAGTACATTTTCATGATATTGCGATTGGTTTTCGTACTGAGCAGTACTGATCAGATGACAGTGCCTGAATATATTTTGCATGCATTGATAGATTTCAAAGGGATTTCCAAAAGCGAGCTATAGTCTCATTATTTACATACGTGTCTGATATGCCACGAAAACGTTTAAAATAAGGAACCCTTCCAAATTGTTTTCAAAAAACGGCGGATCGTGCATACTAAACAAAAGATATATAAGTAGATGGCTATTTTCTGATAAAGACGTTCGCCACTGTGCAGTGTTATGCGCATCGCACAGCAACTTAAAAAGATTTGGCATGCATTTACTTCAGATATTTACGTGTATAGTTTCGAGTTGTATCATATTGGTTTTGTATTGGATTTGACATTTGTGTCTTTACCATGACTCCGATGATTGCGGGATGCTTGACGGAGTTTTGTTTTTGAGTTATCTTCTCATTACTCATGCGCATGCATCGCGCTATGATGCGTTTTATGTATTGATGATTTCGGAACCCCGACGACTTGGACTTCTTATTGAAATGTTTTAGAAATTGGGGGTTTAAATATAAATTCGGGGACCGAATTTCTTTAAGGGGGGAAGATTGTAACATTCCAAAATAATAAAATATTATTTTTAGGAATTTTTATAATTTAATATTATTTTATTGATTATTTTAATATTAAATTTATAATTAAATATCGATAAATGGGAAAAATTTTGAAAAAAAATATGGAAAATTCAAAAATTATGTATTCTATGGAAATTAGTCATTTTTCAGTTTTTATGAGCATTTCTATACTAATTTAGTGCTAATCGCGATTAAAAATCGCTAATCGGATTTTTTGGCTTTTTGTGCAAAACTTGCACATATCATTTTTTGGACTTGTGTCACATTTTTCCTACCATGGGTGTTATAGGTCTACTATTTGAGTGAGAAAGAAAATAAAATAAAAGGAAAAAGGAAATAGAATGATGATGAGAGAGAGGGTGGGTAGGTATAGGTCAACCTTTACTTTTTGAAGCACACCCTTATCATTCCTCACACCCATTTCTCTCTCCCCTCTCCTAGATCTGATGTTGCTGCTGCTCCCTTCCTTCTTCTTCCTCCTCCTTCAAATCCCCCAAAACACCATTAAAACAAACTCAAAACCCCATATCGCTTTCATAAAAAGTGTGCACAAGCTCACAAGCTTTAGAATGGACCAAGGAAGTTGGTGTTTTGGTGCTGTGGGAAGATTCTTGAGTCTCTATTGAGGTAATTCCTTCACAAATATTGTAGTATTTCAAGTGATTTAGCCTCTTTTAAAGTTTAGTGTCGTTTTGTCGAGGTTTTATACACTTTGGAAAACCCTAGAGAGGGTTAGGGTAAACTTGAGTTGTGGCTATGCAATTGGACTCTAATGGTGACCTTAGACCCCATATTGACCAAAACACTGGCCTAGCACAACCTGAAAACCAAAGATATGGAATTACGGAACTTTTCATGTCGGTTTGTGTGATCTGTGAAGGTGTTCTGGAATCTGGAGCAACCCGGGGTCACCAAAAATAAAATTGAGCTGACAGTGAGTCGTGCAGGCACCTAGGAAGCTACCACCAAGACCCGAGACCCTAACTCAAACCTACGGCCGCAAATTTAATCATTCTGGCCGCAATTTGTGGCCAGAGTAGAAGGGAATGGGTCCATTTTTGTTCCAGGGCTCATTTTGCACTAAATTAGACCCCTCCTATATGCAGTTTTGGCTAATTGTCATCTGGGGAAAATCTGGGAGCATTTTGGTGTGTTTTAGGCGATGTTTTCCGTATTTTCAAATGCACTTTCTTGATATTTGGATTTGTATTTGGTTGTCGGGTGTTCGTACATCGACAACAGGGGTTGTTTGTTGGATTTGCATGTTTGGGCCATAGGTTCCAACCTATGAGCAGACTGTGCGCTGTATCGGTTTTCTGCCTTCATTTTCATACGCATTGCTATGGTTGATCATTGTAGGTACCTTCACGTGGATTCCGAGGCGACGGAGCATGGCGTTATCGACACCGACACGCAGGATACAGGTGAGTAGATTTATATCTACGGGGAGAAGTCGGGTGGATGGCGTATAGCACCCCCGCAGTTCGTGGTGATGTATACGAATACGTATACACATAGATATTGATTTTATGTTGTTGAGATTATTGATGATAAGATGGATAATTGGTATTTTTGGATTGGTTTAGTGTAGTTGCGAAACCCTAGAGTAGTGGTCGCACTCACGCACGCACGCACACACATATTTGCATACATTCTTTCTTTCATATGTGCGTATGGGAATATATATTTATGTGTTCACATAGGTATGAGACTATGTGTTCATATAATGGATTTGAGGATAGTATTTGGAATTTGAGATGAGTTGATGAGATTGGGCTTGAGTCCAGGAGATCGGTGATGTGATTTGGTTCGTATTGAGATACGACATGATGTTTTAGCGGGTCTTTTGACATAGTAATTCTTACACCTGCATGCATACATAGATGGTATCAGTATTGTACTAGACGTAGATCAGTACCCCGATCATGATATTTGATAAAGAGGATACCAGATGAATAGTATGATGAATGTGATATTAACCCGTACCCAGATTTGGGGATGCCGTACGACGGATTTACGTACGAGCTATATATTGATGATTGATCCGCACTCTTGACTTGGGATGGCTGATTATAGATATGGTATCGGATATGATATTATTGAGGCGGGATCACCGACTATACATATATAGGTATATATATGTATCGACTTAGATGTTAGGCGGTTTCCTTACCTGTAGTCCAGCTTGTTAGCTTAGCCCTTTAGTTTAGTTTAGTTGTTAGATTAGATTCGATTCTTACCTATTTCAAAAACTAACGAATCGTGGGTATTTTAAAAGACAGCCCAAGGGATCCTACGGATATTTCAAAAGACGTATCTTTTCATAAAAACACCGTAGCCCCTATTTTCAAAACCCCATGATTCGTGTTATTTCAAAAGGCACCATTTGTAGGACTTATATTAGATTAATGCAGGTTAGTTACAGTTGCGTCTAGTATTCAGCTACCGCTTATTATTGTGGTTCGCTTCGCATCGCATACTTATGTTATAATTTCTTATTGCAATGTTGATATCATATTGTTAGGACACCAGCACCATTGCCGATGATGCGTATGTACCACGTACACTTACTTGCCGGCTCACACACATCTTCATCGGTATTTGTCATGTCACGTACACCTTAGAAAATATTATTGCTTGACTTAGCTTGTTAGTTAGTAATTTGACATGATATTAGTGTACCTGCCTTATATGCCAGCTTAACATTGTAGTTATTACTTGTCACTTCATGCATACTGTTATTCATTGTTATGCCTATATTCATGGTTTTACATTCTATTGATGATTTGGATTCGGATTTCCATGAAATTTTCTGGATTTGGGGAGAAAACCGCAAAACTTATATAAACTGATTTATCTCTTTTTAAATAAAAAGTGCGGTTTTTCCCATGATGTATGAGTCGTCCACCATGAGTTTGCTGATGGATTTCGAGACCCGATTCGAGGAGACGGATGAACCGTTTCGGGTACATGGTGAACCCGGTAAGATACCCCGGGGCAAGAAGCGCGTGATGATGACGATGTGAGCCTGGCAGGGGAGCACTACCTACCGGTGATTTTACCCGACGCGTCGGATATCCGGAGGATACCGTCGTGGTCTTGAGATGGATGGTAGGGGCCGGTCTGGACTGACGGCGCCCTAGATATTGTGATTGAGACATTGAGATTTCGAGATATTGAGGTACAGAGACTGTGATACAGAGATATCGAGATATTGGGATTACGTTTTGTGTCGATGCTAGGCACTGTTTTATGCTGATTTCATTATGATACCTCATTTTAAAAATACAAAGGAAATCTCAATAAATTATGAAAACAGTTCTTTATTTACATGTATTCTGTTTTCATGCATTCATACCTCATTCATATGATATATTGCTACCTGAGGCACTGACACGGGCACATGAGATTACACTCGGGTTAGATATTTACCCTAGCCTTGTTATAGGTTGCATGTTATATATATAATTGAGGATATATTATGATCGTATGACCTAGGATTGCGTCATACATGCGATTTTTATTCGTAGATGTATTCTATTCACGAGTTGGCAACTCACCCCCGTTGTGCCCCAGTTTCTTGCAGGTTTGCCGTACAGGTTTCATTATGGCTTGCGGGCACAGTTTCGTTCGGGTGATTTGCTAGTAGGTGGGTTTATTGGTATCGTACCCATCATATTACCTTGTATTATATTATTCAGTTGTATCTAGTAAATTCCATCAACCAAACATGTATTTATTTCAGAGATAGAGACCAGTGTTGTTTATTCTATCGACCTTAGAGTCGCGCGTTGTATTTATACGGATTTCATGCTGTTTTGAGTTTCCTTTTCTGTTGTGATTCTCGTCTTTCGGCGTTGTATATTATATTGTTTGTGTGGTTGTGGCCGTCGTTTGACGAAGAGCTAGCTTCCGCTTGGGGATGCCTTTTTTTGATTTCGTATACTATTCATGCTGTATTCCGTTTGGGGGCCTGTATTTACAAAGGAGACTCTGCCGAAATTTTCAGGAAATATTTGAGGTTTTTATAAAACGCATAATTCGGCTTATGCTATTAAAACTTCTTGATTTAAATTGGTTTTCCTACACTCTACTACTTTTCTTGGTTTGGATTTCTGGGTTTTCGGCTTACTTAGAATACGTACGCCTTAAGACGTTCGTAATTTAAGTTCCGGTCATATTCCGTACTTTCGGGACGTGACAAGAGGGCAGCAGTACCATATGATACCTTATCACCTTCACCTCAGGGAGAGTCGCATTTTGTGCTTGTTGTTGATCCGCGTCAGACTTATATTTAGAGAGGTCGTGATCGCGGAAAGTTTGTTCAGAGTGTACAGGATGGCAGAGGAGGAGGACAGCCTGTAGCAGGTAGAGGATAGGCACGAGCTTTTGTTTCGACTCATCGGGACGCGCGGGCATCTAATGTAGAGTTTTCAGGTATTCTTAATTCGTATGTTCTTTTGATGCACATGTTTATTTAATTCATGATCTATGCACTCGTTTGTTCTACACACTTCGTGCCGAGGATGGGCCGAGAGTCGTGTATGCTAGATCAACTATTTGTTGTGTTTACTCCTGTTAGCGATTCTTTTATTGCGCGACACGTGTTTCGGTCGTGTGCCAATCAAATAGGAGATAGAGATTCGTCCGTCGATTTGATCCTTCTAGAGATGTTGAACTTTGACGTTCTACTGGGCACGGACTGGTTAGCTACGTGCTATGTGTCTGTGTACTGCCGTAAGAAAACATCCAGGTTTTGTTTTCCCGGCGAGTCAGTTCTTGTTGTGCGGGGGGACAGTAGTGCCGTCCCTCACAGCTTGATTTCAGCCTTTTTCGCTAGTCGGTTTTTGAGGAGAAGATGTAGAGGATTCTTGGCTTCCATTTGTGATACCGAAACCATAGTAGATTCGTTGGACCGGGTTCCTATTGTGCAAGAGTTTCCGACGTTGTTCCAGATGAGCCGGCGGAGCTTAGGGAGCTTAAGGATCAGCTGCAGAGTTGCTAGATAGGGGGACTTGTAAGTCCATGTGTTTCGCCTTGGGGAGCTCCTACTCTATTCGTTAAGAAGAAGGACGACAGTTTGAGGTTGTGTATTGATTGATCATCAATTGAACCGAGTTACGGTGCGGATTAGGCATCCTTTACCTCGCATTGACGATTTCTTTGATCAGCTCCAGGGTGCGAGACAGTTTTCTAAGTTTGATTTGGGATCAGGTCATCATTAGTTGCGGGTTCGGAGTGATGACATTTCGAAGACTGCTTTTGTGCGCGCTACGGGCTTTATGAGTTTTTGGCGGTGTCGTTGGACTCACCAATGCCCTATCAGCATTCATGGATGTGATGAACCGGATTTTTTCAGACCGTTCCTCGACCAGTTTATTGTTGTGTTATCGATGACATTCTGGTCTATTCCAAGAGTCGTGAGGAACATGAGCAGCACTTGAGGATGGCTTTGCAGACATGGAGAAAGCACCAGCTGTTTGCTAAATTCTCGAAGTGTTTCTTCAGGTTTGATAGTGTTGACTTCCTGGGTCATGTGGTTACGGGAGATGGTATTCATATGGGCACGAGGAAGATCGAGGCCGTACAGCTTTGGCCCAGACCTGTATCAGTGACGGAGGTCCGCAGCTTTTTGGGCTTAGCCAGTTTTTACCGCCGTTTCGTGCAGGATTTCTTGAGTATCGCTGCATCGCTGACCGGACTGACCAGGAAGGGGGTTCCTTTTATTTAGACTGAGGCATACGAGCTGAGTTTTCAGCAGTTGAAGACTCGGTTGACGACTGCACCAGTTCTATCTCTGCTTTCTGGATCGGGCTACTTCTTTTTTTACTGTGAGGTTTCGCGAGTGTGGCTCGATTGTGTACTGATGTAGCATGATAGAGTTATCGCTTATGCTTCCCGACAGTTGGAGGAAGTACGAGCAGGATTTATCCCACTCATGATCTGGAGATGGTCGCGGTGGTCTTGCGCTGGAGATTTGGGGACACTACTTGTACGGAGAGTCGTGTCAGATTTTCATGGACCACCAGAGTTTAATGTACATCTTCCTGCAGCGGGATCTGAAGTTGAGACAGCGCCATTGGATGGAGATTGTGAAGGATTGTGATTGTGAGATCCTTTATTACCCGTGGCAAAGGCGATTGTGGTAGCTGATGCTTTGAGTCGTAGGCCTGGGGGTTAGCTTGTTCCAGTTGTGCGCAGTTCAGAGACAGTCTTCTGCAGATTTACAGTTCTTGTGCGACAGATGAGTACAGTTTTAGTTCACCTCTACTGGGGGACAGCTTGCTCATGTCCGCGTCCGTCCACTTTTACTTAATCATTTTCAAGAGGCACAGCCCGCCGATGCTCGTTTGTCTGAGATTCTTGAGTATGTTCGGCAGGGTAAAGATTCGGAGTTCTTGATTTATGACCAGGGTATGGTACGTTTAGGGACTCGTTGGTTTAGGGACTCGTTGGCAGATACCTGATACTGATGGGTAGAGATGCGGGGTCCTGGGGCAGGCACATCAGTCAGCTTTTAGTGTTCACCAAGTTCCACCAAGATATAACATTACTTGAGAGATAGTTACGGGTGAGCAGGGATGAAGAGTGAAGTTTCAGATTTCATTTTAAAGTGCTTGGCTTGTCAGCGAGCTAAGGCTGAGCATTTGAGGCTGGCAGGAGAGTTGCAACCTTTTTTTACCATTCCGGAGTAGGAATGGGAGCAGATCTCCATGAATTTCGTTGTGGTGTCTACCCAGGTCTAGACAGGGTGTGACTCCATTTGGGTGATTGTTGTCCGGTTATGCTCAGTATGCTCTATTTTTCTTCGATAAGTTAGTGTGTTTGCACAGAGTTCCTTCATGCGTTTTATCCAATAGAGGCACCCAGTTCGCTAGCCGTCTTTGGCAGAAGCTTCAGGAAGCCTTGGGTACTGTTTGAGATTTAGCACCGCTTCCCATCCGTAGACCGATGGTCAGGCAGAGCGGACTATACAGACTCTGGAGGATATGCTTCGTGTGTGCGTGCTTAAGGTTGTTGGTAGTTGGGATCGTCACTTTCCTTTGATAGATTTATCCTACGATAACAGTTGTCAGGAGACGAGTCAGATGGCAACTTTTTAGGCTTTGTATGGTAGGTTGTGTCGATCGCCAGTCTATTTTACCAACTCCGCGAGAGCAGGATTTTCGGACCCCAGCTAGTCAAGAGACTTCGGAAAAGATCCAGTTGGTTCAGGACAGGATGAGAGCAGCCCAGTGCAGACAGAAGTCTTATGCCGACCGTCGTGGTCACAGACTTGAGTTCGCAGTAGGAGATCATGTATTCCTACGGATTTTTTTTTCCGATGAATGGCGTGTTGAGTTTTGGGAAGATTAATCCCAGAATTGTAGGTCCTTTTGAGATCCTCGAGCGAGTTAGTACTGTTGCCTATCGTTGGCACTTCCGCCCAGATTTCTGATTATTCACCCCGTATTCCTTGTATCGATACTTCATAAATACCTTCATGACCCTTCTCACATGATTCAGCACCAGACCATTTAGCTTGGGCGCGATCTTTCATTCACCAGCAGCCGATAGTTATAGTGGATCGGCGGGTGGAGAAACTTCGGTCAAGGGTCTTGCCATCTGTGGAGGTTCTTTGGCGTAGCCCGTCTAGTGAGGAGATCACTTGGGAGGCTACGAGCGAGATGTGGAAGTTTTGTACTCATCTCTTTAAAGGTACGCATAGTAAGAATTTTAAATTCGGAGACGAATTTCTTTAAGGGGGGAGATTGTAACACCTTAGATTTGCGATTAGTGTTAATTAAGCGATTATGCGGTTTTTTAGTATAAAGTTTACCAAATTGGTTTTCTCACATTTTATAACATTTAATTAATAATTTATTATTATTTGTTATGGCTTGCACACACGTGTGCATGTTAATGTGGATGTTAGTTAGTGTTAATCTTGTTTAGTGACCATGACACCCTTAAGCTAATCCATGCCTTGTTTAACCTTAACCTTAAACCTTAGATATTTGTGTGAGATATTTCCTTGTGTTTTGGAATTGGAGGGACGTGGCAAGGTAACTCATGGGAGGAGCCATGCTTGCATTTATGAAGGTGAGGGAGAGAGTTAATGTGAGGGTATGCTTACCCTACACTCACCCCTCATCCTTATCATCTCTCTCCCTCTCATTCTTATCTCACTATCTCACTCTCAATTGTTTCCTTCATCTCCTCTTCACCCTCAACTGAAACCCTCATCACTTCCTTCACTAAACCTTCACCAAACTTCGTTAAACCCCACCCAAATCACCTTTCATGTCTTGTTTAGCCTCTAGGATCCCTTGGAGCTTAGAAAGCTAGGATCTTTGAGCTTGTGTGGTTAGGTAATGATCTCTATCTGTTAAGTAGATGTTTTTAATGTTGTGTAGCTTATTAGTTTCAGTTTAGAACATTAAAGATATCGTTTTGGTGCGATATCGTATTTTGGTTTAGTTGTGGGTCTCGGATGAATCTGCTATCAAACCAGGTGTTTGTTGGAAAAGTTGCCATCACAGTGACCTAGTGTTGTGACCTAGAAGCTACCCTAAAAACCTGAGACTATTCCCTTCCAAGTCGGCCGCAATTTTATTGCTTCTGGCCGCAATTTTCGGCCTGACTGGGGAGTGTTGGGCTGAGTTTTGGTCTAGGGGTCTCTGGGGTTGTGTGTGGTCTTGTGGAACTTGCAACTTTCACCAATTGTTTGTTTAGCAAAATCTGGGATCAGTTTTTGCTTGTTTCTAGTATTACGAATACGCGTGTTACGTTATGCGACACGGTACGTATACTTTGTGTAGCTTTGGCTCTTGGATTGGTTTCGTAGTGTCGCTACATACGTTAGCTACTAGACGAACACTTGAGAGTATATTTGGAGTTGGTGCGTCGGTCAACGTAGTTTGTACGTATTATTGCTCGTTTGCTAATGTGAACTTGTTATATTGTTATTTGATCTTAGGGTCGCAGGCAGGGACTTCGGACACTGCGAAGAAAGGAAAGCAAGTGATTGGTTTTATTTAGCCCAAGATCATCAATGAATAGATTTAAAATCTGCAGGGGAATCGCCCGCATGGCGTTATGCGTCTCGGCTAGATTATATGACATGATTATTAGTTATAAGTATATGAACATTGATTGTGCATGTGTACCATTGTTGCATATCTCATTTCCTATTGTATATGGGCTTAGTATTAATGAGACACGACACCATTATTGACGGTTCATGTTATACGAGCACTAATTGTATGCTACACACACTCCGTCGATAATTGCCATAACACGCATGACACCTATACATACGTGATATTGTATTGGTTAGGGACATTGAGACTTGATCCTTCTTTCCATTGTGCATATGAGATATAGATGACACCTATACATACGTGATATTGTATTGGTTAGGGACATTGAGGCTTGGTCCTTATTTCCATTGTGCATATGAGATATAGCTGACACCTATACATACGTGATATTGTATTGGTTAGGGACAGTGAGGCTTGATCCTTATTTCCATTGTGCATATGAGATATAGCTGACACCTATACATACGTGATATTGTATTGGTTAGGGACATTGAGACTTGATCCTTATTTCCATTCTGCATATGAGATATAGCTGACACCTATACATACGTGATATTGTTTTGTTTAGGGACATTGAGACTTGATCCTTATTTCCATTATGCATATGAGATATAGCTGACACCTATACATACGTGATATTGTTTTGTTTAGGGACATTGAGACTTGATCCTTATTTCCATTGTGCATATGAGATATAGCTGACACATATACATACGTGATATTGTATTAGTTAGGGACATTGAGACTTGATCCTTATTTCGATTGTGTATAAGAAAGATAGCATACACATATACCTACATGCTTACACATATGCCTTGCTATGCCTACATGCTTACACATATACCTATAGGGTATTGTATCATTTTTGACAGGTATGGACACATATCTTGCTATAACTACACATATACCTATAGGGTATTGTATCATTATTGACAGGTATATACACATATGAGATATAGCTACATGTATATCTTGCATACATGCTTACATGTACACCCATATACCTTGTCATAGCTACATGTTCATCTTTATATGATGTTGCGTTGGATTTTGGAGAAATTAGGAACCGTTTGATATATTTAATAACTTGTTGCATTTAAATAGCGGTTTTTCCTTTATATGCTCATATTACTCTTTATGTTGCATATATTATATTTCATGGATTTACGTATTGAGATATGGATTTCATATGATATTTTCTGGTTGTTTTACTCCTGATGATATATATCAGTGGTATGGGATGCTGTTATATATGTATATATATCAGTGGTATGGGACGCTGTTATATATGTACATATATAATATATATCATCATAATGCTCTTTGCATGTATTCTTATTCTTTACTTGATATTTCGATGCGTCCACCATGAGTTTTCTCGGTTCTGATACTTGTGTTAGATACCCGATTCGAGGAGCGGTAGGCACCGTCTGCGGGTACATGGTGGACCCGGTATGGATCTCCGGGACAAGAGATGATTTTCATGGTATAGATGATGAGCCTGGTAGGAGGGCTAGTAGCTACCGGTGATAGTATTTGGACGCGGCGGTTATCGTGGGGATACCGACCGGAGTTATGTACGGATTTCATGATGTTTCGAGTGTCGATATTGGACACTCAGGTTACATGAGATTTACAAGATATCAGGGCCGATCCTGGTGACGGCGCCTGACAGATGAGTATTTACGTATCGATGCTGGACACTAGTTTTCATGATGTTTTCGGGTGTCGATGTTGGACACTCAGGTTCCATGAGACTTACAGGATCTGTTTTATCCCATACTCAGCATTTATTGTATATGCATTGCTTCATGTATTAGTAGTACCTGATAGAGTACCTTTCATGACTGCTGCATATACATATTGCCATATTATACTATCAGCTTGCATGTGATAGATTATCGTAGTACGTGCATACCTGCGATTACCTGCATATGTTATTTACTATTCACGAGTTGGCAACTCACCCCTGTTGTGCCACAGTGTTTTGCAGGTGTCCCTCAGAGTGGTAGCGGCAGGGCTTCTTCTTATCGTATCATCTTTTGCAGCGGATACCGCTACGGCTGACTGTGAGCAGTTTTGCTATAGGTGGGTTTTGCGGTTATCCGATGATGCTCATTGTATATCTTTTTTTTGTATCTATTACTCTCCATCTACTACTTCATGTATTGACTTAGAGACGAGTTGTGAGGACGATATTGTATATTATTTTATGACTTTGGATGTCTTTTATGCAGTTATCACTTTATATCGTGCATTTTCTTTGCTACGGTGTCGTATATCTTTTGTGGTGTTGTTTTCTCCTTTGGACGTGGATTTTGCTCCCGTTGGGGATGTTTTACTTACATTTTATGTTGTACCCTTTTCGGGGCTTGTTTTACAAAGGAGGTGCTGCCAAATTTTAAAGAAAGTAAATTTGGAATTTAAAGGATTTTTACTTCAGATTCTCAAAAGTTTTAACAATGTTCTTATCACTTACTACTTTTGATGGTTTTGATTGCTGGATTTTCGACTTACTTAAATTGCGTTACGCCTGTAGATGTTACGTGGTTTAAGGGCCGTCACGTGCCAAATTTCGGATCGTGATAGTAGTGATACGGAGTGTTCTGGAGAAATGCTAAGGGAAGTAGGAGTGGCAGAGATATATACGACTTTTTCGTGAATCATGACAATCCAAAACCAAAGTGTGTAAGAAAGTTCAGTTAAGTTGGTTCATAAGTTTTAGTTTAAAGCAAGTCATGGTCACATACCAGAGAGAGAGAAAAGAAACACTCAGAATGCACTCTTATCAAGATTAGATTGATTAATCACTTTATCTAATCAGGATGGCTCCCACTGTTTCCTCGAATTCTTCTTCAAATCCTAAAAGGAGAACTAGTCAGGATCATATACACCTTACAAGTTCGTTAACCGTTCAGCCAGGCCAGTGTTGGTACTCTGAGGGAGTACCCCATGCCTTCATACAGACCCAATTAAATAACCTTATTTTTGTAGAGGCGTAATCTCGTTAACACTTTCTAGATACCTTATAGATTAGCTAATTGTGAAGTGAAAATCTCGCGAAGAGTAATCCCTACTCATCAGTAGGAATCAGGACCCAACTATTATTGTATGATAACTTTGACGGAAACCGACCAAAATTACCACACTCCGGAAAGTATACGCAAACTTGGAAAGTTTCTCTTATATTTGAAACTCTCGATATGGTTTTTGCCCCTAGAACCCAAGTGACCTTGACTAAAGATCAAAATGCCAAAGGGTCCTAGTCAAGTTCTACTTATAATTATCTTGATTGCATTAGACCCACCCGCATGACACCTGACTAAATATCAAAACTATCATACGACTGTCCTAACCAATCGCATCACCATGCAGCAGAAAAGTACTACAGAGCTACCGAACACTACATCTCGACTAAAGATCGACATACTTAGCATAAATACTAAGCAATATTAATCTGAAATGACGGAAAGCTACGGCTGGTTTTTTGCGAAAAACCTTTACTGTAATGAACTTGATATCGTTGAAGGAACTCGAGCAGTTTTGAAAAGGAGTGGTTTAGGCTCCTCATTTTTAAAACGAGTGGTTTTGTAGAAAACTGATAGTTTTGAAGAAAACCAACTAGTTTATAGTCACGTAAACTTTTGCCAAAGAGGTCACTCCCTGTGAAGAGATCTAGGCTCTTTCCTCATGGAATGAGGTGCAGGATATTCCTAACTAAATATCTCGATGCAAAACAAAAGGAAACGCATATAGTTTTCAAAAATTGGTTCCAACAACATCATATAGGTTTGTTTTCCTTGTATTAATCAGAATTAATGCAGTCCCATCAATTAAACATAGCATACCGGAAATAAACGAAAATAGGCACGCACATATATGCCATCCGCATTCGCCATAGGGTTCTGGGTCTTTACCGTAAGGTTACTTAACTTACGGCAGGGCGGAGACAGGACTAGCGTGGATGCAAAACATATATAGTGTTTACTAGATATATAATATATATAGCAAGATTCGTCTCATGCATGATATCAAGTAACATCGCAGAAACATCATAGCAGAAGCAAACACAGTATGGAAATGCGGATAATCTAGGAAAAGTATATTTTAATGGAGCCAAATATGAAATGCAATTTTGTCGATCGTGCGGATAACCCGTAGTATCGATCCTAGACCCCTATGAGTGCGGCAAGCCACCCACCAATTCCAGTAGCGAGTCAACCCCAATCAACGAAGTGGGTGGGTCACCCAACACTTCTAAAATCTGGTGACTTGGGCACCCCTCCGCGGGTCAATCCTATACCCCATATGAGTGCGGCGAATAGCCCGCCAATTCTAGAGTAAGGCACCCGGTCACAATGCCATGAGATGGGGGCATGTTGCCCTCTAGAGCCCGGCTACTCGAGCACTCTGCCATAGGGTAATCCTAGTGCATATAATGAAAACCTGAATATACAATAGTGACTATGTCCACAACCAGGACACACCCTAAAGAATAATATAAGTTGCGATGACGGCAATCCATATATGAATATACATTACATCACAGAGAATTACATCTAATACTACATACTTTGGGCTATCCATCGCGACAAATCCAACACAAACACAACCACTCGTTGATAAGTTATGCTCACTCTACATGAAAGTAGAGAGCGGAATGCACAAAAATTAAATTTTTAAGCAAGCACAACCAACTTAACCTAAGTGATCAAACCATAACCATAAACTAGCAACTATTAGGAGTTTTATCTACTATGAAAGAAGGGTTATACCAGAAGATCCGTGTCCTTCGGGTCTTTACTCCTCTTCTTAAGCTCCTTGAGGTCTCCTGAATCAACCTTGATTGCCGGTCTCCTCAGTCCTAGATGATCCACCTGAAGATTCTTGTTTCAAGCTCTCACTTCAAAAAGAAGCAAACTAAGCAAACTAGTTTGCTAATCTAGTTTGCTTAGATGATATGGTTATGTTTAATAGTAGTTATCTATCTTAAATTCCTTTAGTTATCAACACATGAGAGTGATAAGGAATTGAACAAGAGAATGAACTCAAGAAGATGAGAGAGAAGGGCAAGTGAAGAATGAATGTGTAGAATCACCAAGTGAAGAATGGATAAGGTCTTTTGTTATGAAGCATTTTTCTTTTTCTTTTTTTAAAATACAACCATACTCCAATAGTATTTGCAATAAATACCATGGCCATACTTCATCCATACTTCATGTCATCTCATCCTTTTCCACCTCATTTTCTATTTTCAACAAAAATAGGAAAATGCATGATGAGGTGTCATTTTCTAGAAGGTATTTTGTATAAATACAAAATACTTTCTACTGTATATACATACCCGTATTCGTACCAAAATACGAATACCCAAGAGATAGAATAATACTACTAATATAATATTAGCATCAAATCAATATCTGATTTAACAAACCGGCTTAATCCTAAGCCCGCTAGTATTATCAACCGTCCGATCGAAAACCTGGACAACACTAGAACATACATATCAAAATATGTATATGTAAATTTTTAAATTAATACCTGATTTAATAAACCGGCTTAATCCTAAGCCGATTAGTATTATCATTCGATCGGAACCCTGCTTGATCAAAAACCTGGATGACACTAGAATATACATATCGAAATGGGTATAAGTAAATTATTAAATCAATACCTGATTTAATAATCCGGCTTAATCCTAAGCCAGCTAGTATTATCATTCAATCGAAACCCTGCACGTATAAATATACGGCCACCACATCGTTTCGCCTGAACCAGAGAAACCCTCTGTGTGGGACTCTAAAGACTCGACAGTACGCTGGCAGTAGGTTTAACCACAAGCACGTCAGCAGCACTAGCTGTATGTAACGGCTACCCAGGTACCTGTCAAAAAGGAAGGCCGACGAGCAAGCTTATCCGGACCCCTGCTGAGCCTATCCGTGACAATCTCCGTACAGTCCGGTCTCTTCGTCTAAGAGTATCGCATACCGGGTCTAGGGGATAGTAAACGTCTGACCCC
Source organism: Agapanthus africanus (assembly GCA_030015575.1). Lineage (NCBI taxonomy): Eukaryota > Viridiplantae > Streptophyta > Magnoliopsida > Asparagales > Amaryllidaceae > Agapanthus > Agapanthus africanus. Next base: position 110,717,679 of record JASDDO010000012.1, on the reverse strand, counting down.
TATTGACCCGATAAGTCGTATCGATGTGGCTCAGGACCAATCCGAAAGACTACTAATCTAACAATCAGTAAATCTCAACTGCCTTGGCCAAGGTCTTATGGTTCTGGCCAACCGGACACAGTACGATATCGACTCCCAATACCGGGAAAGACGAATCCCTAACAATCACTCACTATCTCCATATGGCTCGGGACTGTATCCAACCAAAACCTGTTTGCACGTCAGTAAAGTCGTGGTAGGGTAGTGATCAAAGCACAGTGGGAACTAACACGAAACAAATGATGATCTCAGGTCTAAAGACTGACCTGTACTCATGTCACCTGAGAACCGCTATCTAACGATAGGTATAATACCATCTAGATGTTCTCTGTGAGTCTGTCCAGTGTATTCACCCCTAGTGAGCACCTGTATATAATCTTAGGTGATCACACAAATAGCTAAGGGACCAACCACCGTCCCTCGTCGAGGTCTGGAGACGTAAACACAAATCTACTCTAGAATATCGATGCCCGGTCTCGATATTCCTACGACTTAGGACCTTTAAAGATGTGCTTATGGACTACCCAGCTCCCACAAATATGATCGCCATCATAACGCTGGTAGTCAAGCAAAATTCTACAGGTTTTATCAACATGTATCTGCCATATATGATATCGAGTATAACATATGCACATATTAAGATAAAGTCAAACCATAATGGTATACTATTGTATCGAGTCTTTATCAATATGTGTAAGCAATGTAAAGTAACAAAAGAAAGAAATACACATATTAAGACAAAGACAACTCAAATAATATACTATATACAACTGAGTAAGATTGTCCTGTACATACATATCCCTAGCATCTTATACAATACAGGCCTCTAGGGCATACATATCCAACAATCTCCCACTTGCACTAAGGCATGTAATTGGCATACCAAACACCCAATGTCTGCTCTAGGGCCAATTGTTGGCATATCGCATACCCAACATCTCAAAAAGTCACTCGAACTACGCTTGAGGGGGGCCTTGGTAAATGGATCCGCTGTATTGTCTTTCGTATCTACTCTCCGGACCTCGATCTACCAGTAATCTACAATCTCCCTGATCAGGTGATACCGCCTCAAGATGTGTCTGGATTTCTGATAGGACCGTGGTTCCTTCGCTAAAGCTATAGCCCCATTGTTATCTCAATACAAAGGTATCGGATTAACAATAGACGGAACCACCTCAAGTTCAATAATGAACTTCTTCATCCAGACCGCTTCTTTTGCAGCATCATTCGCAGCAATGTATTCAGCCTCCATCGTTGAGTCTGCAAAGATATCCTGTTTGGAGCTCTTCCACTAGACAGCCCCTCCATTGAGGGTAAACACAAAACCCAAGACAGACTTGTTGTCATCCTTATCACTTTGGAAGCTTGAGTCGGCAAACAACTCGACCTGAAGGTCTCCATTACCGTATACCAAGAACATCTCCTTAGTCCTTCTCAGGTACTTGAAAATGTTCTCTACAGCTATCCAATGATTCTCACCCAGGTTTGACTGATACCGGCTCACCACGCTAAGAGAGTATGCTACATCTGGTCTGGTACACAGTATCGCATGCATTATAGATCCTACCGCCGAAGCGTTGGGTATAGTACTCATGCGAACCCTCTCCTCATCAGTCTTAGGAGACATCTCTTTGGAGAGGGTGATTCCGTGCAAAGTGGGTATATTACCACGCTTGGAATCTTCCATACTAAATCTCTTTAGTATGGTCTCAATGTACCTAGACTTTGAAAGTCCCAACAATCTCTTGGATGTACCTCTGTAGATCTTAATCTCTAGAATGTAGGAGGCATCACCTAGATCCTTCATGGAGAACTTTTATGATAAGAACAGCTTGACTGATTGTAGTATTGGAATGTCATTTCCTATCAATAAAATGTCATCCACGTACAAGACGAGAAATACAATAGTTCTCCCTACAATCTTCTTATAGATATATAGCTCATCTTCGTTTTTGATGAAGTCAAATTCCTTGACTATTTCATCAAAACAGATGTTCCAGCTCCGTGATGCCTGCTTTAATCCATAAATGGATTTAAGCAACTTGCACACCTTCCCACTGCTCCCAATATCTATGAATCCCTCTAGTTGATCCATATAAATGCTTTCTTCTAAACTTCCATTTAGAAAGGCCATTTTAACATCCATCTGCCAGATATCATAGTCATGGTGCGCAGCAATGGCAAGTAGGATCCGAATGGATTTCAACATAGCCACTGGAGAAAAGGTTTCGTCATAGTCCACTCCTGTTCTTTGATGAAAACCTTTTGCAAAAAGTCTAGCCTTATAGGTTTCCACCTGTCCATCTGCACCAATTTTCTTTTTGAAGATCCACTTACATCCAACGGGTTTTACCTTAGGAGGAGTAACATACAAAATCCAAACTTTGTTGGTGTACATGGACTCCATTTCGGATTGCATAGCATCAAGCCATTTTACAGAGTCCATACTGTTAATGGCCTACTCGAAACAAGTAGGATCATCTTCCAAGATGCAATCCTCTTGATCCTCATCTATGAGAAAACCGTAGTATCTCAGGCGGATGAGAAATCCTACTGGATCTGCGGAGTGGCTGAGATTCGTCCGGGATTATTGAATCCTGAAGTTCTACCAAATCTTCAGTTTCAGTTTGTGGTTTCAGAATTTCTTCCATAACTACCGTGCTCCCACTAATTTCTTTTGCAAGAAATTCTCTTTCTAAAAAGGTGGCATGGCGAAACACAAACACCTTCTGTTCCTCAGTATGGTAGAACAGGTATCCTAGCGAATTCTTAGGATAACCCACAAACTTACAAAGAACCGATCGTGTCTCTAGTTTATTCGGATTTTGATTTTTAACATAAGCTAGACAGCCCCATATCTTAATGAATTTAAGACATGGTTACCTACCACTTCATATTTCATATGGAGTCTTTGGCACAGATTTGGATGGTGTAAGTCGATGTCGTGTACCCTATAGGGTTTGTGGGGTGGAGGAATTTGCAAACAATAATTTTATAGAGAGCAACATCGACTAAACTCCAGGATCTTATCGAAAACCCTAACTAGCAATACTAACAAAGGTTCTAATCTAGTATGAAGTGATTTATACCTTCGTGTCCAAGTCCTTCGGGTCTTCTTATTCTCTTCTTAAGCTCCTCGTTTGTACAAATCGAGCTTGGTTATCGGCCTCCTCGTGTCGAAGAAGATCCACCCGAGAGTCTATGGTTCAAGCTCTAACCTCTAGAAAGAGGTAACTAAAGTACCTAGTTTGCTAATCTAGGTAGCTTAAGAGATGTAGAGAATGTTTATTGGATTAATTTATCTCGTTAACCCTAGGTTTCTCAACTCATGAGAGTGTTTAGGGTTTGAGGAAGAAGAAAAGAGCAAAAGAAGAAAGAGTGTTGAAGTGAGAATGATATGAAGAATGGCTAAGAGTTGATAACTATGAACCATATCTTTAATAATAACAACAATAATACAACCATGCTTCAATAGTCATCCAAAGTGAATGAGTCATCAAAGTATCCATGCTTCAATCATGTTCAAATAACACCTCATTTCTCCACCTCATTATCCATTTGAATAAATGGATTAATCACAAATGAGGTGTCTTCTTCTAGAAGTACTCTTGTGAAAATTACAAGAATACCCCTCACCGTATATACATACCTGTATTCGTACTATGAATACCAAGAGAAGAAAATAATCTAATATTATAATACTAGAATGTGGCTTTGTTAGTTATATGTATACCCTATAGGCCATTACTGTACATGAGATGTTTATTGTGGTGGATGCTTGGACATATATAGGGAGGACTTTCTTGCTCGATATGATAGTATGCTATCTGGTTGCTCTTTGTCTTAACATGTTGACTTGTATAAGTGATACTGTCTTGCTCTCACATGTTGATAAAGCCCTTAGGATGTATACTTGACTACCAGGACTATGATTGAGATCATACTAGTAGGGCCAAGGGTAGTCCACAAGTACACCCTATAATTGTTCCTAATAGTAAGAGTATCGAGACAGGGCATCGATACTCCAGAGTAGACTAGCATATGCGCTTCTTGACCCATATGATGGGCGATGGATGATCCCACATCCATTGGTGTTTGACATCAGAGAAGGTATACGAGTGCTCAGTGGAGACGAGGTGCACTGAGCGGACTCGCCGAGAACTCCTAGATGGTATTATACCTATCGTCGGATAGCAGTTCAATGGTGACACGGGTACAGGTTAGTCTGTAGACCCGAGATGGTCATAGAGTCTTGTGTGATTCCCACTGTGCTTTGATTTCCATTATACCACGGTCAAGAGATCGTGCAAAAATATGGTTTTTGGATACAGTCCCGAGTTACATGGAGACAATGAGTGATAGGAGGGTTTCGTCTCTCCCGGTATTGGGAGTTGATGTTGCGCTATGATCGATTGGCCATAACAGGAAATCCCTGGCCAGGATTGCTGAGATCTACTGGTAAGTGTTATCAGTAGTTTCTCGAACCGTTTTGGACCTTGCATAGGTATGACTTATTAGGCTATTGGGGTTTGACGTTATACCACCCCCAGGATGTGATATGCGACATATTAGACGAAGAGACCGGACTATACGGTAGTGTTATTGATTGGATTCACAGGAGTACGAGCGGGCTTTCTTGTTGATCTTCTGATCGCTCAATACCCGGGTGGCCGTTACATTTAGCAGACCGCTTACAGCTTGTGGGTGTTTGATATGATCATCACCTACTACTGGCGTATTGACGAGTCTTTAGAGTCCTACACAGAGGTTTCCTGGCTCAAGCGAAACGGAGTAGGAGGACATATGTGATATGTGCGGGACCGAGATTAATACGATATGAGATGCCGTATTCTATTCTCGTGATTTGTGTTATCGGTCGGTTATATGTGATATAGCCTGGGTATCGAATCATGTGTTGATTCGATAAGATGATACATATGATATTAGTCGGTTATATGTGATATAGCCGGATTATTAAATCAAGTGTTGATTTAATAATTTAATGTATAATTATATATTTGATATATTAAGTTACATTAACTAATATTCATTCACTTAAGATTTCTTTTCTCACTTGTTTTGTGCATGTGTATATATGTGATATATATTAGTGTACAAAGTTTTGTGTCATGCTTGATGATACATGCAACTTGGGTGTGTGTGTGACTTACACCATGCTAGAGATAATCTAGGGTTTTTAATTTCTTAAATAATTCAAAAATTAGTTTGATTTAGTCATGGCAAGAAGCTTGGAGAAGCTTGCATGGTTCATTGACTAAGTCCACTTGGTTTGTTTTGCATAAGATATTTATTAACCCAACCATTATCCTAGCCATAGTTAAGTCTCTACAAAGGTTAGTATATGATACTAACTCATCTTGGGTTGCCATTCTTGACTTGATTTTTATCATGAGAGATTTCTTCATCTTCTTCCTCAAAGATTTCTAGCTTCAATGGAGATGATGAAAAATAGTGAGAAAATTATTTCTAAAATAAGTAAAATTCCTACTTCATTATCCTTTACTACTAGCTATTTAGTATAGAGTGTTTGCTTCACTAATTCCAAAATTAGTGAAGGGGTAGCTTGGGTTAGTGTCTCCTCGACGTAGATCATCTTCGGCCTCGAAGACTTCAAGCAAGCTTGTTCCGTACATCTTGTGGAGCCTCTCAAGAGTCCGGGAGTTAATGGATCGCAGCGAATGGATGACTACATGGAGCTATTGAAGTGAAGGACCGATCTACAAAGGTTGTATTCCCTCATTCACTTAGATGTAAAGTGTTTACATTTAGTTTCGTCGGATTTTCTAATAACGATTCTAGGGTTAGGGTTAGCTAGAACGGAAATTTTTTGAAATTGGCATGAACGATGCCTCCCGAAACCTTGCTGCTGTGCTAGACAACCCTGCAGTGGTATCAGAGCTATGCTAGAAAATTAGACGATATTTGCTAGAATTACGAAACCGAAACTACCTCGAAACACTCGATACGATGACCTAGTTTTTGTCGAATTTTTAAAGGGCTCTAAAAAATTTTCAGACAACTGCAGAATGTTGTATGTGATGCAACATGAACACAATACAAAATTGAACCCCAGACCTCGGAGTTTGGCCAGCCAGACAGCATAGAAAACGGGTGTGCTCGGTTTTATGGTGGAGTTTAGGGTTCAAATTTTCACTGTGTTCCAATCTCTGGGTTTTGGTGTTTCAGGTGTTGTTTGTTTTTGCTAATTTTTCATGTGATGTAAACTTTCTGCAAAAGCAATTCGGAGTTTTTTGTAGTCGTAATTCTAACATGTATTCGGGTTATTTAGACGACGTTAAAAAGTTCGAACGGGTATCAATAACCCATATTTTCCTCCGCTGGAAATTTTCAAGAGTTGGATTTTTTCCTAGTTTAAAATTTTCAGAAAATCTTGCAAGCGATTCTGTGGACCCTCTAGAAGAAAGAAACCCTAACTCGATTCTATGACCGTCAGAACCGCCATCAAACCCTAAGATTTGTAGTAGTTCAGCGATGCCACAGGTAAGGCATTGGTTGACTCTTCTACGGCTGGTTCATAGGTGCCGTGGCATGTTCTGGGTGCTTTTTAGACTCCGCTCAAGTGTTGAGCTTTTTAGGAAATTTTGGGTGTTTGTTTATTCGATCGAAGAGTTTAACTTCGTCTAGCTATCTGTGATTGTGATACAATATTTGGAATCAACAAAAGGAGTTATGAGATAACTAGTTTGAATTTTATAAATCTAGCAGTTTAGTCTAATTTGATCGGTTGCAACAGGATTTTGATATGATCAAAAGTCCGTCGTAATCACGTAGCGTACATGGATACTCGCCAGGTAACCTTACTAGATAGTCACGCCCTATAGCCCCGACTAAGTGACTGTAGGAGAACCCCGTCGCCAAAAGCATCCGTTCGGGTGCTCGCGGCCGCGGTGTTCCGCCTTAGTGCACTTCATCGACGGCATCAGGGGTGCGGCCGTCTACTAAAGTTTCCGACGAGCATTCGATCAGGTTATCGGGAATCCTGTTGAATTACCCGAAGGTTATTGGAAAATGTTTTCAATATCGAGACTAAAATACAAGGTTTATAATTGTTAGGCATGTGATGTCTAAGGAATTCATTTGGTTAGGCATGAAATCCAATTTATGTAATATATTGGGTTTATGATGTCTAAGGTGGTTGCGGATTCTAACTGTTGTAGTTTTTCACTTTCTTTTCTGCGACCGTAAGTGTAATATGTGGCGTATCGCCGGTTTCGGTGCTATATGTCAACGAAAACTGGGATACGCATATTTATATACGTTGATGACATGTGATGTTTTGTGTTGCTGTGAAATGTTATATTGGATCATCGTGCTTTGAATAGCGGGGGTTTTTATGTGAGATGAGAGTTTTTCATTTTCATTCATGTAAAAGCTTGTTTGTAATATTCTTTTATTCGGGCACTTCCGGATTGAGGATGATGTCACCATTAATGTATATTATTTACTTTTCTGCATTAGGATAGACCCAAGGCGGGGAGCATAAGTAACCGGGTTCTAGGGTCCAGTGGGAGACCATCTCGAGGAGTCGAGACCAGGTCTCCTAACTCTGGAATTGGTAAGGTTGCTTGCCGCTCCGTAGGGGTCTAGGGATGTGGGTTTGGCTATTCATCGCGACCGTGGAATCCGTGTTTTATACTGGCTTAATTTAAAACACGGAATTCCTAATATATCCAATATTTCATATGTGTTCTTCTGCTGCTGATATTCTGTGATGTGATCAATTGATATTTTCTGAGACGAATGCCTATATTATATATATGAGATATAATTAATATTGCTGCTTTCGTTTCATATGTGATACTTGGGAAGCATAATAAATTGGATTTCATTAATGAGATTAATGAAATAAAAGAAACTTAAAAGATGTTGTAGAAACTTGTTTTAAAAACTGGTAGCTCTAGTTCTTATTTTGCATAGCGGTATTCCTTATAGAATATCCAGCACCTTATTCGATAAGGAAAGAGCCGAGATCCCTTCACCGAGAGTGACCACTTTAGCGAAACTGGCAAATGCTACAACCCACTCGGTTTGTCTTTTGATTGCTTCTATAGTTTTTGCTTTGCATAGTGGTATTTATGAAATATCCTGCACCTTATTCGATAAGGAAAGAGCCAAGATCCCTTCACCGGAAGTGACCTCTTTAGAAAAACTAGTAAAGGCCTCAAAAACACTCCTTTTCAAAATCACTCAATTCTACAACGATATCATGTTCATTACGCAAAAGGTTTTCTTAAAAACCTGTCGTAACCCTCCGTCATTTTAGGAAGTAGAGTACTTAGTATCCGTGCTACGTTCGTTGACCATAGTTAAGGCATAGTGTGCGGTAGCTAAGTGATGTCTTCTTACACAGCATATGATGCGATTAATTAGGACAGTCATATGACTTTGTTGACCATAGTTAAGGGTCATGTGAGTGGGTCTAATTAATCACGAAATGACGGGTAGAACTTGACTAGTGCTTATGATTTGTTGACCATAGTTAAGGTCATAAGTCACTAGGGGTAAAAATATTATCGGGAATTTCAAGTGTTGAAATTTTCAATGAGATTGCATACCTTCTATGAGATAGTTGGATCCCGATACCCGCTGCGAGTAAGAGTTACTCCTGGGAGATTTTTACACATTACAATTAGCCGATCAAGTAGGTGTCTATAAAGGTGTTAACGGGGTTATGCCCCTGGGAAAACGAGGTTTATTTTAATTAGGTCCGTGCGAAAGCATGGGGAACCTCCCTCAAAGTACCAACACTGGCCTGGCCGAAAGATTGGCGAACTTGTAGGGTGTAATTAATCCCGGCTAGTCTTACCTTTTAGGGTTTGAAGGAAGATTTTATAAAAACAGTGGGAGCCATCCTGATTAGATAAAATAATAACCAATCTAAATCTTGAAAGAGCACACGCAGAGTGTTTTCTTCTCTCTCTCTCTCTCTCCTGGTAGTGACCATATCATGCCTTAATCAAGATAATAATATGGATGTTTTGACCGAACCTACTTATTATACTAAGCAAGGGAACGTTGGTTCCGTTCTTTCTTATAATTATTATAAGAATGAGCAGGAAATAAGGGAATATTCGGATTCCTATGCCACCCAATCGAAGAAAGTACATGTTGATGCATCTTCTTCGGATGTGTTCATTACCAAGAATTGTTTCTCAGTATCCTCTACGTCCTAGGTATGAGATACCGGATCAGGATCCCACATATGTAAGAGTTACATGGGCTACAGAAAGGTAGAGAACTGAGAATAGGTGATATATCTCTAAGAGTTAAAGAATGGTGCAATTGTTGCAGCCAAGTCAGTTGGCAAATATCACCTTATAAAAATACAATGATTCTGAACAAATGTCATTAGATACCGAACCTGATATACAACATTACATCAGATTCTTTATTAAGTTAAAGAAGGATATAATTCTGTATAGGGGATAATGTTGTGAACATTTTCCTAAATCAAGAGTTGATTGGATCAGGCACGTTATATAATAGCATATACGTTCTAAATCAAACCACAGTTCAAAGTATCTAGAACACACACAAGAGAAGTAGTTCAGAAATGAACGAATCCTTCTTAAGGAATTGTAGACTAGGTCAACACACACAAGAGGAGTAGTTCAGAAATGAACAAATCCTTCTTAAGAAATTGTAGACTAGGTCATATCAATGCGACACGACCAGCTAAGTTACATAAGGATGAATATGAGAATCTGTTCGAATTTTCATCTTATGATACTTGTCAGTCTTGTCTCAAAGGTAAAATGGCCTATACTCCGTTTACTGGAAACAGAGAAAGAGTTACTGAACTCTAGGGACGGATACATGATGATGTATATGGTCCGATGTCTACAAATGCCAAGGTTGGTTCGTAGTACTTCATTATATTCACCGATCATCTTTCAGGATTCGGACATATATTCCTGTTGAAACACAAGTCTGAAACTTTTGAGAAATTCAAGGAATATAAGCTTGAAGTTGAAGAACCAGACGGGTAGAAGTATTAAGTCTTTCGATGTGATCGGAGAAGAGAATACTTGCGCATGGAGTTCCTAGAGTTTCTAAAAGGAGAATGCGATTCTCTCTCATCTTACTCCTTCGAGTTCACCACTGCATAACAGTGTATTGGGGTGGAGTTATCGCACCCTATGAGATATGGTGCACTCTATGATGAGTATTGCGGAGTTACCTGTTTCCTTTTGGAGTTATGCACTTGAGAAGCTGCATACCTATTGAATGGGGTTCTATCCAAATCAGAGCCTAACACTACATATGAGATATGCAATGAGAAGAGACCATGTCTTAAACGAGTTAAGATATGGAATTGTCCGGGCTATGTTGAAAAGCAAAATCCGGACAAGCTCGAGGCAAGGTCAGTTCTGTATAAGTTTGTTAGGATATCCCAAACATTTATGAGGGAATATCTTCTACCATTCTGAGGAGCAAAAGGTGTTTTGTTTCTCAGCATGCCACCTTTTTAGAAAAGGAATTTCTTGTGAAGAAATTAGTGGTCATGAGGTAGAACTGGAAGGAGTTCCAGCTAGACAAACTAACGGCTGATGATTTGGTGAAACCAAAGGATTCAATAGTCTCCAACGAACCTCAGCCTCTCTGCGAATCTGGTAGGGTTCCTCATCCACTCGAGAGATACTATGATCTTCTCGGTGATAGTGGGAGCGAGGATTGCGTCATGGTAGATGATGGCCCAACTAGGTTCAGGCAGGCCATCACGAGTGGTGACTCGGTGAAAAGTCCGGATACTATGCGATCGAAGATGGAATCCATGAGCACCAACAAAGTATGACTTTGCATGTTGCACCTGAAGGGGTAAAACCCATTGGGAGCAAATGGATCTTGAGAAGATTCTTGGTGTAGATGGAAAAGTTGAGACTTTCAAAGCTGTGCTTAAGTCCATCAGGATCAATGCGCGCATCGCGGAGATGGAACATCTGTTTTGATGTGGCAGTCAAAGAGTTTGACTTCATCAAAAAAGTAGATGAACCTTGTATATAAAAGAAGGTTGTGGTGAGTGAGGTTGTCTTACACGTATGTATGTAGATGACATACTCTTGATAGGAAATGGTTTCCTATGCTACAATCGGTCAAGCTCCTCTTATCATGAGGATTCTCAATACAAGATCTAGATGATACCTACTACATCTTGTGGATTATGATCTATGGTGATAGATCTAAGTGGATGTTGGGAGTGTCCCAAATTCAGGTACATTAACACCATACTAAAAGGGTTTAGTATGGAAGATTCTAAGCGTGGTGGTTCGCCCACTTACTGAGGAATCACTCTCTCCAAAAAGATTTCTTCCAAGACTGATTTGGAGAGAGCTCGTGTGCAAGAGATACCCTATGCTTCGGCAGCAGGCTCTATCATGTGTGCGATGTTATGTACCAGAACAGATGTAGCTAACTCATTAGGTGTAGTGATTAGGAATCAATCGGATCTTGAGAGAATCACTGGACAGCTGTAGAGGACATTCTTAAGTACTTGAGAAGCACTAAAAGAAAGTTCTTAGTTCGAGCTTCCAGAGTGATAAGGTCGACTGAAAGTCAGTCAGAGGCATTGTCTTTACCTTCAGTGGAAGGACGGTATGTTGGAAGAGTTCCAAGCTTGACATACTAGATGATAAAGGCTGAATATATTGCTACCAATGATGCTGCCAAAGTGGTTGTCTGGGCATTTCTTGTTCATGAGATGAACACGGTTCCTACTATTGAGCATCCAATAACTGTTATTGTGACAATAATGGAGTTGTAGCTTTAGCCTAGGAACGAACATCCCATCAGCATTCCAGACATATTCTGAGGACAGTATCACTTGATCAGGAAGATAGTTGATTTCCAAGGGATCGAGGTAAGGAGAGTAAATTTTGAGGTTAACACGGCGGATCCACTCACCAAGGCATGCTTCCCCAAATACTATTTGAGAGATTTTGGTATGGTTGAGTATAGGATACTACAACCACTGCTATATTGTTGAGTATTGGATACTACAACAGATGGCCTTAGTGCAAGTGGGAGATTATTAGTTATATGTATGCCCTAGAGGCCATTACTCTACATGGGATGTACATTGTAGTGGATGCTTAGACATATATAGGGAGGACTTTCTTGCTCGATATGATAGTATGCTATCTGGTTGTTCTTTGTCTTAACATGTTGACTTGTATAAGTGATGCTGTCTTGCTCTCACATGTTGATAAAGCCCTTAGGATGTGTACTTGACTACCAGGACTATGATTGAGATCATACTAGTGGGGCCAAGGGTAGTCCGCAAGTACACCCTATAATTGTTCCTGGTCGTAGGAGTATCGAGACAAGGCATCGATACTCAAGAGTAGACTAGCGTATGCGCTTCTTGACCCATATGATGGGCGATGGATGATCCACATCCAATGGTGTTTGACATTAGAGAAGGTATACGGGTGCTCAGTGGAGACTGGGTACACTGAACGGACTCACCGAGAACTCCTAGATGGTATTATACCTATCGTCAAATAGCAGTTCTCTGGTGACACTGGTACAGGTTAGTCTGTAGACCCGAGATCGTCATAGAGTCTTGTGTGATTCTCACTGTGCTTTGATTTCCACCATACCACGGTCAAGAGATCGTGCAAAAAAGTGGTTTTTGGGTACAGTCCCGAGTCACATGGAGGCAATGAGCGATAGGAGGGATTTCGTCTCTCCCGGTATTGGGAGTTGATGTTGCGCTATGCTCGATTGGCTATAACAGGAAATACCTGGCCAGGATTGCTGAGATCTACTGGTAAGTGTTATCAGTAATTTCTCAAACCGTTATGGACCTTGCATCGGCATGACTTATCAGGCTATTAGGGTCTGACGTTATACCACCCCCAGGCTGTGATATGCGACATATCAGACGAAGAGACCGGACTGTACGGTAGTGTTACTGATTGGATTCGCAGGAGTACGAGCAGGCTTTCTTGTTGATCTTCTGATCGCTCAATACCCGGGTGGCCGTTACGTTTAGCAGGCCGCTTGCGGCTTGTGGGTGTTTGATATGATCATCACCTACTGCCGGCGTATTGACGAGTCTTTAGAGTCCTACACAGAGGTTTCCTGGCTCAAGCAAAACGGAGTAGGAGCACATATGTGATATGTGCGGGACCGAGATTAATACGATATATACCGTATTCTATTCTCGCGATTTGTGTTATCGGTCGGTTATATGTGATATAGCCGGGCTATCGAATCAAGTATTGATTCGATAAGATGATACACATGATATTAGTCGGTTATATGTGATACAGCCGGATTATTAAATCAAGTGTTCATTTAATAATTCAATGTATAATTATATATTTGATATATTAAGTTACATTAACTAATATTCATTCACTTAAGATTTCTTTTCTCATTTGTTTTGTGCATATGTATATATGTGATATATATTAGTGTACAAAGTTTTGTGTCATGCTTGATGATACATGCAACTTGGGTGTGTGTGTGACTTACACCATGCTAGAGATAATCTAGGGATTTTAATTTCTTAAGTAATTCAAAAATTAGTTTGATTTAGTCATGGCTAGAAGCTTGGAGAAGCTTGCATGGTTCATTTACTAAGTCCACTTGTTTTGTTTTGCATAAGATATTTACTAACCCAACCATTATCCTAGCCATGGTTAAGTCTCTACAAAGGTTAGTATATGATACTAACTCACCTTGGGTTTCCATTCTTGACTTGATTTTTATCATGAGAGATTTCTTCATCTTCTTCCTCAAAGCTTTCTAGCTTCAATAGAGATGATGAAAAATAGTGAGAAAATTATTTCTAAAATGAGTAAAATTCCTACTTCATCATCTTCTACTACTAGCCATTTAATATAGAGCGTTTGCTTCACTAATTCCACAATTAGTGAAGCGGTAGCTTGGGTTAGTGTCTCCTCGACGTAGATCATCTTCGGCCTCGAAGACTTCAAGCAAGCTTGTTCCGTACATCTTATGGAGCCTCTCAAGAGTCCGAGAGTTAATGGATCGCGGAGAAGGGACGAATACACGGAGCTATTGAAGTGAAGGACCGGTCTACAAAGGATGTATTCCCTCATTCACTTAGATGTAAAGTGTTTACATTTAGTTTCGTCGGATTTTCTAGTAACGTTTCTAGGGTTAGGGTTAGCTAGAACGGAAATTTTTTGAAATTGGCATGGATGATGCCTCCCGAAACCTTGCTGCCGTGCTAGACAACCCTGCAGGCTTAATCCTAAGCCCGCTAGTATTATCCGTCCAATCAAAAATACGTGTAGCTAGTACACGTATATGATCGAAACCCTGTACGTAAAACCATACGGCCTCTACATCATTTTGCCTGAACTAGAGAAACCCTTTATGTGGGAATCTAATGACTCAACAGTACACTGGCAGTGGGTTTAACTGCAAGCTTGTTAGTTGCACTAGCTGTACGTAACGGCTACCCAGGTATCTATCGAAAAGAAGGCCGATGAGCAAACTCGTCCGAACTCCTACGGAGCCTATCCGTGACAAGCTCCGTACAGTCCGATCTGTTCGTCTAAGAGTATCGCATGCCAGGTCTATGGGGTAGAAAACGTCATACCCCTAATAACCTGACAAGTTGTGCCGATGTAGCTCAATACCATCCGAGAATCTACTGATCTAACTATCAGTAATTCTCAATCCGCTCTAGCCAGGGACTTATGGTGTTGGCCAACCGAACACAGCGTGACATCGACACCCTATACCAGGAGAGATGAATCCCCAACAATCACTCACTGCCTCCATGGTAGGATAGTAATCAAAGCACGGTGAGAACTCACATGAGACAAATGACGATCTTAGGTCGACAGACTATCTGTACTCATGTCACCTAAGAACTGCTATCTGACGATAGGTATAATACCATCTAGCCAATTCTCGACAAGTCCGTCCAGTGTACTTACCCCCAGTGAGCACCTGTATACAATCTCAGGTGCATCATACCAATGGCTGCGGGACAAACCGTCACCCCTTTTCAAGGTCTAGAATTATATACATTAGTCTACTCTGGAGTATTGATGCCCATTCTTGATACTCCCATGACTAGGGACATTTAAGGATGAGCTTATCGACTAACCTGCTCCCACAAGTATGATTTCCATCATAACGCTGGTAGTCAAGCAAGGATCCTAAGGGCTTTATCAACATGTATAAGCGATATGAAATAACAAGCAAAACATTCCACATGTTAAGATAGAAGGAAACCAAATAGCATACTATCATATTGAGCAAGATTGTCCTGTACAAACATATCCCTACCATCCTATACAATGAAAGCCACTAGGGCATACATATCCAACAATCTTCCACTTGCACTAAGGCATGTTATTGGAGTATTGAGTACCCAACATCTGCACTAGAGCAAGTTGCTGGCGTACCGCATACCCAACATCTTGAACAGACATTCGAATTGGACTTGAGGGATGGCCTTGGTGAATGAATCTACCGTGTTGTCCTTTGTATCTACTCTCCGTACCTCAATCTCCCGGTGATACACGATCTCCCAGATCAGGTGATACCGCCTCAAGATATGTCAGGATTTCTGATGGGACCGTGGTTCCTTTGCCAAAGCCATGGCTCCATTATTATGGCAATACAAAGGTACTGGATCAGCATTTGATAGAAACACCTGAAGTTCAGAAATGACCATCCTCATCCAGACTGCCTCTTTGGCAGCATCGTTAGCAGCGATGTACTCAGCCTCCATCGTTGAGTTTGCTACGGTGTCCTATTTGGAGCACTTCCAACAGACCGCCCATCCGTTGAGCGTAAACACATAACCCGAAACGGATTTAGAGTCATCCTTCTCACTTTGGAAGCCAGAGTCGGTAAAAGCCTCAATCTGGAGGTCCCCATTACCGTACACCAAGAACATCTCCTTAGTCCTTCTCAGGTACTTAAGAATGTTCTTTACTGCTATCCAATGTTTCTCACCTGGGTTGGACTGATACCTGCTTACGACGCTGAGTGCGTAAGCTACATCTGGTCTGGTACACAACATCGCATACATTATCGACCCTACTGTCGAAGCATAAGGTACAATGTTCATGTGAGCCCTCTCCTTATCAATCTTGGAAGACATCTCTTTGGAGAGGATGATTCCGTGACAAGCGGGTAAATTACCACGCTTAGAATCTTCCATACTAAACCTCTTCAGTATGGTGTCTATGTAACTTGACTATGAAAGTCCCAACATTCTTTTAGATATGTCATGATAGATCTTAATCCCCAGAATGTATGAGGAATCACCCAGCTTTTTCATAGAGAACTTCTGTGACAAGAACAGCTTGGCCGATTGTAGCATAAGAATATCATTTCTTCAGGAGAATGTCATCTACGTATAAAACGAGAAATACCACAGTTCTCCCTACAATTTTCTTATAAATACAAGGTTCGTCTACATTTTTGATAACGTCGAATTCCTTGACGGTCTCATCAAAGCAGATGTTCCAACTCCGTGATACCTCCTTTAATCCATAAATAGATTTAAGCGACTTGCACACCTTTCCGTTGCTCCCACTGTTTATGAAACCCTCTGGTTGATCCATGTAAACACACTCTTCTAAACTTCCATTTAGAAAAGCGGTTTTAACATCCATCTGCCAGATGTCATAGTCATGGAAGGCGATAATGGAAAGTAGGATCCGAATGGATTTAAGCATAGCCACTGGTGAAAAAGTTTCGTCATAGTCCAATTCTGGTCTTTGACAAAAACCTTTAGCAACAAGTCTAGCTTTGTAGGTTTCTACATGTCCATCTACACCAATCTTCTTTTTGAAGATCCATTTGCATCCAACGGGTTTTACCCCAGGAGGAGTAACATCCAAAGTCCATATATTATTGGTGTACGTGGATTCCATCTCGGATCTCATAGCATCCAACCACTTCACCGAGTCTCTACTCATGATGGCTTGCTGAAAACTAGTCGGCTCATCATCATCAATGATGCAATCCTCTCGATCTCGGTCTACGAGAAAACCGTAGTATCTCTTGGGTGGATGAGACTGTCTACTAGATCTGCGGAGTGGCGTAGGTACGTCCGGTTCCATTAAAATCTCAAGTTCTATTAAGTCTTCAGTAATAGTTTATGGTTCTGGAATTTCTTCCAGCTCTATTGCGCTCCCACTAATCTCCTTTTTAAGAAATCGAGTTTCCATAAAGCGAGCATGATGAGAAACAAAGAACTTTTGTTTCTCAGCATAATAGAAATAATACCCCCTAGTTCTTGGGGTATCCCACAAATTTACACAATACTGAACGTGCATCGAGCTTGTCCGGATGAACCTTTTTGACAAAAGCAGGATAACCCCATATCTTAAGATACTTAAGATAGGGTTTCTTCCCACTTTACATTTCATATGGAGTGGTAGGCACAGACTTAGTTGGAACCTTATTCAATAGGTATGCAGCAGATTCTAGTGCATGAGCCCAGAAGGATGGCGGCAATTCAGCATTACTCATCATGGAACGCACCATATCTAGCAGGGTGCGATTCCATCTTTCTGATACACCGTTGTGTTGCGATGTGTATGGAGAAGTAAGCATAGAGAGAATTTCATTCTCTTTTAGATATTCCAGGAACTCGACACTTAAGTATTCACCACCCCGATCAGATCAAAGCATCTTGATACTTTTGCCGGTTTGCTTTTCCGTTTCATTCTTATACTCCTGGAATTTCTCAAAGGCCTCGGATTTATACTTCATTAAGAATACATGTCCATACCTTGAGAAATCATCGGTAAAATTAATGAAGTAGGAATAGCCACTTCTTGCATGTGTAGATATTGGCCCACATACGTCACTGTGTATGAGTCCTAGGAGCTCAGTGGCTCTTTCTCCGTTTCCAGTGAACCGAGTTTTGGTCATCTTTCCTCTGATACATGATTGACAAGTTGCATATGAATGATACTCAAATGGATCTAAATATCCATCTTTATGTAATTTAGTTAATCATGTTTTATTGATATCACCAAGTCTACAATTCCATAAGAAAACTTGATTTGATTCTGGAGCTTTTCTTTTTAGCGTGTTTTGGACGTTGAAAACTCGATATTGATTGAGAACGTTTATTCCGTTATTTAGTGTACCCGACCCAATCATTTCATGATTTAGGTGAATGTTTTTGATATTGCTTTCAAGTGCAAAATTATATCCTTCATTAGATAACAAAGTTACAGATATAATATTACACATCATACTGGGTACACAAAAGCAGTTATCTAACAACAAAATATATCCACTCGTCAATCTAAGGTGATATTCTCCTACTGCAACAGCATCCACTCTGGTTCCATTGCCAACCCTAAGGGTCATATCAGATTTCCTCAAAACTCTACGGCTTCTCAGCGCCTGCAAAGAATTACATATGTGAGATCTTAATCCGGTATCCAATACCCCGGAAGTAGAGTTAATAAAGAAACAGTTTTTAATCATGAACACACCTGAAACCGAAGCCACAACTTGCTTCATGTCCTGATTTTTGGCTTTTAAAGCCCGGCAATCCTTCTTTCAATGTCCTTTCTTGTGACAGTAGAAGCACTCTTCCTTTATAGCCGATCCCCCAATCTGTTCCTTTCCTTTGCCCTGCACCCTCTGCACACTTCCTTTCGATTTGATGGGGGCCTTTTTCTCCATCCCCTTGGCTTTAGCCTTTGATTTAGTGGAAAAAGATTTCCTGACAAACAGAGCGGGTGTTTCCTTGGATTTCTTCAAGGTGCCCTCTGCCACCCTCAACATATTGTGAAGATCAGGAAGTGAAACTTTCAGCTTTTGCATATTGAAATACAATATGAATTCGGCATAGGTGGAGGGAAGGGACTGTACAATTAAGTCAGTATACAACTCATTCTCCAACGTAGTTCCTAGGTTCACGAGCTCTTCAATGAGAGTAATCATCTTCAGGATGTGGTTCCCAACAGATGATCCGACAGCCAACCTCGGTTGAAACAGTTTCTTCGAGTTCTCGTATGTTGCGATACGATATTGCTCTCCATATAAATATTTGGTATGGAGGAAGATGGAAGTAAGGTCCATCTTCTCGTACCACTTCTGATGTTCATTATCTATGGAGGCCAACACGAGGCACTTGGATTTCGCGTAATCCAGATCCTAAGTCTTATGGACCTCATTGTCCGCGACCGAAGATGTCAGACCTGGAATGGGGGGCTTTAGCCATGAGAACGTATGCAACCTTATCATAAGTAAGGGCCATTTGGACGTTCCTCAGCCAGTCTTTATAGTTTGGCCCAGTCAGTTTATCTTTATCTAGTATAAGCTTAAGTCCAGTCATGGTCGCTGCAATTAGGAGAGAGAAAAGAAACACTCAGTATATGCTCTTGTAAGTTTAGATTGGTTATTAGTTTATCTAAACAGGATGGCTCCCACCATTTCCTCGAATTCTCCTTCAAACCATAAAAGAAGAATTGGTCAGAATTAATCGCACCCTACAAGTTCACTTATCTTTCGGTTAAGCCAGTGTTGGTACTTCGGAGGGCGGCCCGTGCTTTCGCACGGACCCAATTAAATAACCTCGTTTTCCCAGAGGCGTAGCCCCGTTAACACCTTTCTTGACACCTACTTGATTAGCTAATTGCAAAGTGAAAAATTCTCCCGAAAAGTAGTGGATACTCACAGTAGGATCAGGACCCAACTATCATTGTGTGATAATTTTGAAGGAAGCCTACCAAAACTACCACACTCCAGAAGGTATGCAACACCAGCAAGTTTCCTGTATGTTTGAAACTCCCGATGTGGTTTTTTCCCCGAGCGCTTATAACCTTGACGAAAGTCAAAACATCATAAGTCGCAAGTCAAGTTCAACCTGTCATTATCCAGATTTATTTAGACTCATTCGTACATGCCCTTGACGAAGGCCAAAACAGCTATACGCATGTCTTAAATTAATGCATCTATCTATGTTATAGATAAGCACCCACTAGCTACCAAACACTATGTCTTGGCGAAGGTCAAAACACATAACATGAATACTACTAGATACCTATCTGGAATGA